>CM054058.1:29471194-30940352 GCA_028641055.1 Alopecurus myosuroides
AAATTTTGGCGCTAAATCATTTGGCGCGCCCGTCCCAAAAGTACTTCTGGTCCCGGCCCGTGCCAGCAGCCGGGACGGAAGCGTCTTTTCGTCCCAGTTGGTGCCACCAACCGGGACGAAAGCCCCTTTCGTCCCGGTTGGTGGCACCGACCGGGACGAATGGCCGTGGATATATACACGTCACCCTCCCTCCTCACTTCCAGACCACGCGCAGGGGCGAAATCGACGCTGCCAGGCTGCCCAATTTTTCCGCCCCCCCCCCCCCCCCCCCCCCCCGCGCCGCCGGCCCCACGCTGCCTTGAGCCCCCCGTCGCCGCAGTCCTCCGCGGCGCCGCCCTCGACCTCCGTCCCGCGCGCCGCCGCCGGCCCGCGAGAGCCGCCCTCGCTCCCCGTAGCGCCGCCGCCGGCCCGCGAGAGCCGTCCTCGCTCCCCGCCGCGCCGCCGCCAGCCCGCGCGCCGCCGCCAGCCCTCGAACCCGCCGCGCCGCCTTCGGCCCCGCAAGCCCCGCCCTCGATCCCGTCGCGCCGGCCTCCACGGCCCCGCGCCGCCGGCCCGCCGCTGCCCCGAGAGGAGGTAAGGCCTGCCTCCATCTCGCCCTAACCAGGGGCCTTTTTTGTTTTTACCCTTTTTTTTAGCTAATTACTGTTTTTCCTAGTTATTTATTAGTGTTATAAATGTTAGAATTATTGGTTATGAATGTTAGAAATTTTATATTAGACTTACGAATTTTAGATTTGTTTAGAATTGACATAGGAAATGTTAGAAATGTTAGGAAATTTAAGAATGTTATGAATGTTATGAATGTTAGAAAATTTAATTAAGTTAGTGTTATAAATTTAAGAATGCTAGAAATGTTATTGTACGTTTAAATATTTCATGAATATGTTGCTCTTTTTGTGTATTATCTATAAGCAATTTTAATAAAAATTATTGATCATTAGTTAATTATTATGTATAAGCAATTTTAATGAAATGGGTCTGAAATGTATAGTTACTCTTTTTGTATAGTATGGAGCCAAGAGACGAAGATACCGAAAATTTGATCGAGGGTATAATCCGCGGGCCCGACGTAGAGACCGATCTGGGCCAGTGGATGAACAACTCCGGTGAGGGAGATCCGGAGCTCACCGAGGGAGACGACTCCGATGAGGGAAAAGCCGACGGCTCCGATATGGGAGCAGCCGACGGCTCCGGTGGAACCATACAAATTACAAACACCGGCTCCGAGGTGCATATATAGATATGTTAATTAATGAAGCGTCCGTTGTCTATATACATGTATTAACAGTCTTTATATTTTTAGCCATCCGGTTCAAGCATATCAACCGGAAAAAAGACTAAACGAGGCGCAACAAAGAAGTTGAAAGATACATAAAGTTATAGGATCGACACGATCGCAGCAGACGGCGCACCCGAGCTTCCCGCTGATGTTTCCCAAAAATTTGTGAAGCAATGCGGAGTGCTAGTTAGAGATCACATCCCGATCACTGTTCATGAGTGGAATAAGCCAAAAGATCCGCGGAAACAAGGAATTTCATATGTCAGCAAAATAGCCAAAGATCATCTTTTCTCGAAGATTTTGGCTAATTTCCACTTACCATTGCCGGAGGTGGACGAGAATGAAGCGGTTGTGAATGAGGCCGATGTTACTAAAATGAAACATGAGATACGGGAAAAGGTCAAGGCGTGGACCCTGAAAAAGATGGCCGAGCAATTCAAAAACTGGAAGAAAAGATTGAACCTTGATTATGTTAAGAAGAACAAGACTCCTGATTTCACTCAAGGGTATGAGAAAATAAAACCAATATGGGAAGACTTCGTGAAGTACAAGCTATCAGAGAATGAACTAGAAAGGACAAAAACAAATGAGAAAAACGCCACCAAAAAGGTATATCACCATGTTATGGGGCAAGGTGGCTACAAGGGTTCCAGTCCCAAGTGGGAGACATGGGAGAACGACCTTCTTCAGCTTGGGATCACTCTCGAGCCGTTCTTGTGGGTCGAGCGGACAAGGTCATGGTTCTACGAGCATGGGGGCACGTTGGACGCCGAAGGAAAAGCAATATATAACCTAAGGCATAAAGAGAGTCGTCTACCCATAGAAAAGCTGAGAACCGCAATGAAGGACGTTAAAGAGGGGAAGTTCGTGCCAAATAGAGAGAACGACGAGCTCACACGCGCCCTCGGGAATAAGGAACACGGAGGGCGTACACGAGGCACAAAAGGCACTCCTCTGTGGAGTATTGCGTTCGACTCTACCAAAAAGTTATACCCCGATAGAAGCCGTCAATGTAGAAAGGACGCGGAGGCAGCTGAAGCAGAGAATCAGGCAAACTGAAGGCGTCAACTTGAAGAACAGATAAAGTTGACACAGGATGTAGCAAAGAAGCAGCAGGACCAAATTAACACACTTAGCCAGCAGATAGTGTCTACCGGCGCATCAGTACACATGGTAGAAGTTGAAATCGAGGCTACCGACGCCGCACATTCTCATCGCAAAAGTAGCGTTGCGTCCACGCAGCTACCGGGTGATGATGCACCGCCGATGATTCACCCGGTGGATGAGATCACGGACATGACAACCTGTGAGCTCCACGTGAAGGTCGTCAATATAACCATCAAGGCGGGGGCCGGCTATGTCTTACCAATTGGCAACGAACCAACTCACCGTAGTCTTCCGGTTCCACGGGGCTACGCTGTTGTTGGGGTCGATGAAGTTGTCAACGGATTCGAGCGGGTAAAACTTGATTTCCCTGAAGGTGAAGACGAAGAGTTGACTGAACTCGGAGAAGCCAAGAACTTGACCGTTCTATGGCTAAAGGAATGCATTGTGCTCCCAAATCAGACGGCAAAGCCATCGAATCCTCGCCATTCTCCAGCGCAAAAGTCTCCAGCGCGGTCGTCTTCGCTATGCATCCCATCTCCGGCGCGGTCGCCTACGCCGTGCACGTCTCCAGCGCGGTCGCGTACGCCGCCGCGTCAGCCTTCTCCGCGCACTAAGTTTCTGCCAAAACGAAAAATATCACCAAAACGTCAACGGTCACCCCTCCCGAAGGTACCAAAGGAGGTACCCAAGTTACCTTACGACTATACTCCCGAGGAAAACCAGCAAATCGCAAAGGACGGGTACGAGGCGTGGAAATCGAAGCGGAACGAGAAGAAAAAGGGAGATTTCCCCGAGACCGAAGAAGAGATAGAACGAGCTTGGAAAATGGTGAAGACTCTTCATCAACCCGAGCCGAGTCTGTCATCTGACTATGACCGCTCTATTCTGAAGTCACACCAGAAAATGGTGCGGTCGACGAAGAGTAGGAGCGCAGCGGGTAAAAGGGAAAATCAGTTGCTCAGGTCGGAGAGCAGAAAAAACAATCCACGTCCCCGCTCAAAGTGATTTCCAATACCCAGGTGGGGCCGAGCACTAATATTGTTGACGAGCAAATTGATCCGGAGTTTATAACACTTTACGCAGACAAGGCAGCTGATGCGGGTTTGTCCATTGCTGAGTATATGCAAACAGTGGACTACTTCCCCGAAGCTGCATGTGCGTACAAATACCAGTACGGGAAGCCTCTTGTCAAACCCTAGGAGATAAAGGATCTACCAACGAAAATGCGAAGAGTGCATAGTTGGTATATGGAAGCCGTGTATAAATCTATGGACTGGATATGTCTTAGCGTTAAGGACGAGCACTATGGAAATGGAAATGGATATGTTATGATTCAATTTGACGAATTGTTTCAGTTATATCAGCAGCAGGCCCTCGACAAAGCTGTCCTTAGTGCCTATTGTCTGTAAGCACTTATTTCTCTAGCTCACCTCATTCATTTGCATATTCATATATATATATATATATATATATATATATATATATATATATATAGTACACTCATATATTATAATTGCAGCATGAAGATTCTCGAATGCAAAAGAGGTGGAATCTATGATATTGGGTTCATTGATCCAAATATTGTTTATGAAAAGACTCTTCAGCTATCTGCCAAGGATACAGAAAATAATATTCTGAGGGCAATAATGTTTAACCAACACCGACGGGAAATACTATTTCCTTACAACTTCGGGTTAGTGTGTTACTCTGTTGTAAACATTCTGTTTTCCTTACTCGATGTTCACTGTATAATTGATGAGTTCTGCGTGCGCAACTTCCACTATATTCTGCTAATCATCCAAGTTGACAAAGGAAAAGTAATGGTAATGGACCCAAAACGTAAACCCCTCTCGACGTGGGCTGACATGCATGAAATGATCCAGCGGTAATTTCAATCTTTATTAATTTCAGTATTTATATATGGCAATATATCGACTACTTTGTTTCATTTTCGGATATCAAGTAATTACTAACTCTTTTTATTCTTTTTCTTTCTCGGATAGCGTTGGGAAGAGGTTCATAAAGAAGTCTCCCGGTGAATGGGAACCAAAGCTTACATTTGATGTTGTGCAAGTAAGTACTATCTAGATCCGCGCGCATCTCCTTGATTCTAGTGTCGATACCATTATCATGGCTGGTTGATTATTATTTTGATTGAAACCATGTTCTCGTAAAGTGCTTGCAACAAGGAGACGGGAATAATTTGTGTGGATACTACGTTTGTGAGTTCATTCGTTAGACGACATGTCCCAAGGGCAGAAATTTAAACCAACTTCATGTACGTTAGTCGTCAATTCTTCTTATTACTATCTATTTTAGTTACTTAGTTCTAAGTAACTAAAATAGATAGTAATAAGAAGAATTGACGACTAACGTACATGAAGTTGGTTTAAATTTCTGCCCTTGTATATATATATATATATAAAACTAAGTAACTAAAATAGATAGTAATAAGAAGAATTCACGACTAACGTACATGAAGTTGGTTTAAATTTCTGCCCTTGGGACATGTCGTCTAACGAATGAACTCACAAACGTGTATATATATATATATATTGACAACTCTTCTTTATATTAGATCGAACGGCTTCGGGACGGTCTTCTACCAAGGGACCGCATACGAGCAATTCAGGAGGAAATTGCGGGCTTCTTAGATGCAGAGGTCCTAAACGTAGATGGAGAGTACTATACCTCCGGTTGGAACTTAATTTGATTTTGTAATACACTCCATCGGTCATGTAATATGCTCGATATACTTTGCTTCCGTAATACAAGTGTTCCTTATTCTGCTTTATATACTTATTCACTCGTGCGATCCGGGAGCTCCGGGGAGTGTCCACCGAGGCTCCTCTCTTCTCGTGGGACCCGGGAGGTCCGGGGAAGGGCCACCGGGGCACCTCTCTTCTCATGGGATCCGGGAGGTCCGGGGAGGGGCCGCCAGGAGGCCTGGGGGTCGCAAAAACGCAAATCGTAAAATTTCTGCTGCGGCAGAAGGGGCATGCATCCCGGGTCGTATTGAGAACCGGGACTAATAGCCCTGGCCAGGTTCCAGCGCACGGGCCACGTGGTCAGCCCCATTTGTCCCGGGTCCTGGCACAACCGGGACCAATGGGGGAGGGGTATTTGTCCTGGATGCCCCGTCCCGGTTGCACAACCGGGACAAATGGGGCTTACGAACCGGGACTAACGCCCCTGTTTCCACTAGTGCATCCATGGTTCGTAGCTGCACGTCAAGCAGATTTATAATTACACAACTATATATTTTCGGAAATTAAAGAAGAAAGTAAGAGAAACTACATATAATGAACCGGATGGATCTGATTATATACAGGCATGTTAGCTTTGGTCAGACGTCACTGTGAGCAAGTCCATATGGTGGGGCTGGCTGCTATTCTCTGGGGTATTTGGAAAACAAGGAACAAAGTGACTTTTGATGGCTATATTCTTCGTTCGCCTTGTGAGATAATCTTTGTAGTGGCATCTCTTGTTTCTTATTGGGTAGGACTTCACAAGGAGGAGGATAGAGACATGCTGAAGGAACAGGCGAGGCAACTGATGCAAAAAGCGACCGTGGTGTATGGTGCTGGAGGTCCTGGAGCTAGAGAAATGACAATTCAGGCAAACTCGTTGATGATCACTGGTGCTTGAAGCTGGAGCTTGGTGGGAGGTGTTGCAGCAATGGAAATTGGTGTTGTTTTTGCGACTTGGCTGCTGATTAGCGCTGTGGTTTCGATCCTTCGGCTTGTTTAAGCGTTTGCGTGAACTTTGTTTGCTGGTTGTTCTGTCAACTGGCTGTTCCCCATTCTGTTGTTTCGGTTGTAATCTGAACAATTCAGTGTAAGGTGGCATCAGATTTTCGTCCCATGGCGACGTCCTTCCGAATCGGGGGTCGTCTACAGTGGGTTTCCTGATGGTGCCCCAACCCGCTTCCCTTCCCCTCCCCTTTCTTTTGTTGTTGATTTGTAAAAAGACAATGTTATTTCCGTTCGAGTAATGGAAAGGGGTGAAGCCCGGTTGAGAAAAAAAGCTTTGGTCAGACGTCAACCTACCACGGATCTTTCATGGATGGTAAAAAATAGACAGATCGCTGATGCAAAGTTTGATGCACAAATAGGAGTGCCAGCAGCCAGCATCCATACATGTGAGGTTGCTGGATGTCTGCGCGGCCAGCTGGGACGATGAGAGGCGGTGCTGAATCTTTGGGCTGGGCGCTGGGAAAGTCAGAAGGATTCCTCTCAAAAAAAAAAGGAAAGTCAGAAGGACCAGAGGCATTGCCCGTGGCCACAGACACAGATAGGATGGAGAGACCATGGCATATCCACGGGTGCGGCGGATAGCAGAACGACATAGTTCTCTGTTTTGTCGTTAGCTTAGATTTTAGATGACGTCACAACTGAGGCGGACCAAGATAGGTAGCGATCTAACAATCTCAACTGTGAGTTATAAAATCATACCGTGTGGGCCTGCCGCTCTCTCTCAGGAAGCCCCCGACTCCAGTACATTGTGGACAGTGTGGCGGCTCACTTGGCTGGTTGGAGGGATAACTTGCTTAATCGTGGAGGTAGACTCGAGCTGGTCAAGACCACCCTTTCGGCTGTCTCAATCTTTGCTATGATGTTTCTGGATCTCCCGGCTAAGACAGTTTCGGACATTGAGAATATCCTATGGGGATTCTTGTGTAAGGGGAGGAGAGACGTCCACGGGGGCCACTGTTGGTGGCGTGGGATAGGGTTTGCATGCCCAAGCAGCTGGGGGGTCTTGGTATCCCCAACCTCCGCCTGATGAACATGGCGCTCAGGACGCGGTGGCTCTGGCTTAAGAGGACTGACACCTCAAAGCCGTGGATCGACATTCAGGTCCCAGAGTAAGTGAGGCAGCTGTTTGAGGCTGCCACCACTTCGGTTCTTGGGGATGGTGCGTCGACTTACTTTTGGATCGACAGATGGCTGGTGGAGGGTAGGGTGAAGGACCTTGCTCCCAACCTGCTCAACCGGATCCCGAAGCGTGCCCGCAACACGCGTCGGGTAAGAGAGGGTCTGGCGGGTGGTTGCTTACTGGACGTCCCACAAGAACTGAGGGAGGTAGAGTTGCACGAGCTCTTCATCCTAGCGGACTGTGTTGCCAGGGTTACCCTCGCTGAGGGTGTGGATGATACTTTTCGGTGGAACTGGGAGGCTAATCACGTCTACTCCGCCAGATCGATTTATAAGGCCTTGTTCTACCGGCTGGAGGGCTTGGGTGGTGCCCAGCAAATCTGGCAATCTCGTGCCCCGAAGAAGTGCAAATTCTTCCTTGGGCTAGCCTTGAAAAACAGCTGTTGGACCGCCGATAGGCTGAACCTAAGTGGACTTCCGCATCCAGCGGCATGCCCCTTCTGTGAGCAGCAGGACGAAGACATCGACCATCTGCTGCTTGGATGTGTTCTATCCAGACAGGTGTGGGCAATTTTGATTGGTAGATGGAGGCTGGTTCATTGGATACCAAATCAGTTCGACTCTCTGGCTAAGTGGCTGCCTGACCGGACGCTGGGTGGGGTCGATAAGAAGGACCTGTCGACGACCGTCATCCTAACTTGCTGGTGTTTGTGGAGGCACCGGAATAGCATTGTCTTCGACGGGCACAGTCCGTCGATGGAGATCGTGCTTATCTTGGTTGAGAGGGAAGCAGCCTTGTGGAGCGCCGCAGATCTCTTTAGGGGTAGCCTTAGGGAAATGGACAGGTGGAGAGTTGGCGAGTAGTCCCGTTAGGGAGTGAGTGGGCTGCGTTCTGTGCGTCTGTGCCAGAACGTGTTGTATTTGACATCTTTCCACCTCTTCTATGAAACAAATACGTCTTTCCATGATGTATCCTTAAAAAAAAATCGTACGACTAATTTTCTTTTTACTGCGAGGATTAACGTGGAGTCTCGTATGGTGCATCCAATTAGTAAATATAAGATATCCATATAAATTATTTTATGTGAACAAGTTGTATATTTTTATTCGAGGAAACATATGTTGATTACAAGTTTTATGGTGGTTGGTATTTTTATAAACCATCAATCCACTCCAATCAAACAGTGCTAAAATATGCTGTACCAGAATGACGGTACCAAAAAGTGTGGGGCCGGTACCAACAATCCCGTGGTACCGATTGTGACTGTATCGCCAATTTCACCGAGTAGACCCGATGGGAACGTAACCCCGGACAATGCTAGCCCCACGGTGGGCGCCAACTGTCGATTGTTTGTAGTATGGTTCATGGCAGTGGGTGACATAATACGAAGGTAGAAACTCGAGATAGAGCGTAGGGAAGTTTCCGGTGACGGAATACTCACTTTATCTAGATTCGGTACGTTGCAACTATGGCGGAGCCCTACTCCTGCAACCTCACTAAATCAGGAAGTATACAAAGTACACGTGAGTATGGATGTCTCTTGTTGCATGCCCTGAACCGGATCCCGTCCTACTTTATATAGATAGCCGGACTAGCGATTACAAAAAGGAAACTATTCGTATTAGGAGTCTATCTCTAATCTTGGAAGTTAACCATCCAGCTTGTTCTCTAAGTCAGACGGTCGATTGGGCCGCCTTACGGATCTTCTAGACTCCTTCTTTCTGCGGGTCGGCCTGCTGGGCCGCCCAGAGAAGCCTGCTGCTTCTCCACCGGTGGGCCACCCTGGCAGACCGACTATTTGCCAATGTCGGATCATACCCTTATTAGACGTAAACCAGGTTAAAGCGGTGGATACTAGAAGGATCTTCTACGTGGATGTACGGTAGCCTGCAGGAGGTCTAGCGACTATTTTTTTGCCGCTATCTTCTCACTTCGACATCGGCTTATGGCACGACAGGTGTTTGGCGATGGCGTGGCACCCTACATGGTGTGGATGACCCGATGTTAGGATCTTCATTATGGGATGGCTTCAAGCTTCATGTGTCAGATTGGCAGAAATATGGGACGTCCTCTTCAATGATTGAGGAGTTTTGACGCCCGCGGCGGTATTGGACTAGCCTCCACTTCGAGATCGGGTTCAATTCAATGGAGATGGTGCTACACCAAAGAAATTAAGAGGAGGCACAATCTCATGTCTGGACATCGGTGGCGATGGGGTGTATCATTTGGTGGCGTCAAGTTATGCCTGATCTTGTAGGTTGTACGCACGGCATCTCCTCAATGGTGTGACAGTGGTGTCATGTCATCAAAGTGGTGCGACAGTGGCAAAGCGTGGCAGTATGGGATGTCACTAGTTTCCAGTTTCTCCTTGAGTGGTGTCTGGCCAACGAAGTATGTCCTTTGTCACATGATGATGGTAGAGACATCTCCTTGCTGAAGTTGGTGGATCAAATCTTGTCATTGGGGATGAAACTCAGGCTGGACCTTACGTTAGAATCGTCATTATTGGCGCACGTGCGGCTTTTCATTGTTTAAGGTTTTGCCTAAGAATTGTGTAATTTTGATTTCGTTTTCGTCTTCGCCATAAGGTTTAGGGTAGCCTCGCGAAAGTATTGTATCGAGGCATGTGCCAACGGTTTGTTTAATTTGTTTTTTTTTCCAAACTTTCTAATAAAAGGATTGTGCGCCGGGAATTCGATCACTTTCTTAAAAAAGAAAAAAAAGGATACTTGTAATTACCAGTTTAGTATGCCATGGCCGCGGTTATCCATGTAGAGCTCTTGATGTGGTCTGGATTCATTGAGGTCTATCGAGCGTTTCTCTCTTTGCTCGGTGCGGCGATAATACAACGCAGAATGCACTCACTCGCCGACACGATAAATCAATATGCAACTCTCACAAACTGCAACATAATTTTATAAAACAAGTAATAGTCGGGCGACACACGCAAGCTTACCTATCCTGGGCCGGCTCAGAAGCTTAAATGCACGTTCCAATGAGTTTTTTTGTCTACCAGAAAAAAACGTAAGTTTTTTCTTTAAATGTGAGAACTGTGTTTTTAAATCTCAACATTTTATAAAACGAAAATATTAAAATTTGAACAATTGTCAAATCTGAACATTTTGTTTGCTTCCTTAGACAATCAGAATATACGATGATGTTCACCGTAAAGATCATTTTGGTATATTCAAGTATCACACCGTAAAATAGGTGATCGAAAAGGCTAACACTAGGTGGTCTCGAAAGTGTTATTATAATCTGATAGTTCAAGATTGGGAATTACTCATGTAGATAATTGAGAGATACATCCAGGATGCACTAGGTGAAGTATTATTGGTAAATAAGTCTCGCAAGCAAAGACATGACACTAGTCATGTGGATGCGATGACACAGTAACGAGTAAAATGAATCATATGGCATCGAGAATAATATAATATGGCGACTGAAGAGTTTAATCACGGTCCTATCATTAATCTTGTCGCGAGGTATTGTTTCGTATCGTGAAGTAAAAGGAACTTACTTAATAGCTAACATGTTCAACAGATTTCTTCGTTTAACTTGTAGGAGTCAATATGGACCTCCACGGTCCCGATGTTGATTATTGATTGGGAAATATTTTTTCCAATCATGTCTAATAGTTATCGAACCAGTAGGGGTCACACAATTAAGGCGTAAAATTTTGTTGTTTGCATTGGTTGGTCTGGAGTAGAGTAAGGTATCATTCGGGTAATTCCGATATGTTAGAATTAATATTCAAGAGAGATTACGGAGGACATGGTATGTCCCAGGATGTTGGAAATATGTTTCTAACATATATAAGTAATGTTCGATGTCTTCGCGATATCACAGAAACATGCCCGGTGTCAATCGAAGATGTTTCGGGAAATTGCTATAAGAGAGAAATAATTCAGGTTTAAGGAGACTGTTATACGAGATATAACAGATGGGTCCGTAGCATAGAAAACAAAAAATTTCCTACGTGAAGGACACCCGAAGAGCCAAGATCTAATCTATAAGATGTAAGCAACGGTCATAGAGAGAGTCTTAAGGAGAACATACCCGTGAGACACAAAATGTTATGAGATTGAATCTCGTTCGTGATGTAGTCGAACTCAGATCGATCTAAAGATCGTGACGGTGTGTGTTGTAATCCGGTAGCACTTCCATGATCGGTCACACGTACAACTCGATGACGACCTCCGTTCTCTCGATCCAGCGGGGCAGCGGAAGTAGAGGATCCTCTCCAACAGCACGACGACGTGGTGTGGTGGAGAAAACAAAACGATCAGCGCTTCGCGAAGTGGATGGCGATGGGGTCGAGCAGCGGAAGGAGGGAGAGAGAAATGACAACAAGTTGTACGGAGAGAGAGGGTCACACCCCTCTTTTTCTAGGAGGGGGAGATAGCCACGAATTTTGAATACCCCCATGATACGTTGCAAACGTATCTATAATTTTGATGCTCCATGCTTGTTTTCTATCCAACACCCTATTGTTATTATCATGTTTTCACATGTATCCCTTCATTTTATGGATGTTTTGATCAACTAACCTATTAACAAGATGCCCCAGGCCGGTTGATGTTTTTGCTATTTTTCTATTTCAGAAAAGTTCTCAAGGAAATATTCTCGAAAAGGGGCTGAAATTCCACGGAAGTCATTTTTTACACGGAACGAAGAGGGAGTCCAGAGGTGACCTGGAGGGGAGCCAGGGGGCCACCAGGTGTGTTCCCCCTAAGCCGCAGCTGGTGGGCCACTTGAGACCCTGGCCACCGCCTCAAGTCTCCTCTTCGCCCATAAATTTCCGTTAACCCTAAGAATCAAGGGGACGGAGTTATTTTCCACAAAACATACAGAGAGACGCCGCCATCTCGAAAGTCCAATCTAGGTCTTCTCGTGAATTGTCACCGAAGGCCTCTACATCGACGACCTCCACCGGACAAATGCGTTAGTAGTTCATCTCAGAACTACGGGTCCATGGAAATAGCTAGATGGTTTTTCTCTCCCCTATGTAATGATGGCAGTGGGTCACCATTAGGGTACCCTCTACCCTCTCTAGTTAAAAAAAATGAACTAATTTTTTTAAATTATGATGTCATCACAAAATTAGTTTATTTTTTGACTAGAGATTATAGAGGGTACACTAATGGTAACCAAAGTGCCTTAACTACCCATATGCCTCCTTGTTTAGAGTCTCGTGTTGCCTCACATGATCTAGACCATAGTTAGGTAATTGGGCCTTTTTGTGTTTGCTGGGATCCGATGAACCATAAGATTATGATTATTTTTTCATATCATCTGAGATGCTTCACTTATATTTTAAGAGAGTTTTAATCTTGTCTTGCAGTGCTCTCCGGTGTTTATGATTACCTTGGCCATGTAGTTATTTTCACCTCTAAGAGAGGGTTTATATTCTAGATAGTGAGTTCATGCCTCCTTGTTGCCTGCGCTCGAGTGACAGAAACGTGCGGGAGGGGGGGGGGGTGTGATGTTGCCATTAGGGAGAAAACAACAGTGCACTTGTATACGGATGGGAACCACTACTTACATTACGTATTAATCTTAATGCATTTGTTTGTTGCACACGAAGCACTCACTTCGTTGATGCAACTTAATACCAATGGATTTGGTGGATAGATTTCTTGAGGTGCACTTTTAGATATGGATGCATGCTAGATAGCCGTTAATATGCTTGATGTAATGTTTACAATGTTAGAACCCATGAACTATATCTCTTCATAATAGTATTGTTATACATTCATGATTTGTCAATTGTCCAGCTGTAATTTTTTCACCCAACATGTTTGTTTTTTCGGGGAGACACCACTAGTGAACCTGTGGCTCCCGGTAATATTGCCCCATATTTGCAGCCTTCTTTTAAGCACTTTTAATCATTGTTTCCTTGTGATAACATTTTAAAACTAATTACTTTCCATGACTCGGAGAAATTGCCCAGCTCGAAGAAAAGGGCAACATTCGATCTCCCCGCTTGAGGTGTTACCCACTGTCCAGGGCTTCGCTGCGGACATTGCCGTACCATGAAGTCTCAGCGGCCAACTTGGAATGCACAAAAGAAGAGCCACAAATGGGATTTTCTGCAGAAGATGGTATTACTCTTTCTCGACTGGAGGACGGAGATATCCCCAAGTTGGGTGCATAATTATGGAAATGGGAATACAGGAAGTTTCTTCTGCCACTTGATCGGATCAAGCTTCTACCAACACAAATGTGAATACTGCATAACTGGGACTTGAAATTCACAAAGGAAGAGTGAAAAATGATCCTTGTGAAAGTTACAGAAGACCATTACATAGGTGAAAACGAGGTACAAATTAATCTTGATGAACTCTACATGTTATACAAGTTTGACGCCCTCGACTTGAGTCTCATTAGTACGTATTGTCTATAAGTGATTCAATTTTTTATATAATAAAGTTTCTAGCTCAGCTCGTCCATTTCCTGTAATTATGCTCACTATGTTGTTATGTAGAATGAAGAGTGCTGAATGTGACCGAAAAAGAATCTTTGACATTGGTTTCGTTGAACCAAAACGAATTAATGAAAATTTGCTATGTGACATCGCCAAGGAAGCGGAGGACAACTTGCTAAGATTCATACATAGGAAACATTACAAAAAGAAGATATTATTTCCTTAGAACTTTGATAAAGAGTATTAATGTATTGTACACATTAATTTTTGCCTACTCGATGTTAAGTGTAACTGATGAGTTATTGCGCTATATAAACGTACGCAGCTATCATTACATTCTGCTAATCATTATAGTTGACTCTAGAAGATTTGAAATCTACGAGTCATTGGCGAAACCCTAAGTGAAGTACAAAAACATTATAGATTCTCTCACAAGGTAATTTCAATAATTATCGCACTATATCGGTCTCTTTTATTTATTTCCTGAGATCAAGTAGCTAACAACTCATTTGTTCATTTTTTTTGTCGGGCAGGATTTGGAAAAATTTCACCCAGAGGACACATGGTGAATTTAAAGAGGAGCTTAGTTTTCATCACGTCAAGGTAAGTAGCACGAGCTAGGTCCGCGCATCTCTAATTCTAATTTCAATACCATTATATCATGCTTGATTATTATTTGATTGAATTATATTCTTGTGGAGTGCGAGAGGAAGAGCAATTTGCGTGGATACTTCATTCGCGAGTGGATTCACCGGAAGGTTAGTGAGCGGAACACAATGACATTTTTAGAAGTACGTGAACAAATATATTCACAACTTTATTTTATTACCATCAATTTTGTTGAGTGTCATTCAAATTTTTTGTTATGATGATTGATATTCATATTGATCTCCTTCTTTTATAGTTGGAAAAAATGCTGAGGAATCTGCAACCAAAGGAGGGATCTCTAGAAATTCAAGAGGAAATTACGAGAAATTTTGATGGACCGTGTCATAAACCGAAAGGGAAAATACAATGACACCGAATAGACGGGCTCTAGTCCCGGTTATGGTTTCCATGTAATCGAATTGATGTGATCCAGTTCCGGTTATGGTATCCATGTAATCAAATAGACGGGCTCTAGTCCTGGTTATGATCTCCATGAATAAATTAAATGATTGAATTCTCATAAAAAATAAAGTATATTTTTATTAGGAAGATATTTCTTTTATGACATTTTGATATGCTATATGTATTCTTGTAATTCGTAATTAACTAATCATATATTTTGCAAGACTGATCAGAGTTTTAAATATTAAATAAGGAGGGAATACAAAAAAGTCAGCGTAAGAGGCTACCACGTGGGAACTTTTCTAGTTATGGGTCGTATTACGAGCCGGGACTAAAGGTCCTAAACCAAGCGCTCAAGCAGCGCCCACGTGGGGAACTCTTTTTTCCTCCGGTCGTAACTGAACCGGGACTAAAGGGGGATGTGGGTGAGGGGCTCTAGTCCCGATTCAGTTGTCCCAGGTGCCAAGACGGGACTAGAGTTCCCCCGACCCGGGACTAATGACCTTGTTTCTAGTAGTGTGTTATGAAGTCTTATATGCATATTTTCAATTTTAAGCTTGTTGTAGTTTTGAGTATGTACAATTTGACCAACTTATTAATACTTCCTTTGTTCCTGCTTTTAAGGGGTATACTTTTTTTCACGATAGTCAAACTTGAATATTTTTTACCTAGATTTTTGAAAAACTATAAAAAATTGAAATACTAGGAAAATAAAATATAAAAATATACTACATGATGGATCTAAATATACTTATTTAATATTTTAGATGGTAATAATATTTTCTAAAATCTTGGTAAAAATAAGTCAAGTTTGACTTTTTGATAAAAACTACACAACTTATAAACATGAAGAGAGGGAGTAGCAAGTTCTAAATCTGACAAGAAGAAACCAGATTTGAAACAAGCATCAGTTTCTGCCACTTGCATAGATGAGGAGTTACATGTCTTTTTTTCGAAAGAAGGATAACACCTAACCAATCGATACAACCATATGTTACTTATGATATGAAGTCCAACAACCAAACAACTTAGAGCCGGAAAAGAGCATATGAGGTCGTGTGGCTCACCCTAGTAACTTCACTTGAGAACCACTAACCCAATGATAGAAGACATAAATATACGAAAAAATTCACATCCCCTAGACTAATCCTTCTGGAAGGAAACAATACACACACGGCGATGTTGACAAGTGGAACCATATGTCGTTTTCTAGATGTTCATTCCCAACACCGAGTTTTGATCCACAACCTTCAGCAAGGACACGAAACACATGAGCGTCGACAAAAAGCCTGACCAAAGATCTTATGGTACCAGCATGCAACCATTATTGTCCTCCTTGTTGTTGTTGTTGTTGTAATATTATCCATGATCATCATCTCCAAGGATTGTTGTAAACCTAGAATTTCTCGCTGTTTGACAAGATGATTTCTCCAGTGAAACGCCACATGCCTTTTCCCGCAATACTTTTCCCAGTGATGTAGACCATAGTTTTCCGGCGGTAAATATCACAACTACCAAGTTTCACCCAAATCAAGCCCACGTGCTTGGTGAGCTTATTGTGGTGGTTCCTAGTACAGTAGATGTCGTTCTTATCGCTCCTATAGGTGAACCCTAGACGTTACTGCTCCTGCCTCTCCTTTCCTGGACCGCCTCGCACTCTCCCTGACATCTAAAGAAATCAACGGATAAATATTGATTGCAGATGGAGGCGTTGTGCTCCCATTCCCTCCCGATCAAGGGGACCTGCAGCCTAGCGTTGTATGGGTGTATTTGTTGCCATGTGGTATGGGGCATGACATGCATACTCCCTCCATTCGGAATTAGTCTACATCCTGGAAATTTTAAGGCAGAATAAGCTACCATTTATTACTACTAGTTGTCTTCATTCGCTTCGCGGGAGTCGCACACATCACATAGCTGGAAGTCAGAGGGCCTGTACTAACTGCCTAACCCTTCGCTCCGAGGGACCGTAGAACGGAAAGCACCTTCTTAACAACTTGGCAGAAGGGAAGAGGCCTATGTATTTGCATGATCCCTGCGGATTTGACCCTACCTACACCCGGAGCCAATCCCCTAGCGGTGCTGCCACCACGCCGCAGAACAGGAGCTCGTGTTGAACCTTGGATTTTTGGCGTAACAGTGCTGGAGGGTATCAAAATATTATAGCCGCATAACATAGGGGCCTCCACAGGAAGGCATGCAGCTGCGTTACTTTTTCACAAGAAACAAAGCATCGGCTAGGTTCAATAGAGGATAATTAATGATATACATGCAAATTCCACAGAAAAACAACTCCCGCCAGGAAAAAAACTACTCCCGCCAGCTTCTTTTATGTAACATCCCAAATTTTACATTTGGAATGTTTTGCGTTTAGAGCATATGCATAGCATGAAATCATTTCAAAACTTGCATTTGAGTATATCATATTTAACCCCAATACAAAACCATGTTTTAAAAAGCCAAAAATCCTCCTATATGGCGTTTATAATCCGAAGGATATTTGGATATTTTATTTTTCCCTAAATCACTCCCTAATAGTCTAATATGATATAGTTTCAAATTTCAAAATTTTAGACACTTGTTTGACTCGATTTCGAGTTATATTTGAAAAGTTACGAAAGTTTTGCGAAAAAGATAAAAAACAAAAAAAAAAACTGGGCTCAGCTCGCACCATATGGGCCGGCCCAGCAAGTCTGGCTGCACCGCACGAACCAGCGTGACCATCGTGTGTTTTCGTACCTAGTACATAATCCCGTTATCCTGGAGCTCCATTTAAACTCGAATATCGTTGGCGAGTCTAAATTCAAATCCGTTTTTTTACCTTGTTTCTTACTTCAAGAAGCAAATTTCCACCAACCTTCCAACCTATAAATAGCTCAGCCTGCCATGAGTTCGTCCCAAAGTCAAAAATTTGATTTCAGATCTTTTTCATAGTATTTTGCTCGCCACGATCCGTGAGTTACTCGGTTGACGTTCAAGTCTTCGTGAGAGTTTTAGATATCCTCGATACCGATCCATCCCAAGAAACCTCACCTATTTTCATCCACCACAGCCAAAGTATTTCGCGATCTACTCTCTAAGATTTGATTCAGGAAAAGGTTAATTACTATTCAACCATTTGTCCGTTTTTGCTCAACTTTTTTC
This sequence comes from Alopecurus myosuroides, assembly GCA_028641055.1. Classification (NCBI taxonomy): domain Eukaryota; kingdom Viridiplantae; phylum Streptophyta; class Magnoliopsida; order Poales; family Poaceae; genus Alopecurus; species Alopecurus myosuroides. The sequence continues at coordinate 29,489,077 of CM054058.1, forward strand.
TGTAGTTGCATCTCATCATTATCTGCAACTTTTGTTCTTTGAGTTTTTAGATTTGAGCTACAGATCTGTTCATATAATTTTGATCTACTTTTGCCCACCGGAGTAACTCAAAATTTTGAATCTACACTTCGTTCTTATTCATCTAAAAAGATTCCGTTGAGTGTTTTATTTGCTTTTATGATCTTATTAGTATGTTAGGTTTATATCCACCTTTTTATAAACTTTATTTTGAGAAGATATTGTAGATTTTTAATTAACGCTTTTAATTTGGTTAATATATTTTTTATCTCTTGTTATATTACAAACTTTTTCAGACATCATATCTTATTTAGGTAATCAAAGAACTAGTAAATTAGTTGTCTTGCATTATTAAATCACCATGCATCTATATGTTGCATTGTTGTTTCTCCTGGATTGGTTATTTATTGTGGTATGCTTGCAACGTGTTGCAGTTGCTATTCGTGTGAGGACAGTGGGTGCCACGGGTGCGACTGAGTCGAGTGCGTGAACGACTCCAGTTTTTGTCATGGCAAGTGACATACATATCCTACTATTTTCCCAATTGCATGAGAATTTTATTGTCTCTATGCATGAGTAGAAATTGTGTGTTATCGCTAGGCTAGATCGCTCCACTAACACCCAAATGGAGTGATCATATGTTTCCCTTAGAGAATAGCTATCCATATGCCAGGCAAACATCGTACTTTTAAATTTCTTAGCCATGCTCGTAGTTATTCATGGTTTGGATTATTATCATGTTATGATGAAATTCATTATTTTAGTTTCTTGTGAAAACAATATGATAATTAATAAACCACTGGATGGATTGCTAGCATGTCATCAGAGTAAAAAAAAATTGGTGGGGACCGCCGCCCAGTATCATGAGATTATGTTTGGTTTTATTGTGTAGTTGTTTCTTGTGTGCAACCGTGTTTCATATTAGTATGGCCTAGACATAATTTGTAGGTTGTGGTGACTCAAACCCATCATGTCCAGAGATGTAGAATAGTAGTAGGATGGTCCGGCTCGTGGGGGTTTGCGGATCTATTTCTAATGAATTCTGACTTAATCTTCTTTCCTTCCATGTTACTAATGGTGTATCATGGTGTTTGGGTTCGATTAGGCAACACGGATAAAGGGCACAAACCTCGTGAGGGTTAAAACTAAGATCTTAGCCGTGTTCGATTAGTTAGGGACAAATCAACAACTTGATGGGAAACTATGACATATCTCTGTCATCTTGATTTAGTAATTATTACAAATTTGATTATGGGTAATATTGGTGAAATGCCTGATGGTGTTTCAGTGTGCTAATGAAATGGGTAGGAGCACTTTGTTGTCAACCAAAGTGTCCAATTATGTGCAAAATTACTTTCTATCAAAAGATAGGACAACTGCCTTTATGCAAATTAGCTTTGAAACTCCACCAGCAAAATATGCATGTAGATTAGTAACTTTCCATTTATTATACCACCATAGTGTCACTTGCCACCATTGCTCGGAATAATCTGACCTTCTGTCGGGGGCTGCATATTCTAACGTGCATCTTATTCGGTTTCAGAGTAATCGACGTAGGTCTCGTGACTCCACTCAACATGTTTGTGCACCGGTGGCACAAATTGAATACTCGAGCCCTTATATTCGATTTATGATACTTGATTAAATTTTGTGCTAGCTTCCGCTATGCAAGTTGTAATAAAGTACTTTACTCTGGATATTCGATAGTAATACAATGCATTTGTTTTCTTTGATTACTCTCTGTGATGTGTGTGCTGGTGAATGGTCCAGGGGCCAGTACTACACACAACAATATAGCCTGTGTTGGGTTGTACTACATATGGTATTAGAGCAATGTGTTGACTGTAGGAACGATACCTTAGAAAATGGATTAGGAAAATCCATATGATGAAAACTTATATTTCCACATCCTTTACATATTCTTCGTTTGACTCTATTCTTGTAATTTTCTCATCTTTATCTCCTACTTCCATCTCTTCTTTTTCAACTCATAGTGGAGATTCCCATATAGAAGACGATTCAATTCAACATAAAGAAGATTCAATTCAAGATATAGAAGAAGGCTTACTACAAGAAGGAAACCTGATGCATGCTATTAGAGCTATTTGAAGACACTAGGTTGCCCACCATATAGTCTTCCTAGTTTTCGGGAACGTGTTAGGTATTGACCATATCACACTTTATGATGTGGCAATGATAGTCCGAGTATTTTCAACTGTTTTGTTTTCCAAATTTTATTGTTATTTTCGCAGGAATTTATATCCTATTTCTGAAAACTATTTTAAAGTGGTTAGCTTGCTTATACATTGATTGTTAAGTATTGCTTTGTTCATGTATAGTATGGGTAGCTATTTTCCTTAGTTCTATCTATCTAAACTCGTCTATTCTAAACCCAGTAGATGCCTTTCCACAATACTCTATATATCAACCACCCCGAGATGCCACTTCCTATGTATAACTATTAAATGCTCATACTTAGTTTACTCAACCTATACCCTAGAACCTATCTAGGGAGGAAGACAAGGAACTCATTCGAGACAACGACGTGGATCCAAAATATGGAAAAAACACTAGAGGACGCCAACCTTGACACTAATGTGATGGTTCGTTATGCGACACAACTTATTGGTGGCGATGCCCCATACTGGTGAAGGATGCACAACACAAGAATTGAAGATCATCATGCCTCTAGTGATACTAAGTTCAATTCTCATAAGGGGGTTAGCCTACAAATTTCGAAAACCACCCACATCTATTTGCTAGCTATTCCGAATCTAGGGACGAGATTCATTTTAAGGGGGTTAGTCTGTAACATCCCAAATTTTACATTTGGAATGTTTTGCATTTAGAGCATATGCATAGCATGGCATCATTTCAAAACTTGCATTTGAGTGTTTCATACTAAACCCCAATACAAAATCATGTTTTAAAAATCCCAAAATCCTCCTATAAGGTGTTTATAATCTGAAGGATATTTGGATATTTTATTTTTCCCAAAATCGCTCCCTAATAGTCTAATATGATAGAGTTTCAAATTTCAAAATTCTAGAAATTTGTTTGAGTCGATTCCGGCCAAGCAAGGCTGGCTGCACCGCACGAACGAGCATGGCCATAATTTGTTTCCGTACCTGGTACAGAATCGGGTGCGATTAGAAAAAGGCTTCCCTCGCCAAAGAAAACGGATGGAGAAAATGAGCTCACGCGAGGACGACACACTACTAGAGATTTGCTTATAGCAGCATATCCTACCACAGGCGAACAAGAAAAGCCATGCGCCTGGGCTAATTAGCGCAGACGAACAGGTAAACGGTACGCCTGGGGTAAGCCTGTTACCCCAGGCGAACAAAGCTCAGCCGCGCCTGGGGTAAAGTGTGGCCGGGCCACCACCGCAGACCCCCGGGCACTCTTCCTTTACCCCAGGCGAACAGAATACCGGTTCGCCTGCGGTATAACAAATACCCGAGGCGAATCCGGGCAGAAGCGCCTGGGGTAAAAAGTGGACTGGGGTAGCTCCCGTCAGCGCAGGCGTACGACGTCCCTGTTCGCCTGGGATAAGGAAACGCCTGGGGTAGCACCCCTTAGCGCAGGCGCATCTCATGCCATATTCGCCTGGGGTAATATTGTCCTCAATATAAGTGAGGCCAGCCACCCACCACAACCCCTATCCACCCCACTCACTCACTCACTAGTCCAAACTCGAGCCATTAGTGCTCCTAGCTCAATCCCCCACACCCCTCCACCATTTTTAGCTAATTTAACCAATCATGTTTGTTATATTTTAGCTAGTATGCTACCCCACTTTCCCTCTTCCAAATCTCTCCACTAGATCTACTAACCGGACCCTAGATCTCACCACAAATGCACCACTAGCTGCTTCTAGATCTATCACTCTCTTATCGGTCGTCTCTCCGGTGATCTTCGACGTCGTCATCGCGTCAAAGGTAATTTGCATTGTGTGTCATCTTAATAGGTGCGTGGGATTGGTCGGTGGATGAGAATTCGTTCTCTTTTTCATTTTATTTTGTTGCCATGAGGATGAGTTGCCAATGTTTTGCCGAAATGTTGATTCATTTCCTTTTCGGCAAATTTCTGGCGCTCCGCGTTACACCTTTTGTAAGAAGGTCATGCCGAAATTTTCCGTGAAAACCGGATCTAGTTAATGAAACCTCTCTCTCTTGCATTTTGTAGCAATGGTCATTGCGATGAGGACAAGCGTGGTGCATAGGTACGTGCGACGCGCGACGGCCGAGATGCATCGAAACAACCGCACCGAGATAGAGTGTCCGTGTCGGTAATGCAAGCTGGGCTCTTTGTTCAAACCAGATTCTGGTAATGTGGAGAAGCACCTGCTCAGGTATAGTTTCATGGAGGGCCACACTAAGTAGATGGATGATGATGAAGACGATGATCACGTCGAGACCAATTGGGCGGCGACATGTGAAGATGATCAGGAGGAGTCTGAACATGGCAATGGAGAGGACGAAGAGGCTGTCGACGGAGACGACTATAATGAAGAAGAAGGTAGTCATGGTGATCAACAACATGAAGACGAGGACATGAGCACTCCGCTAACTTCAGTCGTGCGGGACCCTCATGTTCAAGATCTTCTTCTCAAGAACACGTCGACCGACGCCAGACGTAAATCTAAGATCACGCAACTAGAGATAGACTCTGCAACTCCGTTATATGACGCATGTCGCGGGACGGAGGAGTCACGCTTGAGAGTAGCTCTGGATCTTCTTGAGATGAAGGCAAAACACGGATGGACCGACACAAGCATGGACGATCTTCTGCGATACCTGAAGACGCACTTACCTGAAGGGAACACATGTGCTAGTAGTCTACAGGAGGCCAAGAAAATCGTGTGCCCCCTCGATTTACCGCACACAAAATACCACGCTTGCGTCCGTGACTGCATAATTTACCGTAACGAGCACGCGGACCAGATCAAATGTCCGGTGTGCGGTGCTGATCGTTACAAGAGGGGGACGAAGAAAGATCCTAGGAAAGTTGTGTGGTACTTTCCACTCATTCCCCGTCTGCAGCGGTACTTCGTGGACCCCAAGGAAGCAAAGCTCATGCGCTGGCACGATGACAGAAAGAAGGCGGTGCTGAGCGATCCAGAACGTGTTGAAAAACCAGTGCTAACACACCCTTCGGATGCACGTCAGTGGAAAGCATTAGACGCATTCGATGAAGAATTCGGGAACGACCCAAGGAACATCAGGCTTGGTGCGAGCACCGACGGTCTCAATCCGTTTGGCAATCAGAGCAGCAAACATAGCACCTGGCCCGTGTTTGTATGGATGTACAACCTCCCCCCGTGGCTGTGTCTGAAGAGGAAGTACATACACATGAGTATGCTGATTCAAGGGCCGACCCAGCCAGGGAGCGATATCAACCTGTATCTCGAGCTATTGAAGGAGGAGCTAGACACGTTGTGGGAGGAAGGGGTGGAAACATGGGACGCCTTCAAAGAAGAAACTTTTCGTATGAGAGCCGCACTGATCACGACGGTGCAGGACTATCTCGGATACGGATATATTGCGTGTCAGGTGTGCCATGGACACAAGGCTTGTGTCAGGTGCATGGAATTTACCCCGTTTCTACAGCTACACAAGGATCTCGGATCTTCTAAAACCGTATACATGAGGCATCGAATGTGGCTACCACTGAACGACCCGTGGAGAAAGCGCGGAGACCTGTTCAACGGTAAAGATGAGCTCGATCTACCTCCACGCAAGAGAAGAGGAGAAGAGATCGATACTCTATTGAAGAATTGGAAAACGTGTCCTCCGTCGGGAAAGGTACAAAAGCGGAAGCGAGGAGAGAAAAAGTGTCCTCCGCTAGAAGGACCGCTCTTGGGGGTATGGAAAAGGAGGTCCGTGTTTTGGGACTTGCGGTACTGGCCAATCCTCGGAGTGCCTCACTGCCTTGATGTCATGCATATCACGAAGAATGTGTGTGAGAGCTTGCTTGGCACCCTGTTCAACATGCCAGATAGGACCAAAGACGGGCCAAAATCAAGATACGACCTGATGGTCCTGAATATCAGGAGCGAGCTTCACTTACCGCCTTCTACGCGTGAACAGACGGAGGAGGACGAGGATGAGGTGGAGGAGATGGACGACCGCAAGTGGAAAAGGGCTAAGAAACACCAAACTCACCGCCTGAAACCCTCTTGCTTCACTCTAAGCCCCGACGAGCTCGCGCAAATATTCACATGCCTCCTCGGAGTGAAATTTCCCTTAGGTTACGCGGGGCTGATAAGCAGATACCTAGACGCGGAGAAAAAAATCTTCAGCGGGATGAAGTCTCATGACTGTCACGTGATGATGACGCAAATACTTCCGGTTGCAATCAGAGGGATAATGGAACCGCACGTCCGTCAAACGCTCACTGGCCTCTGTAACTTTTTCGATGTCATCACTCGGAAGTCGATAAGCGTGAAGAAACTCGGAAGGCTGCAGGAAGAGATCGTCACCATCCTATGCGAGCTTGAGATGTACTTCCCACCTGCCTTCTTTGATATTATGGTACATCTCTTGGTCCATATCGTGGACGATATCACCAATCTTGGGCCGGCATTCTTGCACAACATGATGGCGTTAGAAAGAATGAACGGGATCATCAAATCATTCGTTCGTAACAGGGCACACCCGGATGGAAGCATAGTCCAGGGATTTCTCACCGAAGAATGCATCTCTTTCTGCAAGAATTTTCTAGGCGATGAGAAGCCAGCTGTTGGTTTGCCCGCAAACAAGCACCTTGACAGGTTCATGGGGGTAGGCCACAACACTGGCAAAAGGGTAATGGACGTGGACTCGTGTGGTCGGAGAGCCGACTTTGAAAGGGCCCACCTAGTAGTGTTACAACACATCGACGATGTCGACCCTTGGATAGAAGAGCACAAAACCGCGATAAAAAACAGTGCTCGCAGGCCGATGACGGAAGATGAGATATTTAGAGCACACAACTCCTCTTTCGCGACATGGTTCAAGAAGCAGATTGATGTCGATCCCCCGCCAATGACATGTCAGAAAGATAAAATTGTATTGGCCTTGTCATATGGCCCCGCGCCCAATCTGATGACTTATCAAGCATACGACATCAATGGGTACACATTCTACATGGAGGAAAGAGACAAAAGTAGCGACTATCAAAACTCGTCTATAACGATGGAATCTTACACGGGCGAAGAGATTAGAAGATACTACGGAAAGATCGAGGAAATCTGGGAGCTTGACTATGTTGGGGTAAAGCTGCCGATGTTCCATGTCAGATGGGCTACAAACGTCACGAAAGAAGACGAATATTTCACCACTATGTCGATGTCTGAAGCCAACAAACCCAAGTCCAAGAACCCCACCGCGCAAAATGAGCCCTGGGTATTGGCTAAGCACGTGGAGCAATGCTTCTTCATAACCGACCCGGCAAAGCCTAGTCGTGTTGTCGTAAGAAGAGGAAAAAGGGCCCTCGTCGGAATGGATGGAGTCGCCGATGAGAAGGACTTCGACGGCTTAGTCGGAGTCCCGATGATGGAAGAACCCGGTGAAGACGATGCACCTTACACCACAAGAAGAAGCAGGACCACACTACCTAGGACAGGTCTTCCATTCACAAGAAGAAGTCACAATATGGCGGTCACGTATTCAACATCGACCAAGAAAGGCAAGAGTAAGATTGTGACGAAAGGTTGAGAGAGGGAAATACTCGCGATATAACATGCTAATAGCTACTATGTACAATGTGTTTTCAGAGAGAAACACTTGCGGTATCTCGCTAAACCAATCTATTTACGCTCGATGCGACATATTAAATATTTTTGCACATGTTAACTTTCATATATGTATGTAATTTTTAAGTGAAACCAACGTGGGGGAGCCCCATATAATTAATAGCATTCGTATTGCTCGATGTGTCTCGGGCCGGGGTGGGGCTGCGTAATTTTAGCACAGGCGCATTTTCTAGGTAATGCGCCTGGGGTATGGATCTGTGGGCCCGCGCATAACAGGGCCTCGAGCCAAACACATTAGAACCGGTTTGTATCACAAACCGGTTCTAAAGGGTGTGTCCCCTGGGCCCCACCTACCTGCAGCAAATGGCCGCAGGCCTTTAGGACCGGTAACAAACCGGTCCGAAAGGCCTGCGGCCATTTGCTGCAGGTAGGTGGGGCCCAGTGGACACACCCTTTAGAACCGGTTTGTGATACGTTACGCGCCTGGGGTATGGCTCTGTGGGCCCGCGCATAACGAATAGCTACGAACATTAGCGCAGACGCATTCCGGCATGTTCGCCTGGGGTAAAGTATAGCGCAGGCGCATTTCACTCGTTGTGCGCCTGTAAGTCCTCGCTCTGCAAACGCCCAACCCGCATATCACTCTCGTTTCATATCGATCCCAAACCGCACGCCGCCGTAGTCTCTAGCTCTCATCGCACGCCGCCGTCGTCTCTAGCTCTCATCGCACGCCGCCGTCGTCGTTGTCGAGCAGGAGGAGGAGGAGCGGGAGCAGCAGCAGGAGGAGGAGCAGGAGCAGCAGCGGAGGGGGAGCGGGAGCAGCAGGGGAGGAGGAGCGGGAGTACGCCGCGCGCCGTCCCTCTCATCGTCGTCATCCACGCCGGCCGTCGTCACCCACGCCGCCGTCGCCCACGCCCACGACGAACCCAGGTCAGCCCCCCCCCCCTCTTCCAACGCCCTCATACTACTGCTGCTACTCCATCATACATGCTTTAGCTAGAACTGGATCTGATCGATCATGTACCATTATTTCTGGATTCTGGTAGTTCAGCTCATAGTGGAAATCGATCTGCTAGAATTACACTAGCTGAATCACCTAATGCTATATTTCTTACACTAGCTGAATCACCTACTAATTACTTGTGAATAGAACACTGAAGCTTTGGACACTGCTAGAATTCTCTGTGATTTGTTATTAATTAAGTGCAGTATTTTACTTTGATCAATATATATGGAGGTTTTTTTGGCATGATATATGAATTTCCTGGGAGTTTTTGTGCCATGTGATGACAGCAATGCAAGGAACTGTTTTTGTGGCCATGCATGTGTGCATTCAATTTATGTTGCAGGTACATTGAGTGCCAATGTTTTGTCGGAACGTTGATTCATTTCCGTTCCGGCGAATTTCTGGCACTCCGGCATGACCATTTATAGCCGAGGTCACGCCGAATTTTTTCGGTGACTAACAGTATACGTTTTGTCTACTACTAGCTAGGGCATGTCTTCTTCTACTACGGATCCGGCTTTATTGGACCACTACATCCTTATGGCTCGAGAGTCGCAAGAGGAAGATCGGACACAAACTGACCATGATGTCGAGCCCCACAATGATGACGGGCTCACCGGTGGCGAGGAGGAAACCACTGATAGTGGCGCCGGGGGTCCCTCAGGGAGCAGCACGACGGGAAACAAGCGTCGGAAGCGAGCTCCGAACAAGGTCCGCACCGTTCGAGAGAAATTCACGGAGGTGGACCCTTCCAGTGGCACGCCTCTGATGCCATTGGACCTTGTGAAGGGGTACTTCCTCCAACTTGGCGCGATACTTCGAGACGTCGTCAATGTCAACGAGCCGACTCTCAAGAAGAAGCCAACTCTGCGCGCCCAACTCATCTCGAGGCTGCACGCGCGGTACGAGTTCCCTCCCCCCTACAACAACGAGAATCTGCAGGGCAACCTCGTGAACAAACTCGCCCTCACTAGATTCACCAAAGCCCTGAGCAATTACAAGACTATGGTGAGGGCGATGATTAGGGAATCGAAACCATTCGAAGAGATCCATCGCCACTTCCCGCGGATTACGCCCGATGACTTCAAGACTTTCCTAAATAACGAGTCGCTTGATTTCACTAAGAATCAAACGGAATGGGGGAAGGATCTAGCGTCGAAGAACATCGGTCACCACAATCTCGGCTGTCGTCGCTACGACGGGAACGAGCCAGTTTGGGCGAAAGAGGACCAGGCCTACATTGAAAAAGGGATTGAGAACCCTTACGCCAAGTATGCCCATGACCCGCAATTCCAGAAATTCATGAGGTCAAGGTACAGAAAAGTAACTCCGACCGGGGAAGTTGTCTCGGACCCGAAGATGGTGGAGGGTGTTATTTTGGTCACGGACGATAGAGTGAAGAATGTTGAGAAGCTAGTGGTAAGAAATTTACCATTTCATGCAACTCATCATCATCAAGTCCATGATTTCATTCTAGTACGAAACCAATTCTAAACCGTTTATATGTTGCTTTTGCAGCTAAAAGAACAACAACTTGAATCTTTCCTCGTCGCAGACGTCGACGGCCAAAGTCGCGTGGGATAAGCCTTTCATCAGGGGGTACAATAAGGCAAAGAGCCAGGACCCTCTGAAAAGGCCGCACTTAGGCCGTATAACCGGCGGCGGACTTAATAAGAAGCACGCCAACTATGGCTTGGCTGAGCCCAGCACTAAGGAGTCGCGGGCGGCGAAGAAGAGCGAGGAGACGGAGGAGCTGAAGAAGAAGGTCCATGACTTGGAAACAAACATGGAGAAGAAGATTGAGAAAACGGTGGGGGAAAAGATGAATGCGCTCATCCCCGCCGTATTTGAAAAAATATGTGGCTACATCGCCGGGGGCTCACAGGGGCCGTTACCGACGTTCAACATACCGTCAATGTTGGTCGTGCCCGCCGCGGCCGCCGCCGGTGGTCCGTCGACGTCGGCCGTGCCTGTCGCCCCCGCCGTGCCCGACGCGCCTGCCCCCGATGGACCGTCGGCCGTGTCTGGCGCGGCCAACACCCCGTTGCTCGACGAGCCCACCATCACCTGTGGTCCGTCGACGTTAGCCGAGCTCAATGCCCTCACGGTAAATTATTGACCGTCTCAAAAGCTGTAGCCAGTTCAATATAACCCTACTCTCTGACCTATCCATGCATGTTATCGCAGGCTGACGCGACGGGATGCACCTTCCTGCTAAAAGTGGGCAGCGAGTTGAAGGATGTTGCAAAGGGGAGCATCTTGCAGCCACTATCCCGCAAGTACCATTGCAGAGATATATCGGCCAACGAGCTTCGGGTTCGCGTCGATCTGGTGCTACCGGGATTCGAGAACTTGTATCCTCCTAATCAACCCGCCGATGCCGACAGCGAGCTGAATCTCGGCCAACTGGACAATCAAATCTTGCTATGGCCGAAAGCCCTTATTCGGCTGAACACGACGTCAGGGTCGGCGCCAAGCCAAGCCATGACCGTCAACACTACACCGGTTGCGCCCGCGGCAAGCCAACAAGACAAGGTCCAACATGGCAATGTCCTCTCTCCACCTCCGGTGGATCCTCCTCCTCCCGATCACGAGACGTCCAATGACGAGCAACATCATGAGCATGAGACCCATGCCGACTACATGGATATTGAACTTGCTCCCATTGACGATTTCATAAATCAGTTGGATGGCGAGAAGCCGGTTCCTCCGAAGTTACCCGCCAGAACTCTTGATATCCAGAAGAAGATAGATGGCGGAGAGGGCGGTTCTTCTGAGTTACCCACCAGAAAACCGGATATCCAGAAGAAGCTAACCTATTCCCAAGAAACTCCCGAGGAGCAGACGGCCTTTACGGCTCCACAGCCTACGCTGGTTACCCCGAATACACTCCGTGCTACGGCCGCGGAGGCGGTAAAACAAAGCGGCACTCCCATCTGTTTGAGGCCGAAGAAGAATCGGAAGAGGACGGTAGCCAAGAAGAAGAAAGGTGGTGCCTCCTCTAGTAGCCAGCCAGCGGCCGCCCGAGTCCTGGACCGTTTGCCGCCCGCCGTCCCGTGGAGGAAGGTGCATGAGATAGGTGAGCCGATGCTGCCGCCAGAGGTTGTCGCTGTCATGGGTGGTGACATGAGGACCATCCACGACGGGATTTTGTTCAAAGAGAATGAACTTCTACGTGAGAAACATCCCTCCTACCCGCTATACGTGGTCAAGGTGCCCCGATCCGTGGGCTTTGTGGATTCAAATCCCGCAGAGGTGTTCTTCATCAGATACGAAGACATATTCAGGGTCTTCCACTTGGGTAAGCTCGATCGAAGCATTGTCCGCCTGGTATCGCTCAGCATGGCGCACGATATGGTCATGGAGAATACCCCGCACATCGCGATTATGGACCCATACTACATGAATGAGGACTACTTGCGGTCACATGCGGACCGAGTTCTTATCACGACTTACATAACGGGTTTTTTGATAGATAACAAGGATAAGAACGCCATTCTCATGCCATAATTTCCCAAGTAAGTAGTCCTCTCCGCTTCACGTTGTTACATTCTTTCTAGAATCTCCTTAGTATTCCGATTGATGATATTGATGGCTGGTTCGAAATGTTCTGCGCAGAAACGGAGGATGCGTACTCATCGTCATGGAACCGCATTGGTCACAATGCACTTATCTCGATGCGGGTAGGGCGGTGCAGAAGGACTACACCGACATAAGAGCTGTTCTTAATAGTGCCCTCAACGGCTTCGCCGCCGATTTAGGCAAGCCCCTAAAAAAGGAGAAAATAGTCCGAGGCGCCTACGTGTGCACCCACGTAACAAACTTCCCCTGCCTCAAGCAATCGGAGCAAGAATCTGAGTTGGAAGCTTGGTATGTCATCTTTCAGATGAGGGAGTACTTAAAGGATGCCCAACAGGCCCATCTACCAAGTGATCTCCGAGACCTGACCACAAAGATGACCAACACCCCCGATGAATATGTGCGGGCTGAGTTCCGTCGCATCCAGCGGAGGATCTGCACGATACTCTCGTCGGATGTCATCACTCGGGGTGGCTTGTTCTTCCACGGCCACGCACCACCGAGCAACCGTGACATAGAAGCACACCTACGAGAGCAACGTGACACCCGGACATTCAACACGCTACAAGGCGTTCGTCCGTTCCCGCCGAGACTATAGGATTGACAAAATGTTAGTATACACTTGCATCATATAACTTTTAGACCTTTATTTGTCGTGTTTTATGCACAGATGACATGGTAATGTTGTGTATGTCGGTAGGGTTCCCGGAGTCTACGACGACTGGGACCAATGCCATGGTGGAGGCGGAAGCTCGATACGCCACTTACCTAGCGAGAGAGAAGACGGAGAAGACGAGGGCCCGGATGACCACCTTCGCCATCGCCGTGCTTATACTCCTAGCTAGTGTTGATGCTACTTGTTGTTTTGCTTGTCTAGATAACTAAACTATCGATTTGTTTGGACTATACTCCTAGTGTTTGAACTATGCTTGTAACTAAACTATTCGCTTCGAGACTATTTGGTGATGATCGAGAATATTTCTGTTATTTTGCTGTCATTTTCATATTTATTACTGTCAATTTGCTGTAATTCTGTTATTTTCGTTTCTTTTATTTTTGACACAGCAAAACCATACCCCAGGCGAATACGAAATCGTACCCCAGGCGAATATGTACCCCAGGCGCACATTGCCTGTTCGCCTCAGGTAAAAGGCTTACCCCAGGCGCACAGGGCACGTTCGCCTGGGGTATGTCAAGCTACCCCAGGCGCATTTTGCTGTTCGCCTGCAGTAAGTCATTACCGCTGGCGATGTGGTCCCAGGCGAACGCATATTCGCCTGCGGTAGCCTAATTTGGTTCGCCTGCGGTAGCCGTTTCCCTAGTAGTGACACGTGGCAGGCTGTACGCGAGGAACCAGACGGAGGGAGTGCACGCATTTGTTTTTAGATTCATTTTTTCAAAGCAAAATATCTTCAGAACCGTAATTCGGAATTATAAACCGTTTTCATCAAAACTAGATCCCATGTTGATAGGTTTCTGATACGTATCCAACGTATCTATAATTTCTGATGCTCCAAGATCATATTATGCCAATTGCTACATGTTTTTTCCCTTCTTTATAGCATTTTTATACGTTTTCCGGGACTAACCTATTAACAAGATGCCAAGTGCCAGTTCCCTGTTTTCTGCTATTTTTGGTTTCAGAAAAGTTGTTCTGGAAACAATCTCAGAATTGGACCCCACAAAGCCCGAAGTGTCTATTTTCCCCGGAAGCATCCAGAAGATCGAAGAAGAGTCGCAGACGGGCACCAGGGGGACCACACCATGGGGTGGCGCGACCTCCCCTGGCCACGCCAGCTGGTGGTGTGGGGGCCCCCAGGCCTCCACCGCCTTTGCCCTTTCCTGTATTTATTCCCCCGGGATGGAAAACCCTAGGCACCTGATCAAAAATCGCCGAAAACTTCCGCAGCCGCAATGTCCATCAACCCTAGATCAGGGGGGTTCTGGAGCTGTCTCCCGGCACCCTGCCGGAGAGGAAATCATCACCGGAGGTTTCTCCATAACCATGCATGCCTCCGGGGTGATGCGTGAGTAGTTCATCCTTGGACTACGGGTCCATAGCAGTAGCTAGATGGTTGTCTGCTCCTCATATGTCTCAATGTTTACATCTCGTGAGCTTCCTATCATAATCGATATTGATCTTATGTAATTCTATATGTTGTGTTTGTTGGGATCCGATGAATATTGAACGTATGCCAAGTTGATTATAATCTTTATTGCATATGTTATTTGTGATCTTGCATGCTTTCCGTTGCTAGTGGTTGCTCTGGCCAAGTAGTTGCTAGTGACTCTAAGAGGGAGTATTTATGCTAGATAGTGGGTTCATGCCTCTTTTTTGCCTGTGCTCGAGTGGAAAAAACGTTATGGGGGAGGATGTGTTGTTGTCACTATGGAGAAAACAACGGTGTGAGTTCCCGCGTGTACAATCAGTGCTTACATTACAGATATTGTTTACTGCAGTTATCTGTTGCTTGCAACTTACCTAAGGGGGTTTGGATGATAACGTGAGGGTGGATTATTAGTCATAGATACAGATGGATTTTAGTCTATGTATATTGTTGTAATGCCCACACTAAATATCATACTAGTCACCATGTTATAATGTGCACTACGGTGCAACCTTTATTTGTCAATTGACTTGTTGTAATTTGTTCACCCAGCATGTTATCTTCATGGAGAGACACCACTAGTGAACCTATGAACCCCGTTCCATTTTCCTACACTGTTAAACAAACCACAACAATTTCCTGGTTTCTTTACTTACTGCAAGCATATACCATTTTCCACACTATACGTCTAATCTTTGTTTTCAGCAAGACCAGTGAGATTGACAACCGCACTGTACCGTTGGGACAAAGTATTTTGGTTGTGTTGTTTACAGGTTCCACGTTGTTGCTGACACCGGTGAGGCGCCATGATCACCGTCAGTGGGATCAACCTTGCCGAGATCCTCTTCCTCCTACTGGATCGATAACCTTGGTTCTTAACTGAGGGAAATTGTAACCGCTGTGCTCATCAAACCATCCTCTTGGGGTTTCCAACAAAACGTAGCAAGAAATTTCTGGCGCCGTTGCTGGGCAGGAAGAAGTCTTCTGGCAAGGGGAGTCTCTCACTCTCAACCTCTTTATTTTGTTTATTGTCTTGTTTTTATTTTTTTCCTTGTTTTTCTTCTCTATATCAAAAACACACAAAAAATAGTATACTTTATAGTTGTTATTTATTTGCTTGCTTTTATTTTACTAGATCGAATGAGTATTCCTGAAGTTGAGGTTCGTTCTTTTAGGCAATGGGGGAGAGAGTTTAAAAGATGCTTGGTATAAAATAAATGATGCTCATAATAGGTGCACAAAAATAATTCTACATTGATACTCCTGAGGAATTTTTATGTTGGTATTACTGGCTGGTATAGACATATGTTAGATACTCTTACGGGTGGAATTTTTTTAGGAACTCCTGCCTTGGAAGCATGCAATTTGATTGAATGTTTAGTAGGAGCACCTCCCATTACAACTGTTAAAACTGAGATCACTTTGGAGGATGTTATTAATAAACTCTTTGGAAATGAACTTACCAATTTTCCTTGATAATGCTAGCAAAGTTAATGAATGAATAATTGCTATTGATAAGAGAATCACTGCTCTAGAAGCTAGCAACACTCGTGATAATAAAAATTTTAGGATTGCTAAACTAGAGGATGCTATGGGAACTTTAAGCTCAACTTTTTCATCTCTTAAATTCAAAAAGGAGAAATCCTTTATGGGAAAGGAGCAAAGATTCATGTATGTTCCCAAGATAACTAAACCTAAATCTCAATATGTGCTGAAAATTGCTAAAACAATTAATGAAACTATGAGTGACCCCCATGTTGAATCTTTAGAAACATCTAGAGTGCCTATTGCTGCAAATAATGGTTTAGAGGAAGTTATAGATGTTGATGCTTCACTTGAAAAATACCTGAGTCGCTTTCTATGTCTAGATGAAAGGCGTTAAAGAAAAGCGAGACAACCTGTTTTATTTCTCTGTTTTCAATCAGTTTTCCTTTGTTTTCTTTGCACCTGAGTTTTTTCTATTTACTTCGCAACCCTGTTGTATCTTTTATTTTGTGTTTTTGTTGAGCCAAGTAAAACATCTAGTGGAAAGTTCAGACTATATTTCGGATTTCTGCGTAGGAAACAAATTTCTGTTGTCCACTGTTAATTTCGTATAAAATCACAGAAAATTCAAAATGACCTGATCTTTTTCGTGCATAATCCTGGGATGTATACGCAACTTTTTTTAGTTGACCACTTTTTGATTTGAATAGCAGAAGATTTTCGAAAAAAATCATTTTTACCTGCTGTCTTGTTTTGACACATTTCTGCCAATAATTGCATTTGCGTCTTAACCTCTTTCTTTTTGTGTTCTTTTGAGAAAAAGAGTTTTAAAAGAAGTTGTGAAAGTAGCTAATGTGTTTTTTTAGTGCTAGTCTTGTGTTGAAACTGAACCATGTGAATTTATTATTCCGATTGCACTAACGTTGCTAATGAAGATTGTGAGAAATTTGGTGTGAAGGAAGTTTTCAAGGTTCAAGAAAAGAGGATGATATGATGCAATCAAGAAGAGTAAATAGCCTAAGATTGCGGATGCCCCGGTGGTACATCCCAGCAAATTCCAAGAAGACTCAAGCGTCTAAGCTTGGGGATGCCCAAGACATCCACTTCTTCATCAACAAATTATCAGGTCACTTCTACTAAAACTATATTTTTATTCGGTCACACCTTATATGCTTTACTTGGAGCATCTTTTATTTTTTGCTTTCAGTTTGTTTTTATTTTTACAATAATCTTGGTAGCACCCCAGCATTATTTTATTGGAGAGTGACACACTCCGCTTTTTCATGGGAATACGTTGTATTCTTAATTATGATTAGCTGCTGCATTTATTTAGCTCCTGTTTTGCATTCATCTTATCAGAGCTATTAGTTTTAGTAGTGTTATATGAGTACTCTCATGTTTGCTTGTTGTATCATAAAGAGTATTCTTTTAAACATATCTTGTATGGTTCTTGGTGGGAAAAGAAACTGTTGCTTGATGTAGAATTTAATAACAGTGCAAGTAGAAGCTTGTATACACTGTGGCTAGAACTTTTTCATGCATGCTAAATGTTATTTTAGTTTTAAAGCCTTGTGGTTATTGAGTAGCATGAATAGCCTCAAATAGCTGAGAGTGTTTGAATATGTCTTGAAAGATTCATGAGTTGTTCTTGTCATAGTAAAGCATCAATATTTGGTATTCTCTTTCGAATATTTTATTTGGTTGACTTGGCGCATGCTCACACCATGTTTATGACTACGAACCAGTCACGAATAGCCTCCATGACCACTTAGTTTTTGAACTTGTGATACCGCTTATGCTTTAGTTAATGATGCTTATGTCGATATGCATGATTATGGCTCTTATGCTCTCTTGATTTGTCGCTCCCAGTCTTTTGCTAGCCTCCACCTGTACTGAGTATGGAATTCTACTCGTGCATCCAAACTCCCTTAAACCAAATTTTTCCCATTGTGTACACCACACCTAGCTACATGTGGTATTTCACTGCTACTCCAAGTAAATTGCTCATGTGTTACCTTTAAAACTATCAAAATTACACATGTTTTGTGTTCTTGTTTTTGCTCATGAGGACGTCAATACAGAATCTTTATCTCACTTGTTGATTGGATTTCACACCCTGGACTAGTGGCTTCATCCGCTTATCCAAATGATAGAAGAGCTGGCAGAGGGGTGCCCAGCCCCAAATTAATACAAACAAATTCTCTTCACTACTTTTGCCCCTGATTTATCAGTCAAAGCATAATTGTGTAAACAAAAGAGAAAGAGGGATGACCTTATGCACCAGTTGCGTCCTTCACAATGGGAGCCTCTCTTGTGAATCCAGTTGGCTTGTGACGTACTGTATTGTCTGTTTACCATTCGTTGACATTAACATACACCTCTCCTAAAATATAGACACTCCTCCACGGTATGGGATTGTTGGCAGGCACCCGAGGATTCGGTTAGCGATAGTTTGTGAAAGATGGATGAGAGGAGTGTCAAACTTCTAACACATCTGTTTAATTAAATAAAAAGCTCAAGAAGATGAGAGATTCCTTCTTCCCTCCACGAAGGGCCTTTCTTTCACTTTTATGTTGAGTCTCCATCTTCTAACTTTAGGGACAGTTGAGAGAGCATTTTTGCCATTCTGAGTTCTATCTGCATTTGTCCCATAAACATCAATAATTGCTTCATAATGTGATATTATTTGTTCTTAAATTATTTGCTCTAGTATTCATCATGAATTTTGAAGGTGTCCTGGCATTTATGTTTTGTCCCACTCTTAAGGACAAGCGAAATACCACTTTGCCATGCTTTCTCTATACCTGAAACAAATGTTTATCTTTCTTTGCATTATTATCCATGATCCTTTATTTAAGATACTATTCATGATGCAAAGTGATTGCTATGCTTTATTATTAAATTTCTATTTATCATGTTTGTGTTTGAAGTTCTATGATCTCAGCGTACATATGCTTTTACATTATAATGATCAAGTTTATGATAGTAGCATGCCACCTCAGAAATTATTGTGTTTTATCGTTTACCTACTCGAGGACGAGTAGGAGTTAAGCTTGTCGATGTTTGATACGTCTCCAACGTATTTATAATTTCTGATGCTCCATGATCATATTATGCCAATTGCTACATGTTTTCTCCCTTCTTTATAGCATTTTTATACGTTTTCCGAGACTAACCTATTAACAAGATGCCAAGTGCCAGTTCCCTGTTTTCTGCTGTTTTTTGTTTCAGAAAAGTTGTTCTGGAAACATTATCGGAATTGGACCCTCCCCGGAAGCATCCAGAAGACCGAAGAAGAGTCGAAGACGGGCACCAGAGGGGCCACACCATGGGGTGGCGCGGCCTCCCCTGGCCGCGCCAGCTGGTGGTGTGGGGCCCCCAGGCCTCCACCGTCTTTGCCATTTCGCCTATTTATTCCCCCCGGATGGAAAACCCTAGGCACCTGATCAAAAACCCCCCGAAAAGTTCTGCAACCGTTGTTGTCGTCAACCCTAGATCAAGGGGTTCTAGAGCTGTCTCCCGGCACCCTGCCGGAGAGGAAATCATCACCGGAGGCTTCTCCATCACCATGCCTACCTCCGGAGTGATGCGTGACTAGTTTCATCCTTGGACTACGGGTCCATAGCAGTAGCTAGATGGTTGTCTCTTACTCATATGCCTCCATATTTAGATCTCGTGAGCTACCTATCATGATCGAGATTGATCTTATGTAATTATATATGCTGTGTTTGCTGGGATCGGATGAATATTGAACTTATGCCAAGTTGATTATAGTCTTTATTGCATATGTTATTTGTGATCTTGCATGGTTTCCGTTGCTAGTGGTTTCTCTTCTCAAGTAGTTGCTAGTGACTCCAAGAGGGAGTATTTATGCTCGATAGTGGGTTCATCCCTCCTTTTCGCCTGTGCTCGAGTGACAGAAACATGACGGAGGAGGATGTGTTATTTCCACTAGGGAGAAAAACAGCGGTGTGAGTGCCCGCGTGTACAATCATTGCTTACATTACACATATTGCTTAATGCGATTATCTGTTGCTTGCAACTTAATACCTAAGGGGGGTCGGATGATAACCTGAGGGTGGATTATTAGTCATAGATGCAGATGGATTTTAGTCTATGTATATTGTTGTAATGCCCGCACTAAATATCATAGTAGTCATCATGTTATAATGTGCACTACGTTGCAACCTTTATTTGTCAATTGCTTAGCTGTAATTCGTTCACCCAGCATGCTATCTTTTATGGAGAGACACCACTAGTGAACCTATGAACCCCGGTCCATTTTTCCTACACTGTTAAACAAACCACTACAATTCTCTGCTTTGTTTACTTACTGCAAGAATACACCATTTTCCACACTATACATCTAATCTTTGTTTTCAGCAAGACTAGTGAGATTGAAAACCTCACTGTACCATTGGGACAAATTATTTTGCTTGTGTTGTGTGTAGGTTCCACGTTGTTGCCGACACCGGTGAGGCGCCATCATCACCGTTAGTGGCATCAACCTTCCCGAGATCCTCTTCCTCCCACTGGATTGATAACCTTGGTTCTTAACTGAGAAAAATTCTTACCGCTATGCTCATGAAACCCTCCTCTTAACGTTTCGAACAAAACGTAGCAGTTTCGAGAAACTTTTTTTCTTGGACTTTGTACACCCTGTTATTTATTCGTTATACTTTCGGTAGCACGCGCGCGTGTATACCATGTATATCTAGTAGCACGATGCTCGGCTTCACCTCGATAATTTTTTACTGCTCGGCTTCGCCTCGATAACCATTTATACATATCTTGAAGGGGGTACACAGGTTGTTGTGCGCATTGGTCGAAGGTTGCATTGGTCGTGGTGCGTGCTACGGCTCGGCGTTGCCTCGTACTCCCGCTCGGCTTCGCCTCGAACAAAACGCCTACGGCGCTTAATCTAAAAAATACACACATGTTGTATTTGAAAAGTATAAAAAAGTTGTTTCTGAAAGTATATACATTATTTCTGAAAGTATACATGTTGTATGTGAAAGTATAAAAAAATTTCTACTGAAAGTATAAACATTGTTCTGAAAGTATACATGTTGGATGTGAAAGTATAAAAAAATTGCTACTAAAAGTATACAAACACTATTCTGAAATGTATACGCACGGCGTACCTGGGTGTACATCCGCTTGGGCGTACATCTGCCTGGTTAAACGCCGGCTCTTCACTGGGTGTACAACTGTCGGGGTGTATGTCGGCCCTTCACTGGGTGTACAAGCAACTATGTGTACATCCGCATACATGTAGGTGTACAACTGTCTGGACGTACACCCGTGGTACACGTGGATGTATGTCAGCACTGCACTTGGGGACGTACTTCGGTCACAGTAACTGGGCGTACATCTGTGTGTAACTGGGGTACATCCGTCTTGATTCTGAGTGTATAAAAAAAGTTTCTCAAAGCCTATCAACATGAGATATAGTTTTGAAGATCTCAACGCGATCGAGGATCTCAAATATGAAAACGGTTTGTAATTTCGAAAAAAGGTTCACGAGATATTTTATTTTGAAGAAACGGATCTCGAAATAAATGCTTGTCAATCCATCCTCCCGTCCGGGAAAGGGAAAACACACAAAACCTCTGGGGTGGTGACACTTGTCACGCATGCGAGCACCCTACGGAGGCTGGGAGGAAGGAGAAGAGGACACTTGTCGCACCCACAGCGCGCACGGAGTGACCTTCCGGAAGGATTCCCTTTTTTTAGTGATTACCTACAGAATCCCGTTTTTCTGAAACTACCTCCATTTAAACTCGAATATCTCTTTGTTGGAGAGTTTAAATTTGAATCCGTTTTTTTTGCCTTATTCCTTACTCCAAGAAGCAACTTTCCACCGACCTCCCCATCTATAAATAGCCTAGCCTCCGCCGTGAGGTCGTCCCAAAGTCGAAACTTTGATTTCTGATCTGTTTCATAGTATTTTGCTCGCCATGGTCCATGAGTTACTCGGTTGACGTTCAAGTCTTCGCGAGAGTTTTAGATATCGTCGAGATCGATCCATCCCAAGAAATCTCACCTCTTTTTATCCACCATAGACGGATAATTTCGCGATCTACTCTCTCAGATTTGATTCAGGAAAAGTTTAATTACTCTTCAATTGTTTGTCTGTTTTTTCTCAACTTTTTTACTGTAGTTGCATCTCATCATTATTTACAACGTTCGTTCTTTGAGTTTTTCGATTTTAGCTACGGATCTTTTTATATAATTCCGATCTACTTTTGCCCACCGGAGTAACTCGAAATTTCAAATCTACACTTTGTTCTTATTCATGTAAAAAGTTTTCGTTGAGTGTTTTATTTACTTTTAGAATCTTATTAGCACGTTAGGTCTAGATCCATCTTTTTATAAACTTTATTTTGATAAGATTTTGTAGATTGTTAATTAATCATTTTAATTTGGTTAAGCTGCTTTTTGTCTCTTGTTTCATTGCAAACTTTTTCATACATCATATCTTTTTTAGGAAACCAGAGAAGTAGTAAATTAGTTGTCTTGCATTATTAAATCACCATGCATCCATATGTTGCACTATTGTTTTTTCTGGTTTGGTTATTTATTGTGGTATGCTTGCAACGTGTAGATTGCGAGAGTTGCGGTTGCTGTTCGTGTGAGGACTGTGGGTGTTACGGTTGCGACCGAGTCGAGTGCGTGAACGACTCCAATTTCTGTCAAGGCAAGTGACATACATATCCTACTATTTTCCTAATTGCATTAGAGTTTTATTGTAGCTATGCATGAGTAGGAATTGTGTGTTATTGCTATGCTAGATCAGTCCACTAACACCCAAGTTGAGTGATCATATGTTTCCCTTCGAGAATAGCAATTATATATGCTAGGCAAACATCGTACTTGTAGATTTCTTAGCCATGCTCATAGTTATTCGTGGTTGGGATTATTATCATGTTATGATGAAATTCGTTATTTTAAATTTTTATGAAAAAAACATGATAATTAATCAACCACTGGGCGGATTGCTAGCATGTCATCAGAGTACAAATTTTGGTGGGACCACCGCCCAGTATCATGAGATTATGGTCAGTTTCACTGTGTAGTTGTTTCTTGTGTGCAGCCATGTTTTATATTAGTATGGGCTTGAAAAAATTTGTAGGCCGTGGTGACTCGAACTCATCGTGTCCAGAGATATAGAATAGTAGTAGGATGGTCCGACTCATGGGGGTTTGGGGCATAATCTTCTTTCCTTACATGTTACTAATGGTGTATCATGGTGTTTGGATTCGATTAGGCAACACGGTTAAAGGGCACAAACCTCGCGAGGGTTAAAACTAAGATCTGAGCCATGTTCCATGGGTTAGGGACAAATCAACAACTAGATGGGAAACTATGACATATCTCGTTCATCTTGATTTACTAATTATTACAAATTTGATTATGGGTAATATTGGTGAAGTGCCTGATAGTGTTTCAGTGTGCTAATCCAATGGGTAGGAGCACT
This sequence comes from Alopecurus myosuroides, assembly GCA_028641055.1. NCBI lineage: Eukaryota > Viridiplantae > Streptophyta > Magnoliopsida > Poales > Poaceae > Alopecurus > Alopecurus myosuroides. The sequence goes on from CM054058.1 coordinate 29,512,491, forward strand.
TTCCTGTCAAATAAAGTGTCCAATTATGTGCAAAATTACTTTCTGTCAAAAGATAGGACAACTTCCTTTATGCAAATTAGCTTTGAAACTCCACCAGCCAAATATGCATGTAGATTAGTAACTTTCCATTTATTATACGACCATAGTGTCACTTGCCACCATTGCTTAGAATGATCTGACCTCCTTTCGGGGGCTGCATATTCCAACATGCAGGTTGTTCGGATTCAGAGTGATCAACGTAGGTCTCGTGACTCCACTCAACATGTTTGTTCGCCTGTGGCACAAACTGAAGACTAGAGCCCTTATATTCTCTTTATGATACTTGAATAAATTTTGTGCTAGCTTCCGCTATGCAAGGTGTAATAAAGTTCTTTACTCTGGATATGTTTTCTTTGATTACTATTTGTGTTGTGTGTGCTGGTGAATGGTCCAGGGGCCAGTACTACACACAACAATATAGCCTGTGTTGGGCTGTACTACTACATTTTAGCAGACAACGGAAACGTATGTACTACTAGTTTGTCCTCCATTTTTTACAACACTGTCAATACACGAAAATGAAAATGTAGAGCGGCAAAGTACAATATTGAAATTGAGAAGCTGAGAAGACATGTTCTATAAGTACCGCTCACTTCCTAGCTACACCAGCCACCAACCAGCACAACCACAATCCATTTGGACTAGCTACAACATCCACCGTCTAGCACCAACGCCATGGATCTGGACTTGAACTCCTCACCTCCGTAAGATAAAGGAGGTGGTGCTGAACCTGAGGAAATGGAAGATCTTTAAGACGTCGGAGGTGGTGCCGAAGGGGCAGAAGATCGGCCCTCTATTGATCTTAACCAAGTTCCTCAGCCTGACATTGAAGATGCAAACCCAGATTATAAGAAATTGCATTACTAGCATGATTACGATTGCAATAGGGCTCGGTCCTTTCTCTATTCTCTCTACAAAATTAAAGGAACCAGACTAACAGAAATCGAAGCCACCAAGTTCTAACCATACTAGGTTGCAGCAATTTAAATAGTTCATTTAACATCATTTTATAACTTGATTGCTGCAAGTACTAGAACTTATTTTCAACACAATCCGTTATTTGTTATCCAAGTAGTAGTAAGAAAATGCAAGAGCTATAACCTTTCTATTCATAGATGAAGAAGTAGCACCCCATTGGATTGATCAAGCATGTGACCTTCAAGTCATTCTAGCAGCATTGGCATCTTTTTTTGTGCCAAAGAAGATAAACTACGCTAAGATGGATCACAAGAGTGTTACGAGGCCATTTATGCAGATTTGTTAATGGCTGATTACTCAAGAGATGATAGTTTTCGAGTGGTGTGTTCTTTAGATACATACCAAATGCGTTCTATAGTAACCCTCCCTCAGCTGGCGTTTTGTCTCAGCAAGAGAAGTTCCATCAAGCTTGAAGATGCTGAACGGAGGAACCCACCACCAGAAGCGCCAATCCGTGGTGAGTCTTGCATTACATTGAAAGACAAAATTCAATTTATCATCAAGCTTTATGTCAAGCAAACAACCATAATATTGTCCATTTCATGTTCTTTCAGATGTACCTCTTGCTCCTATAGGTGGTCAGCGACCTCGGAAGCCCCACCAACCTCGAAATATCTACAAGAAGATGTTGAAAACCAAGCAAAGGTGACGAGTTTATCAAGAGCTACTTCGAGACAGTAAGAATGTTGTTTTGAAGAAAAATAGCACCGCGCCTGTGGGAGCAAAACTTGGACACAGTTTAAGGCAAGTTCAAGATGTTTGGAAATGTTCAAAGCAATGCGAAATAGAAGGGAGGGAGGTTGATGTTAGTCAAAGGAAAACCAAAAACTGTGGTCGCAAGAGAATTGTAGCTCCGCTTGAACTAGTACCCTCCATTCCTAAAAGAAAGAGGCAAACACTAAGTGCACTATGTCATGCTATTCATATGAACAAGACCACACTTTTTATAAGGTTTATGAGGAGACATTCCAACAGTTTGAAGCCAGTTTTGAAAGATAGTAATAAGAAACAGAGAGTTCGGTTTTGCTTCAGAATGATTGATCCAAACACAATTGACATTGACCCACAGTTCATTCACATGGAGGATATTGTTCATCTTGACGAAAAATGGTTTAACATGACTAAAAATAAAAGAACTTACTACCTGATGCCAGAAGAAGATGATCCAGTCCGTACTATTCAAAACAAAAACTACATAGGAAAATTTATGTTCTTAGTAGCTGTGGCTAGGCCTAGATATGACGATGTGGGGAATATGCTATTTTATGGGAAAATTGGTTGTTGGGCAATGGTTACCGAGGTGCACTATCCTATACTTGACCTTTTTATTTTTTTTGACCAATAGCATGTTCTTTATATTGACTTGTTGTGCTTAATTGTTCTTAAACTGGAACCAGCACAAAATGAGAAGTGACAACAGAGCTAGAGGTGTTATGGTTACTAAGAACTTGAAGATAAACAGAGATGTAATGAGAGGCTTCATGGTCAACAAAGTAATACCCGCGATTCATGAACGATGGCCAGATGAAGGGAAAACCATTTACATCCAATAGGACAATGCACCCTCCCATGTTAATTCACACGATGAGGCATTGCTTAATGCCATTGAACTTATAGGACGTGATATTCAGATCCTACAACAACCTCCCAACTCGCCTAACTTGAATATCCTTGATCTAAGAGTTTTTAGGTCTCTACAATCATTCATGGATCAGCTAAATCCTACCACTATCAATCAGCTTACTGTAGGCGTGGTTAACGAGTTCAGCAACTATCAAGTCGAAAAGATAATCAGAAGTTTTCTTACTCGCCAATCATGCATGTTACAAGTGATGCGATTAAGGGGTGGTAATTGGTACAAAATCCCTCATATGAACAAAGGAGGGCTTATGCTACAAAATGCACTACCCGATCGAATCTATTGAGATAAGCATTGTACGATGAGGTTGCTAGTTATCTAGCTGGTTGAGCTACTCGCAGTAGTGACCTTGAGGTTCACTATCCTCTACTATGACCCTTTTTAAATTTGTTCACAAATAGCACGTTCTTTGGATTGTCTTTTTGTGTTTATTTGTTCTTGTAGTGTGGGAAAGGAGAAGCAATAGCAGACCTGGAGGTGCAATTATGATATTGTAGTGTGGCTGATTGCACAATTCATCTTGTAGTGTGTCTGATTGTACTACTTTAGCTACTTCCAATGATTTTCTTGCAATGGGGCGTATCGTACAATGTTAGCTATCTAGATCATCTCAACCATAAGCATATTTTCATGATAACATAACGAGCATTTCCTTAATGACAACAATAATCATGATCTTGCCATGACAACAATAACAGATCATTTGTTTGATGAGAGCAATAAGAACTTTTCTACCCATGCCAACAATAAGAGTTCGATTCCATGACATCATAACCATTTTCAGCCAAGACAACACTAAAGTTGATATATTTCCCCAAGTTTTCATTCCCTGGAATCCTAAAATAAGAGGGCAATAAGATCCGAAGCATACTATAGCAAACCTCACAATCATCTAGTTGAGCATCCACACGATCTTCGGCCAGTACCTCATCAGCAGCAATACCGCCGGCCTCCTCCGCATCAACTCCATCTTCAAGGAAGGAATCCGGAACAAATTCCTCCTCTGCGCCAATCAGTGAATCAGGCACAAACAACACCTCATCGGAGTCACACGGCAGGACGACATTGCGGCTTTCATCCTCTGAGTCCGAGACAGACTCCAAACCAGCAGGGGCATATTCTTCCATCTCCCCCGCCACGTCAGGCTCTTGGGTGTCCGGGGAAAAATCCACGCCCCGAAGTAGCATCCGTCTTCCACTCAAACCGCTGCCACCTACTGCCCCACTGCGGAGGTTCGACCCGCCTCCGCCCGCCATACTACCAAGGTACTCACCGCCCGCCGCCGCTCCACTGCCGAGATTGGAATCGACTCCACTCGCCCTGCTGTCGGGGTCCTCCCCGCCATCGATTGTGGTGTCCTCCGGAGTAGCAGCCTGCCCACGCCGCCGCTGCTGAGGCCCACTACTCCCGCCGTTGGATAACTCAGATCGACGGTGCCGTCGGTCTCCTCCGATTTCGATCTGCTTCTTCCGCTCCATCCCCTCTTGCAACCGCACCACAACAACGGGGAGTGGGGGGATTATATGGTATACTCTCCATTAAGGACGGGGGAGAAGGCGAGGTGGAGCTTGGAGACGGAACCGAGGTGGCGACAGGGAGAAGAGGAAGGAGGCAGCGAGTACAGGATGGGATTGGGGAAAGCAGAGAGGAGGGGATCGCTTCTTTGCTAGCGAACCGTTCGCTCGTGGACCATACCCTCTCTCTCCTATCTTAATTAGGGAGGGAATTAACGACGTGGGTCCCACCCAGAACGTAGACTAATTTCGAACTTATACAGGGCCAGAACGTAGACTATTTCCGCATGGAGGGAGTATATGATTATGGCCATATGCGCATGTTGGCATGCATTACTTTCAAGATCAATTAATGGTTTTTTTCGGTCGAGATTGATGGTTATTACTACTAGTAGAAAATAATGCAAGTGTACCAAATTCTGCGCAAGTATTTGCACATTGATAAATTTATTGTTTGAAAATTGATTTTGACTATGTAAAACTGGATTGACCAATAAATATCAGGTTATCAAGCGAACAAGGAATGCCAAAGAATGTGCTGAAAAATACAAATGATATAAATACTAGACGTAGGATAAACCATGCATAGGCCCTTGAATAGATGAGGAATTAAAGGTCCCGTGGCATAAAGAGCCACATGCAGCCATTAAGGCCATAATAGTCGACAAAATGGTATCCTCGTGATGTGATCATCGTCCCCAAGGATCGGCGCAAAACATGGACTTCCCAATGAAGCACAACAGGTCCACATAAGCTATGAACAGACTGATTTGCCCAGCGATGCAAACCTTGGACTTCCCCGTGATGCATGACTTGTTTACCTGAGCGATGCACTGCTTGGTTTCCCCAGCGATGCATGGCTTGATTTTCCCAGCAGTACACCTTGAAACAGCCAAGGTCTAGCCTCGTCAAGCCATCCTTCTTACACATGGTGTGGAGTTTCTTCATGTTAATGTTAGGAGAAATTCTGTGAAGGAGATGAAATTCCTAGGTGAAAAATTAAAGAAGATGATGGATGGCTGGATGGCAGGGGCCTTGTCTATTGGGGGCAGGGTCATCAGGACTGATGTATGCCTCTCATCAGTCACAACTTATCACATGTCCATGTTCCTCTTACGCAAATCTACTCTGGAGGAAATAGATAAACCCAGGAGAGCCTTCCTTTGGCAAAGCTCTTCCAGTAAAAAAAATATCATTTGGTGAAGTGGAAACTGGTTTGTAGACCTAAATCAAAAGGTGGCCTTGGGTTGAAAGATCTCTCCAGGTTTAACATCAGCCTCATGTGCAAATGGTGGTGCAAGTTGGAAGCATGTGATGGTCCTTGGCAGAGATTCATGAGAGCTAAGTACCTTGGGGATGGGAATATTTATAATATTAAGCATAGGGCAATGGACTCTGCTTTTTGGTCAGATCTTCTACACATTAGTGGCTTGTACCTCCTGGGTCGAAACATGGTAATTGGTGATGGGAAAAGAACAGATTTTTGGGGAGATACCTGGTGTGGTTCCACTCCTCTGAAAGTGATTTTTCCAAATCTGTTTGAGATTTCCCAGGATCAAACAGTCATTGTTGCTCAGATGGCTGCTAGAAGATGGGTGTTTAGCTTCAGAAGATGCCTGACAGGGGATCTTCAGAAAAGTTTGAGGTTGCTGCAAAATAAATTAGCAAGTGTTGCTCTGAATGACTCAGATAATAGTCCCAAATGGAAGTGGTCGAAAAATGGGATTTTCTCAGTTAAATCAATGTACACTCACCTCTCCAGTAATGGAGTGGACAGATCGTTTAAACACCTTTGGAAAGCTAAAATTCCATACAAAATCAAGATTTGGCTATGGCTGATTTGGCACAACACAATATCTACTAAAGATAACATGAAGAAGAAAAAGTGGCAGGGGAGCACCATCTGCCAGTTCTGCGGTGAAGAGGAGACTATCTTTCATTTGTTCTTTCATTGCGATGCAGCTAAATATGTGTGGTCGGTGGTTGGGACAGCTCTGGGCGCTGGCGATCGACCAGGCTCCTTTCACCATTTTTTTTGGTGGATTCCTCAACATCTCTCAGCAAGTAGAAACGTCCAAATTACTGGGGTAGAGGCAGTGTGTTGGGCAATTTGGAAGCTCAAGAATCGAGCTTGTTTTGAAAAGAAACTCATAAAAACACCTTTTGAACTAATAAGCTATGCTTGTGTCTTTTTGACCTATTGGGCAGGTCTTTACCCCGTTCAGGAGCAGGCTGACATCAGGGGAGGAGCTGAAATGCTGCTTCGTACTGCGCGTGACATGGATCCGTCTCCTAATCCTCGTGCCACTGGGGCGGTACTACATCTCGAGGACTCGTAAGATGCAGATACGGAGGCTGATGATCAAGAGAACATCGTCTAAAAGAAAAAGAAGAAGGGACTCCTTTTTTTCGCGCGGGGTCCGTTGCTGGTTTCGGGCCCCCCTGGTAGCTGGTGGTTCTTACTCTCCGTAGCTTTGTTAGAGTTTGGCTGGTTGCCTGTTAGATGTTCAGTCTTGTGGATTTCTGCTGCAAGAGACTCTCGCACCCGTGGCGTGCTTTTGTTCTGAATGTTGCCTTGGTTTTGGGTCGTTCTTTTCAGTTTCCTGGACTCCAGGTGGTTGTAAGAACTTGTGAATGCTGGCGGTAGCGGTGGGCTCCGTTATTTCAATAATAATGGAACACGTGCCCTTTTTTGGGGGTTTCGTATGTAAAAAAAATTGTAGTAGATGCTGTTCTTCGCCACCCTGCCACATTGTCCATTCGCTTGCACATGTATTTCCTTGGAGTATATTGGCCCTAAGAACAAGGCATGGTCATCCAGGTTTGTCACCTAGGTCCACATATATCCCCACGGTGTTGCGTCGGTCTCAAACACCATAAAAAAGCGAGCCTCGCTGTGGTCTAGTTCCGAATTGGCCTCCAACGCTATCGCGAGCTTGCCGTAAAGATCAAAAATGTATCTATCGTGGTAGACAAGCACAGACTTGTACGCGGACGGTCTGTCAACGAACTTTAAGGGAATGGTGATGACCACTAGGGAGCCATCTCTATTCACATCGATATCGAACTTGAACACCTCCCAGCTGTTGCGCACGAGTCCATACAGCTTCTCTTTGCAGAAAGCGATGTCCATCAACTCTTTGTCTATGTCCGTTTGACATCCTCGTGGTTTTCGCACTTTGTTCGGGTTGGTCCATCCATTGTTAGGAGAGCCGCCAATCCGGCACACCGCTAGTTTAAACATGTTGGTGATTGCGGCTAGGATGCACCAACTCGAGTCGGGATAATCGGAGAAGATGATTTTTTGAATGCAGGGGCAGTTGTAGCATCTTTTTTTTTCGAGGGTACGCAATTGGGCACCTGATTTTTATAGAAGGCAGAAATTTGATACAAAAACGCTACAACATGCTGCGAACAACGCTCACAGCACCAACTCCACTCCCGACATAAAACTACACGAGAGCCTATCCTAGATTGAGCCACCAAACAATCTCGGAAAGCGGCAAGCAACGGAGGAGCAAGAAAGGATAACTCAGCCGGGCCTCCAAACGCGATGCTCCCAACAGAGTAACGACATCAAAGACGCCGCCACCGCGCCGATCCAACTCCGAACCTAGACTTTCGCCCGGAGACCTCAACCAAACTGAAGAAGAGGCGAGAGAGAGCCGACACACTTGGCGATGCCTCCAATAAGGGGAACGACACCCGCAAGCGCCGTCACCGCCAGCACCAACCAAAGGTGGCAAGACTTTTGTCCGCAAAGTCGAGCACCTCTCTTCCTGTCCATCTGCTTGGGGCAGCCACCAAAAACGCACACCGTCGCCACCGCAGCACCTCGCCAACGTAGCCAAAAAACGTCAAGGAACTCCACCACCGGCGCCGACGGGAGGCCGCCATCGCGCTCCCACCACTTGAAGAGAGCCGGCAGCAGCTCGCCAGGACCCTCCTAGCCACTGCAGCGCGTCGTACTCGTCCAAAATCGTGGACCCGTGCCGCCGCCTCCAACATCGACGCCTACGGGAAGTCACCGGACCCCTCATGCCCAAATCGAAGCCACCAAGCCCCGTTGCGGCTGTCGAGCCCACCAACTGACAGCACAACAGCGATCTCGGCCCGAGTGGCCCAGATCGAGCCCTGGAGGAGCCCAGATCGGGCCCGATCCCACACGTCCACGAACCTCACCAGCACCACCGGAGGCAGCCACCGCGCGCCCGCACCGTGGACGGAGGCGGCAGCAGCGCTACAGGACCTCCTGGCCAGCGCTCTTCCAGGGCGCCGGAACCGCGCCGTCGCCACCATGGCCCGCGCCGAAAAGCTCCTTCCTCCTCCCTTGCTGCAGGTCGTCGGCCTTACTCACTCACTCCTCCTCGAGTCCTCGTCGCGCCGGCGAGCTCTCCGCTATGATGCCACCGTGCGCCGCCCGGAGACCCCTACTGCCGCGCGCCAGTAGCAGGCCGGGCCGCGCCCTCCATCCCTTCCATCTTTGACGGCCGGGGGGGGCGCCACCACCACCGCGTGAGGCCGGCGGCGGCAGCGGCCGGGGAAGCCTGGGGAGGAGGGAGCTTTGGCGGCTAGGGTTTTCGCCCCCAGGGTCGCCCACGCTAGCGACCCGGAGGGGAGGTATCGGGAGTTTGAGAAGGCTTTCCAGTTGTAGCATCTCACATAGGCCTTAGATATTCAGGAAGCAATCCTCGAGAGCTCCTTAGATTGCTCCTTAGATTGCTCCTTAGAAGGCTCGGAAACAGCATCTCACATAGGCTCGGAAACAGAGGATTGCTCAATCCTCTGTTTCTCGGAGAGTTTAACCTGGGCGCCGGAGGAGAGATTCACGATCATGACGTGGTGAAGGATGGATATGGCAGCGATCCAGCCCCCCGTGTATGACCCAACCAACCGTGTGCCCCCTCGCGAACCACGGGAGCGGCACGCGCGAGGCCACGCCGCTCTCGAGGTAGTGTGCTCGCGTCTGCGCTTGTAGTCTTCCATCCAAGGGAGGAGTACCGGGACATGGGGCGACGGCGCGCCACGACGTGCACACGGAGCAAAAGCGTTCACGGTCGCGTGCTAACGATAACCTGAGGAATATGTGAAACTGTTGCTAGGCCGCTAGTCCGATCAATTGTCAGATTGGGTATTAATATCCTCATATCAATCACGTACCCACAATCATCATTGTTTGCACGAACCAGTACATATTTATGTAAGCCGTTAATAGCTGGTGCTAACTTATTTATCTAAGCCGTGTGGTACTAATTACGCGAGCTTGATGACCTGTACCGTGGCGCGCGCAGATTGGGCCAGCATACAAATAACCGCTGCTATGCACAAGGCCGTATAGTGCACGGCCTCCCTCTAAACTATACCTAAAATAACAAAAACAAGAATCTTAACTTGTAGGACGTGATCTTCCATACTTTGCGATTATTACCGGGAAACGGCCGCGGGAACAAAAACTAGATCGATATATGCTTAGAGTTCCACCATCGAAGGAAGAAAGGAGAACTGCCTCGGAAACATAACAATGCACATGGCGGATGTCGAGAACCCTGACCTTGGCAATGGACTCGTCGACGCCGTGAAGCCGGAGCCCGACAATAACAGCGACTGCACCGGAGCATGGCTCGCAACGTTTTGCACAGGCATTATCCTCGCCGTCTCGGGGATCCTGGTGTATGCCTTCTGCCGCTCTGTCCACTCGTCCATGGTTGTTCTAGTCATTGCTGTCGCCGGGCTCATCGTGGGGATCGTAGGCATCGGCTTGGGAGGCTTGTGTTGCATCGTCGCTCTCGACATATTTATCTTTGGGAATACATTGGGGGAACGCCAGGACGAGGTTCAACCATTAGAGCCTTAGTGCTTAATTGATCGTCTGGTTTAATCAATTCTATCTGTATTATCCAATTATGTGCTATTATCGAAAAGGCTAATAAAAAACAAAATTAGGGCAAAACCACAGAAGTAATATAGATGCTGTGTGCCTTTTTTTTTTTTCCGTTTCTGTTTGGCTCGTGCTACTTTTGTCTACTTGCTCGAACACATCTGTGCTGATTTTAGATGACCTTTAAGTGCTTAAATTTACATAAACAACAAATAGTTTACACTAGCGCAAAACAAGTGTTTGGACAACTTACAAAAGCTTGAGGAGCCTAGCTCACAATTTACAAACCTCTCTTGCAATGGTAAAATTGCAGTATTTAGCAAAAAAACGTCAGTTGGTGCGAAATGTTCGAAAGCCGCCATTTTAGCGCCGGATCGCAAAGAACCACACAATTTTCAAATCGAGGAAAACCCGGACTGATCAAGAATTGTCAATGTCCCACCAGTCAGCTGACATGGCTTTTAACCCAATTAAAAAATCCAAACAAAATGAAGGCCCGTAAGAGAATGCCAGGAACACGACCTCGTTTTCCTTCACGAGCATCACCATTGTAAAACCCTAAGGGGGGAATCGGTATGGTGGAATAGCTCAACGCAATATGCGTGGCCTTCTAGTATTTATAATAGACAACACCTGTGTTACAATCTACAGGGGTATAGTTAGAATATACAACTATACAAAGTGTCTAATACCCTCCCTCAATCTTAGCAGTGTTAACTAGACTAAGATTGCGCCTACATGACTCAAACAATGGTAGAGACAGTGGTTTAGTAAAGATGTCAGCTCGCTGGTCTTTTGAAGAGATGAACCGAATATGGAGAAGCTTCTGTGCCACTCGTTCTCGCACAAAATGATAGTCAACCTCTATGTGCTTTGTACGGGCATGAAAAACCGGATTGGAAGAAAGGTACGTTGCACCAATATTATCACACCATAGAACAGGTGGACTACTCTGTGACACTCCCAATTCTCGTAGCAATGACTGAACCCAGATCAACTCAGCAGTGGCATTGGCGAGAGCTTTTACTCAGACTCGGTGCTAGACCTGGATACTGTGGCCTGCTTCCGAGCACTCCAGGCGATCAGATTGGGACCATAGAATATGGCATAGCCCCCCGTGGATCGCCGATCATCAGAACTACCAGCCCAATCAGCATCAGAAAATGCTGACAGAAGGCTTGAGGGTGAACGCTGAATAAGAATGCCATGAGAAATCGTACCACTGACATACCTAAGAATCCGTTTAACTGCAGACCAATGAGAATGCCGAGGAGCCTGCATAAACTGGCAAACCTTATTGACAGCAAAAGAGAGATTAGGCCGTGTGATGAGAAGATACTGCAATCCTCCAACTATACTCCTATAACGAGTAGCATCATCAGGAGATAGTGGATCACCATGAGAACTGCTGAGTGTCTCGGTAGCTGACATAGGAGTAGAAGAGAACGAGCACTTAAGCATCCCAGCTCGACGAAGAAGATCAAGAGCATATTTCTTCTGAGTAAGAGAAAGACCCATAGGCAATGTCAAAGACCTCGAGACCAAGAAAGTAGTGAAGCGGCCCCAAATCTTTGACAGCAAAGGCTGATCGGAGAGCAAGCACCAGACGATCAGTAGCAACAGCGGTAGAGCTGAGGACAATAATGTCATCCACATAAACAAGTAGATACATCGTGACATCAGGACGCTGAAGCATGAAGAGCGAGGTATCAGCTGTCGACGGAACAAAACCATGCGCACGAAGAACACTCCCAAGGCGAGCATGCCAGGCACGAGGCGCCTGTTTAAGGCCATACAGAGCCTTAACTAGTCGACAGAGATGATGGGGCTTCTCAGAATCAGCAAAGCCAGGTGGCTGACGCATGTAAACCTCCTCTTCAAGCAGACCATGCAGAAACGCATTTTGAACATCGAGTTGACGAAGATGCCACCCATTAGTAACAGCCAAGGAGAGTAGCAGGCGGATGGTAGTAGGCTTGACCACAGGACTAAAAGTATCCTCATAATCAAGACCGTAGCGCTGCTTAAACCCTTTTGCGACTAGACGTGCTTTATAGCGCTCAACAGAACCATTTGCATGCCTCTTGATCTTAAAAACCCACTTACAATTATATTGATACCTGGGCGTGATGGAACCAAACTCCACGTCTCATTAGCATGGAGTGCTTGAATCTCAGCCTCCATTGCTTCCCTCCAATGGGGAACACGAAGAGCATCATGATAATTAGTAGGCTCAATAGCAGAATCACGAACACCATTAGCAGTACATGCAGCTAGCCAGGCAACACATCCATCAGTCCAGACTTTCGGCCGAGAATTACCAGTGGTACTCCGAGTAACAGCACGAGAAGGAGCAATCTGCACGGGCGGTGGCGAAGTAGACGACGCCACAGCACTCGGCCCAGGAGGTGTGGGCGCTGGCGACGCACAGGGAGAATCAGATGGGCCGGATGGCCCGTCTAAGTTATCAGCCGCGCAGCTCGGTCCAGGAGTCGAAGAAGAGGCCGGCGGTACGCGACGCGGCCCAGGCATCGATGGAGGAGCCAATTCATGCGCAGAAGAATCGTCCCGTGCATGTCCATGCATGGGCAGCTGATCGTCGTGATCGACGTGATCATCGTCAGCCGGGCGCAGCACATCATCAAGGAGTTCAAGTCGAGCACCGCGCCCTGTTCCTGCACCATGGTTAGGCAACAAAGCAGGAGTATACGCAATATCTGCAAATTGGTCAATAGAAACGGAAGTAGAAGTTTTAGATTGTGGAGATTCTGATGATGACAAGGTAGAGAAAGGAAACACTCGCTCATCAAAGACAACATCTCTGGAAATATAGACTCTATTAGATGGAACATGGAGGCACTTGTAGCCTTTATGGAGTGGACTATAGCCTAAGAACACACATTTCTTAGAGCGAAACTCAAGTTTATGTGAATTATAAGGTCTAAGATGAGGCCAACAAGCACAACCAAACACCTTAAAGAAGGAATAATCAGGTGTCTCATGGAGGAGTTTTTCCAGAGGAGTGTTCATAGATAGAACACGTGTGGGTAGCCTATTGATGAGGAAACAAGCAGTGGTAAATGCATCACTCCAAAAGTGAAAAGGTAAAGAAGCATGCGCAAGTAAAGTCAATCCAGTCTCGACAATGTGTTGGTGTTTGCGTTCGGCAGTCCCATTTTGTTGATGAGTATGTGGACACGCAACACGATGAGTGATACCTAGCTTGCCAAAGAATGTGTTGAGGTTGCGATACTCACCCCCCCAATCAGATTGAACATGAAGGATTTTGGCATTGAGAAGACGTTCAACATGGGTTTGAAATTGCAAGAAGACATTAAAAACATCAGACTTGCGCTTAAGAAAATAGAGCCATGTAAAACGACTATAGGCATCAATAAAACTCACATAATAGTTGTGACCACTAACAGAGGTTTGGGCAGGGCCCCATACATCAGAATGAATAATCTCTAAGGGAGTTTTTATTATATGAGTGGAAGATGTAAAGGGGAGTTGATGACTTTTTCCCTGCTGACAAGCATCACAAACTAGAGTATCTTTATTGCTAGACTCAATAGGCAATGCATGCTTATGAAGAACATGCTGAACAACTGGAGATGATGGATGACCTAAACGAGAGTGCCATTGGGAAGATGACACACGAACACCACTGAAAGCTTGTTTATTGGATGATGACCCTACGGGATAGAGGCCACCATGACACCACCCTCTAAGAATGGTTTCCCTCGTAGCGCGATCCTTCACAAGACATTTAAAGGGGTGAATTTCTACAAAGACATCATTATCTTGTGGAAGTTTACTAGCAGATAAGAGATTGCGAGTTACTTGAGGAACATAGAGGACATTATTAAGGTGGAGTGGTTTAGTAGTGGAGGTGTGAAGGGATGATTGACCAATATGAGATATACGCATACCTGACCCATTTGCAGCATGCACATGGTCGTTTCCATTGTACGGTTCCTTGGTAGGGAGCTTGCTCATGTCACCCGTGAGATGATCCGTCGCGCCTGAGTCCATATACCACGCGGGATCAACCTGATACTCCGCAGGTGGTGCAACAGCTGCAGTGGACGCCGAGCGTTGAGAGACCATGGCAACTTGGCGCTCCAAATTGGCACCATCATTGCCGACGCCAAGGAAGTTGGTGTCGAAACGCTTCCAACACCGCGCAGCTACATGCCCAATAGTGTTGCACATCTGACAGAGAGGCCGATTCCCATCAGCCGTGTTCCAACGACGACCATTGCTGCTCCCTCCTGCCGAAGAATTGTTAGACGGTGGCAGTGTAGAGCTCGGCGCCGAGGAATTCTTGACGGTGGGCTGCTGCGACTGCTTGGTGTAGTTCCCTTGACCCGGTGATGCCCGAGGAGGTCCACGCGCGGCGCCAGATCGATAGGCCGCGTTGGCGTCGAAGGAGGTCGCAGTTGCAGAGCGGGCGCGACGTGCTTCCACCCGCTGTTCAGTGGATAGGATCCGAGCGTACAGGTCACGTGTGGATATCGGCGTGTCCCTGCCGTTTATATTCTCAATAAGATTGTCATAATCCTCATCAAGGCCCTTAAGAACATAAGCAATGAACTCTTCCTGGCGAAGTGGCTGGCCAAGCGACGTCAGAGTGTCTGACAGGGACTTGATTTTGTGGAAGTACGTCGACGCGGAGGTGTTGAGCTTGTAGATGTCTCCTAGCTGGGTATGGATCTGAACCGTCTGCGCCATGGACTGGCCCCCAAAACTCTCCTCGAGTGTACTCCATGCCTCATGTGCGGTAGCGGCAAAGATCACCAGGCCACCAATACTCGGCATCAGTGAGGAATTTATCCCCGAGAGGATGGCAGCATCTTGCATTACCCATGTACGGTGATCAGGGTTGAGGACAGCGACAGGGGTGCCGCCGTCGGTCTGATGCAGGACGTGCTCCGGTAGACACGGAAGAGAGCCATCCACGTATCCCATCAGATAATGCGATCGCAGAAGGGGAAGGATGGCAGCACGCCACAGGAGATAGTTCTCTCCTCCTGACAGCTTGATGCTCATCAGGTTACTGAAATTGTAGGGCTCCGCGCCGATCGATGCCGACGCATGATGGCGGGAGAAGAGGCTGCCCACCGACGACGTGTTGAGGGCGCCGATTGCGGAGGCCGAGAGTTGGCCCTCCGTGCTTGCGGAGACCATTGCAGGCGACAGCGCCATGGTCGTGCTCGGCGCGGTGGAGTTCACGAGAGCGGCGACGGTGGAATTGACGAGGGCAGCAACGGTGGAGTTGGCGACGCTGGACGACGTCATCGTTGCGAGGCGTGGGGAGGCGGCAGCGGAAGACGAAACCCTAGATGGGATCGGCGTGCGGCAGCACTAGAGGGGCGGCGCACGTGTGTGCTCTGATACCATGTAAAACCCTAAGGGGGGAATCGGTATGGTGGAATAGCTCAACGCAATATGCGTGGCCTTCTAGTATTTATAATAGACAACACCTGTGTTACAATCTACAGGGGTATAGTTAGAATATACAACTATACAAAGTGTCTAATAACCATGTCCTGCCAGCGCCTCCTCGGCGCCCGCCGCTTGGGCCAGATCCCGAAACATCAGGCTACCCTTGCGCATCCCCGCAATGCTGAAGCAGTACTCCTCCGAGCTACTCGTCGCATCCGTGCCGCTGCGCATCAGCCTGGCCACAACGGCCACCACACCACCGTGCATATACAATGATGTGCGACGTGGCATTTCAGTTCACCTAGTCAGGTTCGCTGGGATAACTAGTAGAAAACTGAGTATTGGACTATTACTGATTGTTTTGCCCGTGAAAAAATTTACTGACTCTAAACCGCGACCCCTAAGCCTGCTTGCGTAGATAAACAGTCTCTGAAGAAATGTCCGGCTCCAATAAGAGGTAAAAATAAGTTCCGCCTTTTAAAATTTCTCAGGCTGCTACGAAATATAGCTGGCTTAGTTTGCTACGTAATTGGAGCCGGTCTGTATGATGGACGAGTTAAGGAATTTTGGGCGTCGACCTACAAAATCGCATGGATTGTGGTAGCACGGTTTTAAGATGGTTTGTTTTAGAAAATATCAAGCTCTGATATGGGTTTGAACGCGGCCTCTCCCGTGTTATATTTTAGTCCTTTCTCAAATTAGTTCGTTGGTTTAGAGAATCTTGAAATTGTAGGTTCCAAGAAGTAACAATAACAACAAAATGAACAACAATCTGCATACTTGCAAAATTTTGTTGTGTGAGAGAGAGAGGTAACCAGAATTACAAGATGGCTTGGTCAATAACGAAAATCTAGAAAATATCCAAATATTTTTTGACACAAGTGTGAGATTGTGACAATGCTATTGGTTATTTTTAAGTTCCTGTCTCTTTCAACTTCACAATTTTTTATTATTATTAGAAAGACAAGACTACGGCAGAGTAACCGATAAAGATGGTTGTGTCCGTATTGTTCGTGTCAAAAGTGGTTACATTAAGCATCCTTAATGAATGGCACAACTTCTATATAGGACTAATGTGTCCCACTCCAGAAATATTGAAGTACTTACCCATGGCCTCTATAGTTGTCAAAATTAGTGGGCTAATCTATTTTCTCTATTAAAACATTTTCCCCTTTGTATATGCGGGTCACAAGCGGGACAAACAATGCTAGGTTCAGAGCTACGCCACATCTAATATGAAAATAGCATCCCCTGTAATCGATAGTTTTCACCTCATCTGAATAAATCCCGGTAGGAAGCAACCTGTCAAGTCGACCAGTCAACCAGCGCTCTTCCTTCACGAAACCCCAGGTCCCTCACCACGTGGATTGCTGAGGTCAACCCTCGACACTGCAATTAAAGAGGAATTGCTCTCTCCGATAGGAATTGCTATCCTATACAATTTTCCTATCCTATGAACATAAAGGAAAATTCACTGGAAGTTTCGTTTTACCTTGCCCATTGGAAGACCATGACACAGTTCTTTTGACAAAGTTGGATGATGGAAACATCTCGGCCATCGGCCATGTACTCAAGATCAAGGCCCAGGAACTTATTGTGTTCATCCGCCTGTTGATTCCATCGCTCGAAATCAGAAAAATAACCTGGGACTATGGTGCTTTCGTTCGTGTAGACGACATTGAGAAGGGTCTTGCCATGTACGGGCACCATCCAGTACCGAGTGAATTGATTAATGTTGGAGGATGGCGAGGAAGAGAGGAGAGAAAAAGAGCAAGAGAGACCCGCATGTACTGTAGCAAGGAGCCTTTTTTTTCTCTATTTTATTGATCCCAATCGATCGGAAGAACATCCAACACGTGCGGGAGGCGAACGGTTTGAACTTTTAGTCACGATCCATATTACAACACATGACTAAAAGTGCTCGCGCCAGGCGAATGGTTTCCACCACCCCTCTAGTCCCGGCCTATATTACGCACCGAGACTAAAAGGGCTCGTGCCAGGGGAACGGTTGCCGCCGCCCCCTCTAGGCCCGGACCAAAATGCAACAGGGACTAAAGCCTAGTACCAGATGCCATTTTTCTACTAGTTTGACTGGTCTAAGTGGACTCAGATTTAAAAAAAAAATATGTCGATGGTATATGCATGCATATGTCCTGTAATATTGGTTGCCTTTCCTTCTTCCTGTTGTTATACACAGAGACCAGCAAAAACGATTGGCCTTTGCCTCCAATATGTGGGCTTCAAGTGACAATTTAGGCTTTATAACAGGAAGACGAAAATAAGTGTGTTGCTTTCAAAAATTGTTTTTTCACATGTTTGGGGTTCCATGTGTTATACGCTTGTGATTTTTCCTTTTTTTGGTTTGAAGACACAATTTTACATTTCAGGTTCGTATGTGTACATCTGATATGTTTTCGATTAAATTTATTTTTCAAAACACTAATGATCTAGCAACTTAATAAAACAAGGCAGTTGCAACCGTAGTGCAACCGAAAAATACTCAGTTATAACCATCGTGCAACTTGAAATTTTAGTTCAAAATAGAAAAGTCTCTTGGTGTGCAACTGATTAACAGTCCAGTTTCGACCGGAGTGCAACTGGAAAGTATACAATGGTGAAACTACAAATTTCTTATTAAAAGTTAAGTTGCGACCATGGTGAAACCAGAAAGTATACAGCTACAGCCATGGTGAACCTGGAAATTTATGATTTAAAGTTCAGTTGCGACCAGAGTGAAACCGGAAGGTATACAGTTATAACCATGGAGAAACTTAAAATTTTCGGTTGCCACCATGGTCTAACCGGAAATTTTCGGTTGCAACCATAGTGTAACTGAAAATTTCAGTTCAAATAAAAAATAATCGATTCAAGCCATATGCAACCGGTAAAAAAAAGTAATTGCTGCCTTGTAGCAACGGGAATATCTTCGGTTGCAATCATGATACGACTAGATTTTTGTTTTAGAAATTTTATTAAAAAGGAAGTCTCATTTGCAGCCAATGTGCAACTGTTAAAAAATCCAGTTGTAACAAGAGTGCAACAGGAAAGCATTCAGTTGCATCCATGGTGCAACTCTAAATTTTTATTTATAATAAAAAAGAATTATTTACTCAGGTGTGCATAACCGAGTAATATTTTTTATGCGGCCATGCTGCAACTAAGAAATATTCAGTTGTAAAGAATTGCAAATATACATTTCAGTTTTAATAAAAACCAATAGTTGCAACAAATGGTGAAACCGTAAAATAGTAATTTGCAACCTTGGTGCCTACAAAAATTCAATTGATGCATGATGTAACGTTAAAAAATATACGGAAGACAAAATAATTCGTAAAAATGTCATGCAAAGGAGCAAAAAGAAAATTATGTTAAATCCATTTTTAAGTCTTAAGAGAAATAAAAAATTGTGCGAAGATATTTTCTGGAAAATCTGTGAGGGTAAGTAGTTAAAAATGGTGGAGAAAAAACAACCCTACAATGTAGCGACACAGAGGAATGTCTCTTGGAAATCACTAGAAAAAGGAAAATGTTCCGAAAGGTCACCCTCGTGCGTTGCGCTTGCGACATGTGTCGCGTTTTTCCTTCCAATTCACTCCCCTCGCGATAAGTGTCGCCTTCTACTTCCTCAATCTCCCCACATGTACTTGCATGTGTGACAAGTGTCAACAAGAGAGAATTTTGGTGGGTTTTCTCTCTAAGGGGTGTGAACGCATTTATTTTTGGGATTCTTTTTCAGAAATGAAATATCTCGAGAACCATTTTTCGGAATTAGGAACCGTTTTCATATTTGAGATCCTCGCATCAAGATTTTCAAAACTAAATCCCATGTTAATAAGTTTTGACAAATTTTTTTTGACTTTTATACTCCTTTTTCTATATACTTTATACTTTCACTTTATACTTCCAGTAGCAACGTGAGTGTATATCCAGTAGCAGACGCATTGATGTACATTATATATGTGCATCATGTACATCCAGTAGCAGCGTGCTTGTACACCGTGTACTTTCAGTAGCAATGTGGGCGTACATCCAGAAGCAGCACGTGGGTGTATATACACTAATAGCGTCGGTGTACATCAAGTGCGTGCAATTTCAGTAGCAACGAGGATGTACTTTCAGGTACATCGTGTGTATATTTTTAGCCTCAAATTTTGTCATATACAACATGTGTGTACTTTTTATGTGAAGCACTATAGACGCTTTGTTCGAGGCGAAGCCGAGCGGTAGCACGATGCAACATCGAGCTATAGCACGCACTACGACTAATGCACGCTTTGACCAATGCACACAACAACGTATGTACAGTGGCGAATCTAGCTCATAAATCCATTGGGTTCAATTTGCTTTTTTAGTGTATTTTTTAGCTAATAAAAAGTGACAAAGATTAACTTAGTGAAGGATTTCACATATTTTATTGGGTTCATCTGAACCCAATCCTTATACTACAGCTCCGCCACTGCGTATGTACCTATTCAAGATCTTTATGAATGGTTATGGAGGCAAAACCGAGCCGCAAAAAGATATATCGAGTTGAAGCCGAGCCGCCGTAGCATTCTTTATCTTATATTTGGAATTTTTATACCACGCGTATGCGTGTGTTTTAACGGCTGTGTACGTGTTCGTTTTTTGAAAAGTTCATGGGAAACACGTACGAGCGCTTATGTACTCCAGGATATCTTGACTTGAGGTGTGAACGTACAGAGCTACCGCACGTCCTGCTGCCACATAGGTATCCAACGGATTTTCACGTGACTGAGAAATCTCAGGCAACCATGTGGCATACATGGCTGTTATTGGACCATGTGGCATACACTCGGTCTGTGCATATCTAAGATACACTGACATTGGACGATGTGGCATACATGGCTGGCAAAAAGAAAAAAGATACACTGATATAAGGATGTGTTTGCTTGTGGATACGTCTCTTCAAGAAACGCCCGGAGTTGGATCGACGTTCCTGCACGGTACCTAATCTGACAATCCCCCTAACTAGCTAGCGGCCTATACAAACACTTAGTAAATCGCCGTGAACCAACCTATGGTTGTATTGTTAGGAGGGTGGTTGTACCCCCAACTCATCAGAGTTCAAACCCGAGGTTCCACATTTGTATGTCGCATTTAGACGGAATATTATTTTAGTGGGAGGCGACGTTCCCGTCGACAGCGAGACGCTTATGGTGACTTTGTCAATCTCAATACCTGCCGACTTAGCCTTTCGGAGGTGCTATAGAAGTAGTGTGTGCGTGTGTGCATTCATAGGGGCTCTTGCGTTTGTACTGTGTTTCTAAAAGAAAATTACTAGATCGCCTTTTCCTTCGTGTTCCATATATAAACTACCTAGCTAATCCATCGTGTACATGCCAATGCCACGGTAGTTCGATCCGCCGAGAACAAGTAAGAACCAAGCAATGGCCGCCGGCTACCCGACGACGGTGTTCCCATCTACCCGAGGACATCCTCGCCGAATTCTACCGCAGGTTATCGTCAGCGTGCGACCGTGCACGCTTCTTCTCCGTGTGCACATCTTGGCGCACCGTCGCGTGGTGGCATCCTGCGCCCCTTGTCCCACTACTCCTCACATGGACGGAAGACAGCAATCGAAGGATGCGAGCGCATGACCTAGAGGGAGGAAGGGCATTCGGCATGCCGCTCCCTTGGTTTACCAGGGGCAAACGGTTCGTCGGATCGTACACCGGCGGCTGGATCGCTACCATGTCAAACTTTCACCAGGTCACACCGTTGTGAATCTCACCTCCGGCGCTCAAGCTAGGTTGTCCTGCAAACAGAGAACTGTCCCCTGCACATGTAAGATCGATGTGAGCTCCAACATCTGGAACGCTATTGAAAAAATCATCTTTTTCCGATTACCCCGACTCGAGCGGCTGCATCCTCGTCACAATCACTGGAGGTTTCAAACTAGCAGTCTGCAGGGTTGGCTGTCCTGCGCATGGATGGACGTCCCCTACCAACATTGGGAGGAATTCACAAGATTGCGGAACTGACATTGACAAGGAGCTGATGGACATCGCTTTCTGCAAAGGGAAATTGTATGGACTCGTGCGCATCAGCTGGGAGGTGTTCGAGTTTGATATCGATATGAATAGAGATGGCGCTGTATTGGTCACCGCCGTCCCCGTCATATGCACTGAAATACCCCCGTGTGCAAATCTTTGGTTGTTTATCACGATAGAAACATCTTTGAGCTTGGCGGCAAGCTGGCTTTAGCGTTGGAGGCCAATGTGGATCTCGACAACAGCGGGGCTCGCTTTTTATGGTGTTTGAGATGGACGCGACACCGTCGGGATACATGTGGAGAGAGGTGACAACCTTGTGTGAGCAAAACTCCACCAACATGCATTAATGATTTTTCTATCTTAACATGCAACCTATCCACATCATCCATCCTCCTAGCCAATCAATTGTTCATGTCATCTTCACTAATATTTATAAATTACTATATGCAAACTACACATCATCTGTTTCTTAAACCATCCAATTATTTAAAAAATATATACTATGATCAATTGTATCACATCTCTTATAAATTTTATAATGTACTGTAGTTCCTAAAACGATTCTCGGCAACGTGCGGGGTATTCTTCTAGTTTATATAAATAGAATTTGGACGTGTCTAGACAGCGCATGTGTAACACCCGGGGGATTCTCCCCCTCCCCCCCCCCCCCAACTAGAATTGATTGTTTTCCTTTTTACTTTGCATCACATGCATCATATGCATTGCCCCTGTTTTCAAAACAACTATAAAAAGTTCAAACCAATTTAAACTTCCAAACATGTCCAAAGTTTCCAATTAAAAGTTGCAACTAAACAACTCAAATTGTTTTCAATAGTTTTGAATTTTAATTACCTGGTTAATAAAACCCCTTTTATTAAAACCCTAGTCCCATTCAAATTTAAATTCAAATTCAAATGCAAACATTAATGGAAACTTTTGAATTTTGGAAAAAACCAAAACTTGTGCAACTGGGCATTTAGATGCCAAGTGCATAGAAACTTGTTTTATAATTTTCTGAAATGTAAAGCTATCCCAAAAATTCCTTTTTGCTTCTCTCTTTTTCTCTCTTACAAAAAAAAGAAATACAAAAAAGGAAAACAAACCAAAGGGGGAGGCAGGCCAAAGCCCACCTACCACCCCAACCCATTCTCCTCTAGGCCCAGCCGCACCCCCTGTTGAGGCCCAAACATCCAGCCCACTTACCCCTTCGAGCCCCCCCCCCACCTTTCTTCCTCCTCCGTACAGGGAGGACGTCACCCTCCCCCACCGATTCCCCACATGCTCCCTCCTCCCCTCCCCTACAAAGCCACCTCCTTGCTCCTCCCTAACCCTAGCTGCCTCCTTCTTCTCCCTTCCATCGTCGCCGCCATCTTCTTCTCTTTCTCTTCCTCCCCCCAATTCTTCCTCTCTGTCTTTCTCTGAACCAAGAAATAACAGCCACCATGGCCGTGAGTTTGAGGCCATGGCGCCGAGGCTACAGCCCCCTTCCGGCCAAGATGACCGCGGGAATGGAGAGCCCCCGCCTCCACGTCCCTCCTCGCTGCACCTTCGGGCTGGAGACGCCCTAGGTCGAGCACGGCGAGCACCTCTTTCCCCTCCGTCTCGGGCGGCCTGCAGGGACGTACCTGCGCCTTCCTCTGAACACCACGCCGCCCTCGACCCCTCCAACCTCTCCTTCGACCCCCCCCCCCCCCTCGGTGAGAACCGCCTCCGGGCCTCCCCTCTCTCCCTTCCTTTCTCCCCTTGCTCTGGAGGAGCCGCCATCGAGCGGCATCATCATCGATGCGGCCAAGCTCGTCGTGGTCGACTGCCTGCCCGACGAGATTTGGTTTGGTTCAGTTAAAACGCGCGGGGTTACCTCTTATTCTGTCGAGCATGTACCCTATCACAAGCAACAGCAGCAACGCAGTGGCCACGCATCCATCTCCGCACCCTCAGACCCGAGTTCGAGTCCCCCCGGAAGCAAAAGCCACCCCTTTTTGTCCATTTTTCTTTTATTTCTCGAATTCCAGAAAAAAACTGATCTGAGGCTTTAATTGTAAAATCAATAACAAGTTGAATATTGCTCCAAATTCAATGATTCAAGTTTCTGTGGATTCATAATTTTGTGTTCTTCCTGTGAATGTCAAAGTTTCAACATGTTTCTGTAATAATTTTTGCACTAAATAATTAAATACCTAAATGGCTATTAAAAGTTGAAACTTTGGAATTTCATAACTTGAGTTGTGTTCACCCAAATTGAGCAAACGTGGGCTCTAAAAATTTGTCTTAACAAACTCTACACATTGGTATTTTATTTGGTCACAATTGAATTCAATTGGAACATGTTTCCTTCTGTTTACTAAAAAGGGCAGAATAAAAATGCTTATGAAAATTGCATAATAAATTCAATAATAACCCAAAAATTATGTTTAATAGCTCAAATGTTCAGTGAAACATTTGCTACATGTTTTCAACCTTTTCAATACAATTTGTTTACTGTTTTCCCTAATTAAAAGTGGTGCAATAATTCAATGCTTTAATTAAACCTTTTAAATTGCAAAATTCATAACTTGGGCAATTCAAATCCAATTCCAACATGTAAAATATGTTTTCCATCCCATTTTTCATGAACTTTGAAAATATCAACTTTGTTTGCTATTTTGAATAAATTAAATTGCTGAAAACAACTATTTCTTAATTAATGCATTTAAAACTGTCAATTTAATAACTTGCTCATCTAAAATCCAAATTCAACAAATGAAATATGTATTCCATCTAAAATTTTGTGTTCTTTCCAAATATAAATTTTGTTATCTGTTTTGAACATTTAAAATTGGTGAAAACAACAAATGTTTGTTTAAATCATTTAAAATGCCAAAGTTCATAACTTAATAAATAAAATTCCAAACTTGGTAAACAACATATCAAACTGAAGCTATTGTTGTTTTCTTATTGTTTTCATCATCCATGCATCATTCTAATCAACTTTCACATGATGGTTATTTGTAGATCATTTAATTCAACATTAATTCATGGGCTTTTCCATATGCAATCCAAATTGCATATGGGCCCATTTAAATATGTCTACCATGTCAACTAGTTTATCTTTGATGCATCCTTAAACTTGTCATGCATCCATATCTTGATCATGCTGGATCTTTTGCCGTAGAAGTAATTGTTGCATCCGGTGTTTGTTCTAGTTCGTTGCTTCTTCGCGGATAGGACGTTGAGATGATGTGAGCAACGACAAGTTCGGATGTACCTCTACTTGCTGGATTCCAGGCAAGAATGCTCACTTGCTGCCTATGGCTGCCTTTCATCACTTGTTACCGATTCTTTCCGTTGTTCTTATGCTAGCCTTATGATTCGATGCTTGTGTCTCGATCCTATTATATGTTTACCTTGCAACCATGATATAGCCTTCCTTCCACTTCCTATTAACTGTTGTTTGTTTACCTTGTTGGCCTTGTGTCGTAGTTGCATGCTTAGTGTTGTTTGCGCTCAAGTCTCGTTGTCCGTCTTATCACCTGTTTAGTTGATAGTTGGGTTTCAACTTCATCAACAACATGTTAATGTTTTGGGTAATAATAATTTGATGATAAGGCACCGGCAGGAGGCCCGGCGTGGTTTTGAGGCCTGCTAGTGTCGACCTTAATTAGGAAAAGGGTCTTGTCCTCCGATCCATGATGAGCGCACTAACCGCATGTGGAAAGCGAGTATGGGCGCCCCCCGCAACTTTGATTCGATTCGCATCTCGTCCAAATCGCCTCATTTAGTTCGGGTTTTCCATTTGCCTGCATGCATATGCAGGTGCGAACCCTTGGCGCCAGGGTGGAACTTTTGTAGTCGGCATTTAGGGCGGACCGTGTCTTAGAGTGCTATGAGGGTCCCCTTTTCTTCGTGGGGCTTGATTAGCCGTGCGCTCAATTGCACGTGGTTCTTTGGGCTTGATGCGAAGAAGAGTTGGGTTGTGTTGAGTGCCTCGCTTGGTGGAAGGGTCTTTCCATCTGGCGGGTCATTCTTACGTGTACAGCCAAATTGGTGCATCCCTGCAGGGTTAAATCTTCTCGAGAAGCCGTGTTGTCTGCGGTTATGGATGACTTGGTGAAAGTGCTGGCTAGCAAGTACTCAAACAACTTACACTTAACGATGATAACTTGACTAGTAATATAGATTACCTCCACCATAAGAACGAATGTCACCTTAATCAACCGTGTGAGTTTCCTTGGGTTGCTTCCTTAGTAGGGGGTAACATTGGATGGGTATTGTTTGGTGAGTAGTTGTAGTTGGTTCTGATACGCTATCTTATTCCTTTCTTTTGGCCGGATGTTGTAGCGCGTCTCTGTAGTTATTTATTGCAGCCCGCTGCCGCTTCTTTGCAATAATCCCTTCTTTTCCGTTGTACCCAAAGTATTTGTATCTGGTGATGATTGGTTACGCTGGTATCATGTGAGTATGGGTTATCCACTTGCCAGTACTTAACCGTACTGACCCACGAATCCTTTTCGTGGCTGCATATTCCACATTGCAGTCAACAGGTTTGAAGTCTGACGACGTTAGCTTGGGAATCCCTCCGGCTTGGCCTGGGCAGGGATTGGACGCCATCGGTTATCTTCAGGAATCTTAGTCCAATTTGTATCTTGTCCGTAGTCGGACACTATGTTGTTTCTTCCGCTGTCATTTGGATCTTTGTATTGTATCAGTTGTATCCTTGACTCGTTTGAGTCGTCTTGTATATACCTCCTATGTTGTTGTTGTGGATTATTCGTGAACTGTTGTAATGTTATCACAAGTGGCAACCTGGAATCGGTTATTATGTGGATTTTGGCGAAAATGCTGAAATCTGCATAGTGCCCGATCTCGGGGCGTCACAGCATGGACGCTAGATAGGTAGATGGAGCGCTCACTTTTTTATGAAAAATTGTCCTCACTTGATTAGTTTTTTTTTAAAATAACTATAACTTTCGAGTTGAATGTTGGAATTAAAATCCGATTTCAGTTTTAGAACCCTCGCGATTAAATCTTCAAAACTTGATCTCATATGTACATGTTTCGAGAAAAAAATTTAGTAGAAACTTTTGTTCACGACGGAGCAATTTTGCTACGCTAAGAAGTAACTTTGTGTGAGACGAAAAACCATACTGAGAATATTGGTAGACAATTTGGCAGCAAAACTTGAGAAACTTATATAGGGTGTTAGGCAACGAATTGACATAACTGAGCAAATACTATATGATGTTAGAGAATAAATTGGGAGGATTGAGCAAGTTCTATAAGATGCTAGGCAACAGATCGACATAATTGAGCAAGTATTATATGATGTTAGATAATAAATTGAGAGGATTGAGCAACCTCTATAGGATTTTGGGCAACTAATCGACATAATTGAGCAAGCACTATATGATGTTAGACAACAAATTGGCAGGATTGAGCAATTTGTATAGGATGTTAGGCAACGAATCGACATAATTGATTAAGTACTATACGACATAATTGATTAAGTATTATACGTTGTTAGATAACAAATTGAGAAGATTGAACAATTTCTATAGGATGTTGGGCAACGAATCGATATAATTAAGCAAGTACTATATAATGTTAGACAACAAATTGACATGATCGAGCAAATTCTATAGAATATTAGACAATAAATCGACATAATTGAGCAAATACTAAATTGTTAGCCAACAAACTGACATAATTGAGCAACCTGTTTAGGATGTTAGGCAACGAATTGACATAATTGAGGAAGTATTATATGATGTTAGACAACAAATTGACATGATTCACGACGTTCCATGTACGTCGAGTTGGGGAAGGGGTACGGGATTGGAACCATGGCTGGAGCCTGGAGGAGAGAAAAGAACAGAAACATGGCGGCGCGGCGGTTCGCTTGGTTTCACGATGATATCGACGCGAGCTTGCAGCGTGATTATATCGATGCGACATGGCATAGATTGGGTGCGTTTTTTTTTTGTCTCCAGCATATGCTAGCCACGACTAACCAACGCAGCTGCGGTAGTAAGTACTTAGGATAGAAATTATGTGTTTTGGAACGGAGGGAGTAGTAGGTAGGCTATTTATATGATCCAGTTTGCTTGCATCACGGTGCGGTTCCATGCTTAACATGTCGATTCAGTTAATGGCAGCGCTAGGCGCAGGTCCCCCTAAAATTGCTAAACATAGGTCCCCTCCTGAGCCCTCGGATCTTCATCCAATGGCTAGAATCTGCACATCACAGTTTTACATTTTAGCCCCCATATTTTTCGGATATAGAAGCTGCACTCCACAACAGCCCCACTTAAAACGAAAGGTTATATTAAGTCGCTCCCGATCATCTTAATAATTACAGCAAACTGTCATTGCAACAAATTCACTCGTATCGCAACAAAAATTATCACCCCGTGTACAAAAAAATGTATTGCAACAAAATTTTCCAAAACAAAAAGAAGTAATGTTACAAAGAATAGTTAAACAATATGTTTATTGCGTTGCAACAAAAAAGTTCAAGCAATTCAACAAAATTCATAACCTATTGCAATAACAACAAAATAATTGCTTTAATTATAAAGTTGGTACGCAACAAAATAATTTGTCACCGTTCCGGTTGCAACAAAAATTATCCCACATTTCAATAAAAAAATAAATCAATAGCAATAATAAAATCATATGTTTGCAACATGTGAATGAGTGCATAAATAAGTCATTCCAAATGAGTTCTAAAAATATATACGCATTTATCTAGAAAATCATACAGGAAATATTGCAACATCTCGTTCGTGGTTTCTCAACAAAATACGTGCGAACTTGTTACAATTGTTAAAGACGTACGCAATATTGAACCCAAAATAATTGCAGGTAGTTGTCACGTTGGGCTAGTAAAAAGATGCACTGGCACAAAAATTTGACCCAAAAACCAAATGTGTGTTAGTTGGGCCGATCTAGCTGGACCCATAAAGTGGATCGCTACAAGAATGCTCGCGGGCGCTGAGCGACCTACGCTAGCTAATCCTAGGCCGACGTAAAATTAGCTAGCTAATCCTAGGTCGACGTAAAACAAGTGTTTTCCTTCAGTTAAACACTATTCGTTGGGCGAACTAACCTGTGGTTGGATGGTTAGGAGGGTGGTTGTACCCCCAGCCCACCAGAGTTCAAACCCCACGTTTAACACTTGTTGGACGCATTTAGGCGGAATATACTTTCAGTGAGAGGCGGCGTTCCCGTCGACAGAAAGACTAGGTTTATGCGCGTGTATGGGAGCTCTTGCGTTTGTACTGTTTCTAAAAAAAACACTATTCGTTAGCGGCGCCTACTACAGGCACGGAATATGCGGCAGATACAAGGCACGGGAGATGGATACATAGAGGAGACAGGTCGATGAACATGGTCGACAACCCTGGTCCTGACCTGATCCGATCGGATGCTAGTAATTTTACCGGCTACTGCTCAT
The DNA here is from genome assembly GCA_028641055.1 of Alopecurus myosuroides. NCBI lineage: Eukaryota > Viridiplantae > Streptophyta > Magnoliopsida > Poales > Poaceae > Alopecurus > Alopecurus myosuroides. The sequence goes on from CM054058.1 coordinate 29,541,433, forward strand.
AATGGGTTGTTCCAGCCTTGTTCGGTCTATTGGCTTTCGTCTCAGGTAGCACAGGAAGATGCACCTCTATTTCTTTGCCTAATGGCTTGTACTGATCACAATTAGTTGTTCTACATACCATCCTAAATAATCCCTCCAGTCCGATTTACTCTTGTCGCTTTGGGTTTAGAAATTTGTATGTATCTAGTTCACTTTTTGTGTCACATATTTAGGATCAGAGGGAGTACCATTAATAATTAGCAGCAGTCCTGCTTACCTGTTTTTGTTTAGTACCTCTATTTCTTTAGAGGTCTAGCTCCCCCTCCTAGATCGCCAATGCTTTTAGCCACCCGATTTAGGGTTGAAAACGGAACGGAAAAGGAAGGAAACACGGATTATCATTTTCGTTTCCTTTTCTCTCGTTGGAATCGGAAAACCCGAAAACGAATACGAAATCGGAAATCTCCGAAAATGAATATGAAACGGAAATGGGTCGGATATGTGGGTCATGGGCTTACATGATCACATCAAGCGACTAGCATGTATGTTGTGTATACGGAAACTTTCCTTATTTATTTTTACGGAAATTTCGTTTCGTTTCCGTTTCCGTCTGAAGTTGCGTTATTGTTTCCTTTGTCATTTCCTTTTTAGAATATTCCTTTTCCATTTTTTTTCCTCAAAATGCCGTTTTCGTATCCATATTTTGCTCTTCATTTCCTTTTTCTACGGAAACAACGGGAAAATTTCCTTATCAATTTCAATCCTAACCCGATGGTCTCCTAACAATAGTTTCAAACCTGAAACCAGAGGGCTCATCCATTTATTCCGCAAAAAGACCGCACGCTCCAAAATCGGTAGGCTGAATATAGCGTTTTCCTATGAAAATAGTTACAAAAAAAACTATAATATTATTGATCAATGGCTTAAAGCTGTAAAAAATAAATTGCTAGCACACCATGTCGATGTGCAGATCTAAGATTAAGCAAAGCAGAATCACCCGGCACCTGAAGTAGAAGGGGGCTTGCCTGCACACTTAGACCATATCACAGTTTAGATTGCTTCCCACATATGCCATGTGGTGTTCTTTTGGAGCGGAAGCCCCCTTATAAACTGGTTGAAACTTGTGGACCTTAGCCGTGTGGTACTAATAACTCGAATAAACTAGCGCAAGCGCAACACGTCTTTGCAACGTATATGGGCTCAACGTAGGTGTAAAACTGGTTCCAACGTAGGTGTAAACTTAGCCCATGGGCTCGGAACACTGCAACTGGCTATCAGCCCCACTGACGTACTGCCAATATGATGCGGGGCTTCCTTTGGATGATTATTCTTTTACTCACCGTGGTATGTTCCCAGCCACAGTTTATGATGCGTGATATTGCATTGCTATCACCTGTTTGATTGGCCCCAGGCCATCACCTGTTGGCGTAACAATTGACGTACTGCTAATTTGATTGGTCCCAGGCCATCACCTGTTGCTTGCAAGAGCAGTTCTGATTGGTGATATTTTGATATTTCAATAGTACGCACATTTATCATGGAACAACGAGAGGAAGAAGAACCTGTAGCAATAGATTTGATTGCCATTACACGAGCATGACTAGAGATGAAGGATATCATGGCACCAACAAGCACCACAGCCTTGTTCGCCGCCACAAGTACGATATATATCCTCAACATGTGATGTACGCTATACCGGACTGCCGGTGACGCGTTGATGTAACCAGTATCTGTTTCCATTTTCCCCGGTAAGCTTTAAATTAAGGCCTATTTTGTTTCGAAAAGGATTGATGTATTTCGTTAACACTTACATGAGAATGGAAAATTCTCTCTATTCCATGTAGGAGCACTTGTTTCTCAACACGTGTCAGCTGATTATAATAAAAAAGATTTAGAACAGTTAAAATCTTTCGATTGTACATCCTCAGAGGGGTAATTGTAACTAGAAATCAACCTTGCCAAGCGCAACTGGCAAGGGAGCAGAAAATGTTTCTATTCTCATCATGTTGAGACAATACAACAATTGTTCTTACATTACATTGCTGGATTTGTCGCTCTGTTTTGTCTATAGTCCAAGTAGCATCAAACTTGTACCCACACAGTGTTGCAAATATATGCTATTGGCCACTAGTTTAGAATTTTATTTACGGTAGGAGCGATTGTCGTGATTTGTTCGATCTACCTATGTAGAAATGACAACAAAGATTAATGATAAAAAATTGTGAAGGTTATCTAAGGTTGTACGCATTTGTTACGTGCTTGGTCGTCTCTAAAACACGTGAAATTTTGCAACATGTTTATGGGGTGTCTATTGTTGAATATATAAGCAATTTATCATGTGATTTAATCCTAAATAGCATCAAATAAATTGTGACAGTAGCATATACAGTAAGCATGCAAATATCAAAATCTAGTGCGGCAGTGAAACCGATCCAATCTACAGCAAGAACTAGACAAAGGAATTGCAGTAATATCTCGTATAGATGAGCGAGAGATACGTACGGTGCAATGGCAGCGGCACCGGCTGTGGTGTTGTCGATGTTGTCGCACATGTTTTCGATGAAAATGGTGCCCAGATCTGGAAACCAGTCGTCGTTGGGAAAGTAGTCGCCGTCATCAGTCGCGCGAGTGCGCTCCCCAAAAACCTGATGGCCCCTCTCCCGTAGAGGCCTGCTGTCCCTTCTTGCGGTGCACGCCGGAATGAGGGATGGAGAAGACTTGATTGGCGGCGCAGTGGTTTGGAACGGTGCGAAACCATATGACGAAGTGGCGGCTAGGGTTTACCGTATGTGGTATTTATACTACTGGCTGCGCCAGACGTGGGCGTAACTCCCTCGGTTCGGTTTCACGCTCCAAAAGAAGTGAAAACAATTTAGCCATTAACGCATCCGTTAATTACCAAATTAATGACCTCGGCTCATTCCCGCAACCCGCGGCGCTGCGAGCGGCGGAAGAGGAGTGCGCCTGTGGCACACCTCTCCTATTGTCTTACCAACGCATACATGAGCTAGATTGGCTCATCTTATAAGGTGGTGTCATCCTCTCCAAACTAGCAATGTGGAACTAAACTTTAGTCCCACACTCCACTTGTATTATTCATGAATGGGCCATGCCAATTTAAGGATTTTATTGGGCTTAGTTGGGCTAGATGGGTGAAGCCCATATAAATTCCAATATCTATTAGGTTGGAAGACAGAGTGATGTTTTTTTTAGGGACTGTCTATTCAACAGCTAGTTGTTTTTTTATTCACCAACATACAGTTTTTGTACCAATGAGCATAAGAAACATATTCTTTTCCCCTGAGAGCTATCCTAGGCTCTCTGTCCCATCTCCTCGCGCTCTGTCCCCGCTAACGGGTACAATTTTCATAACGGTCCTCCTCTGTCCAGCTTTGGCCTTTGGGCTTCATGGGCAATTAGTATCATTTTTTTCCAGACTTCACTTCTTGGGTATAGTCGTATAGAAGCACATCCGAAAAAATAATACTCCTTTAGTCCTGAATTAAACGTCTTGGATTTTGTCAAAATATGCATGTACCAATTACATGACAATTATTTCGAGACAGAGGGAGTAGGATTACCTCAAAAAAAGGAAAATCATCAAAATCAACCAAAATGAATGAAAAGGATAAAAAGTCACTAACCACAAGTCCTTCAATGAGCATAATACATGATTAAAGAGATGAACAACACTTCTTCATAAGGCAGTTCCTTAGTTCTCAATAAACTGAAAAAACAATATATGATTACTTCTTGCAGCCGTGAGCTACTTAGACTTAGTCACACGTATATTACAACAAACAATCTACCATATTCTAGCTACACCACATCGACCGAAATTGCATATTTAATCATGTGGAGCTCCTCTGCTCCGAACTTCACCAATTTGACAACCTTTGAATATTAATCATGGGTTCTTTTTCCAAAAATATCAAGCTATTAGTTCTAACAAATACTAGATGTGAAGAACAAGCATGAAAACTCTACGGTAGGCATATAAATTATGACTATGTTTAAGTAATAACAACAAGAATTGCGGAATCAAATAGTTACCGATACAAAAATGAGATCTACAGTAACTTACAACCACATAGCTACCACTGTCAAGGTTGAATATGTTATGAGACAAAACAGAATGACATCTAACACAAAACTACCCCTTCATTTCAGGCTCAAGTTCAAAAAATGCCTCTCCATTATCTGTTACTAATACATATGATCTTTCACCTCAATAAACATATTTTTACTACATTCCACCTAGATGAATAGTGAAGACTACAAACATTACCATACTAGATGACGACAGCACACACATAAATGAAAATGGAAGAAGGAACAATGAAGAAAAATCGATCAACAATAAGTTGTTCATAATTTCTGGAAGTGAACCGAAAGTATATTGATGAGTCGCCACTATGATTTATCTATTTTTGATATATTTATAGATTGTATAAATGCGCAAAAGTGAACACTTGAACTTAAAATAAAAACTGTATCCTAGAAAAAAATTCTTGGATGATGACAACAACTGGGATGAATGAAAAAAGAACACACATGTGTGAAGCTTCGTTTGTACCTTCGTTTTTCATGTAAAACCTCGCGAGCAATCGACATCTGATCTTCCCTCTGATCTATGGCAAAAGTATATACATATACATCATCATATATCTTTCTTATTCTTGAGTTTGAGTCAAAACTAAGAAAGAGTTAGTGAAGAGTTGCTAAAGAATGAATAAAATAGGTCTTCGTTTTCTTTACATTTTAGTGAGGAATTCCATAAGAAATAAATAACCCTGACAAAAGAGTGAACATTTAGGTAGAGAAATGAGTACGACAACCAGAAATAAATTTTCCTTGAAAAGAATGACAAATGAAAAAATTGATACTGAAAAAAGAGTAAATAAAGTTGTAAATGACTAAACAGAACAACATAAATACAAAGAGATGGCAATGAAGGGAAGATCAAAGACTAAAAAAGAAAAGATAACAACCAAAGAGAAAGACACTAAAGACTAAAGAAAGAGACACTAAGGACTCAAAAATAGCTAAGTTACTGAAGATTGAGAGAATTGGATTGAAAGATAATGAAAAATGGACTGACATATGAAAGAATGATGAAAGACACCAATGAATTAATGGAAATGTATGACTTTTGAGTGTGGGTAAGAATAAAATTTTGCTAAGCAAAAGTTTAGAAGCATCAACATACACAAGTAGCCAAGAAAAACTTGGATACAGTTCTGAAGTAATGAGAGAGAAAAAAATGCTTGATGATTATACAGGATGAGAACGATAGAAAGTATTGAAAATGCTTGCACGGGTTGATTGCTTCAAGCATGATTAAAAATCCACTAGTTTTTATGTAGAAGAGAAAAGTCTGAGTCATAACATATATTGGTTTCTTAGAGTATATATGGATCACTAACCTGTATAAAAAACATTGGAAAGTACCATCGAAAGCATATAATTTTCATGTTGCTTGGAGTAGTCGTTTTCCCTCACTGGCCACCTAGTACAAATAACTTACTCAGCAAATGTAAAATGGATAGAACCTGAGCACCGATATTAACTTACTTATGGATCCACCATCGGGGGATCCTCCGCCTCTCCAACTTGTGCGCAATGTTGAAATAATCAAGAAGAAAAAGAGTTAGATGACTGCATTTAATAAAGGAAAGTTGAATACAAATTGAAGAACAAGAATGAGGACTCAAATACTGAAGAAGGATAAGAATGAAAAGACTAAGAAAAAGTGAGGACTGAGAAACAGATATATGAATACTGAACTGAAGAACACTAACGCACGAAAAATTCTAAGAATGCTAACTCAAATAATGAAGAACAAAATTGAGAAGACTAAGAGAGAATGAAGCACATAATTAGAATGCAAGAATAAAAATGCAGACTGAAGAACTGATGACTGAAAAAGAGTATAAAAGTTGAAAAATGACTAAACAGAGAAACATAAATACAAAAAGATGACAAGGAAGGGAATATCAAAGACTAAGAAAATGACAAGATAAGGACTAAAGAGAAAGACACTAAAGACTACAGAAAGAGACACAAAAGACTAAAAAAATAGGTAAGTTACTTACGACTGAGAGAACTGGACTGAAAGATAATGAAAAATGGACTGACATATGAAAGAATGATGAAAGACACGAATGAATTCATGGAAATGTATGACTGTTGAGTGTGGGTCAGAATAAAATTGTGCTAAACAGAAGTTTAGAAGCATGAACATACAAAACTAGCCAAGAAACACTTGGATACAATTCTGATGTAATGAGAGAGAAAAAAATACAAATGCTTGATGATTATACAGTACGAGAAAGATAGAAAGTATTGAAAATGCTTGCACGGGTTGATTGTTTCAAGCATGATTAAAAATCCACTGGTTTTTATGTAGAAGAGAAAAGTCCGAGTCACAACATATATTGGTTTCTTAGAGTACATATGGATCACTAACCTGGATAAAAAACATTGGAAAGTACCATCGAAAGCATACAATTTTCATGTTGCTTGGAGTAGTCGTTTTCCCTCACTCGCCACCTAATACAAATAACTTACTCAGCAAATGTAAAAATGATAGAACCTGAGCACCGAGAATAACGTACCTATGGATCAACCATCGGGGGAGCCTCCGCATCTCCAACTTTTGCGCAATGTTGAAATAATCAAGAAGAAAAATAGTTAGATGACTGAAGTGAATAAAGGAAAGTTGAATACTAAATGAAGAACAATAATGTGGACTCAAATATTGAAGAAGGAAAAGAATGAGAAGACTAAGAAAAAGTGAGGACTGAAAAACAACTACATGAATACTGAACTGAAGTACACTAAAGAGCGAAAAATTATAAGAATCATAACTCAAATAATGAAGAACAAAATTGAGAATACTAAGAGAGAATGAAAAACATATTTAGAATGCAAGAATGAAAATGCAGACTGAAGAACTAATGAATGAATAAAGAGTATAAAAGTTGAAAAGGGACTTAATAGAGAAACATAAATACAAAGAGATGACAAGGAAGGGAATATTAAAGACTAAGAAAATGACAAGATAAGGACAAAAGAGAAAGACACTAAATACTACAAAAAGAGACACTAAAGACTCGAAAATAGGTAAGTTCCTTATGACTGAGAGAACTGGACTGAAAGATAATGAAAAATGGACTGTAATATGAAAGAATGACGAAAGACATCAATGAATTCATGGAAATGTAGGTAGAGAGGAGAGTACGACAAGAAGAAATAACATTTCCTTAAAAAGTATGACAAATGGAAAAATTGATATAGAGGAAAGAGTAAATAAAGTTGTAAATGACTAAACAGAGAAACATAAGTACAAAGAGATGACAAGGAAGGGAAGATCAAAGACTAAACAAAATACAAGATAAAGACTAAAGAGAAATACACTAAAGACTAAAGAAAGAGACAAGAAAGTTACCAACGACTGGGAGAATTGGAAACGAAAAATGGACCGAGTTATGAAAGAATGATGAAAGACACTGATACGTCTCCAACGTATCTATAATTTCTGATGTTTCATGTTGATATTATGCTAATTGCTACATGTTTTCTCCCTTCTTTATAGAATTTTTACACATTTTCCGAAACTAACTTATTAACAAGATGCCAAGTGCCAGTTCCCTGTTTTCTGCTCTTTTTTATTTTAGAAAAATTGTTCTGGAAATATTCTTGGAATTGGACCCCACTAATCCCGAAGTTCCTATTTCCGCGGAAGCATCCAGAAGTCCGAAGAGGAGTCGAAGACGGGCACCGGGAGGCCCTCACTATAGCTAGGTGCGGCCCCCCTTGGCCGCTCCTGGGGGTGGTGAGGCTACCCTGGTGGCCCACCGGAGTTGCTCTTCCGCCTATTTAAGGCCTTCCTCCCAAAAACCCTAAAGGAACCGCCGAAATTGCACAAAACCTTCCGCAACCGCCGTCATCGTCAACCCAAGGTTTGGGGGACAGATCTCTGTTCTGGCACCCTGCCAGGACGGGGAAGTGCCCCTGGAAGCCATCTCCATCGACTCCACCGCCATCTCCATCGCTGTTGTTGTCTCCTATGATGAGGAGGGAGTAGTTCTCCCCCGGTCCTGAGGGCTCTACTGGTAGCTATGTGATTCATCTCTCTCTCCCATGGTATGATCTATGTGTGATCGTGAGCTATGTAACCTAGTTGAACTCGTAGATATTATTCTTCATCTATTATGCTACTCAAGTGGTTTTTTGTTATGAGATCTCCGTAAACACTTCGATAACGGTGTAAAGGTGACAGTGTGTGCACCGTGTGGTTTAGAATTATATTTATATTTTGTGTTGGATAACCCTATGAAATTGTGGTGTTTGTGTGGAACCATATGGGTACCATGGTGATAGCGTGGGGGTTACTTAGTTGGGAAATTGCTCACTCTGAGGAGTGCTGTTAAAGCCCCATGCATGGATTGGTGTTGTTATTCGACCGGAGAGTGGTTTGGAGTAGCATAGTGAAGAGATGGTATGTATTAATTCAATTATGTTATCATTGTTCAGAGTGTCCACTAGTGAAAGTAGGATCCCTAGGCCTTATTTCCAAGCATTGAAACACTATTTTTCCGTCTTTTCTGCTACATGTTTGCTTGCTGCCATATTTTTTTCAGATTGCTATTATTACTTATAACCATCCGTATTACTCGCATTTCACTATCTCTTCGCCGAACTAGTGCACCTATATACCTGGCAAGTATATTGGGTGTGTTGGGGACACAAGAGACTTCTTGTATCTTGATTGCAATGTTGCTTGAGAGGGATATCTTTGACCTCTACCTCCCTGAGTTTGATAAACCTTGGGTGATCCACTTAAGGGAAACTTGCTGCTGTTCTACCAACCTCTGCACTTGGAGGCCCAACACTGTCTACAAGAATTGAAGCGTGCGTAGACACCAAGATCTTTTTTAGCGCCCTTGCCGGGGAGGTAAGGTAAAAGGTACTCACATCCTCGGGTGTGAGTGCTCGAAGTTATTTCCTTTAGATCCTGCAATTATGTCTTTTTGTTTCTTGTTTTCACTAGTTAGGCTTGTTTTCACTTGTTCCTTGTTTTATTTTTTACTAGTTATGCTTAATGGAAAATAACAAAAATATGAGAGAGCTTTATAATATTTATGTTGAGTTAGGACATGAAGTGTTTGGAGAGAAAATTAAAAATCCTATGGAGATTTATTTGCATGCTAATTCTAATGTTATTAGTATTAATTCTTTGAACACCATTATTTCTAATGCTATGGAAAAGTCTAAGCTTGGGGAAGCTGGTTTTGATGAATATGATATTTTTAGCCCCCCGAGTTTTGAGGAGGAAATTTTCTTTGATGATACTTTACCTCCAATATACGATGATTATAATGATTGTGGTATTCTAGTTCCACCACTATGGATGATAAATTTTATTGTGATTATGATATGCCTCTTATATGTGATGATTTACAATGATAAATATGATATTTTCAGTCCACCTACTATTGAATAGAAAATTAATTATGATTACACTATTCCTCCTATATTTGATGATTATGGTGATGAGAATAATAATCATAGCTATTTTGTTAAATTTTCTCCCACTATTATTAATGAGAATGACTATGTTTATGTGGAGAGTGATAATTATTTTATGTATGTGGCTCATGATAAGAATGTTTTATGTGATAGTTATATTGTTAATTTATTCATGATGCTACTTAAAGTTACTATAAGAGAGGGAAACACAAATTTATGCATCTCAACAATATCAAGTTTACTCTCTTTATGTTGAAAATGTTGAAGTTGCACTTGTTTTGCTTTCCTGTGCTAGCCACTTTGTGCTTTATTGAATTCTTTGTCTACAAGATTCGTTTTCATAGAAAGTGGGTTAGAGTTAAATTTATTTTACATTTTCTTCTTGATGCTCTCTTTTGCTTCAATTTATATTTCTCATGTGAGCATCTTCTCAAATTATCATGCCTAGCTAAAAGGCTTTAGAGAAAAGAACTTCTTGGGAGATAACCCATGTTTTTATTTTTGCATTGTTTTTCTCTGTTTTATTTGAGTCAAGGGGTTGCATCTTTATTTTCATGTATTAGTTGAGCCAAGTAAAGCCTCTAGTGAAAAGTTCAGACTATATTTCGGATTTCTCAGCAGGAAACATATTTCTGCTCTCCATTGTTAAAATCACAGAAAATTACAAATGACCTGAGTTTATTTGTGCGTAATACTGGGATATATACGCAACTTTTCTTAGTTGAACACTTTTTGATTTGAGCAACAGAATATTTTCGAAAAAAATCATCTTTACCTGCTGTCCTCTTTTGACATATTTCTGCCAATAATTGCATTTGCATCTTAATCTCTTTCTTTTGGTGTTCTTTTGAGAAAAAAGAGTTTTAAAAGAAGGTTTCACAGTAGCTAATGTGTTTATGAAAGTTAGGCTTATGTTGAAACTGAACCATATGAATTTATTATTTCGATTGCACTAACGTTTTTAATGAAGATTGTGAGAAGTTTGGTGTGAAGGAAGTTTTCAAGGGTCAAGAGAACAGGATGATATGACGTGATCAAGAAGAGTGAAGAGCCTAAGCTTGGAGATGCCCCGGTGGTACATCCCAGCAAATTCCAAGAATACTCAAGCGTCTAAGCTTGGGGATGCCCAAGGCTTCCCCTTCTTCATCGACAAATTATCAGGTCACTTCTAGTGAAACTATATTCTTATTCTGTCACATCTTATGTGCTTTACTTGGAGCGTCTTTTATTTTTTTCTTTCAGTTTGTTTAGTTTTCTTTGATGTAGTTTATGGTGGGAGTCTCCGTTTTCATTGCTTAGAACACTCTAGTTTTCATTCTTATTGTTCCGTGAGTGTTCACTTTTTGCTAGTACTGTGTTTAGCCTTTGTTTTCATTCATATCTTATTCAGAGTTGTTAGTTTTAGTAGTGTTATGTGAGCAATCTCATGTTTGCTTTCTGTATCATGTAGAGAATTTTTGTTAAAGCATGTCTTGTATGGTGCTTGTTGGGAAAAGAAACTGCTGCTTGAGGTAGAATTTTTAACGGTGCAAGTAGAAGCTTGTATAGACTGTGGCTAAAACTTTTTCATATCATGCTAGATGTTATTTTGTTTTAAAGCCGTGTGGTTATTGAGTATAATGATTAGCCTCAAATAGATGAGAGTGGTTAATGTGCCATAAAGAATCATGAGTTGTTCTTGTCCTATTGAAGCATAAATTTGCGGTATTCTCCTTTGAATTTTTTATTTGGTTGACTTGGAGCATACTCACACCATGTTTATGAATATGAACTAGTCACTAATATCCTCTATTATCATTTATTTTTTGAACTTGTGGTACCACTTATGCTTTCATTAATGATGTTTATGTCGCTATGCATGATTATGGCTCTTATGCTCTCTTGATTTGTCGCTCCCAGTTTTTTGCTAGCCTCCACCTGTACTGAGTATAAAATTCTACTCGTGCATTCAACTCCCGAAAACCAAAGTTTTCCCATTGTGTCCACCATACCTACCTACATGTGGTATTTAACTGCCAGTCCAAGTAAATTGCTCAGGTGTTACCTTTAAAACCTTCAAAATTATTCCTGCTTTGTGTTCCTGATTTTGCTCATGAGGAAGTAAATAGAGAATCTTTATCTCACTTGTTGATTGGATTTCACCCCCTGGACTAGTGGCTTAATCCTATTATCCAATTGATAGAAGAGCTGGCAGTGGGGTGCGCAGCCCCAAATTAATGCAAACAAATTCTCTTCACTATTTTTGCCCCTCATTTATCAGTCAAAGCATAATTGTGTAAACAAAAGAGAAAGATGGATGACCATCTACCTGGATGTGTCCTTCATATGGGAGCCGCTCTTGTGAAATCTAGTTGGCTTGTGAAGTACTGTATTTTATGTTTACCATTCGTTGACGCTAGCATACACCTCTCCCAAAATATAGACACTCCTCCATGGTATGTGATTGTTGGCAGGCACCCGAGGATTCGGTTAGCCATGGTTTGTGTAAGATGGATGGGAGGAGTGTAAATTTTTTAATACCTCTGTTTATTAAAATAAAAGCTCTAGCACATGAGTGATCCATGCTTCCATTTGTGAAGAGCCTTTCTTTTACTTTTATGTTGAGTCTCCACCTTCTAACTTTATGCACATTTGAGAGAGCATTTTTGCCATTCTGAGTTTTATGTGCATTTGTCCGAGAAACATTATTAATTTATTCATGATGTGTTATTGCTAGTTCTCTAATTATTTGTTCTAGTCTTCCTTATGAACTTTCAAGGTGTCCTGGAATTTATGTTTTGCCCCACTCTTAAGGACTAGCGAAATATCACTTTGCCATGCTTTCTCTATACTTGAAACAAACGTATAGCTTCCGTTGCATTGTTATTCATGATCTTTTATTTGTGTTACTTCTCATGATGCAGGGTGATTTCTATGCTTTATTATTAAAATTCTATTTATCATGTTTGTGTTTAATTTCTATGATCTCAGTTTACATATGCTTTTATATTACATATTATGATCAAGATTGTGTGGTAGCATGTCACCTCAGAAATTATTTTGTTTTATCGTTTACCTACTCGAGGACGAGTAGGAACTAAGCTTGCAGATGCTTGATACGTCTCCAACGTATCTATAATTTCTGATGTTCCATGTTGATATTATGCCAATTGCTACATGTTTTCTAACTTCTTTATATCATTTTTACACATTTTCCGGGACTAACGTATTAACAAGATGCCAAGTGCAAATTCCCGGTTTTCTGCTGTTTTTTATTTCAGAAAAGTTGTTCTGGAAATATTCTCGGAATTGGACCCCACGAATCCCGAAGTTCCTATTTCCCCGGAAGCATCCAGAAGTCCGAAGAGAAGTCGAAGACGGGCACCAGGGGCCCTCACCATAGCCAAGCGCGGGCCCCGCCCTTGGCCTCGCCTAGGGGTGGTGAGGCCACCCTGGTGGCCCACCGGTGTTGCTCTTCCGCCTATTTAAGGCCATCCTCCCGAAAACCCTAAAGGAATCGGCGAAATTCCAAGAAACCTTCCACAGCTGCCGTCATCGTCAACCCAAGTTTCGGGGGAGAAATCTCTATTCTGGAACCCTGCCAGGATCTGTAGGTGCCCCCGGAAGCCATCTCCATCGCCGTTGTTGTCTCTTATGACGAGGAGGGAGTAGTTCTCCCCCAGGGCTGACGGCTCTACCGGTAGCTATGTGGTTCATCTCTCTCTCCCATGGTGTGATCTATATGTGATCGTGAGCTTTGTAATGTAGTTGAATTCGTCGATATTATTCATCATCAATTATTGTACTCAAGTGGTTTTTGTTATGAGATCTTCGTAAACACTTTGATCACGATGTAAAGGTGACAGTGTGTGCACCGTGTGGTTTAGCATTATATTTACATTTTGTGTTGGATAACCCTATGAAATTGTGGTGTTTGCGTGGAACCATCTTGGTCCCATCGTGATAGCGTGGGGGTTAGTTAGTTGGGAAAGTGCTTACTCTGAGGAGTGCTGTTAAAGCCCTACACATGGATCCGTGTTGTTATTCGACCGGAGAGTGGTTTGGAGTAGCATGGTGAAGAGATGGTATTTATTAATTCAATTATGATTTCATTGTTGAGAGTGTCCATAGTGAAAGTAGGATCTCTAGGCCTTATTTCCAAGCGTTGAAACACCGTTTTCCGCCTGCTCTGCTACATGTTTGCTTGCTCGCATTTCAATAACTCTTCGCCGAACTAGTGCACCTATATACCTGACAAGTATATTGGGTGTGTTGGGGACACAAGAGACTTCTTGTATCTTGATTGCAGGGTTGCTTGAGAGGGATATCTTTGACATGTACCTCCCTGAGTTCGATAAACCTTGGGTGATCCACTTAAGGGAAACTTGCTGCTGTTCTACAAATATCTACACTTGGAGGCCCAACACTATCTACAAGAATAGAAGTGTGCGTAGACATCAGACACCGATGAATTAAGAAAATGGACAAAGGCAGAGATAGACAATGACATTGACAAGAAAAACAGAGAAAAGAAATAGGAAACACAAACAAAAGTGGGACTTACAAAATATCAAGGATGTCGTTGAATTGAAACTTAAGACAAAAGACTAACAGTGAAAACATCCACTCTAAGAATGAAAAAACTTAAATACAAATTAACCATGACTAATAATCACTCTTTGCACTAAACGACTAAGAAAAGAAATAGGAAAGATGAAAACGGGACTGAAAAAATATAGACAAGCGAAAGTGAATTGACTATAATCTCAGACTAGGAAAAACCGACTAAATTGTAAAATTGGGAATAAAAAAAGAATATCAAAAACAGAGATAAGGCTGATGAAGAATGAAAAATAAAATAAATGAAGACTCAAGAAAGAGAATAAAAATGGATAATGCGTGCTATACTTAACTTTGAATGAAAATGATGAAAGAAATACCTAGAGAGGGACCGAGAAATTAAAGAAATGATGACACACGACTAGAAATAATGAGAAAGAAATAAAAGGAAAGTCTTTCACTTTCTATTCCCTAGAAAAAATCTATAGCTTGCACGTTACAGAGCAAACATACGTACGAAGGTCATCGGAAGCTTTAAGAAAGTTTCTTCTAATTAGCAGGTGCGATATAGATATATGTATGTAGCATATATAGCAGATGCAGCGGTGACTTCTCAACCTCATCGCTTGTTGCACTGCTTTATTCACAATTTTCAAGTTTGAATGTTGGATGGGCTGCAACTAGAATCATCATGCAAATGAGGATAAACAACTTTCCCTTGAAATATATCACCTGACCTTTTGATGGCCCGAGGTGTAAGAGACACGACAAAGTGCATCTTATCATACTAAATTATTCAATGCTATAGTCTACAAAAATCAAAATCACGTAGAACCAAATATGAGTTACATTCTACAAAACTAATCTGAACAAAACATGCACCAAAGTACAAACGGAGGAGGGTTCATTCGTCTAAGAAGAGAACACATATATTTAACTGAAAACTTCATACATTTGTATTGGAAAATTGAAGTTTTATATCCTTGACATAAGTCATCCAACTCTGAGTAATGGCTGACTACCCAAGAGCCCCTGAAATAGTTCTGAACCATTTCAAAGGTCACTCTACAAATTAAGTTGTCCTTAAATAGCTGACCATTACCAATTATTGTACTACATATAAAATAGAAGCAGTTATCTACTATAAAGTGACAATGAACTAACTGCTCTAACTGAATTACAGAATTATAGACTGAATTATATATAAAGTGAAGAAAACAAAATGATAACCGACTCGACACACCATCCTAAGGGTCATTCATCGCATTCAGACATGTGACCTCCCTGTGGCCCGTCTTCGGGCCTCTTCGGGACTCCATGGAACCTTTAGGAATTCTAAGACTTCTGGGCTTCGAATTTTCCAATTCTGAGAATATTTCTAGAACAACTTTCCTGAAACTAAAAACAGCAGAAAACAGGGAACTCGCTCTTTGGCATCTTTTCAATAGGTTACTCCCAGGAAATCGATAAAAATGACATAAAGTGTATAAAAAACATGTCGCAAATGATATGAAAACAACATGAAACATCAAAAATTAAGGATACATTTAAGACGTATCAACATCCCCAAGCTTAGTCCTTACTCGTCCTCGACTAGGTAAACGACAAAACAAATAATTTCTGAGGTGACATGCTACCAATATAAACTTGATCATCAAAGTAATGTAAAGCATGTAAACTAGGATCAAATAAATTAAGGCTGTGGTTTATAGTTGATATCAAATAGAATAATGTATAAACCATTAGGGAACAAAGTAAAACCTTTCAATGAATCAATACTAAAAGACAATCCACCACGCAATGGTTTATTAAAGATGATTTAAGCTTCAAGCACAACAATATAGTCATCCAAGACGTCAAACTCTCACAAAAACTCTTGTTAGGATCAAATCAAGTGACAACAATATGCATGTAGGAAAATCATTAAAATATTTGTGCACTCAAAACAAGGCAAGAAATTGAGGACGGAGAACAGATGCACATGGCAGGCATCGAGGTGGCTAATCCCGACCTTGCCACTGACGTCGAGAACCCTGATCCTGACCTTGCCAAAGCTGCGGCGCCGTCGAACTGCGACAAAGTTTGCTTCGTAGTGTTATTCACCAGCATGATGTTCGCCATGTTTGGCATGCTGGTGTTTTTCTACTTCCTCTCATTTGACGCATCCATAACCGTTGGAGTCCTCGGCTCCCTCGGGCTCCTGGTGGGGCTCATGGGATTCGTCTACGGAGGCCTCTTCTGTTGCATCGCCTGCCTCCAGTGCTACCCGTCACTTGCTTTGTGGTTTGTTTGAACATATACCAAACATATATATCGGCGATCCTGGGACATCGTGCTGTAACATTCATTCTTATACAATGTGTTGCAACATAATTTAGAGGTGCACGTTTTATCGTACACAAATATTTGGTTTCCGTTACTTCAAATATACCCATACACATTCATTAAACACTTGATGGCGTGACATAGTATTGTTCATGCACAAAAGGGTTCACTTATTGAGTGAATTATGATGATCCAGATCTCATTCCGTTCAGAATGTTGCTGAAATTTTCCATGTAGTTCCTGACCTAGCTGGTGATGACCTCTTCCGTACATTCTGATGATTTGGAGGGGGGAGGACTAACTGAGATATGTTTTCATCTCGTTTCTTTCCTCCTCTTTCGTACATATTATTTTTACATACAACAAAGAGAGATCAGATCCTATGTTTTGTCTGCACTTTATTATTTTTATGGTGTCCCTTTGTGTTATGTCCTTCTTTTTACTCATTATTCTCCTGCTTCTCTACTTATCGTTTTTTGTTTGTTAGCCGATGTTAGCCGACATAATCCGCCAGCGCCTATTTCGTTCTCTGCTTGAAACCCTATCGGACCACCTGAGGGATTTGTCGACATGACTCGTCGACAACCTCCCTTTCCACAATGTGATCCTTCTTAGCAAGTTGTTTGCCAAAAAGGATTACATCGTGGAACAAAGGGAGTTTTTCCTCATATAAACCATTCTATTTTTTATTAAAATTTCGGTTTGTATGAGAAAATTTCTGTATGAAAATGGTCACGGTGTTTGGAGTATGAAAAATTTCAGTATGAAAATATTCACGGTGTTCCCATTATATTGAGTATTTTAAAAAAATCCTAACAACCAATTTTATAATAATGATCATGGTGTTCGGAGGAAAAAAAATGTTTTACATATTAAAAGCTAATTTTAGGGTTTAAAAATATTCAGTGGTTTCAAAGCATATGTTCATGGATTCAAAAAAATTTGACTCTGGTTTTGAAAAAAAATGTTCATGCGTTCGAAAAATAGTTATCAGTGGTTTTGAAAAAAGAATGTTCATGCGTTTGAAAAATTATTTGCGGGAGGTATATTCAAAAGGTATGTTCATGGATTTAAAAACCAATCATGGTAGGTTAGAAAAATGTTTATGCATTCAACCAATTCTTCATGTGTGTTTTGAAACAGGTTAAATCGAACAAAATAACATGATTGCGCAGGGGTTTGTAAATAATTTTCAAAGATTCGACAAAATTGCACATGGGTCAAACTATAGTACATTTTTTCTCTATGGTATACTCAAATGTAAGTGTGCCACGCGGACCTCATTGCAAAACAACATTCTCGCTTCTCCACGTAGCTTTTTTTAGGGCAACGCCGAGCGTCCTCCGGGGGATTGGAATCCCGATCCCCGGCTTTTCGTACCGTCCGATTGATCCGTTGGATTGAATTAATAGACGCGGACATCACTTTCCCGCGGGTTCCCACATCCCAACGTTGGTGGACCCGGTCTTCCCAAAACATCAGCGCATGCTTTCCCTGTTCCTTCTTCCATGTCCGAGTCGCCTAGAACTACGACGAGGAGTCCCCCGCCTGCTGTGAGCAATGCCGGTGGACCGACGAGATTCTGTCTAGCAGTAGCTTCCTCGAGCGCATGCAGCGCCGGTGGACCGACGAGATTCTGTCTAGCAGTAGCTTCCTCGAGCGCATGCAGCGCCGCCGCACTTCTTCGACGACACCACCGCCCTCCCGTGGAAGAACCTCTAGTGAGTACTCCTAGCGAAGCCATCCCACCTAAGGCAGCAGCGGCGCCCTCCCATGTGAGCACCACCACATTCCTTCGACATCAATGTTTTTCTCCTTCAGCAGCACTGCCGTCCATCTTCTGCAGCAGCGCGCCCTCTCATGTGAGCACCGTTGTTCACCTTCGACAGCAGCGATGTTCACCTTCGACGGCAGCGACGTCCTCCCATGGGAGCACCGCCGCCAACCATCGGTAGCAGCACCGTTCTTATTTAGCAGCACAACCGTCATACCATGTGAGCACCTTCGGCTGCAGCGCCGTTCTCCTTCGGTAGCACAACCAACATACCATGTGAGCATGATCACCCACCTTCGACTGCAGCTTTTCCATCATAGGAGGTTGCTGCGGGTTTCATGCTTGCTTGTCCGTCGCTGGAGGTTCAATCGGCGAAACGACCGCACGGGGGAGGGGAACCGTCGGTAGTGAGCTGCTGAGGCTCCCCTGACGGCGGCGATGCAGGGATTCGCGTCGATTTGCACCACATATTGCCAAGATCTGGAAAAACAAAACTACTGCAAGAGACAAGGCATGGAGGGCATCTAGCGATTCTGGTTTTGTGGAGAAGTGCTAAAGAAGAAATGGAGGACAAGGGCGTCGTGGAGATTTCCTTCCGCGAGCGCGAGAAATTTTTTCGCGGGAAAGGGGAAACATGGAAGACGAGATCCCATCTCTGACCCACGACAAGCGACGCCCTCGTACAATGGTAAAAATGCCATCGTTAAGCAGAGAATTTTTCCCTAATTGACCATCTTTATTTCTACCGACGGACTGCTTGGTTTCTCGTTTTCTCTCTTCCCCACCTCAGATTATTTTCTACGTGTGCTCTGTTATAGACAACTGAGTAGATACCACTGTACATTAGGTGGGTACGCGTGTCGTACTGTGAAGGAGGAGGATGCGGATGTAGCTAAATTTCCTAGATTCTGGGCTTTTGCCTGATTGTTTGCTTGCAGGGCGGTACGGTTCAGTTAACGCGGCTAATTAGTTAGCAGGCGCGAATAAAGCCGCGGCAGCTACAAGGCGCGCGAGATCGATAGCATAGGGAGACACATGGAAGAAGACATGGCTGACGTCGAGAACCCTGGCGCCGACCTCGTCGCCGCGCCGGAGCCCGATAAGGAGAGCGGGTTCGCGCCGCTGTGCGCCGGAGTGTGCTCGACTTGCGGGATCCTCGGCCTCTCCGGCTCCTTTGTGTTTCTCTACTGCGACTACTCGGCCCACGGGTCCAGGGTCATTCAGGTACTGGCCCTCCTCTTTCTCGGGGAGGCGCTCTGCTGCCTCTACTTTGGAGCCGTGATCTGCGTCCTCACCCTCCGCTTCTGTCTCCACGGGAATACAGAGGGAGAACAGCAGCCGTATGTAGCCGTCGTAGATTGATTTCTCATGCTGTAGATTCATGTTCCCGACCGAGCATCATTGCGAAAAATATTTTATCTATGGGAGTAGGAGTACAAGTATGCTATATATTGGAATAGCAAATACACTAGTTTATCTGTTGTCTCTTGTCGTCGTGTTCTAATCACTACGGGATTTGGAACAAGGATTTTAAATAACTGCATATGTGTCGCCTGGTGATAGGTGGAATCAGTTTGGAAGAGTGTGATCGTTCCTCGGCTGCCAAATCTTCCAGAGCATCATATTGGTCATGCTTCTAGCCTACTCCGCTATACCTATATACGTCCAACATATAAAATGGCCATTCCTTCGTGATACGATGGATGCTATATCTTTGCTGCGATAATCCAGACTTCATATATTTTCCGACACATATGACGCATAATCACTACGTACGTACGCGATTTGGAACATATTCGTCTTCAGATCCACAAACCCAAAAAGGACCAAGAACGTGGAGATGCATATATATGTGCCATATTTGAAATAGTAGCTAGTGCCGCTACACGATTTTTCATTCCAATATCTCCATCTTTCGTGATATATAGTGGTAAATTCCAAATCATATTCCAGCAGCTGATAGGTTGGAAACATATCTATTAACTTTATAGTTTAAGACGTTATTATCCACCATATTTGGCCGTATCCATAATATTTAATTGGACTACCCCATTTATCGTTGTAAAGTGCAGATTATTTTTTTTACACTTTTATGTGTAAAAATTCCTTACGGTGGCACGAGATTTTTTCTCCCGACATACGTGGCAGCATATTAATAGGATTTCGTAGTTTTATTCATGTTGTTTGTTTTAAGGGAGGTCGTCCTATTTGTAAGGGTCTTGACGTTGTAAGCTTTTAAAGACACGCTAGAACTCAATAAGTAATAAAATATGTGTGCATCACTCGATGCAAATGCTAGGATATATCCCCTTTTCTTAAAAAAAATGTGTAGAAATTCCATGGATATCAGATAAGACGCAAATGAGCCCCTCGTTCCGGTCAAATTCGTAGTTTACTGAAGGCCCAAATACTACCCGATGAGATTCCGAAAGTGGATGCCGGAATGGACTAACTCTTGCCATACTAGAGGGATTTTACCACAGCTGAACTCTATCAACTCACAAAGATGTCCAAAGAATATATGGGACATCATGCAATGGCCAAAGAATATATGGGACATCATACAATGGCCCAAATATATATGCCACAACCACTGAGGATATCTCATTTAGCCAATAAAATAAATTGTGCCTACTCATTTCTTTCGAGAATAAATTGTGCATCTAGATAACCATAAAGCATAATAGAGCAGCATGGATCGGCCCATGAGACTTGCATGAATAAACTCACACAAATTGATAGCTAGAAGCTAGAAACTCTGTTTGGTGATTCCTATTTGACGCATTCTTCGCAATTGGGCTGGGCAAGTACTATCGCGAGCTATAATTTTAGCGAACTTACAGAACCTTCAGCTATTGTATGTTATTTTCATTCTTTCGGTTCAACATCTTTATTATTTTAGTTATTTATGTTGTTCCAATTCATGTACATATTTGTTCTTAATTATTTTATGTCTAATTTTTATTTTACTTTTATTAATATCATAAATAACATATGAATAATATTTGGACCGTATGATAACTGATTATTTTTAATCTCGCGAATATTTTCTTCAAAACCGCAAAGAAATATTTTCAACCATGTGAACATTTTTTTTTGAACTCACCAGCAATTTTCCTGAACCATACCAACTTTTTTTATCACCGTGAATATTTTATTTTAACTAACAAAATATACTTCTTATGAAAAAAATCTTCACAAAGAGAAATAATGCTTAAACTTTTCAACATAATTATTCTGGTTCTGGAATTTGTTCCTTCAATACACAAATATAGAATCTAATGAACATATTTTTGTCTACCTGAATTTATTAATTTTTTAAACAAGTATTAGGAATAATCCAGACATAAAAAGGCATACAATTTTCCTTGAAGTGACCATGCGCTCGGGTGGCAGGCGAGTGTAAAAAGGAGCGAAAAAACTAGAGTGTGTTGGTGGACACCAAACTAGGCCAGCCCACTTGGGGCAAGTAATTTTCGATAAACTACCAAGTCCCGAGTAACTGTTGGTAAACAAAGTAGTTGGACGATAAACTACCAAGTCCCGAGTAACTGTTGGTAAACAAAGTAGTTGGACCAAGTCCCGAGAGAGTTCGGTTATCGGTATGGCATGAAGGTATTTATGCGACTTGATGATCTTTCACGCCACAACTACGAAAGCCTGGTTTGGAACGCGAATTCTTATGATCTTGAGTGGAAGTATCTTGAATTTGAATCCTTAGTGGGGTACGCCAATAAGACTCCAGACTTGGGATCGGCAAGACTTGGGAAGTATCTTGAATTTCTGAACGAAAGGAGTAAGAACATATGAGGGAAACTAATCGACCGAACAAAATAAACGTGGGGAAGCGGTGGTCGGAAGATCAGCCATGAAGAACGGTGGTTCTGAACGTTTAAAATGGCAAGTAATTATGAAGGGATGTTCAAAACGGCCAAGACGTAAAGATCCCTTGTTGGAACGTTAAAAACGGATTGAAACGGTGTTCAAAACGGCAAAGCCGTGAAAAAGACATGGAACCGAAGAAAAAAAAGCGTCGGACGTCGTGCGAATGTTCTTAACTTCATTGACGTCCCCCGGACACGGAGGAATTGATGAAAACGGGAGTACGGATCACGCTAACGGGAACCTTGGTGAAGTCAGGCGGATGTCGTGCTTTAGTCTCACGTCCCAGACAGACACAACAAGCGTCCTATCCCTTCTTGTTTTGTTACTCGTATAGACCTTAGATGCATGTAAAAAAATACCGCAGATCAAAACTTGTCGAAGTTATATTTTTAAGTCTTTAGGTAGTACTCTTAAAAAATTTAGTGCAAAAAAGGCCGAACATGCAAGGGTTGGGCTTCATCTGCAGAGATAGAAGGGGTCGTTGTGGTGGCGCTTCGACATTGTTCTGAAGGAGTCACAACACTGGCAACGCTATAAGCGCTGGCCTGTATGGGAAGGAATTGATCCTCCTAGAAGTCTTCCATGCTCAAAGGTTAATCGTGGCATTGCCATGCTGTTGTGTAGGAGAACAATGAGCGCATCCAATGGGGACACCATTGCAAGATTCTTCAAGAAATATTGCAAAGGAGGGATGTATTAGAGGCCATTTTCGGCCACGAAACGCGAAAAGAGATTAAAGAAGCTCATAGTGTAGCTGGAATTGCGATTACTCTTGATATTGGGTGTCGTGTGTGGCTTAATAATCTCGCAGAAGATGTTTTATTCCTGTTGAAATAAAAATGTTGTAAAGCTTCAGATGTCCCCTTAAAAATGTAGTGAAAACAAGTCGGCAGAAGCAAATATGCTAATTATGCATTCTATTAGATTGTGCATGAGGCAACCAGTTTTGGTAATCGGGTAAGCTCTCTCAGCATGAGTTTCGATATTGTACTTCCTCCGTCCCGAAAAGGTGTCATAATTTTGTCTAAATCTGCGCATATCTAGACGTGTTTTTATGTTTAGATATATACAAGTTTGACAAAGTTGAGATATCTTTTTGTGATGGAGGGCGTAGTTTCCAATTTTCAGTGCAGGAAAAAAAAAACTTTGGATGATTTCTATTACACAAACTCCTTATACAATCCATGCCAAAAATTAATTCATTAATCCGTAAAAACACATTAAGTGACATTTCGTTAGTAATTAGTTCAGAGAGGGTAGGGCGTCAACATGATCCAGGAACTTTTTGAGGCAGCGGTTGTAAACACACGGCCTTTCCAGGTGGGCTAGATGCCCTGCTTTCCTTATGGTTCGCAGCGTCGCCTTCTCGCCCAGCTCCCTGCATATGTATATATATGTTTCCCTAAGTCATTTCTATAAAGTATATAGGTAGCTATGTAACTGGCGTTTTCTTACTCTTCTAGTCTCTTGCCAATCTCTAGAGGAAAGAAGTTGTCGTTCTCTGCCCACAATAGAAGTATGTTCTGCAAGCATTCAAGTCGATATATGTAAGGAAAAATCAATGATGTGCAACTGGAACGGGCTATGTGTGACTCTCACCCAAAAAAAATAAGAAGGGGTGAAAACCAAATGATAAAAAACGACCACGTGTAAACTGTAAAAAAGATAAAGCAGGGACCTCTTCTTTAATTTTTGTCGGCACAATTTATTTACAAACGATATGTGTAACCTGGTGAAAAACAGGGGCCGGTAGTACTGCTTTGTCCCTGACTATGATCATATCTTCCAGCATCTCTTCTCTCTCCTTTCGGTTGCTAAACATCACCTGCACCAACGCATAACAGGCATTAAAAATAGTGCGGTAGATTAAGTGAAAAATATTTCCGCTGGCTTCTTGCAAATCGAACGTACGTGATGCTAGTTACTAGTTTACCTTCTGGAAATCTCTGACGAGGCGACGGGGAAGCCACGGTTTCCTGTAGAAGGCGGCGGTGAGGAGCCGGGTGACACCTCTGAGAGTATCTGGCAGCAGCAGCTCCTCGATGGACCCGACGCTGAACCTCCAAAGCAGGGCGTCGTTCATCGCAGCCGTGTAGAATAACGTTGCGCTGGAAACAACGACAGAGCGGACCAGACCAGGAAACGCCGCCGCCATCTCGAACGCCACCAGCCCAACGTAGCTGAAGCCCACCACGGTGCACCGCTCCATGACGCCGAGCTTCCGCAGCCCCGCAGCCATGCACCAAGCCTGGAAGGCCACTGACCGGTCCGGCGACGGTGACGTGGAGCCGCCGAAGTGGACTAGGTCAGGGACGTAGACGTCGTAGACACGGTTAGCTAGGGCGCCAACCTGGGAGCCCCCACGTCATCATGCCGTCACCGGCGAAGCCATGAACCAGCAGCACTGCGTGCTTCTGCTTCTCCTGGGGTAGCTTTTTGTACACGGGAATCCAGAAATTGATGATGGTGCCGGCGTCGTCGACATCGATGGCGTGCTGGCGGAGGCCAGCGTTCTTGCCCAGATGGGCAACAAAGTGATTCCTTAGGACATGTACCCAGTTCACCATCCTACTTTCTTGTTCTTTTGTTTCCTGCTCTCTCTCTGATCCGTTTCGTGAATAACGTGTTTCTTTCTTGATAGGTTATGCCGGGCGGGGCACTTATTTATAGCAAATCTATAAACTCAAGAGCCTCCGTTCCAAATAAAAGTCTGTCTCAAATTTGTCCAAATTTAGATACAAGCTGATATGGACAAATTTAAGACATCTAATTTAGGATGCAGGGAGTACATATCTGTTTCGTAATTGGTGTGTGTATGTGTGCGCCTGTGTGTGTGGAGTTGGCTACGTGTTTTTTAATTACGTTGTGTAATTGAGGCTGGTCTAAGTGGGGAGTAAGTTAGACTAGTAACATGTTAATAGTCTATGGTACTACCTCCACAATGTAAAGTAACTTAAGAGTGGTAATAGATTTCCTCATTTATTAAGGCATAGACTCATTTTATCATGGGAACCGTGATGTGATGGTTCTACAACTGCTCATAGTAGGAAGTAACATATAGTAATATAAAGCATAATATACTAGTCTATGTTACTAACTCCACAATGCATACTAACATATGTGTAGTATCATGCATAGTACATTTATTAGGTTTATAGACTCAAATGGCATTTGAATGAGTTATGTAGCGATATCTACCTATGATACCACTATCTCCTCTTTCATTATTAATTATAGTGATATGTCAGCTTTTTTTATCCATGGAATGCGTGCAACTTACTTTTCTATATGTAACTAGCACAGAGGCCCTCGCAAATGCGAGGGCACCACTTGCTTTAGTTCTACAATTTTTTTATTTATAAAAACACACGGTTCATACATGGATTCCATCTTGAACATGTAAAGTTGATAGTTAGTTTTTCAATAGTTTTATCGGAAAGAAAAATGAAATCAAATAGTTATATTCAGTTTTGTACAAAAATCCAATGATATTAACACTCTTTATCGACATCTTATTTATACATTCTGAGTTGAGTTTTCGAGGGGATCAACCATACTAATTTGTTTATAATTGCTTGATCAATTTTGGCCTTTGTTTGAAGCTTAACAACTTCATACTAAAACCATGATATCCGAATTTTATTATTGATGGAAAAGTGTTTTAGTATTTAAATATAAACTAAGAAAAAAAGAAAGTTTATAAATACTTGTAATTCTTTTGCGGATATGTTTTGGTATTTATTTGTTGCTGATCTATGCGTATAAATTAAAAATTTAATGTTATTATCCTGTATTTTTTTGGTGAATAAAATAGCAGTGTTTGATCCCCTTTGTCAACTGGTATATTTTATTCTAGGCTATTTTCTCGAGGATGTCTGGCTAATGGGTGAAAAATTCTTAATTAGGACACAAATGACATCACTTTTATCTTCGCATATTTTATTTGTTTATTTTCTCTCCTCATTATTTTTTTGTCTCCACACTTGCTCGTCCAACATACTTTTCACTATCTACTAACCCTTATAAAAAGATTGTCATTGGCGAAGACCGCCCAATTATATTGATACCTAGAAGCATATGAATGGCTCAGTGATTATCAATTGTGAGTCGCCGGTCTCTCAACCAAATCCATTTTTAGATGTCTAATCATGTTATTATATGGTCCTACATGTTTCAAGACTGCAAAAAAAACGATGGATTCGTTTTTTTGTAAAAGTAATTTGCATTACACATTTAATAGGTGTTTTTACTCAGCAAATGATAATTTTCAATAATAGAATTATTAGTCAAATAGAGATGCTCGACATCACAATATGTTGAACTAATGTAATTTTGAACAATGTGTCTACGAGTCAAGATCTATATTTGACATTCAATACAACTATTTCTTACACATGGATGGAGAAATCGATGACTAGTCTCGTAATAATATTTTTGTGGGAAGTTGATTTTTTTTTCCTTCCGTTGCAACGCACGGGCATTTTTTTGCTATGATTTATGATTATTCTATTTTTCTTGTCGATTTTTCCCTTTGTTTCACTACATGTCTGCATGAATTTAGTTTCTGGCGTGAAGAAGTTAGTACATTTGTACATGTACCTTAATGTTTGATGTATATCAAGAGGTCAAATGAAATAAATTTACATTTTATTATCACACATATTAGAATGTACAAACATTTATTAACGCATGCAGCTATTTTTACTGCCGTGAACATGATGTTTAACTCAGTAGAAAAATAGAATTATTCTACACGGGTTGGTCGACATTGGGCTAAATGTTCCAATGTTTTGGTTGTGCAAGTACATCGAGTCTTTGAGACACTTAAATAAGAGGGAATAGAGTTTTTGATACATCAACATACACACTTGATCAAACAACTGAGAAAGATAAATACAAAATTTGGGGAACTTAATTTGCATCTTATATTTAGGAAGCGGAGGTAGTAGTATATAATTAACAGAAGTGAGTTGAAAAAACTAGGACGTTGGTTGAATTAAAAATAATTAATCAATAACGTGATTCCAAAAGAGCATCTTCACCTTGTCCCTTTTGGTTACATCAATCAGTAAATACAAGATTAAAGCAGCGGCACAACATTAAATCTTAAAAAGTGTACGTACGTGAAGATATGATCCGGCACCACTTGCTTTAGTTCTAGATTTTTTTTTCTTTCTGTGTTTATCGTGTTTTTTATAAAAGCACACGGTTCATACATGGATGCCATCTTGAACATGTGAAGTTGATAGTTAGTTTTTCAATAGTTTTATTGGAAAGAAAATGAAATCAAACAGT
Organism: Alopecurus myosuroides; assembly: GCA_028641055.1. NCBI lineage: Eukaryota > Viridiplantae > Streptophyta > Magnoliopsida > Poales > Poaceae > Alopecurus > Alopecurus myosuroides. Next base: position 29,568,764 of record CM054058.1, read on the forward strand.
TATAATCTGTTTTGAACGAACATCCAATGATATTAACACTCTTTATTGACGTCTATTTATACATTCTGAGTTCAGTTTTCGAGGGGATCAACCATACTAATTTGTTTATACTTGCTTGCTCAATTTTGGCCTTTGTTAGAAGCTTTAGAACTTCATACTAAAACCATGATATCCGAATTTTATTATTGATGGAAAAGTGTTTTAGTATTTAAATATAAACTAAGAAAAAAAGGAAGTTTATAAATACTTTTAATTCTTTTGCGGATATGTTTTGGTATTTATTTCTTGCTGATTTATGCGTATAAATTAAAAATTCAATGTTATTATATTTTATTTTTTTGGTGAATAAAATAGCAGTGTTTGATCCCCTTTGTCAACTGGTATATTTTATTCTAGGCTATTTTCTCGAGGATGTCTAGCTAATGGGTGAAAAAATCCTTCATTAGGACACAAATGACATCATTTTTATCTTCGCATATTTTTATTTTTTATTTTCTCTCCTCATTATTTTTTTGTCTGCACACTTTCTCGTCAAACATACTTTTCACTATCTACTAACCCCTATGGAAAGATTGTCATTGGCGAAGACCGGCCCAATTACACTGATACCTAGAAGCATACGAATGGCTCAATTATTATCAATTGTGAGTCGTCGGTCTCTCAACCAAATCCATTTTTAGATGCCTAATCATGTTATTATATGGTCCTACATGTTTCAAGACTGCAAAAAAAATGTTGGATTCGTTTTTTGTAAAAGTAATTTGCATGACACATTTAATAGGTGTTTTTATTCAACAAATGATAATTTTAATAATAGAATTATTAGTCAAATAGATATGCTCGACATCACAATATGTTGAACTAATGTAATTTTGATCAAAGTGTCTACGAGTCAAGATCTATATTTGACATTCAATAAAACTATTTCTTACACATGGATGGAGAAATCGATGGCTAGTCTCGTAATAATATTTTTGTGGGAAGTTGATTTGTTTGCCTCCCGTTGCAACGCACCGGCATATTTTTTGCTATCATTTATGATTATTCTATTTTTCTTGTCGATTTTTTCCCTTTGTTTCAGTACATGTCTGCATGAACATCGTTTCTGACTTGAAGAAGTTAGTACATTTGTAAATGTACCTTTAATGTTTGATATATATCAAGAGGTCAAATGAAATAAATTTACATTTAATTATCACACGGATTAGAATGTACAAACATTTGTTTACACATGCAGCTATTTTTACTGCGATGAACATGATGTTTAACTGAATAGAAAAATAGAATTATTCTACACGGGTTGATCGACATTGGGCTAAAATTTGGATTGTTCCAATGTTTTGGTTATGCAAGTACATCGAGTCTTTGAGACACTTAAATAAGAGGGAATAGAGTTTTTGATACATCAACATACACACTTGATCAAACAACTGAGAAAGATAAATATTAAATTTGGGGAACTTAATTTGCATCTTATATTTAGGAAGCGGAGGTAGTAGTATATAATTAACAGAAGTGAGTTGAAAAAACTAGGACGTTGGTTGAATTAAAAATAATTAATCAATAACGTGATTCCAAAAGAGCTTCTTCACCTTGTCCCTTTTGGTTACATCAATCAGTAAATACAAGATTAAAGCAGCGGCACAACATTAAATCTTAAAAAGTGTACGTACGTGAAGATATGATCCGGCACCACTTGCTTTAGTTCTAGATTTTTTTTCTTTCTGTGTTTATCGTGTTTTTTATAAAAGCACACGGTTCATACATGGATGCCATCTTGAACATGTGAAGTTGATAGTTAGTTTTTCAATAGTTTTATTGGAAAGAAAATGAAATCGAACAGTTATAATCTGTTTTGAACGAACATCCAATGATATTAACACTCTTTATCGACGTCTATTTATACATTCTGAGTTCAGTTTTCGAGGGGATCAACCATACTAATTTGTTTATACTTGCTTGCTCAATTTTGGCCTTTGTTAGAAGCTTAAGAACTTCATACTAAAACCATGATATCCGAATTTTATTATTGATGGAAAAGTGTTTTAGTATTTAAATATAAACTAAGAAAAAAAGGAAGTTTATAAATACTTTTAATTCTTTTGCGGATATGTTTTGGTATTTATTTCTTGCTGATTTATGCGTATAAATTAAAAATTCAATGTTATTATATTTTATTTTTTTGGTGAATAAAATAGCAGTGTTTGATCCCCTTTGTCAACTGGTATATTTTATTCTAGGCTATTTTCTCGAGGATGTCTAGCTAATGGGTGAAAAAATCCTTCATTAGGACACAAATGACATCATTTTTATCTTCGCATATTTTTATTTTTTATTTTCTCTCCTCATTATTTTTTTGTCTGCACACTTTCTCGTCAAACGTACTTTTCACTATCTACTAACCCCTATGGAAAGATTGTCATTGGCGAAGACCGGCCCAATTACACTGATACCTAGAATCATACGAATGGCTCAATTATTATCAATTGTGAGTCGTCGGTCTCTCAACCAAATCCATTTTTAGATGCCTAATCTTGTTATTATATGGTCCTACATGTTTCAAGACTGCAAAAAAAATGTTGGATTCGTTTTTTGTAAAAGTAATTTGCATGACACATTTAATAGGTGTTTTTATTCAACAAATGATAATTTTCAATAATAGAATTATTAGTCAAATAGATATGCTCGACATCACAATATGTTGAACTAATGTAATTTTGATCAAAGTGTCTACGAGTCAAGATCTATATTTGACATTCAATAAAACTATTTCTTACACATGGATGGAGAAATCGATGGCTAGTCTCGTAATAATATTTTTGTGGGAAGTTGATTTGTTTGCCTCCCGTTGCAACGCACCGGCATATTTTTTGCTATCATTTATGATTATTCTATTTTTCTTGTCGATTTTTTCCCTTTGTTTCAGTACATGTCTGCATGAACATCGTTTCTGACGTGAAGAAGTTAGTACATTTGTAAATGTACCTTTAATGTTTGATATATATCAAGAGGTCAAATGAAATAAATTTACATTTAATTATCACACGGATTAGAATGTACAAACATTTGTTTACACATGCAGCTATTTTTACTGCGATGAACATGATGTTTAACTGAATAGAAAAATAGAATTATTCTACACGGGTTGATCGACATTGGGCTAAAATTTGGATTGTTCCAATGTTTTGGTTATGCAAGTACATCGAGTCTTTGAGACACTTAAATAAGTGGGAATAGAGTTTTTGATACATCAACATACACACTTGATCAAACAACTGAGAAAGATAAATACTAAATTTGGGGAACTTAATTTGCATCTTATATTTAGGAAGCGGAGGTAGTAGTATATAATTAACATAAGTGAGTTGAAAAAACTTAGAAGTTGGCTGAATTAAAAATAATTAATCAATAACGTGATTCCAAAATAGCATGTTCACCTTGTCCTTTTTGGTTAGATCAGTATGTAAATACAAGATTAAAGCAGCGGCACAACATTACATCTTAAAAAGTGTACGTACGTGACGATATGATCCGGCACCACTTGCTTTAGTTCTACAATTTTGTTTTATTTCTTTCTTCCTGTGTTTATCGTATTTTTTATAAAAACACACGGTTCATACATGGATGCCATCTTGAATATGTGAAATTGATACTTAGTTTTTCAATAGTTTAATCGGGAAGAATATGAAATGAAATAGTTTTAATCTTTTTTGTACGAAAATCCAATAATATTAACACTCTTTATCGACATCTTATTTATACATTCCGAGTTGAGTTTTCGAGGGGATCAATCATACTAATTTGTGTACACTTGCTTGATCAATTTTGGCCTTTGTTTGAAGTTTAACAACTTCATACTAAAACCATGATATCCGAATTTTATTATTGATGGAAAATTGTTTTAGTATTTAAATATAAAGTAAAAAAAAGTTTATAAATACTTGTAATTATTTTGCGGATATGTTTTGGTATTTATTTCTTGCTGATCTATGGGTATAAATTAAAAATTCAATGTTATTATCCTTTATTTTTTTGGTGAATAAAATAGCAGTGTTTGATCCTCTTTGTCAACTGGTATATTTTATTCTAGGCTATTTTCTCGAGGATGTCTAGCTAATGGGTGAAAAAAATCCTTAATTAGGACACAAATGACATCATTTTTATCTTTGCATATTTTTATTGTTTATTTTCTCTCTCTTTATTTTTTTGGCTGCACACTTGCTCGTCAAACGTACTTTTCACTATCTACTAACCCCTATGGAAAGATTGTCATTGGCGAAGACCGGCCCAATTATACTGATACCTAGAAGCATATGAATGGCTCAATGATTATCACTTGTGAGTCGTCGGTCTCTCAACCAAATCCATTTTTAGATGTCTAATCTTGTTATTATATGGTCCTACATGTTTCAAGACTGCAAAAAAAATGTTGGATTCGTTTTTGTAAAAGTAATTTGCATGACACATTTAATAGGTGTTTTTATTCAACAAATGATAATTTTCAATAATAGAATTATTAGTCAAATAGATATGCTCGACATCACAATATGTTGAACTAATGTAATTTTGATCAAAGTGTCTACGAGTCAAGATCTATATTTGACATTCAATAAAACTATTTCTTACACATGGATGGAGAAATCGATGGCTAGTCTCGTAATAATATTTTTGTGGGAAGTTGATTTGTTTGCCTCCCGTTGCAACGCACCGGCATATTTTTTGCTATCATTTATGATTATTCTATTTTTCTTGTCGATTTTTTCCCTTTGTTTCAGTACATGTCTGCATGAACATCGTTTCTGACGTGAAGAAGTTAGTACATTTGTAAATGTACCTTTAATGTTTGATATATATCAAGAGGTCAAATGAAATAAATTTACATTTAATTATCACACGGATTAGAATGTACAAACATTTGTTTACACATGCAGCTATTTTTACTGCGATGAACATGATGTTTAACTGAATAGAAAAATAGAATTATTCTACACGGGTTGATCGACATTGGGCTAAAATTTGGATTGTTCCAATGTTTTGGTTATGCAAGTACATTGAGTCTTTGAGACACTTAAATAAGAGGGAATAGAGTTTTTGATACATCAACATACACACTTGATCAAACAACTGAGAAAGATAAATACTAAATTTGGGGAACTTAATTTGCATCTTATATTTAGGAAGCGGAGGTAGTAGTATATAATTAACATAAGTGAGTTGAAAAAACTTAGAAGTTGGCTGAATTAAAAATAATTAATCAATAACGTGATTCCAAAATAGCACGTTCACCTTGTCCTTTTTGGTTAGATCAGTATGTAAATACAAGATTAAAGCAGCGGCACAACATTACATCTTAAAAAGTGTACGTACGTGACGATATGATCCGGCACCACTTGCTTTAGTTCTACAATTTTGTTTTATTTCTTTCTTCCTGTGTTTATCGTATTTTTTATAAAAACACACGGTTCATACATGGATGCCATCTTGAATATGTGAAATTGATACTTAGTTTTTCAATAGTTTAATCGGGAAGAATATGAAATGAAATAGTTTTAATCTTTTTTGTACGAAAATCCAATAATATTAACACTCTTTATCGACATCTTATTTATACATTCCGAGTTGAGTTTTCGAGGGGATCAATCATACTAATTTGTGTACACTTGCTTGATCAATTTTGGCCTTTGTTTGAAGTTTAACAACTTCATACTAAAACCATGATATCCGAATTTTATTATTGATGGAAAATTGTTTTAGTATTTAAATATAAAGTAAAAAAAGTTTATAAATACTTGTAATTATTTTGCGGATATGTTTTGGTATTTATTTCTTGCTGATCTATGGGTATAAATTAAAAATTCAATGTTATTATCCTTTATTTTTTTGGTGAATAAAATAGCAGTGTTTGATCCTCTTTGTCAACTGGTATATTTTATTCTAGGCTATTTTTTCGAGGATGTCTAGCTAATGGGTGAAAAAAATCCTTAATTAGGACACAAATGACATCATTTTTATCTTTGCATATTTTTATTGTTTATTTTCTCTCTCTTTATTTTTTGGCTGCACACTTGCTCGTCAAACGTTCTTTTCACTATCTACTAACCCCTATGGAAAGATTGTCATTGGCGAAGACCGGCCCAATTATACTGATACCTAGAAGCATATGAATGGCTCAATGATTATCACTTGTGAGTCGTCGGTCTCTCAACCAAATCCATTTTTAGATGTCTAATCTTGTTATTATATGGTCCTACAGGTTTCAAGACTGCAAAAAAAAATGTTGGATTCGTTTTTTGTAAAAGTAATTTACATGACACATTTAATAGGTGTTTTTATTCAGCAAATGATAATTTTCAATCATAGAATTATTAGTCAAAATAGAGATGCTCTACATCACAATATGCTGAACTAATGCAATTTTGAACAAAGTGTCTACGAGTCAAGATCTATATGTGACATTCAATAAAACTATATCTTACATATGGATGGAGAAATCGATGGCTAGTCTCGTAATAATATTTTTGTGGGATGTCAATTTTTTTGCCTCCCGTTGCAACACGCGGGCATTTTTTTCCTATCATTTATGATTATTCTATTTTTCTTGTCGATTTTTTCCCCTTTGTTTCACTACATGTCTGCATGAATTTAGTTTCTCACGTGAAGAAGTTAGTACATTTGTACATGTACCTTTAGTGTTTGATGTATATCAAGAGGTCAAATGAAATAAATTTACATTTAATTATCACACAGATTAGAATGTACAAACATTTGTTTACACATGCAGCTATTTTTACTGCCTTGAACTTGATATTTAGCTGAATAGAAAAATAGAATTATTCTACACGGGTTGATCGACATTGGGATAAAATTTGGATCGTTTCAATGTTTTGGTTGTGCAAGTACATCGAGTCTTTGAGACACTTAAATAAGAGGGAATAGAGTTTTTGATACATCAACATACACTCTTGATCAAACAACTGAGAAAGATAAATACTAAATTTGGAGAACTTAATTTGCATCTTATATTTAGGAAGCCGAGGTAGTAGTATATAATTAACAGAAGTGAGTTGAAAAACCCCAGAAGTTGGCTGAATTAAAAATAATTAATCAGTAATGTGATTCCAAAAGAGCACGTTCAGGTTGTCCTTTTTGGTTACATCAATCAGTAAATAGAAGATTAAAGCAGCGGCACAACATTACATCTTAAAAAGTGTACGTACGTGAAGATATGATCCATATTAATCATATCAGATTGGCACAACAATATGTTGGGCTTGTCATGACGGTGCATAAAATTCCGTCGGAGAAGGTAGGCACCATGACAAATGCAGGTTGACGCCAATTGATGATCATGTCTTGATGCAGGATCGTCGGTAGTGGCCGTGACAAATAGTCTGTGCAGCACAGGGCTGCGGCACTGGCCTAGAAAAATCCAACGGAGTACAGGCATCATGACTTACACAGGTGGGTTCCCATTGCTGATCGGGTCTTAGGGCCGCAACGCCAACAACGGCTGTGACAAATCACTCGGAGAGCGTCGCAGCGCCGGCGGCAGGAAAAATCCATTGGGGAAGAGAAGCACCATGGCGATCACACAGGTGGACGCCCGTTGCTGATTAGCTCTTGTATCGAACACAGACTGATAATATGCACTCGGTGCTACCTAGGTACACGACAAACAATCTGATTTTCTACATCTGAGGTCCCGCTTGGATTAGCGTTTTTAGGTAATACCTCCGTAAACTTTGCAGATCCTAACTACTCCCGATATCAGCACTTGGTTCACAGTATTTTCCGTCGGTCCGTTTTTTCCGGGGCTCATTTTCTTGCCTAGCTCGCACGTAAAGAGTTACGGACCTGTTGAGGTCCGGATTCAATTCCGTCTGGTTTGTTGGGTACAACAAAACGGGCCGGTAAATCTCCAAGGGCATGTGAATTTAAAAGCCAATCCAAGCAGGCCCTGATTGTTGCTATATTGTATTTAAACATTTGTACGGATGTCTCTTCCCGTTAGAGTCCAAGACTAAAAGAAAAACTACGCACCCGTATGAAAACGTGGTCCCCTGGTCGTGTCACCGTGAAAAAAACAGATTTGAACCGTGTCAAGTAGAACTACACGTCTACACGGTTACGTAACTAATGTTCTTACATTAAATCCTAACCATTGATTTTCAATCTAACTAACAAAAATAATTAGGGTGATGTGGAGTAACCTGGTGTCTCTATTTCCATCTCCGTATATTGGTTTTAGTATATAATAGATAGATAGATTTTAATTAGGTCCAAATTATATTTTTTCACTCGAATATATGCAACTAGGTGCGAGTTGTATTTTTCTCTTGAAAATGTTCAAGTAGTTCTGTGTTGCATTTGTTCATTTCGATTTGTGCAGCTAGGGTCCGAGTTAAAATTTTCACTCAGAGTTGTGCAACTTGATCTGAGCTGCACTTTTCCACTCATAATTGTGCAATTAGATCTGATTTGCATTTTTACTCGGAAATGTGCAACTGGGTCAGAGTTGCACTTTATACTCGGATATGTGCAACTATGTCATAGTTGCATTTTTTCACTGGTATAAGTGCAACTAGGTTCTAGTTGCACTTTTTCACTCAGAAACGTGCAAATAGGTCTGAGTTGCACTTTTTCACCTGATCTGTGCAACTAGGTCTTATGTGTACATTTTCACTCGGAAATGTGCAATTATGTACTAGTTGCTCGTTTTTTTCTCAGAAATGTGAAACTTGGTTCTAGTTGCGCCTTTTGCTTGGATTTGTGCAATTATGTTCAAATTGCATATATTTACTAAAAATGTGTAATTATGTCATAATTACACCACAGTCGTTCTAAGTTCTCATCTTTTCTTATGTTAGAAAGAAACTAAATAAAATTAGTTTTAGACATAAGGCTTCGAAGCAAGAATTTTCAGAATTTTTTTAGTTCACAAAGGGACACACGTACAGACTAAGTACAACTTCATTTCACTTTTTCTATTGATAGATGGCTGCCTATGAACTGTACGTGTATTAGTCGGGTCTACTGATTTTTTTCTTAACTACGGTCATGTCTGATATATATAGTGCTACAGTGGCTGCAATGAAATTGTAAAACAAATAGGATATGAAGCAAAGACGGGGCCAGCGATGGCTAGATGGCATATATTGCATACAAAACAGATTGACCGAGTCATAACTGATTCTCGGTCGCCTGACATATAGACACCCATTAAAAACTGGAAAGAGGGTCCTGATATTCTTGATGTTCATACTGGTAAACCTGATAGTGCTCACAATAAATCTAAACAATGTTATCAGACATACAAAAATCAAAGGCAATCAGTGACATGTGTGATTGAGTGTGTTAGCATACAGAACCAAGAAGTGTACAAATCTTGGATGGTCATTATTTTAGGTGTTCTCAGATTTCACATGTTGCAAGCTCGTGTGATAGAATGTGTGATGATTGGATAAATTATAAAAATGGTGTGCTATATAGAGCGAGATGTGTTACAAACTTCTGCGCCTTTTCCTGCCTGTTTGGTTGCCTGGCCGGCAAGGACGCCATTTGGGCAAACCATGAGATGTATGTATCGTTCCGTGTGGCAGGTAACCGCTCTGTGTATTCTTCCTACACTACTGGAATTCGTGACTTTGCCGTGTATCATAAATACTCGGCGAAGGCCGAAAAAGACTCGGCGTCCCCTTTGCCGAGTGCCACACTCGGCACACGTCACTCGGCGTCGTTCATCTCGGCAATCGGAACTTTGCCGAGTGTCAAACCGCGGGCCACTCGGCAACCTTTTTGCCGAGTATTTTTAGCGTACACTCGGCACAGTTTCCTGAAACAGGTTCCGTCCGTAGTCCATAACGGAACGGTGCTCGACACTTTGCCGAGTGTAACACTCGGCAAAGTTCCTGGGCCCAGGCGTCCATGGTAGCGCCACGTGGCGTGTACGCCGAGTGCCATGGCACTCGGTGTCGAGACATCGTAGTAGTTTTCATAGACTGGGGTGCCATGAGACTACGGTAGAGACGTGGGGTAACGGGATAGCGTAGTAAACACAGAACACGGGATTTACCCAGGTTCGGTACGTCGCGACAGTACGGCGTACCTACTCCTGCACTTCTCACTATGAGGGACTAAAGCCCGTATAATAAGGTTACAATGTAAGGGAATAGATCTAGCTACTCGACGAGGATGAACTTCCCGGCGAGTTGCGCAGGGCTTAAGCTAGAACCTAGAACCTTGGACTAAAGGCACTTATTGAACTTATCTCCCGTCCGGCTTTATATAATAGCCGGATTAGGGCTTACAGAACCAGAAACCTAGAAGACTACGTTTAACTTGTAACTTGGAAAGTAAGGAATCCGTCTTCTCCTCCAAGCCAGATCACGCGGGCCGTGATCCGGGTTCTTCTAGAATCCGGCTTCTACGCGTCGGACTACTGGGCCGCCCAATGGACCTAAGCCCATTACCTTGCAGGCCACCCTGGTAGTCCAGCTCTTTTGTCTACCATCTTCTATACCCCTATTCGGTATATATCCGACAGTAGCCCCCAGGAAGGATCAAAACTCTGAAACTCCGCCTTTCGCCAAATACATTTTGTCCGGGAAACTTGATTCAGCAGTCTTGATTCTTTCTTCTTTCCTTTCAAAGGAGATGGTAACATAAAACTCGGAACTATGAAAATCCGGCTTTTCTTCTCGCGATCCTTCGCGGAAAAGGAACACGTGACATCAGCGCTTTAATCATGCTGACGCAAGCGCCGCTTGGTTTCACGCGGGAAACCCTGCAACGTATCTCTGACAGATTCTCACGAGAAACGAGGAGATAGCCATCATTCCTCTGTCGTTCCGTTTCCCGGATTTTCCGGCGAGCGACACGCGTCAAACATCCAACGGTCAAAAGAGCCGTTGGCACGTATCTAAACGATTTCCGGCTATAAATAGCCGTCCTCGAGCCCATCGGCAATCTTCTTCACTTCCCTCACTGCCTTCACCATTGGTACGAACGCAAGCTCGAGAGCAAAAGCTAGTTCCTGCCCCGACGAGCCCTTGCTACGCCGGAGCGCACCAGCACCACCAAGTACGATGGCGTCCCCGAAATCATCACCGGCCCGCGCCTCCATCGACGAACTCCTGGGCGATCTGGATCCCCAAGTTGGGTCGCCCAAGCACGCCGGCGGCGAGCCAGAGAAGAACGTGGCGTCCGCGGCGGGCGGAGGAAATGCTTCCGCCGCCGCAGATGTTGCGGGGTCCAGCACCAAATCGACTCCACCGTTCGCTCCCGAAACGGTGGAGGAGAAAGTAGAGCTCCTTGACGAGCAGCTCGCCGCCGCGAGGGCCGCGTCCGCTGCCGCCGCCGGTGGAGACGAAGAAGAGGAAACTGCAGGCAACTGGAGTGCCTGCAGTATTCCTCCGGCTCTTCTTCCTAACTTGGAGAAGGAGGGCCTGGTGCTGAAGAAGAAGTGGCGGGTCCCAGAAGAGGAGACCGAGCCTACGCCCCAGGAGAACGAAAGAGTGCTCCTTACCTCCCACCTTCTGCGAGGTATGGGGCTTCCACCCTCTTCCTTTTTTCTCCAGGTTTTATCCCACTATAACATCCAACCACATAATCTCCCTCCCAACTCTATTCTGTACATGGCCGGCTTTCAGGCCTTGTTTGAGGGTTACCTAGGAATAGAGCCTAGGTTAGATTTCTGGATGTATTGTTTTGGGGTGAAACGCAACTCTGTGGAGGGTGCTCTCCCCACTTGCGGGACCATTTCCTTTACTCTTCGGAGATTCCGAGAGGATTGGTTCCCCAAGATTAAAACTTCCGAGTCCGTCAAATTTTGGACGGGCTCTTTCTTCTATCACCCCGACGTGCCCTTTCCTAAAAAGGCCGTCGGGGTTCCACCTTTTGTAAACTCCGCCGCCGTTCCCCAGGATAACTGGGGAACAGAAGCCGTCCAAAGTCTGCCGCCTGATCTGCTAAGGATCAAGAAGCGCATCGCCAAGCTCACCTCCTCAACGCCACCTTTGACCGGTATGGACACGGTCATCTGTTGGCTGAATAGGCGAATTCAGCCGTTGGCGAACCATGAAGGCCGCCTTTTGTGCGATTACTCGGGGGCCAAAGATCCTATGCGGACAACCGACAAGGATTGGGCCCCGAAAGAGCTTAAGCAGCGCATCAATCAATTGGTCGCATCTCGCGACCAGTACGCGGAGAGTCGGCCAATGTACACGGCCAACAACCCCGCTCCCAAGGTAAAATTTCCGTCATTTGGGTACAACTTCAATTCTTGGATAATCTTCCTTTTGGTTTTGATTAGTTTTCTCGACAGCTTGCGGAACTTTCAGACTCGGAGTTAGCCTCCGAAGCTGAGCTGGGCGCGCTGCGCTCCGCTGCTGCCGGAGGTCGCAAGCGCAAGAAGATAATTTCTTCGGATGAAATTATCGATCTTGACGGCGTCCCCGTCGCCACGTCCAGGTTAGTTTTTCTGGGTTTTCCTTTTTATGGGAGATTTTTTCGTCCATCTTCGGTGTTTTGACTTTACCCGGATTTCCTGTTTTTAGCCTGCCGCCTTCCAACCTAAAGCCTAGGAAGCTGAAGAAACACAAGGTTTCTTCCGGCCGAGGCAGCCAACCTTCCCCCGCCGTTGCCCCGGACACGCCACAGACAATGGCGGAAGAGCCTACTGCAGCCACCACCACCAAGCCCCCAGAGCCCAGCCAGCCCGTTGTGTCCGAGTCGGACACGAGGGAAAGGGCGGCCCCGAAAGTGGGGGAATCTTCTCGGACTTTTGACGAGGAAATCCCCACCTTCGAAAAGGATTTCAAGGCGATCAATGAAGGCTTGGACGCAGCCGGGAACCATTTTGCAGAATACGCAAAAGGATTCCAAGAAAACTTGGCAGGTTTGCAGCGTTTGAGCCAGGTATGTAACTCTAGCCCCCAAGCATTAAACAAAATGCGTGCTTTTTTGCTTTGATGTTTTTATTAACCATACTTTTCCTTGCTGTGTTTCAGCAAACCTCCGAGGCCATAAACCTTGAAGTTTTCAGGAAGCTCACTATCAAGAATAAAGAAGTTCGAAGTCTTCTTTCTATTCTTGAGGAGAGAGAGGCGGAGCTGGAATCATCTCAGCTCGCTTTGACGGAAACGAAAGGTAGGCTTTTTCGTTTTGAAATTTCCGGTTTAAGACTTTGTCTAAGTTTTTTCCCGAGGAAATTGATCAACTCGGATTTTCACTTGCTTTTCAGCTGCTTTAGCCGAGGCTAAACAAGCAGCGGAAGATTCCGGCAACGCCGAGATTCTCCGCAATGAGAATATTGAGCTTCACAAGAATCTTGTGAAGGCTCAAAAAGACCTGGAAGCCAGCAATCTGGCCCTTGGAGTGGCTAACTCCAAGGCTTCCGAGCAGGCGGAGAAAGACAAATCCGCTATCCAGGATTTGACTGAAGCTCTGAACCTTCGCCTGGAGGAAGTTTCGGAAATTGACAAACTCATCGGTAAATTTTTACCCTTGTCTTCATCTTTCCATGTTTTGCTGACTCTGTTTGTCTCCTTAACCCTTTTGTATGCTTTATCGGATCAAACAGGAGACACCCCAGATGGCGCTCGGGCTGCGGGCATCCGAGCTTTCGGGGAAACATGGAACTTGGTGAAGGCTGCTGCGACGCAGTTGGTAGGCAAGTTTCTTCCCGAAAAATCTGGGGAGTGCTCGGAAGTTGAAAAACTTCCGGGTATCATCATGGAGGTGGCGGAATCCAAGGAGTCCGTTCTCCGCTCCGCTGCACGGGGTGGTGCGCGTATGGCCTTAGGCCTTATGCGCATGCACTACCCTAGTGCCAAATCCTGGCGTGTGGCCACCGGTGTCCCTCAGGGATACACGGATGCGCAACGATCCACCATCTTTGGTGAAGTTAAGGGCCACGCCACCCAGATTGCCGCCATGGTAAATGTCGGCGTCCACTATCCAGAAGAAGAAGCTCCTCCGATTCCCGACGAAGAAAGCAGCGAGGAGGAGTCGGATTCTTGAAGGGTTACCTGGAACCTGGATAGAAGATTTAGACAATAGGAGCATTACTGTTCTTTCATTTGTAATCCAAAATGTAATGCTTCTTATGTATTAATGAAAATTCCGCCTTTTGCAGTTTAAACTATGAAATTACTTTGCAAGTTGTTTGAATTTTACCATTCCTTTATCTTCTAAGTTCTCTGGTGTATATGCTTTAACTGTCCTTAGTGTTTGAAATGGCTCAAATAGCATTATGAATCGTTATGCCGAGTAACTGGGGACGAACCAAGCAGTTTTGAAACTCGAAAACATGAATCATGCTAAAGGCATTTTTACTAACTAGTTCCAGTAACCCAGCATACGCACGATCAGATAAGACTTAGAGAAACAAGGAAAGTTTTAAGTGAAACTTGGGCACGCAGGCAATTCAAGTTTCCTTTAGCCGTTAAAAGGCTGAAAAATCATTCAGTTATGTAACGCCGAGTACACAAGCACAATTCGGGTTAACATTGAGAAATTTGTAAGATCATTGGGAAATAGATGAGGCGGAAACACTTTGCACTTATAAGAAACATGGATGACAGCATTCCGACAACTTTATTTCATGATCTCAAAAGATGTTTACATAGATTTGAACTAAGTACAGAAGGGGACATAACTTGCTAGGTGTTCCCGGGCTTCCGCAATCCACTTGACCTTGTCGAAATTTTTCAGCAGCTTGAAGAGTAGTAGGGTTTTAGCCCCCAGCCAACTAAGAAATCTTTTTATGGCTGTGGCGGAACCCGGCAATTCTGGGACATCCTTTACACATGTAGGTTTTGAGATGTTCGAGATTGCCTTTATGTTTTCCGGGTTAACTTCTATTCCTCTGTGAGAAACGATGAAACCCAGAAGTTTTCTTGAGGGAACCCCGAATACGCACTTAGATGGATTCAACTTCATCTTGTAAGTGCGTAAGTTTTCGAAAGTTTCTCGCAAATCCTCAAGGAGTGTATCTTTTTCCTTGGTTACGACAGCAATATCGTCCACGTAAACATGGACGTTTTTTCCAATCTGACTATGCAAACAACGTTGCATGCAACGCTGGTATGTTGCTCCTGCGTTCTTCAGGCCAAAAGGCATGGTTACGTAGTAATACGTCCCGTACGGGGTTATAAAAGAAGTCTTGATTTGATCTTCCTTTTTCATGCGTATTTGGTGGTACCCGGAGTATGCATCCAAAAAGCATAAAAGCTCAGAGCCTGCAGTGGCATCTATTATTTGATCGATTCGCGGCAGCGCAAACCTATCTTTCGGACATAACTTGTTCAATCCTGTGTAATCTATACACATTCTGAGTGCAGTTGTGTCTTTCTTCGGTACTAATACCGGATTTGCGGACCAGTCAGTATGGATTACCTCCTTGATGAAATCCGCTGCTAAAAGCCGGATAATTTCCTTGCCGATAGCCTTCCGTCTTCTTCCGTCAAATCGACGGAGACCTTGTTTGACGGGTTTTGATCCGGGAATAACCTTGAGTTGGTGCTCAGCAAGTTCCCTGGGTACGCCTGGCATGTCAGCTGGACACCAAGCAAAAATGTCCCAGTTCTCACGGAGGAACTTGATGAGCTCGCCTTCCTATTTGTCGGTCATCCCAGTCCCTACAACGACGAATTTTGTCGGATCTTTGGGGTCTAGGATTACCTGTCTTGTATTCTCGGATGCCTTGAAGCTATCTGTTGGCTTCCGAGTTTCTTTTCCTGCCGGCATTTCTTTCGGCGATACCTCCTTGGCCAACTCCTTTAATTCTTCCTGAGCTATGACTCTTTGAGCGCAAAGGGCGTTTTGCTTCTCCAACTCGTTTGCCAGCTTGAAATCACCGACAATGGTGATTACTCCTCCTTTGGGTCCTGGCATCTTCAGCTTGTTGTAGATATAGCAAGATCTTGCCATAAACTTGGCGAAAGCCGGACGTCCGAGTATTGCGTGATACACGCTCTCGAACGGCACAACTTCGAAGGATACTTTTTCCTGCCGGAAGTGATCTTTATCTCCGAAGGTGACATCTAGGGAAATTTCTCCTAGGGATCGTGCTTGCCTGCCAGGAACAATGCCATGGAAGCGTATATTGCTGTAATTGAGCTGGGACTCGGATATCTTCAAGTGCTTCAGTGTATCCAGGTACATTATATTGATGCTGGATCCTCCGTCCATCAGCACTCTTCTTAGCCTAGTGTTTTGAACAATAGGGCTTACAACAAGAGCTTGTGTGCCGGGTTCAGGGATATTTCCGGGATGATCAGACTGATCCCAGATTATCGGTGTGTTGGAATACTTCAAGAATTTTGGTGTTGCAGGAACAACCGCGTTTATTTCTCGAAGTGTCCTTTTGGCCACCTTTGCTGACGGGGTTGCTAGGAAAGTTAGCATTGCTTCTCCGTCAACTCTCGGAAATTTGGGTTCGCCTTTTCGCTGTTGTTCCTGGATTTTATCATCAGTGTCCGATTCACTGTCTTCTTTTTCAGCTTCTGGCTTTTGTTTGGTGGGTTTCCTCTTGGAACCCTTCCCTTTATTTCCGGATCCTGCATTGCCTTTCATATGCTTGTTTAGCCGGCATTGCGCGTTCGTGTGGGTTGGCTTCCCAAATTGAGAGTGGTGGACGCAGGGTTCCGACTTAATTCTCTCCCATTCTTCAGGAGTGTAATTGATGGGATCCGGACTGCGGCCTTTCCACTTGTTCCCTTTTTCTCCTCCAAAGGCTAAGTTAACCTCCTTGGGCTTTGTTGTTGACTCCGGGGTTCCTTTTTTATCAGAACGAGGTGTTTCTTGGCCAGTATCAGTGACTCAATATTGCCTCCTCTTGCTCTGATATCGTCTTCGGCTGCAGCATGCTCATTAGCGGTTGTAAGCATAGATCCGAGATCTTTGTGCTTTTTGGAGCCAACCATGAACGGTACAAGTCCGGGTTTTAGACCA
Source organism: Alopecurus myosuroides (assembly GCA_028641055.1). NCBI lineage: Eukaryota > Viridiplantae > Streptophyta > Magnoliopsida > Poales > Poaceae > Alopecurus > Alopecurus myosuroides. The sequence continues at coordinate 29,585,717 of CM054058.1, forward strand.
TTGACGAAAGCATGCATTGCTTGTACGTCAGTTACCCCAGAGCAACTATTCTTCATTGCAGTCCATCTGGAGATGAAATCCACGTATGGTTCGTCTTCAAATTGGGTGCAACGGTTCAGCTGGTTGATGCTATTTGGGCGTTTGTATGTTCCTCGAAAATGCTGAGTAAATACTCTCGCCATATCATCCCAACTGTCGACAGTTCTTGATGGTAAACCATTAATCCAATCTCTGGCTCCGTCTAGCAACATTAGGGGAAGAAACTTGACAGCTTCCAGGTCTGTCCCGTTGTTGATCTGGACGGCTGTGTAATAATCTGAAAGCCAGGTATCCGGGTTTGTACTGCCGGTATATTTTTGGTAGGTTGGACCAACTTTGGCAAAGCCAGAATGCAGGGTTATCCTTCGGATCCTGTCTGTGAAACACTTAGGACCAAAGTATAGATCATCCTTTTCTGCTCTATCGATATGCGCAGAATATCTCCCGGCTGAATGGACAGAAGGGGATCTACTCCTTTCTTTCCCATTGTTACGCGGACGCGTTTTTCCGAGGTTATCTCTATCTCTTCCGTTGTCACGCCCTCTGGGATTAGGTGGAGTCCTGCTCCTGTATCTTTCCTTATCTTTGGGCGGTGTCCGAGATCTTTCACGCCTGTGAGGTGTATCGTATCTTCCAGCTTTTTCAGCTGGGTTTCTCGGAGGTGGCATTATTTTGCCGTCGTTCCGGTGTTTGTCTTCCCGATCGTGTGGTTTATATCCATCTTTCGGGAGATGAGGTCCGGTTCTAGACGCTGCGTCCCGGTTGTCGGGGTTTTTCTTGTCTTTTCTCGGGTCCTCTTTTTTATCCGAATCTCCGGGTTCTTCCGGCCCAGGTGCTCCAGCAGCGCAAGTAACAGTTTTGCAGAGGGCGGAATTATCATGCAGCCTCCCAGATCGCTCTTGTCCTCGCTGTTGCTGCTGTAATGCTTTTCCTAGGAAGGCATACACCCCTTGGAGTTTTTCCCCGTTGGAGTACAGATCATTGTTCAAGATGGCGAACGCTGCTTCCGCATTTTCAGCTGCGGTTTTGTATATTGGTTCGCCCTTAGCATCTTTGCCGTTTAACTGCTTTTGCCAAGATGGGTTATAGAACCTTTCTTTCGGCGGCAGTTCTTCCGGTTTTGTAATTCCGGGTAACCTTGTAGGTTTTAAGACAGATCTGTGCTTTCTCTCGTACTCCTCAATTTCCTCCTTCATAATTTTGATGTCATTATGGGTTTGTTGGAGGTGTTGCCGAGATCTAAGCAGTTGTTGCTGTTGCCGTTGGAAAGCTTGTCTCCTGGCTTCCAGCATCTCAGGGGGTTCATTGGGTCCCACTGGAGTTTGTAATAGCTCTTGCTCTTCCAGTTCTGTCATTGGCGGAGCGGTGATTTCCTTAGATTTCTTTTCCGTAGGCTTTGTGCCACTAACATCTCCAACTTCCAGGTTTTCATCAGCGAGATCAGCTGACTTTTTCTTCCGGAGTTTGTACTGGAGTTTTTTAGAAGCACGGTGCTTTTTCTTGGAAGAGGGAGGTTTTTTGACAGGTTCATCCTCTGTCATCTCCTTGACACTAGGAAATATCGGAGAAGTTTCTCCGTCTTCCCTCTCCTCTTCTGGCGGAGGGGTTTTAGGGCTTTCCTGGCTATCGGCACCCTTTGTACCGGCTGGTTTTGCCATTAGCACTTCATGGAATCCCTCTTGAAAGGATTTAACTTTTCGTACGAAGGCATCGTCATCTTCGTCTTCGGAGAAGTTATCCGATCCGGTTTCCGACTCCAATCTCGCCTCAATGGCGGCAAGCACGGACTCTGTTTCCGAGTTCATCGTCTGGTTGACAGATGTCGGATCTTCCGTCTCTGTGACGGGTATTGGTTCTTCCGTCTCTGGGACGGGTGTATTGTTGTCTGCCTCTTGCACGGGATTTTCGTCATCCGTGTTTTCGGCGATCTCGGATTGCACCATGCCGATAAAGTGGGTATCACTGTTTTGTCGGCGATCTGAGCAAAATCCGGCATCATAGTCGTCTTCGACTGGGTATAGGGCGGGTGGGAGATAATTGCTTTCACCGCAAAACCCCATTGCTTCCGCGGTTAATCCGATAAAGATATTTGCAGATCCAATCGGTAAAACGCAGGCACTTACCAGATGGTTTTGCGCCGGGATGTAGGATCCGTTGTCGAGGAAGCGCCCGACGTCGTTGTCGAATTCCAAGCTTCCGACAGTGATCGATCTTCCGATTCCGCCTAAAATCCCAGATCGGAACTTCACGCCTGACGTCGTCTGCCCCACGGTGGGCGCCAACTGTCGAGACATCGTAGTAGTTTTCATAGACTGGGGTGCCATGAGACTACGGTAGAGACGTGGGGTAACGGGATAGCGTAGTAAACACAGAACACGGGATTTACCCAGGTTCGGTACGTCGCGACAGTACGGCGTACCTACTCCTGCACTTCTCACTATGAGGGACTAAAGCCCGTATAATAAGGTTACAATGTAAGGGAATAGATCTAGCTACTCGACGAGGATGAACTTCCCGGCGAGTTGCGCAGGGCTTAAGCTAGAACCTAGAACCTTGGACTAAAGGCACTTATTGAACTTATCTCCCGTCCGGCTTTATATAATAGCCGGATTAGGGCTTACAGAACCAGAAACCTAGAAGACTACGTTTAACTTGTAACTTGGAAAGTAAGGAATCCGTCTTCTCCTCCAAGCCAGATCACGCGGGCCGTGATCCGGGTTCTTCTAGAATCCGGCTTCTACGCGTCGGACTACTGGGCCGCCCAATGGACCTAAGCCCATTACCTTGCAGGCCACCCTGGTAGTCCAGCTCTTTTGTCTACCATCTTCTATACCCCTATTCGGTATATATCCGACACTCGGCAAAGAGGCAGGGCCTGTTCGCCGAGTGGACGCTTTGCCTGAGTGTCTTTTCGCCGAGTACATAGTGCTCAGCCGAGTGGCCTGTACGCCGAGTGTCGTGCCACTCGGCAAAGCTCAGAAACACTACGCCGAGTGCCACAGTTTGCCGAGTGTCCGTTCGCCGAGCGCACTCACTCCACCGAGTGGGGACTATGCCGAGTGCCGTGACACTCGGCATAGTCCCCTCCCGTGTACGCCGAGCCTTAGTTTGCCGAGTGTCGCACTCGGCAAGGAGGTTGCCCAGGCGACCAAATGGCACCTGGGAGCAAACTTTGCCGAGTGTTTTGTTGGCCACTCGGCAAAGACTTGCTCCCAGGTGCCATTTGGTCGCCTGGGCAACCTCTTTGCCGAGTGTAACACTCGGCATAGTGACCATATGGGTCTTTGCCGAGTGCTACACTCGGCAAAGCCATTGCATATTTGCACTGTACTGCTTGCATTTGCTCTGTTTCCTGCAATTAAATGACAATTGATATATATTTGATATGTTTCAGTACAGAACACTCAAAAAGCACATATTTGCATCAAATAGCAACAAACGCACATTATATTTGCACCAAAGAACTATAAATGCACGAAATAACTCCACAAACATATAATACATGTCACAAATAGTTAAACATCATCCTAAATGCATGTTTTGCCACAACAACGACGGAATCATCATATAAGTAGTTCAAAAGTCATGTTTTCCCACAACAACGACGGAATCCTAAGTAAACTATGGAGCTGACTCGTCACCGTCAGCTCGAGATCCGTCCTGCTCCATGTCGTTCTGGGTTCCCGATGATGAAGCATTTCCCTATAAAGATCCATATTAGTCGACTAAGCTGGAAAAATGAATCAGTTAACAAGCTGCAAGCCAACTTACCAAGTTGAGGTTGAACGGCGGTAGAGGAGGTAGAGGAGGAGCTGATGGATCCCGTGGAAGAGCGCTGACCATCTGCAAAGATCAAAAGAGATAGACCGGTGAGTTTACACGCATATAATGATGAATGGAACTAAAAGGGGTGAAAATAATACCTGCATCATTGCCTGCATCCATGCATGCTGGCTACTCATCTGCGCCTCCATTCTTTGGACCTTCTCTTGGGACTCCATCGCGATCCGCTTGTTTTCATCAACTTCATCCTACGGGATGTTTAATGTCAAAAATTGCGCAACGGAAACAAGATATACGGGTGCTGAAGAATGATTGTACCTGCATAGCGGCGATGGCATCTAGTCCTGGCCGTGGGCGGCGCTCGATAGAGGGCGATGAGCTGACCGACCTCGCACGGATCTGGGAGAGTGTGGGTGTACCTGTGGTATCGAAGGCGCCATTGGCGAAGGCAAATCTGTCGTTCCTTCGACCCTCTCCCGCAACCATAGCAACCTGTGGATCATAGGGGGCCGTGAAGGGGTCACAGTCAGGGCCGTGCTTCTCCTTCATCTTCTCGACGTACTTGTCCCACTTCTTGCCGGTTTGCGAGTTGATCCACTGCTGATCAGCCGGTACATCCGGTTTCAGCACCTTGGGAGTCCGGGTCTTACGGAAGGCCTGCATGCGATTGATCTCATTGCCCTTCTCGGCCTAAAATTAAAAGCATAAGTATATTAGCACAAACCTATAAAGTTAGAAAGAACATTGCATTGAAAAGGAAAAATATGAACGGTTATTTACCTCTCTCTGGACGATGCCGGTGAGGGCGAGGCCGCCCTGACGGTGTCCCTCGCCTAGCAGAAGACGCCGGGCCCGGCACGCGGCGTGTTCCGCCTTGTACCCGTCGCTCACCCACTTCGCGACCATCACCTTATAGCAAGACAGCTTGTTGGCCAGCCACTGAGGCACCACCTGTTTGAAAAAATTAGAGCCACGTGAGACCACCCGGCGGCCATATACGAATAACTATAAAGACTATGTCCTTACCTTCAAGTATTGGACCTCGGACAAGTGAATCAGTCGGGCGTCCTTCTTGGACAACGTGGTGTTCAAGTATTTGGCGTAGAACTTAACCACGCACAGCACACGCGCCTCGTAGTGCATGTCACGGATAAGCTTCTTGGCCATCTTGATCAGCACAGCCGTGGCCCTAGCCTCTTCCCCCTCGACGCAGGTGAAGTAGTCCTACAACCATTGCAGAAATTTAAGACATTAGCACGATATATATATATATTTCACGAAAGATATTGCCCTAAAACCATTTAGCATTGGAAAATATACTAACCCAGAAATCTGTAATCACCCGGGTGCCTAAGTGGTCGTACACCCGGCCCCACTTGTCCGCCACATCGGGCACCTGCTCGTATGCTTCCAGGAAGCAGCTGGCTCCTCCTTGCCATCCAGGGTAACCATGCCTGGGAAATGCTTCTTGCAAAGAAGCCCAAGGATGCCGCTCATGGGCCGTGGTGGCCTGGGCTCCACATACGCCAAGGACCTGCACGTGCACAAAAGAAAAACAAGCTAGTTAGTTATATTTTGATGAAAAATTAATATAGCAAAAATGTAGCAACGATGATTAACAATCACTTACGTGTCGCCGTCCGGTCTGACCAAGTGGTGCCGGTGGGGGTATGGCGGCTCAGGTAGCCGCGTGGGCCCGCGCAGAAAAGGTTTCTTGTCCGCGGGCCACACTTTCCCTAGCTGGGGGAGCGGGTGTGCGAACAAGTCCTCGTCCTCCTCGGACTCCGGGTCCGAGGGCTGCTGCTCCTCCTCCTCGTCCCGGTCAGACCCGTCCTCGGCGTCTGACCCCTCCTGCTCGTGCTCCTCCTCCTCCTCCTGCTCCTCATCCTCCTGCTCCTCCTCCTCGTCAGAAGAAGTAACATCGGGCAAGGGGCTCTGTGAGCGAGCAGCCCGGTGCGAACCACGCCCCCCTGGGCGACGGGCCGGGGCTCTCCGTGAGCTAGAGGTCTCCTCCGTGCCCGCGCCGGGCGTCGCAACCCGTCGTCGCCCTATCAGTGTGCGCGCGCCATCCTCAGATCTGGCGTACAAGCCCTGCACATGGGCCTTCTTGGGGGCGCTGCGCTTTAACCCCTTGGGGGCCTTGGAACCTGCCATGTGTCACCTGTTATGACACAAGAGGGAACCCGATTAGTACAGGTGATAACAAATGTTAAAAAGTTAAATAAACAAAGAGTAATTCATACAAAGCATATTATGTACATGCAAAAATAAATTAAAGCGCAATTAAAATAGTAAAGTGTCACAATTTCACCTTTTCTGTACTTAAATGTCTAAATATAAACTAGCAGAAGCGCTCATCGTAACCACGGGCTGCTTAAAATCCTGACATTTGTCATGTGCACGATTTTCTGCTGAAAATCTCCTCCCATGAGCTTGAAGAACCTGATCTTGTTCACGGCCATGTGCTCCCAGAAGTAGTGCTCTTGCCACTCCCTGCACCGATATTTTGGTGACCAAAATAACAGCGTAGGGAGTGGCAAGAGCACTACTACTGGGAGCACATGGATGTGAACAAGATCAGATTCTTCAAGCTCATATGGGAGGAGATTTTGAGCACAAAATCGTAAGTGCTTGGAGACTCTAAGAACCATGACAAACGTCAGGATTTTAAGCGCAAGTAATGTAATAGCAATAAGAAGTTCGGAATAGAAAAATAAATCCTGACATTTGTCATGTGCACGATTTTCTGCTGAAAATCTCCTGCCATGAGCTTGAAGAACCTGATCTTGTTCACGGCCATGTGCTCCCAGAAGTAGTGCTCTTGCCACTCCCTGCACCGATATTTTGGTGACCAAAATAACAGCGTAGGGAGTGGCAAGAGCACTACTACTGGGAGCACATGGATGTGAACAAGATCAGATTCTTCAAGCTCATATGGGAGGAGATTTTGAGCACAAAATCGTAAGTGCTTGGAGACTCTAAGAACCATAACAAACGTCAGGATTTTAAGCGCAAGTAATGTAATAGCAATAAGAAGTTCGGAATAGAAAAATATTACAAGCTATAAGTTTCGAAGTGACACACAAATAGTGAAAACTAAATGCTAATTATACATTGACGGTTACATAGTTGGAACACAAATGGTTCAGAACCCATTGTCTACATCCTTGGGATCATAACTTGGACCGGGATCATCATCGTCGTCGCTATCACGGGTGTACCACCACTCTTCCATGTAGTTCGATGGTGGACCGCTCGGCTCCTCAACATCGGGTATGTGGAGACGTTCAAGTAGTTCCACGTCCTTAGAGTTAAGAACAGCTGGATCGTCGTCTTGCTCACTCTCGGCGCCCATGCCATCATCACCGTCGTCTTCTACCATTTCGTCAATTGTGGGCAAGTCGATGCTGAACCGGCCGGTGAGCCCATCGCCGTCCTCTTGATAGAACTCTCCCTCATAGGTGATGGGGTTTATGCGCTGGTGGTAATCTTCATCGTTTGGAGGAGGTGGTCTATTACGCGGTGGCACCGTGATCACCACATCCCACCCCTGGAGACGTTTCATAGTTTTGCATGGGTAGGGGAGATAGAATACTTCGGTGGCATGTTGTGCAATGATGTAGACATCATCTCCCCCATAGACAGATGCTCGTTCAATTTCGATCAATCCAATTTCAGGATTTCGTCTCACTCTAGTTGGATCGAACCAATGGCATTTCAATACAACCGGGTTCTTCTTGCCGAAATGGAAATCGAGCTCATAAATTCCCTCGACGATGCCGAAGTAATCACCACCGGCATTCGTGAAGACCCCGAAATTATTTGTCTTCCGGTTCGGCCGTTTCTCATCGTCAGAACGGTTATGGAAGCGATACCCATTCACATCGTAAGATGTGAATGTCTTGAGGGAGTAGGTGAACCCGCGGGCAAGTTGCCGCAACTCGGGACTCATTTCCTTGTCGGTTAAAGCCTACAAGGTCAATAGGAGTGTTACTTAAAGCTAAGATCGGCGTAAAATATGTCTCACTAGAAACCATGTAAGATAGAGTGTTACTTTTGTGGCGAACCAACTAATGAAACCGCCGCCTCCTTTGCCACCCTTCTTAAAAATAGTAGTCTTCTCGTCGTAGGTAGGTTCTCGGGAATGATGTTTCCAGGTTTCTTTCTCAAATAACCTAGGTGCGGAATGACAAAAATCGGAGCTAGACACAAACTATGGGAATGAAAGCTTGTGAAAAGAAGGTGTTGAGCACTTACTCAATGTAGGGCTTTACTTCCGCCGTGTTCTTCAGGACACACGAGAGAATAGCCGTCCATTGTTCATGTGAGTCTACTTGCTCTTGCTTCGCGCCACTTGATCTGCCACCAAGCCCTGCAAGTATGCTAAGCTCGGGTGCATCCGCGGAGTTGGGGTCATTATTGTACCGAGAAACTGGATTATGACGAGTGGGAAGACTTTCATGATAGTACTTTGTCGTAAAGTTTGCCACCTCCTCGTTGAGGGTTGCCTCACATATGGATGCTTCGATGCGACATTTGTTCGTGCTTTTCTCTCTAAGTTTCTTCTGCTCTCTCTCGGTTGAAAACATCCAGCGGTACTGCACAGGGCCACCCAATCGTGCCTCTTCAGCCAGATGCAAGAGCAAGTGTTGCATCGGATTAAAGAAGCCGGGGGGAAAGATCGCCTCTAGGTCCACCAGTAAGCCGGCAACCTGTTCCTCCAACTTAGCAACCACAGCTCGGTCTAATTCCTTGGCACAAAGCTGGCGAAAGAAAAAACTCAACTTGGCTAGCACTAGCCAAATTTCCTCATCAACGTATCCTCGAATCATGACAGGCATGATCCGCTCAATCCATACGTGGTAGTCATGACTCTTGAGCCCTGTTATCCGAAGCCCTGCAAGATTCACTCCCCTCATTATATTAGCTGCGTACCCATCAGGGAAGAAGAGACAGTCCAAGATCCACTGGAGAACTTCTTTCCTTTGGGCCCTAGTCAGGCAGAAAGGGGCCGGTGGCTTCGTCCACGTTTTTTTGGTTTTGGTGGGAGGCTTCATGTTTAAATGTTTCCTGTCACATAGCTCCTCTTGATCGACTCTTGCCTAAACGTTATCCTTCGTCTTCTCAAGATCCATAAGTGTTGCCCAAAGGGCCTCGGCGATATTTTTTTCCGTGTGCATGACATAAATGTTATGTGGAAGAAGAAGATCCTGCATGTAAGGGAGCTTCCACAGGCATGAGATGTGAGTCCACTGGTGCCACTCTCCATATCCCAGAAAGCCAGTCCCCTCGGCATTGAGCTCCAGACTTTCTAGCTGAGCCTTCACGTCTACACCGGTCATCAAAGTTGGTCGTGGAGCATCGACAGCTACATCTTTCGTCCACTTCTTTTTATTTCGCCGGTATTTGTGACCAAGACGAAGGAACTGACGATGTTGGTCAAAGCATGAGTATTTTCCACCCTTTTTGAGCCAAAGGAAAGTCACAGCCCGGTAGCACACCGGACAAGGCCACTTCCCATGAGTGCACCAGCCGCAGAATATCGCGCGAGCCGGAAGGTCATGCAGGGAAGTGAAGTACCAAACATACATATCAAAGTGCTTCTTTTCTGCGGCGTCGTATGTCCGTACCCCGGTGTTCCAAGCAATGAGGAGATCATCTACCAGCGGCTCCATGAACACGGACATATTCTTCCCTGGATACTCAGGCCCTGGAATTATCAGCGACAGGAACATGTTCTGCCGTTGCATGCACACGCCGGGGGGGAGGTTCATCGGGATAACAAACATGGGCCAACAGCTGTATGAGGCAGACGTCATACCATATGGGTTGAAACCATCGGTTGATAACGCAACGGCTACACTCCTGGGGTCACCCGCTTTCTTCTTATGTTTGCCAACGAAGTCCTTCCATGCTTCACCATCAGACGGATGTATCATCTTATGAGGACGGTACCTCTTCCCGTCTGACGGCCATCTCATCTGTTTCGCAGATTCCTCGGTCATAAAAAGCCTTTGGATCCGCGGTATGAATGGAAGATATCGAAGGATCTTTTTGGCGACCGTTAGCTGCGTCTTCTGACCATTACCGGAGTCCACCTCCAGAAACCTAGAGGCCCCGCATTTGACACAGTACTTTGTCTTCTCATGCTCTTTCCTGAACAACATGCAACTCTTCGGACAACAATCTATCTTTTCATACGGCATCTTAAGGGAACCGAGGATTTTTTTCGACTCGTACATGTTCTTTGGAAGGAGGTGTTCTGCCGGCAAGAGGGTGGCAATAACGGTCAGAAATGCATCAAAGGCGGCTATGCTTACATTGTGCTGGCTTTTGACCGCCATAAGCCGGCCGATGGCATCAAGTTGAGAAACTCGTGTATGCTCGTGCAATGGTTTTTGTGTCTCAAACAATGTGTCATAGAACTCTTTCGGGCTCTCCTCCGCATACTCGGGGGCATCTCCCTCACCGGTTGGATTTTCAGGTGCATGTGCAGTAGTGAAATCATCTAACATCCTGTCAAAACCGGTATCAAAATCGGTCGATGCATCCTCAGTGCTAGGTGCCACCTTCTTCTTCTTCTTTCTACGGCGTACGGGATCGGCAGACTCGCCATGGTACACCCAACGGTAATAGTTTGGCATAAACCCGTACTTCCCAAAGTGGTCAGAAATATCTATCCTCGGTTTCTCTGTCATGTTACGACAACGACTACAGGGGCACCATACATCAGACGAATCGTCAACTCTAGCAAATGCAAAATCCAAGAACTGGTTGGTCTTTGTAACCCAATCCATTGTCATATCATTCACACTCGGTCGGCCACTGTACATCCACTCGCGTTCCTCCATTTCCACGCTGATGAATGCTCAGACATATTAACATGTGTTTAAAATTTAACAAGTTTGTTTAAATTATCTACAACATACTGCAAGTTTTACGCTTTGAATGCAATCCTACATGCCTACTAGGTAAAGATAGGTCCTAATCCCACCCGTGGATGTGTAGCTTGTGTTTGTTTTCCATGTCTACTCCTATCCGAGACAAATTTCGGTAGCACCTCCCCGCTGTTCTCCTAATACACGTCTCGACCACGGGGGTCGAGAGAATGTGTACTCGGAGAACAACAGAGAGGCGCCACCGAAATCTGTCTCGGATAGTAGTAGAACATGGAAAACAAACACAGCTACACATCCACGAGCTGTCCAAAAACGTGGACAATTCGAAACAGTCGCGGTTATAAAAATATAGATCTTTGTATATAAATATATACAAAGAGTTCTATTTTTATAACTACAACTCTTCCGAACGGGAGACGCCTAGGGTAACGCGACTAGTTTGGTGATCTACAAAAAACAATATAGGGAGAAAAGGAGTGATGGCCGAGGGGGAGGTTTTTACCCTCAAAGCGTGGCCGGCTGTCGACGAAGATGATCGCAGACGCTCCCGGCCTGCGGCGACCCTCCTCAGCAAATCCCCACCTGCGCCGACGCTCCTGGCCTCGATCCTCAACCTCGATCCATGTCCTGCAAAAGGGAAGATGTAGTGTTAATAAACAACATATATACGCCACTATAGCAGTGGGAAAAAATAAAGATGAAAAAGAAAAATGTTACATGCCGTACACACCAATAAAAGTACAAATTGGACACTATAGCAGTGGCAGGTCATATTCCTTTTCTTCTTCTGCTACTGTTACATATTGTCGTTGCTAGACCCATGATTTGCCCCGAACAATTGATACTATATGTTTCAGTGGCCACTAATCTTGGCTAGCTTCTGCAAGAAGCAGATCACGTGATGTACTAGAGCCCCCGAGCAGGTGCAGCCAGGAGCAGAGTAGCACTACTCATCATCTACCTGCTACGACTAATTTTACAATATGGATGTAGCTTTAAAAAATTCCCTAGGCAACAGTGATGGTACATATTGCTAGTGGTGGTGCGGCGGCTGCGGCACCGAGCAAGCAGTGGCAGCGTCCTGCTCGCTAATTGTTACCAGTGTGACTTGCTGCAGTCATATTCCTTGGAGTACAATTAACTAGTACTGAATTGGATCCACTAATGATACTTCATGTAGAATGCAATATTATACTATAGGCTGTCTTGGTTGCCTTTGTCTAGGATTTAAGCATACGATATTTTTCTGGTTGAATAGGAAATGTTCGCATGTACCCTATATTATTAGAACAATTAGCAGAGCACATGATCTGATATCTTAAAATTACTTGGTAGTTTCATGTGATCATTTGTTCTTGCCTCACTATGTTATTTAATGGTAACTTTTCATCTCTAGCGGGATGACAAATGATTGGGTTGACAGCTTAAGTCATGCCCTCTGCTAGACAAAAAAATGTATGTTCAGCTATCATTAAAAAAACACTGCCTTGAATTGAATCTTGATGTGCTATTGCAGCTCTAAGATCAAAATGAGACTGGTTACTATAATATTTATTATTTGCATTGTCCTAACATGCCCTGAAATCTGAATGTAAATTGTTTGACTAATTGCCTGGATCACCTGGACACATGTTTTTGTAGTATTGATGCTCTTGTAATATTGGAATGGTTGAATGATTGCTGTTTCCATTTTTTCAGTTCAAATCGTTTGAACGATCATGTAACCCGGGCATGGACAAAGCTAGCTTGCACTGCAACTACTAGCAGCTACAATGGAAGCTAGCAAGCATAGCAGCTAGTGCACGTGCCCCATTTCCTGAAGCCCATCGCTCCCATCCTCCGCGTTGCCGACGAGATCCAGGAGGAAAACCCACGCGTCGCCTACCTCTGTATGTAATGTACCACACGCATACGCTTGGCTCCTCTGTTTTCCCAACTGACTGACACCTGTGCCCGGTTTTCGAAAGGCCGGTTCCTTGCGTTTGAGAAGGCTCACAGCATGGATCCAGCACCAAGTGAATCTCTAGTTGGGCGGTTTAAATCATACCTGATTCAAAGGCTAGAAAAGGTAGTCATTATCAACCTACTGTTACTTATCAACATATGGTGCCATGCATATGAATGTTGTTCTTGTTTGCAACGGTTTGGTGCCATGTTGTTCATTGCATTTAGTCTTGGTACAATATAACACAAAAAAGTTTTGCTGGCTTGCCACTGTAATGGACGTTTGTTGTTTGACAGGAAGAGATGGAAACACGGTGCAGGCTTGCACGAACTGATGCAAAAGAGGTTCAGATATTCTTTGAGTGATATTCTAAAAGGCAAATTGATGAGAGTAATCTGTAAGCATTGGGTCGTTGCATTACCATTCTTCTTGGAAAATCATCTTTGCTCCCTTATTACTTTTTGAAATGACACAGGGATGAGACTGCTGCATACTATCAGACTGCATCTGTCCTATTGGCTGTGCTCAAATCCATCTCACCCGAAAAAGTCCCCCCTGAGGTTCTACATCCAACAGATACAAATGCTTGCCATATACCGCCTTTTGCACGTTATAAAAAGTCCCCCCTGAGGATCGAGCGCAACTGACAAAGAAATCAACATGAACTGCCACACAAGCTGGAGGCACAAATCCATACACTGAAATCTGAAATCCTAACAGCCCCTAACCCTAACAGCCCCTAACTCTAACACCCCCTAACCCTAACAGCTCAAATTAACAGTGAAAAAAAATTGCAAAAAAAAAAGAAAAAAGAGCCAGAGGACGAACTCACCTTTGCTGCGCGCTGCTGTAGGGGATGGAGGGTCGGGAGGGGGTTGGAGCTGGCCGGGGGCGAGGGAGAAGCAGAGGGGGCGAGGGAGCTGGTCGGGGCGGTGGTGGCGGCGGCGAGCCCCTGCAGATCGAGGAGGGGGCGTTGCACCGTGGCTCGAGTGGGGGCGGCGGAGGGGAAGGCAGCCGGAGAGGTAGCTGGTGGCCGGAGATCGAGCTAGGAGGGGGGTGGAGACGGATTGGGAGGGGAAGGGAGAGGCCCGTGGGGAGGAGGGGGAGTGGATCCGGAGGGAGAGGGAGAAGCCCAGGTGGGGAGGCGCAGGTCGCCGGTGGAAGGTGGGCGGTGGGCGGTGGCGGCTCGGATTGGACGGCGGCGCAGGTCTCCGGAGAAGGGAATAGGCGCGCGCGGGGACGAATCGAGATTGGGGGAAAAAGAGGGAAATTTTCCCTAAGTAACCAGTACTGCCCGCCTATTATTTGCCGAGTGCGCCGCTTTGCCGAGTGCAAATAGTCGGGCCACTCGGCATCGTCAATGGATTTGATTGCCGGTGCGGTCTTTGCCGAGTGTCACACTCGGCAGAGTACTGTACTGTGACTGCCGACATGGTCTTTGCCGAGTGTCACACTCGGCAGAGTACTGTACTGTGACTGCCGACATGGTCTTTGCCGAGTGTCATTTGTCGGGACACTCGGCAAAGTTAAAACTTTAATTCCTTTTATATTGGTCTTTGTTTAAGTATACAAATAATCACATAATAATTAATATTAATTCTTATACCAAGTTTAATTACTTTCACTATTGAATAGTCCGTTTACGCGTAGTTTGATGCTAGCACTTCCGTATTTTTCTCCGGAGGGGACCCGGAGCGTCGGGATCCCGCCTAAACCAATGTTTTGCCATGCCATGTGTGTTAGATTGTATCATGGGTGTTGGGTGCCAAAGATAGCATCACTCTCTGTGCCGGGGCCTCACCGACGTCGGATTCTCTCTCGCGGGTTCCAGGACTGCTCACACCCCGAAACTCCCGGATCTGACGTAACGGGGGGAATCTTGCAAGTAGGTGGGCCCTACCATTGTCAAGGGTGTTCCTTGGGCCTAACATGACACAACCAAGCAACTAGTTCCACTTTGCTACCCACTTCCGGCTCACGCAGAGGGGGCTGGACGCCGGTTCCGTCTTTTTCTACACCGGGGCTAGTGTATCTCCGGAGAGGGGACCCGGAGCGTCGGGATCCCACCTAAACCAATGTTTTGCCATGCCATGTGTGTTAGATTGTATCATGGGTGTTGGGTGCCAAAGATACCATCACTCTCTGTGTCCGGGGCCTCACCGACGTCGGATTCTCTCTCGCGGGTTCCAGGACTGCTCACACCCCGAAACTCCCGGATCTGACGTAACGGGGGGAATCTTGCAAGTAGGTGGGCCCTACCATTGTCAAGGGTGTTCCTTGGGCCTAACATGACACAACCAAGCAACTAGTTCCACTTTGCTACCCACTTCCGGCTCACGCAGAGGGGGCTAGACGCAGGTTCCGTCTTTTTCTACACCGGGGCTAGTGTATCTCCGGAGAGGGGACCCGGAGCGTCGGGATCCCACCTAAACCAATGTTTTGCCATGCCATGTGTGTTAGATTGTATCATGGGTGTTGGGTGCCAAAGATACCATCACTCTCTGTGCCGGGGCCTCACCGACGTCGGATTCTCTCTCGCGGGTTCCAGGACTGCTCACACCCCGAAACTCCCGGATCTGACGTAACGGGGGGAATCTTGCAAGTAGGTGGGCCCTACCATTGTCAAGGGTGTTCCTTGGGACTAACATGACACAACCAAGCAACTAGTTCCACTTTGCTACCCACTTCCGGCTCACGCAGAGGGGGCTGGACGCAGGTTCCGTCTTTTTCTACACCGGGGCTAGTGTATCTCCGGAGAGGGGACCCGGAGCGTCGGGATCCCACCTAAACCAATGTTTTGCCATGCCATGTGTGTTAGATTGTATCATGGGTGTTGTGTGCCAAAGATAGCCATCACTCTCTGTGCCGGGGCCTCACCGACGTCGGATTCTCTCTCGCGGGTTCCAGGACTGCTCACACCCCGAAACTCCCGGATCTGACGTAACGGGGGGAATCTTGCAAGTAGGTGGGCCCTACCATTGTCAAGGGTGTTCCTTGGGCCTAACATGACACAACCAAGCAACTAGTTCCACTTTGCTACCCACTTCCGGCTCACGCAGAGGGGGCTGGACGCCGGTTCCGTCTTTTTCTACACCGGGGCTAGTGTATCTCCGGAGAGGGGACCCGGAGCGTCGGGATCCCACCTAAACCAATGTTTTTGCCATGCCATGTGTGTTAGATTGTATCATGGGTGTTGTGTGCCAAAGATACCATCACTCTCTGTGCCGGGGCCTCACCGACGTCGGATTCTCTCTCGCGGGTTCCAGGACTGCTCACACCCCGAAACTCCCGGATCTGACGTAACGGGGGGAATCTTGCAAGTAGGTGGGCCCTACCATTGTCAAGGGTGTTCCTTGGGACTAACATGACACAACCAAGCAACTAGTTCCACTTTGCTACCCACTTCCGGCTCACGCAGAGGGGGCTGTACGCAGGTTCCGTCTTTTTCTACACCGGGGCTAGTGTATCTCCGGAGAGGGGACCCGGAGCGTCGGGATCCCACCTAAACCAATGTTTTGCCATGCCATGTGTGTTAGATTGTATCATGGGTGTTGTGTGCCAAAGATACCATCACTCTCTGTGCCGGGGCCTCACCGACGTCGGATTCTCTCTCGCGGGTTCCAGGACTGCTCACACCCCGAAACTCCCGGATCTGACGTAACGGGGGGAATCTTGCAAGTAGGTGGGCCCTACCATTGTCAAGGGTGTTCCTTGGGACTAACATGACACAACCAAGCAACTAGTTCCACTTTGCTACCCACTTCCGGCTCACGCAGAGGGGGCTGGACGCAGGTTCCGTCTTTTTCTACACCGGGGCTAGTGTATCTCCGGAGAGGGGACCCGGAGCGTCGGGATCCCACCTAAACCAATGTTTTGCCATGCCATGTGTGTTAGATTGTATCATGGGTGTTGTGTGCCAAAGATACCATCACTCTCTGTGCCGGGGCCCTCACCGACGTCGGATTCTCTCTCGCGGGTTCCAGGACTGCTCACACCCCGAAACTCCCGGATCTGACGTAACGGGGGGAATCTTGCAAGTAGGTGGGCCCTACCATTGTCAAGGGTGTTCCTTGGGACTAACATGACACAACCAAGCAACTAGTTCCACTTTGCTACCCACTTCCGGCTCACGCAGAGGGGGCTAGACGCAGGTTCCGTCTTTTTCTACACCGGGGCTAGTGTATCTCCGGAGAGGGGACCCGGAGCGTCGGGATCCCACCTAAACCAATGTTTTGCCATGCCATGTGTGTTAGATTGTATCATGGGTGTTGTGTGCCAAAGATACCATCACTCTCTGTGCCGGGGCCTCACCGACGTCGGATTCTCTCTCGCGGGTTCCAGGACTGCTCACACCCGAAACTCCCGGATCTGACGTAACGGGGGGAATCTTGCAAGTAGGTGGGCCCTACCATTGTCAAGGGTGTTCCTTGGGACTAACATGACACAACCAAGCAACTAGTTCCACTTTGCTACCCACTTCCGGCTCACGCAGAGGGGGCTGGACGCCGGTTCCGTCTTTTTCTACACCGGGGCTAGTGTATCTCCGGAGAGGGGACCCGGAGCGTCGGGATCCCACCTAAACCAATGTTTTGCCATGCCATGTGTGTTAGATTGTATCATGGGTGTTGTGTGCCAAAGATACCATCACTCTCTGTGCCGGGGCCTCACCGACGTCGGATTCTCTCTCGCGGGTTCCAGGACTGCTCACACCCCGAAACTCCCGGATCTGACGTAACGGGGGGAATCTTGCAAGTAGGTGGGCCCTACCATTGTCAAGGGTGTTCCTTGGGACTAACATGACACAACCAAGCAACTAGTTCCACTTTGCTACCCACTTCCGGCTCACGCAGAGGGGGCTGGACGCCGGTTCCGTCTTTTTCTACACCGGGGCTAGTGTATCTCCGGAGAGGGGACCCGGAGCGTCGGGATCCCACCTAAACCAATGTTTTGCCATGCCATGTGTGTTAGATTGTATCATGGGTGTTGTGTGCCAAAGATACCATCACTCTCTGTGCCGGGGCCTCACCGACGTCGGATTCTCTCTCGCGGGTTCCAGGACTGCTCACACCCCGAAACTCCCGGATCTGACGTAACGGGGGGAATCTTGCAAGTAGGTGGGCCCTACCATTGTCAAGGGTGTTCCTTGGGACTAACATGACACAACCAAGCAACTAGTTCCACTTTGCTACCCACTTCCGGCTCACGCAGAGGGGGCTGGACGCCGGTTCCGTCTTTTTCTACACCGGGGCTAGTGTATCTCCGGAGAGGGGACCCGGAGCGTCGGGATCCCACCTAAACCAATGTTTTGCCATTCCATGTGTGTTATATTGTATCATGGGTGTTGTGTGCCAAAGATACCATCACTCTCTGTGCCGGGGCCTCACCGACGTCGGATTCTCTCTCGCGGGTTCCAGGACTGCTCACACCCCGAAACTCCCGGATCTGACGTAACGGGGGGAATCTTGCAAGTAGGTGGGCCCTACCATTGTCAAGGGTGTTCCTTGGGACTAACATGACACAACCAAGCAACTAGTTCCACTTTGCTACCCACTTCCGGCTCACGCAGAGGGGGCTAGACGCAGGTTCCGTCTTTTTCTACACCGGGGCTAGTGTATCTCCGGAGAGGGGACCCGGAGCGTCGGGATCCCACCTAAACCAATGTTTTGCCATGCCATGTGTGTTAGATTGTATCATGGGTGTTGTGTGCCAAAGATACCATCACTCTCTGTGCCGGGGCCTCACCGACGTCGGATTCTCTCTCGCGGGTTCCAGGACTGCTCACACCCCGAAACTCCCGGATCTGACGTAACGGGGGGAATCTTGCAAGTAGGTGGGCCCTACCATTGTCAAGGGTGTTCCTTGGGACTAACATGACACAACCAAGAAACTAGTTCCACTTTGCTACCCACTTCCGGCTCACGCAGAGGGGGCTAGACGCAGGTTCCGTCTTTTTCTACACCGGGGCTAGTGTATCTCCGGAGAGGGACCCGGAGCGTCGGGATCCCACCTAAACCAATGTTTTGCCATGCCATGTGTGTTAGATTGTATCATGGGTGTTGTGTGCCAAAGATACCATCACTCTCTGTGCCGGGGCCTCACCGACGTCGGATTCTCTCTCGCGGGTTCCAGGACTGCTCACACCCCGAAACTCCCGGATCTGACGTAACGGGGGGAATCTTGCAAGTAGGTGGGCCCTACCATTGTCAAGGGTGTTCCTTGGGACTAACATGACACAACCAAGCAACTAGTTCCACTTTGCTACCCACTTCCGGCTCACGCAGAGGGGGCTAGACGCAGGTTCCGTCTTTTTCCACACCGGGGCTAGTGTATCTCCGGAGAGGGGACCCGGAGCGTCGGGATCCCACCTAAACCAATGTTTTGCCATGCCATGTGTGTTAGATTGTATCATGGGTGTTGTGTGCCAAAGATACCATCACTCTCTGTGCCGGGGCCTCACCGACGTCGGATTCTCTCTCGCGGGTTCCAGGACTGCTCACACCCCGAAACTCCCGGATCTGACGTAACGGGGGGAATCTTGCAAGTAGGTGGGCCCTACCATTGTCAAGGGTGTTCCTTGGGACTAACATGACACAACCAAGCAACTAGTACCACTTTTCTACCCACTTCCGGCTCACGCAGAGGGGGCTAGACGCAGGTTCCGTCTTTTTCTACACCGGGGCTAGTGTATCTCCGGAGAGGGGACCCGGAGCGTCGGGATCCCACCTAAACCAATGTTTTGCCTTGCCATGTGTGTTATATTGTATCATGGGTGTTGTGTGCCAAAGATACCATCACTCTCTGTGCCGGGGCCTCACCGACGTCGGATTCTCTCTCGCGGGTTCCAGGACTGCTCACACCCCGAAACTCCCGGATCTGACGTAACGGGGGGAATCTTGCAAGTAGGTGGGCCCTACCATTGTCAAGGGTGTTCCTTGGGACTAACATGACACAACCAAGCAACTAGTTCCACTTTGCTACCCACTTCCGGCTCACGCAGAGGGGGCTGGACGCCGGTTCCGTCTTTTTCTACACCGGGGCTAGTGTATCTCCGGAGAGGGGACCCGGAGCGTCGGGATCCCACCTAAACCAATGTTTTGCCATTCCATGTGTGT
The DNA here is from genome assembly GCA_028641055.1 of Alopecurus myosuroides. NCBI lineage: Eukaryota > Viridiplantae > Streptophyta > Magnoliopsida > Poales > Poaceae > Alopecurus > Alopecurus myosuroides. Next base: position 29,605,495 of record CM054058.1, read on the forward strand.
TAGATTGTATCATGGGTGTTGTGTGCCAAAGATACCATCACTCTCTGTGTCGGGGCCTCACCGACGTCGGATTCTCTCTCGCGGGTTCCAGGACTGCTCACACCCCGAAACTCCTGGATCTGACGTAACGGGGGGAATATTGCAAGTAGGTGGGCCCTACCATTGTCAAGGGTGTTCCTTGGGACTAACATGACACAACCAAGCAACTAGTTCCACTTTGCTACCCACTTCCGGCTCACGCAGAGGGGGCTAGACGCAGGTTCCGTCTTTTTCTACACCGGGGCTAGTGTATCTCCGGAGAGGGGACCCGGAGCGTCGGGATCCCACCTAAACCAATGTTTTGCCATGCCATGTGTGTTAGATTGTATCATGGGTGTTGTGTGCCAAATATACCATCACTCTCTGTGCCGGGGCCTCACCGACGTCGGATTCTCTCTCGCGGGTTCCAGGACTGCTCACACCCCGAAACTCCCGGATCTGACGTAACGGGGGGAATCTTGCAAGTAGGTGGGCCCTACCATTGTCAAGGGTGTTCCTTGGGACTAACATGACACAACAAAGCAACTAGTTCCACTTTGCTACCCACTTCCGGCTCACGCAGAGGGGGCTAGACGCAGGTTCCGTCTTTTACTACACCGGGGCTAGTGTATCTCCGGAGAGGGGACCCGGAGCGTCGGGATCCCACCTAAACCAATGTTTTGCCATGCCATGTGTGTTAGATTGTATCATGGGTGTTGTGTGCCAAAGATACCATCACTCTCTGTGCCGGGGCCTCACCGACGTCGGATTCTCTCTCGCGGGTTCCAGGACTGCTCACACCCCGAAACTCCCGGATCTGACGTAACGGGGGGAATCTTGCAAGTAGGTGGGCTCTACCATTGTCAAGGGTGTTCCTTGGGACTAACATGACACAACCAAGCAACTAGTTCCACTTTGCTACCCACTTCCGGCTCACGCAGAGGGGGCTAGACGCAGGTTCCGTCTTTTTCTACACCGGGGCTAGTGTATCTCCGGAGAGGGCACCCGGAGCGTCGGGATCCCACCTAAACCAATGTTTTTCCATTCCATGTGTGTTAGATTGTATCATGGTTGTTGTGTGCCAAAGATACCATCACTCTCTGTGCCGGGGCCTCACCGACGTCGGAATCTCTCTCGCGGGTTCCAGGACTGCTCACACCCCGAAACTCCCGGATCTGACGTAACGGGGGGAATCTTGCAAGTAGGTGGGACCTACCATTGTCAAGGGTGTTCCTTGGGACTAACATGACACAACCAAGCAACTAGTTCCACTTTGCTACCCACTTCCGGCTCACGCAGAGGGGGCTAGACGCAGGTTCCGTCTTTTTCTACACCGGGGCTAGTGTATCTCCGGAGAGGGGACCCGGAGCGTCGGGATCCCACCTAAACCAATGTTTTGCCTTGCCATGTGTGTTATATTGTATCATGGGTGTTGTGTGCCAAAGATACCATCACTCTCTGTGCCGGGGCCTCACCGACGTCGGATTCTCTCTCGCGGGTTCCAGGACTGCTCACACCCCGAAACTCCCGGATCTGACGTAACGGGGGGAATCTTGCAAGTAGGTGGGACCTACCATTGTCAAGGGTGTTCCTTGGGACTAACATGACACAACCAAGCAACTAGTTCCACTTTGCTACCCACTTCCGGCTCACGCAGAGGGGGCTGGACGTCGGTTCCGTCTTTTTCTACACCGGGGCTAGTGTATCTCCGGAGAGGGGACCCGGAGCGTCGGGATCCCACCTAAACCAATGTTTTTCCATGCCATGTGTGTTAGATTGTATCATGGGTGTTGTGTGCCAAAGATACCATCACTCTCTGTGCCGGGGCCTCACCGACGTCGGATTCTCTCTCGCGGGTTCCAGGACTGCTCACACCCCGAAACTCCCGGATCTGACGTAACGGGGGGAATCTTGCAAGTAGGTGGGCCCTACCATTGTCAAGGGTGTTCCTTGGGACTAACATGACACAACCAAGCAACTAGTTCCACTTTTCTACCCACTTCCGGCTCACGCAGAGGGGGCTAGACGCAGGTTCCGTCTTTTTCTACACCGGGGCTAGTATATCTCCGGAGAGGGGACCCGGAGCGTCGGGATCCCACCTAAACCAATGTTTTGCCATGCCATGTGTGTTAGATTGTATCATGGGTGTTGTGTGCCAAAGATACCATCACTCTCTGTGCCGGGGCCTCACCGACGTCGGATTCTCTCTCGCGGGTTCCAGGACTGCTCACACCCCGAAACTCCCGGATCTGACGTAACGGGGGGAATCTTGCAAGTAGGTGGGCCCTACCATTGTCAAGGGTGTTCCTTGGGACTAACATGACACAACAAAGCAACTAGTTCCACTTTGCTACCCACTTCCGGCTCACGCAGAGGGGGCTAGACGCAGGTTCCGTCTTTTACTACACCGGGGCTAGTGTATCTCCGGAGAGGGGACCCGGAGCGTCGGGATCCCACCTAAACCAATGTTTTGCCATGCCATGTGTGTTAGATTGTATCATGGGTGTTGTGTGCCAAAGATACCATCACTCTCTGTGCCGGGGCCTCACCGACGTCGGATTCTCTCTCGCGGGTTCCAGGACTGCTCACACCCCGAAACTCCCGGATCTGACGTAACGGGGGGAATCTTGCAAGTAGGTGGGCTCTACCATTGTCAAGGGTGTTCCTTGGGACTAACATGACACAACAAAGCAACTAGTTCCACTTTGCTACCCACTTCCGGCTCACGCAGAGGGGGCTAGACGCAGGTTCCGTCTTTTTCTACACCGGGGCTAGTGTATCTCCGGAGAGGGCACCCGGAGCGTCGGGATCCCACCTAAACCAATGTTTTTCCATTCCATGTGTGTTAGATTGTACCATGGTTGTTGTGTGCCAAAGATACCATCACTCTCTGTGCCGGGGCCTCACCGACGTCGGAATCTCTCTCGCGGGTTCCAGGACTGCTCACACCCCGAAACTCCCGGATCTGACGTAACGGGGGGAATCTTGCAAGTAGGTGGGACCTACCATTTTCAAGGGTGTTCCTTGGGACTAACATGACACAACCAAGCAACTAGTTCCACTTTGCTACCCACTTCCGGCTCACGCAGAGGGGGCTAGACGCAGGTTCCGTCTTTTTCTACACCGGGGCTAGTGTATCTCCGGAGAGGGGACCCGGAGCGTCGGGATCCCACCTAAACCAATGTTTTGCCTTGCCATGTGTGTTATATTGTATCATGGGTGTTGTGTGCCAAAGATACCATCACTCTCTGTGCCGGGGCCTCACCGACGTCGGATTCTCTCTCGCGGGTTCCAGGACTGCTCACACCCCGAAACTCCCGGATCTGACGTAACGGGGGGAATCTTGCAAGTAGGTGGGACCTACCATTGTCAAGGGTGTTCCTTGGGACTAACATGACACAACCAAGCAACTAGTTCCACTTTGCTACCCACTTCCGGCTCACGCAGAGGGGGCTGGACGTCGGTTCCGTCTTTTTCTACACCGGGGCTAGTGTATCTCCGGAGAGGGGACCCGGAGCGTCGGGATCCCACCTAAACCAATGTTTTTCCATGCCATGTGTGTTAGATTGTATCATGGGTGTTGTGTGCCAAAGATACCATCACTCTCTGTGCCGGGGCCTCACCGACGTCGGATTCTCTCTCGCGGGTTCCAGGACTGCTCACACCCCGAAACTCCCGGATCTGACGTAACGGGGGGAATCTTGCAAGTAGGTGGGCCCTACCATTGTCAAGGGTGTTCCTTGGGACTAACATGACACAACCAAGCAACTAGTTCCACTTTTCTACCCACTTCCGGCTCACGCAGAGGGGGCTAGACGCAGGTTCCGTCTTTTTCTACACCGGGGCTAGTATATCTCCGGAGAGGGGACCCGGAGCGTCGGGATCCCACCTAAACCAATGTTTTGCCATGCCATGTGTGTTAGATTGTATCATGGGTGTTGTGTGCCAAAGATACCATCACTCTCTGTGCCGGGGCCTCACCGACGTCGGATTCTCTCTCGCGGGTTCCAGGACTGCTCACACCCCGAAACTCCCGGATCTGACGTAACGGGGGGAATCTTGCAAGTAGGTGGGCCCTACCATTGTCAAGGGTGTTCCTTGGGACTAACATGACACAACAAAGCAACTAGTTCCACTTTGCTACCCACTTCCGGCTCACGCAGAGGGGGCTAGACGCAGGTTCCGTCTTTTACTACACCGGGGCTAGTGTATCTCCGGAGAGGGGACCCGGAGCGTCGGGATCCCACCTAAACCAATGTTTTGCCATGCCATGTGTGTTAGATTGTATCATGGGTGTTGTGTGCCAAAGATACCATCACTCTCTGTGCCGGGGCCTCACCGACGTCGGATTCTCTCTCGCGGGTTCCAGGACTGCTCACACCCCGAAACTCCCGGATCTGACGTAACGGGGGGAATCTTGCAAGTAGGTGGGCTCTACCATTGTCAAGGGTGTTCCTTGGGACTAACATGACACAACAAAGCAACTAGTTCCACTTTGCTACCCACTTCCGGCTCACGCAGAGGGGGCTAGACGCAGGTTCCGTCTTTTTCTACACCGGGGCTAGTGTATCTCCGGAGAGGGCACCCGGAGCGTCGGGATCCCACCTAAACCAATGTTTTTCCATTCCATGTGTGTTAGATTGTACCATGGTTGTTGTGTGCCAAAGATACCATCACTCTCTGTGCCGGGGCCTCACCGACGTCGGAATCTCTCTCGCGGGTTCCAGGACTGCTCACACCCCGAAACTCCCGGATCTGACGTAACGGGGGGAATCTTGCAAGTAGGTGGGACCTACCATTTTCAAGGGTGTTCCTTGGGACTAACATGACACAACCAAGCAACTAGTTCCACTTTGCTACCCACTTCCGGCTCACGCAGAGGGGGCTAGACGCAGGTTCCGTCTTTTTCTACACCGGGGCTAGTGTATCTCCGGAGAGGGGACCCGGAGCGTCGGGATCCCACCTAAACCAATGTTTTGCCTTGCCATGTGTGTTATATTGTATCATGGGTGTTGTGTGCCAAAGATACCATCACTCTCTGTGCCGGGGCCTCACCGACGTCGGATTCTCTCTCGCGGGTTCCAGGACTGCTCACACCCCGAAACTCCCGGATCTGACGTAACGGGGGGAATCTTGCAAGTAGGTGGGACCTACCATTGTCAAGGGTGTTCCTTGGGACTAACATGACACAACCAAGCAACTAGTTCCACTTTGCTACCCACTTCCGGCTCACGCAGAGGGGGCTGGACGTCGGTTCCGTCTTTTTCTACACCGGGGCTAGTGTATCTCCGGAGAGGGGACCCGGAGCGTCGGGATCCCACCTAAACCAATGTTTTTCCATGCCATGTGTGTTAGATTGTATCATGGGTGTTGTGTGCCAAAGATACCATCACTCTCTGTGCCGGGGCCTCACCGACGTCGGATTCTCTCTCGCGGGTTCCAGGACTGCTCACACCCCGAAACTCCCGGATCTGACGTAACGGGGGGAATCTTGCAAGTAGGTGGGCCCTACCATTGTCAAGGGTGTTCCTTGGGACTAACATGACACAACCAAGCAACTAGTTCCACTTTTCTACCCACTTCCGGCTCACGCAGAGGGGGCTAGACGCAGGTTCCGTCTTTTTCTACACCGGGGCTAGTGTATCTCCGGAGAGGGGACCCGGAGCGTCGGGATCCCACCTAAACCAATGTTTTGCCATGCCATGTGTGTTAGATTGTATCATGGGTGTTGTGTGCCAAAGATACCATCACTCTCTGTGCCGGGGCCTCACCGACGTCGGATTCTCTCTCGCGGGTTCCAGGACTGCTCACACCCCGAAACTCCCGGATCTGACGTAACGGGGGGAATCTTGCAAGTAGGTGGGCCCTACCATTGTCAAGGGTGTTCCTTGGGACTAACATGACACAACCAAGCAACTAGTTCCACTTTGCTACCCACTTCCGGCTCACGCAGAGGGGGCTAGACGCAGGTTCCGTCTTTTTCTACACCGGGGCTAGTATATCTCCGGAGAGGGGACCCGGAGCGTCGGGATCCCACCTAAACCAATGTTTTGCCATGCCATGTGTGTTAGATTGTATCATGGGTGTTGTGTGCCAAAGATACCATCACTCTCTGTGCCGGGGCCTCACCGACGTCGGATTCTCTCTCGCGGGTTCCAGGACTGCTCACACCCCGAAACTCCCGGATCTGACGTAACGGGGGGAATCTTGCAAGTAGGTGGGCCCTAACATTGTCAAGGGTGTTCCTTGGGACTAACATGACACAACCAAGCAACTAGTTACACTTTGCTACCCACTTCCGGCTCACGCAGAGGGGGCTGTACGCAGGTTCCGTCTTTTTCTACACCGGGGCTAGTGTATCTCCGGAGAGGGGACCCGGAGCGTCGGGATCCCACCTAAACCAATGTTTTGCCATGCCATGTGTGTTAGATTGTATCATGGGTGTTGTGTGCCAAAGATACCATCACTCTCTGTGCCGGGGCCTCACCGACGTCGGATTCTCTCTCGCGGGTTCCAGGACTGCTCACACCCCGAAACTCCCGGATCTGACGTAACGGGGGGAATATTGCAAGTAGGTGGGCCCTACCATTGTCAAGGGTGTTCCTTGGGACTAACATGACACAACCAAGCAACTAGTTACACTTTGCTACCCACTTCCGGCTCACGCAGAGGGGGCTAGACGCAGGTTCCGTCTTTTTCTACACCGGGGCTAGTATATCTCCGGAGAGGGGACCCGGAGCGTCGGGATCCCACCTAAACCAATGTTTTGCCATGCCATGTGTGTTATATTGTATCATGGGTGTTGTGTGCCAAAGATACCATCACTCTCTGTGCCGGGGCCTCACCGACGTCGGATTCTCTCTCGCGGGTTCCAGGACTGCTCACACCCCGAAACTCCCGGATCTGACGTAACGGGGGGAATCTTGCAAGTAGGTGGGCCCTAACATTGTCAAGGGTGTTCCTTGGGACTAACATGACACAACCAAGCAACTAGTTCCACTTTTCTACCCACTTCCGGCTCACGCAGAGGGGGCTAGACGCAGGTTCCGTCTTTTTCTACACCGGGGCTAGTGTATCTCCGGAGAGGGGACCCGGAGCGTCGGGATCCCACCTAAACCAATGTTTTGCCATGCCATGTGTGTTAGATTGTATCATGGTTGTTGTGTGCCAAAGATACCATCACTCTCTGTGCCGGGGCCTCACCGACGTCGGATTCTCTCTCGCGGGTTCCAGGACTGCTCACACCCCGAAACTCCCGGATCTGACGTAACGGGGTGAATCTTGCAAGTAGGTGGGCCCTACCATTGTCAAGGGTGTTCCTTGGGACTAACATGACACAACCAAGCAACTAGTTCCACTTTGCTACCCACTTCCGGCTCACGCAGAGGGGGCTGTACGCAGGTTCCGTCTTTTTCTACACCGGGGCTAGTGTATCTCCGGAGAGGGGACCCGGAGCGTCGGGATCCCACCTAAACCAATGTTTTGCCATGCCATGTGTGTTAGATTGTATCATGGTTGTTGTGTGCCAAAGATACCATCACTCTCTGTGCCGGGGCCTCACCGACGTCGGATTCTCTCTCGCGGGTTCCAGGACTGCTCACACCCCGAAACTCCTGGATCTGACGTAACGGGGGAATCTTGCAAGTAGGTGGGCCCTACCATTGTCAAGGGTGTTCCTTGCGACTAACATGACACAACCAAGCAACTAGTTCCACTTTGCTACCCACTTCCGGCTCACGCAGAGGGGGCTAGACGCAGGTTCCGTCTTTTTCTACACCGGGGCTAGTGTATCTCCGGAGAGGAGACCCGGAGCGTCGGGATCCCACCTAAACCAATGTTTTGCCTTGCCATGTGTGTTATATTGTATCATGGGTGTTGTGTGCCAAAGATACCATCACTCTCTGTGCCGGGGCCTCACCGACGTCGGATTCTCTCTCGCGGGTTCCAGGACTGCTCACACCCCGAAACTCCCGGATCTGACGTAACGGGGGGAATCTTGCAAGTAGGTGGGACCTACCATTGTCAAGGGTGTTCCTTGGGACTAACATGACACAACCAAGCAACTAGTTCCACTTTGCTACCCACTTCCGGCTCACGCAGAGGGGGCTAGACGCCGGTTCCGTCTTTTTCTACACCGGGGCTAGTGTATCTCCGGAGAGGGGACCCGGAGCGTCGGGATCCCACCTAAACCAATGTTTTGCCATTCCATGTGTGTTAGATTATATCATGGGTGTTGTGTGCCAAAGATACCATCACTCTCTGTGCCGTGGCCTCACCGACGTCGGATTCTCTCTCGCGGGTTCCAGGACTGCTCACACCCCGAAACTCCCGGATCTGACGTAACGGGGGGAATCTTGCAAGTAGGTGGGCCCTACCATTGTCAAGGGTGTTCCTTGGGACTAACATGACACAACCAAGCAACTAGTTCCACTTTGCTACCCACTTCCGGCTCACGCAGAGGGGGCTGGACGCCGGTTCCGTCTTTTTCTACACCGGGGCTAGTGTATCTCCGGAGAGGGGACCCGGAGCGTCGGGATCCCACCTAAACCAATGTTTTGCCATGCCATGTGTGTTAGATTGTATCATGGGTGTTGTGTGCCAAAGATACCATCACTCTCTGTGCCGGGGCCTCACCGACGTCGGATTCTCTCTCGCGGGTTCCAGGACTGCTCACACCCCGAAACTCCCGGATCTGACGTAACGGGGGGAATCTTGCAAGTAGGTGGGCCCTACCATTGTCAAGGGTGTTCCTTGGGACTAACATGACACAACCAAGCAACTAGTTCCACTTTGCTACCCACTTCCGGCTCACGCAGAGGGGGCTAGTACGCAGGTTCCGTCTTTTTCTACACCGGGGCTAGTGTATCTCCGGAGAGGGGACCCGGAGCGTCGAGATCCCACCTAAACCAATGTTTTTCCATGCCATGTGTGTTAGATTGTATCATGGGTGTTGTGTGCCAAAGATACCATCACTCTCTGTGCCGGGGCCTCACCGACGTCGGATTCTCTCTCGCGGGTTCCAGGACTGCTCACACCCCGAAACTCCCGGATCTGACGTAACGGGGGGAATCTTGCAAGTAGGTGGGCCCTACCATTGTCAAGGGTGTTCCTTGGGACTAACATGACACAACCAAGCAACTAGTTCCACTTTGCTACCCACTTCCGGCTCACGCAGAGGGGGCTAGACGCAGGTTCCGTCTTTTTCTACACCGGGGCTAGTGTATCTCCGGAGAGGGGACCCGGAGCGTCGGGATCCCACCTAAACCAATGTTTTGCCTTGCCATGTGTGTTAGATTGTATCATGGGTGTTGTGTGCCAAATATAGCATCACTCTCTGTGCCGGGGCCTCACCGACGTCGGATTCTCTCTCGCGGGTTCCAGGACTGCTCACACCCCGAAACTCCCGGATCTGACGTAACGGGGGGAATCTTGCAAGTAGGTGGGCCCTACCATTGTCAAGGGTGTTCCTTGGGACTAACATGACACAACCAAGCAACTAGTTCCACTTTGCTACCCACTTCCGGCTCACGCAGAGGGGGCTGGACGCCGGTTCCGTCTTTTTCTACACCGGGGCTAGTGTATCTCCGGAGAGGGGACCCGGAGCGTCGGGATCCCACCTAAACCAATGTTTTGCCATGCCATGTGTGTTAGATTGTATCATGGGTGTTGTGTGCCAAAGATACCATCACTCTCTGTGCCGGGGCCTCACCGACGTCGGATTCTCTCTCGCGGGTTCCAGGACTGCTCACACCCCGAAACTCCCGGATCTGACGTAACGGGGGGAATCTTGCAAGTAGGTGGGCCCTACCATTGTCAAGGGTGTTCCTTGGGACTAACATGACACAACCAAGCAACTAGTTCCACTTTGCTACCCACTTCCGGCTCACGCAGAGGGGGCTAGACGCAGGTTCCGTCTTTTTCTACACCGGGGCTAGTGTATCTCCGGAGAGGGGACCCGGAGCGTCGGGATCCCACCTAAACCAATGTTTTGCCATGCCATGTGTGTTAGATTGTATCATGGGTGTTGTGTGCCAAAGATACCATCACTCTCTGTGCCGGGGCCTCACCGACGTCGGATTCTCTCTCGCGGGTTCCAGGACTGCTCACACCCCGAAACTCCCGGATCTGACGTAACGGGGGGAATCTTGCAAGTAGGTGGGCCCTACCATTGTCAAGGGTGTTCCTTGGGACTAACATGACACAACCAAGCAACTAGTTCCACTTTGCTACCCACTTCCGGCTCACGCAGAGGGGGCTAGACGCAGGTTCCGTCTTTTTCTACACCGGGGCTAGTGTATCTCCGGAGAGGGGACCCGGAGCGTCGGGATCCCACCTAAACCAATGTTTTGCCATGCCATGTGTGTTAGATTGTATCATGGGTGTTGTGTGCCAAAGATACCATCACTCTCTGTGCCGGGGCCTCACCGACGTCGGATTCTCTCTCGCGGGTTCCAGGACTGCTCACACCCCGAAACTCCCGGATCTGACGTAACGGGGGGAATCTTGCAAGTAGGTGGGCCCTACCATTGTCAAGGGTGTTCCTTGGGACTAACATGACACAACCAAGCAACTAGTTCCACTTTGCTACCCACTTCCGGCTCACGCAGAGGGGGCTAGACGCAGGTTCCGTCTTTTTCTACACCGGGGCTAGTGTATCTCCGGAGAGGGGACCCGGAGCGTCGGGATCCCACCTAAACCGATGTTTTGCCATGCCATGTGTGTTAGATTGTATCATGGGTGTTGGGTGCCAAAGATACCATCACTCTCTGTGCCGGGGCCTCACCGACGTCGGATTCTCTCTCGCGGGTTCCAGGACTGCTCACACCCCGAAACTCCCGGATCTGACGTAACGGGGGGAATCTTGCAAGTAGGTGGGCCCTACCAATGTCAAGGGTGTTCCTTGGGACTAACATGACACAACCAAGCAACTAGTTCCACTTTGCTACCCACTTCCGGCTCACGCAGAGGGGGCTAGACGCAGGTTCCGTCTTTTTCTACACCGGGGCTAGTGTATCTCCGGAGAGGGGACCCGGAGCGTCGGGATCCCACCTAAACCAATGTTTTGCCATGCCATGTGTGTTAGAGTGTATCATGGGTGTTGGGTGCCAAAGAGACCATCACTCTCTGTGCCGGGGCCTCACCGACGTCGGATTCTCTCTCGCGGGTTCTAGGACTGCTCACACCACGAAACTCCCGGATCTGACGTAACGGGGGGAATCTTGCAAGTAGGTGGGCCCTACCATTGTCAATGGTGTTCCTTGGGCCTAACATGACACAACCAAGCAACTAGTTCCACTTTGCTACCCACTTCCGGCTCACGCAGAGGGGGCTAGACGCCGGTTCCGTCTTTTTCTACACCAGGGCTAGTGTATCTCCGGAGAGGGGACCCGGAGCGTCGGGATCCCACCTAAACCAATGTTTTGCCATGCCATGTGTGTTAGAGTGTATCATGGGTGTTGTGTGCCAAAGATACCATCACTCTCTGTGTCGGGGCCTCACCGACGTCAGATTCTCTCTCGCGGGTTCCAGGACTGCTCACACCCCGAAACTCCCGGATCTGACGTAACGGGGGGAATCTTGCAAGTAGGTGGGCCCTACCAATGTCAAGGGTGTTCCTTGGGACTAACATGACACAACCAAGCAACTAGTTCCACTTTGCTACCCACTTCCGGCTCACGCAGAGGGGGCTAGACGCAGGTTCCGTCTTTTTCTACACCGGGGCTAGTGTATCTCCGGAGAGGGGACCCGGAGCGTCGGGATCCCACCTAAACCAATGTTTTGCCATGCCATGTGTGTTAGAGTGTATCATGGGTGTTGGGTGCCAAAGAGACCATCACTCTCTGTGCCGGGGCCTCACCGACGTCGGATTCTCTCTCGCGGGTTCTAGGACTGCTCACACCACGAAACTCCCGGATCTGACGTAACGGGGGGAATCTTGCAAGTAGGTGGGCCCTACCATTTTCAATGGTGTTCCTTGGGCCTAACATGACACAACCAAGCAACTAGTTCCACTTTGCTACCCACTTCCGGCTCACGCAGAGGGGGCTAGACGCCGGTTCCGTCTTTTTCTACACCGGGGCTAGTGTATCTCCGGAGAGGGGACCCGGAGCGTCGGGATCCCACCTAAACCAATGTTTTGCCATGCCATGTGTGTTAGAGTGTATCATGGGTGTTGTGTGCCAAAGATACCATCACTCTCTGTGCCGGGGCCTCACCGACGTCGGATTCTCTCTCGCGGGTTCCAGGACTGCTCACACCCCGAAACTCCCGGATCTGACGTAACGGGGGGAATCTTGCAAGTAGGTGGGCCCTACCATTGTCAAGGGTGTTCCTTGGGACTAACATGACACAACCAAGCAACTAGTTCCACTTTGCTACCCACTTCCGGCTCACGCAGAGGGGGCTAGACGCAGGTTCCGTCTTTTTCTACACCGGGGCTAGTGTATCTCCGAACAGGGGACCCGGAGCGTCGGGATCCCACCTAAACCAATGTTTTGCCATTCCATGTGTGTTAGATTGTATCATGGGTGTTGGGTGCCAAAGATACCATCACTCTCTGTGCCGGGGCCTCACCGACGTCGGATTCTCTCTCGCGGGTTCTAGGACTGCTCACACCCCGAAACTCCCGGATCTGACGTAACGGGGGGAATCTTGCAAGTAGGTGGGCCCTAACATTGTCAAGGGTGTTCCTTGGGACTAACATGACACAACCAAGCAACTAGTTCCACTTTGCTACCCACTTCCGGCTCACGCAGAGGGGGCTAGACTCAGGTTCCGTCTTTTTCTACACCGGGGCTAGTGTATCTCCGGAGAGGGGACCCGGAGCGTCGGGATCCCACCTAAAACTATGTTTTGCCATGCCATGTGTGTTAGATTGTATCATGGGTGTTGTGTGCCAAAGATACCATCACTCTCTGTGCCGGGGCCTCACCGACGTCGGATTCTCTCTCGCGGGTTCCAGGACTGCTCACACCCCGAAACTCCCGGATCTGACGTAACAGGGGGAATCTTGCAAGTAGGTGGGCCCTACCATTGTCAAGGGTGTTCCTTGGGACTAACATGACACAACCAAACAACTAGTTCCACTTTGCTACCCACTTCCGGCTCACGCAGAGGGGGCTGGACGCAGGTTCCGTCTTTTTCTACACCGGCGCTAGTGTATCTCCGGAGAGGGGACCCGGAGCGTCGGGATCCCACCTAAACCTATGTTTTGCCATGCCATGTGTGTTAGATTGTATCATGGGTGTTGTGTGCCAAAGAAACCATCACTCTCTGTGCCGGGGCCTCACCGACGTCGGATTCTCTCTCGCGGGTTCCAGGACTGCTCACACCCCGAAACTCCCGGATCTGACGTAACGGGGGGAATCTTGCAAGTAGGTGGGCCCTACCATTGTCAAGGGTGTTCCTTGGGACTAACATGACATAACCAAGCAACTAGTTCCACTTTGCTACCCACTTCCGGCTCACGCATAGGGGGCTGGACGCAGGTTCCGTCTTTTTCTACACCCGGGCTAGTGTATCTCCGGAGAGGGGACCCGGAGCGTCGGGATCCCACCTAAACCAATGTTTTTCCATGCCATGTGTGTTAGATTGTATCATGGGTGTTGGGTGCCAAAGATACCATCAATCTCTGTGCCGGGGCCTCACCGACGTCGGATTCTCTCTCGCGGGTTCCAGGACTGCTCACACCCCGAAACTCCCGCATCTGACGTAACGGGGGGAATCTTGCAAGTAGGTGGGCCCTAACATTGTCAAGGGTATTCCTTGGGCCTAACATGACACAACCAAGCAACTAGTTCCACTTTGCTACCCACTTCCGGCTCACGCAGAGGGGGCTAGACGCAGGTTCCGTCTTTTTCTACATCGGGGCTAGTGTATCTCCGGAGAGGGGACCCGGAGCGTCGGGATCCCACCTAAACCAATGTTTTGCCATGCCATGTGTGTTAGATTGTATCATGGGTGTTGGGTGCCAAAGATACCATCACTCTCTGTGTCGGGGCCTCACCGACGTCGGATTCTCTCTCGCGGGTTCCAGGACTGCTCACACCCCGAAACTCCCGGATCTGACGTAACGGGGGGAATATTGCAAGTAGGTGGGCCCTACCATTGTCAAGGGTGTTCCTTGGGACTAACATGACACAACCAAGCAACTAGTTCCACTTTGCTACCCACTTCCGGCTCACGCAGAGGGGGCTAGACGCAGGTTCCGTCTTTTTCTACACCGGGGCTAGGGTATCTCCGGAGAGGGGACCCGGAGCGTCGTGATCCCACCTAAACCAATGTTTTGCCATGACATGTGTTTTAGAGTGTATCATGGGTCTTGGGTGCCAAAGATACCATCACTCTCTGTGCCGGGGCCTCACCGACGTCGGATTCTCTCTCGCGGGTTCCAGGACTGCTCACACCCCGAAACTCCCGGATCTGACGTAACGGGGGGAATTTTGCAAGTAGGTGGGCCCTACCATTGTCAATGGTGTTCCTTGGGCCTAACATGACACAACCAAGCAACTAGTTCCACTTTGCTACCCACTTCAAGCTCACGCAGAGGGGGCTAGACGCCGGTTCCGTCTTTTTCTACATCGGGGCTAGTGTATCTCCGGAGAGGGGACCCGGAGCGTCGGGATCCCACCTAAACCAATGTTTTGCCATGCCATGTGTGTTAGAGTGTATCATGGGTGTTGTGTGCCAAAGATACCATCACTCTCTGTGCCGGGGCCTCACCGACGTCGGATTCTCTCTCGCGGGTTCCAGGACTGCTCACACCCCGAAACTCCCGGATCTGACGTAACGGGGGGAACCTTGCAAGTTGGTGGGCCCTACCATTGTCAAGGGTGTTCCTTGGGACTAACATGACACAACCAAGCAACTAGTTCCACTTTGCTACCCACTTCCGGCTCACGCAGAGGGGGCTAGACGCAGGTTCCGTCTTTTTCTACATCGGGGCTAGTGTATCTCCGGAGAGGGGACCCGGAGCGTCGGGATCCCACCTAAACCAATGTTTTGCCATGCCATGTGTGTTAGATTGTATCATGGGTGTTGTGTTCCAAAGATACCATCACTCTCTGTGCCGGGGCCTCACCGACGTCGGATTCTCTCTCGCGGGTTCCAGGACTGCTCACACCCCGAAACTCCCGGATCTGACGTAACGGGGGGAATCTTGCAAGTAGGTGGGCCCTACCATTGTCAAGGGTGTTCCTTGGGACTAACATGACACAACCAAGCAACTAGTTCCACTTTGCTACCCACTGCCGGCTCACGCAGAGGGGGCTAGACGCAGGTTCCGTCTTTTTCTACACCGGGGCTAGTGTATCTCCGGAGAGGGGACCCGGAGCGTCGGGATCCCACCTAAACCTATGTTTTGCCATGCCATGTGTGTTAGATTGTATCATGGGTGTTGTGTGCCAAAGATACCATCACTCTCTGTGCCGGGGCCTCACCGACGTCGGATTCTCTCTCGTGGGTTCCAGGACTGCTCACACCCCGAAACTCCCGGATCTGACGTAACGGGGGGAATCTTGCAAGTAAGTGGGCCCTACCATTGTAAAGGGTGTTCCTTGGGACTAACATGACACAACCAAACAACTAGTTCCACTTTGCTATCCACTTCCGGCTCACGCAGAGGGGGCTGGACGCAGGTTCCGTCTTTTTCTACACCGGGGCTAGTGTATCTCCGGAGAGGGGACCCGGAGCGTCGGGATCCCACCTAAACCTATGTTTTGCCATGCCATGTGTGTTAGATTGTATCATGGGTGTTGTGTGCCAAAGATACCATCACTCTCTGTGCCGGGGCCTCACCGACGTCGGATTCTCTCTCGCGGGTTCCAGGACTGCTCACACCCCGAAACTCCCGGATCTGACGTAACGGGGGGAATCTTGCAAGTAGGTGGGCCCTACCATTGTCAAGGGTGTTCCTTGGGACTAACATGACACAACCAAGCAACTAGTTCCACTTTGCTACCCACTTCCGGCTCACGCAGAGGGGGCTGGACGCAGGTTCCGTCTTTTTCTACACCGGGGCTCGTGTATCTCCGGAGAGGGGACCCGGAGCGTCGGGATCCCACCTAAACCTATGTTTTGCCATGCCATGTGTCTTAGAGTGTATCATGGGTGTTGTGTGCCAAAGATACCATCACTCTCTGTGCCGGGGCCTCACCGACGTTGGATTCTCTCTCGCGGGTTCCAGGACTGCTCACACCCCGAAACTCCCGGATCTGACGTAACGGGGGGAATCTTGCAAGTAGGTGGGCCCTGCCATTGTCAAGGGTGTTCCTTGGGACTAACATGACACAACCAAGCAACTAGTTCCACTTTGCTACCCACTTCCGGCTCACGCAGAGGGGGCTAGACGCAGGTTCCGTCTTTTTTTACACCGGGGCTAGTGTATCTCCGGAGAGGGGACCCGGAGCGTCGGGATCCCACCTAAACCAATGTTTTTCCATGCCATGTGTGTTAGATTGTATCATGGGTGTTGGGTGCCAAAGATACCATCAATCTCTGTGCCGGGGCCTCACCGACGTCGGATTCTCTCTCGCGGGTTCCAGGACTGCTCACACCCCGAAACTCCCGCATCTGACGTAACGGGGGGAATCTTGCAAGTAGGTGGGCCCTAACATTGTCAAGGGTGTTCCTTGGGCCTAACATGACACAACCAAGCAACTAGTTCCACTTTGCTACCCACTTCCGGCTCACGCAGAGGGGGCTAGACGCAGGTTCCGTCTTTTTCTACACCGGGGCTAGTGTATCTCCGGAGAGGGGACCCGGAGCGTCGGGATCCCACCTAAACCAATGTTTTTCCATGCCATGTGTGTTAGATTGTATCATGGGTGTTGGGTGCCAAAGATACCATCACTCTCTGTGTCGGGGCCTCACCGACGTCGGATTCTCTCTCGCGGGTTCCAGGACTGCTCACACCCCGAAACTCCCGGATCTGACGTAACGGGGGGAATATTGCAAGTAGGTGGGCCCTACCATTGTCAAGGGTTTTCCTTGGGACTAACATGACACAACCAAGCAACTAGTTCCACTTTGCTACCCACTTCCGGCTCACGCAGAGGGGGCTAGACGCAGGTTCCGTCTTTTTCTACACCGGGGCTAGTGTATCTCCGGAGAGGGGACCCGGAGCGTCGGGATCCCACCTAAACCAATGTTTTGCCATGCCATGTGTTTTAGAGTGTATCATGGGTGTTGGGTGCCAAAGATACCATCACTCTCTGTGCCGGGGCCTCACCGACGTCGGATTCTCTCTCGCGGGTTCCAGGACTGCTCACACCCCGAAACTCCCGGATCTGACGTAACGGGGGGAATCTTGCAAGTAGGTGGGCCCTACCATTGTCAATGGTGTTCCTTGGGCCTAACATGACACAACCAAGCAACTAGTTTCACTTTGCTACCCACTTCCGGCTAACGCAGAGGGGGCTAGACGCCGGTTCCGTCTTTTTCTACACCGGGGCTAGTGTATCTCCGGAGAGGGGACCCGGAGCGTCGGGATCCCACCTAAACCAATGTTTTGCCATGCCATGTGTGTTAGAGTGTATCATGGGTGTTGTGTGCCAAAGATACCATCACTCTCTGTGCCGGGGCCTCACCGACGTCGAATTCTCTCTCGCGGGTTCCAGGACTGCTCACACCCCGAAACTCCCGGATCTGACGTAACGGGGGGAACCTTGCAAGTTGGTGGGCCCTACCATTGTCAAGGGTGTTCCTTGGGACTAACATGACTCAACCAAGCAACTAGTTCCACTTTGCTACCCACTTCCGGCTCACGCAGAGGGGGCTAGACGCAGGTTCCGTCTTTTTCTACACCGGGGCTAGTGTATCTCCGGAGAGGGGACCCGGAGCGTCGGGATCCCACCTAAACCAATGTTTTGCCATTCCATGTGTGTTAGATTGTATCATGGGTGTTGTGTTCCAAAGATACCATCACTCTCTGTGCCGGGGCCTCACCGACGTCGGATTCTCTCTCGCGGGTTCCAGGACTGCTCACACCCCGAAACTCCCGGATCTGACGTAACGGGGGGAATCTTGCAAGTAGGTGGGCCCTACCATTGTCAAGGGTGTTCCTTGGGACTAACATGACACAACCAAGCAACTAGTTCCACTTTGCTACCCACTGCCGGCTCACGCAGAGGGGGCTAGACGCAGGTTCCGTCTTTTTCTACACCGGGGCTAGTGTATCTCCGGAGAGGGGACCCGGAGCGTCGGGATCCCACCTAAACCTATGTTTTGCCATGCCATGTGTGTTAGATTGTATCATGGGTGTTGTGTGCCAAAGATACCATCACTCTCTGTGCCGGGGCCTCACCGACGTCGGATTTTCTCTCGTGGGTTCCAGGACTGCTCACACCCCGAAACTCCCGGATCTGACGTAACGGGGGGAATCTTGCAAGTAAGTGGGCCCTACCATTGTCAAGGGTGTTCCTTGGGACTAACATGACACAACCAAACAACTAGTTCCACTTTGCTACCCACTTCCGGCTCACGCAGAGGGGGCTGGACGCAGGTTCCGTCTTTTTCTACACCGGGGCTAGTGTATCTCCGGAGAGGGGACCCGGAGCGTCGGGATCCCACCTAAACCTATGTTTTGCCATGCCATGTGTGTTAGATTGTATCATGGGTGTTGTGTGCCAAAGATACCATCACTCTCTGTGCCGGGGCCTCACCGACGTCGGATTCTCTCTCGCGGGTTCCAGGACTGCTCACACCCCAAAACTCCCGGATCTGACGTAACGGGGGGAATCTTGCAAGTAGGTGGGCCCTACCATTGTCAAGGGTGTTCCTTGGGACTAACATGACACAACCAAGCAACTAGTTCCACTTTGCTACCCACTTCCGGCTCACGCAGAGGGGGCTGGACGCAGGTTCCGTCTTTTTCTACACCGGGGCTAGTGTATCTCCGGAGAGGGGACCCGGAGCGTCGGGATCCCACCTAAACCTATGTTTTGCCATGCCATGTGTCTTAGAGTGTATCATGGGTGTTGTGTGCCAAAGATACCATCACTCTCTGTGCCGGGGCCTCACCGACGTGGGATTCTCTCTCGCGGGTTCCAGGACTGCTCACACCCCGAAACTCCCGGATCTGACGTAACGGGGGGAATCTTGCAAGTAGGTGGGCCCTGCCATTGTCAAGGGTGTTCCTTGGGACTAACATGACACAACCAAGCAACTAGTTCCACTTTGCTACCCACTTCCGGCTCACGCAGAGGGGGCTAGACGCAGGTTCCGTCTTTTTTTACACCGGGGCTAGTGTATCTCCGGAGAGGGGACCCGGAGCGTCGGGATCCCACCTAAACCAATGTTTTGCCATGCCATGTGTGTTAGATTGTATCATGGGTGTTGGGTGCCAAAGATACCATCACTCTCTGTGCCGGGGCCTCACCGACGTCGGATTCTCTCTCGCGGGTTCCAGGACTGCTCACACCCCGAAACTCCCGGATCTGACGTAACGGGGGGAATCTTGCAAGTAGGTGGGCCCTACCATTGTCAATGGTGTTCCTTGGGCCTAACATGACACAACCAAGCAACTAGTTCCACTTTGCTACCCACTTCCGGCTCACGCAGAGGGGGCTAGACGCCGGTTCCGTCTTTTTCTACACCGGGGCTAGTGTATCTCCGGAGAGGGGACCCGGAGCATCGGGATCCCACCTAAACCAATGTTTTGCCATGCCATGTGTGTTAGAGTGTATCATGGGTGTTGTGTGCCAAAGATACCATCACTCTCTGTGCCGGGGCCTCACCGACGTCGGATTCTCTCTCGCGGGTTCCAGGACTGCTCACACCCCGAAACTCCCGGATCTGACGTAACGGGGGGAACCTTGCAAGTTGGTGGGCCCTACCATTGTCAAGGGTGTTCCTTGGGACTAACATGACACAACCAAGCAACTAGTTCCACTTTGCTACCCACTTCCGGCTCACGCAGAGGGGGCTAGACGCAGGTTCCGTCTTTTTCTACACCGGGGCTAGTGTATCTCCGGAGAGGGGACCCGGAGCGTCGGGATCCCACCTAAACCAATGTTTTGCCATGCCATGTGTGTTAGATTGTATCATGGGTGTTGTGTTCCAAAGATACCATCACTCTCTGTGCCGGGGCCTCACCGACGTCGGATTCTCTCTCGCGGTTTCCAGGACTGCTCACACCCCGAAACTCCCGGATCTGACGTAACGGGGGGAATCTTGCAAGTAGGTGGGCCCTACCATTGTCAAGGGTGTTCCTTGGGACTAACATGACACAACCAAGCAACTAGTTCCACTTTGCTACCCACTGCCGGCTCA
Source organism: Alopecurus myosuroides (assembly GCA_028641055.1). NCBI lineage: Eukaryota > Viridiplantae > Streptophyta > Magnoliopsida > Poales > Poaceae > Alopecurus > Alopecurus myosuroides. Next base: position 29,625,781 of record CM054058.1, read on the forward strand.
CGCAGAGGGGGCTAGACGCAGGTTCCGTCTTTTTCTACACCGGGGCTAGTGTATCTCCGGAGAGGGGACCCGGAGCGTCGGGATCCCACCTAAACCTATGTTTTGCCATGCCATGTGTGTTAGATTGTATCATGGGTGTTGTGTGCCAAAGATACCATCACTCTCTGTGCCGGGGCCTCACCGACGTCGGATTCTCTCTCGCGGGTTCCAGGACTGCTCACACCCCGAAACTCCCGGATCTGACGTAACGGGGGGAATCTTGCAAGTAAGTGGGCCCTACCATTGTCAAGGGTGTTCCTTGGGACTAACATGACACAACCAAACAACTAGTTCCACTTTGCTACCCACTTCCGGCTCACGCAGAGGGGGCTGGACGCAGGTTCCGTCTTTTTCTACACCGGGGCTAGTGTATCTCCGGAGAGGGGACCCGGAGCGTCGGGATCCCACCTAAACCTATGTTTTGCCATGCCATGTGTGTTAGAGTGTATCATGGGTGTTGTGTGCCAAAGATACCATCACTCTCTGTGCCGGGGCCTCACCGACGTCGGATTCTCTCTCGCGGGTTCCAGGACTGCTCACACCCCGAAACTCCCGGATCTGACGTAACGGGGGGAATCTTGCAAGTAGGTGGGCCCTACCATTTTCAAGGGTGTTCCTTGGGACTAACATGACACAACCAAGCAACTAGTTCCACTTTGCTACCCACTTCCGGCTCACGCAGAGGGGGCTGGACGCAGGTTCCGTCTTTTTCTACACCGGGGCTAGTGTATCTCCGGAGAGGGGACCCGGAGCGTCGGGATCCCACCTAAACCAATGTTTTGCCATGCCATGTGTGTTAGATTGTATCATGGGTGTTGTGTTCCAAAGATACCATCACTCTCTGTGCCGGGGCCTCACCGACGTCGGATTCTCTCTCGCGGTTTCCAGGACTGCTCACACCCCGAAACTCCCGGATCTGACGTAACGGGGGGAATCTTGCAAGTAGGTGGGCCCTGCCATTGTCAAGGGTGTTCCTTGGGACTAACATGACACAACCAAGCAACTAGTTCCACTTTGCTACCCACTTCCGGCTCACGCAGAGGGGGCTAGACGCAGGTTCCGTCTTTTTTACACCGGGGCTAGTGTATCTCCGGAGAGGGGACCCGGAGCGTCGGGATCCCACCTAAACCAATGTTTTGCCATGCCATGTGTGTTAGATTGTATCATGGGTGTTGTGTGCCAAATATACCATCACTCTCTGTGCCGGGGCCTCACCGACGTCGGATTCTCTCTCGCGGGTTCCAGGACTGCTCACACCCCGAAACTCCCGGATCTGACGTAACGGGGGGAATCTTGCAAGTAAGTGGGCCCTACCATTGTCAAGGGTGTTCCTTGGGACTAACATGACACAACCAAACAACTAGTTCCACTTTGCTACCCACTTCCGGCTCACGCAGAGGGGGCTGGACGCAGGTTCCGTCTTTTTCTACACCGGGGCTAGTGTATCTCCGGAGAGGGGACCCGGAGCGTCGGGATCCCACCTAAACCTATGTTTTGCCATGCCATGTGTGTTAGATTGTATCATGGGTGTTGTGTGCCAAAGATACCATCACTCTCTGTGTCGGGGCCTCACCGACGTCGGATTCTCTCTCGCGGGTTCCAGGACTGCTCACACCCCGAAACTCCCGGATCTGACGTAACGGGGGGAATCTTGCAAGTAGGTGGGCCCTACCATTTTCAAGGGTGTTCCTTGGGACTAACATGACACAACCAAGCAACTAGTTCCACTTTGCTACCCACTTCCGGCTCACGCAGAGGGGGCTGGACGCAGGTTCCGTCTTTTTCTACACCGGGGCTAGTGTATCTCCGGATAGGGGACCCGGAGCGTCGGGATCCCACCTAAACCTATGTTTTGCCATGCCATGTGTGTTAGAGTGTATCATGGGTGTTGTGTGCCAAAGATACCATCACTCTCTGTGTCGTGGCCTCACCGACGTTGGATTCTCTCTCGCGGGTTCCAGGACTGCTCACACCCCGAAACTCCCGGATCTGACGTAACGGGGGGAATCTTGCAAGTAGGTGGGCCCTGCCATTGTCAAGGGTGTTCCTTGGGACTAACATGACACAACCAAGCAACTAGTTCCACTTTGCTACCCACTTCCGGCTCACGCAGAGGGGGCTAGACGCAGGTTCCGTCTTTTTTACACCGGGGCTAGTGTATCTCCGGAGAGGGGACCCGGAGCGTCGGGATCCCACCTAAACCAATATTTTGCCATGCCATGTGTGTTAGATTGTATCATGGGTGTTGGGTGCCAAAGATACCATCACTCTCTGTGCCGGGGCCTCACCGACGTCGGATTCTCTCTCGCGGGTTCCAGGACTGCTCACACCCCGAAACTCCCGGATCTGACGTAACGGGGGGAATCTTGCAAGTAGGTGGGCCCTACCATTGTCAAGGGTGTTCCTTGGGCCTAACATGACACAACCAAGCAACTAGTTCCACTTTTCTACCCACTTCCGGCTCACGCAGAGGGGGCTAGACGCAGGTTCCGTCTTTTTCTACACCGGGGCTAGTGTATCTCCGGAGAGGGGACCCGGAGCGTCGGGATCCCACCTAAACCAATGTTTTGCCATTCCATGTGTGTTAGATTGTATCATGGGTGTTGGGTGCCAAAGATACCATCACTCTCTGTGCCGGGGCCTCACCGACGTCGGATTCTCTTTCGCGGGTTACAGGACTGCTCACACCCCGAAACTCCCGGATCTGACGTAACGGGGGGAATCTTGCAAGTAGGTGGGCCCTACCATTGTCAAGGGTGTTACTTGGGACTAACATGACACAACCAATCAACTAGTTCCACTTTGCTACCCACTTCCGGCTCACGCAGAGGGGGCTAGACGCAGGTTCCGTCTTTTTCTACACCGGGGCTAGTGTATCTCCGGAGAGGGGACCCGGAGCGTCGGGATCCCACCTAAACCAATGTTTTGCCATTCCATGTGTGTTAGATTGTATCATGGGTGTTGGGTGCCAAAGATACCATCACTCTCTGTGCCGGGGCCTCACCGACGTCGGATTCTCTCTCGCGGGTTCCAGGACTGCTCACACCCCGAAACTCCCGGATCTGACGTAACGGGGGGAATCTTGCAACTAAGTGGGCCCTAACATTGTCAAGGGTGTTCCTTGGGACTAACATGACACAACCAAGCAACTAGTTCCACTTTGCTACCCACTTCCGGCTCACGCAGAGGGGGCTAGACGCAGGTTCCGTCTTTTTCTACACCGGGGCTAGTGTATCTCCGGAGAGGGGACCCGGAGCGTCGGGATCCCACCTAAACCAATGTTTTGCCATGCCATGTGTGTTAGATTGTATCATGGGTGTTGGGTGCCCAAGATACCATCACTCTCTGTGCCGGGGCCTCACCGACGTCGGATTCTCTCTCGCGGGTTCCAGGACTGCTCACACCCCGAAAGTCCCGGATCTGACGTAACGGGGGGAATCTTGCAAGTAGGTGGGCCCTAACATTGTCAAGGGTGTTCCTTGGGCCTAACATGACACAACCAAGCAACTAGTTCCACTTTGCTACCCACTTCCGGCTCACGCAGAGGGGGCTAGACGCAGGTTCCGTCTTTTTCTACACCGGGGCTAGTGTATCTCCGGAGAGGGGACCGGGAGCGTCGGGATCCCACCTAAACCAATGTTTTGCCATGCCATGTGTGTTAGATTGTATCATGGGTGTTGGGTGCCAAAGATACCATCACTCTCTGTGCCGGGGCCTCACCGACGTCGGATTCTCTCTCGCGGGTTCCAGGACTGCTACCCACTTCCGGCTCACGCAGAAGTGTGTTCCTTGGGACTAACATGACACTTGAATACACACCACTACGATTATTTTTGAATTTTACGACTAGATTGAAATTCGAAGGAAGCGGGATACACGACAGTACGTGGATCTAAACATTCTAGGATACATGGACAAACCATTTGTCCCAGCCATCTTGTGGCTCAGGTCTAGTCATACTCCTGCCTAGGCGTATAATACATGTACTCGTAGTCGTCGAAGTCGCCGCCGCCGTCGTCGCTGTCGTCAGATGGGGGCTGAAATGTCGATGGGGGAGCACGCCTGGACTGCGGGTGTAACACCTGGGGTGTTACCTGTTTGTTTGCTTGCATCATATGCATCACATTGCATTGCACCATGTTTGCATCACAACTGAAATTTTCAAAACAATTTAAACTTTCACCCTTGCTCAAAAATTTTGCAATTTCAAACTTGCAAACTAAACCACTCATTTGTTTTCAATAGTTTGGAAATTGTTTTAAACAAATTGCCTGCTAAATAAATTTGTCCCTGTTGTTAACAAACCCTAATGGCCACTTCCAAAATTCAAATCAAGTCATTCATCAACTTGTTGGGTTTAATTCAAACAACTATCTTTCAAATCAATTAATTAAATCACCTTTATTTTCAATTTCAAATCTATTATCAAAATCAGTATCTTTTTGAATCCATAAAATTCACCACACTTTTGTATTCTCAAAATCACTTTAAAACTAGGGGTAACCCTATTTAAAAGCATGTTTGCATAATGGTTTTGAAACTTATTAAATGGAATCTATTTATTTCCAAAAATTCCCAAAAGCAACCTTATTTGAAAATTCACCCAACCACTTTAAAATTCCACCTAATAATTCCAATTTTGAGAATAATGCTAACATTGCTTCCATCTTGTTGTTTTGAAAGTAATAAAATTTATTCCATGAAATAACCACCCCAAATCCTTTACCTCTCTCCCTTTTATTTCTTTTTACAAAAAAAAAAGAAAATCAATTAAAAGGAAAATCCTAAGGAGAAGAGCCAGCCCACCCTTTTTCTCCAAGCCCACCTCTTTCCCTCTATTTTCCACCCAGCCCACTTACCTCTCCAACCTGGCCCGATACCCTTTTCTCCCTCACGTCGCTGTCACCTCCAGTACGAACATGGCGATCACCGCAGGATCAGCTCTGCCCCTCCCGATGCGTTGCCGTACGAGCTCGCAGGCCTATATCTACCCTATCTACCCTCTCGAGCCATCCCTAAACCCTAGACCCCCTCCATCCCATCGCCGCCACCTCCCTCCTCTCTGCTCGTCCTCTCTGAACCACCGAGTCTCTGAACCTGCACCCTCTGAAACCCGTCGCCACCTCTCTGTACAACTCCGGCGATCGTCGCTTTCGCTACCTCGAGGCGTGAGCTAGCGCGGGGAACGGAAGCACCACTACTCCAGCGACGCCCTCGACCTCTCGTCACCCCCTGAGACCTGCCGGATGCGCGCCGCCATCTCTGTCTCTGCCGCCGGCGAAGGTTCTCTGAACCACTGCATCGCCGTCAGAGAACGCCGATCCCCGGCGCCACGGCCATCCTCGGGCTGCACCAACCACGGGGATGGAACCGTGACGGTTCCCCCTCGCCTCTCGCTTCGTCGCCGCTTGCTGGGAGCGGCCTGGACGGCCGCGCCGTCGCGATTTGGGTCGCCGCCGGCCACTGCTGTTCCTGTCGTGCTTCCACGACCACCTCCCCGAACGAACACCGCGCGGTGAGCCCTGCTCCTTCCCTCTCCCTCCGATCCTTCCCGTACCACACACACATCACAGCATGCAGCACAACCACCCCGCACCCCACACCCTTCCGCCCAGCGCCGCCGCGAACCAAGATCGCTGACGGCAGCTCGTTTTCTGTCCGCCCGCTGAACCTGCACGAACTGAATATGTTCAGTTAGTTCAGTTAGCGCGAGGGACATGTTAACCCCAGCCGCACCCTGTATCTATCACGATTCGAGCGATAGCCGCATTGGTACCGCATCCCGTCCGCGCACGCAAGCTCCTGGGTTCGATCCCCGCTGAGGGCTAAAAAACCCCACTTTTTTCTCTATTGCGCGCTAAGGAGCAGGCCCACCTGTAAGCGCCTCTGGTTGACAGCTGTACTGCCACGCGCGCGCGCACGCCCCACGTAGGCCCGCGGCCCCACTGGCAGTGGCTGTGGGTGGAAACCCACGCGGTAACAAATTGTTAACTCCTTTTTCTGATTATTTCATAAACCAATTAAAAGGCAGAATTAAACAACCAAACTAAATCTTTAATAACTTTTAATCTAAAACTCCAATAAATACAAGTCATACATGTTTTCTGCTCCAAATTAATAGATCTATCCAACTATGCCATTTGTTCACTGTTTTGAAAACTCCAAAAACATTTAAAATTCAAATTTGAATAATTCAAATGCAATTTGTAATAATTCATAACTAATTCATACTAATTCCAAATAGGGCAAATAAAATATGTTTTTCACACCTTTTTGAATGTTCTATTCAAATATAAATTTTGTTTTCTGTTTTGAATAATTTAAATTGCCTAAACAATTTAAATCTTGTTTAATTCAATTAAAAATTGTTTAATATTGTTTAATTCATAATTAAATAATCCAAAGTCCAATTTCAAAATGTGAAACATGTAATCCAACTAAAATTTGATAACCTTTTCAAATATCAACTTTGTTATTTGTTTTGAACAATTTAAATGGTTGATAACAACAAATACTTGTGTGTTCCCTTTAAGGCACCCAAAATTCCCTAAGTTAATAATAAAATTCTAAATTGCTACACCCTATCTTAAATTGTTTCTAATGTTGTTATTTTGCTGTTTCCCTTTTGCATGCATCATGCTAATCCACTTGCACTTGTTGGTTAGTTGGAAAACAAATAATCTAACCATAATTCCTGGGCTTTTCATATGCAACTCAAATTGCATATGGGTCCATTTAAATTTGTTTATCTTGTCAACTAGTTTACTTTGATGCATCTTTAAACTTGTCATGCATCCATATCTTGATCATGCTGGATCTTTTGCCGTAGTAGTAATTGTTGCATCCGGTGTTTGTTCGAGGTTCGTTGCTTCTTCCCGGATAGGACGTTGAGATGATGTGAGCAACGACAAGTTCTGCTACCTTGCGGGATCTCAGGCAAGTATACTCACTTGCATGCCACATGGCTGCCTTTCATCACTTGTTACCGATTCTTTCCGTTGATTCTTTTCTGCTAGCCTTAGTGGTAGTTGTTTCTGTTACGAACCCATCACATGAATCCCTTAACCTTGATATTGCCTCACCTCCATACCTACAGCCTTTGTTTGTGCCTGTTCTTATCTAGCATGCTTAGGTTGTTTTGCTCGAGTCTGTTACCCGTTACTTTCTGTTATTACTCTATTATGTTCTGGGGGCTCGATGTTTAATCAATCAATCAATCATGCTAATGTTGCTATCAATAATAAATTTGATGATAAGGCACCGGCAGGAGGCCCTTTGTGGTTTTGAGGCCTGCTAGTGTCGACCCTAATAGGAAAAGGGTCTTGTCTACTGATCCATGATGAGCGCACTACCCGCATTTGGGGAGTATGGGCTCCCCCTCAGTTTGACCCGATTCGCATCTCGTCCAAATCGCCTCATTTAGTTCGGGTTTTCCATTTGCTGCATGCATGATTTTGCGAGCCCTTGGATCCCGGGTGGAACTTTCGTAGTCGGCATATAGGGGGACACGTTCTTAGAGTGCTATGAGGGTCCATTTTCTTCTGGGCTCGATTAGCCGTGCGCCCAAGGTTCTTTGGGCTTGATGCGAAGAAGGGTTGGATTGTGTTGAGTGCCCCGCTTGGTGGGAGGCATTCCATCTGGCGGGATATTCATGAGTGTGGTTACTTTGGTGCATCCCTGCAGGGTAAATCTTCTCGAGAAGCCGTGTTTTCCGCGGTTATGGATTACTTGGTGAAAGTACTGGCTTACAAGTACTCAGGACAACTTAAACCTAATGATTAACAACCTTACACCCCATGATTAACAACTTGACTAGTAATAGGCCTATTGACACAATAATCTGAACCGTCCTTAATCCAACTGTGTGAGTTATCCTCGGATTGCTTCTTCGGATAAGGGGCGAGGTCCAGGATGGGTTTGTTTGGATTTACTTTCAGTTGGTTACAATCCTCGATCTTATCCCCTTTCTGTTAGTTGGAAGTTGTAGTATTCTCTCTGTAGTTGGTTAGTGCAGCCTGCTGTCGCTTATTTGCAATAACCCCTTCCTTTCCGTTGATCCTAAAGTATTTGTATCTTGTGATGACTGGCTACGCCGGTAACTTGTGAGTATGGGCTTTGTCCCCCTTGCCAGTACTTAACCGTGCTGACCCACGAATCTCTTTCGTGGCTGCAAATTCCAACTTGCAGTCAACAGGTTTGAAGTCTGACGACGTTAGCTTGGGAATCCCTCCGGCTTGGCCTGGGCAGGGATTGGACGCCTTCGGTTATCTTCAGGACTCTTAGTCCAATTTGGATCTTGTCCGTAGCCGGACGTTTGTTTCTTCCGCTGTTATTTGGATCTTTGTATTGTATCAGTTGTAACCCCGGCTCGTGTGAGCCATCTTGTATCTATCTGTTTCTGTTGTAATTGTGGATTATACGTGAACTATTGTAATGTTATCATAAATGGCGACCTGGAATCGGTTATTATGCGGATGTGGCGGGAATGCTGAAATCTGCATAGTGCCCGATATCGGGGCGTCACAGCGGGTAGCGCAGGCGGGGGTTATCGCCGTTCCTTATGTAGTTCATGACGCCCTGGAGAGTACGGCCGCGCCACCACAGCCGACGACCAGCCTCGTTGAAGTTCGAAGGAGGCGGGCCGTCCTCCTCGTACCTGGCGAGCGCCCTCTCACGCCGATTGAAGAAGAAGACGTCCCAACCTGCGCAGTAGTTGGGATTCCATTGGGGATACGTCCGCTGCTCCGGTGTCAGCTCGAAGTAGTAGTGGTTCGTGATGGCCGCCCGGCGCGCCAGACCTCGAGGGACAGGAGGGACCGGCACGCCTCCGACGCTCAGCATCCACCCGGCGGGGACGCCGTACCCGGGAGGGCAGGGGTAGTTTGAGGCGCAGAGCTCCTCCGCCTCCGAGTAGGTTAAAGTGGGTACGGTGGAAGACATGGAAGAGTTGGCGCGAAGAAATGGAATAGTGTGTTGGGTTGTAGATATGTGCTAACGAGCTAGATGCATGTGTGTTTATATAGTGGGAAGAAGCACACGGATCGTGTGTTTTCTTCGAGGTCTTCGGAGCCGTTGGATCTTTCAAGTGATTGTGAGCCGGTGGATCAAAGATAGGCACACGGATTGTGTCCTTCTTTCACTTCTTTGCCGAGTGTCATATCACGGGACACTCGGCAAACCTATAAACTGCGCGGGAGCAGTTGGCGCGAAGGGAAAAACTTTCGAGGGAACAATTTTAGGCCGAGTACCAACCATGACACTCGGCAAAGATTCAAAAAACTACGCGGGAAGGGTTGACGCGAAGCCACGAAATTTTCAGAGCCGAGTTTGCCGAGTGGTGCACGACGGCACTCGGCAAACTGGCTTAGTATGCCGAGTCCCCGTTACGAAAGCACCCGGCGAACCCACGCCACCGTTCCATCACGGTCGAAACGCACGGTTCGCCACGTGTCTCCATCTTATGCCGAGTGTTTTAATTTTGCCGAGTGTATCGAGCTGTTTTGCCGTTGTCTATTTGTACGCCGAGTGTGCCCTGCACGTGACACTCGGCAACAACAAGCTACGCCGAGTGTTTCCGTTTTGCCGAGTGTCTGATGCAGAGCACACTCGGCGTACAAGCTGGTCGCCGAGTGTGATGCTTTGCCGAGTGTTTTTGGGGCGTATGTCGGCGTACGCAGCGGTTTGCCGAGTGGCCCGTGATTTGGCACTCGGCACAGACGCCAAGACTCGGCGATAATGGATTTTCCAGTAGTGCTAGTGAATCAACTGATCCGCCAGACCGGCTGGCCGGAATTGTTCTTCAACATAGGCGGCTTAGTAGTGTGTACGGTACAAAAGACCCACTCTGCGGATCCTACTGCAGACCACAACACTGTCCAGATAAAAAGCTAGAGGTCACCTCACATGAAAAATGTCAGCGGAGAAAATCGCTCAAGCAACCCGGTCTTTGTTGTTCGCTCGTTTTAATCTTCTTCCCGAAGTCTAAGCACACATGCATGGTCTGTGTTGCAGCACAAGACTAGGCCGTGTTTTTTTTTTCCGCTTATTTTTCTTTTCCTATGGGGCCCTTCAGGCGCCGTATCGTTCCTCTAATCCTCCTACCTATAGTACCAGTACTACCTTCCAGGAGAGATGGGAATATGGGATCTCCTTCCTTTCCTATAAATACTTAAGGAGACCGATCGAAGCACATCTGGGTTGGACGTCCTCGAGAATCACCCACACATGCGGGAAAAGGCTTCCGATAGTTTTTTTCCCAGAAATCACCAGGTAGCTAATTTTCCTAGTTTGTTGCCGATTGTTTGCTAAACGGGCCGATCCAGTTAACGCTAGTCGTTAGCGGTGCCTACTGCACGCCCGGAATAAGCGGCGGCGGGAGATCGATCCTTAGGGGAGAAAGATCGAGGAACAATGGCCGACGTCGAGAACCCTGGCCCCGACCTCGCCGTCGCGCCGGAGCCCGACAACCGGAGCGGGTTCGCACCGGGATGCTTAGCAGCGTGCTCCACTTGCGCGATCCTCTCCCTCTCCGGTTACATGGTGTTCCTCTACTGCGACTACTCCGCCCACGTGTCCACCGCCGAACAGGTCCTGGCCGTCCTGTACCTCGGGATGGCGTTCTGCTACTTGGTCCTCGGAGCCTGGGTGTGCGTCTTCACCATCGGCTCCTGTCTCCATGGGAATGACGACTGGGGAGAGCAACCGTACATAGCCGTGGTTGATTGATTCGTCATGTTGCAGATTAATATGCTCCCCAGCAACATCATCGTCCTGTTGTACCTAGCTATCATCATTTGAGAAGATATTTCAACTATATATTTAGTATTGAGATAGCAACTATAGTTTATTAGTTGACTGTTGCCGTGTTAGATTCAACCGGAAGCGGCGACGGTGGAGCCTGATAGATCCTTCTCAATGCAAAGAGCACCACCGAAATCAAACGCATTTTGCGCTGCCGATTGTCGCTACCGAATTTGGAAAAATCATTTAAAATAACTGCAGAAATATTGCGTGGCGATAGGTGGAATCGGTAAAATCAGTTTCCCACGAGTATGATGGTTCCTCAGCTGCCAAATCTTCCAGAGCATTATAATGATAATGCTTCTAGTCTTCTCCGGCTATACGTCCAACGGATCAAAATGCCATTCCGTCGCGCGCATTGCACGCAAATGCAAGCTATGAAAGCATGAAATCAATATTTCTCTTGAACTCAGCAAATCCGAGTATGTGGAGATGCCTATGTGCCCAATATGAAATAGTAGCTAGTGCCTCTACAAGATTTTTCATTCAAATATCTTCATCTTCATCTTTTATGACACTGTTGAAATTCAAAGCATATTCCAAGCAGGTGATACCTATAGGAAAAAATCTGTTATTATCCATAAAATTTGGCATTTTTTTGGACTAGCCAATTACTATTTGTAAAAGTAGCATGGTGGCCCTCGCAAAAGCGAGGGCAACATCTTATAATGCCGAAAAGTACATGGACCATTTTTTACCATTCGATTCATAAAATTAAATGGCACACTAACATCTAGTTTTTATTTGATGTTACATTGGTGCAAGGTTAAAACTCGAATTATTGGTTTTAATTTTTTTGAGCAACAATTAGGCCTAGCATCACATAAGTTTATGCCTAAATAATAATGACAATATCACAAATTTGAACGTTTAGGAATAGTTGCCCATCTGTTAAGGGCACATTATAATAATGAAGCATCAGATTAATTGTCGGATTATAATATATGCAACTAAGAAGATACAGTAGTCCTTATCTCTTAAGAATAAGGTTCCAGAGATCAATGTACGCACGGAATTCCACAATGATGCATGTTTGATACCAATATGATACATAAATACCCGCATCTCTTCTCCTGTGCCAAAGATCATAATTCCACAATGATATCCATGACAAATTATTTTACTCAGGGTGATATCTATGACATGTTTCACACCCCTTTATCTGACATTGCAGCCACTCAATATAATAAGCTCACTCAACATATGCTCCAGAGACCCATCTCAATTGGTAATGACACTTGGTGCCAAAATGTACATAAGAAACAATACTCCAATGCTCTGATGTACAAAAACATGAAGTCATTCCCCACTGCACCCAAGCTATATCCATGTCATCCAACTCCTCTATAGACTCATACATATCGTTCTTATTGGACCGATATTCAACAATCCGCTTCTTTAACCAATCTTCATTAGGATCCATCTAATTTAACTTGTTTGAGAGCCGATTACCACCAATCGGCTTTAGGGAAACGGGCACGAAGCCATTCCTTGTATCACTAAGGAAATCAAAATCTGAAAGGTCTCGCCCCGTCAAGCAAGTAGCATTGGGATGTTGCCAATCCACCAACGAATCGGCCAAAGCAACGCAAGCCGAATTATCCGCATGGACAACTTCCACTTCATCATCAATCCATTGTATCAAAAACTGGTGCAAAGTAGATGGAACACATTGATTTGCATGGAGCCAATCGCGACCTAATATAACATTATAATTACCTTGCACTTCAGCAACAAAGAAGGTGTCGAGACATCGTGGTAAATTTCATAGACGGGGTGCCATGAGACTACCGGTAGAGACGTGGGGGGACGTGGTTGTGCGAAAGATAATGACACAGGGTTTTTACCCAGGTTCGGTACGGCGCAGTAATGCGACGTTACTACTACTGCAATCTCACTATTCAGCACTAAAGCCTGGAAATACAGAGTACAACGTGAGGTTCTATTAGCTTCTCGGCGAGTTAGCCTATAGCTTCTTATCTATCTATCTTATCTCCCGTTCGGTTTTATATAATAGCCGGATTAGGGCATACAGAGTCGGAAACCTAGAAGACTACGGTAACTCCTAACTTGGAAAGTAAGGAATCCGCCTTCTACTCCAAGCCAGATCACGTGGGCCGCGATCCGGGTTCTTCTAGAATCCGGCTTCCGTGCATCAGCTTACTGGGCCGCCTAATGGACCATAGCCCATTACCATTTAGGCCACCCTGGTAATCCGGCACTTTAGACTACCATCTGATATACCCCTAGTTGGTATATATCCGACAGTAGCCCCCAAGAAGGATTAAGACTCGGATTCGCCGTCTTTCGCCAAATGTACACTTTCTAAGAAATACTGGCTTGCAGTCTTGATTATTATTTTTCTTCTCAAAGGATGCTATAACGCAAAATTCGGAATCCAGAAAATCCGGATTTTCTTCCACGAATCTTCGCGGAGAAGGAACTTCCTACGTCAGCGCTTTAATCCTGCTGTCGAAAGGGACGTTTGGGTCACAGGCGGGAAACCCCGAAACATATCTCTGACAGATTCTCGCGGGAAACGAGGCGATAGCAATAATCACCCGTCGTTTCATTTCCCGGAATTTCCGGCGAGTGACACGCGTTGATCATCCAACGGTCAAAAGAGCCGTTAGCACGCATCGTAATGGGAATCCGGCTATAAATAGCCGCCTCCGTCCTCCGTGAAAACCTTCCGCACTCACTTCGCAGCTTCCATTTCCAGCGCCCAAAGTTCCCGCAGAGAACCTCCCGAGCACCCGAACGCACCCGAGACCTCACCGGAGCGACCGAGCGCCGCCCCTCGATGGCATCTCCAAGCTCTTCCCTGGCCCGCACCATCGCAAAAGACATCGACCAGATCATCGACATGATGGACCCTCAGCTGGATTCACCGGTGCACGCCTCCGGCGACGAGCCGGTGAAGGCCACAGGCAGCACGGTGGGCGAGGAAATCCCTCTCGCCTCCGCGGATCTTGCGGGATCTTCTTCCGCGCCTCCCCCGCCGTTCGCGCCCGAGATGGTGGATGTTGAATCCCTGACTCAACAAATCCCTTCGGTGAACCTACCGGGTTTCGATTAGGAGAACCCATGAGCGCTGGTGGAATCGTCGGCTAGACAGGGGGCGAGATTTACCCAGGTTCGGGGCCCTCGAAGAGGTAAAACCCTTACTCCTGCCTCTTGTCGATCTGTATTTGATGATTAGATCGGTTACAGAGTGCTTGAATCGAGAGTGGATCTCGAGTTTCAAGGCTTTTGGGTCGTGCGGTATTGCTTGGTCCTCTCTCGGGGGCTCTCCTGGCCTTATATAGGTGGCCAGGTCTCGAGTTCTACCCGGAGAGGACTTGAACCCTAGCTAGGTCGGTTACATGTTTCCTAACTTAACCCGCAAGTTTAGTGCGGGTGGGCTTCACGCGGGCCTTCTGGAGTATTCCAAGGGCTCCTCTTCTTGGGCCTTCACCTTGGGCCTGAGAGGGGGTGTCCTTATGCGCAGCATCCAGAATCCATGTATTCGTCAGTAGCCCCCGAGCGTTTGCTCGAGTGGGAATTTTCCAGTCGAGTAGACGGTCAAACCTTTTTATGGCCTTACTTCTTCTTTCGACTGAACAGTTTGGCTGCTTACTGTTTTAATGGGTGTGTTCCCTGTGCAATAAGTCTTTATGCTCAAGTGGTTAGCGACATAAGTGCCTGTTATTGCGGCTTTATTTGCAGAAGGATGCGGCACAGTAGCTTGGCTCTCCTGAGAGATCAGGGCCAATTAAATGCGACTAGGGCAAAAACATTCCTGGCCTACACAGATTCGAGACCTCCGACTCGAACCCGATAAGGTGATTGTTGCGACTGGGCCGTTTGTGAACTTATCGAGTCGAACTTAACCTAAAGGGGGTACCCGGCGCGTCCGCTAGGATTTTTCTTCATGTTGTTGACACGGAATTATACCGGAGGACGCAGCTTTCGAGTGCGATTCCAGGCCCTAAAGAGAGATCTTTTTGGGACTTACCTTCATATTCGAAGAATATGGCATCCGGATGTGCCTAGTCGGCTGAACAATCCAGGTTTTTATGATGTAAGATTATCATGTGTACAAGAGGTATGTCTTTCCTACTCAATTGATTTTTGAGTTTCACACGAAAAAAGTTTCGTGCTGAGGAAAAGTTATGTCCATATGAAAGAGTTTTTCATGTTTGGAATGTTGTGCCCATACGAAAGAATTTTCGTGTATAGGGTATTTCTCTCTTGTTTAAAGAGGTCTTGTTCCATGAATTGTTCATAGAAGAAATTCTTTTATTCGAAGGAGTTCTTGTTCGTACGAAGATATTTTCGCGTTTGAACTTTCAATCGAAAAGATCTTGATTTTGATGATGCATGCCATGACGTCATGGCGCACTCTTCTCCTCCTGATGGGACGTGACGGAGTGGTAGTAGATGGGTGGCCCACCTGGTCAGCTTTTTGACCGGGAAATGAGACGCCGCTCCCGGTTTTTACGCGAACTGCGCAGTAAATGCGCACGATCTTCTGTTAAGATCGTGGCATAAAACAGCGTCCACCGCCCCTTCGCTTCATCTTCACACGTGGTGGCTGTGATAAGTGCCACGTAACGCATCGTACGGCTAGGATTTACCCGTTCCGTGTATAAATACGGGTCTTAGCGGTGCGGTAAAATTTTCCCAGCCTTTGCCTTCGTCCATCTTCTTCCTTGCGCTCATCTCCTTCCTCCTCACGCTCGAGCTCGTATCGCTAGCCATGGCCGGAGGGAAAAGACGTGGCGCCGCCGTCTCCGCATCCGGAGAAGCTTCCGCTCAGCCCGTGCCCCGCGCCGGCGACTGGCGCTCTCCCAATACCACCGCGAAGAGCATCAAGGAGATGCAGCGGGAGGGGCTGCTGCCTGCGGAGACTGAGAAGCGGGTGCGCCTCAGGAAGAAAGAGGAGGTGCCGAACCCGCAGTCGAATGAGCGCGTGGTCTTTGCGGACCACGTGTCTCGAGGTCTTTCCTTCCCCCTTCATCCCTTTCTCCTCGGGTTGCTGTATGTCTATGGCATACAGCTTCACGATCTTCCTCCGAACGCGGTGCAGCACATTTCGTGCTTCATCGTGTTCTGCGAATGCTTCCTTGGCATTCGCCCTCACTGGACGCTCTGGAAGGCGCTCTTCAAGGTTCGGATTTTCCGCGAGAAATCGCGGGTAGATTCCGAGCCTGGCGAGCCGCTTCGCACGGGTGGCTTCGGGATCCAGGAGCGACAGGAGAGCAGCTACTTCAACATGCACTTCATCGACTCCGCCCAAGGCTGGCGGAAAAAATGGTTTCACGTCATCGACAACAGCCCGGGTGGGATCGTAGAGTTCCACCCGTTCGCTGTACTGAAGAGGCGAAAATCCTGGGGGCACAAGATGTCAGCCGAGGAAACTCAAACCATTGCACCTTTACTCGCAAGAGTGGCCGCTATCCGGGATCAAACTGCGGGAGTCGTGCTCAATGGAATGCATCTGGCGAGCATCTTCTTGAAGCGCAGGATCCAACCCTTGCAGCAAAGGCCTTCCACTATGTGGGAATACCAAGGTTCAGAAGATCCTAGTCGAGTGAGCCGCGAGGAACTTTCGAACGTCGAGTTCGAGAAGAAAATCGCTGCTATCACTCGTTTGAAGGTGGGGGAGAAATTCCCCGACTGTTCAGTCGAAGCTTTTGACGCTTCGAAGCCTCCTCCAGCCGCGGTTAGCGTTTCCTTCCTTTCCTCTATTGTTTCTTTCTTTGTTTTGCGCTTTAGTTGATAAAGTTTTCTCTTGCCTTCTTTTGTCCTTGTAGAGCCTAGCTATGGCAAAGTGCTATCCTCCAGTTGGGGGAGAGGACGCTTCGGAGTTATTGGCGAGTCACCAAGATGGTGCGGCTGATACCAGCGTCGCCGATGCTTCTTCGAGTTCCGAACGCGATTCTTCGGATGGCGCAGAGGATTCGAATGGCGGCCCCCAAAAACGTCGTCGGGTAGACGAGAACGAGGCTACTTCCAAGGACAATTCCGTGGAAGAATCGCCCGGAAAGGCCCCTATCTCCGCGACTCCACTTCGATCCCTCGCCCGTCCGCCTTCATTCCCAGTGATTGCAACCGCTTGGAACGCGGATTTGCTGGATGACGATGAAGATGACGAGTAAGTTGTTTGTCTCGTTCTTAGTCGAACGTTTTTTCTTATGTGCCTATGTTTAATTCCTTGTCCTTCTTTGCTGCAGGGTGCAAGCCATCAGCCCTCGCAGGTACGCTTCTTTTGTTTCTCCCGAAAAGAGGAACAAAGCAGGAACTGCGGGTGAGACTCCCAACACTGGCACCGTCCAGAATTCTCCCAGCGTAGCCCCCAATGCGGCGACTGCGGAGCGTGAAGCTCCTAGCTTTGCCGCCAGGACATCAACTTCGAAAGAAGCGACGGACAGCTCCGCAGATCCTCTTTCCCGCGCCACGGGCCAGGTAAACTTTGTAGTTTGTCTTCGAATTTTTATCGGGTGCACGACAGTGCTCCCGATGGGAATAGCCCCTGAGGCTGTAGTCGATTGCTTGCGATCGGCTACAGGCTCAAAATCTTGTTTTCTTTTCTTCGCCTTGAATTTTTATCGGGTGCACGACAGTGCTCCCGATGGGAGTAGCCCCCGAGGCTGTAGTCGATTGAATTCAATCGGGTACAGGCTCTAATTTATATCTTCTAATTCTTCTACTTCTGTGCTTTTGCAGTCGCTTGTTGACTCGCTTGCGGCGATTGGTCGCCGCGTTGTCCTTGCGGAATCGGAATGCGATAGGCTTCAGTCACACTGTAGTCGATTTCAAACCGAGAACGATCTCCTTAAGAGTAAGTCTCATTGTCTCCTGTTGTTTCCGTTCTTGCTTCCATTCTTGATGTCTAACAAATGTTATTGCGCAGCTCAACTCGAATATTCGGAGTCCGAGAAAGTCAAGCTCTCTGAGCGGGCAACCACTCAGGAAGCTGATTTGGCGGCTATTCGACAAGAGCTGGAGGCCTCCCGTATGCGGTCGGAGGATCTTGATAGGCAATTCGCGGATGCGAGAAAAACTTTGAAGGACCAAGAGGAAGCGGGCAATAAGGTCGATTCTGACCTCGTCACGTTCCTCCGTCCCCTCGCTAGGCGTCTTGCGGGTAAGTGGCCTAGGTTCTCGCAGTCGTATCTTTTATCTTGGTGAACTTGCGAAATTTTGACATTCTTCTTCTTTGCAGGTCTTCTGGATGTTCCTTTGGAGATCCCTGGAATCCAGCGGGTAGATGTGCTAACCGACACTCTTGCTCAACTCAAGAGGTACGCTGAAGGAGTTTGCTCCTTGGTGAGCGATGCCACTCAAGTGTTGACGCAACTGCACAGTCGCCTCATCGTCAACGCTGCTCCTACACCCGCGCTAGATGATCTGCTGAAGGTCCTTTCGGAGGGTGATCTTCTGGATGCCTTCGCGGTTCCTCAATCGGAGTCCGGCGCGAAGACCGCAATTCAATTTGCGCTGGCGCATGGAGTCGAAGGTTTGGAGGAGGCTAATTCAGGTCATCCAGTCGACCCCTCCACGGGCAAAAAGGTACGGCTCTCTCGTTTTGGCGAGCAAGCCGCCATTCTTGCCCGCAAGCTGTCTGAGCTATTTGCCCGACTGAAAGGAGGGGCGACTGCCGCTAGCGGGAGCACCACTGTAGCTTCGTAGTCTTGTTTTTTTCCTTTTCCTTCGTGAATGTAATGAACCTTGGGATGTACTCCCGTATTTTCATTGTTTTTAATCGAAGTGTTCGTTCTGGAAATTGCTTCTTGTAGTTTGTGTATTTTCTCCCGATGGGAGTAGCCCCCGAGCACTTTTGTCGAATGTGCGACTAGAAATACTCCGAATAGGGCTTCTTACTTCTTTCCTTTTATTCTTCCAGGCTACTGGGGTAGTTGCAGAGTCTTCAGGTGGACGTGCTACTCCAGTAAATCCCCTTGTGGCCGCCGTTGGTACCTATGCCGGTCTTCGTGATAAGGTTCGGGAAGGTGAGCGCCAGCTTAAGCTCTGCGTGGTATAGCCGATGTGGCGAAGTCCAAGCAGAAACTGGCGGCTGAACGCGAGGAGTTTCTGATGGATGAGTTATCCTTGGTTGCGAGGGATTTGCTGTGTAAGTAATACAGCCCCCGTGTCTTCTCCTTGCTTTTGTTTCCTTAGCTGATCAATCCTGCTTGCTCTTCAGTTGTCAGACCGGATGACAGGGAAGAAAAGCAGTGGGTGGAGAACCATATTGGTCAAGAGGCCGGTAGCTCAAAACTTCATGCGAGTAATTTCTGGTCTGATCGCAGTCGAGGATTTGTAATGGCCACCTTGAAGTTCCGTATTCTGCAAGCGAGGATTCTCTTGAGTTCTTTTCACGAGGTTTTGATCGCGATGAATGCTGCTTTCTACCCACTCGAAAGGGGTCCCGAAGACTGGAGCTATCTTCTCAGGTTGTTTGGGCGTGAAGGAGAGGTTCGCGCGTGTGTGCGCAATCAAATGACATGCGGCACGGTCGTAGCTCTATCCTTTGTCCGAATATGGTATCCTGAGATAGACTTGAACTCCGTAGCCAGGCTCCCAGATGATTCAATCGATGATATTTCCCCCTACTATGATGCTGTTCGTCCTGCTGCGGAGAAAATCATCCGATTGACCTCTGAGGAGGTAGATAGAGTTTTAGCGACTGAGAATGCTCAGCGCTTTGATTGATTTGTGGATGTGCATATCCTGTAATCTTGTAAAGTTTGTAAAAACTGTTGTAAGGTGTATAACCTTGTAAGTATGCTTTTTTCCTGTAATGCTTAGTTGTAGGTGTAGCCCCCGCGTGTTTACGAGGTGTGTACCTGTAACTTTTGAGCATGTAAAAATAGGAAGTTGCGGGTGAATATGATGGAGAAACCATGTTTTTATTGCGATGACTGAGAAGCCATGTACTCGAGCTACAAGAATGGCGGGTACGCCTTATTTGTTGTGAGAACAAGCAAAACTAGGGATAAAATTTGCGGAGGTGTGCAATATTCCAAGGGTTGGAATAGATTCCTCCAGTCGATGGATTCTTCAGCCTGTAGGCTCCACCTGGTATGACTTCGTGTATGATGAAGGGTCCTTCCCAAGGTGGTTCGAGCTTGTGCCCTTCCTTCTGCTTGAGCCGCAGCACTAGATCTCCAACCGCGAATGCTCTGTGGCGTATGCGGCGACTATGATAGTTGCGCATGGATTGCTGATACACTGCGGATCTTGCGAGTGCGATGTCCCGCATCTCGTCGAGTGCATCCATATCTTCCGCGAGTGCCCTGTTAGAAGTTTCTTCGCTGTAGGCTACAACTCGTGGGGCGCTGAATCGAACGTCCTCGGGAAGGACTGCTTATGCTCCGTATACCATGAAAAATGGCGTGTATTTTGTAGATCGGTTAGGAGTTGTGCGGAGGCTCCATAATACAGAGGGGTAGCTCATCTGCCCAATATCCCGCGGCGGGGTGTAGACGATCGAGTAGTCGTTTCTTGATGCCAGCCGAAACTGAGCCGTTGGATCTCTCGACTTGTCCGTTAGTTTGCGGGTGGGCAACCGAGGCGAACTTGAAGTTGATGCCCTTTTCCTCGCAGAACTGTTGTGTTTCCTTTGCTGTGAAATTTGTACCATTGTCCGTAATGATGTCGTGTGGCACACCGAATCTGCAGATAATGGAGTCGAGGAACTTGACGGCACATTGGGCGCTAGCCGAAGTTACTGGAGTGGCCTCGATCCACTTGGTGAACTTGTCGACTACGACCAGCAAGTGTGTATATCCTCCAGGCGTGGATTTGCGTAGTGGCCCAACCATGTCTAGCCCCCATTGTGCGAAGGGCCAGGCAATGGGTATCATGTCTAGTTCCGTAGCAGGTGCATGTGGTCTTGGTGCGAATCGCTGGCAAGCGTCGCATCGCTCGACCAAGTTTTTCACATCAGTGGCTGATGTTAGCCAGTAGAATCCTGCTCGAAAAGCTTTTCCCATTATTGTTTTCCAGCTAGCATGATGTCCGCAATCTCCCTGGTGGATGTCATGGAGCAATTCTTTGCCATCTTCGGGTGCGATGCAGCGCTGAAGTATTCCCGAGATGCTTTGCTTGTATAATTCCCCATTGACTATCCGAAAGGATTTCTGCGTCTGGTTACTTGTCGAGCCTCGCGTGGGTAAGCCGGGAGCTGTCTGTTGGTCAGGTAGTCGAGATATTTCTGCGTCCAGACTGGCTCGACCAGAAAAACCTGTCGTGATATGTTATGAATGAGCTCGATGAGGGCGACTTGCGGGCTGACCTCTGTTTCTGGCACTGCGGGTGCTTCTGCAGCTTTCTTGATTTTGACCGATCGCTTGACCATCCGTTCGAAGTATATTCCTGGTGGTATGGGTGTATTCGTGGAACCCATGTTTGCCATTCGATCGACTTCACTGGTAGAAAATAGGCCTACAGTCCCGGTTCGCCAGGCCCATTAATCCCGTCCGGGCAACCGGGACTAGCTACGCGCGACTAAAGGCCCCCCTATAGTCCCGCCACTTACGGACCGGGACTAAAGGCCCGTCCACGAGGGCGGGTGGCGGAGCCGGGGGCGGAGGACATTTAGTCCCGGTTGGCCACATGAACCGGGACTAGATTTATTTCATAATTTTTTAATTCATTTGGTTTCTAATTATTTTTCTCACCTTTTTTCACTCCCTTTTTTTTTTACAATTTGTATTATTTGCTTAGTCTAACTAAGATTATCTCTAGTCAAATTACTTACTCATGGTCAAACTTCCCGCTCGGTCACCCATCCTCCCACTACTCTAGCACTAGCACGCTTAACTTCCGAGTTCCATCCCGTCCCGAATCCAAGTGTTTCTCACGCATGTATGTGATAGTAGTATCATATCAATCTTTTTAACATGTTGGTCGAAGCCACATTTCTTTATTGTTTGAATTTCAAATAAATCTTTTAATAAACAAAAGTAATAATGTAATTAATAATTTTGACTAAATAAATAAACATTAACTTTTAATTTGTATTATTTCTAAAAATACAAATAATATATCAAAAAATTAAGAAAAATAGAACTAATTCATTTTAAAATCTTAAAAATACAAATAATATATCAAAAATGAAGAACAATAATTCTAATTCATTTTAAAATCTTAAAATACAAATAATATATCAAAAATGAAGAACAATAATACTAATTCATTTTAAAATCTTAAAAATACAAATAATATATATAAATGAAGAAAAATAATACTTATTCATTTTAAAATCTTAAAATGAAAAAATATATCAAAAATGAAGAACAATAATACAAACAATATTCATTACATGCATAGAGTCGATCACACATATATAACACAAACATAGAGTCGATCACACATAACACAAACATAGAGTCGATCACATTTCATAACATATATAGAGTCGATCACAAAAGATATCCATTACATATATATACTAAGATACCCATTATATTACATGCATAGATATGGAACGCATATATACATCTATGGCCCCGCCGAGTAGATGCGGAACAACTTGTACGAGACATATGCATCTATGGCTGCATACTTGAGGTTCGTCAAGTCCAGTGGGGTCTTCGTCCAATAATAGTGATTCTCCCGGCGGAAATCAGTTTTCATACTTTCATAGCCCTGGTGGATGAAGGTAGATGCCATGACAGCCATCCCGGTCTTTGGCCCGGTCAACTGGATAAGATTCTGAAGATCAACGTAGTGATCTTCAGGTATCATAATACCGATGCGCATCAACTTCACACGGTCTTGCGTGATGTCAACGCTGCAAAAGTCAAACCCCATGTTGACAAGAAAATCAACAAGGGCCGGACAATGCTTTGAACTACTGCAACAACAAAAATAGGATATGTGTTAGATATGTTGCAACACATGTATTCTTCACATGCAACAAAAAAACGAAGATGCATGCAAGATTGTACGTGTGCTTTTACCATGACCATTGGAAGACCAACACCGACTGCTTGAACGCAATCTGGATGACGGCAACATCCCTCTGATTCGCCGTGTACTCCAGATCGAGCCCAAAGAACCGGTGTTCATCGGGAGATGCAAGATAGAGATCGGTCAAATGACCCAGAGCTTCGTGCAGCCTTTCGGCACTGTTGGTGTAGAGCACGTCCAGAAACTTGCCGCATGGTGTGGGACCTTCGTATTGCTCCCAAACTTCAGCCATTGCGTGTGTGTGCTTGGTGGATCGAGAAGAGATGAGGAGGAAGAAGAGAGTACAGTACAGAGAGCGAGAGGAAGAAACAGAGAGCGAGTGGAATGGCGCCCTTCTGCCTCGCTCGCGAAATAAAAACCGCCGCGGGGGAGGCGAGAAGCTTGATATTTAGTCCCGGTTGGCCACGGGCACGGGGACTAAATGACCTATGGTCCCGGTTGGCCACGGGAACGGGGAATAAAGGACCAATAGTCCCGGGCGGCCAGGTCAACCGGAATTAATTCCCTCCACGCGCCGCAACGCGCTTCCCAACCCGCGACGTCTGACCTTCTGTCGCGGGTTTCCTCCCGACCCGGGACTAAAGACTCATTAGTCACGGTGCGCGACGTTTGGGGACTGATGCTGGCATACCGAAGGCCTTTTTTCTACCAGTGCTTCTTTGTTGCTGGATCTTGCGATGTGCTTTAGCTCGCATCCTTTGAAACTTCCTTCGAGTAAATTGTACATGTCGCGATACGCGATCATGTTTTCGGCGATTGCGTCACACTCTTTCATCGTCTGTTGCACAATGAGATTAGAGTCGCCGTAGATCATTAATCGAGTAGCTCCATAGGCGATTGCCATCTTCATCCCGTGCAACAGGGCTTCGTATTCTGCGTCGTTGTTTGATGCTGGATCATCTGGTGGAAAGTCCAATCGTAGGACGTATTGCAGCTTGTCTCCCCGAGGGGATATAAGAACAATTCCAGCTCCTGCTCCTTCGTTTCTTTTGGACCCGTCAAAGTACATTATCCAATTGCTCGTGTACTCGGGTGGTCCCGGCGTTTGCAGCTCTGTCCATTCGCTTAGAAATTCAACAAGTACCTGGGATTTGATTGCGCTGCGTCCTGCGTAAGTGATGTCCCAAGCGCCCAACTCGATGTTCCACTTTGCTATTCTTCCGGATGCCATAGGGTTGTTCATGATCGTCCCGAGTGACGCATCATTAACCACTGTAATGGCGTGTTCCTGGAAATAATGTTTGAGCTTGCGGGCTGTAAGAACGACTCCATACGCGAGCTTCTGGTAATGAGGGTATCGTTGCTTGCATGATGAGAGTACTTCGCTGATGTAATAGATTGGACGTTGAACTCCGTACGTTTTGCCTTCCTCGGGTCGTTCGACCACGATTGCCGTGCTGATGACCTGGTTTGTCGCGGCTAGGTACAAGAAAAGTGGCTCCCCTTCTCGCGGTGTTGCGAGGACGCGCCTACTTTGCAATGACCGCTTCAAATCCGCAAATGCTTGCTTAGCTTCTGATGTCCACTCGAATTTGTCTGTCTTCTTCAGTAATTTGTAGAAGGGTAGTGCTTGCTCTCCCAATCGTGCGATGAACCTGCTTAGGGCGGCTAATCGCCCTGTGAGCTGCTGGACTCCGCGCAGATTGGTCGGCTCCTTCATGGTCCAGATGGCTTGTATTTTCTCCGGGTTGGCTTCAATGCCTCTGGCGGATACCAGGTACCTGAGAAGTTTTCCTGCCGGAACGCCAAAGACACATTTGGTCGGATTGAGCTTGATCCTGTACGCGTTGAGGGCGTCGAATGTTTCTCTAATATCTTCAAGGAGTGTGTCCTCAACTCTAGTCTTGATGACAATGTCGTCAACGTACACTTGCAAGTTTTTGCCAATGAGGTTGGCGAGCCATCTTTGCATGCAGCGCTGATATGTTGCGCCTGCGTTCTTCAGCCCGAAGGGCATTGTCGTGTAGCAGTAGACACCGTGAGGTGTGATGAATGCTGTCTTTTCTTCGTCTTCCCTTTTCATTCGGATCTGATTGTATCCCGAATAGGCGTCAAGGAGGGAGAGGCGTTGGCTGCCTGCTGTAGAATCCACGATCTGGTCGATTCGCGGGAGAGGAAAGTTGTCCTTGGGGCAATGTTTATTTAACGACGTGTAGTCGATGCACACCCGAAGGATATCTGTGTTATTTTTGGGGACCAACACCGGGTTTGCTAACCAGGTGGATATCTTGATCTCTCTTATGAATTTTGTAGCTAGCAATCGGTTTACTTCTTCTCCAAGCGTCTTTTTCTTTGGCTCTGAAAATCGTCGAGTCGTCTGTTTGATGGGTTTAGCATTAGGAAAAACTTCGAGTGAGTGCTCGGCAAACTCCCTGGGTATTCCTGGCATATCGGAGGGCTGCCAGGCGAAAATTTCCCAGTACTCACGGAGGAGCTTGACGAGCGCGCTTTCTTATGCTTGCGAGAGGGTTGTTGAAACCATTGCTGTCTTCTCAGAATCTGTCGGGTGCACTTGATGCTTTCGGGTGTCGCCGTTGGCGCTAAACTCTAGTTCAGGCGCGTTTTTCTTCGTGAGGGGCATCACGGAGTTATCCGTGGTTTTTGCCAGCTCTTGAAGTTCTTCTTGCATCCCAAAAGATTTTGCGATCTCGTTAAATTCTATGTCGCACTTGTTGGATTTCTGGAAGTCTCCGTCGATGGTGATCACACCGTATTCGCCAGGTAGTTTGAGCTTCAAGTAGGCGTAGTGCGGTACGGCCATGAATTTGGCGAACGCTGTTTGACCAAGAATGGCGTGGTACTGTGAGGGCCAGTCGACGACTTCGAAGTCCAGGAATTCCCTTCTGTAGTTGCTTTGAGAGCCCAACACAACTTCTAGATTGATCGTTCCGAGTGGACGGATTGCCTTGCCCGGAACTATCCCGTGGAAGGATGTTTCTGATTCCGTTAGGCCGTCCAGATTCCTGTTCATCCGACGGAGTGTATCCGCGTAAATAATGTTGATGCCACTGCCACCATCCATGAATACGCGGGCCAAGTCATAATTGCCAATATGTGCTTGAATGACAAGGGCGGCGTGTCCTGGTCGATAGACTCGTGGTGGGTGGTCTTTCATCGAGAACGTGATTGGCTGATCCGCCATCTTCAAGTACTCGGGCTTTGTTGGTGGGGTCTGCACTGCCATGCATATTTCCCTTGTGTTAGTCTTTTGAGCTCTGCGAGAGGGGCATACCTTTTGTATCATCGCGAGCTGTCCTGCCGGGTTCGGGTATGCGTCAGCTCCGGCGTTTTGCGGTGGCGGTGCAGGTAGCGCCGCTAGCTCCATGTTTGGGTTCGCTGGTGGCGGTTGTAGTGGTGGCGGCTGGAATCCTGGATGTCCTCCTCCTGGGAGCGGGGGGTAGTTTTGAGTGGACGCAGCTCTTTTCCTTGCGAGGGCGTCCGAGATGTCAAGAAACTTTCGGCAGTCCTTAAGAAGGTGTGTTGCCTTAGTTTTGCCCGTGTGCTTATCTGTGAATAGATGTAGCGAGCAGTACGCATCAAGGTCTTCCTCGGGGGATTTTTCCTCTGACTTTGGTTTCCATTCGCAACTTCCCCGGCGACCGGAGTCGCGATTTCGTGTGAACTCCGCTGCGACCAATTCCTCTCTATCTTCATGGTCGTAGTATTTCCTTCTCTTTCTTCGCCCATGGCGTTCGTCCTCGTGTGCGGGTGACGATGCTCTCTCGTTGCGCACCGCGTCTTCTCCGTTAGCCCATTTTTCGGCTATGATCATGAGCTCCCCAATAGTCTTGGGTGCGGCCCTGCCTAACTCTTCTCGAAAAGCAGTTCTTCTAGCGCCTTTTGCAAAGGCTTCAATCGCCACTTCTTCCGAGATGGTTCCTGTGGTGTTCCTGAGTGTAGTCCACCGCTGGATATACTCGCGGGTAGACTCGCCGCTTTTTTGTTTACAAGCTCGCAGTTCCTCGATCGTGGCCGGTCTCTTGTAGGTCGACTGAAAGTTTTTGCAGAAATCTCGGTGTAGGTCATCCCACGATGCGTAGCAAGATCTTGGTATCCTTTCCAGCCAACTGCGTGCGGCGCCGACGAGATGCAAATTGAGGTATTGCATGGCCGTATTCTTGTTCCCACGTTGGCATTTTACTGCCGTGAGGTAGTCGCTTAACCATTGAGAGGGCTCGAGCGAGCCGTCGTATTTCGTTACCTCCGTGCTGAGCTTGAATCTTCTGGGTAGAGGTGCTTCGCGAATGCTGCGGGTGAAACAGAGTGCACCGCAAGTTTCGTCATCCGAAGAGCCGGACGACGATCGGTCGCGATATCGCGATGCTCTTGCCCTGTCCACCTTGTTTTGTGCGATGTTAGATCGCGCGTCATATCCGTGCTGGTCGCGGTGAGCGTCCTTCCGCGGTTCCTTGCTTCGTTTTCGCGAGTGACTGCTGCGGTGTCGCGAGCTTTTGTCTCTTGGACTGCCTTCGCTGCTGCTTCGACTGTCGCCACGGCGCCGAGCTTCTTTTCCTCGACCACGACGTGGTGATTTGTCTTTTCTCGGGGAGGAGCTTCTGTGCCTGCGGGGCGTTTCCTTATCTTTCTCTTTTTCCTTTTCCTGTTGCTCCTTCTCGAACTGTTCTTCAGCCTTTTTGCGATCGTGAGAGGCGAGCTTTGCGGCTGCCAATCCTAGTCCCTTGCGTATTTGCTTGTACTGCTCCGCCCGAGGGTCACTTTCCGTCGGTTGGTTCATCTGCATGTAAGTTGCTGCGGCTAAAACCGCAGCAGCTGGGGTTTGCGGGTAGACATTGCCGTCGTCGTCGACCCTCATGAAGGAAGATGCGGCTGACCTGCTGGTCCCGGCCATAGATTCGTAGTCTCTGGATGACGTTGCATGCCCCTTCCTTGCGGGTCGGGTACCGACCGAGGGCGCAAGGGACAACTCGGCTCGCCGTAAGCTTGATTCATCCGGCTCTCTTCTGCGGCGGGCTAGATCTGCACGTGCGTCTTTGATGGTCGACGCTGCTCTCACTAGATGGTAGTGGTAGGCAGTTAGGTCCTCGTGAGGCACTCCTGCTGCGGGTGGTTGACTCCTTCGCATGGCTTCCTTGGCCCTGTTCCAGGCTTCCCGCGAGACGCCGATTATGTTGCGCTCAGTCGCGCTGAGTTCGGTTTCCGGGGGCTGTTCTGATCCTGCCATGCAGACTTGGGCCAATCGTGGCCCGTGCGTCCTAGGCGCAGATTGGAAAGCCTTCCGTACCCGAGATGGTTCCTCTGTCGAGAGGGTGTGATAGTCGATTGCGTTGAAGCGGATGGACTAGCCGCTTTTCTCCAGATGGCGGCGCGAGTCGACAGCTCCAGATTCAGTTTCCGATTCATCCGAAAAGTGGAGGATCCCGTCCTTGTTCGTCACGAACTTGAGGCTCGCAAACGTCAGGGTGACGCTCTTCTCCAGATCTTCGAATACCGGGCGTGATTCCGGCGAGTGTGGAGTGACCACGACAGATCCGATCCGTACAGGATTGTTCGGAGTTGTAGTCGTTGGTTTCCAACGGGAGTTGGTTGTCGATGAAGCCGAAGATGCCGGTGATCCAGCGCCCGCGTTTCCCACAGACGGCGCCAATTGTCGAATCCCTGACTCAACAAATCCCTTCGGTGAACCTACCGGGTTTCGATTAGGAGAACCCATGAGCGCTGGTGGAATCGTCGGCTAGACAGGGGGCGAGATTTACCCAGGTTCGGGGCCCTCGAAGAGGTAAAACCATTACTCCTGCATCTTGTCGATCTGTATTTGATGATTAGATCGGTTACAGAGTGCTCGAATCGAGAGTGGATCTCGAGTTTCAAGGCTTTTGGGTCGTGCGGTATTGCTTGGTCCTCTCTCGGGGGCTCTCCTGGCCTTATATAGGTGGCCAGGTCTCGAGTTCTACCCGGAGAGGACTTGAACCCTAGCTAGGTCGGTTACATGTTTTCTAACTTAACCCGCAAGTTTAGTGCGGGTGGGCTTCACGCGGGCCTTCTGGAGTATTCCAAGGGCTCCTCTTCTTGGGCCTTCACCTTGGGCCTGAGAGGGGGTGTCCTTATGCGCAGCATCCAAAATCCATGTATTCGTCAGTGGAGGAGAAAATCGCTCTCGTCGGAGACGAGCTCGCGGCCGCGGAAGCCGCATCGTCCGCCGCCGCCGGAGCCGAAGACGAGGCGGAAACTGCCGACAACTGGAGTGCCAGCAGTATTCCGCCATCCCTCCTTCCGACAATGGAGAAGGAGGGACTTGTGCTGAAAGGGAAATGGCGGATCCCGGAGGACGAGACCGAGCCCGCGCCAAAGGACGAGGAACGCGTACTCCTCTCCTCCCATATACTAAGAGGTATGGGTCTTCCACCATCCGCCTTTTTTCTCTAGATTTTAGCCCACTATAACATCCAACCCCACAATCTGTCACCCAACTCCATCCTCTATCTAGCCGGGTTTCAGGCCCTTCTCGAGGGATATCTAGGCATAGCACCTAGGTTAGATTTCTGGCTTTACTGCTTTGGGGTTAAGCGGAACTCTTAGGAGGGCGCACTCCCAACTTGTGGGACCATTTCCTTCACTGTTCGGAGGTTTAGGGAGGACTGGTTCCCCAAGATGAAAACATCGGAATCCATCAAATTCTGGAAGGGTTCCTTCTTTTATCATCCCGACGTTCCCTTCCCTGGGAAAACCACCGGGGTTCCACCTTTCTCGAACACCACCGCTGTTCCCCAAGAAAATTGGGGAACTGAAGCAGTTCAGACCCTGCCGCCGGATCTTCTCAGAATCAAGCGGCGCATTGCAAAGCTCGTCGCTTCCGATCCGCCTCTAAATGGCATGGACACGGTCCTTTGCTGGCTAGAAAGGCGGATTCAGCCTTTGGCTAATCACGACGCTCGTCTTCTCTGCGAATACTCGGGAACCGGCGATGCTACGCGGACAACCAGCAAGGATTGGTCGGCAAAAGATTTGCGCAAACGTGCAAATCAATTGGTCGCATCACGCGACCAATATGAAGAAAGCCGTCCAATGTGCACGGCCGAGAATCCATCTCCCAAGGTACAATTCTTTGCCTTATGGGTTTAACTCTTTTTCGTTTACTCGGTTTTCATGTCTTTGCCTCAGCTTTTACCTTCTTAACAGATTGCTGATCTTCCTGAGTCGGATCTTGCTTCCGATGCCGAGCTGGAGACATTGCGTGCCACCTTTGTCGGTGGGCGTATGCGCAAGAAGATTTCCGCTTCTCAGGAAGTCATTGATCTTGACGGGGTCCCCGTCGTCACCTCCAGGTTCGAACATCTGGGTTGTTTTATTTTGTCGAAATTTTCTTCCTTTATTTCGGAGTTTAACTTTCCGGCTTTTCTCCTTTTTAGCTTGCCTCCCTCTACTCTGAAGCCGAAAAAGCTGAAGAGGCACAAGGCTGTGGCCAGCAGAGGCCCACATCCCTCTCTTGCTACCGCTCCAGATACACCGATCGCAGCAACAGAAGAGCATGTTGCAGCCCCCAACACCGAGTCCCTGCAGACCAGCCACCCCATTGTGCCGGAAACGAACACGAGGGAAAGGGCGGTCCCTAAGGTGAGAGGTCCTTCTCGGATAACTGAAGAGGAGATTCCCACCTTCGACAAGGATTTCAAGAATATCAGCGATGGCCTTAGCGCGGCAGGGACTCTTTTTGCTGAGGACGCAAAAGAGTTCACCGAAAACTTGGCAGGTTTACAGCGGATAAGCCAGGTATTATCTCTAGCCCCCAAGCAACAAGTTAAAATGTATACTTTTCACTTAGTTCTTTCATAATCATGCTTTTTTCTAACTTAAGCGTTCTGGTTCATTTCCGTGTTTCAGCAAACCGCTGAAACCATAAATATGGAAGTTTTCATCAAGCTAACTGTCAATAATAAGGAGGTTAGAAGCCTTCTCTCTATTCTTGAAGTTAAGGAAACAGAGCTGGCATCATCTCAGCTAAAACTGGAGGAAACAACAAGTATAATTTTAACTTCTCTAAAGTTTTTTGTCCATAATTTTTTCTAAGTATTTTTTTCCAAGTTTTCTTAACCTAGAATTTTTTCCTTGCTTTTCAGCTGCCTTGGCGAAAGCCAAGAAAGTTGCTGAAGATGCCGGCAACGCCGAGAATCTCCGTCGGGAGAACTTGGACCTTCATAAGGATCTTATGAAGGATCTAGAAGCCAGCAATCTGGCTCTTGGAATTGCTCAATCCAAGGGCTCCCAACAAGCTGACAAGGACAAGGCCACTATCCGAGATTTGGAAAATGCCTTGAACATGCGCCTAGAGGAAGGCTCCGAATTGGACAAGATCCTTGGTAAGTTATCAACTTTTACCGGATTTCCTATGTCTTAACTTCGTTCTCTGCGTTTTCACTGATCCTTCGGTTATTTTTCTGAAAAAACAGGAGATGACCCAGATCTTACTCGGATTCAAAAAATCCGAGCTTATGGGAAAGTACTTACTGAGATCAGAGCTGCAGGCATGCAGCTGGTCAACAAGTATCTTCCCGCAAGAACTGGGGAATTCTAAGAAGTTGAGAAACTTCCGAAAGCTATCCTGGAGGTGGCGGAATCCAAGGAATCCACCTTGCGCTCTGCAGCACGGGGTGGTGCGCGCATGGCCTTAGGCCTTATGCGTATGCATTACCAAAGTGCCAAATCTTGGCGCGTGGCGTCCGGTATCCCTCTTGGATATTTGGAGACCCATCGGTTCACCATCTTTGATGAGATCTTGGGTCATGCCACCAAGCTCGCCTCTATGGTGAATATCTCCATCACCTATCCGGAAGAGGAGATTCCAGAAGCCCCCGAGGATGACAGC
This sequence comes from Alopecurus myosuroides, assembly GCA_028641055.1. Classification (NCBI taxonomy): domain Eukaryota; kingdom Viridiplantae; phylum Streptophyta; class Magnoliopsida; order Poales; family Poaceae; genus Alopecurus; species Alopecurus myosuroides. The sequence continues at coordinate 29,657,405 of CM054058.1, forward strand.
AGCGAAGATGACTCGGATGCCTGAAGAATTCTCCTTGTCCTGGATGCTGGAAATAGGAAATAGGAGCATTACTGCACTTTACAATGTAATTTATATTGTAATGCTTCTATTCTTTTGTATGAACAAGTACTCCGCCTGTTGCAGTAAACTTTTATGAAATCCTTTGCAAGTTTTCCGGGTTTTATGTTCCTTTATCTTCTAAGTTCTCTGGTTTATGTGCTTTAACTGTCCTTAGTGTTTGAAATGACTCGGTAGCACTTTAATCGTCACGCCAAGTTACTGGGTAAAACCGATCAGTTTAAACTTGGAAACATGGATCATACTAAAGGCATTTTTACTTACTAGCTCCAATGACCCAGCACATAAACAATCATATAATGCTTAGAGAAAAGTAAGGAACTTTTTGAATGAAGCTCAGGCACGCAGGCACAATCCGAGTTTCCTTTAACCTTTAGTAGGCCGAAAATCATTCAGTTTTTAAACGCCGAGCACGCAGGCACAATTCGGGTTAACATTGAGTATTTTGTAAGATCATTGGGAAATAGATATGATGGAATCATGCTTTGTACTATAATAAACTTGTAAAAACATGGATGTAAGAATTCCGACAACTTTATTTCATGATCTCAAAGATGTTTACATAGAAATTAAACTAAGTATAGAAGGGACGTAACTGCTGGATACTCCAGGGCCTCTTTGTCTCTCCTAGTTCATCATCTACCTTTCTCTTTCTATTGCGATTCGGCTTCTCGGGATCATCTTCCGTATCTCGAATGTCTACAAGATAGTATGATCCATTCTTCATGGCTTTACTGATGACGAATGGTCCTTCCCATACTGGGGCCAGTTTGTGCTTTCTTTGCTGCACCAATCTTAGCACTAGGTCACCTTCTTTAAAAGAACGATGCCTGATTTTCCGACTATGATAACGTCGTAAACCTTGCTGATAGATGGCGGATCTTTGAAGCACAAGTTCTCGTTCTTCTTCTAAGAGATCGACGGCATCCTGTCGTGCGTTTTCGGCATCTGATTCATCGAAATCCTGCAATCTTGGGCTGTCATGGATCATGTCCGTTGGGAGAATTGCTTCCGCACCATAAACTAGGAAAAACGGGGTTTGCCTAGTTGACATGTTTGGTGTTGTTCGGATGCTCCAAAGCACGGAAGGTAACTCTTCTATCCATGCTCCAGCTGCTCTATGGAGAGGAGATTCGAGTCTTGGGCGTATTCCTTGTAAGATTGAGCTATTCATTCTTTCAACCTGACCATTGAATTACGGGTGTGCCACAGATGTGAGATCTAGGAGAATTCCCGTTTGTCGGCAATATTTTGCCAACTCTCCAATAGAGAATCCCGTTGTCGGTTATTATGCTGTGTGGAACGCCGTATCTCATGACTATGTCAATGATGAAATTTCTGGCAGTTACACCGTCAAGTTTTTTTTATGGGTTTGGCCTCCACCCACTTGGTATATTTATCCACTGCTACGAGTAGATGTATAAGTCCACGTCTTGCATTCTTGAATGGTCCCATCATATCTAGCCCCCAGACCGCAAACGGCCATGTAATGGGGATAGTTTTGAGTGCTTGGGCTGGCATATTTGTCTGCTTGGCGTAATATTCACACCCTGCACATGTGTTTACTATGTGCTCAGCGTCTGTCTTGGCTGTTAGCCAGAAAAACCCGGCGCGGAATCCTTTTTTGACTATGCTTTTTGATTGAGCATGATGTCCGCAATCTCCGGCATAGATTTCTTGCAGGATTTCTCGTCCTTCTTCTGGTGAAATACATCGCAGAAAAATTCCAGTAGTGTTGCGTTTGTACAGGCAATTATTAATTACCGTGTATCCTTTGCATCGACGTTGAATCTGTCTTTGCAAGACTTCGTCTTCTCCATCCGGGTACTTCTGATCAACTAGGAAGTTTAAATAAGGGATTGTCCAATCCGGGTTAACGAGCATGACTTCAATTGACTCGGAAGCCAGAGGATAATTAACATCTCCACCTTTTATCGATGGTTCGTACAAATGTTGGACGAATACACCTGGTGGTGGGGTTTTGACCCTTTCTGATCCCATGCGAGCTAAAGCATCCGCGTTCTAATTTTTCTCCCTTTTAACATGGAGCACTTCGAATCCAAAGAAACAGATGGCAAACTCAACCACCGTTGTCCGGTATTCGACCATTATAGGGCTTTTGGCGTCCCAAGTTTGGTTGAGCTGGGGCTGTACCAAATCTGAGTCGCCATAGCATAGGATGCGCTTGACACCTATTTCCTTTGCGATATGCAAGCCGTGAAGAAAAGCTTCGTATTCTGCCACGTTATTACTGGCGTTGAAGTGTATTTGTAATACATACTCCATTGCATCTCCTTTTGGTGATTTTAGAACTACACCAGCTCCAGCGCCCTCCTTCATCTTGGATCCGTCAAAGTGCATGATCCAGTACTCGGACTCCGGCATCGGTGTTTTTTCCATTGCTTCCGTCCAGTCGGCGACAAAGTCTGCCATAACCTGGGATTTTATTGCCGTCCTGGGTTGGTACTTAATGTCGAATGCTGCTAGCTCGATGCCCCATTTGGCTACTCGGCCAGTTGCTTCCGCATTGTTTATTATATCCCCTAGCGGTGCTTTACATACCACTGTTATGGAATGTCCTTGGAAGTAATGACGAAGTTTCCGAGATGCGAAAAATAAGCCATATGCCAGTTTTTGATAGTGTGGATACCTTTGTTTGGACCCAGAGAAAACTTCACTTATGTAATATACCGGATGCTGGTCTGGTATGCTTTGATCATCTTTCTTCCTTTCCACAACAGTTACTGCACTAATAACCCGATTTGTAGCCGTAAGGTACAATAACATAGGTTCTTCGTCTTTTTGGGATGCCAAAATCGGATCTTTCATAAAAGTTTCCTTCAACTAGGTTAGCGATGCATCTGCCTCCTCTGTCCACTCAAATTTGTCGGATTTCTTCAACAATTTGTATAGTGGCAAGGCTTTATCCCCCAGCCGGCTAATAAACCTGCTGACGGCTGCAGCGGAACCCGTCAATCTTTGCACATCTTTTACGCACGTAGGCTTGGAGATGTTTAAGATTGCTTTGATCTTTTCCGGGTTTACTTTTATTCCTCTATGAGAAACGATGAAACCCAGAAGTTTTCCCGAGGGAACCCCGAATATGCACTTTAATTGATTTAACCTTATTTTATAAGTGCGCAAATTTTCGAAGGTTTCTCGCAAATCCTCAAGGAGTGTTTCTTTTTCCTTGGTAACGACAGCAATGTCGACGACGTAAATGTGGACATTTTTGCCAATCTGACTATGCAAACACCGTTGCATGCAACGCTGGTAGGTGGCACCTGCATTCTTCAGGCCAAATGGCATGGTTATATAATAGTACGTCCCATAAGGGGTTATGAACGAAGTTTTGATTTGATCTTCCTTGTTAATGCGTATTTGATGATACCCGGAATATGCATCCAAAAAGCATAAAAGTTTAGAGCCTGCAGTGGCATCTATTATTTGATCGATTCGCGGTAACGCGAACCTATCTTTTGCACACAGTTTGTTCAAGACGGTGTAATATATACACATCCTAAGGGTAGTAGTGTCTTTCTTCGGGACTAATACTAGATTTGCTGACCATTCAGTATGTATAACTTCCCGGATAAAATCTGCTGCCAAAAGCCGGATAATCTCCTTGCCAATAGCCTTCCGTCTTCTTCTGCCAAATCGACGGAGACCTTGTTTGACGGGTTTGGATCCTAGAATCACTTTGAGTTGATACTCAGCAAGTTCCCTCGGTACGCCTGGCATGTCTGCTGGACACCAAGCGAAAATATCCCAGTTCTCATGGAGGAATTTGATGAGCTCGCTTTCCTATTTGTCAGTCATCCCAGTTCCTACCATGATCAATTTTGTCGGATCTTTGGGATCTAGGATTACCTGTTTTGTATTCTCGGAAGCCTTGAAGCTATCTGTTGGCTTCCGGCTTTCTTTTCCTGCCGGCATTTGTGTTGGCGATACTTCTTTAGCCAGCTCTTTCAACTCTTCCTTTGCTATGACTTTATCAGCGCAAAGGGCGTTTTCTTTTTCCAACTCGTTTGCCAACTTTAAGTCTCTAGATATGGTGATTACTCCTCCTTTGGACCCTGGCATCTTCAGCTTGTTATAGATATAACATGATCTTGCCATGAATTTGGCGAAAGCTGGACGACCGAGTATCGCATGATACACGCTTTCGAACGACACCACTTCGAAGGATACTTTTTCCTGGCGGAAGTGATCTTTTTCTCCGAAAGTGACATCTAGGGAAATTTCTCCTAGGGAACGTGCTTGTCTGCCAGGAACGATGCCGTGAAAACGTATGTTATTGTGGTTGATCTGGGTCTCAGAAATTTTCAGATGCTTCAGTGTATCTAGGTACATTATATTGATACTGGATCCTCCATCCATCAGCAATATTTTTAGCCTAGTGTTTTGGACAATAGGGCTTACGACAAGAGCTTGCGTGCCAGGCTCAGGGATGTTTCCGGCATGATCAGACTGATCCCAGGTGATTTGTGTATTTGAATACTTCAAGAATTTCGGGGTTGCTGGAACAACCGCGTTTATTTCTCGAAGCGTTCTTTTTGCCACCTTTGCTGGGGGAGTTGCGAGGAAAGTTAGGTTGCATTCTCCATCAACCCTCGGAAACTTGGGCTCGCCTTTTCGCTGTTGTTCCTAGATTTTTTCGTCAGTGTCCGATTCACTGTCTTCTTTTTCAGCTTCTGGCTTTTGCTTGGAAAATTTTCTCTTTGAGTTCTTCCCTTTGTTTCACCTTCTGGCTTATGGCTTTTTCATATGCTTGTTCAGACGACATTGTGTGTTAGTGTGGGTGGGTTTCCCGAATTGCGAGTGGTGGACGCAGTTTTCCGACTTAATCTTTTTCCATTCTTCCTTTGTGTAATTGATCGGCTCCGTACTGCGTCCTTTCCACCTGTTACCATTTGCTCTCCCAAAGGCTATGTTAACTTCTCTGGGCTTTTGTGTTGTGTCTGGAGTTCCTTTTTTCTCAGGGCGAGGGTTCTTTTTGGCCTGTATCAGTGTATCGATATTGCCTCCTTTTGCCCACATGTCGTCCTCGGCTGCAGCATGTTCATTGGCGGTTGTAAGCATAGATCCGAGATCTTTGTGCTTTTTGGAACCGATTATGAACGGTACAAGTCTTGGTTTTAGGCCATTGATGAAATCATGCATTGGTTGGACGTCAGTTACTCCTGAGAAACTATTCTTCGTTTCCGTCCATCTTGAGATGAAATCCACGTATGGTTCATCCTCAAATTGGGTGCAACGGTTTAGCTGGTTGATGCTATTCGGGTATTTATAAGTTCCCCGGAAATGCTGAGTGAATACTCGAGCCATATCATCCCAGCTGTCGACAGTTCTGGAGGGTAATCCATTGATCCAATGTCTGGCTCCATCCAGTAACATTAGGGGAAGAAACTTTACAGCTTCCAAGTCTGTCCCATTGTTGATCTGGACGGTTGTATGGTAGTCTGAGAGCCAGGTATCCGGGTTTGTACTACCGGTATATTTTTGGTATGTTGGACCAACTTTGGCAAAGCCAGAATGAAGGGTTATCCTTCGGATCCTATCTGTGAAGCACTTAGGTCCAAAGTATAAATCGTCTCTTTCCGCCTATCCATGTGTGCGGAGTACCTGCCGGCTGAATGGACAGAAGGGGATTTGCTCCTTTCTTTTCCATTGTGGCGCGAACGCGCTTTTCCGGGATTTTCTCTATTTCTTCTGAGATCTTGCCCCTTTGGATAAGGTGGAGTTCTACTCCTGTTTCTTTCCTTATTTCTGGGGGGTGTCCGGGATCTCTCACGCCTGTGAGATATATCCTATCTTCCAGCTTTTTCAGCTGGGCGTCTCGGAGGCGGCATTGCTTTTCCTTCATTCCGGTGCTTTTCTTCCCGATCGCGAGGATTAAGTCCGTCTTTCGGGAGATGGGATCCGGTTCTAGACGCTTCATCCTTGTTGTCGGGATTTTTCTTGTCTTTTCTCGGATCTGCTTTCTTCTCTTTTGAATTGCTTGAATCTCCAGGTTCTTCCGGTCCAGGTGCCCCAGCGGCGCACGTAGCTGTTTTACATAGGGCTGAGTCGTCGTGCAACTTCCCTGATCGCTGTTGCCCCCGCTGTTGTTGTTGCCATGCTTTTCCTAGGAAAGCATACACCCCTTAAAGTTTTTCGCCGTTGGAGTACATATCATTGTTGAGGATGGCGAACACTGCTTCCGCGTTTTCTGCTACGGTTTTGTATATTGGTTCGCCTCTGGCATCTTTGCCGTTTACTTGCTTTTTCCATGAAGGGTTGTGAAACCTTTCTTTTGGCGGCAGTACTTCCGGTCTTACAATTCCGGGTAACCTTGTAGGTTTAATTCTAGATCTATTCTTTCTCTCGTATTCCTCGATTTCTTCCTTCATGAGATTGATGTCATCCTGGGTTTTTTGGAGGTGTTCACGAGTTCTGAATAGATGTTGCTGCTGCCTTTGGAGAGTTGGTCTCCTGGCTTCAAGCACTTCAGGGGGTTCGTGCAATCCCACTGGTGTTTGCAGTAATTCCTGTTCTTCTTGTTCTGTCATTGGCGGAACAAGGATTTCTTTTGTTTTCTTCTCCGCGGGCTTTATTCCGCTTGCGCCTCCTACTTCCGGGCTTTCATCGGCTGGATCGGCCAATTTCTTCTTCCGAAGTTTGAACTGGAGCTTTTTAGCGGCCTTATGCTTTTTCTTGGAAGAGGGAGGTTTTTTGATTGGTTCTTCCTCTGTCAGTTCTTTGACATCGGGATATCTTGGAGAAGTTTCTCCGTCCTCTCTCTCTTCCTCTGGCGGAGGAGTTCTAGGGCTTTCCTGGCTGCCGGCATCCGTGTTCTCAGCCGGTTTTGCCATTAGCACTTCGTGGAATCCCTCTTGGAAAGACTTGACCTTTCTCTCGAAAGCGTCTCCGTCTTCGTCTTCGGTATCGAAGTGATCCTATCAGGGTTCCGACTCTAACCTCGCCTCAATGGCGGCTAGTACAGAGTCAGCTTCCGAGTGCGTCGTGATGTCGACGGATGTCGGATCTTCCACCTCTGTTGTGGGAGTGTTGTTTTCTGCCTCTTGCACGGGATTACTGTCATCCGTGTTTTCGGCGATCTCGGATTGCACCATGCCGAAAAAGTGCGATTCACTTGTATGTCGGCGATCTTAGCAGAATCCGGTATCATAGTCGTCTTCGGCTGGGTATATGGCGGGTGGGATAAATTTGCTCCCACCACAGAATCCCATTGCTTCTGCAGTTAATCCGATAAAGATGTTTGCAGATCCAATCGGTAAAACGCAGGCACTTACCAGGTGATTCTGCGCCGGTATGTAAGATCCATTGTCGAGGAAGCGTCCGACGTCGTTGTCGAATTCCAAGCTTCTAACAGTTATGGAACTGCCGATCCCGCCGAGTATCCCAGATCGAAACCTAACACCTAACGTCGCTGGCCCCACGGTGGGCCCCAACTGTCGAGACATCGTGGTAGATTTCATAGACGGGGGTGCCATGAGACTACCGGTAGAGACGTGGGGGGACGTGGTTGTGCGAAAGACAATGACACAGGGTTTTTACCCAGGTTCGGTATGGCGCAGTAATGCGACGTTCCTACTCCTGCAATCTCACTATTCAGGACTAAAGCGTGGAAATACAGAGTACAACATGAGGTTCTATTAGCTTCTCGTCAAGGATCAACCTCTCGGCGAGTTAGCCTATAGCTTCTTGTCTATCTATCTTATCTCCCATCCGGCTTTATATAATAGCCGGATTAGGGCATACAGAGTAGGAAACCTAGAAGACTACGGTAATTCCTAACTTGGAAAGTAAGTAATCCGCCTTCTACTTCAAGCCAGATCACGTGGGCCACGATCCGGGTTCTTCTAGAATCCGTCTTCTGTGCATCAGCTTACTGGGCCGCCTAATGGACCATAGCCCATTACCATTTAGGCCACCCTGGTAATCCGGCACTTTAGACTACCATCTGATATACCCCTAGTTGGTATATATCCGACAGAAGGCGGTGGCCAAAGTCTTACTTCCCATAGTAAGCTCCACACTCATGACACCTTTGGCCTCTGTTTTCTCTTTGCCTTCAAAACCATTAAGCACCATGTTGGTCTTCATCAATTCATCTTCATCTAAACCCAATTTCTTGAAGACCGAATATGGCATAAGATTAACCACAGCACCACCATTAACAAGCATCCTAGTAACCGACGATCCATTAATGTGTCCTTTGACATATAGTGGTTTCAAGTGTTTCACCGGTTATTTTGGCTTCTCAAAGATGGCGTTCTTGGGACCAAAGTCCAGCTGCACTATGTCCCCTTCCTCGTCCATGGCACGAAATTCTGAAGGCAAGTAATAAACCATGTTAATATCCATACCTACCCGGATCGGCGTATTTTCATAATCCACTTGCTCTTCATTATATTCTAATGCGGACGCCGAATCTGGAATTTCATCAGTTGAAGAAAGTGTGGGAGGCAATGTAGATGATGCATCAATGCTCATTTCTTCCTTCTCGGATGGTGTAGGAGCTGGTGTGATTTCCATGGGGACTGCTATTCTATCATCTTTGCGCATCCACATCTTAGCCGGTGTGGGGTGAATTTCATCAAAATAATCATCCCTCCACCTTTCTGCCTCATCTTCATCCTTTTGTTGATTCCTCATATGTTGCAACCTCCTCTTCTTAGTTTTAGTCATTCCAGGAGGACACCACTTGGGCTGAGTATATTTAGGATCCCTCGGCTTAGCTTGGCTTGTACTAGCTTCATGATCATTAGCCGATGACCTTGGTTGAATAGCCAAAATAAGTTAACTAGAAATAGCTGATTTTCTCCATCAGCCGACTTCTTGAGCTTCAATGAGAACCTATCACAACGGAACCTGCATCATTATCATGACCTTGCTGCTTGCCAGATTCCGAAACTTCAGTATATGGCGACTTAGGACGCCATACTTTTTGTGCATTCTTACTTTGAAACGACCTATTTATACCATAGCTCAAACGGTATCGAACAGGACGAGTAATTCTATCATGGACAGATTTCCTTGGCGCAGCCCAACCGGATGAAAAGCATGTGGTGCCATTGGGGGCTGCACCCACCCTCCGTTGAAGTAATAGGGCGCATAAGGTGGCGGCGCCATACATGGTCCCGTCGCCCACTTTCCGTACGTCCCTTTATAATGTGAATACTCCTCCCTTGGAGGTTCCTTGGACTCTTTATACGTGATGGTCGGTTGTAAGCTGAACCAGCCGCTTGGTTTGTATATTTGTTCAAGAGCATATCAAAGGTTGTCTTGATCTTCTTATATTGAGCATTCTCCTCGTTCTTCTTCCACTTGCCAACCTTCGGATTCTTTAGTTTGATGAACTTGGCACGAGCTTCTCTTTGAGTTTGTTGTTGCCCCCCGGGTGTAGGATTTTTTTTATAGTGATCTTCAATATCTCCTTGCCATTGGGTTGCTTGTCAAGAACAATCTCCCTTCCTGAGGCCTTCTCCTTCTCCTTGCTATTCCTGGGGTCACCAACAACAACATTATTTTTGTTAGCGGATCCGGCCACTTCAACCAAATTAGCATCTTCTTCCCATGCAGTTCCAAAGTGTTCATCGGGAATGGCTGCTTGTCAATTTGCATGTCGGCAAAGCTTAATCGTCCATCATTAATAGCCTATTGTATCTGTCGCCGAAAAACATTGCAATCATTAGTAGCATGAGAAAAAGAATTATGATACTTGCAATAAGCACGCCGTTTTAACTCCTCAAACGGCGGTAACGTATGAGACATTCTAATCATTTTGTCCTTCAACATAGCATCAAATATTCTATCACATTTGGCTACATCAAAACTAAATTTTATCTCATCTTCAAGATTCTTGCGAATCGGCTTGAGAGCATCACAAATATAAGGTTTGGCCTTTGAAGGCCAAACAAATTCAGCAGCGTAAACATCGGCCTCATCTTCCGAATTCTCACTACTATACTCAACCATATTAAAACGAGGACGATCATATTTAGATTATGCTCAATTTTTGTTTCTTTGCTTCGGCTTTCTTGATCCAAAGCTCTTTGCAAAACTTGGTTGACATTTAAAAACTCATATCCTTCAATTCTCTCTTTAATGTGAGTTCTCAAACCATTAAGCACCAAGTCTGCCATGTCTCTTTTAGAAATCACTAAGCTATAACATCGGTTTTTAGTATCTCTGAACCTTTTGACATAATCGGCGACCGATTCATCATGCTTTTGCCTAACCGATGTAATATGTGACAATTTTAAATCATTATCCCCGCTATAAAAATGCTCATGAAATTTCTTTTCTAAATGATACCAAGTATTAATAGAACCATGAGGTAAAGCAGAAAACCATGAAAAAGCCGTACCAGTTAAAGACAAAGGAAATAAACGCACTTTCAAAGGATCACTATTACCAGCTTCCCCTAATTGTGCTAGATATTGACTAATGTGTTCCCAAGTTGTCTTACTATCTACTCCATTAAATTTTACAAAATCTGGTACCTTATAACCTTGAGGGTATGGTAAAGCATCAAAATATTCCGGGTAAGGCTTTTGATACATCCGGCTTACTGGCTTCGGCTCAATTCCGAAGTTATCATAAAACATATTTTGCAACTTCGCCCTTAAAGTGGCCATCTTTTCATCTACCATGGGCGAAGTTGTTTGCGGTAATGAAGCATGCATATTAGTGCTAGTAGTAATTGGATTCATCCGCGCCATTGATGCCAAATTAAAATTCGGCGCTATGACTATAGCCAAAGGTTGTGTGACCTGATTCGGCGATGTTGCCGAATAAGGCATACTCCTAATAGGAGTGGGACATTCTAGCGCATTCACAGGTTGACTATTTTGGGTATAGTAAGGATTCATCGGCGAATTGTGTGGCACTGTCGATGAACTAGGATTTTCTGTAGTTGCTTTTGCACCAATGCTACTAGGATAGTTATGAGCCGTATTTTGACCAGCTTTTATATATTGTAACATAGAATCATAAGCTTGGCGACTAGATTAAGTAGTGTAATGATTAATGGCTGCTAATTGATCTTTAGGAAACACTTCATTACTTACAGAGGGTTCGGCTAAGTTGTCGATCATTGGTGGAAGCTTGGCCTTCCCCAGTGAGGTGATAGCACCTTGGCGATCCTTCTTGAAGCTTGCAAGGAAATCTTCAGCATCTTTCTCCTCTTGCTTCTTCTTCAAAGCCTCGAACTCCTCCTTACGCTGCTTCTCTAGCGCATCAAGTTGATCTTGACGCTGCTTTTTTAGCGTCTCAAAAGCTTGGCGTTGGTCTGCCGAAAGATCATCGAAGCTAGGCTTAATGATGTTTTCGGCATTAATCTCATAGGGATGGGGAATCTTGTCGTCCGACATGATGATCTTTCCCAGCAGAGTCGCCAAAAAGTGTATTGACACACGAACACGTCACATGTACCCTCGGCGTCGAGCGCGATACGAAAGACACGTCGCCGAAGGAGGCTCGCCGGAAGCGATACGCAAGACAATTCGGCGGGCGCTTTTGAAGATCCGAAACCCCACGCGGCCGGGAGAGACCCCGTCTGGACGTGCGGTGGCGATGGGCTGCCCTAGGTCAGTTCGCCCTTCCCAACGCTTTCGTAGATCGAAGCCGTCCTAAACGAAGAACGCCGACGAACGAAGAAGAAGATAACTAGGGTTAGGGATGAAGTATGTAGATGGGTTTTTGCGATTGTCTGTTATCAATCGGCCGTCACCCCTCATGTATATGAGAGGAGGATGGACTTCCCGTTCAAGTAAAAGGCTTGGATTCACGTCCAAAAGCCCTAATTTGCATCCAATTCGGATGTTTGAGTTGAACCATCCAAAACAGTTCGGTCTGAAAACTGGCTGCACCTTGCGGGTTATTTTCGAGTCAGGAAACCAGCTCAAATAGAAATCACGTAGAAGACAAAGTTGTTCGTCTCGGAAAGACGAAGAACTTTGATGTTTCATTCTTTTTCATCTGACATCATCTTGAAGGCGTAATTGTATGTGCACTAAAACATGTTTGAGTCGAATCCGAATCTGTCAGTTCTGACCTCCGTATTTTGCAGATTAGAGATAGCAAACGACATCCGATCAAAATCTCGTAGAAGATAAAGTTTTTCTTCTCGAAAAAACGAAGAACTTTTATTCAATGAGTTTTTCAATTTGACCTCACCTTGATGCTTCAAAATCAGGTGGAAGAAGTTCGACGCAATCTGAAGGTTTTCCAACTTGTTTCACCAATGCTCCCGCCAAAGTGCAGAGTATGTCTATGGTTTGACGGATTTGCTTGCATGATAAGATGATCTATTGTATTTTGGCTCTAGAAGTTGCATACTTTTATTCACATTATTTTTCATTTGAGCTCATCTTGTTGCCTTCTTTTTGTGAGCCAAAAACGAGTGTCAACACAGACAAAAAAAGGCATACAATTTTCCTTGAACTGACCATGTGCTCGGTGGCTGGCGAGTGTAAAAAGGAGCGAAAAAACTAGAGTGTGTTGGTGGAGACCAAACTAAGCCAGCCCACTTGGGGTAAGCGCTTTAGTCTCACGTCCCTGGCAGACACAACAAGCGTCCTATCCCCTCTTGTTTTGTTACTCGTATAGACCTTAAATGCGTGAAAAAAAAATACCGCAGATCAAAACTTGTCGAAGTTATATTTTTAAGTCTTTAGGTAGTACTCTTAAAAAATTTAGTGCAAAAAAGGCCGAACATGCAAGGGTTGGGCTTCATCTGCAGAGATGGAAGGGGTCGTTGTGGTGGCGCTTCGACATTGTTTTGAAGGAGCCACAACCCTGGCAACGCTATAAGCGTTGGCCTGTATGGGAAGGAATTGATCCTCCTAGAAGTCTTCAATGCTCAAAGGTTAATCGTGGCATTGCCATGTCAAACTGTTGTGTAGGAGAACAATGAGCGCATCCAAAGGGGACACCATTGCAAGATTCTTCAAGAAATATTGCAAAGGAGGGATGTATTAGAGGCCATTTTCGGCCACGAAACGCGAAAAGAGAATAAAGAAGCTCATAGTGTAGCTGGAATTGCGACTACTCTAGATATTGGGTGTCGTGTGTGGATAAATAATCTCGCAGAAGATGTTTTATTCCTGCTGAAATAAAAATGCAGTAAAGCTTCAGATGTCCCCTTAAAAATGCAGGAGCAAATATGCTAATTATGTGTTCTACTCCCTCCGTTTCTAAATGTAAGATGTTTTAGCCCCTTTCCACATTTACACATGTCTACGTGTATCTAGACAATTTTTAGTGTATGTGTTCACTCATATTACATGAGTAATAGCTACAACATCTTATATTTAGGAGCAAGTGTATTATTAGATTATGCGTGAGGCAACCAGTTTACCAGTTTTGGTAATCGGGTAAGGTCTCTCAGCACGAGTTTCGATATTGTACTTCCTCCGTCCCGAAAAGGTGTCATAATTTTGTCTAAATCTGCGCGTATCTAGACGTGTTTTTATGTGTAGATATATACGAGTTTGACAAAGTTGAGATATCTTTTTGTGATGGAGGGCGTAGTTTCCAATCTTCAGTGCAGAAAAAAAAACTTTGGATGATTTCTATTTCACAAACTCCTTACACAATCCATGCCAAAAATTAATTCATTAATCCGTAGACACACTTTGAGTGACATTTCGCTGGTAATTAGTTCAGAGAGGGTAGGGCGTCAACATGATCCAGGAACTTTTTGAGGCAGCGGTTGTAAACACACGGCCTTTCCAGGTGGGCTAGATGTCCTGCTTTCCTTATGGTTTGCAGCGTCGCCTTCTCGCCCAGCTCCCTGCATTTTGATATATATGTTTCCCTAACTAACCATTTGTATAAAGTATACTAGACAATTCCCCGCGCGTTGCCGCGGGATTGTTTGTAACATATATTGGAGTTACATTTGGTTTCATGGGAGAGAAATAGTTATATTATAAATAAAATTTCAAAGGAAAAAAAACTAAGATTTATTTTATTTGAATATTTATTATTATAAATATTTTTATTCAAATAAGTAACATAGGAATTTCTTTAGACCTTATAGTGGGTGGACATGCAGTGTTCCTTTTTTCATGCATTAAAGGGTGGGAGATCCTCAGAGAGGTCCGTTGTGTTTTGTTTAGGTGGAACACTTCCTTTTAAAGTGATGTACATTGGTGGTCTCGTAGCATTCATCATGTCTGCAATAGCTTCCATGTATTTGTTGTTGGTTCCCCTGCAATGAGAAGGATACGGTGGGAGATTATTTTTTGGTGCATCAGCTCGCACCCTGGAGAAAATGGTATAGTCTTGTAGTCATGCATGTTGCCTTCTTGAAGATTGTCCATCTATTTACCAGTAAGGAAAAGTTTGTGGAAGAAAAGGTGATGAAATTGTGGGGTTACAGGCTTACAGTCTTTTGGGGCAGTGTTATATAATTTTCTGCGGTCATAAAGGACGTGTAACCGACGGATAATTTTTAATCTTTACTATTAAAGTGCACTCGGTAGTGTTCGTGATTGCGGTACGTCAACCATCCAGCCTACCATCCCGCGGGCGAAAAAGAAAAAAAAAAAGCAAAATTAAAAATCCGCCACTCACGGACGCACGGGCACGACTCGTTCCCCATCCCGTGTCCGTTCCCCTTTCCTCGTCTTCTTCCCACTCCTTCCTCAAATCCAGCGTGAAGCAACTGCTTCTTGCCGCGGCCCCCCTGCGCGAAGCAACCGCTTCTTGTCGCGGCCCTCCTCAACTTCGCCCTCCATGCTCGCCATCCCCGCCCCCCGGCGTTCCTCTTCGCCAATCCAGCGAAAACCGCTGCAAACCAGTCTGCAGCTTGGCTTTCTCCTCAGCTTCTTGTGCTGCTGGCCATGGTGGCCGGACTAGAAATCCCAAGCTTTGCGGCGGCAAGTCCGTTTCTTCAAGCTCTCCCAATCGTGGGTGTCGTCCTCAGGTGTTCTGCTTGCTGATTTTCTCTTAAATCGAGGCGCCATATGGCGATTGTTGGAGTTCACGCCTACCCTGCAGAGATTTCACCGATGGCCACCATGTGCGGCAATGGGGACCGGGGACGTACTCCCTACAGAGAAGCCTGTCATCCTTGTCGTGCAAGATCCATCACGGGACTCCAGCCTATGCTTGCATAGTCGCATCCTGCGGCAAAAGAGTGCCCCTACGGCGGCGGCGGCGTGAGCTAAACCGTGCTGCTTGTCCTCTTGGGAACAGTATGCTTTAGTCCAATGCGCATGCAAACTGCAGCTCTTTCAGTCTATCTTCACCGTGACAAAATGCAGGTAATACTATTGCAAACATGTTCCCCTGCCATGCTATGTCTCCACAATACATATGCACATAACACATCGTGCTGTAAGCATAGCTAGCATGTCCCTTTCCATGCGACTTTTCCACAATACATAGGAACATTAATGAAATTGTTTGATAAATGGCAGATCCTGCTGTGAGCATTAGGTGGCAGAGGGTCGCAGATGAAAACTGAAAGTTATTCCAATTATTGTGACCTGGTAGGGTGAGCAGTTGCAGTGTAAGTCTGAAAAAGATTGTTGATGATCAGGTATTTGCTTCTGCGGCATTTGGTAGGTAAATTTGCTGTAATTTTGCAAACTGATATTCTTCTTGTTGGTCTAGGTCAAGCAATGCGCTTTGGAACACAGAATAGCAAAATACATTCAAATGTATCAACACTTGTGTCACAAAGGTGTTTCAAGTTAAGAAATCCACAAAAGTTGGAAAGGAGAATCGTAAGGTCAGACATTTGAGAGGTTATCCATTTTGTTAGTTACAGCTGAAGATTTTCATCCTGCTTATCTCTTGTGTTTTTATTAATTAATTTTATAAAATTATAGAAGATGCTTACGATTTTCATGTTATTGGTATCGTGTTAAGGAATGGACACCCACTCCTGATATCTCAACTCTTTGGCGATAGATGCATATGATTCCCAAGTATGTGTGAATTATAGCCAGTTTCTCGTAAAATGCCCCCATATCAGCATGTGAGCATGGTCTCTTCTGTTTCTCTTGTATATAAATCTGTAATATGCTTTTCTCCAATTCAACAATTTCTCAAGTTCACCAAGTGTGTGGTTAGTGCTTGTTCTTTTATTAGGATCCACAGCTTGAATCGTGTATTTAGTTTCTCTTATGTAAAGAAGGCCAAACATTAGTGTGTACCATTTTTTTTTCTGTTCCACGGAACAGAGGAAGGAGTTGGGAGTTGGTAGGAATAGAGTCATGAGAAGCACAAAGCGCAAGATGCACGACAATGGTTCCTTTCCAGTTTGTTTTTTCAGTTATTTTCACCTCAATAATTATCTAATGTTTATGTGGTAATACGGTTAAGCTTATTTTCTTTTGTTCCTTCCGAGTTCGAGGCCTCTTGCACGTTGATTTAGTTGTGCTGGTGTTGATTTGATGCCAATACTTGAGAGCTGGGACTAGGCATTACTGGTGGGAACCGCATGCTAATTACACTACATTTGCGCTTATGTTTGTTGCTTCGCCATTATGCAGGCAATAATCTCTTATTCAGGAATATGTATCGGACATAGGAAGTGGAAACAAGTTACAGGTGTTTTCAGCATAATTCATTCCTCAAATTTTAGAAGGTATGGCTTTTCCTATCGACCAAGTATATAATTCAGCACGTGAAAAGTGTAGTTGAGCTAGGGAGAAATATCATCTTCTGTCAACAAATAATGCTCCTTTTTGTTTTATTTCACTCATTTTATTGCTCGCTATGAATTGTATTTGATCGTACGATATATATGTTTACATTATTATTTTGGTGACACGTGATGCTTCTCACAATTTGGAAAAGAAAAGAACCAGAAATAATAAATCACGATAATCCTTTTGAATATGTATCATCTCCTCTACACTTTCGTGTTTGTTCCTTTGTTGAGGAGTAACTTAACTTCTGGTAACCATATGCCTTCATCTGAAAATATTGATTCAGTGATCAAATGTGGGTTCATATTTCATACAAAAGTGAAAGTAATATTGTTGGTTGTAATAGCTTCAGCAGAATTGGACAACAAAGGACTTCTGCAGTTGGAAAACATTCCAACCAGGTCAAGCAGGTTGCATTAGCTTCACTGGTTTGGCATGCTCATATTCCATCAGCAACGAGTGTAGAACAGTGTCGCTCGAGGCAGGCATCAGATATGCAGCAAACTGAAGATTACAATACATTGAGGCATAATCTGATTTTAAACTGTTGGTTGGGCTCTGGAATACTAGGCATCATTGCCGATCTAAAGTCCTCCCAATTCTCATTGAAGTTTAGGAAATTTGCTGCTTAGTTTATGGCTAGACTGTACCCCTTATTTTATGCTAAGTTGTAACTTTGAGAGTGGTGAGAATGACTCAACTGTGTTATGTGCATGTAGAAGTTCTTTTGGGTACATTTTTAAGAGATTTGTGACAACAACTGTTAGACTCAAGAAAAGTGCTTCTAGGCTTATGACACCGACTCTGGCGGTAATGTTAAATTATTGCCAGCTTAAGTTTTTTGTGTCCATGCTTACGATACCGACTCCGAGTATAATGTTAAATTTTTGTCTGTCTATTTTTTTGTAGCAACACAAAATAATAAAAAATATATTTAAATGGGTTCCTTTTTCATATCATAGAACTTGTGCAAACAATGGTTCTGACGTGATGATGCTTCTATGGAAGAAAAAATCATCGGGTTTTACGCAGTTAAAGGAAGTGAGCATAGAGTAATTTTGTTCTTCTTTCTACTCATGGATGTGACATATATAGACAATCTCGATCCTTCGAAATAAACCACCAATATGTGTGCAATGTTCTTGGCAGATACAAAAACATAACGAGAGAAAAATATTAATCGTGGCAACGCACGGGCATTCAACTAGTACAAATTAATAATGAACTTGCAGGAACTAAAAAATCGTAGAAGTGTTATTTGTTTACTGTCTGTCATTTAACCTGTGCATGCAGGTATTAACACCCCCACATAACTGCAAAGGGCGATTTACACTTTATTACTGAAAGTACATGGTAGAAGAGAAGTAACCAACCACGAGGATATATCAGAAAAGAAATTGGGATTACATGTAATCAAACATATTTTAACATGATCGGTCGCCATTCTTTAGATGAACTCCAGTGCATTCCTCTTCGATCAGGATTATGTCACGGATATATTTTCTCGACCTTTAGTGGCAATCTCTATTTCCCGAAACATGACAAACAGCTTCCATTCTTTACTCATGGATCGGAGATGCTAGTTTCTTCTAACACAGATGCTAGTGCTGCAGTAAATCACCTAAGAACATGGATGTAGGAATTACCAACAGGAGCCTTCAGTGTGTTGTGCCACGATATGAAGGTCCAAATATATGGAATCTTGTCCGATCGAGGAGTGAAGCAGCTGAGTCAGTACAAAATAATATAACAGGGAGCATTGAGAAAACAGTGAGAACATGGATGTAGGAATTACCAACATGAGCCTTCAATGTGCCGTGCAACGATGAAGGTCTATGGGTTCTTTGGCCGTTGAGGCGTTGAGCAGCTGAGGCAGTACAGAATAATGAAACCTTGAGCATGGAGAGAAGATGAGGTAGTTGATCAGAAAGAGGTATGATGGATAAAACATGAGGGTGACGGTATCAAGCGTGTGGAAGAAACCCAACCGTGCTGGCGGCCGATGAGAACAAATGCGGCGAAGCTGGAGCTCAGACTTTAAAGAGGAGAATTCTGCGCCAACTCATCGGATGCCTCCATCGGTTTCCGATTCTCGTCGAGATCGTCGGAAGAGGAAGTGCGTGCACTGTCACGGGATTGATTGGTAAAAAGAAACGCAAATCTTCAATGGGCGTGGAAGTTCGAGAGATGTCCATGGCGAGATCTGTTCGGCCGCAAAGAAACTAACCATCGCTGGAGAAGACAAATCTCACCTTAGATGGGCTACGTGTGGCCTTTTGGGCTACTTCAATATAATAGCCTGGCATTAAAAATGGCCCGCATGATAAATTTCTAAACCGCTGGAAGGTACCAAGGGAAAAGTGGCGTTCGTTCAACATAGGTAAATTGAAACTGACAAATGATGAGGTGGATCAAACGATGAGGTGGACCAGTTATATGAGTGCTGATGTGTAAGTCTTGCATGTTAAGAGAAATAGACATAGTGGGTTGCTCCCATTTAGATATTGTAGATAGGTAGGTAACTGGTGTTTTCTTACTCTTCTAGTCTCTTGCCAATCTCTAGAGGAAAGAAGTTATCGTTCTCTGCCCACAATAGAAGTATGTTCTGCAAGCATTCGATATATGTAAGAAAAAATCAATGATGTGCAACTGCAACGGGCTATGTTGACTCTCACCCAAGAAAAATAAGAACATGCTACGTAGGGGTGAAAACCAAATGATAAAAAACGACCACGTGTAAACTGTAAAAAAGATAAAGCAGGGACCTCTTCTTTAATTTAGTCGGCACAATTTATTTACAAACGATCTATGTAACCTGGTGAAACCAGGCAAGAGGGATCTAATGCTAACAGGACCCCCACCAACACTGTCTTAGGTGGTTTCATGAGGGATGCCAGAACTTCTTATGGCAGACAGGCTGGATGCCCATCCCAAACTGAACAATGCAAGGATATGATTTTTGATTATAGAGGTAAAAGGAAAGCTCCTGAACCTTCTGGAAGTTCACAGGAGGACAGTGAGGAGGAATCTTTTGCAGCCCAGGTTCATAGACTGGGGTATAATGCCAATCAAGATCAAAACCAATTGATTCCTATGCCTGTAGGTGGTCCTAGCACTAGGAGCCAACCTGGCCCTGCTGTGGACCACTATAACAAATATTTGGAGTATCTGGCAAAGACAAAGCTCATTACTGATGGGGTTGTTGAGAATCCTGAGGAACCCTTGCAGAATGAACTTACCTATGAGGATTTCTTTAAGCAGCTTATGCAGTCGAGAAGTGATAAGAAGGATATGTGGAAAGATAAACTAAATCAAATTCCTGGTGCTCAGATGCAACCTGTGGTTGAGTCCCCTCTTACCTCCTATAGCTCTGATGGTTTTTCAAAGTCTACATCTGCGATGTCCGCTGCTTCTGAGGAATTTCAGCAAGTGCACCCCTCTGCGGTCCACATTACTGAAGTAACTCGTAGCCCATCGGTGGCTACTGTTTCTCTCCCTGTTGAGGTACCCCCTTCATCGATCACACCTGCTCAGCCTGCCCCCTCTAGGGCCAGTGCAAGGATTGCTGCTTTAGGAAGAGCAATGATGATATGGTGCAGAGGGCCACACATTTTATTGCTAGGAGGGATGAAGGTATACCTTTGTGTTCTAACTCCTTCTCTGCCCTTGCTGATAACGATATTTCTGATAAAGCTCTTGAACTTGGCATTGCTTCTTCTTCTTTTACCTTGGAAACTGTAAACTTGTTGAGGGATTGGGAGGTTGCCAGGGCTAATCTGTTAAACAAAAAAAAAGTTTTATCCAATTCCAATCCTGAAAGTTCTGTTGCTACCATACATCAAGACCTTGGTGTTTCTAGTAGGTTATTGCCCATTGTGGAACATGTAGTGGAATCCTCCTCTGATAGTGATTCCATTCCTTTCACTCCTGTGATTTCCAAAAGGACTGCTAAAAATCTGAAAAAGAAATCTAGGTCTAAGAGTAAATATTTTCAGGGTGTACCCCTTTTTGGTACTTCTTCCCTAGGGAGGGTCCATTCAAACCACCCTTTGAGTGGGATTGTTGATGGGCCTAGAGTCAGATCCAAACCTAAAAAACTATTATGATAGGTGTTTTCTTCAACTGCAGAGGGGTGGGTAAGAAGGGTTTTTCCATCAACCTTCTTGACATGATTAGAGAATTTGATTTTGACTTTATTGGGTTGCAAGAAACGATGAAAACTGTGGTGGGACCTGATGTGTGGAGAAAGTTTGATCCAGAGGGCAATTTCCTTTGGCATTGGTGACCATCTGTTGGTAGATCTGGAGGTATTTTGTGTGGTGTCAAGTCCTCTAGGTTTGACATCATCAATGCCACTACTGATAGATTCTTTGTTAAAGCACATGTTCTTGACAAGAAAATCAATAAGGAACTTGTTCTTATGGTGGTGTATGGGGCTGCTCAGGATTGTGATAAGACTGATTTTATTGCCTCTTTTGTTAGCGTGTGTTCACACTTGTCTTTGCCTGCTTTGATTGGGGGGATTTTAATATCTTAAGATTTTCCTTTGAGAAGAATAAACCTGGGGGGGTTACAAAGTTTTCTGATGTTTTTAATTCAATTATTAGGACCTATTCTCTTAGAGAAGTGGATATGGCTGGTGGCTTGTTCACTTGGACTAATAATCAAAAGTGCCCTACTCTTGAGAAACTTGATAGAGTCCTTATGAGCTTTGATTGGGAAAATTTATTTCCCCTTACTAGTGTGAGGAAAATTCCCAGGACCATTTAAGACCATAATCCTTTGATTGTCCCTAAACAGAAAGTATTTAGGCTTGAGAAATCCTGGCTGGCTCATCCTGATTTTGCTGCTAGAGCTGAGAAAGTATGGGGGGCCTCTATTCCCTTTGTGGATAGTGTGTCATCTATACAGTTGAAAATTAGAAAGTTCAAGAATTTCCTTAAGGGGTGGGGGCCAATATTAGAGGAGATTCCATCAGATTAAGAAAAGGGTTGTCCTGTGAACTTGAGTCTCTAGAACAGTTGGAGGAACTATAGGTGTTGTTTCTGCTGATCAGTATGGGAGGAAAGGGTTTATTCAGGGTGAGATGATGAGGCTGTACTCTGAGGAAGAGAAGTTTTGGCATGAAATATCAAGTGCAAAGTGGCTTCTTCAGGGGGATTCAAACTATTCCTTTTTTCATAGGATAGCCAATGGCAGGAGGAGAAAGAATATTATGTACTCTTTGAATAATGGTGATGTTTGTGTCCAGGGGACTGCAGAGATTCTCACTCATGCCACTGATTAATACAGGCAACTTTTTGGACCTGGGGAAGGAGGGTTGTTGAGGTTCTCTCTTGATGTTTGGAGGGAGGAGGAAAAGTTATCTCGGACAGATAATTCTTTGTTGGACAGTCCCTTTTCTGTGGATGAGGTTAAGACTGCAATTGATTCCATGATTAGGAACAAAGCTCCAGGCCCAGATGGGATTCCTATTGAGTTCTTTCAAGCCTGTTGGAATATAGTTTAGGATGATGTTATGAGACTGTTCAATGATTGGTACCTGGGGGGTCTTGGTCTGTATAGACTAAATTTTGGAATGCTTATTCTTTTGCAAAAGACTCCTGATGCTGACTGTTTGCAAAAATATAGACCAATATGTTTGCTGCAGGTGATTAATAAGATCTTCACTAAGGTGGCCACCCTCAGAGTGGAACCTTTTATGGAGAAACTTATCTCAAAATGTCAAACTGCCTTTATCAAAGGCAGGAACATTATGGATGGGATTATGTCTCTCCATGAGATTGTGCAGGAATCTAAGAAAAGAGGACAACAAGGAGTGGTCCTGAAGCTAGATTTTGAGCAAGCTTATGATAAGGTTGATTGGTCATATTTACTTCACTGTGTATCCGTGAAAGGTTTTAGCCCACTATGGAGAAGGCTCATTGAGGAGATTGTGAGAGATGGCACTCTGTGTGTGAAAATCAATAACACTAGAGGGAATGATTTTGGAAGTCATAGGGGAGTGAGGCAAGGGGACCTTTTTCTCCTTTTCTATTCAATTTGGCAGCTGAAGGGCTGGCAAAATTGATCCAGCAAGCTCAGGACAATGGGCATGTTGTTGGCTTGGTACCACACCTAGTGGACAAAGGTGTGGCTATTTTTCAATATGCTGATGATACCCTTTTGATGGTTCAGGATGATGTGGATTAGATAAGGCAGTTAAAGTTAATTCTGTATTTGTTTGAGGCTATTTCTGGGCTAAAGATAAACTTCATGAAAAGTGAACTCTTTTTGGTGTTGGAGGATTCCATCAAAAGTGTTGCATATGCTGATATGTTGAATTGTCAATTGGGGCACTGGCCAATGAAGTATCTTGGAGTTCCTGTCAGTGGTTCAAGGGTACTGGTGGCTGACCTGAAACCCCTTGTGCATAAGTTGGGTAAGAAACTGAATGGCTGAGTTGGCAATAACTGCTCCATTGGGGGAGGCTTACTCTGATCCAGTCCTCTCTCAGTAGCATTCCTATCTATCACAAGTCCATGTACATGTTGCCTGAAACTTGCTTAGAGGAGATGACAAAAATTATCAGGAGATTTTTTTGGCAGGCCACCAATTCCAAGAAAAAACATTACTTGGTCAGATGGAACATTATCAACAAACCTAGATCTAAAGGTGTCTTGGGGATAAAAAATCTGAAAGTTTTTAACTACTGCCTTCTATTTAAGTGGTGGTGGAGCCTGGAGATGGAAGATAGGCTATGGCAGAATCTTGTTAAGAACAAATATGGCATTTCTCATCGATCTGGAGGGTTTTCATGAGGCAACAAGACTCACCTATTTGGAAAAACTTGGTGAAACTTAAAAAAATGGTACATGCAAGGGAGAATGATGATAATTAATGGTGGAGGTGAAACTGACTTTTGGCATGACCATTGGTGTGGTAAACTCCCTCTTTGGACTGTATGAAAATTGTTCTGATCAGATATGCACAGACAAAGAGATGCATTCCTGGAGATGGAAGTTAGGATTTAGGAGATGGCTCAGTGTTGAGTTGCAAGATCAAGCTTCTAAGCTAAAGGATTGTCTAATGACTATGATTCATTGAGAGCTTTCTCAGGAAGGTGTTTGGCTGTGATTCATTCCACCAGGGTTAGCTTTAGGTGAACCAGAATGTAGTTTGCAGCCCTTGTAGGAGAGTCGACAGTGCTTGTGCTGCCCACCGGTGCTGGCAAGTCAGTGGCTTGTGTTTGCGCTTGCGCCTATGCTTGTGCTGTCCACCGGCGCGGGCAAGTCACTGAATTTTGCTTCTGCTTGTGCTGCCTACGAACGGCTCGGCTGCCGATGAGTTGAGGCGTGGTTGGGCGTGTGGGAGCTGGAAACCAAGACGGCGGCGTTGAGGTGCACTAGTGGAAACAACCCCTTTCGTCCAGGGGGGGGGCACCTGTCCCGGTTGCAACCAAATCCGGGACAAATGCTACGCATTGGTCCCGGTTTGTGCGCCAGGGGCAACAAAAATCGCCTGGGGGAATTGGTCCCGATTCGTGGGGAGATATTGGTCCCAGTTCGTGGCATGAACCGGGATCAATGCCTAGCCACAGGCCACGTGGCACGCGCATGGGCATTGGTCCCGGTTCATGCCACGAACCGGGACCAATGTCCCCCTTCCCCTATATATACTGCCCCAGCCCCCCCTTTTATCTTTTTTTTTTGCTTGGAGGTGTGAGAGAGGTGGGTGTTAGTGTGTTTTATTTTACTATGCACACGAGGTGTTCGACGAAATTCCCGAGCCACACATAAGCTCACTGAAAATGATATCTTCAACCGAGGTTAACAAACTTATCTTTTTCATCTGTAATTGATACATAAAAAAGTAATATTTGTCGATGTACTGTGGTCATTTATGTATTAATATGTTATTGAAATGTATTTTGATAAACTTAATTATACGATGCAGATGGATGCACGGCAGCGATGGATGTACGGTGACCGACGCACTTCCGAGTATATGGCAGGCCTGAATGCATTTCTTGTTGTAGCTCAGGCGAACAAAGATAATGGCTTTATGTGTTGCCCATGTGTTGATTGTCGGAACGTCAGAGAGCACTCTTCCGAAAGAATCCTTCACGACCACCTACTTCGGAGAGGTTTCATGCCCAGCTATAATTGTTGGACCAAGCATGGACAAAGAGGGGTTGTGATGGAAGACGATTAAGAAGAAGAAGATCCTTTGTTCCCTGAATATGACGATACTGCAATGGAAGAGAATGCAGAAGAAGGAGGTGATCAAGAACAGGCATCAGAAGAGCTCGATGATGATCTTGGCCGAGTTATTGCTGATGCAAGGGAATACTGTGAAAGCAAATTGGAGAGGTTGAAGCTGGACAACATGTTACAGTATCACAAAAAGTTGTTGTACCCAAATTGCGAAGATGGTAGCACAAAGCTCGGTACCACACTGGAGTTGCTGAAATGGAAGGCACATAACAGTGTGACTGACAAGGCATTTGAGAGTTTACTTCAACTAATGAAGCCAAAAATTCCAAAGGATAACGAATTGCCTGAGAGTACGTACGAAGCAAATAAAGCTTTCTGCCCTCTAGGATTAGATATGCAGAAGATACATGCATGCATTAATGACTGCATCCTCTACCGCGATGAGAAGTACGAGAATTTGGATTAATGTCCGGTATGCACTACACTGCGGTATAAGATCAGAGCAGATGACCCTGGTGATGTTGACGGCGAGCCCCCCAGTAAGAGGGTTCCTGCTAAGGTGATGTGGTATGCTCCTATAATACCACGGTTGAAACATCTGTTTAGAAACAAAGAGCATGCTAGGTTGTTGCGATGGCACAAAGAAGACCGTAAGAAAGACGGAAAGTTGAGACACCCCGCCGATGGATCGCAGTGGATAAAGATCAAGAGAGACTTCCCGGACTTTACAGGAGAGGCGAGAAACTTATGGTTTGGTCTAAGTACAGATGGCTTTAATCTTTTTGGGGATCAGAGCTCCAGTCATAGCACCTGGCCCGTAACTCTATGTATGTACAACCTTCCTCCTTGGTTGCGCATTAAGCGCAAGTTCTTTATGATGCCAGTTCTCATCCAATGCCCGAGGCAACCTGACAACGACATTGATGTGTATCTAAGGCCATTAGTGGAAGAACTCTTACAATTGTGGGGCAAACCAGGTGTACGTGTGTGGGATGAGAACGAACAAAAGCCATTTGACCTACGGGCGTTGCTTTTCGTAACCATCAATGATTGGCCTGCTCTTAGTAACATTTTCGGACATACAAAAAAGGGATACAATGCATGCATACACTGTTTAGATAAGACTGACAGTGTTTATTTGGATAAATGTAAAAATGTTGTATACCTGCGGCATCGTAGATTTCTTCCGATAAAGCATCCCGTACGAAAGAAAGGAGGGAAGTATTTCAGAGGTGAGGCAGATAACCGGAAGAAGCCCGAGCTCCGTAGTGGTAATGATATATTCGATATGGTCAAGGACCTAGAAGTAATCTTTGGTAAGGGTGCTGGCAGCCAACCAGCTCCGAACGGCCCTGATAAGCGCGCACCCATGTGGAAGAAGAAATCTATATTTTGGAAGCTACCCTATTGGAAATTTTTAGAGGTCCGGTCTTCGATCGACGTGATGCACGTGACAAAGAATCTATGCGTCAATCTGCTATGCTTCCTGGGCGTGTATGGGAAGTCAAAAGATACGCCAGAAGCACGGGAGGAGCAGCAACGTATGAAAGACCCAAGCAACAAGCACACGGATACAGGACGCCATTACTTAAGCAGCTACGCTCTTACTAAAGCAGAGAAGGAAATACTTTTTGAAGTCCTTTACAGTATCAAGGTTCCGTATGGCTTCTCGTCGAATATAAAGGGGATAATAAACATGGCAGAGAAAAAATTCCAAAACCTGAAGTCTCATGACTGCCACGTGATTATGACGCAGTTGCTTCCGATTGCATTGAGGGGGCTTCTACCGGAAAATGTTTGATTGCCCATTGTGAAGCTATGTGCATTCATGAACGCAATATCTCATAAGGTAATCGATCCAGAAATTCTGGCAAGATTACAGAGGGATGTGGTCCAGTGTCTTGTTAGTTTTGAGTTTGTGTTCCCACCATCCTTCTTCAACATTATGACTCATCTCCTGGTTCACCTATGTGAAGAGATTCGTATTCTCGGTCCGGTATTTCTACACAATATTTTCCCCTTTGAGAGGTTCATGGGAGTCTTGAAGAAATAAGTGCATAACCGTGATAGGCCAGAAGGAAGCATCTCCAAGGGCTATGGAACAGAGGAGGTCATTGGGTTCTGTGTTGACTTTATTCCTGACCTTAAGACGATTGGTGTTCCTGAATCGAGGCATGAGGGGAGACTGAGGGGAAAAGGAATGGGAAAGAAAACAATGATACCCAGGGACGGACATTCTTTCACCAAAGCACACTACACAGTTCTACAAAAATCTATGTTCATGGCTACGTATCTTGGGGAACACAAGAATATTGTACGCTCCAGAAACCCGGGGAAGGATGACTCATGGATTAAACGCAAACACATGGAGACTTTTGGAAGTTGGTTGCAAACACATCTTATAAATGACACCACTTTATAAGATCAGTTGTACATGTTGGCAGGGTCACCATCTTCGACTATTGGGAGTTTTCAAGGGTACGGGATAAATGGGAATACATTTTACACGATCTCCCAAGATAAGAAGAGCACCAACCAAAACAGTGGTGTCCGCTTTGATACAACAAACGAGAATGGGAAAAATGACACATACTATGGTTACATAGAGGAGATATGGGAACTTGACTATGGACCTTCTTTTAAGGTCCCTTTGTTCAAGTGCAAATGGGTCAACCTGAATGGAGAAGGGGTAAAGGTAGACCCGCTTTATGGAATGACAACAGTGGATCTCAACAATATTGGTTACAATGACGAACCATTCGTCCTAGCCAATGATGTGGCTCAGGTCTTCTATGTGAAGGACATGTCCTCCAGACCGAAAAAAGAAAAAATAAGCAAACAAATTCATCATACGATGAGCCTAAGCGTCACATAGTTCTTTCAGGGGAAATAAACATCTTGGGAATCGAGGACACGACAGACATGTCAGAAGATTATAATAAGTTTGTTGAAATTCCACCATTCACAGTGAAAGCTGACCCCACCATCCCGTTAAATAATGAAGATGCTCCATGGTTACGGCCGAAGCGATCATAAGCAAGGGACAAGGGTTCATGGACCATCTCTACACGAAGAAAATTCAGAAGACTAGATAGGGATGTTGTTGGTGATGTGTAATAATAAACGTGGAATACATGATCATAGTTCTGTTTGACCAATAATTTGTATTGACCGGTCAAAAGCTGACAACTATGACCAGCCTGACTTCATTATTATCCCAACCAGCAGCACACCCACCCACTTTTCCAGTTTCTCTCTCCTCCGTCTGTTGGTGATGTGTAATAATAAACGTGGAATACATGATCATATAGTTCTGTTTGACCGGTCAAAAGCTGACAACTATGACCCATATCCGAGTATGAGATAACTGTCAAAAACAGGCCTCGGGGTCATTTTGTTAGATTCGACTCATCAGAATATATTGTCGTTTGTAGCTGCAAGAAGTTTGAAAATGTAGGTCTTCCGTGTTGCCATGTACTGAAGGTTCTTGAGATCAGAAATATCAAATAAATTCCACCACACTATGTTTTGAAAAGATGGCGAAAGGATGCTCAGAGTGAACCTTCAAAGGAGAACTATGGTTTTTCTGTTGTAGACGAAGATCCCAAATTCTCCGTGTCAAAAAGGTACAACTCGCCTTGACGAACTTTATATAAAGTTGCAGCAAAGGCTGCAGAAAATGTTGAAGCTCAATGCATTCATGGAGAGCCAATATGATCAGCTCCTGGAGCAAGTTGAGCTTATTTTGCAAGCCAAGCTGCATGACAAACCTTCCTTGAGCACTATCCTGAAAAGTCATCAGCAAAATCTGGTTCAGAACGATGTTACCAACAGTGAACCTCGCGGAGGAACTAGTAAGAAGAATAGAAATGTAGAGATGCGTGGCCGGCAGAGAAGTCCTCTTGAATCAAGCAAAAATAAAAAGGGTAGGGAAGGTTTGTTCCTCACGTAATCACAAGAAAAAACAAAAATAATACAAGATAAAACAAAATGAAAACAATAGAAAACATAAAGGAAAACAATAGAAAACAAAATAAATGATGAAGATTGTTCATGGTTCGGGCGAAATCCGAACAAAGTGACACAGAAGAAGAAGTCTGTTAATTATGGATTGTTCATGGTTGGAGCGAAATCCGAACAAAGTGACACAGAAGAAGAAGTTTGTTAATTATGTTGCTATTAATGTAATTTTTTACTAATTTTAAAACAATATAAGATATTTATATTCAAATTATATGCAAATAGTAAAATAATTAATAGTTTCAATAGTTAGAATAATTATTTAGTTAAACAGAAAATGGATTTGAATTAGTTATGCAGATTCAAGCACTTTTCATGTTGAAATTTTTGTCAAATTCGAAAGTATATATAAAAGTTATTAATGTGCATACTTAAACAATTTTCAAATTTTGGCGCTAAAACATTTGGGCGCGCAGGGTGGCACCAAATTTCGAAATACGTTTTGGTCACGGCCCGTGCCACCAACCGGGACCAAAGGGGTTACCTCTAGTCTCGGTTGGTGGCACGGGCCGGGGCTAGAGGCCCATTTGAATAAATATCTCGGCCCTCTCTCCAGGCCGAGCAACCACACTCGGGGCCGAACGAGCCTAGGCGAAGGCCTGCCGGCGGCGGGAATGGACACGAAGATCCCGCCGGCGGGGATGAACTAGGACGATATATTGAAAAGGTCCGAAGACCGGTGCTTACATCGGGGGGGGGGGGGGCGGCGCGGCCACATGCGACCGGCCGTGTTTCTTGACGACGGCCCTATTGGTCGTCCTTACATGCATCGGGGGCGGCGGCGCGGCCACGGGCGGCCGGCCGTTTCTTGGGGGGTGGGGGCGGGTACCCTAGGTACTATAGGTGGCCGGGGGCGCGCCGGCGTCGGCCTAGTTCTCCTCGTCGGAGGAGATACAGTGGTAGGGAGGCTGCTATCACAGGTGGGCAGGCAGCTGGGGAGCGCCCACCGGTGGCTGCGGAGGCATCTGGGGCTGAGGAGGCATCGGGGGCGCGCCCTCCACCGGCGGCGGCAGCTCCTCTGGCGGCGGCAGCTCCTGAGTCGACCACTCGCCGCCGGTCCAGGCCTAGGTCATGCCGTAGTTGAGGCCCGGGGGCAGCGGCTGTGGATCCGGCTGGTTCTCTGACGCCTCCATGGTGGCGTTCATCGTCTGCCACCACGGCCCCGGCGGTGGAGGGGGCGGCATCGCGTCGGCGTCGCCGGCCGCGCTGGCCAGGACCTGCTCCCACCGCTTAATCTCGTCCTCGACGAGGGAGCGGCGGGAGGCCTCGTAGGCGGCCTCCAATCCGGCCTGCAGCTCGGGGTCCTCCTCGTCGTCGAGGATGTCCTCTTCGAACAACAGCTCCGGCTAGCTGCCGGGCGGAGGCGCCGGGTACGTCTCGACGCTGGGTTCCTCCGGGGGCGTGTGGAAGTAGGAGATGCGGTGCTGGTCGTGCTCCTGCTGGAACCATACGTTCCAGTTCAGGGAGCTCCGCGCGTAGGCGCGGTCCCTGAGGAGGTGGGCCGGCAGGAGCGCGCCGGCAGGAGCGCGCCGGCGATCTATCTCATCGCGGGCGCCTTCATTGGTCGGGGGCGGCGGCACCGGGATCCTCTGGGGGTTGAGGTGCCAGCCGTCCGGGAGGTGGTCGTCCGGCCAGAAGACCGGCGTGGCGTGATCCCAGTGCCACGTCGCCTCCTCCTTGCGCACGTAGCGGCGGAGCCTCTTGCCTGGCATGGCGCGAGGCGGCGGGTTGCGCGCTGCCGGAGGTGGACGGGGACGCGCGGGCCGCCCCGATCCGGATGCCACTCGAACCGTAGCCGAACGCCTCCTACGGCGGCGGGGGAACGCGGGCGCCTCTCTGGCCGGCGCCGCTGGAGGACCAAGCCTCGTGCTCATTCTTGGCGCGCTTGAACCAGCGGCGGGGCGAGATGGCTAGGGTTCGTGCTAGGAGCGGGATGTGCGGGGTGTACGGGGCGGCGGGGGCCCTTTAAAAAGGACCCGGACGGGGTTGGCATGCCAACCGGCGGCGAGAACGTGGCGGCGGTTGCAGGCGGCCATGAATGCGTGGGGAGGAAGCCGAGGCATGGCGTGACCGTTCGTGGCCACGCGTGGGGAAGTGGAGGCGCGGGGAAGCCGAGTCGGCCGCTAGGTCGCTGGCTAGTGGGTCCTTTGACCGCGCGCGGCTGCGGTTA
The DNA here is from genome assembly GCA_028641055.1 of Alopecurus myosuroides. NCBI lineage: Eukaryota > Viridiplantae > Streptophyta > Magnoliopsida > Poales > Poaceae > Alopecurus > Alopecurus myosuroides. Next base: position 29,688,544 of record CM054058.1, read on the forward strand.
TAGTCTTACTTAAAGACGTGGGGACATGGACGCGGGCGAGGCAACCACTAGGTCGCCGGCCAGTGGCCCATTTGACCCCGTGTGGCCAGTGGGCCCTTTGACCGTATGTGGCCAGTGGGCTTAATTAAAGACGTGGGCCAGTGGGCCCTTTGACCAAATGTGGCCAGTGGGCTTAATTAAAGACGTGGGCCAGTGGAGGCGGTTGGAAAAGGGGAGGCCGGTTGGGGATTACGAGGCAAGCATCGTAAATTTGCAAAAAAATAAAATAATAATAATTCGAAAAAAAAACTCTGCCGCGGCAAAGAAATTGGCCAAACTGCTGCTTTTTTCAGAGGAGGCATTCGTCCCAGTTCCTAACACGAACCGGGACTAACTCCCGTGGTCAGGTTCGCCACGTGGTCAGTCTCATTTGTCCCGGATCCTGGCGCAACCGGGACCAATGGGGAGGTGCATTTGTCCCGGCTGATCCATCCCGGTTGAACAATCGGGACAAATGGACCTAATCAACCGGGACTAGTGCTCGTGTTTCCACTAGTGGTGGTGGAAGGTGTGAGCTGGAGACGGTGGCTGCGGGTCAGGTTGCAGTGGCGGCCGCGGCGTGTTAACAACATGTCTCGATCAGCTGTCGTGCGAGGTTGGTTTGCCTCTCGGCTTACTCCGGCGCTTAATTAACAGATTCATGGGCTGCTGGGCCTAATCTCCTGCGCTTAATCTGAGCCGTCCAACGAACTCATACTAAAGGTACGGTAGAAGTCACCTAAATATTTTATCTGCAATGAATCGGGCAGACTGTAGTAGTAAATTCTTTTGGCAGATAAAACAAGATACCGAGCTCTTTTACGGTGATTGGGACGGAACCACGGGTACCGTCCGGTTCCGTCGAGAATGTTTTTTTAGACCGTTGATTATAACATGATTATTTTAACCGTCGATTAAAACACGGTGACTCTTTCCAACCAGTCGTAATTTTTTTTTGCAAGAATAAAACAATCACTCTGTAGGGTGCCATGGTACTACTATGATGGCGCCGGCGCTGCGGCCGACGGCATACGGGAACGCGACTCGGCAGACCGCCGACTCCGTGCCGGCGAAGTGGACACAAGTCGGGGTGCATTACCTGGGTTGTACATGACGACGTTGGGTACGGGCGGGCTCAACTTGAGCGTATCCCAGCTTAGGGTCGGACCTGTTCGACGAGTCCGATGACGGTGAGCGCAAGAAAACGATGAGCTTCTTCAACTGGTTCTAGTTCTTCGTCAGCATCCGCGATCTGCTGGCGTCGGCATCCTCGCGGGACTCGTCGTGTTCCTGTCCGGCACCAGGAAATACTGGTTCAAGAAGCTCCCTGTCGTGGAACTGGGCGCACGAGGCAGCGCAGCTAGCCCCCCGCTGTCTCGCTCGAGCTCCACGCCCGCAGGGGCCGCGGCGGCGTCGTGCTCAGCACCGTCACTGTGACGACGCGGTGACATCCCGACTCCCGACGTGTTCCGACCTGAAAACGTGGGTGCCTTCAGAGTTAGCACGGTGGGCCAACATGGAAACATGGTAGAACCAACGCTAACTGGTGGCATGCAGCGCCGCGGCGAGCTGCTGAGCATGGATGTAGTGCGGCAGTTCGAGAGGCTGGTTGATGACGTTGGCGATTTCATGAGGCTCTTCGAGAGCCGCGGATGCTGCAAGCGCCAAGCGTTTCATTCGGTTCTAGCAGTTGGCTGCACCGCTCCTCGCCCGGGAGAGCATCCAGCTTTTCACGTAGTGAAGTTATGATGGTCCTCAAGGATGATGTTAAGAAAATGGAATATGCTAATCTGTTTGGGTGTCAGTTAGGGGACTGGCCCATTAAGTATCTTGGAGTTCCTGTTAGTAGCTCTAGATTAAGGGTCTCAGAACTGGATGGGGTGGCTGATAAACTTAAAAAGAAATTAGATGGTTGGGTAGGTAACAACTCCTCTATAGGGGGTAGGGTTACTCTGATTCAGTCCTCCTTGAGTGGGACTGCTATTTACCTCATGTCTATGTATCTTCTACCTCTGACAAATCTGGAGAAAATGACCAAAATCATTAGAAGGTTTTTTTGGCAAGGGGCAGGTTCCAAGAAAAAGTACTATATGGTGAAATGGCAACTGGTTTGTAGGCCTAGGAAGAAAGGGGGTCTGGGAATCAAAAATTTGAGGTTGCAAAACATTTGCTTGATGTGTAAGTGGTGGTGGAGGTTGGAAAAGGAAGAGGGCCCTTGGCAAAGTATTGTTAGGAATAAGTATAACATCTCTAATGGGATCTTGGCAATAAAACCTAGGCATGATGATTCCCCTGTGTGGAAGGATCTGCTTAAGGTGAGGAAGTATTACCTATTAGGTAGGAAAATGTGTGTGGTGGGTGGAAAAGATACAAGTTTCTGGTATGATGCTTGGTTAAGTGATAACCCTCTGTGTGTTACTTTCCCCCCAACTGTTTGATATTTCTCAACAACAAGATAAGTCAGTGAGAGAGATGGCTGACTCTGGGTGGGCATTTTCCTTTAGAAGATGGCTCAACCCAGCTCTGCAGGGGCAGGTGCAACAGTTGAGAAGTGTGCTTACTACTGTGGCGTTGGGAGAGGGCAGAGATGTCCCCAAATGGAAATTCACTAGAAATGGAGTGTTCACTATCAAGTCCCTTTATAACAAGATGTCCTCTTGTGGGCCTGACAGATCTTTTAAACAACTCTGGAAAGCAAAACTTCCTTTGAAAATTAAAATCTGGCTGTGGTTAATCTGGCATAATGCTATTACTACCAAAGATAACATGATTAGGAGGAATTGGTCTGGGAGTGCACTTTGTAGGTTCTGCCCAGAGGACGAGTCCATTTTACACCTGTTCTTCCATTGTCCAGCTGTTAGCTTTGTGTGGAGCTCCCTGTGTAGAGCCATTGGAGTTGCAAGTAGACCATCAGGATTTACGCACTACTTCTGGTGGATAGCCAAAAATTTTCCTTCGAAAACTAATGTGCATATAGTTGGGATTGCTGCTTTGTGCTGGGCAGTGTGGAAGCTGCGTAATAATGCATGTTTTGAAGGAAAACTTATATCATCCCCTGTTGAGATGGTGTGTTACATGTGTGTTTTTCTGCGGTATTGGGCAGGTCTGCAGAATGAACAGGATAAACAGATGCTGTTGGAAGGTGCTGATCTAGTGCAAGGCGTGGCGGTGAAGGCTTATGACGCAACTCTCAGAGGATCTGATAGGACGACGACAAGCAACAGCCATGATGTTGAGGAGGAAGATGAAGACACTTCGAGGTGATGTTACCTCCTTTCATGCTGACTGGGAGTAAAAGAAGCAGATGGCCGTGGTGCAAGCTTTGGCTTGTGTTTTGACTGAAAACTGGTCCGACTAAGAGTGGTTGTGAACTCTGGTTCTGGTTATTTCTCCTGCGCTGTGTCGTGGGGTGTAGTGAACTATTCTCTCCCGTAGTAATTCGCTGCTTCTGGTGTTGAAAACTTTTGGGTGGTTGCCATTTCGGTTTATCGTTTTTTAGTTTTCTGCTGGTGTGGATTGTAAATAGAGACCTTGTTCTGTTATCTCTGAGGTAATGGAATCCGGCTCCTTTCGGGGAGGCGTTATGCAAAATCAAACCTATGGCATAGCAATGGCGCTTGTGTGCATGACCGCCGCAATTCTGCTATGCCCCCGCCGCTCAGGAGCGTCCATAGACTGCAGGTGCGCGTGTCCTGCTACTGTGCGCGGTGGAGTCCTGCGAGCTCCGAACAAGAAGTCAAACAAAAGCTGACATGCACCGGAGGAATAATCCACAATTTAAGCTAAAAAAATAGAAAAATGAATTACAGCTGACCATTTCCGTGTAATTTTGGTACCGGCCCCACATAATTTTTGGTTTCGTCCCCACGTTTTTGGTTCCGTCCGGTTCCATCGGTCCGGTTCCGTCTATTTTATAACCGTTAGATCGGGTTGGATGAACGGTTTATAAAAATGCCAACCACCCTAAAACTTGTAAGATACCAAATGTACATCCGAATTATCCAAGTACATTAATTAAACATACTAGCTTTTCTTTTATAACTTGGGAAACAAACAGGAACATACAGAACTGAGAAGGTCATGCATGCAATGTGCTTGCAGTTTTACATTATGAATTATGGGTGACCCGTTAGCGTGACCCCTTAGCTCGTGACATCTTTATGGCTAAGCCATCAACAAAATAGAGAAATGAAAATCTCCATGGCTTAATGATAAACAAAGTTCCAAACCAAAGCCAAAAACCAAAAACTGTGCCAAGAATTACAGAGTAATACAACCACACATCGTCTCCCTGTTGTTTGTGGTCTTCAGTTCCCTCATGCAAACAAGTGGTCAACGGGAAGCCACAAAGCCCCAAATTGTTGCCATAAATTGACGGGTCTACAAGTGTTTGTAGCTGATTTCCACTGGGTATGCTGCCAGCTAAGCGATTATTTGAGAGATTTAACATGCCGAGGGCTTGCAAATTTGAAATGCTTGGAGGGATAGTACCCGAAAGTTCATTCCATGACAAGTCAAGGGACTCCAATAGCTCCAAACTGCCAATTCCATCTGGAATGCTGCCCGATAGATCATTTCTGGATAAGTTCAAGAATTTAAGACCTGTGAGATAAGTTAACTCCTCAGGGATCTCTTGGGTAAGTAGATTCCCTGATAAATCCATACCCGTCATGAACTCGATTGCTTTCTCAAAAGTTTGCTCCCGGCCCTTCCAGAATATATTAACTTTGTCTATGTACAAGTCAGGAGATGTCTGGACCTGGGGCTTAGTCCTCCGCGAAAAAGTGGAAATCCGTATCAGTTGGACCAACTCAAGTTGGTTATGTGTTTTAGAAGAAGATTGTAATCTAGAAAGAATTTGACTTGGTTTTTTCATGGATGATAAATTTCTGAACGAGTCCGGGATGAATCCGGTGAGTGTGTTATTGGACACGTCAAGTACTTGTAGAGAAGAAAGGTGAGATAACTCGGATGGAATTATACCATCGAAGTTGTTCGATGGGAGACTCAGAACTCTGAGAAGAGGAACACTTGTTCCAATCCAAGAGGGAATATCACCAAAGAATATATTGTTCCCAAGATCCAGGGTGACAAGAATTTTGCATGCCAAAATAATAGACGGGAAATGTCCACTGAAGCTATTGTTAGCAAGATGAAGTGACTGAAGAGGAAGGTCCAAGCTCGCTGAAGAACTAGGAAAATCACCTGTTAAGCCATTGTTAGATATGTCCATGAATACAAGAGCTTGTAATTTCCACCAGCAGTTTGGGAGCTCCCCGGTGAGCTGGTTATGAGATAGGTCGAGTAATTGGAGAGAGGTCAATCGACAGAAGGTCGCAGGGATATTTCCAGACAAGAGATTATTGTTCATGGCCAGAATTGTAAGATTGGTGTACTGTGACCAGTCAGACGTCAAATTCCCCATCAGCTGATTCCCCGAGATATCAATGTAGTCCAAGATAGGGTGGACACCGAACACCTCGGAAATATTGCCGGTGAAGTGGTTCCCTTCTAGCCGCACCCGGAATAGGTTCGCGCAGTTCTTCAGGCACGGTGGCAGCATGCCTGTGAAGTTGTTATGGTTGGCCGTTAAGTTCTGCAGCGCGAGGCCGTCACACAGGGCCTTCGGTAATTCGCCCGAGAAGCTGTTGTTCCCTAAGATCGCATCCGTTAAGCTCAGCCCCTTCCCGAAGTCCGGCGGTATGGTGCCGCTGAAATTGTTGTCGAACAGAGCGAGGTTAGAAAGGTTCTTCAGCGATGTGATTGTGCCTGGAAGAACACCTTCCAGCCGGTTGCTACTGACGTCCAAGACTTGCAATGTCGTCATGTTGCCGATCTCATGCGGAATCACGCCGGTGAGCCCATTGAAGAAGAGAGCCAGCCTCATGAGGTTTGTGAGGTTGCCGATCGAGTTGGGTATTGGCCCGGTGAGCCAGTTCACGGACAAGTCCAGCTCCAACAGGTTCACTAACTCGCCGATCTGGGCCGGGATAGGGCCTGTAAGATTGTTGTTGAAGAGATACAAGTAGTTCAGCTTGGTTGCCTTGCCGACCTCCGGCGGAATCTTCCCAGTGAAGGAGTTGGTCTGCGCTTGGAATGATATGAGCTCCGGCCAGCTTGTGAACAGTACACTTGGGATCACGCCAGTGAGTAGGTTGGACGCTATGCCGAACTCTCGCATCTTGCGCATCCCGGCCAGCGCCGGCGGCAGGACACCCGCGAGTTGGTTCATAGACACGTCCATAAAATTGAGGTTGGCAAGTTTTCCCAGCTCGGGAGGTATGGTGGAAACTAAACCGGCGCTCCGAATGTCAAGGCGTTGTAGCATCAGGAGCCGGCCAAGGACTGGCGGGATCCTTCCGCCCAGCGGATTGTAGCCGAGTTCAAGAACTCTGATCTGCGGCATCAACCCAAGAAAATGAGGAATGCCCCGAGTCAAATTGTTGGAGTCAATCCGCAGGTCCTGTAGCTTCCTTAGTTTCGACAGGGACGCCGGTATCCGACCGGAGAAGGCATTGGAGGACAAGTTAAGGTACCTCAGGCCGGGGAGATTCTGCGGCAACGAGTCCGGTAGCGGCCCAGAGAGATTGTTTAGCGACAGGTCGATGTAGGTGACGTTGCCGCTGTGGAGGACGAACTCCGGGAAGCTGCCGTTGAGGTAGTTGAGGTAGAGGGACATAAAGGTAACGGTGGGCATGGGCGAGAACCTGCTGTAGTCCGGGTTGGTGAGGAAGTTGGAGCCCAGGTCCAAGTGCTCGATCCTGGGTAGCCTGCTGAGCTCATAGGGGATGGCGTTCGCAAGGTTGTTGTTGTAGAGGCGCAGGTCCACGAGCCGAGAGAGGTCGCCGAGCTGTGGCGGGATGGCGCCATCGAATCCGTTGGTGCCGAGGTCGAGGGAGGCGAGGGAGCGCAGGCGGGCGAGGCTGGCCGGGATTACGCCCACGAAGTTGTTATTGTTTAAGTCGAGCTTGGTGAGGGCCGGGAAGGCCGCAAGGTCGAGCCCATGGAGTGTGCCTGCGATGCCGAGGCCCCGGAGCTTGAGAGACACGACACTGCCGGCGGCGTCGCAGGACACGCCGCGCCAGGAGCAGAGCCCTGCTGGTTTAGCCCAGCTGGACAGCGCGGGCGCGTCGGTCAGGTTGGCCTTCCAGGCAAGAAGGGCGTCGGCCTCCGAGGGCACCACTGCGGCCACTGCCGTCGCCAGCAGCAGGAGCGCGACGGTGCGGGCGAGGTGCGTGTACTCCGGCGTCGCCATGTCCCTGAGTGAGTTGGTGGTTGTGCCGGAGAAATGCAGATGCCGGACATCACACATCGTCAAACATCTCGCGCGTGGGTTTGTGTGGTTCCTGTGGCACGAGCTGACTTCCAGCACTGAATCCAAGTCGCCGGGCGACATGTCGCTGGTGTCATTTTCACGGCGTGTCGGCGTCAGACCAGCGTTCTGCGTGCTGCGTGTGGCTCAAGCGGATCCACGGCAGCGTCTTCGTTTGCGCGTGAGGAAAATAAGGCAGGGGACCCATTTTGGTTTGGCGAAGCAAGATCCGAAGAGCATAGCTACACAAACTTTATCTCAGGACATCTTCTTCTAGGGGCTGCTCAATTGGGCCGGACCAATCCGCTTTAAGCAGGTTGGGCAAAAACAAGGCCTCTATGGGGCTGCTCATACGGCAATGGTCTGTTTTTTTGTCCGTTGATGCTCAAACTCAGATCAAATTTGGTCCAGATTTGAGCAGCCCGCGGACAACAAAGTGTCTTGTTTTCCCCCTCTCCTGGCCCGCCACGGAGCGACCCCTCCTTCCACCTCGCGCCACCGCCGACCCACCTCACCGCCGTTAGCTCACCGATTTGGGGACCCCGCCACCGTTCGACCCCCACCGGCCACGCCGACCACCCCCTCCGCCCCCTACCTCTCATCCACGCCGCCGCCGGTCCCGCAGGCGTTTCGCCGGCCTGTCCACCGCCCGGTCCAGCTCCCACCCCCACGGAACGCACACAAGGTGTTCGTCCGTGTGCTATGCCCGATCTCGGCTCGAAAAATGACGGGCAGCGGTGACGAGTTCTTCTTCAACAACGTGATCATGTACTTGTCCTCGTCGGGGTCTGATTCCGAGGACGAGAGCGACATCCTCGTTGCCACTCTTGTGGTCAATGACCACATCTCAAGGATGCGGCAGGTGTTCAGAGGGTCCATTCCCGGCCATGCGCCGGCCTTGGACAAGGATAGAGGAGGTGGTCATGCCCAGCTATACAAGGACTACTTCCATCCAACCAATCCGGTGTAGACGGCGAAGCTATTCCAGCACCGTTTTCGGGGGTTGTGCTTCGGTGTCTCCCCCTTGACCAATTTGGTGGAACGGCATAATCGATTTTTTACATTAAAAAAATATTTTTTTGTTCTAATACGATGTACCGTCTATGCTCGTACACAGATTTATTATGTACGGTACGCATACCCAAATTATAAACTGTCCACCCACCACTCCTAATCATGTACGAGGCAACGATGTGCCCCCGACAATGTATAAATTTTTTGCGAATACTTATACACAAAATTCATACTTAAAAAATCATGACGGGTTTATACATAGCCGCGTACGCCTTAATACGACTTAATTATTCACAGCCGTCCATGTTAACGAAAGGGCATGGAGCGATCTGAGCTATCCTTGCATCGACGTTTTGGTTTAGGGGGAGACATTGAAGCAGAAGCGAGTTTTCGGTAAACAGGGACCTGTTCAACCACATTCGACTCGGGGTGCTCGATTTTGATGATTGGTTCAAGTGCAAGCCAGATGCCACCGGTAACCTTGGCTTCTTATCAAAAATGCAACACGGTAGTTCGGATGCTCGCATATGGAGTAGTTGGTGATCTGGTTGATGAATACTTGCGTATGAGTGAATCCATATGCCTCAAATCTATGTACAAGTTTTGTGAAGCTGTGGTTCGGGTCTTTGGCTCGGAGTACTTGAGGGAACCAAATGTTGCCGATAGTCAGCGGCTGTTGTCGATCAACGAGAGCAGATGGTGGCCTGAGATGCTTGGAAGCATCTATTGTATGCACTAGGAGTGGAAGAACTGGCCATTTGGTTGGCAGGGGCAGTACAAGGGCCATGTTGGTGAGTGCACGGTTATGCTCGAGGCAGTTGCTTCGCATGATCTGTGGGTTTGGCACTCGTTTTTCACGCATGGCAGGTTCACACAATGATTTCAATGTGCTCCAGCTCTCTCCGGTGTTTGGCAGACCTACCGTAGGCAACTCCCCCGAGGTGAGCTATGATATCAATGGACACAACTACACAAAGGGATACTACCTGGCTGATGGTATCTATGCCCAGTGGGCTACATTTGTGAAGACCATCTCCAATCCTCAAGGTGAGATGAGGAAACGATTTGCCCAAGAGGAGGAGAATGCCCAAAAGGATGTGGAGCGTGCTTTTGGTGCGCTTCAATCTCGATGGGCTTTTGTTTGGCACCCTGCTAGAACATGGAGCCCGGAGGTTATGTGGTCGGTGATATTTGCTTGTGTGATCATGCACAACATGATCATAGAGGATGAGCGCGATGACAGCGTCTTCGACGAGAACTGGTTGTTTCAGGGTGAGAATGTGGAGCCCTATCCAGGAGTGGCAACATTCGAGGAATTCATCGACTTCCAGTACGAGTTGCGTGATCAGGACACCCACGCTACACTTCAGGATGATTTGGTTCAACACATCTGGAACTTGGTAGGAAACCAATAGAGTTTTTATTCGGTTTTGCTTATTTGAACTTCATAATGTTTATCAAGACTTATTTGTGTCTTTACTGAACGGTCAAATTTGTAATAAATAACTCGTATTTTATTTAAATTATTGTGTTTGTTTTTAATCTCAAAGTATCCATAGGAACCAAAAACTTAGAAAAAATATGGCCCGGACCACTAAATGAGCAGCCACGTAGGGTGCAGGGACAAAAACCGCACGGACACCATCCCGGACGGCTGCTCAAACAGACAAAATCCGGACAAATCCGGACCCGATTTGAGAAGCCCCATACGAGATGTCCTTACAACAACACAGTTTGCGTCCCAAAGAAGATCTCGTCATCAAAATAGGGTTGAAGATTATTTATTGTAAGTACACGATGTCATCTCCATTGATAAAGAACGTAATGTCAAGATCTAGTTGAGACATCAAGGATGCACACAGCAAAAAACAATTCTCCAAAAACAACACCTCCAAGAAGAAAACCGTGCACAAACACCGCCTTCTCCCGTTCAAAGATCATGGGTTTTTACCCTATACAGAGCCCGACTGAAATCTAGACAATACCTTCAACAAGGATACGAATAGAGACCCGCAATTATCAGGTTCAACCAGTTAAGGTCATAACTAGGGTTTTCACCCCGGAAGTCGATACTTTGTGCCCAAAGAGCATCATCAAGAAGGAAGTCCCGTTGTATTGCCGGCCCCGCTTTCCTAGACTGCCGCAAAACCAATCCTCCATTTCACAGTCCTAACCGCACCCCAACTCTCCTTTGTCAACGCTTGTAGTTTCAAACTCAAAATGACATATTGAGATCCACAGGTTGACAGAACCATCATGGAAATCCTTATCACTGTCAGCACTACGGTAATCGCAACTAATAATTTCATGGCGTACCTCAATAAGGTGACTAATCGGAGGACCTACAACAGCGACAAAATATCGGGAGGATCGCCGATGCAGATATCTAGTCAAAGAACTTAGCCACAACAACCGGACGAAGCAAATCCTGCCATGTACTATCACTCCCGAGCCCGTTGAGGAATCCCAACACATCTCCCACGATGTAACGGCCTCAGTCACCATCCTAATCATGGTTGACATGTAGGTGCATAGAGCCGCATCAATCGGCGACAAAAGCATCATGGATGGAACCAACCAGATCAGCCCAACGCAGTTGCATAGCCATTGACACTTCGACCGCTGTCGAATATGCATCTGGAAAAGTCCCTCGGGTGAGCTGATAGGGTTTCGATTAAGAGAACGTGTAGACGCTGGTGACAATCGTCGGCTAACAGGGGGCACGATTTACCCAGGTTCGGGGCCCTCGTAGAGGTAAAACCCTTATTCATGCTTATGTCGGTCTGTATTAGCAATAGATCGGTTACAATGGGGTTGCTCGAGTCGAGAGTATGATCTCAATCTCAAGGCTTTGGTGGTGCGGTATTGCTTGGTCCCCCTCTCAGTGGTTCTCCTGGCCTTATATAGGTGGCCGGGTCTCAAACCGCACCCGGGGGGGTTACAAACACTAACCTTAAGTCGGTTACAAGTTTCCTTCCTTGACCCGCAAGGCATTGCGGGTGGGATTTGATTGGGCCTTCTAGAAATGTTCATGACATCTCCCTTCGGGCTTACATATTGGGCCTTGGACCGGGTAGCCTCACTCGATAGGTCCAGGATTTATCCCCTCGTCGGCCGCGATGAAAGCCTCCAGCCGAACAGATCGGCCACACGGGCGCGTCGGCCACATAGTATGGACGATCAGCCTCAACGATGTCTCCAATTAGGTGGCCTCGAAGAGAGGGCGATTTGTATCCTTGACATTGGCTTACATGCCCTTACAACACCAACCTTCTAGATTTGCATGCACTACAGGAAGCAGAGAAAACACCCACGGCCGGAAGCCGTTGGCCTATAAGCCATCCCCGTCGCCGTCTCCCTAGCCCGACGGGGCCCGTCGCCGTCTACGCCCGTCGGTGTACGAAATCTCCCTGTCGGCATTTGCGTATACCGTCGGGGTATAGTACAAGTGGGACCCATGGTTGTCAGAACGGTTCCGTTATGAGAAGAATACGCCGACGGTGAGGCCGCCGGTCTCTACTGGCCACGTGGCAGCCCCTGGGAGCGTGGACCCCTAAGCATGCACATAATTCAAAGATAATCCATATAGAACATCATTCGTATAGCATACAAGCTCCCTACATACGATGAATACAAACTCCGATATCATACACAAACGTGCATGTGCCCATCTCGGACCTATTGAGAATAGGCGACGCTCTGCGCTCGGTACCCGTCGTCAAACCTTGCGCGATACTTGGCGAGGGAGTACCATGGGCATCGATCTCGCGCGACAGACTCGGCGATGCACCAGGAGCAGGATGAAACGGTGTGATCGTGCGGCTTGGCGAGCCATCAGCACGGCCAAAGGGAGTAGCCCCGAAGTGTCTCGATCCCTACAACCATTTTTTAGCAGAAGTTAGCAACTTGGCGGGCACATGATAGCGGTAACAAACTGGTTTGTTAAATAACTTACCGGTGTCCTCGGGTAGCCTGCGCGAGTGAAGTCCTCCTTCGATGGGAACGGTGGCGGCAGACTAGGCCTAGGTGGTCGTGCAATTGGTAATGGAACCTGCTCTCCAGTGTCATGAATCTTCTCATCCGCCTACAAGATAGTTTTGATGTTAGGCTTTGTAGAAATAAAGGTTCAAAGTAGGGTTAATAGGACTTGTCATCATTTGCAGAAAGAAAAGGGTGAAACTTACAGCATCGCGCAGCTCTTCCTGGGCGTCATAGCACTAGTGGAAACACGGGCACTAGTCCAGGTTGCTAAGGCCCATTTGTCCCGGTTGTGCAACCCGGATGGGCCAGCCGGGACAAATGCACCTCCCCCATTGGTCCCGGTTGCACCAGGACCCGGGACAAATGGGACTGACCACATGGCGAACCTGGCCAGGGGAGTTAGTCCCGGTTCGTGTTAGGAACCGGGATGAATGCCTCCTCTGAAAAAGCTGCATTTTGGCCACTTTCTCTGCCGCGGCAGGGATTTTTTCGCATTTTTTTCCAATTTTTGATCCTGCCTCGCAATCCCCAACCGGCCTCCCCTTCCCCAACCGTGTCCACTGGCCCACATCTTTAATTAAGCCCACTGGCCCCATTTTGGTCAAAGGGCCCACTGGCCCGCGTCTTTAATTAAGCCCACTGGCCACATTCGGTCAAAGGGCCTACTGGCCACGCGGGGTCAAAGGGGCCACTAGCCGGCGACCTAGTGGCTGGCTCGCCTGGTTGCACGTCCCCACGTCCTTAAAGTAAGACCATAATCGCAGCCGCGCGCGGTCAAAGGGCCCACTGGCCAGCGACCACAGCGGCCGCCTCGGCTTCCCCGCGACTCCTCTTTCCCGCGCGTGGCCACGAACGGTCACGCCTCGGCTTCCTCCCCGCGCATTCATGGCCGCCTGCAACCGCCGCCACGTTTTCGCCGCCGGTTGGCATGCCAACCCCGCCCGGGTCCTTTTTAAAGGGCCCCCGCCGCCCGTACACCCCACACACCCCCGCTCCCAGCACCAAGAACCCTAACCACCATGTCGCCCCGCCGCTGGTTCAAGCGCGCCAAGAACGAGCACGAGGCCGGTCCTCCAGCGGCGCCGGCCAGAGAGGCGCCGGCGTTCCCCCGCCGCTGCAGGAGGCGTTTGGCTTCGGTCCGGGCGGCATCCGGATCGGGGGGGAGCCGCGCGTCCCCGCACCACCTCCGGATCGGGGGGCAGCCGTGCGGAAGGAGGAGGCGACGTGGCACTGGGAGCAAGCCACGCTGGTCTTCTGGCCGAACGTCCACCTCCCGGACGACTGGCACCTCAACCCCCAGATGATCCCGGTGCCGCCGCCCCCGGCCAATGAAGCTGCCCGCGAGGAGATCGACCGCCTTCGCGCGCTCCTGCCGGCCCACCTGAAAGTGCACTATGGTCAACTAGAGGGGGATGAATAGGTTGACTACCAAATTTTCTTTTCTTTTTCTTTTAGTGGGGCTAAGCAAGATAAGATAAGGTTCTCTAGATGTGCAACTAGGTGAGCAACCTATGTGGACAAGGTAATATGCGCAACGGAAGTAAAGCGTAAGGTAGTAAAGCAAACAACAAGTGTAAACAAGGAGACAAGGATATGATTCCCGTAGCTCCTTCTCAAAGAGAAGTACGTCTATGTTGGAGAGGTGGGGAGCCACCTAGGTGCTCCTCAATAGCACGGTTGTGCACACCTTAGTGTTAAGGATGGGTGGAACTCCAACATTAAGGATGTGTGGCATGGAAACGATTGGGTGGATAGAATCATAGTTTTGCGGTGGTGGAACTTTTGAATTGGACCCCGAACCATTAGCCGTTTGAGACTTGGAGCCACCGTCACTCTCCTTAGCTTTGGCTTTAGCCTTTTGTGCGGATTTAGCCTTAGCTTTGGCAATGTTCTCTTCGAGTTCGGAATTATCCGGAATCGTTTCCTCATCCGAACTATCCTCATCGGTGACATGGGGAGAGTGCGAAGGCCCCTTGGTTCTACCCATCATGTTCTCCAACATCTTCTTGATGGAGGAAACCTCTGAGCCCACACTAGAGCTAACCTTGGACAATTGGGTTTGAATGGTACAAACCGTTGTCTCTAGGTTGGCTATAGTGTCGGCCATTTTGGAGAGCTCCTCCTTAGAAGATTCGGGATCATCTCCGTTGACCACCGAGGCTCTGATACCAATTGAAAGTGCAATATGGTCAACTAGAGGGGGGGGGTGAATAGGTGACCTACAAATTTTACTTCTTTTTACTTTTAATGGGGGCTTTAGGAAAGTAAATGCTTGGTTATCTAAATGTGCAACTAAGTGAACACCCTAGGTGACAAGGAACAAGTAGCAGCGAAAATGAAGGAACGGTACAAGATAACAACAAGTGAAAAACACGGAGACAAGGATATGTTTCCCGTAGTTCCTTCTTAAAAGAAGTACGTCTACGTTGGAGGGGTGGGGAGCCACCTAGGCGCTCCTCAATAGCACGGATGTGCACACCTTGTTCTCTTTGAGCTTCTCCGGTGAGGGAGATTCTCGTTTCCACTATGAGGTTGACTTGAAGGCGTTGACCAAATCTTTACAAGGGCTCGAGGTCACTCCACAAGATGGATGGAGGCTCTCAAGCAATCCGTAGGTTCTTGCAACAAGGTGGAAACTACAAGCACAAGATCTACTAAGGTTTCTAGGCCTAAAGTAGGATTCTAGATCTACTAGGTTGTGGTGGATGGATTTGAGATTCCTTTGGTGGAAGTGTGGATCTAGGCCTCCTCTAGCTCTCCACCAAGTATGGGAGTGATTGGGTGGACGGAGAGGGAGTTCTAGGCGAATGAAGCTTTCATTAATGGCATGGAGAGAGAATGGGGGAAAGGTTAGCATTTAAGATGTAGGGGAAGGGGTATTTATACCCCTTTCATTTAAGAGGCCGTTGCAGTCCAGGAGCACCGGAGGCTCTGGTGGGCTTCAGTCAATTGCGCAGCTGCGTGGCACACCAGCTCACATGTGCTGGAATATGGGGCGGAGGGTCCGGTGGGTTCCGCGGAGGTTCTGCCCACCGGAGGTGCACCGGAGGCTCCGGTGGAACCTCCGCTCTTATTAAACAGAGCAGCAGTTTGGCGGAGCCTCCACCGGATGCCCACCGGAGGCCATTTTCACTGGGCTAGGCGAGGGCACCGGATGTCCACCAGAGGCTCCGGTGGAGCCTCCGCTCTTATCTAACAGAAGGGTATTTTGGCGGAGCCTCCACCGGAGGCGCACCGGACCCCATGTGTGCGCAGGCCCAGTGTTGGAGGGTGGCGGAGCCTCCAATGGAAGTGGCGGAGGTTCCGCCCACCGGAGCTCCACCGGAAGTTCAGCTCGTGGATCCGCTCTTTTGCTCCAGAGAGGGATTTGGGCGTAGCCCACACTGGACCCCCGCAGGAGCCTGGGCGGAGCCTCCGGTGGATTCACCGGAGCCTCCGCTCATGCACAATGCAGTTTCCTGGATTCCTTTCTCCTTGCACTTTTCATATGAAACGAACACTTGCCCCATATAATTAGTGGACCTGATTTAACCTGGGCATTTTCATCTATTGAACAAACATTAGATCAAATGGATATGTTGTCATATAATTACCAAAACGGACGATGATCTTTCATTCTCCCCCTTTTTGGTAATTGATGACAACATAACTATTTGCATGATTAAGAACACAATATGAACGGAGCTCCCCCTAAAGCTATGCCCCTTTCATATTGAGAGCATCTAGGCATGATATATAAGAGTAATATGACAACGATATCACACAACACACATAACACATAAATAATATGATACGAGGTTCACACAAGCATAATATAACGAGGTTCACGATAGATAGGAATAATGTAAACAAACCGAAGTTCCAAACCGAAGTTCCAAATGATCAAATAAGAAGCCAAACTCCCTCAAGCAAATAAAAGATGCAAATCAAGAAAGCTTGAGGGCGACCCATGCAAATTCTCGTTCCTAATATATATCTCTCTCCCTTTGGCATCATGATACCAAAAGAGGGAGACCAAGACGCTAACGCCCCGAAGATCACTCGAAGGAGGCTTCCGGGTCCGGAGAGGGGGCGCGGCGGTGAGAGCTAGTAGCTTCGTCTCCTTCTTCCTCGTACCATTCAATGAGCTTGCCCTTGGAGTCCTTTGCTTGCCATTTATCCCAATCCGTGATGCTATCAAGAGCCGGGGATTCAATGGAGAGGCCTTCCTCACGAAGACGTTGACGAGAGGCTTGAGCTTTGTTGCGGTTCTTGAGTTCCCTATCATAATGTGCTTCCCATTGATGTTGCTCAATCTTCTTGTTCAAACGAAACACTTTATTGAGAGCTCTTGCCATCCATTTAAAAACATTGCTAGAGGGAGGAGGTTGAGATGGACCGCCCTCTTCTTCTTCCTCATCAACAATGATGCGAGGCCTAGCCTTGTGCTTGCGAACGGCGGGAGTGGGATGCACAATGGGTTCCGTGTGATCTGTGATGAGAAGTCTCTTTTTCGGGTGAGAGATCCAATGCTCATCATCAAAAGGTTCATCCGGAAACTTTTCATTCCACACGTGTAAGATGATCTTCATGATGAATGGCCCAAAGCAAGCATTCTTGCGGTTGACTATGGCATGCCACAACTCATTCCAAATATAGTCAAGCACATCAAGCTTGTGAGGAGTGGCGTCCATCCGATGTTGATGAGTTAGGAGCATTAGGTTCTTCAAGAAACCTTGAATCTCGTCCACATTCCCCGCCTTTGGGTTGATAGTCTCTCTATAGATGCGCAACATGATGTCATATGTGGGGTAGAGACCCTTGACGAACCCAACGGCGTACTTCTTCCAATGATAGAGAGGAGTAAGTTAATCCTTGGGAAGTGACGCGGTGTTCATGGCGTGAACTCGGAACCATCCATTAGCAAATTCTTCTCCCTCGGCAAAAGGACCAAAATCCGGGTAGCCACCAAGAATAGTGCCAACATCTTTCCATTTGATGTCAAGTTGTCTCCCCTGAGTCATCCAAATAAGGTTACGGTTGGTCTCACTGGAGAGATGAACCGTGGCTAGAAACTGACAGACAAGCTCTTCATCGAAATCTTGTTGAAGACTGATAATTGGACCAAGACCAAACTTCCCAATGAGCTCAAGAGCCTCCCCAAAACTTGTGGTTCCTTTCCATGTGCCCAAAACTGATGGCGTGTTGAGGGACGACATTTTCCTTCGGCTTCCTCATCAAGATCTCACTATAGATTTCCTTTTGGAAAATGGTGTGAATGCGTTGGTCCTTACCCCGGAATTGTGGAATCAAGCGCTCACGGGCAATCACATACGGGTTCTCACGCCTTTCCTTCAAGAACATAGCATCGGACATCTTGGAGGTGGTTGGTGTGGTGTTCTTCTTGGGCAAAGTCTTCTCGGGAGCCGGGTAACGCTTGCGCTTGCCTTGAGAGCTGTCAAGTTCTGCTTGAATCTCATCCACGTGTTGGGGCTTGCGGCGGCCGGTGGTCTTGTATCGTTGCCCTTTTCCCTTGGAACCGGAAGCATCTGCGTCATCCATGGTGAAAAAGGAAGGAGGGAAGGTTCCCGGGGCGTCCCAAGGCAAGGAGGAGGTCTCCCCGTGGTGGAGCTCCCCAATCCGGCGGCGAGAAAAAGATTGGGGGCGGCGTCCGTTCGAGAGGAAGAAGAAAGGGGGCGGGTGGGGGAAAATGAGATTGGATCTCACTTATCCCCGCACGCCCCAGCCCTTATCCACGAAAACTGCCCCCGGCGGAGCCTCCGGTGGTTTCACCGGAGCCTCCGCTCCCCCCAGCGGAGCCTCCGGTGGTTTCCACCGGAGCCTCCGCCCCTTGTCCACCAAAACAGTTAATATTAGGCCCGCTGAGCAAATATGAGCCAGCGGAGCCTCCGGTGGGGTTCCGGTGGACAGGGGCAGTGGAGCCTCTGGTGGATTCACCGGAGCCTCCGCCCAGCCAAATTTTCGCGCGCCAAGATTGAAAAAACACGAGCATTTCGATAGAAACATTGGTTTGGGCAAAGGGGGGGCTTGGGTTGGAAAATCGTCACTGATATACGAGAGACATTACTCGAAGGGGTTCGCAAGAAGCATAAAAAGTGAAAACCGAACCCGTACGAGTTGTCAAGACGAAGATATGATATGCGTGAACGATCCAAAACACACCAAAGGTCGGTGGCCGACGCCACCATGTTTGGGTGTGTAACTTGGCACCGCGAAGATATATCTTGGGTCCAAAATTACTACTCACAATTAAGCACAATGAGTCACAAATTGACTAGATATGCAATGATTGATTGATTTTCGCATAATAAAAGGAGTGCATACTCGTGAGTTGAGTAGCGCTCCCCCTATTTCGATGCCTACACCTAGACTTGATAGCATGTATAATGAAGGTAGATATGCAAGGTTTCAAGTGAAGTTGGAAGAGTCGATGACATTTAGTTCATTCCTCAAAGCTCGAAATCTTGGTTCATCAAGGGCCTTCGTGAAGATATCGGCAAGTTGATCCGTTGTGGATACATATGAGAGGTCAATATCACCTTTCTCAACATGATCCCGAATGAAATGATGACGGATCTCAATGTGCTTCGTCTTGGAGTGAAGAACCGGGTTGTAGGCGATCTTGATAGCACTCTCATTGTCACAAAGAAGAGGTACCTTGTCAAAATGAATACCATAGTCCTTCAAAGTTTGCCTCATCCATAGCAATTGGGTACAACAACTTGCCGCGGAGATATACTCGGCCTCGGTGGTGGAGAGAGCAATGCAATTTTGCTTCTTAGAAGACCAACATACCAAGGAGCGGCCAAGAAATTGACAACCCCCGGATGTGGACTTCCTATCCGTCTTCTCTCCCGCATAATCCGCATCCGAGTATCCAATGAGCTGGAAGCTTGAACCCTTGGGGTACCAAAGACCGAAGTTTGGGGTATGAACTAGATATCGAAAGATTTGTTTCACGGCTTCCAAATGAATTTGCCTCGGAGAGGCTTGAAACCTTGCACATTTACCTACGCTATACATAATATCGGGTCTAGATGCACAAAGGTAGAGCAAAGAGCCAATCATGGAGCGGTATAACTTTTGATCTACCTCTTTCCCGTTAGGGTCGGGTTTCAAGACGGTGGTCGTGGACATAGGTGATGGGGGGATAATAACCCGGTAGGCCAACTCCAAGGTATAACCCGGCCCAAAGGACGCTGCGCGGGATCCGGCTAAGGATAAAGAAACTTCTGGAAGGCCCAAAGTTTGTAGGCCTCGTAACCCGGATTGTGGGTTGCGGTAAGGAAAGCTAGAGTTTGTAAGTGGTGTTCGGGTAGGACTCAAGCTGCGCCTTGGAGGGCAAGCCAGGTAGGGGTACGGGTGCTTTATAAACCGGCCCTAGGCTTAGTTTTGTAGAGACCCATGTAGTAATCATATCGCCGAATATCGAGTATCCATTGTACACAAGAGATCGAGTTAGCATATCAAGATCGGAGACCCGGCGACTTCATCGCCGGCTACCAGATCGAATTCCATCATGTTTCCCTCTGAGCTAAACCCTCTCCCAAACGCCTGTGTCGACTTGCCCCAAGATCAGTTACCCCTGGCAACATCTGCCGTGATTATCCCACTACAGTTGGCGCCCACCGTGGGGCCTGCGTCCAAAGGTGTTTACATCACGGGAGAAGCTCGGAAGAGCATGGAGAACCTCGTTGTCGGTGAGATCTACGACGACCACGAAGGAGAGAAGATGGTGGACGACTCCGGCTGGGGGCCAGAATCGGATCACCTCGAATCCGGATCTGTCATGACAATCGGCAGGATCAGCGTCTTCATCGGTATGGTATGTACTTCTGGCTCGGCTCCTGACAATTTTGGATCTGATTCTGTGTCAGGGGAGGCTACCTACGCCCAGTCAGATAGAGAAGAATCAGTTGGAGCGACAGACCAGATAGAAGAACCCATCGCGCAGTGGGAACAGCCGGAGGAGCCGGCATGGACCCCGCATGACCAGGACAATGGAAAGGATGGTACTGAATCTATCCGGGACCTGCTGGAAGACCGGTACGAAGAGGATAACAGCGGAGAAGAACAACATGACCTCACAACAAGCGTAATACGCCGAGTGGCGGTCTACACGGCTCCCGCAGCCAACCTCAATCAAGGGAACGTGACCACGGCTCCGGTAGGGGCGGCTCAGGCATTGGCGCAGCGGCAGGATGCAGCTAACGGAAACCCGGTCCTGGCCCGGGTCGATGGAGAGTCAGCATCAGTAACTAGCCGTGCAGTGGACGAGGAGTTGCACGCAAATACGTTCGGATTCCTGGGAAACCGGACACCGGGGGCGGGTCCTTCAAACCCGCGCCACCCGGCCTTGTTCGACAATAATCTGATCCTAGACCCCACGGTCCTTGCTACGGTTATCACTCCAGAAAATGCAGCTGAACGTGTCAGGGACCTGGATGTGGCCCGCCGCGCGTTGGAACAGCAAAGAAGGCAAGTGGAAGCGGAGAAACAAGGGATGGCTACACGTCAACGCGAGCTGGATGCATTGGAAACCCGGCTCCGAGAGGAAACATCTAGAGTACACCAAAGGCATCAAACCAGACTACCGGCCACGGGTGGGGTCATTAACCCGGCGGCTCTGTTTATTACGCCTCAGGACCAACCGATCCCAGTGGTAGACCAGGGAACTGCACCTCAACCGGCAACAGCGGAAGCCCACGCGGCAAACGTGCAGGCCGGGTTACCCCCACCACGAGCCAGAGTCACAACCGGCAATGAGTTACCGCCACCGCCACCGTCACGGTTTCGCACACCAGCAGGCCACTACAACAATCCCATGGACAACGTGTATGCAGCAACACTCGCATTGAACCAGATCCCGGTAGGAGAATCGCCCCATGCGGAAAAGACCCGGCAAGCGATCGATCTACTACACACTGCAGTGGCGCAGCAGGCCAATTACCCGGACCACAGAAGCGGGATGCATGGGACGCCATACGCCAGTCAACAACAAGGGAATATTCAAACAAACTCGGCACGGCGGAGGGAAGAGCAGCAGCAAATGCCGCCTCCTCCCCGCGTCCCGGCAGCATCAGTGGCACAGGCTGTTGTGGATAGCTCCAGGGCTCGGAGAGCCGGGGCCGGGTCTGCTGCACATGGATTGCCTGCGGCACCACGCCCCGCCGCACCCCCGGTTGGATCGCACGTTTCCCGAGTAAGACCAGCCTCAACCATCCTCGCAGTACCCAAGTGTCTCTCGGACGACATCAGGGCTGAACCTTACCCGGAAAAATTCAAAGAGCCGGGAAAAGTAGTGAATTATGAACCGACCATGGATCCGGAAACATGGTTGAGCAGTTATGAGATGGCAATGTCAATTCGCAACGCGTCCGAGAATCTTCAAGCCAAGTTCATGTACTTGATGATGTCAGAAGGAGCAGCAAAGTTATGGTTCACCAACCTGCCGGAAAGATCGATCAAGTCCTGGGAAGAACTGAAGACCGCGTTCGTCAAGCACTTTCATGGAACGTGCAGAAAGCTATTCACTATTGATGATTTAGAACGATGCGTTCAGAAGAAGGGAGAATCAGCACGCAGTTGGGTGCGCCGGGTTATGGAGATACTTCACTCATCCACAGATATTCAGCCCAAAGATGCGCTACAAGCTATGGCAAAAACATGCAAGTATATCCCTTTAGTACAAAAGTTAACTCGCATGAAGTCCAGTAGGAATGCATCGGAGGTTACGATGGGAGAATTAATGGATGCGTGCAACAAACACGCCGCAACAGACACTACAGAGGAGGAAATTGATGACAAGAAAGCGAAAGCGAACACCAGTACTAGTGGAAGAACCGGCAATGGATCGGTACCGAGTAATAACGGAAATAGCCAGAACAAGCGCCCATTTGAAGGAGGCTCCGAGTTTGTAGCTAATACTGAGGCCGGGTCTTCGAGACCCAGATCTGAAGGGAATTTTAATACCGGAAATCACAATGGAGGACATTATCAGGGACCTCCGAGGCCAAGCAACAGTTGGGATATATTTAGAATGGCGTGCCCGAAGCACAGCAGGAACGGCAAGCCAGCTAATCACTCTTTGGAACAATGCGCCGACTTACAGAGATGGAAGAACGAGGAAGTAAACAGAGCCATGCGAGGTGCGGGTCGGGGAGGAGGCCCGGGTCCAGGTGGAAATTTGGGCAACGGTCCACCCCCAGCCGGTAACCCGGCGGCCGGAAATCCGGGCAATAGTCAAGGGGGAGCGGGAGGTCTCCAGGCTAACCCCAAACAATTGGGTCAATATCATGTGCATACTACGGGAGGCTCTAACAAGGATAAAAAGATACTAAAGCAGGCGGTTAACTCAGTTTCTTCTGCTGTTCCGAGATATTTGAGGTGGTCAGAACAGGAGGTAACATGGAGCAGGAGGGATCACCCGGATAGAGTGGATCACCCGGGAGTCTTAGCATTGGTAGTGGCACCACAGGTCAACGGGTATGAGCTGAAAAAAGTCTTGATGGATGGAGGAAACAGCATCAATATCCTGTACTGGGAAACTTTTCTGCGCATGGGTCTAAAGGAATCTCAGCTACAAAAAAGTACAACAGTTTTTCACGGGATAGTGCCGGGTCATTCAGCATGCCCTGAAGGAAAGATTGCATTGGAGGTAGCTTTTGGGGAATCAAAGGACAATTATCGAGTTGAGTGGCTTACTTTTGAGGTGGTTAAGTTGCGCAGTCCTTATCACGCATTGTTTGGAAGACCGGCTTATGCCAAATTCATGGCAAGGCCGTGCTATGTGTATCTACAGCTGAAAATTCCGGGTCCTAAGAAGACCATTACCATACATGGAAATCAAGATATAGAGGCTGAGTGCGATGAAGGAGATGCAGCAATGGCTGAGCAAGCTTGTAGGAAAGAGGAACTCAGGCATTACCGATCTCAAGCGGACCTGGAGGAAAGGGCAACTTCAAAAAGGCCGAGCTCTGAGGAAGAAAAAGCAAAACCCAGGGCAGAGCAAGATGCTAAGATGGTGGCCTTTATCATGAACGATCCCTCCAAATTGTCCGGCATAGAAGAGGAAAGCACATCGCCGCCTACAGCTAGCAGCGCTGTGATAACGACACACCCGGATTGGCTAGCAAACTCGGTACTCGTCATGAAAGGATCTAACAAGTGGAGAATGTGCATCGGTCGCGCCAGCCCGGGACCGATTATCGAAAAGAACTAAACAGTGTAACGGGCAGCAGGTTTCAGACGCGCTCTTTTCCTACCCAGGGTACCTAAGGGGACTGGAAGGTTTTTAATGAGGAGGCTTGCTGACCCAAATTTTGTCGTATCAATAAAAAGAGATGGTTTTCAAGATTTTCATGGTCTTTGCTTCGATTACAGGTAAGTGGTACTCGTTATTATCAATACATCAGTATCATCAAAATACATTGCACATACACAGGTCTTTGGGGGATGAACCGCTTAAATAGTAGTCACGAACCCAAAGACCCGGCCTTGATGCCTATGAGTTATGAGGGCCGATTACTCACAAGACGAGTACGGCTGCAATCTTATAACCGGACGAAGGAGCCAAATTTCTTGGTTATTCTTACTTAAGCTCGATGTGACTCGCACTAAAGTGGCATGATCTGTCGCTTACGATTACAATCAATCACGCAGCCCAATGGGATTTGCTTGACCCTGTTTTTCGTATAGATGTAACAACATGGTATCCACGCGAAAGCCGGCTTACAGTACAAGATAATCAAAAGGGTCATCTAAACCACAAGTCTATGCAGAGTACAAGGCTAATAGCCGGAAACTCAACGAGTATCAAGCATGACTTCAGTTTTATGCGAACGGCTATTGGTTTTCGGCTTGGTAAAGAGCAATTTGTTCTCTGAGAAAGGCATCACCCCCTTGGCTCGTACTTTGGGTCATGGGGACTGGGGACTTCGGAACAGAAACAAATTGTTTAGCTATTGAAGCTCGAAAGGCCCTAGTTTCCGAGTCTTGGGGACTTAAAGAAAAGTCCACTTATCAAAAACCAGTGATACTCGGAAAACCGAGTCTCGCAAAGGGAATCAAAAAATAGTCGGGTATCGAGAATAAGTTTAAAGAGTAAGACAAGTGTCAAGATTATCAAAAGCCGGGAGAGGCACAAATATATCACGAACTAAAAGTACGTTACAAGTGATGGTACCAATATCAAGGGCGCACAGGCGCACCATCAAAATCATATTAGTTTTAAACACAAAGTACCAGGTATCGCCCTACTCGGCATCCTGAGAGCGGTCTTCCGGGTCTTGGTCCTGGATCTGCTCCTTAGCCTTTCCAGCGGCATTACCCAGACTTCCCGCGTCAGGGCGGACAGGCGGAAGGACAGCTGGTGTAGAGGTAGACGGTCGTAATCCTAACTCGGCCTCTCTTTTAGCAGTTTCTTCTTTTCTCCTGGCCAGATCAGTCGCCCATTTCTCCAGCATATCAAAGGGAGGGGGTGCCTCTGCCAATATGGTTTTTCCTTCAGCGTCGTATGAGCTCATGATTGTGTCCAGTTCCATCTTGTCGGCCAAAGCGGTGGCCGAGTGGAGTACTGCGGATTGTATGGCCTTGAAGTCCTTGGGTGTAAACTTGGAGCCATCAGCCTTGAATTCTGGAAACCCGGATATTACCTTTGCCGGGTCAAGCTTAGGAAAGTAAGCTTTCGCCAGCGTAAAGGCCCGGGTCATACCGATCCGGCAGGACGAGCGCTTCCATATTTCAATCCATCCAGGCACCGTAGAGCAGGCTTGCATAAGATTCTCCTCACCCGGGTATACCTCGGAAGGCCACTTCACGGCGTCCAATATAAGCTTTGTGTCGGCAAAAAAGGTCCGGAGCACAGTCTTCAATGTTTTAACCTTGGCAATGGCATCGTCCTCTGGAGCAGCGAGGTTCGCGCCTGCAGTTGAAACAAAAGGAAAGTATATCAGTCATCCCGATTATCATAACGATAAAGTAGAGGCAAGTAAGTTAATCGAAAGCAAAAACTCACTTAGCAAGATGCGATAAGTATCCGCAATCTGGTTCGATAAGTTTTTCAGCGCGGATTGGGCAGTGTTGTACTTCTTCTTGTATTTGGAAACGTCTTTTTTCAAAGTTTTCATGTCAGCCTCAAGGGCTTCTCTTCTTTTTACTTCAGCAAGAAGGAGCCGTTCGGTCTTGAGTAACACCTCATCGGACCGGGTCACTTCCGCCTGTAAGGAACAAGGAACGAAAGTGTCAGTCAGATATCATGGAAAGCCGGGTATTGCATGAAGTACCGAGCACAACTTCGGTAAGTTATGCCCGGAACTTGGGGACTAGGTATATGCCAAGAGATATCGAGTGTTGGTTACCTGATGCGCTGCGGACATGCGCTCTAGGATGTTGTTCTCCGAAGCTTTCATGGTGAGGAGAGCGCTCATCAGCTGGTGAAAATTATCGTTACCCGAGTTAGAAGACTCGGGGTCACGGAAACTTGGAGAAAAAGTTTTCCTCTTAGCAGGAGACGGCACCCGGGTCATCCGAATGTCGGGGTCTGGCCCTCCTCTCGCGCCCAAAGTGGCAGTATCTTCTTTCTCGCTCGCATGCGAGGCTATTGGATACCCGGCTTCACCCCTAGCCGGGTCTGTCGGTGACGCTTGTTCATCACCAGCTGCGGCGAACACATCACTAGTTGGCCTCTCTTTACCCGGGTCCTCGGTTTCCATGTCTTCTTGGTCACTAATAATGACCGTGGCCCTGTGAAAAGTGTGAAGGTACAGTGAGCACATAATCGTGAAAAAGACGGCGAAAGTAGGGTATGACATTAAGAAAAGAACTTTACCCGGGGTTCACCATAAGGTCCACAGGGAATTCGCTGCTAGAACCGGATGAAACTGAAAAGTACCAAACGAGGCATAAGGTTATCTTGCGAGGGAGTGTTTTAGAGGGATCTTTATGTTTAAAGGAGGGTAAGGTCATTACCGGTGTGCCGAGTTGGAGGCGATGAAATACCCGGGTTAAGGGCATCATTGCCCGGGTGGTTCCGAGTCGCCCTGCGCTTGGTCATAGGCGACTCCTTCAGGTATGGCCAAAGGGGGTAATGCCATGGTCAGCTCAGGAATATTATCACAGGAACGCGAATTAGATGTGAGAAATTGGTGCAAAACCTTGAAGATGACCCCTTGGGGTTTTCTTTTAGATCCGGCCTTAATTGCCGGCTCTGGTTCATCTTCATCGCTGGCGGACTCCACTTTGCCGTCAGCTTCTTCTTCCTCGTCTTGGTCTTCTTGTTCTGAAAGTTACCAAGGTTACCATAGAAAAACGAAAAGTGGGATGCGACGAACTCAAAGGAATCGGGTATGTACCTTCATCCGAGTTAACGGCATCCTCCTTCTCCTCCGGGTTTCCGGAGTTAGGAGGAGTGTCTATCTTCCAGAAATCATCATCGGCCTGAAGAGAAAGTGTAAGAACAAGGGTTAATGGTTGTATCCAGTGAAGAAGATAAAAGGTGAAATCGTGAAAGCCAGGTCCTTACCGCGGGGGCCGGATTCTCGAGAGTGAAGGGCTCTCATCCGGCTATATTCCGGATTACCTCGAGCTTCTCTGTCAGAAAGCTCTTGATTGTTTTGTTGGTGTCACTAGGAGCAAAGCTGCTGGTGGAGTATCGGATTGGGTCCATGGCTTGCCCCGAGTATTCGCACATTAATTTTGCGCGAATGGAGTTGGGTTGGATACGGAAATTGACCCAAGTCTTCACCAGGTTAAGCCCGATGAGGCCTTGGGCAGAAAGGATGGAGATTTTAGCCAATAGAGGCAGAATTGCTTCCCTGTCCGAGTGAGGGGCAAATGCGTTGAAGGTTTCGGAGATATCAAGCTGGCCCTCCGAGTAACCCGGCAATTTCTTTTTGCCGGGTGGAGAGGTGTCCCGGCAGTAAAAGTACGAGAGCTGCCAGTGCTTGACGTGGGAGTTAAGGGTGAGAGGAGGCATTAAAGAGTTCTTGCGGTGTTGGATAGAAACCCCGCCGCAAGCAAGAAGTGCACCGTCGCCGCTTTCGCGGCACGGTTTGCACTGGAAAAGTTCGACAAAGAGAGCCAAACTTGGCGGAGTGCACAAGTAAGATTCGGAGAGAACGATAAAATGGGAGATGTTTAGTACAGAGTTGGGCCCTATGTCGAAAATGCGAAGGCCATAATGGCTTAAAACGTCGCGGAAGAAAGGGTGACCCGGAGGCCGGAAGCCCCGGGTCACGTGTTCAACAAAACAAATTACCTCATTTTCTGCTGGAGTGGGCCGGGTTTCGTTACCCGGTACCCTCCAGTGGATAACTTCTTGAGAAGGAAGAACCCCTAGCTCGACCAGTTCCTCTAGTTTGGCCTTGGTGACGAAGGACCGCGCCCAGTTGGCGGATATGGAGTTCGTGGTCTTGGCTTTAACCGGCTGTTTTCCCTGTTTCTTGGGCGCCATGGGGTTAACCTGAAAAGTGTCAGAAGAAAGGATGTGAGAAACGAAACTCGGAAACTATTCAGTTGACAGGGTATTGACAAGTGGTGTCAAGTTAACCTGGAAGTTAAACATGATCCGGGTATCACTTTGCTAAGCGAGGCATGAATTGTCCGGGTATCGCGCATTATTACTGAAGTTGTAGAATTTTATGCATGGGTAAGTGTTTGGGGATGATAAGTGGTTGTCCGTACATCTATTGTGAGCAAATGAGCCGGAGAAGGAGGATTTTCCGGGTGATAGGAACAAAGGCGGAAGGTTTGGGCGGCCCGAGCCTAGATTGGGAATTCCATTTCTAGATTTGTGGTAAAATTAATGATTACAAATGGTAGGAGAGTGAATCAAAGTGTATACCTTACCTATTGGGTGGGCTAGAATGAATATTAATGACCTAATTCGGCGTGACCCGAGAAATCACGGGCGGCTCGATTCAGATCCAATATGAGGGGAAGTTAAGAAGTTGCGAGGGTAAATTAGAGGATGTAAAAGACTTACCGGGGGAGATTGAAGTGAAGCTTTGCGGAGGCAGATGGCGCAAGCTTGGTGCCCCTTCGCGATTCTTGGCGGACAGATTGGAGGTCTGGCGGCGGATCTGGGCGGCGGGGCGGGGCGCAACCGGTAACGGATGGGCTCCGGTGATGCGCGCGAGGCTTCCGTAGTGACGCTCTGTGAGCTCGAGCTTGAAAGAAGTAAGGAAGAGGAATGGGGGAAAGTGAGCCGTTGGAGTTAGGGTTACCTCTAAGGGCTTATTTATAACGGCCCGGGCGGAAAAACTCAGCCCAACGGGCGGGACCCGGAAATTACGGGGTAACGGCTATCTATTTGAAATCTGCGAGATACGCCTTAAGTATAGAGCGAGGTCTCCGAGCGAAAAAGAGAAGGAGATCCTCTCCGCAGTATCAAGATAAATTATCGAGAAAAGTATAAAGTTTTGCTATTCTTATCAAGGCTTAGACCCGGGAAGATAAGCAAGGCATCTGGAGAAAAGCCGGGTTACTATATGGCTACCAGGGAGTTGGACCTAGTCATTTCACAAAGCATTTCGACTCGGTCTCCACACATTTGTGCGGTTGATATTTTTTACAGGGAATAGCCAACGCTTCAAGGAGGAGTCCGTGAAGCCCAAGCTATTCTGGGGACTACTGATGGGGGGATAATAACCCGGTAGGCCAACTCCAAGGTATAACCCGGCCCAAAGGACGTTGCGCGGGATCCGGCTAAGGATAAAGAAACTTCTGGAAGGCCCAAAGTTTGTAGGCCTCGTAACCCGGATTGTGGGTTGCGGTAAGGAAAGCTAGGGTTTGTAAGTGGTGTTCGGGTAGGACTCAAGCTGCGCCTTGGAGGGCAAGCCAGGTAGGGGTACGGGTGCTTTATAAACCGACCCTAGGCTTAGTTTTGTAGAGACCCAAGTAGTAATCATATCGCCGAATATCGAGTATCCATTGTACACAAGAGATCGAGTTAGCATATCGAGATCGGAGACCCGGCGACTTCATCGACGGCTACCAGATCGAATTCCATCATGTTTCCCTCTGAGCTAAACCCTCTCCCAAACGCCTGTGTCGACTTGCCCCAAGATCAGTTACCCCTGGTAACATCTGCCGTGATTATCCCACGACAATAGGAGTCTTCATAGGTTTGGCATCATTCATATTAAATCTCTTAAGCATGTCTTGAGTGTATTTGGCTTGTTTGATGAAAGTCCCTTCATAATATTGATTCACTTCAAAGCCAAGGAAGATCTCCAACTCTCCCATCATAGACATTTCAAACCTATCGGTCATTAGCTTGCAAAACTCCTCATTGAACAAAGTGTTAGTAGACCCAAAAATGATGTCATCCACATAGAGTTGGCATATGAACAAGTCACCTCCAACCGTCTTGGTAAAGAGGGTGGGATCGATTAAACCAACATTAAACCCGCAATCTACTAGAAACTCTTTAAGGTGCTCATACCACGCACATGGAGCTTGTTTAAGTCCATAGAGCGCCTTATCAAGTTTACAGACATGATCGGGGTGGTTGGGATCCTCGAAACCCGGAGGTTGCTTGACATATACTAACTCATTAATGGGACCATTAAGGAAAGCACTTTTAACATCCATTTGTTGTAAATTTAAGCTATGATGAGATGCATAGGCAAGTAAGATGCGAATGGATTCAAGACGAGCTACGGGAGCAAAGGTTTCACCAAAATCGATACCTTCGACTTGAGAGAAACCTTGAGCTACCAATCTTTCCTTATTGCGAATGACAATGCCATCTTTGTCTTGTTTGTTCTTGAACACCCATTTGGTGCCAATAACATTCTTGCAATCTTTGGGTCTTGGCACTAATTTCCACACTTTGTTGCGCTCGAAGTTATTGAGTTCATCATGCATGGCTTCAAGCCAATCTTGATCTTCGAGAGCTTCATATACCTTCTTGGGTTCAATGAAGGAGACAAAAGCATGAGCCTTGCTAAAATCCGCCAATTTCCTTCTAGTGACCACTTTTCCACGAACTTGTCCAAGAATCGTGTCCTCCGTATGACCCGCTCGTTCAAGATTCTCTAGACTTCTCTTTGCTCTTCGTGCTAGTATCTCCTCCAAAGATTCCTTGGATATGGATTGAGAATCACCTTTTTCATCGGAGGCATGTCCATCTTCATTTTGTCCTTGATCAATAATGGGTGATGAATCACCGCTAGGTTGAGCATTCTCAACAATGATAGAATCTTGATCATGATTGAGATGAATTTCTTGGCCTTGGTCATTAGCTTGGCCTTGATTGTTAGCTTGAGGGCTTGGTGCATCTTTTTGAGTAGCTTGATCATCAATGGGTGTAGTCAATGGCTCCACTTGAGTGGGGCATAGTCCTTCTCCCTCCGTCATCCGGTGTCCCTCAATGGGGATTATTTCACCAATCCCCATTCTTCTTATGACGATGGGAGGAATTGCATCTCCTACAACACCATGATCTATACGCCCCCCTTGGGAGCCATTATCCTCATCAAACACCACGTCTATAGCTTCTTCAACTTGTCCGGTGGACTTGTTGTAGACTCTATAGGCGTGAGCGTTTGTGGCATAGCCAACAAAGATACCCTCATAAGATCTAGTCTCAAATTTTGACAACCGTTTACCTTTCTTGGGAATGAAGCACTTGCAACCGAAGACCTTGAAATAAGATACATCCGGTTTCTTACCCGTGAGAATCTCATAGGGGGTCTTGTTCAAGATCTTGCGAAGATATAATCGATTGGTAGCGTGACATGCGGTGGAGACGGCTTCGTCCCAAAAGTTATAGGGAGAAGAGAACTCCGCAATCATAGTTCTAGCCGCATCCATCAAAGTCCGGTTCTTTCTCTCCGCAACACCATTTCGTTGAGGGGTATATGGAGTGGAAAATTGATGAGCAATGCCTTCTTCACTAAGAAAACCCTCAACGGTGTAGTTCTTGAACTCCGAGCCATTATCACTCCGAATAGCCAATATGGTAGCATTGTGTTGGCGCTCCACTAGAGTGATGAACTCGATGACTCTACTTTGAGTTTCACTTTTCCTCTTGAAGAAATACACCCAACAATATCTTGAATAGTCATCCACAATCACCAAGCAATACTTCTTTCCTCCGAGGCTATCATAGGATAGTGGACCAAATAGATCTAAGTGAATGAGCTCAAGAATTCTTGTGGTGGAGATAGTTGTCTTGGTTGGGTGTAGTTCCCCATGTTGCTTCCCAAAGGTACAAGAGCTACACACACGATCTTTAGCAAACTTAGCTTTGGTTAGTCCTAGAACGTGATTGCCACTTTGGAGATCATGTAACATTCTCATGTTGGTGTGGGCTAGTCGGCCATGCCAAAGCCACCCCACATCAACTTTAGCCATTAGGCATGTCGCGGCACACATGTCTTCTTTAGAGAAGTCCACTACATACATGCCGTTCTCGACAAACCCAACAAAGGCTACTTTAAGAGATGTCTCCCAAGTGACAATTACACTCTCTTTATTAAAGAACGAGGTAAAACCACAATTCGCAAGTTGAAGAACGGACATCAAATTATAGCCAAGGGACTCAACAAGGAGAACATTCTCGATTGATAAATCATTTGAGATTGCCACCTTGCCTCGTCCCAATACCTTAAGCTCGAACTTATCACCAATAGTGACGCAATTGAGATGAGGTAGAGGCGGTTCAAGGTTACTTATTGCGTCACGGCTTCCGGTCATATGTTGGGATGCACCACTATCCACTGTCCATTTGTTAGACCCGGAAGCATTTCCCTACAAGAGATCAATTTCTTGATTTAGGTACCCATCCTTCAATGGGTCCTCTTTTGTTAGTCACAAGGGTCTTAGGAACCCAAATAGTCCAATGATAATCATCACCATAAGAAGTACCAACGTATTTAGCATAAACATGTCCATCTCTAGATTTCATAAGAACATAAGATGGATTATATTTTCCGGCGAAGTCATTATGAGTGATGCTCCCCCTAGAGGTATCACCACCCATAATGGCGTTGGTCTCCTTCTCTTTGGTCACCTCACCCTCTTTCACAAAGACAACATTTTGAGAGGGAGAGGTGACATTCTTGGATATCTTCTTTGACTTGGAAACAAAACCAAGTCCCTCTTTTCCTTTCTTTGCACCTTGAGAGCTTATTGCATCATTGAGAATTCTTTCCTTCCCTACATTGTTAGTCGTAGTAGAGGATCTAGGCACAATAACACTGCTATTTGATGAAGATGCAACATGCTTATTAGATTGTTGAGCTAGGAGCTTGATTCGAGACATGGCACGTTTGTCATGAATTTCTTTAAGAGATTTAAACTCCTTTTTTAGTTTGTCATGCTCCTCGTCAAGTTTTTGGTGAGCTATTCCTAGCTTCAACTCTTCCTCTTCAAATTATGTAAGTAAAACAAGATATTTGGCATGTTCTTTCTTAAGCTTCGCAAGATATTTTTCATTATCTTTTCTAAGCTGAGAAACACTAATAGCATAAGTCTCTTGTAGACTAGATAGTTTCTCTTCAAGAGAGGCTCTCATGGATCTCTCCTTTTAGAGAGCCTTGACGAGTTCGTCATCATGATTCTCATTGCTACCGCCATGGTTCTCCAAGGACATGATGATCTCCTCCTTCTCATCAATGAGAGAGTTGGCATCATCAAGTTGCCTTAGGAGAGCTTTTACCTTTTCTTTAGTTTCACCTTCAAGAATACACACCCAAGATCCTAGGTTCTTGGCCTCCTCATCATCAACAATGTTTTCAACACAATCCAATAATGAGGGAGAGCTAGTGATAATAGACTTGGAGGTGGAAGATATTACCGTGGTGGCTTTTGCCATGAGACATGTAGGTCAGATCGATGCCTTCTCATTGGGAGATTCAAATAGAGAGACCGATGAAGAGGAAGTCGTAGCTATGGCGACGTGGGAAACACCTACGACTTCATCTTCTCCTTCATCTCCGGAGTGGTATGTTTCCAATGTGGGGCCTTCTTGAACATATAGAGCCCTTGGGACTCTTCTAGCGAGGTTCTTGTTTTATGGATCTTTGTTCTTGTCCTTGCGAACAAGCTTCCCTTCATTCTCTTCTCTTGGCTCAAAGGGACACTCTTTGACGAAGTGGTTTGCACTTCCACAATTGTAGCATGTCCTTGGCCACTCCCCTTTCTTCCTAAAGATCTTGTTCCTTGAAGGTCTAGGGGCACCGGCTTTGTGAGCCTCCCATCTCTTCCAATACCCTTGCATGGCAAGAGCAATACATTTATGGGCACCCTTGTATGTATCTTCATAGTCCTCATCCTCATCATCATCATCATCATCATCCACTTCATCTATCTTGGCCATTGCTTTAGACTTCAAGGCGAGGTTGGGAGACTTTCCATGTCCTCTTGAGCGAGCAAGGGCATCATCCGCGCTCTTGTGAGATAAGGATATGGCTATGAACTCACTTAGCACTCCAATGGAGTTGAGAGAGTTGTAGTCGGATCTTGTTCGAATGCTAGTGGAGAGGTTCTTCTCAAATGGGGTTATGGCCTTGACAAACTTCCTCTTGATCCACTCATCGGAGATTACCTCTTTTCCAAAATCCCTTAGTTGATTGCCAAGGGTGACAACTCTTCTATATAGCTCCTCGGGACTCTCGTCTTCAAGCATGACGAAGTTCTCGGATTTGTCGAGAGCAACATCATATTTTGATGATTGAATGCTAGCATTTCCTTGGAACAAAGAGTCAAGCTTATCCCAAGCTTCCTTGTCGGTCTTCAACCCGCGAATTTGTTCGAGATGTTCTCTTGGGAGAGCCTTTTGGATAGTCACGAGAGCGGTCTTGTTGAGTTGGAATTCCACATCCTCTCTTGGAGTCAAGTTGCTTGGATCATGAGGATGGAATCCATGGAGAATGCTTCTCCATAAAGCGGTGCAAGAACCTGAAATGTGAGACTCCATATCGAACTTCCAAGAAGAGAATTCGTTAGTGTTAAGCATGGGAGGATTTCCAACATTAACCATGTGTGGCATTGTGGCAATAGGGTGGATAGAATCGTAATTGGGAGGTGGTGGAACTTTAGAGTTAGACCCCGAACCGTTATCCGATTGAGACTTGGAGCCCTCGAAGCTCCCACCGCCCTTAGCCTTTTTATCGGCTTTTGCTTTGGCTTTCGCCTTAGCTAAAGCAATGTTAGCTTCCATTTCGTCGATGTCCGGAATGGACTCTTTGTCCGAGCTAACATCGTTGGTGGTGAGAGGTGTTTCCGTGGACTCCTTGGTTCTCCCCATCAATACCTCCATCATTTTCTTGATGCTAGAAACGTCGATACTGACAGTAGAGCTAACCTTAGACAATTCGATTTGGAGAGTTCCAACCATGTCTTGTAGGTTAGATATATTGTCGGCCATCTTGGAGATTTCCGCACTAGAACTACGGGGGGCATTTTCATCGACCATTGTACTCTTAGGCGGTTAAGCCCTTAGTAAGAGCCGAGGCTCTGATACCAATTGAAAGTGCACTATGGTCAACTAGAGGGGGGTGAATAGGTTGACTACCAATTTTTATTTTCTTTTTCTTTTAGTGGGGCTAAGCAAGATAAGATAAGGTTCTCTAGATGTGCAACTAGGTGAGCAACCTATGTGGACAAGGTAATATGCGCAACGGAAGTAAAGCGTAAGGTAGTAAAGCAAACAACAAGTGTAAACAAGGAGACAAGGATATGATTCCCGTAGTTCCTTCTCAAAGAGAAGTACGTCTACGTTGGAGAGGTGGGGAGCCACCTAGGCGCTCCTCAATAGCACGGTTGTGCACAAGTTGTTCTCCTTGATCTTCTCCGGTGAGGGAGATTCTCGTTTCCACTATGAGGTCGACTTGAAGGCGTTGACCAAACCTTTACAAGGGCTCGAGGTCACTCCACAAGATGGATGGAGGCTCTCAAGCAATCCGTAGCGTCTTGAAACAAGGTGGAAACTACAAGCATGAGATCTACAAAGGTTTCTAGGCCTCAAGTAGGATTCTAGATCTACTAGGTTGTGGTGGATGGATTTGAGATTCCTTTGGTGAAAGTGTGGATCTAGGCCTCCTCTAGCTCTCCACCAAGTATGGGAGTGATTGGGTGGACGGAGAGGGAGTTCTAGGCGAATGAAGCTTTCATTAATGGCATGGAGAGAGAATGGGGGAAAACTTAGCATTTAAGAGGTAGGGGAAGGGGTATTTATACCCCTTTCATTTAAGAGGCCCTTGCAGTCCAGGAGCACCGGAGGCTCCGGTGGTTTCACCGGAGGCTCTGGTGGGCTTCAGTCGATTGCGCAGCTGCGCAGCACACCAGCTCACATGTGCTGGTATATGGGGCGGAGGGTCCGGTGGGTTCCGCGGAGGTTCCGCCCATCGGAGGTGCACCGGAGGCTTCGGTGGAACCTCCGCTCTTATCAAACAGATCAGCAGTTTGGCGGAGCCTCCACCGGATGCCCACGAGAGGCCATTTTCACTGGGCTAGGCGAGGGCACCGGATGTCCACCGGAGGCTCCGGTGGAGCCTCCGCTCTTATCTAACAGAAGGGCATTTTGGCGGAGCCGCCACCGGAGGCACACCGGACCCCATGTGTGCGCAGGCCCAGTGTTGGAGGGTGGCGGAGCCTCCGGTGGAAGTGGCGGAGGTTCCGCCCACCGGAGCTCCACCGGAAGTTCAACTCGTGGATCCTCTCTTTTGCTCCAGAGAGGGATTTGGGCGGAGCCCACACCGGACCCTCACCGGAGCCTTGGCGGAGCCTCCCGTGGATTCACCGGAGCCTCCGCTCCTGCACAATGCAGGTTCCTAGATTCCTTTCTCCTTGCACTTTTCATATAAAACGAACACTTGCCCCATATAATTAGTGGACCTGATTTAACCTGGGCATTTTCATCTATTGAACAAACATTAGATCAAATGGACATGTTGTCATATAATTACCAAAACGGACGATGATCTTTCACCACCTCCTCAGGGACCACGCCTACGCGCGGAGCTCCCCGTACTGGAGCGTTTGGTTCCAGCAGGAGCACGAGCAGCGCCGCCGCTCCTACTTCCCCACGGCCCCGGAGGAGACCGCCGACACCTACCCAGCGCCACCGCCCGGCAGCGAGCCGGAGCTATGGCTCGAGGAGGACATCCTCGAGGACGAGGAGGACCCCGAGCTCCAGGCCGGATTGGAGGCCGCCTACGAGGCCTCCCGCCGCTCCCTCGTCGAGGACGAGATCAAGCGGTGAGAGCAGGTCCTCGCCGTTGCCGACGCCGACGCCGTCGCGATGCCGCCCCCTCCAGCACCGGGGCCGTGGTGCCAGACGATGAACGCCGCCATGGAGGCGTCGGAGGACCAGCCGCCGCCACAGCCGCTGCCCCCCGACATGGAGTACGGGATGAGGTGGGCCAGGACCGGCGGCGAATGGGCGCCAGAGGAGCTTCCACCGCCGCCACAGGCGAACGCGCCCCCGATGCCTTCGCAGCCACCGGCGGGCGCCCCCCAGCTGTCTGCCCACCTGTGGCAGCAGCCTCCCTACCACTGCATCTCCTCCGACGAGGAGGACTAGGCCAGAGCCGGCGCGTCCCCGGCCACCTATATAGTACCTAGGCTACCCCCAAGAAACGGCCGGCCGCCTGTGGTCGCTCCGCCGCCCCCGATGCATGTAAAAGGACGGCCAATAGGGCCGTCGTCAAGAAACACGGCCGACCGTCTGTGGCCGCGCCGCCCCCCGATGTAAGCACTGGTCCCCCGGCCTTTTAATATATATATGTATTCCCGTCCAAAACTCGTCCCCGGGCCAATCTATGGCCTAGTTCAACCCCGCCGGTGGAACCAGCACCGGCGGGATCTTCCTATCCATTCCAGCCGTCGGCTGGGCTTCGCCAAGGTTAGTCCGCTCGATTCTGGGTGGTGGCTCGGCCTGGAGAGAGCGCCGAGATATTTATACAAATGGGCCTCTAGTCCCAGCCCGTGCCACCAACCGGGACTAGAGGTACCCCCTTTGGTCCCGGTTGGTAGCACGGGCCGGGACCAAAACGTATTTTGAAATTTGGTGCCACCCTGCGCGCCCAAATTTTTTAGCGCCAAAATTTGAAAATTGTTTAAGTTTGCACATTAATAACTTCTATATACTTTCTAATTTGAGAGAAATTCCAACATGAAAAGTGCTAGAATTTGCATAACTAATTCAAATCCATTTTTTGTTTAACTAAATCATTATTCTAACTATTGAAACTATTAATTATTTTACTATTTGCATATAATTTGAATATAAATATCTTATAATTTTTGTTTTCTCTTGTGATCTTCCGAGTGAGTCCAGAGCATACAAGGCATCCGGGTGATTTATATTCCGTCGATGAACCTTTAAGAGTGATGTAGAACAAAATTGAACCAGATTTTGCTGATGACTTTTCAGGATAGTGCTCAAGGAAGGTTTGTCATGCAGCTTTGCTTCCAAAATAAGCTCAACTTGCTCTAGGAGCTGATCATATTGGCTCTCCATGAATGCATGAGCTTCAACATTTTCTGCCGCCTTTGCTGCAACTTTATATAAAGTTCGACAAAGCGAGTTGTACCTTTTTGACACGGAGAATTTGGGATCTTCGTCTACAACAGAAAAACCATAGTTCTCCTTCGAAGGTTCACTCTGAGCATCCTTTCGCCATCTTTTAAAAACATAGTGTGGTGGAATTTCATTGATATTTCTGAACTCAAGAACCTTCAGTACCTGGCAACACGGAAGACCTACATTTTCAAACTTCTTGCAGCTACAAACGACAATATATTCTGATGAGTCGAATCTAACAAAATGACCCCGACGCCTGTTTTTGACAGTTATCTCATACTCGGATATGGGTCCAATTTCGCCACAGTTATAGACCACGCAATGCAAGATCAGTTCAAATTCTAATCTGAAAATCTCAAACAGTGCAGGAGTGTATGCATTAGCAGCTTGCCAAAGTAACCGCAGAGGTGCAACCCTTTGCGTCATTTGAACTCCAAGGTAGTCAGCTTGTTGTTCAGCTAGACGTTTCTCCTCCAAAAATTTATCATATCCGTTAAAGAAGTACCGAAGATCTATTCTTGTTTTAAGGATATCTGTCAGGATGGTATCCATACTATCACTTCGAAGTGTGCCTGCAATATCTGCCTACAGTTATCTCATACTCGGATATGGGTCATAGTTGTCAGATTTTTACCGGTCAATACAAATTACTGGTCAAACAGAACTATATGATCATGTATTCCACGTTTATTATTACACATCACCAACAGACGGAGGAGAGAGAAACAGAAAAGTGGGTGGGTGTGCCGCTGGTTGGGATAATAATGAAATCAGGCTGGTCACAGTTGTCAGCTTTTTACCGGTCAATACAAATTACTGGTCAAACAGAACTACGATCATGTATTCCACGTTTATTATTACACATCACCAACAACATCCCTATCTAGTCTTCTGAATTCTCCCTTGCTTATGATCGCTTCGGCCGTAACCATGGAGCATCTTCATTATTTAACGGGGTAGTGGGGTCAGCTTTCATTGTGAAGGGTGGAATTTCAACAAACTTATTATAATCTTCTGACATGTCTGCTGTGTCCTCGATTCCCATGATGTTTCTTTTCCCTGAAAGAACTATGTGACGCTTCGGCTCATCGTATGATGAATTTGTTTGCTTATTTTTTCTTTTTTTTCGGTCTGGAGGACATGTCCTTCACATAGAAGACCTGAGCCACATCATTGGTTAGGACGAATGGTTCGTCATTGTAACCAATTTTGTTGAGATCCACTGTTGTCATTCCATAAAGCGGGTCTACCTTTACCCCTTCTCCATTCAGGTTGAGCCATTTGCAGTTGAACAAAGGGACCTTCAAAGAAGGTCCATAGTCAAGTTCCCATATCTCCTCTATGTAACCATAGTATGTGTCATTTTTTCCATTCTCGTTTGTTGTATCAAAGCGGACACCACCGTTTTGGTTGGTGCTATGCTTATCTTGGGAGCTCGTGTAAAATGTATTCCCATTTATCTCGTACCCTTGAAAACTCCCAATAGTCGAAGATGGTGACCCTGCCAACATGTACAGCTGATCTTCAACAGTGGTGTCATTTATAAGATGTGTTTGCAACCAACTTCCGAAAGTCTCCATGTGTTTGCGTTTAATCCATGAGTCATCCTTCCCCGGGTTTGTGGAGCGTACAATATTCTTGTGTTCCTTGAGATACGTAGCCATGAACATAGAATTTTGTAGAACTGTGTAGTGTGCTTTGGTGAAAGAATGCCCGTCCTTGGGTATCATTGTTTTCTTTCCCATCGCTCATTTTCCCCTCAGTCTCCCCTCATGCCGCGATTCAGGAACACCAATCGTTTTAAGGTCAGGAATAAAGTCAACACAGAACCCAATGACCTCCTCTGTTCCATAGCCCTTCGATATGCTTCCTTCTGGCCTAGCAGGGTTATGAACATATTTCTTCAAGACTCCCATGAACCTCTCAAAGGGGAACATATTGTGTAGAAATACCGGACCAAGAATATGAATCTCTTCACATAGGTGAACCAGGAGATGAGTCATAATGTTGAAGAAGGATTGTGGGAACACCAACTCAAAACTAACAAGACACTGGACCACAGCCCTCTATAATCTTTTCAGAATTTCTGGATCGATTACCTTCTGAGATATTGTGTTTATGAATGCACATAGCTTCACAATGGGTACTCGAACATTTTCCGGTAGAAGCCCCCTCAATGCAATCGGAAGCAACTGTGTCATAATCACGTGGCAGTCATGAGACTTCACGTTTTGGAATTTTTTCTCTGCCATGTTTATTATCCCCTTTATACTCGACGAGAAGCCAGACGGAACCTTGATACTATAAAGGACTTCAAAGAATATTTTCTTCTCTTCTTTAGTAAGAGCGTAGCTGAAGTAATGGCGCCCTGTATCTGTGTGCTTGTTGCTTGGGTCTTTCATACGTTGCTGGTCCTCCCGTCTTTATGGCGTATCTTTTGACTTCCCATACACGCCCAGGAAGCATAGCAGATTGACACAGAGATTCTTTGTCACGTGCATCACGTCGATCGAAGACCGGACCTCTAAAACTTTCCAATAGGGTAGCTCCCAAAATATAGATTTCTTCTTCCACATGGGTGCGCTCATCAGGGCCGTACGGAACTGGTTTGCTGCCAGCAGCCTTACCAAAGATTACCTCTAGGTCCTTGGCCATATCGAATATATCATTGCCACTACAGAGCTCAGGCTTCTTCTGGTTATCAGCCTCACCTCTGAAATGCTTCCCTCCTTTCTTTCTTACGGGATGCTTGATCGGAAGAAATAAACGATGCCCCAGGTATACAACCTTTTTTACATTTATCCAAATAAACACTTTCAGTCTTATCTAAACAGTGTGTGCATGCATTGTATCCCTTGTTTGTATGTCCGGAAATGTTACTAAGAGCAGGCCAATCATTGATGGTTACGAAAAGCAACGCCCGTAGGTCAAATGGCTTTTGTTCGTTCTCATCCCACACACGTACACCTAGTTTGCCCCACAATTGTAAGAGTTCTTCCACTAATGGCCTTAGATACACATCAATGTTGTTGCGAGGTTGCCTTGGGCCTTGGATGAGAACTGGCATCATAATGAACTTGCGCTTCATGAACAACCAAGGAGGAAGATTTTACATACATAGAGTTACAGGCCAGGTGCTATGACTGGAGCTCTGCTCCCCAAAAGGATTAAAGCCATCTGTACTTAGACCAAACCATAAGTTTCTCGCCTCTCCTGTAAAGTCTGGGAAGTCTCTCTCGGTCTTTCTCCACTACGATCCATCGGCGGGGTGTCTCAACTTTCCGTCTTTCTTACGGTCTTCTTTGTGCCATCGCAACAACCTAGCATGCTCTTTGTTTCTAAACAGACGTTTCAACCGTGGTATTATAGGAGCATACCACATCACCTTAGCAGGAACCCTCTTACGGGGGGCTCGCCGTCAACATCACCAGGGTCATCTGCTCTGATCTTATACCGCAGTGCAGTGCATAGACATTCATCCAAATTCTCGTACTTCTCACCGCGGTAGAGAATGCAGTTATTAATGCATGCATGTATCTTCTGCGCATCTAATCCTAGAGGGCAGAGAGCTTTCTTTGCTTCGTACGTACTCTCAGGCAATTCGTTATCCTTTGGAAGTTTTGGCTTCATTAATTGAAGTAAACTCTCAAATGCCTTGTCAGTCACACCGTTATGTGCCTTCCATTTTAGCAACTCCAGTGTGGTACCGAGCTTTGTGCTACCATCTTCGCAATTTGGATACAACAACTTTTTGTGATCCTGTAACATGTTGTCCAGCTTCAACCTCTCCAATTTATTTTCACAGTCTTCCCTTGCATCAGCAATAACTCGGCCAAGATCATCATCGGGCTCTTCTGATGCATGTTCTTGATCACCTCCTTCTTCTGCATTCTCTTCCATTGCAGTATCGTCGTATTCAGGGAATAAAGGATCTTCTTCTTCTTCATCATCGTCTTCCATCACAACCCCTCTTTCACCGTACATCCATCGATGTCGTGCATCCATCTGCATCGTATAATTAAGTTTATCAAAATACATTACAATAACATATGAATACAGAAATGACCACAGTACATCGACAAATATTACTTTTTTATGTATCAGTTACAGATGAAAAAGATAAGTTTGTTAACCTCGGTCGAAGATACCATTTTCAGTGAGCTTATGTGTGGCTCGGGAATTTCGTCGAACACCTCGTGTGCATAGTAAAATAAAACACACTAACACCCACCTCTCTCACACCTCCAAGCAAAAAAAAAGATGGAAGGGGGGATTCGGTCCCTCTCCCACCTCCCTGTACCTCCTTTAGGTTTTTTTTTCCCAAATATGAGAACAAATTTTTAGTTTGAACATTTTAGAAGAAATGAACAATTTCAAACATGAAAAATTCTAAAATCTGAAGCAGATTTCAAATTTGAACAAATTTCAAATTTGAACAGTTTTTAAATTTGAACAGTTTTAATTTTGAACAAATTTCGAATTTGAACATTTTTTAAGTTTCAACAAAAAAATCGAAAAGAGAAATAATGAACAGAAAAGAAAAAGAAACAAAAAAAAAATCGAAAAAAAAACAGAAAATAGGAAAAAATAAAAACAGGAAAAAAAGAGATAATAAAATCACTAAAGAAAGAACTATGTCACCAACGAAGCTGTGGCCCAATGGCTAGTGTGATGCGCCCCCGTCCAAGAGATCCCAGGTTCGAACCCCCCCCCCCCCCCCCCCCCCCCCGCACGCACCTCTTATTTCTCCCCTATTTTCGCGGAAAAATTCCTCTAAATGGGTCGGTCCACCTAAAAAATTTGCACGCATGGTCCGGGTAGGGAGGCATTACTCGACCATAGTCTGGTTCGCATCTGTTTCGTGTTGGCTTTAATTTTTTTTTTCCAGATTGTGAGGCTTTCACTTGCTTGCTCACAGTTTGACGTGGATCCCTATTTAAGTATGTTGACGTGCGTCTCGCTTGCCGATGTGGGACTAAAAAAGTAGTTCCCGTTGGGCCGCGTGTGCGGCTGAATCCGTGAACGAGCAATATCTTCACGTACAATACCTTCACGTGATTCTGTACTACTCCAGTACACTAGCTAGCTAGCACTCTAAATACGCGTAAGAATCTGAATAGAAAAAATAATGCATGTGGAGTTCTTAGAATGAGCTTCGTAGCTTTAGAGGCCCATACGACCATGTAGGGGGGGAAATGTACAAGTGAAACAAGTTTTTGACCAATTGCATGAAAAGAAAAGGGTCAATGAAACAAATAATGGATACAATAGAAAGATATGGTCGTAGAACAAAATATGTTTACAAGGCAACAATAAATACAGGTTAATAGGAAGACAATTTTGGTGACTAGGAGAACAAGTCAGAACTATATTATGAAACAAAAATTGAACATGTGGAACTAATTTAGTATCCGTGGAACAAAACCGTATCACAAAGAGAATAACATTTTAGAATGAGCATGAAAAAAATTTAATACATAAGGAATAAAATTCTAGACTAATTTAGAACATAATTTTGCACTAAGTGATCAAAAAATACAAAAACTCGCAACTATTTTGAGCAGAATTTTGCACTGTGTGGAATGAAATATTTTTATCTGGGGAACCAACAAACGTCACAAAGAGGAAGACATATAGACCGAGGGGAACACAAATTTTAGTACACAGGATAAAGAAACAAAACTTTGCATACTTGAAAAGAAATAAGAAAAACTAACTTGCTAGCTAGCTACGGAAGGTGTGGTCGAGTACAATGTCACGTTATTCTTCACCCAACCAACTATGTTAGTTAGAGTAATTAACTAGCTAAGCCTTCTAGAAAACGCATAAGAATAATCCGTTTGAAGAGAAAAAAATGCATGCCTAGATTAGAAAAAATATGGACCACATTTTTAGCGCACGAGCAATAAATCATGACTCATATCGGAACAGAAAATTAAACTAAGTGGAAGAAAATTTTGATATCCATGAAACAAATCCTAAATATAAGTATAATTTTTTT
Organism: Alopecurus myosuroides; assembly: GCA_028641055.1. Lineage (NCBI taxonomy): Eukaryota > Viridiplantae > Streptophyta > Magnoliopsida > Poales > Poaceae > Alopecurus > Alopecurus myosuroides. The sequence goes on from CM054058.1 coordinate 29,732,404, forward strand.
TTGACAAATTTAGACCTCTTAAGAGAAGAAATCAGATATGCTTGGAACAAAAAGCCGAGAAGATGAAAAAAAAATAGTGCGGAGCAAATCACATGGAACTAAGCTAAGGAAAAAGACTACGAGCAATTATGATGGAACAAAATATTACGAGTAATCACATGGAACAAAATTATAACGAAATGTTATACCAAATTAAAGAAGCACGAGCAAAAATAAGAACTAAAACATTATACCATGAGGAGCAAAAGCTTGGGAAAAAAGTTAGAAACACAATTTTCATATATATAGGAACACAAACTATATAGAGAGAGAGACGAACATGGTTCCATGGACATAGGAACAAACGCTCAGAATAAAAGGTAGGAACAAAAAACTCCATTGATATAGGAACACAAATTCTTGGAACAAAAGTGAAGAACAAAGCTAGGAACCAAAACAATTGTAGAGGAACAAAGTTCCATGGAGATAGGAACAAAACTCGGGCAACAAAGTTAGGAACAAAAATTTCACAAAGATAGGAACACAAACTCAATAGAGAAAGGAACAAAGTTCCATGGACATAGTAACAAACACTCGGAATAAAAGGTAGAAACAAAAAGCTCCATTGACATATGAACAAAAATAATTGGAACACAAATAATTGGAACAAAGCTAGGAACAAATAGCTCAATGGAGATAGGAACTAAAAAAAAGTCTATAGAGTAACAAAGTTCCATGGAGATAGGAACAAAAAATCGGGCAACAAAGTTAGGAAAAAAAATTCCACAAAGATAGGAACACAAACTCTATGGAGAGAGGAACAAAGTTCCATAGATATAAACACAAAAGCTCGCAACAAAAAATCTTCATTGACATAGGAACAAAAATGCGTGGAAAAAAGTGAGGCACAAAAGGATCAATGGAGATAGGAACCAAAAAATTCTATAGAGGAACATAGTTCCATGGAGATAGGAACAAAAACTCGGGCAACAAAGATAGGAACAAAAGTTCCACAAAGATAGGAACACAAAATCTATAGAGAGAGGAACAAATTTCCATAGGTATAGGAACAAACAAAAAGTTCTATGGACATAGGAACAAAAATGCCTAGAACAAAAGCTAGGAAAAAAGGCTCAATATACATAGGAACCAAAAATTATGTCGAGGAACAAAGTTCCGTTGAGATAGGAACAAAAACTCGGGCAACAAAGTTAGGAAGAAAAGTCCCATAAAGGTAGGAACACAAAACTCTATAGAGAGAGGAAGAGAGTTCCATAGATATAGGAACAAAAACACGAAACAATAATTAGAAACAAAAAACCTCCGTTGACATAGGAACAAGAAAGGTTGAAATAAAAGTTAGGAACAAAAGTTAGCAACAAAAATCTAAATGGAGATAGGAACCAAAAAGTTTCTAGAGGAATAAAGAATAAATTTGTTTCTCTATAATTTTTTGTTTCTATAGATTTTTTGGTTCCTCTATAGACTTTATGGAACACTCTATTGACAGAGGAACAAATTTCCATGGACATAGGAACAAATGCTCAGAATAAACGATAGGAACAAAAAGCTCCATTAACATAGAAACAAAAATTCTTGAAACAGAAGTGAGAAAAAATCTAGGAAAAGCTCAATGGAGACAGAAACCAAAAAGTTTATAGAGGAACAAAGTTCCATGGAGATAGAAACACATCTAGGAACAAAAACTCGCGCAACAAAGTTAGAAACAAAAGTTCCACAAAGATAGAAACACAAACTCTATAGAGAGGGGAACAAAGTTCCATGGACATAGGAACAAACTCTCAGAATAAAAATGTAGGAACAAAAAACTCCACTGACATTTGAACAAAAATGGTTGGAACAAAAGTGAAGAACATAGGTAGGAACAAAAAGTTCAATGGACATAAGAACCAGAAAGTCTAGAGAGAACAAAATTCCATGGATATAGGAACACAAATTGGGGAACAAAGTTGGGAACAAAAGTTTCTTAAAGATAGGAATATAAATGGTATAGAGAGAAGGATAAAGTTCCATGGGCATAGGAACAAACACTCGGAATAAAAGGTAGGGACAAAAAGTTCCATTGACATAGGAACAAAAAAAGCTTGGAACAAATGTGAGAACAAACTAGGTACAAAAATCAAAATGGATATTGGAACCAAAAAGTCTACAGAGGAATAAGGTTCCATGGAGATAGGAACAAAACTAAGAACAAAAACTCGGACAAATAAAGTTAGAAACAAAAAAGATCCACGAAAATAGGAACACAAACTATATAGAGAGAGGAACAAAGTTCCATGGAGATTGGAACGAACACTCGGAATGAAAGGTAGGAACAGAAAATATCCCTTGACATAGGAACAAAAATGCTTGGAACAAAAGTGAGGAACAAAGCTAGGAACAAAAAGCTCATTGGAGATAGGAACGCAGAAGTCTATAGACGAACAAAGTTCCATCGAGGTAGGAACTAAAACTAGGAACAAAAACTCTGTCAACAAAGTTAGGGACAAAAGTTCCACAAAGATAGGGACACAAACTCTATAGAGAGAGGAACAAAGTTCCATGGACATAGGAACAAACACTCGGAAAAAAAGGTAGGAAAAACTCCATTGACATAGGAACAAAATTGAGGAACAAAGCTAGGAACAAAAATCTCAATGGAGATAGGAACCAAAAATTCTATGGGGGAACAAAGTTCCATGGAGATAGGAAAAAATATTCGGGCAAAAAAGTTAGTAGGAACAAAAGTTCCGCAAAGATAGGAACACAAATTCTGTAGAGGGAGGAACAAAGTTCCATGGACATATGAACAGACGCTCAGAATAGGAAGTAGGAAGAAAAAGCTCTATTGACATAGGAACAAAATATGTGGAAACAAAAAAATATTATAGAACTATTTTTTCAGAATAAGAGGAGAAAATATTTATAAATAAAGGAATAATAGTTATACAACCGGGAAGAGAAAAAAGTACATCACTGAGCAAAAAAAGGTAAAAAAAGATACTTCAAATATGAAAGAAAATCTAAAAAAAATAGAATGAAAAAAGTGAAAGAAATATAAAAAAAATAAAGAAACGGTAAATATAAAAAATAAATAAAAGGTCATGTGGAACCAAATTTTAGAATAAAAGAGAAGAAGAAAATCATGGAAAAAACATAACATTAATAATAGAACCAATATTAAAAACTAAACTAAGCAAAAAAGAAAGAAAAATATCCTAACGTTTGTAAGTGAAATGAAAATGTAGTGCACGAGGAAAAAAATATATATCGCAATGACTATGAGTGGAACGAAAATGTAGCGCTGGAGGAACTGAAAAATATTGTAATGGCTGTGAGTGAAATGTAAATGTAGCATCCGATAAAGAAATCTAGAACAACATTAGACCACAACAAAGTTTCAACGCGCAATGAATAAAGATATGTGAGTAAAATAAAATTATAGCGCTTGGGCAAAAAACATAGTTTTAGACTAAATGAGAAAAAAAATGGAAATAAATTTATTAGGAAAAGGGTAAAAAAAGGATGAGAAACATAAACACAAAACTGATTTAAGTGAAGAATATGAAACTAAAACTAGGGAAAAATAAAAGAGCAAAAAGGAAAAAAAACAGAATGCATAAATATAGAACACGGAAATAAATAAGAAAAGAACACTGGTAGAAAATAGGCCTTTAGTCCCGGTTCGCAAAGGTCATTAGTCCCGGCCACGCAACTGGTACTAAATATGCGCGACTAAAGACCCCCCCCCCCCCTTTAGTCGCACCACTTACGGACCGGGACTAAAGGCCCGTCCACGTGGGCGCCAGTAGTCCGTCGGGGCGGAGGATCTTTAGTCCCGGTTCTCGTGGCTAACCGGGACTGAAGGCCTCCTCCGCAGGTTTAGGGTTTTAGCCCCCCCTAAACCTGGTTTCTTTCTAATTTGTTTTGTTTTATTTCTTTTATATTTTATTTTGTGTTTTATTTTAATTTTAATGACGTTTCAGTACACATATATATTGTACGCTACTATATACATGCATATATGAAATTTCAAACAAGAAGAATTCAATAGGAATATATAATATATATTCAATCTCGGGTGACCATATACAACTTCGAACAAGTTTCCATACACAATTACGATGGATATACACAACTTCGAACAATTTTCAATCTAGGAGATGCATAAGGAAAAATCCTGCTAAGTCCTCTTGAATTGGTCTTCGTCGGACGCATAGTGTTCTCCTTTAGGATCGATGCCATGCCTAAGGAAAAATCCTGCTATTTCCTCTTGAATTGGTCGGAAGCGAGCTTCTGGACTAAGCGTCCTTCGCAAGTTATTGAGACTCTTCCGCGTGCTATCCGACTTCTTCTTCTCAGGGGTTTCTTTCCGTATGTTCTCACAAACATAGTATCCACATAGATTGGTCCCCGGTGGCTGCTTATCCACACGAAGTAAATTTTTAAAATCTAGCTGATGTTTGAATTCACCGACAATTTCTTTTGAGAACCGTCTCCAAACTCTACAGTGCAAAGAAAATTAAATGAATAAGGGAGTTATTAGCTACTGCATATTAGGAAATGAACAAAAGAGACCGATCAATATAGAGCGCAAATGATTGAAAATAATTACTTTTGCAGCATTTTTCTCATGTCGATCCAAAGCTTTGGATCTGAATCCATAGAGTCCATGATAAAAACTATGGAGGTGTAAAGTTCAATTTTTAGCAGCATCCAGTGGAACCTGCGGACACGTTACATGCACAGTCATGCATAACTTATCGATTAGACATACCATGCATGGAGTAAACAAAAGAGAATGGGCACAAGAGAGAAACACTCACCCAAAATGGTAAGGAAATAGAATATGACTTTTGAGTTGATGCTTTCTAAGAAAATTGTACAAGTCTTTCTCCGCGTCTAGGGGGTGATATTGTAACACATGTCCATTAATTATTTGTGGGTCAATGAACCCAACATCATGGATGTTTCTTATTTTGCATTCCCAAATCTTCAATCTGCATAATAGCGTACGCGACAATATAGTTAGGACAATATGTATATATATATAGTGCAGGCAATGAAGAACGAGATGAGGTAGAAATAAATCACTTACAGAACGTAGCAACTCAGGATAGATTTGTCGAGCTCGCGCAGATTGAACAGCTGGAAAAATTCAGTCATCTCAACTGTTACAGAGTACTTTTTGGTGTGATGCTCCTCTGTAACATCCACATAAACATATTCTTTGTCGGCCCATGATATGAAATTTTTGTACCAACGTAGCAGATTTTGCATTTGTAGTGGTAGACTCTTTTCCTGCGTAGGCTCGACGAGAGACCCATTCTTCACATATTGTAATGCTACCTCACCCATTGGCGCATCGTCCAGACCTAACGAGGCACGAAGAGTCAAACCCATCTCGGACGCATTTTTCATGGCACTAGCTACAGTCAATCCAATTGATGCCGCAGCTGCTCTGACCTCGGGGTCCTGTTCCGGACCAGCTTTCACTATGAGCGGGGGGGTCGATTGTTTACTCTGCATCCCGAGCTAGTCAACTTGTTTCCCGCTTTTTTCCTTTCTTCTTTCTCCTCCATCAATATTTCTGCTTGCCTACGAAGTTCACTTTCATAGTCTTTAGGAAAATTCTTCTCGGCTTGGGACGGTGTCGACAAAAAACCTGTAGCCCACTTCTGTACCGTCGGAGGGTATACTTCCTTGGGCTAAGGCTCCCTTAGCGCCTTCTGATCGGCCTTCCATTTCTCATAATCAGCATTCGCGGCCAATTTGGTTTCAGCATCATTAAGTTCCCAAGCCCTTAGGGTGATAAGCTTCAGTGATGGCTCCGGTACCCGTGTTGTCGTGGGATAATCACGGCAGATGTTACCGGGGGTAACTGATCTTGGGGCAAGACGACACAGGTATTTGGGAGAGGGTTTAGCTCAGAGGCAAACATGGTGTAATTCGATCTGGTAGCCGGCAATCAAAGTCGCCGAGTCTCCGATCTTGATATAACAACTCAACTTTGGATTACACTAGATGCTCGATACCAAGCGCTATTGCTAGGGTTCTAAGATCTCTGTCTAAAACTAGACCTGGGGGTCGGTTTATAAAGCACCCGTACCCCCTGGCTTATTCCCCAAGGCACATCCTGGATCCTACCCGGACACGGCGCACAAACCCTAGCTTTCCTTTACAGTAACCCACAATCCGGATTACTGGGCCTACAAACTTGGGCCTTCCACAAGCTTCCTTATCCTTAGCCGGATCCTGCGCACCGTCCTTTGGGGCCGGGTTACTCCTTGGAGTTTGGCCTACCGGGTTATCATCCCCCCGTCAGTAGTCCCCAGAATAGCCTGGGCTTCATGGATCCTCCTTGAAGCGCTCGCTATTCCCTGCAAAGATATCAAACATACAGGCATATAGAGGCCGGGTTAAGATGCTCTGATATTCAGCTAGGCCTTACTCCACGGCGGCCATGTAATAACCCGGGTTTTTTCCCCAAACACCTTTAATTTTCCAGGTCTAAAACCCTAATTCCATACTCGATAATCGAACCTGATATCACGGGATGGATTCCCTTCTCTCTTTTATCCAGATGCCTTGCTCAATATTTGGCGCATATCTCGCAGAAACTTGAATAAATAGCCGTTTACCTCCGCAACTCCCGGCCCCCACTCACCGAACCGGGCTTACCCACTTATACTATAAATAAGCTCCTTGGGGGTAACCCGAACCCTAACGGCTCATTTCCCCCATTCCGCTTCCTTTCTCCTTCTCAGCTCACTCCCACTGAGCACCACCACGGAAATCCCGCGCGTATCACCGGAGCCCATCGGCCGGAGGCTGCGATCCGCCACGACTCGCCCCGCGCCGCCGCCGAGATCCGCCGGCGAATCCCCATCCGGCCCGTCAAGGACCGCAAAGGGACACCAGGCTTGCGCCATCTGCCTCCGCAAAGCCTCGCTCAGATCTCCTCCGGTAAGCCACTTGCGTCCATTAATTCGCCCTTGCACTTTTTGATTTCACCTTAGATTAGATCCAAATCGACCCGCCAACGATTCCTCGGCCATGCCGAATTAAGTTGCTAACATTCTTTCCAGCTCGCATAATAGATAGGTTATGGGTTCCAATCCATTCTCCTACTACCTGCAAGTACTAATTTCGCCACAAATCCGAAGATAAGATTCCCAATCTGGGCCCGATCCACTCAAAATTTCCGCCTCGGCCTCAATCACCCGGCCGGACTTCCCCCTTTCAGTTCCTTTTATTCGCGATAAGTGCCTATGCGGCCATCCATCGTCCCCAAAGAACCCCTTCAACACTTAGATCTCCATGATTTTCGTCATAATACTTGATACCCGGACAATTTCGAGCTTTACTCGGTGAACTAGCACCCGGGTTACACGCAATTTTCCATGTCTCAATATTACCCCACCAATACTCGGCCGACTAACAACTTCCGGGTCTTAGTCCTCTTATCCTTTTACTTTGTACTTTTGCAGGTCGACCACATGGCTCCCAAAAAGCAAGGGAAAACTCCAACCAAAGTCAAAGCCGCCAACTCCATCTCCGCCAACTGGGCACGGTCTACAGTCACCAAATCCAAGTTGGAGGAGCTAGTGGAGCTGGGAGTCCTTCCTCCTCAAGAGGATATCCAATGGAGAGTGCCGGGTAAGGAGACCCGGCCCACCCCGACAAAAGGCGAGGTAATTTGCTTTGTGGAACATGTGACCCGGGGCTTCCGCCCACCCGGTCACCCCTTTTTCCGTGATGTTTTGAATCATTACGGTCTTCGCGTCTTTGATATCGGGCCTAATTATGTTCTCAACATCTCCCACTTCATAGTCCTTTCCGAATCATACTTGTGCACTTCGCCAAGTCTAGCTCTTTTCATCGAGCTTTTTCAATGCAAACCGTGCCGCGAGAGCGGTGACCGGGCGCTTCTCGCTTGCGGCGGGGTTTCCATCCAGCGCCGCAAGAATTCTCTGATGCCACCCCTCACCCTTAATTCCCATGTCAAGCACTGGCAGCTCTCCTACTTCTACTGCCAAGACACCTCCCCACCCGGCCAAAAGAAGCTGCCGGGTTACTCAGAGGGTCTTCTTGACATCTCTGATAAATTTAGTGCCTTTGCCCCTGACTCGGACAGGGAGGCAATTCAACCTCTTTTAGCCAAAATCACCACTCTCACAGCCCAAGGCCTCATCGGGCTAAACCTGGTGAAGACTTGGGTAGATTTCCGGATTCAACCCAACTCTATCCGCACAAAGTTAATGTGCGAGTATTCAGGGCAACCTACAGACCCGCTCCGGTACTCCGACAACATCTTCGCAGCTGGCGATACTCATAAAACCATCAAGGGCTTTCTGACCGAAAAGCTTGAGGTAATCCGGAACATATCCGGGTTAGAGCCCTTCACGCTTGAGAACCCAGCCCCCAAGGTGAAAACCCGACTTTGATGCCTTTACCTTTGCTCTTTCCACTCAATGCAGTTAATAACCCTTATGTTAACACTTTTCAGGCTGATGATGATTTTTGGAAAACCAATGCCTCCCCTAGCTCCGAAAGTCCAGAGGAGCAAGAAACTGTTAACTCGGACGAAGGTACTCTCCGGATTTTATTTGGTTCCCTTGAACTCACCATAACCCCTTCATTTCCAACCATAACTTTGATGATATCCAGAACAAGAAGATGACGAAGAAGAAAACTCCGATGGCAAAGTAGAATCTGCCAGCGACGAGGAAGAACTGGAGCCGACAGTCAAGGTCGGATCCAAAAGAAAGACTCAAGAGGCCACCTCCAAGGTTTCATATCTCCCCCTCGCATTCAACTCGCATTACTTTAATGATATACTTGAGCTACCTTGACGTTATCCCACTGGCCGTTCTTGAAGGAGTCGCCCGTGCCCAAGCGTAGGTCAACTCGAAATCACCCGGGTGATGATGCCCTCAACCCGGGTATTCCATCGACCCCCCCGCGGCGGGCTGGTAATTACCCTATCTTTTCTGGGTCAAAACATTCTATTTAAACAATTCCCATATGACATCTAACTTGATAATTTCCAGCTTCTCCCGAGTCCAGCGATGGATTTCCTTGTGACTTTGCGGTGAATACCGGGTAAGATCCCCTTCCTGATGTTCCACCATATTTCATCACCCTTTCTTGACTGTGTATTTAGCTACTCACTGACAACATCTTATAGGGCCACGGTCGTTGTCAGCGATCAAGAGGAAACGGGGACCGAAGGCCCGGGTAAGGGGAGCCCGGCTGATAAGACTACAGCCGCGTCCAGCGGTGAAAAACAAGCGTCGCCGCCTAACCCGGACACGCAAGGAGCCGAGTATCCAATTGCTTCCCATGCAAGCAAGAAGAACAAAACCACCGTCTTGGGTGCAGAAGAAGGAGCGTCGGATTCCGACACACAAATGACCCGGGTTCCGCCTCCTACTAAGAAGAAAGCTCCTTCCCGGAATTTCCAAGGCCCCGGGTCTTCTGATACGAGCAAAGACACTTTCGATCAGTTGATGGACACTCTCCTGACTATGAAGACTTCGGAGAGCCAAATCTTGGAGCGCATGGCTGCAGAGCACCAGGTAAGGACACTTTGTATCATATTGCATACCTATTCCCCAAGTTCCAAGTATGACTTGCAAAAGTGATGCTTGGTACTTTACGCCACATTCAGCTTTCCCTACAATCCAACTAATACTTGCATTCCTTGCTACTTACAGGCACAGATAACCCGGTCTGATGAAACTTTGCTGAGGACCGAACAACTTCTTCTTGCAGAGATGAAACGAAGGGAAATCCTTGAGGATGACATGAAAACCTTGAAGAAAGATGTTTCCAAATACAAGAAGAAGTGCAATGCCGCTCAGACCGAACTGAAGAAACTGTCGGACCAGGTCTCCGATACTTATCAGATCTTGCTCAGTAAGTTTTCTACTGTCGATTGGCTTCATGTCTTTGCTTTATTGTAACAGACTCGGGATTACTGATACGCTCTTTCTTTTGTTACGACTGCAGGTGCCAACCTTGCAGCCCCAGAGGAAAATGCCATTGTCAAGGCTAGAACCCTCAAGACTGTGCTCCGGACTTTCTTTGCCGGCACAAAATTTATATTGGATGCTGTGAAGTGGCCTACGGAAGTATATCCGGGTGAAGAGAACCTCGTTCAAGCCTGTTCCACTGTGCCTGGGTGGATTGGAATCTGGAAACGCTCATCATGCCGAATTGGAATGACCCGGGCTTTTACTCTGGCCAAGGCTTTCTTTCCAAAGCTTGACCCGGCAAAGGTGACATCCGGGTTTCCCGAATTCAAGGCTGACGGTTCCAAATTTACACCCAAGGATTTCAAAGCCATACAAGCCGCAGTGCGCCCCTCAGCTACCGCTTTGGCCGATAGCTTGGATCTAAATACGATTATGAGTGCATACGACGCTGATGGCAAAGTTATTACGGAGGAAGCGCCCCCGCCCTTTGATATCTTGGAGAGGTGGGTTTCTAGTTCGGCCAGGAAGAGGGAGGCGACTGCGAAGAGAGAGGCCGAGTTAGGATCGGGCCCGTCTGCCTCTACACCAGCCGTCCCTCCACCAGTCCGCCCTGATGCAATGAGTCCGGGTAAGGGTGCCGGGAAGGCTAAGCAGCAAACCCAGGACTCAGACCCGGAAGGCCGTGCTTAGGAGGCCGAATAGGGCCGTACTATCATAATACCTTGTAATGCTTTGTATTCACACTGTTATGCTTTTGATGGTGCGCCTGTGCACCCCTGAAACTGGCGCCGTACCTTGTAACGTACTTTTAGTCCGTGATATACTTTGCGGCTTTCCTGGCCTTTTGATAATCGTATTGCTTGCCTATTCTTTGAACTTTTTCTCGATACCCGATTCTCTATTTTGGCTCCCTTCGTAAGACTCGGTTTTCCGAGTACCAGGGGCTTTGATACGTGGACTTTTTTTTTTAAGTCCCCAAGACTCGGATGGTGAGGTTTTTCGAACTGCGATAGCCAAGTAGTTTGTTTCTGTTTCGAAGTCCCCAGTCCCCAGGACCCAAAGTACGAGTCATGGGGGTGCGGCCTTTCTCAGAGAACAAATTATTTTTTACCGAGTCGCAAGCCTAAAGCCATTCCGTGTGAATACTGAAGTTATGCTTGATAGTTGTTGAGTTTCCGGCTTTCAGCCTTGTACTCTGCATAAACTTGTGGTTTAGATGACCCTTTTGACTATCTTGTACTGTAAGCCGGCTTTCGCGTGGATACCATGTTGTTACATCCATACGAGAACAGTGTCAGGCAAGTCCCATTGGGCTTCATGGCTGATTGTAATCGTAAGCGAACGAATCATGCCACTTTAGTGCGAGTCACATCGAGCTTAAGTAAGAAAAGTCAAGAAAATTTGGCTCCTTTGTCCAGTTATAAGATTGCAGCCGTACTCGTTTGCGAATAATCGGCCCTTATAACTTATAGGCATCAAGGCCGGGTCTTTTGGGTTGCTAGCTGGGCTACTTGAGCCGCCAGCCCCCGAGACCTGTGTATACTCAACATTCTTAATGATACGGAAATACTGATGCCACGTGGATACTACTTACTTGCAATCAGGCTGTAACGAAATAGGACTTGATAACCATCTCTTTATTGCTGCGAGAAAGTTTGGATCAGCAGGCCGCCTCATTAAAAACCTTCCAGTCCCCTTAGGTACCCTGGTTAGGAAAAGAGCGCGTCTGAAACCTGCTGCCCGTTACATTGTTTAGTTCTTCGTGGACACCGGTCCCGAACTGGCGTGACCGGTGCACATTCTCCACACGTTAGACTTTTTCATGATGAGTACCGGGTTTGCTAGCCAACCCGGGTAAGGTGTTTCCATGACATGGCCGGTTGTGAGTAACCCGGCAGCTTCTTCTTCTGTGGCGGATTGTTTGGAGGGGTCATCCTTGACAAAAGCCACCATTTTAGCATCTTGTGTTACCTTGGATTTTGCTCGTTCGCCTTCAGTACTCGGCCTTTTTGATGTGGCTCTACCCTCCGGGTCTGCTTGAGACCGGTACTGCTTGAGTTCTTCTTTTCTACAGGCCTGCTCGGCCATTGCTGCATCTCCTTCGTCGCATTCAGCTGCTATGTCTCGATTTCCATGTATGGTAATGGTCTTCTTGGGACCCGGGATTTTTAGCTGTAGATATACGTAACACGGCCTAGCCATGAATTTGGCGTAAGCCGGCCTTCCAAATAACGCGTGATAAGGGCTGCGCAATTTGACTACCTCAAAGGTAAGCCACTCAATTCGATAGTTATCCTTTGACTCTCCAAAGGCTACCTCCAATGCGATTTTTCCCTCGGGGCATGCTGAATGACCCGGCACTATCCCATGAAAAACTGTTGAGCTTTTTTGCAGCTGAGACTCCTTGAGACCCATGCGTAGGAAGGTTTCCCAATACAGTATGTTGATGCTGCTTCCACCATCCATTAAAACCTTTTTCAGTTCGTACCCATTGACTTGCGGTGCGACTACTAATGCCAAGACTCCTGGGTGCTCCACTCTTTCTGGGTGATCCCTTCTGCTCCATGTTACCTCCTGTTCTGACCATCTCAAGTACCTCGGGACAGCTAACGAAACTGAGTTGACCGCTTGCTTCAGTATCTTTTTGTCCTTGTTAGAGCCTCCTGTGGTATGCACATGATATTGACCCAATTGTTTGGGGTTAGCCTGGAAACCTCCTGCCCCCCCTTGGTTATTACCTTGATTTCCAGCCGCCGGATTGCCGGCTGGGGGTGGGCCGTTGCCCGGGTTTACCACTGGACCCGGTCCTCCTCCCCGTCCTGCACCTCGCATAGCTCTGTGCACTTCCTCATTTTTCCATCTTTGTAAATCGGCGCACTGTTCTAGGGAGTGGTTAGCTGGCCTGCCATTCCTGCTGTGCTTCGGGCATGCCATCCTGAATATGTCCCAATTGTTACCCGGCCTTGGTGGACATTGATAGTTTCCTCCATTGTGGTTACCTCCGTTGAAATTTCCTTCTGCTCTGGGTCTCGAAGACCCGGCTTCTGTGTTGGCGACAAACTCGGAGCCTCCTTCGAACGGGCGCTTGTTCTGGCTATTTCCGTTATTACCTGATGCTGATCCATTGCCGGTTCTTCCGTTATTGCTTGTGTTTGCTTTTACTTTCTTGTCATCAGCTTCTTCTTCTGTAGTATCTGTTGCAGCGTGTTTGTTGCACGCATCCATCAATTCTCCCATTGTAACTTCCGACGCATTTCGACTGGACTTCATGCGAGTTAACTTTTGCACTAAAGGTATATACTTGCATATTTTTGCCATGGCCTGTAGCGCATCCTTGGGCTGGATATCCGTGGATGAGTGAAGTATCTCCATAACCCGGCGCACCCAACTACACGCCGATTCTCCCTTCTTCTGGACGCATCGCTCTAGATCATCAATAGTGAATAATTTCCTGCAGGTCCCGTGAAAGTGCTTGACAAACGCGGTCTTCAATTCCTCCCAAGACTTGATCGATCCTTCCGGCAAATTGGTGAACCACAATTTTGCTGCTCCTTCCGACATCATCAGGTACATGAACTTGGCTTGGAGGTTCTCGGACGCGTTGCGAATTGACATTGCCATCTCGTAACTGCTTAGCCATGTCTCGGGATCCATAGTTGGCTCATAATTCACTACTTTCCCTGGCTCTTTGAATTTTTCCGGGTAAGGTTCAGCTCTGATACTGTCCGAGAGACACTTAGGCCCTGCGAGAACGGTTGAGGCTGGCCTGGCTCTAGAAACGTGTGATACCGCGGGGGGCGCGGCTGGGCGCGATGCTGCGGGAAGTCCATGTGCTGCAGACCCGGCCGCGGCCCTCCGAGCCCTAGAACTGTCCACGACGGCCTGTGCTGCTGATGCTGCCTGAGCGCGGGGAGGAGGCGGCATTTGCTGCTGCTCTTCCCTCCGTCGCGCTGAACTTGTTTGGATATTCTCTTGTTGTTGACTGACGTATGGCGTCCCGTGCATACCGCTTCTGTGATCCGGATAATTGGCTTGCTGTGCCACCGCAGTGTGCAACAGATCGATGGCTTGTCGGGTCTTCTCTGCATGGGGCGACTCTCCCACAGGGATTTGATTCAACGCGAGTGTCGCTGCATATACATTGTCCATGGGGTTATTGTAGTGGCCGGCTGGTGTGCGGAACCGTGATGGTGGCGGTGGTGGTAGATTGTTGCCGGTTGTGACTCTAGTTTGTGGTGGGGGTAACCCGGTCCGCTCATTTGCCGGATGTGTCGCTGCTGTCACCTGTTGGGGTGCGGTTCCCTGGTTCACCACTGGTATCGGCTGGTCCTGAGGTGTAAGAAATAAATTAGCCGGATTGATAACCCCGCCCATTGCTGGTAACCTGGTGTGATGCCTTTGATGTATTCTAGACGTTTCCTCTCGGAGCCGGGTTTCCAACGCATCTAGCTCACGCCGCCGCGTGGCCATCCCTTGCCTTTCTGCCTCTACCTGCCTTCTTTGCTGTTCCAGCGCACGACGAGCCACATCCAGATCCCTGACGCGTTCCGCTGCATTTTCCGGAGTGATAACCGTTGCGAGAACCGTGGGGTCTAGAATCAGATTGTTATCGAATAAGGCCGGGTGGCGCGGGTTCGAAGGGCCCGCCCCTGGTGTCCGGTTTTCTAAGAATCCGAACGTGTTTGCATGCAACTCCTCATCCGCTGCTCTGCTGGTTACTGACGCCGACTCTCCATCAACCCGGGCCAAGACCGGGTCTCCGTTAGCCGCGCCCTGTCGCTGGGCCACTGCCTGAGCCGCCCCGACTGATGCCGCGGTTGCGTTTCCTTGGTTGGCCGCGGGGTCCGCATAGACTGCAACTCGGCGTACGATATCCGGTGTAAATTCATGCTGTTCTTCCTCACCGTTCTCCTCATACCGGTTTTCCAGTAGATCCAGGATAGACCCGTTATCATCTTCTCTTTCGGCCCGGTCGCGTGGGGTCCATGCCGGCTCCTCCGGCTGTTCCCACTCCGCGATGGGTTCTTCTGCCGGATGTGTCGTTCCAATCGATTCTTCATCATCTGATCGGGTAGACGTGGCTTTTCCTGGCATAGAATCAGATCCAACGTTGTCAGGGATCGAATTGGAAGCACATACCATACCAATGAAGATGCTGATCCGGCCGATCGTCACGACGGATCCGGATTCGAGGTGATCCGACTCCGGCCCCCATCCGGAATCGTCCACCATCTTTTCTCCTTCGTGGTCGATGTAGACTTCGCCGATGACAAGATTCTCCATGCCCTTCCGAGCTTCTCCCGTGATGTAAACACCTTTGGACGCAGGCCCCACGGTGGGCGCCAACTGTCGTGGGATAATCACGGCAGATGTTACCGGGGGTAACTGATCTTGGGGCAAGACGACACAGGTATTTGGGAGAGGGTTTAGCTCAGAGGCAAACATGGTGTAATTCGATCTGGTAGCCGGCAATCAAAGTCGCCGAGTCTCCGATCTTGATATAACAACTCAACTTTGGATTACACTAGATGCTCGATACCAAGCGCTATTGCTAGGGTTCTAAGATCTCTGTCTAAAACTAGACCTGGGGGTCGGTTTATAAAGCACCCGTACCCCCTGGCTTATTCCCCAAGGCACATCCTGGATCCTACCCGGACACGGCGCACAAACCCTAGCTTTCCTTTACAGTAACCCACAATCCGGATTACTGGGCCTACAAACTTGGGCCTTCCACAAGCTTCCTTATCCTTAGCCGGATCCTGCGCACCGTCCTTTGGGGCCGGGTTACTCCTTGGAGTTTGGCCTACCGGGTTATCATCCCCCCGTCACGTGTGGTCTTAGGTACATAAGCCTCCGGGTTAATAGTCCAAGAGCGGGTTTCCTTGCTGTCTGCCTGCTTCTGTTTCTTCGCCGGAGGAGCAATGGGGGGCGACGGCTGCTTATCCGCCAGAGGAGGAATGGGGGCGACGACTGCTTAACCGCCGGAGGAGGAATGGGGGGCGATGGCTGCTTATCCACCGGAGGAGGATTGGGGGGCGACGGCTGGTTACCCGCCATAGGAGGATTGGTGGGCGACGCCTGCTTACCCGCCGGAGATTGTGGATCGGGGGACGGCGTCGAATGGCGTGAAGGAGGTGTAGGTGAACCAGCACCACCACCACCACCTACACCATCGGAGGGGGGTGTACTTGTTAGCCTTGGCGCCTCGCCTGGAAACACTATGTACTTCTTTTTCGATAGAATGAACTGGCGCTTGAGATCTTCAAGTCTTCTCTCCCCTTCGGGTGTAGCTATGTCAATCTCCAGGTCCTCAAACACTTGAATTATGTCTTCCATCGTGACACGAGCATAGCCATATGGAATGGGGTGGTTGTGGTGGAGTGCTCCAGGTGTACAGGGTAAAGCACTGCCGGTAGCTACCTTCGTGGAAATGTTCCCCACGGGATAATGCAGATCACATTCTTTCATCTCCTTTACATCATCCATGGGGTAGTGAGGCCCCCGGTGCACGAATCTCGATCATCGGTGCATTAGCACCTGCAGGCGGGGCCTCCGTGGAAGCCATGCTGCTTCTCCGTTGATGCTGGCTTCCGAGATCCACTTCATGATCTTCATGCGGCCCTGCAGGCGCCAATGTTTCTTTCACAAGTATTCACTGCACGGTCTGCTTCAACTCACTAACTTCCGATGCAACCTTCGCCAGAAGATCTGCAGCCTAGTCCGTCTTTCTCTTACGGCTTCTGTAACAGTACGGGTCATTCTCCTGGGAAAACCCTACTTTCCACGGCATTCTGCCTTTGCCTCGTACATGTCCTCCGTGTTCAGGATTTCCGAGGGCATGGGTCAGTGCGTCTTTCTCTCTTTTGAACGTGATCAAGCCCTGTTGAGCTTGGGCCATTGCTTCAATAAGGGCTTTTGTGGGAGCAAACGTTTTCTATCGATGAACACACGCCCCTGTCTCCGGGTGTAGCGATCCCCCATGCCCGTACCACCACATTTTGGTTCTTTCGTCCCATCCCTCTGTACCTAGAGGGATTCCTCGCGCCGTCAGGACGTCCTCCATCTTCTGCCACTTAGGCGCCGAAACGCGGTATCCTCCTGGCCCCATAACATGATGGTACTGTTTCTTATCCGCATTAGCCTTATTTTTTTTCGATATTTCCTTGAAATTCTCCGATTTCTTTTGCTTCACAAATTCTGGCCAATCAACTCTCAGTTTCTCATGTTGTCCAGTGAAAATCGGAGTCTTGCCCTTGTTGACATATTCACGGGTTAATTTTTTCTTGAAGTTCCGGAATGCTTCGGCCATCTTCTGAAGAACGAACTCTTTGACTAGCCTCCTCCTCTCACGTCCACCCGGAACGTCGTTACCGAATTCATCGAATTTGTTGTATTCCGGAGGTAGAATGAAATGTACCATAAGCTTTTTCCACAGATCCTTTTTCGTTCTCTTGTCGACATAACTGAAACCAAGACGTGCTTTCTTTGGCTCCTTCCATTCCTGGACGGTGATCGGGACGTTGTCTCTAACAATGACTCCGCATTGGTTGATAAACTTTGTGGTGTGTTGTAGGGGCTTGCCGGTTTCACCGACTGATTCGATGGTATATGTTTCTCCTTCTTTCATCGCCCTCTATTTGCCACGCTTTGTCGTACTCGATCCGGCCGAGGGCTAAAATAAGAAAGAGAGTCGTGCGCGTTAATGCATATGTATTCACATTTCAGTAAGTTTGTATCACGAGAGGCTCAATGTGTGTGTGTATATATATATATATATATACCTCGCCGGAGGTGGTTGGTCTTTGCAATTCGAGATCGTCGTTTGTCGACGGTTGACCTCCGTCGACAATGTCCATTCCTTCACCTTCTTGATCATCGACAATGTCCGTTCCTTCACCTTCTTGATCATCAAGGTTCAGATAAGAAGAGACTACATCCTCTTCTTGCTAATCTTCTGGGCTCGGCACATAAGGGATCTCGTTGGCTATGATGCCGTATATAAAACCTTCAGCCTCCTGATCCGTAGGCGGCAAGACTCTATTGTCCGCCATATGTCACTCCTGCAGACATGCATGTATTAAAAATTAATTAAGTATATAGGACACTTAGCAAATATTGTCGTAGAAGGAGGGAAAACATATTGCTACGGTTTTGGGTGGAAGAACGATGACCACCGGAGGGGGAAAACCATACTTTAGAGGTGTGTCCAAGATTAGTTGCTCAAATGACTTGGAGAACTCCATAGCTAGGTTGCATTTGTTTTCCTGGTCATTTTGGTATGTTACACTTAATATTCTAAATTTATTGAATTAAATCTTATTTTAATGAATTTAATTCAAACAGATTAAAACTTGTTTTGGGTGGAAGAACGATGACCACCTCCGGGTTAGTGAAATGACCGTACTTTGTTTTGACTTAGGAATATATATTTAGGGTTCGTAGACTTAGGGATTTTTTTTAGCTTTTTTTTGAATTAGGAATTTTTTTACCTTTTTTTTTTTGACTTTGCAAAAAACAAACGAGTGCAGCCAGCCACACGGGCCAGCCACACTCGCAGTACTGCGCAGGCCAGCCAGCCACACGGGCCGCGTCCAGGAGCCCAACTGCCAGCGTGACGCGAGCGTGACGTAATGCTGACGTCACCGTCGTTTCATTTTCGTTTTCGTTTTCCGGCGGTCATGGGCACGGGCGCGGGCGCGTTGCTGTGGTCGCCGTCCTCAACGGAGTGGTCGCCGCGCGTTCGTCGTCCTCACCAGCGCGCGGTGGTCGCCGTCCTCACCGGAGTTCTTGGTCACGCGTATACGAGGGCGGCGCGAGGCCCGCGGGGGAACCTACCGGGGACGGCGGCGCGGGGCAGGGGCGGAGCAGGCGGGCGCGGTGGAGAGAAGGGCGCGGGCGACGGCGCGGTCCTCTCTCTGTCTCTGCGGGGCGGAATCGGCGACGGCGCACGGAGAAGACGAGCAGCAGGGCAGCGCGGGGAGATACAGAGGCGTTGGTCCTTAGAAAATTTTCGGGGCAGCGCGATCGGGAATATATAGGGACAGCCTTTAGTCCCGGTTGGTGTCCCCAACCGCGACTAAAGGTCTCCTCCGGGTACCATCCGCGAGCCTTTAGTCGCGGTTGGTGTTCCCAACCGGGACTAAAGGGGTACCTTTAGTCGCGGTTGGTGTCACGAACCGCGACTAAAGGTTTTTTCGCGGAGTTTTCGTTCCCGCGCGGAAAGAGCCTTTAGTCGCGGTTTGTGACACGAACCGCGACTAAAGGTGCTTTTTCAAATTATTTTCTTTTTAAAATCTTAAAAATACAAATAATATATCAGAAAATTCAGAAAAATAAAACTGCTTCATTTTTAAATCTTAAAAATACAAATAATATATCAGAAAATTCAGAAAAATAAAACTACTTCATTTTAAAATCTTAAAATACAAATAATATATCAGAAAAATAAAACTACTTCATTTTAAAATCTTAACAATACAAATAATATATCAGAAAATTAAGAAAAATAAAACTACTTCATATATCGTCGGACGGTGATCTGCACTCCCTCGGAGGGTCACGACTCCAGGACTGGGCGTGAGGGTAGCGCAGGCGGGGGTTATAGCCTGCCCTAATGTAATTCATGACGCTCTGAAGAGTCCGTCTGCCGCCCCACCACAGCCGACGACCGGCCTCGTTGAAGTTCGAAGGAGGCGGGCTGTTCTCCTCGTACCTGGCGAGCGCACTCTCACGCCGATTAATGAAGAAGGCGTCCCAAATAGGGCGGTAGTCAGGATTTCAACTGGGATTCCTCCGCTGCTCCGGCGTCAGCTCGTGGTAGTAGTGGTTCGTGATGGCCGCCCGACGCGCCACACCTTTAGGAAGAGGAGGTACCGGCACTCCTCTGGCGCTCAGCATCCAACCGGCGGGAACGCTGTAGCCGGGCGGGCAGGGGTAGTTTGAGGCGGAAAGTGCCTCCGCATGGATGAATGTTAAAGTGGGTACGGGAGAAGCCATGAGAGAGTGGTGAGTTTGTATGTGTTTATGCCAATGATGTGGCAATGCATACATATATATAGCGAGAAGAAAACATATATCCCTTTAGTCCCGGCCCGTTTTACCAACCGGGACTAAATGGTACGGGTTTCGTTGGAAAAAGGATCATCCCTTTAGTCCCGGTTGGGGCCACCAACCGGGACTAAATGGGTTAGGGTTTTGTTTGGACCAATCAGATAGAATCACGCGGATCGTGTGTTTCTTTCAAGCGCTTGTGAGTCGTTGGATCCGGGGTGTGTTTCTTTCGAGCTGTTGTGAGCCGTTCGATCAGGGCTACGGTGTGTTTCTTTCGAGTTGTTGTGAGCCGTTGGATGAGGGTGTTTCTTAAACGTTGGATCAAAACCCTAGCACAACACTTTGTGAGCCAGATGACCCTATATATAGCCCACCTTCATACACCGGTCAGTTCATCGAGCAAATATATACAAAACATCCGGATTCGCCATCATACGTCATGTCGTGCATTTGGTATGCATATATGCACCCAGTAGACACGGTGGGGCTGTATGATGGCGATACCGATTGTTTTGTTCTACACCCCCTTTAAGGTTTGATATATCATATATTCAGTTCATCAAGCAAATACAAAACATCCGGATTCGCCATCATACGTCCTGCCGTGCATTTGGTATGCATATATGCACCCAGTAGCCACGGTAGGGTTGTATGATGGCGATACGGATTGTTTTGTTCTACACCCCCCTTTAAGGTTTTCCCCAAAACACATAAGAGATAATATAATTCACATGATCCATTCAACAAAGTTTGGTACAATAAATTATTACACATCAATTCTTCCCTTGTGTCCCCGCTTTCTTACGATTTGGCCGTATCCATGGAGCATCCTCATCATTTAACTTAATGCTTGGGTCAGTGTTCACTTTGAAGGGTGGAATTTCACCAAACATATTATAATCTTCTGACATGTTTGTCTTGTCCTCCACTCCCACGATGTTTCTTTTCCCTGAAAGAAAAATGTGGCGCTTTGGATCATCGCATGATGTACTGATCGTTTTCTTATCTTTTCGTTTCCTCGGTTTGCTACTCGTGTCCTTCAAATAGAAAACCTGAGCGACATCTTTGGCTAGGACGAATGGTTCGTCAAGGTAACCAAGATTGTTGCAATCCACCATTGTCATTCCGTATTGCTCGTCCACTTTTACCCCACCTCCTGTTAGCTTGAACCATTTGCACCGAAACAAATGGACCTTAAAGGAGGGTCCATAGTCAAGTTCCCATATCTCCTCTATCTTTACTATTAAATGGCAGTTCAACGTACGTTGGTACGTCGCTCCATCGTCTGCCATCGTCTGGAACGACAGATGGGCCGGGAAGTTTGGCCCGCTTTAGCGCCTCCGACGAAATCCACTTACCTTCCTGCTGGTAGACTTGCTTGCCCCGATTTGATCTTCGGAAGAGGGAGCCCGTGCGTCTAGGGTTCTGTTGTGGTGGCCACCTAGGCTCGCATCACCACGTACCGCCGACGCCGCCTCGCAGTGGCGGCGACCGATGGAGACGGCGTAGCCGCCGGCAGGAAGCCCGAGGCCACCACGTACTCCATATCGGCGACGTAGATCCCCTAAAATTCGGAATCCTCCTTCACCCGAGATGGGAACAGGCGGGTCACCCTCGAGCTCACCCAGTCCATGCGATTCAGAGCCCCATGTCGGGAACTAGGGCCCTTGCACACCGATGGACCCTCCGCTGCCGCGAGGATGGAGAAGGAGGCATCCGAGTCGTTGACGCTGGACTGCGCTCGCTGCGGCAAGCCTGCATCCGGTGTCCCTCCAGTACGTTTCCTGCCTCCCCTTCCAACTTGACTCTGCTTCATCTGTGATAATATTGAGCAGCACCTGAATGATTAAACGCTCCCAAATGGGTCTAGAAATTGCGTCGTTGGGCAAGCTGGCTATACTGGGGCGGCCACTGCCTGTTCTCACGGGGGCAAGGACCGGTCGCTGCATTGTGTCTCTGACTTGACTCATCGAGGTGCTGAAAAAACAACGCTCATTGTTGATTTTAGTGGTAAACGTGTGATACTTAAGTGGCTTATTGTTTGCTTATGCAGGCGACGATGTGGTGTTCGAGGTGCCCACTGTATTACGAAGTGCACTCTATACTTAATCTACACGAATTTCGCATCTGCTTTAGTGCGGTATGTCTAAACCTTTCCTGCCCTGAGTGGTAACATATGAAATTAATTTATAAAAGCAACAAGATAAATTTTTATATTTATTGCCATTTCCATGTAGATTTGCAGTTGTATGAGTATGGATACTAATATTAATCAAAACAAAATCTAATGCTATTTTTTGCAATCGTGATACAGCTAAAGTCAGGAGACTGTATGACATTGCCAAAGTGTTGTCTTCACTGAAGCTCATTTACAAGGTAGGCTCTAATAAATAACTAACATGTCACCAGCACTTACATGATAAGAAATGTTTCTGAATGTGTTTTTGAACCTTTTTTTATTCAGACGAAGGGACGCCTGCATTAGAGTGGTTGGACATGTGGGGAGAAACAAAAATCAGAAAATTGTGTCGCAGATGCTTTACCCCTAGCAAGGAAGGCTTTGTCGAACAAGAGAGCCATTGGGTGTGAACTCACTAACATTGACATAAGTAGAAACAAACTTGATTCAATGGTCTATAAGAAAGCAAAGCTGGTACAGGCAGGGTAATTCGGCAGGTTAACAATATTGTTTTTATTTCAAAACTTGACTTGTACTATATTCTACGATATTTTGTTAGTGCTATTTAGTGAACTTTCAAGCCATCGTCAGACTGTTAGCCTGAGCACCCAAGCCATTAGGGATTGTTGCATTCTCGTGTGTTAGTCTATTTATCTGTGATCTTCTAATATCTTTGATTTCTGTACCTGCATGACTGCAATGGTTCATGTGATCTCTTATGTTCTTTTCCCTATAACGCCTTCTCTCACCCTTCTTTTGCAGGAAGAAAATAATGCAGGCATGGCGAAAGCCACGGAGGGCTGCAAGCTTTTCTCCATCTGTTGCAAATACCAGAAGAACATCGCCGGTAGGCATCAATGGAGTAGGGTAGGAAGTTATCATATATATCATTGCTGCGAGTAAGCATTGATGCCTATTTTTTCACATTTCTTATTTCTTTGCTGGCAGCAACTGAATAAAGGAAAGATATTTTATTTTATTGGTGTTTCATCTATCCTCTCACAAGAAAAGCACAAAAGAGTTCAGTTTGAGCAGCATGTTAGGAAACTTCCATGGAAACTGCATCTTGGGAGTCTACAGTCAGCTCAAAGTATATTCCTAAGAATTGGGGCAGCCACAAAGGCAGTATCCATAGACTATAGGTACAGAGCTTGAAACTTTTGTGCCTTTCTTTCAATTGGTTCAGATTTGGATTTTGTATAATCAGAAATACAAAGTGCTAACTCTGGTGTTATACTAATTTGGTAGGTGAACATGGCCATTCTGAGTAACGAGAAGTGTACATCTCATCATCGGGGGCAATGCATATCTCCCTGTTTACCCTATTCGATTACTTGGCTAACTTATGAAGGTGAACCACGCTGCCACGTGGAAAGACCATGTACACGATGAAGACCGCAACTCCATCTATCGCGGCATCACCCAGTAAGTATGGCCATGATTTTATTAAAAATGTGCGCCCATGTTGTCCACTCCAGCTTGCTCCTCTTCATGCTCAAGATAAGTACAATCATCTCATTGCGTTTTGGTATGGATGATATGTATTATGAACTTATCTTAAGTATGTAATCAATGCACAATGTTTATCTTGATATGTGCGGTGGTGACGTGCATGAGCACAATGGTACTAAATACCTCTCAGTCACACTAGGAATGACCCTCATCTGTTTGATCAATTTCTCATGAGAGTCCCATCAAAAATTTCTCACAAGAAATAATCGCTTATTTGTCAACGCTCAAGAATTATGTCACCTTATTTCAAAAAAAAAAAGAATTATGTCACCTAAAAGTTATGTTGCTTAAGGAAGATTACAGAAAATATTAAATCTAATATGTATTGCCGTGCATATCTAGGCGTCAATGCTAATTTGTTGAATGAATAGTTCTTTAAAGCGTTAAAAAATGGAAGCATCATGGGTATTAGCCTCAGGAGTTTATGTTCAGTCAAGTATCATGGCAGTGTTGCTCGTATATCGAAATTTCGGCATGCTGAATCACATGGACCGTACCGTGCAAAGTCTACTTTCCCAAGTCTATTGCACCAATCTGCATCACAAGTGTAGCTTCTTCAAGTATTGTCGTGGAATCTTGCTGTGTGCAAGGTACGTGAATTAAACAATGTAAAGATCAAGTTAAGGTAGCCCAAGTTCCATGTGATTTTCCTGGAAAGCTATAAATTGCAAATAATTTTTTTAGGCATTGAAAACCGTTTGTTGTCCTTCCGGTGAGTCTTGGGGAGAGTTTATATTGAAGAATTTGTAGAAAATTTGTGGTTGTTGTTATCATCACTTCAGTGCACAATTAATACATTGACTCATATGGACGTGACTATAGTAGAGCTCAGTTGATAATACAATGAGTGGTGCCGTCAAATATATAGGCTGATATAGTGATACAAGGTCTCGTCGGGTTGAGTAAGAAAAGTAGTAGCACTCACAAAATGTTCACGACATGAACCATAATAATTTCTGGTTGAGTGTTGTTAATTTTGTATTTATCTGTGCAAACTGAAATCCAATTATGAGCTACATGTATTCTGCAAATTATGCCAGAGACATTGAAGTATGCAATACGTTATTGAATGATATATGAAAATTCAAATGGCTACTCTCGAAACAAATATACGGAACAATAATTTCTTCTTTGCAGATTTTCCAAGATGATCATATCCAAATTACTTGCCGGCAATCTGCCACGATGGAGGCATACAGTGATATGATTGTATTTGCCGGTTATGCTACAGTTATTGAAGCATATGGTTCTTAAATTTTCTGAAGCTATGGAGGCAATCTGGAGCGAGAAAAACTTTTATCACCATCAGTGGTTCCTATTATTTCGATAAAGTAAAACAGTGTCTAACACTTGGAAGTACAAACATAATATGATGTATTGAATAATGATTTACGGAAGTTGCCCACATACGGTGATGTATATTATTTAGCCTTTGGCTTGAATATCTCCTTAATTTCCTTTTGTTTTCTTGGTGAACCTTATAACAATTATTCAAGCTAATAAAGTTATCATCCGCAGACTAATCTGAATTGGCATCTGGTTGTTTAGAGTGTTATGATGTAACAAAAAAAGGACAATAAATTCTGGTGTTATTAGTTTTGGGTGGTTAGTTTAATCCTGTTTGGAGGTTTCTTATGAGCTGAACTCTTGGGGATACTAAACCTTTTGAAATTATGTTGGAAATGAGAAGGGAGTCTCTTTTGGGGCTTTTGAACCTCGTAAATCGCTGTTAGAAAATTGTTAGATATTACACAACATTGGGAGTGGAGACCACCATGATTAATGTTGTCAAAAATAGGATAATGATTGTTGTAATCTCTTCGAAGTCCTAGGCTATGGGAACGACTACAATGATTTGGCAGATTTGGAGAAAAGGCTGGAGCGTATCTACGAGTGACACAATGAAGTGAGAGATGAAGGTTGCGGATCATTTTTTGTACAAACTAAAAATGTGAATAGAAGCACAAATAGGGGCGGAATGGTGAAAGAAGTGAAGCCTTGTGCTGTAATGATCAAAACATGATCTACAGATTGAATAACTCAAAACACATGTTTTAACCTGTACTGGATCAAAAACCATGTTTTACCACCGGTCTGGATGGGTTTTGTCGTTGAAATGTTAAAATATTCATTTGCATTATATTTACATGATGGGAAAAAAAACTTGATGGCGCGTGGCAACGCACGGGCATTCAACTAGTGTAACCATAATATGTGACCTTTTGCCCAATCTCGGTTGCTGCATCAAAGCGGACACCACTATTTTGGTTGGTGCTCTTTTTATCTTGGGAGATCGTGTAAAATGTATTCCCATTAATCTCGTACCCTTGGAAAGTCGTTATAGTCGAAGATGGTGTCTTGGCCAACATGTACAGCTGATCTCCTACATCATTGTCATTCATTAAATGTTTTCGCAACCAACTACCGAAAGTCCCCATGTGGGCCTTTCTAATCCAGGATTCAGGCATCCCCGGGTTGTCCGAGCGTAAAATATTCTTGTGTTGCTCGAAGTACGGAGCCACCAAGCTCGAATTTTGCAGAACTATGTGGTGTGCTTCAGTCATAGAATGACCGTCCATACATATCGTTTATTTCCTTCTGATCGTGCCTTTTCCACTTAGTCTCCCCTCGTGCCGCAATTGAGGAATACCAATCGGTTTAAGGTCAGGAACATAGTCAATACAGAACTCAATTACCTCCTCGTTTCCATAGCCCTTGACGATGCTTCCTTCTGGCCTAGCACGGTTACGAACATATTTCTTTAATACTCCCATGAACATCTCAAAGGGGAACACATTGTGTAGAAATACAAGACCGAGAATGGAAATCTCTTCGACTAGGTGGACCAGGAGGTGCGTCATAATATTGAAGAAGGATGGTGGGAACACCAACTCGAAACTGACAAGACATTGGACCACATCGTTCTGTAACCGTGGTAGATCTTCTAGACTGATTACCTTCTGAGAGATTGCATTAAGAATTGCACATAACTTCACAATGGCCACTCGAACATTTTCCGGTAGAAGCCCCCTCAAAGCAATCGGAAGCAATTGCGTCATAATCACGTGGCAGTCCTGAGACTTCAGGTTTTGGAACTTTTTGTCCGCCATGTTTATTATTCCCTTTATATTCAACGAGAAGCTAGACGGGACCTTCATACTGCTCAGACATTCAAAAAAAATGACCTTCTCTTCTTTGGTAAGAGTGTAGCTGGCACGACCTTGAAACCATTCCGGATGCCGGTCATCTGGGTCTTTCAAAAGTTGCTGGTCCTGCCATGCTTCCTCTGTATCATTTGTCTTCCCATACACGCCCAAGAAGGTTAGCAGGTTCACGCAAATATTCTCCGTAACATGATTCACGTCGATTGCAGAGCGGACATCTAGGACTTTCCAATACTGTAGCTCCCAAAATATCGATTTCTTCTTCCACATGGGTACGTGCCCGTCAACTCCCAGCGGAACTGATTGTCCGTCAGGACCCTTTCCAAAGATGACTTTCAAATCCTTGACGATATCAAATATCTCAGCTCCAGTACGTTCCGCAGGCTTCGGCCGGTGATCTGCCTTGCCGTTGAAATGCTTGCCTTTCTTTCTTACGTTGTGATTTCGGGGAAGAAATCGACGATGACCCAGGTACACGTTGTTCCTACAATTATCCAAAAATACACTTTCAGTCTCATGTAAGCAGTGCGTGCATGCTTTGTATCCCTTATTTGACTGTCCCGAAAGGTTACTGAGAGCAGGCCAATCGTTGATGGTTACAAAAAGCAACTCTCGTAGGTCAAATTCCTCTTGTTTGTGCTCATCCCACATAGGTACACCAGGTCTGCCCCACAACTGTAAAAGTTCATCAACTAATGGCCTTAGGTACACATCGATGTCGTTGCCGGGTTGCTTCGGACCTTGGATGAGCACTGGCATCATAATGAACTTCCGCTTCATGCACAACCAAGGAGTAAGGTTGTAGATGCATAGAGTCACGGGCCAGGTGCTATGGCTGCAGCTCTGCTCGCCAAAAGGATTCATGCCATCAGTACTTAGACCAAATCTTATGTTCCTTGCGTCAGCTGCAAAATCTTTGAACTCTCTGTCGATCTTTCTCTATTGCGTTCCATCAGCGGGGTGTCTCAACTCCCCGTCGGACTTACGGTCCTCTTTGTGCCATCGCAACAACTTGGCATGCTCTTTGTTCCTGAACAGACGTTTCAACCGAGGTATTATAGGAGCATACCACATCACCTTGGCGGGAACCCTCTTCCTGGGTTTCTCGCCCTCAACATCGTCACCAGTGTCATCGCCTCTGATCTTATAACGCAATGCAGTGCATATAGGGCATTCATTCAAATTCTCGTATTCACCGCGGTAGAGGATGCAGTCGTTAATGCATGCGTGTTTCTTTGCTTCGTACGTACTGGCGGGCAACTCGTTATTCTTCAGAAACATATTCTTCAACATTTTCAGCAAATTTTCAAATGATGAGTCAGCTACACCTTCCCGTGCCTTCCATTTCAGGAAATCCAGTGTGCAGCCCAGCTTTTTCATACTATTGTCGCATCCTGGGTACATCGACTTCGTGTGATCCTCTAACATGCGATCCAAATTCTCCCTCTCCTTGTCAGTTTCGCAGCGTCTCCGTGCATCAGCAATGGTCCGACCAAGATCATCAGCGGGCTCATCATGTGCCTCTTCTTCACCTTCACCAAACCCTTCCCCACCTTCAGCATCATCCTCCATGGAAGTATCACCGAAAGCCTCATGATAGTTGACATCGATATCATCCTATTCTTCATCTTCTTCCATTCTAACCCCTCGTTCTCCATGCTTGGTCCAACAATTATAGCTTGGCATGAAACCGTGCCAAAGCAGGTCCATGTGAACGACTCTTGAGGAGGAGTAACCCTTCTGATTCTTACATTCAGCACATGGACAGATAATAAAACATCGGTGCTTGTTCGCATTTGCCACTACGAGGAAATCTTTCAAACCCGTAGTGAACTCGCCGGAGAGTCGGTTACCGTACATCCATTGCCGATTCATCTGCATTATTATTATATAAAGTATATAATTAACCATCATGCATTTGTTAAACTAACTAGCTAGAAATAATACAAAGGTTCAAGTTGCTAACCGCGATCGCGGAGGAAAAATAAATGAAAAATCTCAAGTGTGGCTCGGACACTTCATATCATGTGTGTTTCATGCTCTCGGGCATTTCATCGAACACCTTGTGTGCATAGCAGGAACCAAAATCAAGCCCACCACCCCTTGTGAATATTGTGAGTAGAAGTGACACCAAATGTGGCTAAGTGCAGCGAGCTGAGTCCTATATAGGGATGGGCTTTTAGTCCCGGTTGGTCTGGACAACCGCGACTAAAGGCCTTCGGGCCAGCCTGAGGACCTTTTAGTCCCGGTTGGCCAGGCCACCCACGACTAAAACCACTCCCGTCCGCCAGCTGTGGACCGAGCGCGCTGGGCCCAGACAGTTGGTCGACCGCGACTAAAGAACCCTATGGTCGCGATTCGATTATTTTGGGGACTAATGGGGGCGTATGGAAGACCTGTTTTCTACCATTGGAAGAAAGAAAAAACGAAAAAACGAACGCACTTGGCGTGAGTGGGTACAGGAACCTGTGTACCTACACAAACAATGGAAAAGCACCCGTGTTTCTTTCCGTGTGCGTACAGGAAGGAGCAGTGCATACGAGCGGCCTTCATCATTGTTTTATTTGGTAGTAGGCGAGAGACAAACAGGTACGTGCGCCCTTGATCGATGGAAAAAAAAGTACGTGTGCCTCTTGATCGAACGAAGAGAAGGGAACGCGTTAATGGGCTGAGCCCACGATACGATTTCTTCGGCGAAATGACCGTACCAATCGCTCGGGCGTTGCCAAGTGTTTTCCCTATATAGTGTTTCCGTAAAGCCTATAACTTCTTATATTCTACGATCCGATGAAATTCCCGAGCCGGCCGGCCCGCTACTTGTTTAGCTCTGTTCCTACACGTACGGTTATCACGAGTTGTCAGGCTGCTGGCTCGATCCCGACTTCGCCGCCGTGCCCGAGACCGATCAAGAACATGGCGGACCTCGAGAACCCTGACGCGGACCTCGCCGCTGCGCCGGAGCCTGACTACGCGAGCGAGTGCGTGCTCCGCTTGCACGATCCTCGCCATCTCAAGCGCGCTGGTGTGGTTCTACTGCCGCTCCGCCCACGCGTCCGCCGCCGTTCGGCTCCTGGCCGTCCTAGGGCTCATAGTGGCGATCGGCGGCTTCTTCTTTGGAGCCCTGTGCTGCGCCGTCACCCTCGGCTTCTGTATCCACGGGAATCTCGAGTCGGGAGAGAAACCATAGGTAGCCCCCTTAGATTGATTCGTCCCATCGATTGTGGTTTGCTTGAACAGCATCCACCGTCATGCTGTACCTAGCATCCTTGGACAACATTGACCATCAAGTTGTATCTTTTTTTCCATGGTACCATATGTCTCATTTATTATAAAACATAGATCGAGTTAAACATTACAGTACTAAAAAGATAGGACAATCTCACGCAAAAAACTAGCGCATGTCCCTCTGCTTCACCACCACCGAAGCGACCACCACCAACGCAAAAAAAGCCAAGATCACCTCTTTATCCGAGATCAACGTGGCTCCATCGCTAATCTTCATCTTTGAGTACCTCCAAAATAGTTTGTCGAAAGTGTAACCATTATCGTTGAAAGAAACAGATTGGGGCAACGTGACCCCGGACAAGCCATCAAACTTCAGAACTGACACCCCCGCCTGACTAAAATATTGGAGGAGGAAATCAGAACTGTCAGCCTCCAACCACAAACACAACAGAGGATGCACCATCTTCCAGTTGTCACATGCGCAAACAACTGCTTGCGCGTACTCGGAATGAGAAATCCTCCCCGCTCCAGTATAATATGGGAAATAACACGGTAGCCATAACAGGGACAGAGCAGAAGGAGAGACCAAGCAGTAGGAGTTTCCACCGCCATCTCTCCAACACCATCCATGAACCCTAACTCCGTCGATCTGAAGGTTCGAAAAACACATGATACCAACAAATCTTAGACTTCGACATGAAGGACACCTCGGGGTGGGAGTGGAGCTGAGAAAATTTATTCGTGCAAGCGCCGCTTCCACCACCCCAATAGTGCACCACGACCTATAAAACCAAACCTTGAAATATAAAGCAGAGGAACGGGGCCCCACTCCCTCTTGTCAATGAAGCAACAAACAGAGAGAGCGGGCACTAGCGCCCTGGCCGGTGGAGATTGCAGGTATAAGTGTCGAGACATCGTAGTAGAATTCATAGATGGGGGTGCCATGATACTACCGATAGAGAGGTGGGGGCCGTGATCGTATGATGAACAATGACTCAGGGTTTTACCCAGGTTCGGTACGTCGCAACTAGGCGGCGTTCCTACTCCTGCAATCTCACTAATCAGGGCTAAAGCCTGAGGGATACAGAGTACAATGTGAGGTTAGGTTTAGCTACTCGACAAGGATCAACCTCTCGGCGAGTTAGCCTCTAGCTTCTTGTCTATCTTTCTTATCTCCCGTCCGGCTTTATATAATAGCCGGGTTAGGGCTTACAGAAGAGGAAACCTAGAAGACTACGGTATATGCTAACTTGAAAGGCAAGGAATCTGCCTTCTACTCCAAGCCGTACCACGTGGGCCGTGGTCCGGGTTCTTCTAGAATCCGGCTTCCGTGCGTCAGCTTACTGGGCCGCCAAATGGACCGTGGTCCATTACCATTCAGGCCACTCTGGTAATCTAGTACTTTAGAGTACCATCTGATATACCCCTAATTGGTATATATCCGACAGTAGCCCCCAAGAAGGATTAAGAGTTCAATTCGCCGTCTTTCGTCAAATTTGCATTCTTTCCAAGAAATACTGGCTTTCTGTCTCGATTCTTATTTTCCTTCAAATCATGCTATAACACGAAACTCGAATTTCGGCAAATCCGTCTTTTCTTCCACGAGCCTTCGTGGAGAAGGAACTTCTTACGTCATCGCTCAAATTATGCTGAGGTCAGGGGCGTTTGTGTTTCGAGTGTGAAACCCTGAAACGTATCTCTGACAGATTCTCGCGGGAAACGAGGAGATAGCAATAATCACCTGTCGATTCATTTCCCGGAATTTCCGGCGAGTGATACGCGTTGATCATCCAACGGTCAAAAGAGTCGTTAGCACGCATCGTGATGGATTCCTGGCTAGAAATAGCCCGCTTCATCCCCTCGGGCAAACCTTCCACTCCCCTGTCATCTTCAAGCCCCAAGCGCAAAGCACCCGGGCCTCAGTGAGAGCGGAGTGAACGCCCGAGCCCGTGCACGCGACAGCGCCGTTCCCGGACCTCGTCCGAGAGCACGGAGTCTTCATCGCGCCGCCCGGATATGGAGTCTCCGCGCGCTTCCCCGGACCGCTCAGTGGCCGCCGAGATAGACGAAATAATCAACACCATGGAACCCATGGTGGATTCACCTATCCGCGCCACCGGCGATGAGCCGGAGAAAACTTTCGGCGGCCAGGCCCGTGAGGATCCACCTCTCGCGGCCGCAAACCTGGCCACGTGCCGTCTCCGCCTCTCGTTCCCGAAACAGTGGAGGAGAAAATTCTTCTCGTCGGAGAAGAGCTTGCCACTGCGTCCGCCGCTGCCGGAGCCGAGGACGAGGGAGAGAGTACCGGCAACTGGAGTCGGTGCAACATTCCCCCTCCCTTCTTCCGACAATGGAAAAGGAGGGAATGGTTGCCAAAGGCAAATGGCGGTGCGAGGAGGAAGTGTCCGAGCCCCTTCCTAGGGACGGAGAGCGGGTTATTCTCACGTCTCATATCCTACGAGGTATGGGATTTCCGCCATCCGCCTTCTTCCTCCAGGTACTTATCCACTATCACATCCAACCCCACAACTTGCCACCAAATTCCATCCTCTACTTAGCCGGATTTCAGGCTCTTTTCGAAGGGTACCTAGGTTTAGCTCCTAGGTTAGATTTCTGGCAATATTTCTTCGGGGTTAAGCGAAACCCTTCCGAGGGTGCACTCCCGCCTTGCGGGACCATTTCCTTTACCCTGCGTAGATTCAGGGAGGATTGCTTCCCCAAGATCAAAACCTCGGAATCCGTCAAATTCTGGACGGGTTCCTTCTTCTATCATCCGGACGTTCTTTTTCCCAGACAATCCACCGGGATTCCACCTTTCGCCAACACCGCTGCCATTCCCCAAGAAAACTAGGGAACAGGAGCAGTGCAGATCCTGCCGCCAGATCTTCCTAGGATTAAGCGGCGCATTGCCAAGCTCGTCACCTCTGATCCACCTCTGACCGGAATGGATACAGTTCTATGCTGGTTAGAGAGGCGAATTCAGCCTTTGGCTGACCACGGTTCCCGGCTTTTGTGCGATTACACGGGAACTGCTGACGATATGCGGACAACGAACAAGTCCTTGTCGGCGAAGGATCTGCGAAAGCGCGTAAATCAATTGGTCGCCTCGCAAGATCAATATGAGGAAAGTCGGCCGATGTACACAGCGTCTAACCCGGCTCCAAAGGTACATTTTTCACATTTTGGGTTTTGTATTCTTTTTCTTTCTCGGATAATTATCTTAACCCGGCCTTTGTCTTTTTGACAGATTCTTGATCTTCCTGAGTCGGATCTTGCGACTGACGCTGAGTTGGACGCATTGCGTGCCAACTTCGCTGGTGGACGTAAACGCAAGAAGATTTCCGCCTCCCAGGAAGTGATCGATCTTGACGGTGTCCCCGTCGTTACCTCCAGGTTTGTTATCTGGGTTTTCTCAATTTGTCTGTATTTCTTCCCTTGTCTCGGATTTTTAACTTTCTGGTACTTCTCTTTTTAGCCTGGATCCCTCAACCTTGAAGCCTAAAAAGCTAAAGAGGCTTAAGTCTGTGGCCAACAGAGGTCCACATCCTTCTCCTGCAACCGCCCCGGACACCCCAGTTGCAGCTGCAGAAGAGCATACTGCTGCCCCCAACGATGAAACCCAGCAGACCAGCCATCCCATTGTGCCGGAAACGGACACGAGGGAAAGGGCGGCCCCGTAAGTGGGAGGTCCTTCTCGGACAGCTGGAGAAGACCCCATTCCCACCTTTGACAAGGACTTCAAGGTTATCCACGAAGGCCTTAACATTGCCGGGTATCTTTTTGCAGAGTTTGCAAAAGAGTTTACCGAAAACTTGTCAGGTTTACAGCGGATGAGCCAATTAATATCTCCATCCCCCAAGCAATAAGTCAAATGTATACTTTTAACTTAATTCTTTCATCCTTTTTATGCTTGTTACTAACTTAAGCCTTTTGTCTCTTTTCCGTGTTTCAGCAAATCGCTGAAAATATAAACCTGGAAGTTTTCAACAAGCATACCACCAAGAATAAGGAGGTTAGAAACCTTCTCTCTATTCTTGATGTTAAGGAGGCGGAACTAGCGTCCTCTCAGCATCAGCCGAAAGAAACAACAGGTAAGGAATTTCTCTGCTTCCAGTTTTATTATTTTTTCTAAGTATTTTTCCGAGTTTTCTAACTCGGTATTTTTTACTTGCTTTTCAGCTTCTTTGGTGAAAGCAAAGCAGATTGCTGAAGATGTCTGCAATGCCGAGAAACACCGCCGGGAGAATCTGGACCTTCATAAGGAAAATATGAGGTTGCAGAAGGAACTGGAGGCCAGCCAGCTGGATGTTGGCATTGCCGAGTCCAATGCCTCCAACCAAGCTGCGAAGGACAAGGCGACTATCCGAGACTTGGAGAACGCCTTGACCCTGCGCCTGGAGGAAGGCTCCGAGATGGATAAGATTCTCGGTAGGTAATTTATCTTTACCGGATTTTCTATGTTTGATAATCTTTCTCTGTTTTTTCTCTAACACTTTGGTTATTTTTCTGAAAGCAGGAGATGACCCAGCTCTTACTCGGATTGAGAAAATCCGAGCCTTTGGGAAGGTATTCACAGCAATCAAGGCTGCGGGAATGTTGCTTGTCAACAGATGCCTTCCCGCAATGACAGGGGAGTTCTCGGAAGTTGAAAAACTTTCGGGAGCTATCGTGGAGGTGGCGGAGTCAAGGGAATCCACCTTGCGCTCCGCGGCACGCGGTGGTGCGCGCATGGCTCTAGGGCTCATGCGCATGCACTACCCTTCTGCCAAGTCTTGGCGCATGGCGTCCGGCATCCCGCAAGGATACACGGAAGCACAGCGGACCAGCATATTTGACGAGATCAAAGGTCACGCCACCAAGATTGCCTCCATGGTGACCGTCTCCATCTTCTACCCGGAGGAAGCAATTCCAGAAGTTCCTGAGGAGTCCAGCAGCGAACATGACTCGGATGCCTGAAGGAATTTTCCTGGTCCTGGGTAGAAAGATAGGAAATAGGAGCATTATTGAACTTATAATGTAAACTTTATTGTAATGCTTCTATTCTTTTGTATGAACAAGTACTCCGCCTTTTGCAGCAATATTATTTAAGTCCTTTGCAAGTTTTTCGGGTTGTTATTCCTTTATCTTCTAAGTTCTCTGGTTTATATGCTTTAACTGCCCTTAGTGTTTGAAATGGCTCGATAGCATTTTAATCTTCATGCCAAGTGACTGGGTATAACCTATCAGTCCAAACTCGGAAACATGGATCATACTAAAGGCATTTTTACTTACTAGTTCCAGCGACCTAGTATAAAAACAATCAGATAATACTTAGAGAACAGTAAGGAATTTTTTATATGAAACTTAGGCACGCAGGGACAATCTGGGTTTCTCTAAGCCACTTGTTATGCTAAAAATCATTCAGTTTTTTAACGCCGAGCACGCAGGCACAATTCGGGTTAACATTGAGTATTTTAAAAAATCATTGGGAAATAGATAATACGGAATTATGCTTTGTACTATAATAAACATGTAAAAACATAGAAGTATGAATTTAGACAACTTTATTTCATGATCTCAAAGATGTTTACATAGAAATTGAACTAAGTATAGAAGGGACGTAACTGTTGGATGCTCCATGGCCTCTTTGTCTCTCCTAGTTCATCATCTATGTTTCTCTTTCTTTTGTGATTCGGCTTCTCAGGATCGTCTTCCGTGTCTCGAATGTCTACAAGATAGTATGATCCATTTTTCATAGCCTTGCTGATGACAAATGGTCCTTCCCAAACTTGGGCCAATTTTTGCTTCCTTTGCTGCACCAATCTTAGCACTAAGTCACCTTCTTTAAAAGAACGATGCCTGATTTTCCGACTATGGTAACATCGTAAACCTTGCTGATAGATGGCGGATCTTTGAAGCACAAGATCTCGTTCTTCTTCTAAGAGATCGACGGCATCCTGTTGTGCACTTTCGGCATCAGATTCATCGAAAGCCTGCACTCTTGGGCTATCATGGATCATGTCCGTTGGAAGAACTGCTTCTGCACCATAAACTAGGAAAAACGGGGTTTACCCTGTTGACCTGTTTGGCGTCGTTTGAATGCTCCAAAGCACAGAGGGTAATTCTTCCACCCATGCTCCAGTTGCTCTATGAAGAGGAGATTCGAGTCTTGGGCGTATTCCTTGCACGATTGAGATGTTCATTCTTTCAACCTATCCATTGGATTGCGGGTGTGCCACAGATGCAAGATCTAGGCGAATTCTCGTTTGTCGGCAATATTTTGCCAACTCTCCAATGGAGAAATTTGTCCCGTTGTCGGTTATTATGCTATGTGGAACGCCGTATCTCATGACTACGTCAATGATGAAATTCTGGCAGTTGAACTGTCAAGCTTTTTGATGGGTTTTGCCTCCACCAACTTGGTATACTTATCCACTGCAACGAGTAGATGTGTAAGTCCGCCTCTTGCAGTTTTGAATGGTCCCATCATATCTAGCCCCCAGACCGCAAACGGTCATGTAATAGGGATAGTTTTAAGTGATTGGGCTGGCATATTCGTTTGCTTGGCGTAATACTGACATCCGGCACATGTATTTACTATGTGTTTGGCATCTGTCTTGGCTGTTGGCCAGCGAAACCCCGCACTGAATGCTTTTTTGACTATGCTTTTTGATTGAGCATGATGTCCGCAATCTCCAGCATGGATTTTTCCAGAATTTCTCGTCCTTCTTCTGGCGAAATACATCGCAGAAAAATTCCGGTAGTACTGCGTTTATACAGGCAATCATTGATTACCGTGTATCCTTTGCATCGACGTTGTATTTGTCTTGGCAAGACCTCGTCTGCTCCATCCGGGTACTTCTGAGCTACTAAGAAGTTTAAATATGGAATTGTCCACTCCGGGTTAACAAGCAGAACTTCGATTTACTCGGAAACGAGAGGATAGTCGACATCTCCACCTTTTATGGATGGTTCGTGCAAATGCTGGACAAACACACCTGGTGGTAGAATTTTTACTCTTTCCGATCCCATGCGGGCTAATGCATCCGCGTTCCAGTTTTCTTCCCTTTTGACGTGAATTACTTCAAATCCTAGGAAGCAGATTGCAAACTCGTCCACCGTTCTCCGATGTTCGGCCATGATGGGACTTTTGGCGTCCCATGTTTGGTTTAGCTGATGTTATACCAAATCCGAATCACCATAGCATAAGATGCTCTTGACACCTATTTCTTTTGCAATATGCAAGCCATGAAGCAAAGCTTCGTATTCTGCCACGTTATTACTGACGTTGAAGTGTATCTGTAATACATACTCCATTGTGTCTCCCTTTGGGGGTTTTAGGACTAAACCAGCTCCAGCGCCTTCTTTCATCTTGGATCCGTCAAAGTGCATAACCCAGTATTCCGACTCCGGCATTGGTGTGTTTTCCATTGCTTCTGCCCAATCAGCGACAAAATCTGCCAACACCTGGGATTTTATTGTCGTCCGGGGTTGGTACTTAATGTCGAACGCAGCCAATTCGATGCCCCATTTGGCTACTCGGCCTGTTGTGTCCGCATTGTTGATTATATCCTCTAGTGGTGCTTTGCATACCACTGTTATGGAATGTTTTTGGAAATAATGACGAAGTTTTCGAGATGCAAAAAATACGCAATATACCAGTTTTTTATAGTGTGGGTACCTTTGTTTAGACTCGGAAAAAACTTCGCTTACATAATACACCGGATGTTGATCTGGTATGCTTTCCTCGTATTTCCGTCTCTCCACAACTATTACTTCGCTGGTAACCCGGTTTGTAGCTGTGAGGTACATTAACATGGGTTCTTCGTCTTTTGGGGATTCCAAAATCGGAGCTTTCATCAAGGTTTCGTTTAGCTGGGTTAATGTTGCATCTGCTTCTTCTGTCCACACAAATTTGTCGGATTTCTTCAACAATTTGTACAATGGCAGAGCTTTGTCTCCTAGCCTAATAAACACGTTGACGGCAGCTGCAGAGCCCGTCAATCTTTGTACATCTTTTACGCACGTAGGCCTAGATATGTTTAAGATTGCCTTGATCTTTTCCGGGTTTACTTCTATTCCTCTGTGAGAAACGATGAAACCCAGAAGTTTTCCCGAGGGAACCCAGAATACGCACTTTAATGGATTCAACTTCATCTTATAAGTGCGCAAATTTTCGAAGGTTTCTCGCAAATCTTCAAGGAGTGTGTCCTTTTCCTTGGAAACGACGGCAATGCCGTCCACGTAAACGTGAACATTTTTGCCAATCTGACTATGCAAACATCGTTGCATGCAACGCTGGTAAGTTGCGTCTGCGTTCTTCAGGCCGAAAGGCATGGTTATGTAGTAGTACGTTCCGTATGGGGTTATGAAGGAAGTTTTGATTTGATCTTTTTCCTTCATGCGTATTTGGTGAAACCCGGAATAAGTGTCCAAAAAGCATAAAAGATCAGAGCCAGCAGTGGTATCTATTATTTGATCGATTCGCGGTAACGCAAATCTATCTTTTGGACACAATTTTTCAGGCCGGTGTAATCTATACACATCCTAAGAACAGTATTATCTTTCTTCGGGACTAATACTGGATTTGGAGACCATTCAGTATGTATAACTTCCTGGATAAAGTCAGCTGCCAATAGCCGGATAATTTCCTTGCCAATAGCCTTCCGTCTTCTTCCGTTAAATCGACGGAGACTTGTTTGACGGGTTCGGATCCTGGAATCACTTTAAGTCTGTGCTCAACAAGTTCCCTGGGTACGTCTGGCATGTCCACTGGACACCATGCGAAAATGTCCTAGTTCTCACGGAGGAACTTGATGAGCTCGCTTTCCTATTTGTCGGTCATCCCAGTTCCTACTACGACAAACTTTTTCGGATCTTTAGGATCTAGGATAACATGTCTTGTATTCTCGGAAGCTTTGAAGTTGTCTGCCGGCTTCCGGCTTTCTTTTCCTGTCGGCATTTCTGTCGGCGATACTTCTTTGGCCTACTCCTTTAGTTCTTCCTTTGCTATCACTTTTTCTGCGCAAAGGGCGTTTTCTTTTTCCAACTCGTTTGCCAACTTGAAGTCTCCCTTTATGGTGATTACTCCTCATTTTGGCACTGGCATCTTCAGCTTCTTATAAATATAACATGATCTTGCCATGAATTTGGCGAAAGCTGGACGTCCGAGTATTCCGTGATACACACTTTCGAACGGCACAACCTCGAAGGATACTTTTTCCTGACGGAAATGATCTTTTTCTCCGAAGTTTACATCTAGGGAAATTTCTCCTAGGGACCGTTTTTTTGAAGCATTTTCTACTACAGGGGAGTCCCCCACAGCCATTTATTGCCATCCAAAGAGTGTTACAGTTATGTACAAATATACATTAAGGAAATAGACTAAGGCAGTCTATCACCAGCTAACACTAGCTAGCTAAGTTAGGGTCTTAATCCATGATGATAAATCCGCAGCCAAAGAAGCACTCAACCTATGTTTAAGCATAAGGAGGTCTAACAAGAAGCCAACTTTCCATCCCATAAAGGAGTGTCTTTCCGATTTGAAAATAACTCCATTCCTTTGCTTCCAGATGTTCCAACAGGCAAGAATCACTATCTCAGTGAAACAAGGTCCTTTGAAAGCCTTTTTTGCAAAGGAAAGATTATTCAAGACTGTGTTATCACTCCAGCTGATTTGCAAGTAACTCCAAATCCGTGAGCTAAACACACATTGGAAGAACAAATGAATCCAGTCCTCATGACAATGGTTACAGCAAAGAACACAGTAATCAGTCCCCTCAAACTTCCAGTTCCTTCTCTTGATCATGTCCTTTGTATTAATTCTATCTTTTAGAATCAGCCAAGCAAAAAATTTATGCTTTGACATGCATTTGGACTTCCAGATCCACTTGGCAGGCCCATCATCAGGCAGTTGAGCAAACTGCAGCTGATAGAATTTGCTGGAAGTATAAACGTATGTTGCTATGATTGAGCTGGGTCTCGGAGATTCGCAGATGCTTTAGTGTATCCAGGTACATTATGTTGATGCTGGATCCTCCATCCATCAGCACTCTTTTTAGCCTAGTGTTTTGAACAATAGGGCTTACAACTAGAGCTTGTGTGCCGGGTTCTGGGATGTTTCCGGGATGATCAGACTGATCCCAGGTAATTGGTGTATTCGAGTACTTCAAGAATTTCGGGGTTGCAGGAACAACCGCGTTTATTTCTCGAAGTGTTCTCTTTGCCACCTTTGCTGAGGGAGTTGCCAGGAAAGTTAAGTTGCATTTTCCGTCAACTCTCAGAAACTTAGGCTTGCCTTTTCGCTGTTCTTCCTGGATTTTTTCGTCAGTGTCCGATTCACTGTCTTATTTTTCATCTTCTGGCTTTTTCTTGGAGAATTTCCTCTTGGAACTCTTTCCTTTGCTTCTGGATCCTGCACTGCCTTTCATATGCTTGTTGAGCCGGCATTGCGCGTTGGTATGGGTGGGTTTCCCAAATTGCGAGTGGTGGACACAGTTTTCTGATTTTATTCTTTCCCACTCTTCTTTGGTGTAATTGATCGGTTCTGTGCTTCTTCCTTTCCACTTGCTCCCATTTTCTCTTCCAAAGGCTATGTTAACTTCTTTGGGTTTTTGCTGTGCTTCTGGGGTTGCTTTTTTCTCAGGGTGAGGGGTCTTTTTGGCCTGAATCAAAGTGTCGATATTACCACCTCTCGCTCTGATATCATCTTCGGCCACTGCATGCTCATTGGCGGTTGTAAGCATAGATCCGAGATCTTTGTGCTTTTTGGAACCGATCATGAACGGTACCAGTCCGGGTTTTAAGCCATTGACGAAAGCATGCATTGCTTGTACGTCAGTTACTCCAGAGCAACTATTTTTCATTGCAGTCCATGTTGAGATAAAGTCCACGTATGGCTCATCTTCGAACTGGGTGCAGCGGTTTAACTGGTTGATGTTGTTCGAGCGCTTGTAGGTTCCCCGAAAATGCTAAGTAAAAACTCTAGCCATATCATCCCAGCTGTCGACAGTTCTTGACGGTAGCCCATTGATACAATCTCTGGCTCCATCCAGTAACATAAGGGGGAGGAATTTTACTGCCTCTAGGTCTGTCCCATTGTTAATCTGGACGGCTGTGTAATAGTCTGAGAGTCAGGTATCCGGGTTTGTAATACCGGTGTATTTTTGATATGTTGGACCAACTTTGGCGAAGCCAGAATGCAGAGTTATCCTTCGGATCCTGTCAGTGAAATACTTAGGTCCGAAGTATAAGTCATCTCTTTCCGCTCTATCAATGTGTGCGGAGTATCTACCGGCTAAATGCACAGAAGGGGATCTGCTCCTTTCTTTTCCATTGTTGCACGAACGAGGTTTTCCGGGATTGTGTCTATTTACTCCGTTATCGTGCCCTTTGGGATAAGGTGGAGTTCTACTCATGTGTCTTTCCTTATTCCTGGGGGGCGTACGGGATCTCTCACGCTTGTGAGGTATATCGTGTCTTCCGGCTTTTTTAGCAGGGCGTCTCGGAGGAGGCATTGCTTTTCCGTCCTTCCGGTTTTGTTCTTCCCGATCTCGGCGTTTAATTCCATCTTTCGGTAGATGGGATCCGGTTCTGGACCCTGCATCCTTGTTATTGGGCTTTTTCTTGTCCTTTCTCGGATCTGATTTCTTCTCTTTCGAATTACTTGAATCTCCAGGTTCTTCATGTCCAGGTGCTCCAGCGGCGCATGTAGCTGTTTTGCATAGAGCCGAGTCGTCGTGCAACTTCCCTGATTGTGCTTGCCCTCGCTGTTGCTGTTGCAATGCCTTCCCTAGGAAAGCATACACCCCTTGAAGTTTTTCGCCATTGGAGTACATATCGTTGTTGAGGATGGAGAACGCGGCTTCCGCAATTTCTGTTGCGGTTTTTTATATAGACTCGCCCCTGGCATCTTTTCCGTTTACTTGCTTTTGCTAGGCTAGGTTTTGAAACCGTTCCTTTGGCGGCAGTACTTCCGGTCTTGCGATTCCGGGTAACCGTGTAGGTTTAATGTCAGATCTATTCCTTCTCTCGTATTCCTCGATTTCATCTTGCTTTAATTAAATGTCAGCTTGGGTTTTTTGGAGGTGATCTCGAGTTCGGAATAGATGTTGCTGTTGCCTTTGGAGAGTTTGTCTTCTGGCTTCTAGAACTTCAGGGGGTTCGTGTGGTCCCACTGGTGTTTGAAGTAAATCTTCTTCGTCTTGCTCTGACATTGGCTGAACAGAGATTTCCTTCGTTTTCTTCTCCGCAGGCTTAACTCCACTTTCTCCTCCAACTTACATGTTGTCATTGGCTGGATCAGCCAATTTTTTCTTCCGGAGCTTGTACTGGAGTTTTTTTGGAAGCTTTGTGCTTTTTCTTGGAAGAGGGAGGTTTTTTATCAGGTTCATCCTCTGTCAATTCTTTGACATCGGGATATGTTGGAGTGGTTTCTCCTTCTTCTCTATCTTCCTCTAGCGGAGGCGTTCTAGAGCTTCCCTGACTGTCGGCATCCGTGTTTTCAGCCGGTTTTGCCATTAGTACTTCATGGAATCCCTCTTGAAGAGATTTGACTTTTCTTTCGAAAGCGTCCTCGTCTTCATCTTTGGAATCAAAGTCATCTGATCCGGGTTCTGATTCCAATATCGCCTCAATGGCGACTAATACGGAGTCAGCTTCCGAGTTCGTCGTCATATTGACGGATGTCGGATCTTCCACCTCTACTGTGGGATTGTTTTTTTCTGCCTCTTGCACGGGATTGCTTCCATACGTGTTTTCGGTGATCTCGGATTGCACCATACCGATAAAGTGCGATTCAGCATTATATCGGCGATCTGAGCAAAATCCGGCGTCATAGCCTTCTTCGACTAGGTATAGGGCGGGTGGCATAAATTTGCTTCCACCACAGAATCCCATTGCTTCTGCAGTTAATCCGATAAATATGTTTGCAGATCCAATCGGTAAAACGTAGGCACTTACCAGATGATTCTGTGCTGGCATGTATGATCCGTTGTCGAGGAAGCGCCCGACGTCGTTGTCGAATTCCAAGCTTCCGACAGTTATGGTACTGCCGATTCCACCGAGTATCCCCGATCGAAACATAACGCCTGACGTCGCTGGCCCCACGGTGGGCGTCAACTGTCGAGACATCGTAGTAGAGTTCATAGACGGGGGTGCCATGAGACTACCGATAGAGAGGTGGGGGACGTGATCGTATGATGAACAATGACACAGGGTTTTACCCAGGTTCGGTACGTCGCAACTAGGCGGCATTCCTACTCCTACAATCTCACTAATCAGGGCTAAAGCCTGAGGGATACAGAGTACAATGTGAGGTTAGGTTTAGCTACTCGACAAGGATCAACCTCTCGGCGAGTTAGCCTGTAGCTTCTTGTCTATCTTTCTTATCTCCCGTCCGGCTTTATATAATAGCCGGGTTAGGGCTTACAGAAGAGGAAACCTAGAATACTACGGTATGTGCTAACTTGGAAGGCAAGGAATCTGCCTTCTACTCCAAGCCGTACCACGTGGGCCGTGGTCCGGGTTCTTCTAGAATCCGGCTTCCGTGCGTTAGCTTATTAGGCCGCCTAAGGGACCGTGATCCATTACCATTCAGGCCACCCTGGTAATCCAGTACTTTAGAGTATCATCTGATATACCCCTAATTGGTATATATCCGACAATAAGCTTTGCCTCCCTAGTCGTCTTGCATACCTGAAATGATGAAAATAACATTATTATGTTCTATGGGATAAATATTTGAAGAGTGAATTCTATGTTTTACTTCTTATTTGAGCCTGGCATGGCTCGATGCCATGGGGAACCAAAAAATGGACCTCACCCTGAGCTTACCACCAGCCCAGACTAGATCGCGAACATGTGGGTTGTAGTATGCGAAGGATGTATTTTCCTGCTAGTGTCAAGATAGTGTTACATATATTTCAATGTGAGACATTCATCTCCACCTTACAAAGTTGATAGAAAATGGAGATTTAGATTTGCTGCAGACCTCATATGTACTATATAAATCTAAGACAATTTAGAAAATTTGGCACTTCCTTTCCTCCAAAGGGTGGCACAACACAATATATTAGAATATGAAACGCCAACAATTTTAATTGTGAATACCAATCAAATCTTTCGCGTATTTAGATTGTTGGTGTAGATTTATGTTCTCATTGTTATTGACTAATTCTTCACTAGGTTATGGTCGCGTTTATATCTATAGTAGAAACAATTGGCGCTACATATTTTCCTACAGGGTATGTTCACACAAAAAAAAATGGCAATGATGTTGATCCTCGAGGTTTGGGAACACCTTGATGTTGATAATAAATAACGTTTCACCCTCATGGTATGTCGAGAAGTAAATACTAAAATTCTAAC
The DNA here is from genome assembly GCA_028641055.1 of Alopecurus myosuroides. Lineage (NCBI taxonomy): Eukaryota > Viridiplantae > Streptophyta > Magnoliopsida > Poales > Poaceae > Alopecurus > Alopecurus myosuroides. The sequence goes on from CM054058.1 coordinate 29,776,839, forward strand.
CATGTACTGTAACATATTATCTATTATCATCATGCATGTAACCTTGATGAAGCAACATCATAGATTCAGCTGCAAGTGGTTCAGTGTTCATTATTTTTGTAGTGTTTTGTCCTTCTACATTTAACCATAAAATATTACAAAATATTATGATGCATATTGGACTAAATAAACATGCAAGTTTGCACTATATTGACAATGATCCAACAAACCAATCCAAATAACTGAAGTGGTTGATTGATGATGGGAAAGCGTTGATTGTCAACATCTTTTTTTATATAAAATGGTGCATATTTGTAGTGGAGATACCGCAACATCTTTTTTTACAAGTTATGTCCACCAAAAAAAATTGACTAAGGTGTTGATCGCCAATGTTAGAACACTCCTTCATATCGATCATAAATAACTCATCACGCTAACATATGTCAAGAACTAAATAATAAAAATTTAAGCATATATTATCACATATGCTAGAATATGCTTCCTAGTCTTCGGATAACATCACTCTATTAACACGAATGATGTATTTTGACACTATATAATCAAGCAGGCGGTTGTGAAAATGAATAAAATTTGGCGAATTTTCATGCAAGGCTCAAGATACCATCACCTATACTGATTGTCAAAGAAGAAAATGACTAAAATGATGATTGTCAAGGTTAGTCACTCCTTCATGTCGATCATAAATAACTCGTGACCCTCAGATATGTCAATGAGTAAAGACAAAATATTTAAGCGTATGCCATGCCATCAGATATTTCTCATAATCATGCATATAACCATGATAACGCAACAACACAGATCGAGCTCAAGTGGTTCAATAAATATTATTTAAGTACTGAGTTTTTCTTTCTACGCTGAACCATAAAATACTAGAAAACATGATTTTGCATGTTGGCACTATATTAACTATCATGTTGGAATTATATGAACGAACTGTCAATTGTGCAAAATATTTACAAAAGTATGAATCCGGTTGCATATGATACATGTCTACTTTCGGGAATTTGGATTGTTTATTGGAAATGATGTTCTCATTGGCATAGAATGATTCTACACTATGTTATGGACAAGTTCATATCAATAGTGGAAAAAAGTTGGCACAACATATTTTTTGTACAAGTTATATCCACCAAAACCAACTCATCACCCTCACTTATGTGAGGAAATAAATAATAAATATTTAAGCATATGCTAGAATCTGCTTGCTAGTCTTGGGATATCATCACTCGGTGAACATGAATCATGCATGTTGACACTATATTATCAAGCGAGCAGCTGTGAAAATGAATATCCCGAGACGGGCAAGGAAGGGAGGCCGCAACTCCACGCCATTGCGACGTGTTTGGACCAAAAACCTAGGCGCCACCGCCAAGAGTAGCATAGAGACGCTCCGCGAGAGAACTTGGCACGACCGCCGCCGTCGTGGATCCGGACAGCCTGGAGGTGGATGTCAAGGTTCCACGCGGGTATCCCCAATAGAAAACTCGCCGCTACCGGGTGGGGGCCTAGGGTGCGAGAACGGGAAGATATGCCCTGCCAGCACAATCATAAGTTAGAGCATAGACTTTGCGCGCAGCCCCTACAGTAGCAGCGGCACGAGGGCGTGGGGGAGGAGGTTGAACTGCTAGTTACCAAAGGAGGGAAACACAGGGGACGTCTCCCATCATGTAAAAAAAATGGAACTGTGCACTATGGTTGAGAAGTATATTTGAGGAAACTCGGAAGCACTTGCCGGAATGGAACCACGTCGTCGATCCACATATTTTTCATGTAGAACTCGTTCTGAAACGGTCTACTAACAAAATTGATGATCAAGATGGTGGGTGAGAAAGAAAAACACATTTCAACACATGAACATGGCAGGGTATAGTACAATACAACGCTGACACATAGATCTATTCGTCTATGGCTGTTGAATCGGGGGACTTACATCACTAAAGTTTTGCAAAACCACGAGATGAAATTTTTTCCAAGAGGAAATTTAAAAAATACAACCATTTGTGATGAATATGACAAAGGTACGGACATAAATAATAAATTGAGGGTTAGCCTGACGAAACTCGAAACCGAACACTCGAATGTAATCACAACATCGGTGTGCATATTTTTCTTGTATAGCTTATCTGAAGTGGAAACCAAAAGTGCTCCTTGACGCACGCGAGAGCTCGCGCGAACCCAGCGAGAACATGGATGGGTCCCACCACGTGGTCTTGTTCCTCCCCCTTCCTTTCCTTCTTTCCCCTCATGTTCCTTTCCTTCTTTCTCCTCCTGAGACGGCAACAATGATGCCGCTGCGACCAGTAGGGAGCTTCGGCGGAGAAGGCTCCGACGAGGATGGAGCAAGGCGGAGCCAAGGAATGGACTTAACTAGAAAAGGTGGCGTGGGATATTTTTATCCCACATGGATGACCGCTTTATTTCCGTATTGGTCCTCCATAGGCGATGACTTTTTACGTCTTTATGAGTGTACTGAGTAAGTTGCCACATTTGTACACTTCATTTTGCTTTCTTTGGTTCGCGGTTGTGTGCATCCACTAGTGGAAACACGGGCACTAGTCCCGGTTGGTAAGGACCATTTGTCCCGGTTGTGCAACCGGGATGGGCAAGCCGGGACAAATGCACCTCCCCCATTGGTCCCGGTGTCACCAGGACCCGGGACAAATGGGATGACCACGTGGCGAACCTGGCCAGGGGAGTTAGTCCCGGTTCGTGTTAGGAACCGGGATGAATGGCTTCTCTGAAATAGCAGCAGTTTGGCCACTTTCTCTGTCACGGCAGGGGTTTTTTTTCGCATTATTTATCTTTTTTGCAATTTACGATTCCTGCCTCGTAATCCCCAACCGGCCTCCCCTTCCCCAACCGCATCGACTGGCCCACGCCTTTTATTAAGCCCACTGGCCACATTTTGGTCAAATGGCCCACTAGCCCGCGTCTTTAATTAAGCCCACTGACCACATTCGGTCAAAGGGCCCACTGCCACGCGGGGTCAAAGGGGCCACTGGCCGGTGACCTAGTGGTTGGCTCGCCCGTTTCCACGTCCCCACGTCCTTAAAGTAAGACCGTAACCGCAGCCGCGCGCGGTCTAAGGGCCCACTGGCAGCGACCCCGGACGCCTCAGCTTCCCCGCGCCCCCACTTCCCCACGCGTGGCCACGAACGGTCACGCCATGCCTCGGCCTCCTCCCCGCGCATTCATGGCCGCCTGCAACCGCCGCCATGTTCTCGCCGCCGGTTGGCATGCCAACCCCCCTTGTCCTTTTTAAAGGGCCCCCGCCGCCCCGTACGCGCCCGCACACCCCACTCCAGCACGAACCCTAGCCATGTCGCCCCGCCGCTGGTTCAAGCGCGCCAAGAACGAGAACGAGGCCGGGTCCTCCAGCAGCGCCAGCCAGAGAGGCGTCGGCGTTCCCCCGTCGCCGCAGGAGGCATTCGGCTACGGTCCGGGCGGCATCCGGATCGGGGGCGGCCCGCGCGTCCCCGCACCACTACCGGCAGCGCGCAACCCGCCGCCTCGCGCCCCGCCATGCAAGAGGCTCCGCTGCTACATGCGGAAGGAGGAGGCGACGTGGCACTTGGATCACGCCATGCCGGTCTTCTGGCTAGACGTCCACCTCCCGGACGGCTGGCACCTCAACCCCCAGAGGATCCCTGTGCCGCCGCCCCCGACCAATGAAGCCGCCCGCGAGGTGATCGACCGCCGTCGCGCGCTCCTGCCGGCCCACCTCCTCAGGGACCGCGCCTACGCGCGGAGCTCCCCGAACTGGAACGTCTGGTTCCAGCAGGAGCAAGACCAGCGCTGCGGCTCCTACTTCCCCACGCCCCCGGAGGAGACCGCCGACACCTACCCTGCACCGCCGCCCGGCAGCGAGCCGGAGTTGTGGTTCGAGGAGGACATCCTCGAGGACGAGGAGGACCCCGAGCTCCAGGCCGGATTGGAGGCCGCCTACGAGGCCTCCCGCTGCTCCCTCGTCGAGGACGAGATTAAGCGGTGGGAGCAGGTCCTGGCCCGCGCGGCCGCCGACGCCGATGCGATGCCGCCCCCTCCGCCGCCGCAGCCGTGGTGGCAGACCATGAACGCCGCCATGGAGGCGTCGGAGGACCAGCCTTCGCCACAGCCGCTGCCCCCGGCCTGGAGTAGGGGATGAGCTGGGCATGGACCGGTGGCGAATGGTCGCCGGAGGAGCTGCCGCCGCCACCGGAGAACGCGCCCCCGATGCCTCCGCAGCCACCGGCGGGCACCCCCTTAGCTGCCTGCCCACCTGTGGCAGCAGCCCGCCTACCACTGCGTCTCCTCCGACGAGGAGGACTAGGCAGGCGCGCCCCCGGCCACCTATAGTACCTAGGCAACCCCCCCCCCCAAGAAACGGCCGTCCGCCTGTGTCCGCGCCGCCGCCCCCGATGCATGTAAGGACAGCCAATAGGGCCGTCGTCAAGAAACACGGCCCGCCGCCAGTGGCCGCGCCGCCCCCCGATGTAAGCACGGGTCTCCGGACCTTTTTAATATATAAATGCATTCCCGCCCAAAACACGTCCCCAGCCGGCCAATCTACGTCCTAGTTCAACCCCGCCGGCGGAACCAGCACCGGCGGGATCTTCGTATCCATTCCCGCCGCTGGCAGGGCTTCACCAAGGCTACTTCGCTCGGTCCTGGGTGGTTGCTCGGACTAGAGAGAGGGCCGAGATATTTGTACAAATGGGCCTCTAGTCCTGGCCCGTGCCACCAACCGGGACCAAAGGGCATGGCCCTTTGGTCCCGGTTGGTGGCACGGGCCGGAACCAAAACGTATTTCGAAATTTGGTGCCACCCTGCGCGCCCAAATGTTTTATCGCAAAAAATTGAAAATTGTTTAAGTATGCACATTAATAACTTCTATATACTTTCGAATTTGACAAAAATTTCAACATGAAAAGTGATTTAATTTGCATAAATAATTCAAATCCATTTTTTTAACTAAATAATTATTCTAACTATTGAAACTATTAATTATTTTACTATTTGCATATAATTTGAATATAAATATCTTATAATTTTTTGTTTTCTCTTGTGATCTTCCGAGTGAGTCCAGAGCATACAAGGCATCCTGGTGATTTGTATTCCGTCGGCCACGCATCTCTACATTTCTATTCTTCTTACTACTTCCTCTGCGAGGTTCACTGTTGGTAATATCGTTCTGAACCAGATTTTGCTGATGACTTTTCAGGATAGTGCTCAAGGAAGGTTTGTCATGCAGTTTTGCTTGCAAAATAAGCTCAACTTGCTCTAGGAGCTGATCATATTGGCTCTTCATGAATGCATGAGCTTCAACATTTTCTGCAGCCTTTGCTGCAACTTTATATAAAGTTCAACAAAGCGAGTTGTACCTTTTTCACACGGAGAATTTGGGATCTTTGTCTACAACAGAAAAACCATAGTTCTGCTTTGAAGGTTCACTCTGAGCATCCTTTCGCCATCTTTTCAAAACATAGTGTGGTGGAATTTCTTTGATATTTCTGATCTCAAGAACCTTCAGTACATGGCAACACGGAAGACCTACATTTCCAAACTTCTTGCAGCTACAAACGACAATATATTCTGATGAGGCGAATCTAACAAAATAACCCCAACGCATGTTTTTGACAGTTATCTCATACTCGTATATGGGTCATAGTTGTCAGTTTTTTACCGGTCAATAAAAATTACCGGTCAAACAGAACTATATGATCATGTATTCCACGTTTATTATTACACATCACGAACAGACGGAGGAGAGAGAAACAGAAAAGTGGATGGGTGTGCCGCTGGTTGGGATATAATGAAATCAGGCTGGTCATAGTTGTCAGCTTTTTACCGGTCAATACAAATTACTGGTCAAACAGAACTATGATCATGTATTCCACGTTTATTATTACACATCACCAACAACATCCCTATCTAGTCTTCTGAATTTTCCCTTGCTTATGATCGCTTCGGCCGTAACCATGGAGCATCTTCATTATTTAACGGGATGGTGGGGTCAGCTTTCACTGTGAAGGGTGGAATTTCAACAAACTTATTATAATCTTCTGACATGTCTGTCGTGTCCTCGATTCCCACGATGTTTCTTTTCCCTGAAAAAACTATGTGACGCTTTGGCTCATCGTATGATAAATTTGTTTGCTTATTTTTTCTTTTTTTCGGTCTGGAGGACATGTCCTTCACATAGAAGACCTGAGCCACATCATTGGCTAGGACGAATATTTCGTCATTGTAACCAATATTGTTGAGATCCACTGTTGTCATTCCATACAGCGGGTCTACCTTTACCCCTTCTCCATTCAGGTTGACCCATTTGCACTTGAACAAAGGGACCTTAAAAGATTACTTCTAGGTCCTTGACCATATCGAATATATCATTACCACAACGGAGCTCAGGCTTCTTCCGGTTATCTGCCTCACCTCTGAAATGCTTCCCTCCTTTCTTTCTTACGGGATGCTTGATCGGAAGAAATCTACGATGCCCCAGGTATACAAACTTTTTACATTTATCTAAAAAAACATTGTCAGTCTTATCTAAACAGTGTGTGCATGCATTCTATCCCTTGTTTGTATGTCTGGAAATGTTACTAAGAGCAGGCCAATCATTGATGGTTACGAAAAGCAACGCCCGTAGGTCAAATGGCTTTTGTTCGTTCTCATCCCACACACGTACACCTGGTTTGCCCCACAATTGTAAGAGTTCTTCCACTAATGACCTTAGATACACATCAATGTCGTTGCCAGGTTGCCTCGGGCCTTGGATGAGAACTGGCATCATAATAAACTTGCGCTTCATGCACAACCAAGGAGGAAGGTTGTACATACATAGAGTTACGGGCCAGGTGCTATGACTGGAGCTCTGCTCCCCAAAAGGATTAAAGCCATCTGTACTTAGACCAAACCATAAGTTTCTCGCCTCTCCTGTAAAGTCCGGGAAGTCTCTCTCGATCTTTCTCCACTGCGATCCATCGGCGGGGTGTCTCAACTTTCCGTCTTTCTTACGGTCTTCTTTGTTCCATCGCAACAACCTAGCATGCTCTTTGTTTCTAAACAGACGTTTCAACCGTGGTAGTATAGGAGCATACCACATCACCTTAGAAGGAACCCTCTTACGGGGGGGCTCGCCGTCAACATCACCAGGGTCATCTGCTCTGATCTTATACCGCAGTGCAGTGCATACCGGACATTCATCCAAATTCTCGTACTTCTCACCGCGGTAGAGGATGCAGTCATTAATGCATGCATGTATCTTCTGCACATCTAATCCTAGATGGCAGAGAGCTTTCTTTGCTTCGTACGTACTCTCAGGCAATTCGTTATCCTTTGAAAGTTTTGGCTTCATTAGTTGAAGTAAACTCTCAAATGCCTTGTCAGTCACACTGTTCTGTGCCTTCCATTTCAGCAACTCCAGTGTGGTACCTAGCTTTGTGCTACCATCTTCGCAATTTGGGTACAACAACTTCTTGTGATCCTGTAACATGTTGTCCAGCTTCAACCTCTCCAATTTACTTTCACAGTCTTCCCTTGCATCAGCAATAACTCGGCCAAGATCATCATCGGGCTCTTCTGATGCCTGTTCTTGATCACCTCCTTCTTCTGCATTCTCTTCCATTGCAGTATCGTCGTATTCAGGGAACAAAGGATCTTCTTCTTCTTCATCATCGTCTTCCATCACAACCCCTCTTTCTCCATGCTTGGTCTAGCAATTATAGCTGGGCATGAAACCTCTCCGAAGTAGGTGGCCGTGAAGGATTCTTTCGGAAGAGTGCTCTCTGACGTTCCGACAATCAACACATGGGCAACACATAAAGCCATTTTCTTTGTTCGCCTGAGCTACAACAAGAAATGCATTCAGGCTTGCCATATACTCGGAAGTGCGTCGGTCACCGTACATCCATCGCTGCCGTGCATCCATCTGCATCGTATAATTAAGTTTATCAAAATACATTACAATAACATATTAATACAGAAATGACCACAGTACATCGACAAATATTACTTTTTTATGTATCAGTTACAGATGAAAAAGATAAGTTTGTTAAGCTCGGTCGAAGATACCATTTTCAGTGAGCTTATGTGTGGCTCGGGAATTTCGTCGAACACCTCGTGTGCATAGTAAAATAAAACACACTAACACCCATCTTTCTCACACCTCCAAGCAAAAAAAAGATGGAAGGGGGGCTGGGGCAGTATATATAGGGGAAGGGGGACATTGGTCCCTGTTTGTGGCCTGATCCGGGACCAATGCCCATGCGCGTGCCACGTGGCTTGTGGCTAGGCATTGGTCCCGGTCCGTGGCACGAACCGGGACCAATATCTCCCCACCAACCGGGACCAATGCCCCCAGGCGATTTCTGTTGCCCCGGGCACACAAACCGAGACCAATGCATAGCATTTGTCCCGGATTAGGTTGCAACCGGGACAGGTGCCCCCTGGCCCTCTGGACGAAAGGGGTTGTTTTCACTAGTGATCTTTACTATACTGAGGCCGGTGTAATGGTTAAACCTTTTAAGTAATAAAAACTCTTTATAAAAAAAGGAGGGCAAGTTAATTCAGTAGAGTAATTATCCTTCTTACGTCTACGCCCCTAGGCGAGCGAGCATGCAAAAGCGATCTCCGCCTCTTTCCGGCGGCTACTAACGATCGGCCTTAGGCCATGGAGGGGCCGTGGATCTCGGTTTCTGCCGGTGGGAGGGCTCCTTTCTTAGTTTTTTTTTGTTTTTTGTAAGGGTTTGTGTCCTATTCAGGATAGAGAGGTTGTGGCTCTCTTAAGATGGAATAATAAGGTGCTTGCCTCATAGCACCCCCCCCCCCCCGTTCCGGTGGTGCATCTAGCATCATTGGAGGGCGTGTGTAGGTGTGTCTCCGGTGAATCTCGCAGGATTCGATCGGCATTTGTCTTCGGTGGATCTGACTGGATCCCGGTCTTGGTTCGTATATGTTCGTGTGTCTGCAAGTCAAATCCTTCTGATCTACGCTTCTCTTCATTGCTGACGGTTGTTGTTCTGTTGCCCTGGTCCTATATACGTGGCATTAGCACGACGATTTCCCACTGTCTACTACAGCATGTTTTGCTTGGCTCCGGTGATGGAGAGCGATGGCAGCGGCGTGTCTTCGGCTTGCTCCATTGCTTGTAGTCGTCGCTAGGTGGTATAGAAATCTGGATGTAATTTTCTTTATTTCTGGTGTTCTTTGTACTCTCATGATAATTGATGAATAGATCTGAAGTTTTCTCGCAAAAAAGAGGAAAGGCTTGTGAAAATGGTTGATTTGAGTGTTTCTCTCAGGCTAGGTTTTCGGCAGTTAAAAGCAAGCATGCTGCAAGGCGCAAGCTAGCCGAGTTGTGCGAGGCAACATGCTGAAATTTCTCCCATAGCTTATATGAACCCTTTACGAGCAACCAACAAACACGCGCTAGCGCTAAGCCTTTTGCAAAGGATCGAGATCGTGGCTGTCCATTGCCACCAAAGTTACGACAAAATTACTAGCAAATACGTGTAATTACCTAAAGAGGATACTCAAAAAAAATTTAGGGTACTTAGCTAGCTTCTTATACTACATATAAACTGGAAGTCTTTCTAAATGTAGACATAGCATAGTCAACATGGCCATTTAGCTGGCTTACAGCCATCCTGAGTAATCAAATATAACGTGTCCCCTTGGATCCACCATCATTATTCTCTCTCTCCAGAGCTGTTCAAATCAGTTCTAAACAAACGTCCCTTCAAACTGAAAGAAACTGCGTTTCTTGTATCCAAAGTAAACTAGTACTCGCTCTGTCCTAATAAGGATGTCTCAACTTTGTTCAATTTTACATGTATCTAGACGCATTTTACTGTGTAGATACATGCAAATTTAACAAAATTGAGACATCATTTTTGGCACGGAGGGGGTACAATACAATTGTACATCTTGTATTTCAAAAAAAAATGTGTACATCTTGCCACAATCATTGTTGCAGAAGCACCGCAAAGCAGCTTGAATTAGGCGTAGCATACAAATCCAAGCTGTGTAAGGAACATTTCTCTCTCGTTGACTTCCCTAAAATATATACGAGCACAGAGTTATTTTTACCATCACATTATTGTCGATCTCTCCCGTGCTGTTAACAGAACACATTACTGTCTCTCCCAACAACCATTATATATCGTGGGCCAGACTGTTCCGCCACCGGTAGTCTTTCTGCGATCTTTCTTTCTTTATTTGGGTATCCATAGTCAACTACTCATAGTCATTGCCAACGAAAACGGCAATCAGCTTCTTCCTGGATACATCATTAACAACCAAAAAAATGATAAGAGCGGATGCAACTAGGTGTTAAGAACTTGGGTTCGTCTGTACCTGGGCGGTAGCCTTCTCCTACCAAGAGAATTAAATACTTCAACACACACGAAAAATGATACAAGAGGCAGTTCTGTTATTCGCTTATAGCTGGATACAAGAAAGAAGCAAGAGAGTGGACTTTTCCCAATGATTCCCTATATAAAACCATATACCATTGGCAATCACTAACATCACGATCTCATCCCCGAATTGCAGAGGCAAGTAGCAGAGAGTGTCTATGGACGTCGCCGGCACGCGGATTGCGCCGGAGATCGAGAAGCACGAGGCCGTGGAGGGCGACATGGAGTCAGACCCTGCCCTCGCCGCGACACGGGAGCGCGAGATGGAGGAGCCCGTGGGGCGGTGGCAGGACGATCTGACGGTGCGGGGCATGGTAGCAGCGCTGCTCATCGGGTTCATCTACACCGTCATCGTGATGAAGATGTCGCTCACCACCGGGCTGGTGCCCACGCTCAACGTCTCCGCCGCGCTGCTCTCCTTCCTTGCGCTCCGCGGCTGGACGAGCTTGCTGGGCCGCTTCGGCATCGTGTCACGACCCTTCACCCGACAGGAGAACACCATCGTCCAGACATGCGGCGTGGCTTGCTACACCATCGCGTTCGCAGGTGAGGGCCATATATATATCCTGCAATGTCTTGGACTTGAATTGTTACTTACTGGCTTTGCACTACTTGATTGGTTGTGTGCGTGATGCATTGCATTTGCAGGTGGGTTCGGGTCAACCTTGCTGGGTCTAAACAAGAAGACGTACGAGCAGGCCGGCGACTCGGTGGCCAACGGGCCGGGGAGCTACAAGGAGCCAGGGATTGGCTGGATGATGGCATTCCTCTTTTCCTGCTGCTTCGGTGGACTCCTCACCTTGATTCCCCTTAGACAGGTACGCGTGCCTCTCTCTTTTTTATTCTCCTGTTTGTGTTGCTAGGATTAAGAAGCAAGCAAGAACTAGAGTAGGAAGTAGGAACCTCTCCTTCTCTAATTCCTCAAAAAGAATAACAACCAAGAACTAGCAATGCGGTATTACAGAATTCTGCCTTTGTCACCAAATATGAAACATAATGTTTTCAGGTATTGGTGGTCGACTATAAATTAACTTACCCAAGTGGGACGGCAACTGCGGTTCTTATAAACGGCTTCCATTCCACTCAGGGAGACAAGAACTCAAAGTATGTCTATTGTGACCTTAGTTATGTGCATCGCGTTGTTCTTTCAGATAATTAAATTAAGCATTATGCAGTGACTATTTGGATTTATACGGGTGAATTAATCTTACCTTTTATCCATGGCATGTAGGAAGCAAATACGTGGGTTTCTGAAATACTTTGGGGGTAGCTTTATATGGAGTTTCTTCCAGTGGTTCTACACCGGCGGCGACGCTTGTGGATTTGTTCAGTTCCCTACTTTTGGTCTCAAGGCCTGGAAGCAGACGTAATCCTTTTGACATTTCTCATCCTCGTTGTCGATGGCGTGCAACAGACGTTCTTAGTTCTTTTGACGTTTTGTTTTGTCAGATTCTTCTTTGACTTCAGCATGACATACGTCGGGGCTGGGATGATTTGCCCACACATAGTAAATATTTCCACTCTCCTTGGTGCAATTCTTTCTTATGGAATACTATGGCCACTTATCAGTAAAAACAAGGGTGATTGGTACCCTGCAACGGTAAAGGAGAGCAGCATGAAAAGTTTGTATGGCTACAAGGTACCTATTTTTAGCATAATATTTTTTCATCGGTGGCATTTTCCATTAATCGGTAGCAGAAGTAGTTATAATTTATCTTTCCGTAATAAGGATTTTCTTCACCATCCAGGCCTTCATATGTATCGCTCTTATCATGGGGGATGGACTCTACCAATTCACCAAAATCATTAGCATCACTCTTAAGGGCATGTATCGACAATTTAGCCATAAGCCTATCAATAATAGAGGTGAGGATAAGACAAACATAAATCCAGTACATGTGTTCTTTGATATTTATCGTTTAAGAATTATTTAAGTTTTTCTAATGTTGAGTCGATAAATTACAGCGAAAAATATGGACAATGCGGTCTCACTTGAGGATATGCAGCGCGACGAGGTCTTCAAGAGAGGCCATCTCCCCGGTTGGGTGGCATACTCTGGGTATGCCGTGTTAAGCATTGTTGCAGCGATTACCACACCAATAATGTTTCGACAGGTGAAATGGTACTACATAGTTATAGCCTATGTCGTAGCCCCCGTGCTTGGATTTGCCAACTCTTACGGCACAGGTCTTACTGATATCAACATGGGCTATAACTATGGGAAGATTGGTCTCTTCGTATTTGCGGGATGGGCTGGCAGGGACAATGGTGTTGTTGCAGGGCTTGTTACTGGTACATGTGTGAAGCAGTTGGTTCTTATATCTGCAGATCTGATGCATGACTTCAAGACAGGTTATCTAACTAAGACATCACCAAGATCCATGATGGTGGCACAGGCCATTGGTACAGTCATGGGATGCATACTCGCTCCCCTTACGTTCATGCTCTTCTACAAGGCATTTGATATTGGAAACCCAGATGGTTACTGGAAGGCACCGTATGCATTGATATACCGTAATATGGCAATACTTGGTGTGGAGGGGTTCTCGGTGTTGCCGAAGTACTGTCTAGCACTCTCTGGTGGATTCTTCGCTTTTGCAGCACTCCTTAGCATAGCAAGAGATGTCATGCCACACAGGTATAGTCAGTACGTGCCCATACCAATGGCAATGGCAGTTCCATTCCTTGTCGGCGGGAGCTTCGCTATTGATATGTGTGTCGGAAGTTTGGTGGTTTTTGTCTGGAACAAGATAAACAAAAAAGAGGCTGGTTTCATGGTCCCCGCAGTTGCATCCGGTTTGATATGTGGGGATGGAATATGGACATTCCCTTCTTCCATACTTGCCCTTGCCAAGATTAAACCACCAATTTGCATGAAGTTTACACCTGCAACCTAGAGAATCATTCCGTTCAACAGTGTGGGGTCAGATATACAGCCGAAGATTATACTAGGTGGCCAAAGCTACATTTTATTTCCATAGCGGTGTATCATTTAACGCGTTGTTTTTATTCGATATGATTTATTATCTCAGCTATCTAGAGATTATATGTTTGATTGGTGGTGTGTGGTTTACCGTCTTGTGCATAAATGTGCATCTGATGAATGGCGTGTACTTATGAGTTCATAACATGTGTCTACTGAATTGATGTGAATATAGAATACATATGTACTCTATACATGTAGATTAAATATTCGGATGACTTACTTTATTTGTTACTACCGTATGATAGAATAGCCAACTCATCAACCAACAATGCATCATACAACTATTACGATGTTTTGTTGGTAGAGTTGTTGGTAAGGCCTTCCGTAATAGTGTATCTTAGCGCGGTATCATAGGCAAAATGCTGATGTGGCACTATATTTAATGAGGAAAGAGAAAGATGTTGTATCTTATCTAGGATACGGCTCTTGCACGGTATCATAGGCAAAATAACTTGTTAGACCAATCACATATTAGTATGAGGCTAAATTTATTAAATATATGCTTACTAAGATACACCACTTAACATACAATGCATTAGAATGGTTGTATCTTACAATCGTGTATTACCTAGGATACCACGATAAGAAACGATGCATTACGGAAGGCCTAAGTAGTAAATTCTAGCCAATCCTATAGTCATTTTAGTGGGATCAATGCAAAAGAGTATGTTGTCATGCGTGCTAACTTGTTGGTTGCATATCATTCAGCACATCATCTCTCACCTCATTATTACTTGCCATGTAGACATATTTTTGAGTTGGCATTGCTATCTTACGATGACATGCATGGACACTATTGGAGATGTCCTTAGGCCTTGATAGTAGGTGGTGCCTTCCACCATTCTCAAGTAGCAGACTATGCGGTTGGGGGAAGAAGTTGTTAAGATCCCACCATTGGTGGACTTTCATGTTCTCTTCATGAATTTCTTTCCCGGATTCAGGACTTATATTTTCACAAAACAAATTTAATTCTTTTAACGGCTTGAAGAATTTCGGTGGCAGCTACCGAAGGTCAGTGGCCGAGCTGCAATTAGTTTCTCATGTCGAGTGACATCGAAAACAAAATTGGAGATCACCATTATCCTACCTATAAATACACAATTTTGACCCCATAAATACAAGAAAATGACCTCACTAGACAAGTTTATCACTCATTTTGCAGTTTTCACATCATAGGCCGCCAATGCAAGCTCCGCCACTGCCGAAACTAACACTAAAATCACCTTTGTTTTTACAATTTCTAACACGAGCTATGTTAATAACTTACAATAATTATTCTAAAACTAATACTAAAATTAAAACTAAAACAAATAATAAAACTAATACTAAAACTAAATCTAAAACTAAAAAAAGTAATACTAAAATTAAAACTAAAAATAAAACAGTATTAAGAGTAAAACTAATACTAAAATTAACTAAAACAAAAACTTGAGCGCGCGGTGAGGGCCGTTCGCCAGCGTCGTCCGCTCAGCTCGAGGGCGCGGGCGCAAGGAGTACGGCGGAGAGCAGTGCGGGGGCGAGGAGCCCCGTGGCGAGCAATACGGTGGCGAGGATCCCGGCAGCGAGCAGTACGACGGCGCGGGTGTGGGCTCGGGGGCGAGGGGAGGGCACGATGTTGCGCACGGCGGCGAGTTTGAACGACGCGGCGCGGTGGAGCGCTCTCCGGCGGCGCGGCGCAGCGTGTCCAGCGGCGCGGAAATCCGGCAGCCTGACGGCGTGGTTCTGGATTTCGGCCTCGCCTGGACTTAGTCGTGTCTGCGGGTTTGCCCCGGGCGGAGCAACCGCCCGGGGTTATATAGGTGGAGGTCTTTTACCCCGGTTAATGGCACGAACCGGGGCAAAATGGGGGAGGTTGGCCCTCGCTTGCCCGCGCACCTCCCCCCTTTTGCCCCGGTTGGTGGTGGCACCAACCGGGGCAAAAGGCCCAAAATTTCTTTTTTTTTCCTGCCGCCATTTTTTTCCCAGCCATGTTCCAAATACATTTCAAATGGTTTTGAATTTGGAGAAACTTTCAAAATGAAAAGTGTTTAAAATTGCGTAAACATTTCAAATACATTTTATGTTTTAAAGCATAATTATTCTAAATATTTAAATTCGTAACAATTTTTTAATTTTCAAACATTTTAAAAAACCTAGTTTATGAATGGTTTTGAATTTGGAGAAACTTTCAATATGAAAAATGTTTAAAATTGCGTAAATATTTCAAATACATTTTCTATTAAAAAATAATTATTCTAGCTATTTAAACTAGTAACAATTTTTTAATTTTCAAACATTCTAAAAAACTAGTTTATGAATGGTTTTGAATTTGGAGAAACTTTCAATATGAAAAGTATTTAAAATTGCGTAAACATTTCAAAGACATTCTTGTTTAAAAAAAATTATTCTAACTATTTAAACCAGTAACATTTTTTGAATTTTCAAACGTTTTAACAATCCTAGTTTATGAATGGTTTTGAATTTGGAGAAACTTTTAATATGAAAAGTGTTTAAAATTGCGTAAACATTTCAAATACATTTTCTATTTAAAAAAATAATTATTCTAACTATTTAAACAAGTAACAATTTTTTTTTCAAACATTTTTAAAAACCTCAGTTACTTGTTTTAGACGCGTGTGGTCGTGTGGCGCAGGAGTTGTGCCGCATGGCGCGGGAGTTGAGCTGCGTGGCCGCGAGCGTGCGGTATAAAATGCCGCGCCTCGAGCGTATTCTCCTCTCCACGCGTCCACTTCTCTCCCTCTCTCCTCTCCGCGTGGCTGCATGGTGCCTCAACCGCCCGCAGTCGCTGATGAATTTCAACGACTGCCACACCTTCTGAGAATCGGAGGTGAGGGCGCCGACGCCGCAGATCGTCACCGCCGCCGACAACCGCCACCGCGCGATTCACGGCCTAGTCGACGCAAGGGACGAGTGCGCCGTCCGCGAGTATTACCGGAATAATCCGGAGGAGCAGCGCGCCGACGAGGAGCTCTAGCAGACCCGCGCGGCTGAGCGGGCAGAGCGGTCGCGTTAGAGGCCGCCCGGGAGGCGAGGACGAAGGCGCTGCAAGAGCTCCGCCGGGCTGACCACGCCGGCGAAGTCTGGGCCTCCGACGATCCGAGGTGGGAGTCTATCTCGGACACGATATCGTGCACCTCCGACGACGACGAGGAGGTCACCGACGAGTTCGCCGCCGACGACGACCAAGAGGAGGTCACCGACGAGTTCCCCAATGACGATGACGAGGAGTAGTATTTCGGTGAACTACGACGCGTGATACGTCCATTACGTATCTATAATTTTTGATTGTTTCATGCTAATATTATGCTTTTGACACTTGTTTTTATATAAATTTTATGATTTATTTGGACTAACCTATTAATAGTTTCAAGAGTGCACAACGTTCCTATTTTACTCTTTGATGTGTAGGAATTAACAAGAAAACACAAAAGGAGACTTGTCGGAAAAGGACTCTGACTTTCCTGAAATCTGTCCACCAACAGTTTTTAGAAATCATCAGTTTTACCCCAAAAGACAACATCAAATGAATATCAAATTGCCTACAAAGTTGTTGGTCGTTTCCATACCTTTCATTTAAGCCCAAGAACAGCCCAATCTGAGTTCGTATGCGACCCGTGGGACCCATTTTACTGGAGGATATATATCTGATTACGGGACTACGGGAATCGGTGACGGGATTGAGCCCAACTCTTACCATATTTGATGGATTCGGCCAAGCCACGACTTTGGGGATGATAGGGGTCCCTAGGAAGCTTCTAGAGGTGCCCAAGAGCTTTTGGATCAAGGGGCCATCCATCGGAAGGCCGGGGAGCATTGTCCCATCACATATAAGGAGAGGAAAACTCCAATTCTTGGGTAGCCACCAAAATCCACGAATTTTTCCTCCCCCATGGTCTCATCTCCACGGGGGAGGGCTCATCTACAGCACCAAGAAGCCATGGAGGAAGGGGGTTAAGGGTCGGAGCTCCCCCATGATGGCCGGCCGGCGCAGGAGGGGCCCCCTGCGCCGCCGACGGCCGCCGGCGCTACCCTGCACCTTACGTGTGAATGATCGAGAGGTTAACTAGAGGGGATGAATAGATTATCTACAATATTTAACTTCTTTTCAAGTTAACGAGGTGGTACTCAAATATAGATTGTCTAGATTATGCAACTAGGTGAACAATCCTATATGTTGAGCTAGTACAACTAGCACAAGGTAAATATATGACTAAGCTAGTAGCAACTAGTAAAGGTAAGTTGAGGAATGACGCGGAGATTTATCCCGAAGTTCACTTCTCAATGGAAGCTAATCTCCGTTGGAGCGGTGCGGTGCCACCAATGTGGAACACTGAGTAGCCCTCAAATGGCACACTGTATCTCCTTCGATTCCTACCACCGATTTGGAGAGACTCGAATCACTATGTTGCCGTTGAGGTTGACAACTAGAACCTTTATGTCGGATATATACCGAATAGGGGTATATCAGATGGTAGTCTAAAGTGCCGGATTACCCGGGTGGCCCAAATGGTAGTGGGCTACGGTCCATTGTGCGGCCTAGTAAGCTGACGCACAGAAGCCGGATTCTAGAAGAACCCGGATCACGGCCCACGTGATCTGGCTTGGAGTAGAAGGCGGATTCCTTAATTTCCAAGTTAATAGTTACCGCAGTCTTCTAGGTTTCCTACTCTGTATGCCCTAACCCGACTATTAGATAAAGCCGGACGGGAGATATGATAGATAGATCAGAAGCTACTAGCTAACTCGCCGAGAGGTTGATCCTCGATGAATAGCCAACATAACCTCATGCTGTACTTTGTATACACAGGCTTTAGACCTAAATAGTGAGATTGCAGGAGCAGGAACGCCGTATTACTACGACGTACCGAACCTGGGTAAAACCTGTGTCTTTGTCCTTAGCGCAACCATGTTTCCCCACGTCTCTACCCGTAGTCTCATGGCACCCCCGTCTATGAATTCTACTACGATGTCTCGACAGTTGGCGCCCACCGTGGGGCTAACGGTGTCAGGCGTTAAGTTTCGATCTGGGATACTCGGCGGAATCGGCAGTTCCACAACTGTCGGAAGCCTGGAGTTCGACGACGATGTTGGACGCTTCCTCGACAATGGATCTTACATACCGGCGCAAAATCATCTGGTAAGTGCCTGCGTGTTACCGATTGGATCTGCAAATATCTTTATCGGACTAACTGCAGAGGCCATGGGGTTTTGCCGTGGAAGCAAATTTTTCCCACCCGCCCTATACCCAGTCGAAGATGACTACGATACCGGGTTTTGCTCAGATCACCGACAAAAAAGTGATTCACATTTTATCGGTATGGTGCAATCCGAGGTCGCCGAAAACACGGATGAAAGTAATCCCGTGCAAGAGGCAGAAAACAGCAAACCCACTACAGAGGTGGAAGATCCGACATCCGCCAATATAGCGATGAACTCGGAAGCTGACTCTGTGCTAGCCGCCATTGAGGCGAGATTAGAGTCAGAAACCGGATCAGATGACTTCGATTCCGAAGACGAAGACGAGGATTGTAACATCCCAAGTATGAAAAACACCATTACAATGCTTGCTTCTTGTTTAAATTAAGTTTGCATCATTCCATCATGAGCATTGATCTTGTTTTCACTTGTTTTCCATTTGAATTTCAAACCAAAATTCAAACCCTTGTTTCATACTTGTTCTGTTACAATTTTTCAAATAAAACTTTCAAATCAAACCATTTGTTTGCTTCCAATAAACTAGAATTTCCAAAGTATTAACTTGCCTAAATTTCAATATTCCAATTATTGCAAAAATTCAATCAAATCCATTTGAATTTCAAACAGCAAAAAGATTTAAAAATTTGGAAAACAAAAAGTTGCACAGCTGGGCTTTTGTAATAACTAACTTACAAAAATTATCCCCAAAAATTTTTCAATCCCAAAACCCCTTCTTTTCTTCCCTTTTCTTTTCTGCAAAAAAAAAAACAGAGAGAAAAAAAATAAAAACAGAAAACGGGCTGGGGGAGGCAGCCAGGCCAGCCCAACAGCCGGCCCAGCCACCTTCCACCCCAGCCAGCGCGCGCGGCCCGCCTCCTTTTTCTTCCTCCTCCGTACGGTCGGCGTCAGCTGACGCCAGCACGCACACACCACACCACCTCCCCCCTCTCTACCTGCTCCCTTTTCCTCCCCCTATTTCTATCCCGAGAGCACCCTAACCCTAAACCTAGCTCTCTCCTTCCTCCCAGCCGCCGCCATTTCCTCTCCCCCTCAGATCCCCTCCTTCCTCCTGCTGTTTCTTTTCTGAACTTTTCTGCAACGTCGCCATGGCCGGAGCTTGATCGGGGGTGGAGTAGAGGGTGCGGTCGCTGTCGGGGTTCTCAGTACGCGGGAACGGGACCCCCACTCCTCCCTCTTCCTCCTCGTTTCCAGGAGGGGCTCGAGAAGCACCCAATCGCCGTCACCGCGCCGTCGACGGCGACTGTCACCGCCACCTCGCCGAGCAACCTCCTCCTTCTTCCTCTACTCTCCCCGGTGAGCGCCACCCTTTCTCCCCTCTCTCTGCTTCTTCCTGTTGCGCGCACGTACCCACCACCGCACACACCCACGAGCAGCAGCAGCCACGCAACGATCGCCGCCGGCGACCACCGTCTCCTCGGTGAAGTTCAGAAAGACTGAACTTTTGTTTCGGTTTCAGTTAAAACAGCCAGATCCACCTCAAAACCACGCGTATCCCTCCCCTATCACCACCGTCGAGCTAGCCCAGTGGCCAGATCCAACGGCGCGCAGCGCGAGGGCGCGGGTTCGATCCCCCGCCGCGCGATTAAAAGCCCCCATTTTTGCTTCGCTGCCACGCACGCCAGCTGGCCCCACCTGCCATTGGTAGTGGATGCCACGCGAGCGCACACACCCGCGCCACGCACGCACCAGCTGGGCACTGGCCCACTGCCAGTGACCCAGAGGCTGCTCTGCCTGCGTAGAAAAGGTTCCAGGGACCTTTTCTGAAATTCTTTTCGCACCTAAGCCCCTAGAACAAATCTGATATTTTAAAAAATCACAGAATAGCCCCTGTAATTCAAATTCAAATATCTTTTGCAAATCAAATCCAACTTTAATAAATAAAATATGTTTTCCATACCAAATTTAATTCTCTACATGTTAAAACCATTTGTTTACTGTTTTGAACATTTCAAATGGTTTCAAAAATTCAAATTCAAACAACTCATTCAAATTTGGTCAAATTCATAACTAATTCAAATTTAATTCAAATGGCACATGTAAAATATGTTTTCCATGCAAAATTGAACAAGCTTTCCAAATATAAACTTTATTTACTGTTTTGAATACTTTAAATTGTTGAAATATTTAAATCCTTTTTTAATTCATTTAATAATGCAAAATTCATAACTTGGTCAAACTAAATTCTTTTTGAAAATATAAAATATGTTTTCCATTCCATTTTTTCATGAACTTTGCAAATATCAACTTTGTGTGCTGTTTTAAATAAATTAAATTGCTGAAAACAACTGTTTCTTATTTAATGCATTTAAATTTGTCAAATTAATAACTTGCTCATTTTAAATCCTTTTTCAACAAATGAAATATGTTTCAAACCAGAAAAGTATAATCTTTTCAAATATGAATTTTATTTAATGTTTTGAACAAATAAAAATTCAAATAATTTTATACTTGAATTAAATTCATTTAAATCTTGTTTAAACTTGTTTAATTCATAATTAATTCATTTTAAATCCATTGTCAACAAATGAAATATGTATTCCATCTAAAATTTTGTGTTCTTTCCAAATATGAATTTTGTTATCTATTTTGAACAATTAAAATTGGTGAAAACAACAAATGCTTGTGTAACTCATTTAAGAAGCCAAATTTCATAACTTAATAAATAAAATCCAAACTTGGTAAACAACATATCAAATTGAAGCTATTGTTGTTTTCTTATTGTTTTCATCATCCATGCATCATTCTAATCAACTTTCACATGATGGTTAGTTGTAGATCATTTAATTCAACCTTAATTCATGGGCTTTTCCATATGCAATCCAAATTGCATATAGGCCCATTTAATTATGTTACCATGTCAACTAGCTTATCTTTGATGCATCAATTAAATTGTCATGCATCATCCCATGTTTGTGCATTATGCCATGTTATTGATTGTTTGTCTCTCTGCGTTGTTTGTTTGCTTCTTCTCGAATAGACGACGACGTTGAGACAGACGAGGTTTACGACACTACTTCAGAGGAGTTAGCCCAGTACCAGGCTACTGAGTTTGCAGGCAAGTATTCACTCACATGAACCATTGTGTCCTTTCCACACTGGATATCGATACTTTCCGTTGTCTATTCTGCTAGCCTTAAGATTCGTTGCTTGTGTTCCGATCCTATCACATGTTATCCTGTAACCCTGATATAGCCTATCCTCCACACCTAAAACCCTGTTGCTTGTTGCCTGTGTCTTACTAGCATGCTTAGGGTTGTTTATGCTCGAGTCTGATGTCCGTTATTTCTGTTACCATATTATTATGTTCTGGGGCTCGATGTTTAAACAACAACCTGTTAATGTATGAGGTAATGCTAATTTGATGATAAGGCACCGGCAGGAGGCCGGGTATGGTTTTGAGGCCTGCTAGTGTCGAACTCAGGAAAAGTTCTTGTCCTCTAGATCCATGATGAGCGCGCTAACCGCATGTGGGAAGCGTGTATGGGCGCCCCCCTCAACTTTGATTCGATTCGCATCTCGTCCAAATCGCCTCATTTAGTTCGGGTTTTCCATTTGCCGCATGCATATGCAGGTGCGAACCCTTGGCGCCAGGGTGGTAACTTTTGTAGTCGGCATTTAGGGAGACACGTTCTTAGAGTGCTATGAGGGTCCCCTTTTCTTCGTGGGGCTTGATTAGCCGTGCGCTCAACTGCACGGGGTTCTTTGGGCTTGATGCGAAGAAGAGTTGGGTTGTGTTGAGTACCTCGCTTGGTGGGTTGATCCCCCGTCTGGCGGGTTATTCTTACGTGTACGGCCAAATTGGTGCATCCCTGCAGGGTTAAATCTTCTCGAGAAGCCGTGTTGTCCGCGGTTATGGATGACTTGGTGATAGGGCTGGCTAACAAGGATTAGACAACTTACACCTAATTAATAATAATTTGACTAGTAATAGGCTTATTGACACAATAACTTGAACCTTCACTAATCCAACTGTGTGGGTTATCCTCGGATTGCTTCTTTGGATAAGGGGCGAGATCCAGGATGGGTTTGTTTGAGGTTAGTGGTAGTTGGTTCCGATGCGCTATCTTATCCCTTTCTTTTAGCCGGATGTTGTAGCGTGTCTCTGTAGTTGGTTAGGGCAGCCCGCTGCCGCACCTTTGTATCACCTATCTTCCGTTGAACCCAAAGCATCTGTACTTGGTGTTGCCGGGTACACTTTGGTATCTTGTGCGTCTTGCTTGCCAGTACTCGTCTGTACTGACCCCTTTGGGGCTGCGTGTTCTGCAGACTACGTTTCCGAGGATCCCCATGGTGGCTACTACGTGGAGTATGACGAGGCTGCTGACGAGTAGATAGCGGACCCGGGCAGGATCCGAGACTTCGTGGATGGGCTCCGTCTTTTCGTTTCCGGCCTCTTAGGCCTATTTGGATCTTGTCTGTACTCAGACACTTTGGATGCTTCCGCTGTGATGTAATGATGACTTGTTGGGACATGTGTCCTCTGCATGACTGTATTTGCTATCTCTGCTCTAGTGAGAGCTATTTGCCACTTATTTCTATTTCTTTGTGTCTTAGAGATTTGTTGTGATATCACTTGTTCAAATGCCGTTGACGTACCATGTGTGTATGTTATGAAGTACGTCAATGGAAGTATTCGGATTTCTATTGGATGGTTTCACAGACGATGAATAGTAGAGGATGGTTGTCACACGTTTACGTGTTGGCCTACTCATATTGAGATGCGGGTGCCGGTATGCCCCGTAAGCCATTATCTACTGTTTAGCGGGCTGTGAGTATCCTCTAAAAGTCCGGGTGCGACAAATGGTATCAGAGCCTGTCTGCCTGTAGGATCCCTTTTACTGGTCGCAGTTGAGTCTAGAAACTATTTTGTAGCTATATAGGAAAAATGAAACGTGAGAGTAGGAATTCTGTTCTTTTATTTCTTTCCCCACCCACCCTCCCTTTTTCTGGTAAGGAAGTGCAACGTTGTTTTCTCTTCTCATCTAAACTTTCAAGTTAGGATTTCACGTATCCTGGTTTCTCTAGGATGGTTATATCTACTAGACCATAGGAATGGAGGTGGTTGTGACATGATTTATCATGTTGCCTACTCACGATTGAGAACGGAGGCACATAAGCCCCGGAAGCAGATCCTCTATTCCTTAAGCAGTAGATATTGATCCTTTAGAAGCCCGGATGGGTTTTCCGTAGTACCTCAGGAGTGTTTGGTCTCGTGTTTCCCAAATGTTGCTTCGATATCCTGTTCTTCTCAACATCCTTTTCGTCCGTTGAAACCTTGTTGTTGCTTGCCACTTCAGTTTTTCTACCGGCGTCTAATCAAAACTTTCCCGATCATCTGCAGATGGATCTCAGGTTCTACCCGCAGGTGGTTCGTATGACTCGTTGCGAGAGCACTGCCGGTTATCCGGAGATGCTGAGAGACATGGTCACTTTTCTGGGGTTCCGTTGGGCACCAGAGTACCAGGTCTACGAGCAGCAGCGAGAGTTTGAGCAGACCTACTACCAGGCTATCGTCTACATTCTGTCAGATGATGGCATGAGCGTAGTCCACCGCTACAAGGCAGTGGGTTCCACAGTGGATATGGCTGTGCAGCAGGCAGCTTATGTGAGTCTCACCGTCCTTCGTGCTGACTACTGGGGATTTGACGATTCTATCTATCGCGACATCCCCTCGTGGTTACATCACTTCGGAGGGAGCTCACTTCACTCTCTACGACAACTTGGATGTTTACGAGCATGATAACTCCAGGCTGCACACCACCGCTCAGTTTGTGAGACACAGTGACGCAGTTGCCCGTACACTATCTCAGGAGTTGGCTTCAGTCAGAGAGCAGCTTTACCTTGCTTTGACTCGTCTGGCGACTTACACCACAGACTTTGTTGGAGACGAGCGCTTTGCACGTTTCGATCAGCCAGTTGGGCGTCGTCTGCCAGATGCTGGAGGTTACGAGCTGATCAGAGGTCCACTCCTTAACCTTGGTGCTGGTTACACTGGGATTCCACGCTTTGGAGCACAGGGAGTCGACGCTATGTACTTCACCACGCCTAGAGTCGGTCTCAGACCACGTCAGATCTACGTGGATCGTCGTTCCACCTACTTTCGTGGGCGTGCTCCTCACCGTACCTCTCGCCGTACTCCTCGCCGCCGTCCTGTGTGATGAGCATGAGAGTACCGATGTATCCATTCTTAGCTATGTTTAGTTATCCTTTGGCGTTCGAACCATTTATGGTGTGTTGGATATTCTGATGTATTTGAACATGTGATGGTGAACCTTGTGGTTGTCTATTCATGCGTCGGAATAATCTATCTTTCGGTTGCCAAGTCTATCCTTCTCTATTGTTGTGCTAAAATGCATTTCCATTCAGGATGCCGCCAACAAGGAACAACACGCCTGAGCCACCGCCAATCGCGGAGCTGTTGACTCAAATGACCCAAGTCATGACGCAGATGGCCCAGTTTCAGGCTAATCAGCACATCAACCAGACAGCTCCACGAGTCAGCATCAAGGAGTTTCTCAGTCTGGGCCCAAGAGCTTTCGTGGCCATACGCGAGCCTCTGGACGCTGATGACTGGATCCGTGAGATAGCCAAGGCTCTGGAGATTGCACACGTAGCTGAAGAAGACAAGGTCAAGTATGCCTCCTATCTGCTGAAGGGTCAGGCAGCTACTTGGTGGGAAAACTTCCAGGCCATGAGAACTAGGATGCCAGTCACGTGGGATTGTTTCAAGGAAGCCTTCATGAAGCACCACATTCCAGATGGTCTCATGGAAAGGATGCGTGAAGAGTTTTGCTCACTCAAGCAGGGCAAGTTGGACGTCATCGGGTATCAGAGTGAGTTCAATCGCCTCGCTCGATACGCTGGAGATGAGGTGTCCACTGAAGCTAAGAAGATGGCAAGGTTCCGCAGAGGTTTTAACCCGGAACTCAAGTATGCCCTCACCAATATCAAGGCCAACAGCTTCGAGGATCTCGTTAACACCGCGCTTAATGAAGAAAATGGGCGCAAGGCGTTCGAGGAGTCTCGCAAGCACTCGCGTGAGGGTGGTTCCTCCTCCAACATGACCACCCCTCCGCAGAAGCGCCGCATCTGGGTACCAAATGGTGCTGTCACTCGGGCTCCATATGCCCAAGCTTCTCCAGGCTTCGCTCCCCGCCCACCCAACCCTGCTCATATGCATGATCAAAGGGCTTCGATGGGGCAGCCAAGGCCAGGGCCTCCTCGTGTCGTCACTTGCTACAAGTGCAAGCAGACGGGACACTACGCCGACAAGTGCACGCAGAGGCAGCTACCTCCACCACCACCTCGTCCTAACACAAACCAGGCAATGGTGCGCGCTCCCCCGCCTAAGGCCTTCAACTCCAACAACAGGCCTGTCGGGAGGACCGCAAGGGTGAATCATGTCAAGATCGACAAAGCTGAGGAAGCTCCTGACGTCGTTCTCGGTATATTTCCCGTAAACTCTATTCCAGCTAAAGTGTTGTTTGATACCGGAGCATCGCATTCTTTTGTGTCAAAGACCTTTGCCACAACAAACAACCTAATTGTGGTTCCACTAAGCAATCAGATCACTGTTCACTCCCCGGGATCTCAAATGTTGACTTCCAAGATAAGTAAGGACAATCAAATCCTAATTGAAGGTCGCATGTTCCTTGCTTCTCTCATGTTGCTGGGAAATTCTGACATTGATGTCATTCTTGGTATGGATTGGCTGAAGGCCAATAAAGAAAAAATTGACTGGGCTCAAAAGTCAATAACTCTGTCCCACCCTTCTGGCCAGATAATCTATTCTCCACATGAATCAAGTTCCATGCAGCTGTGCACCCTCAATGCAAAACCTCTACCTTCACTTGAAAATGTTCCGGTGGTTTGCGACTTCCCTGACGTCTTTCCAGAAGAGTTGCCAGGAATGCCTCCGGACAGAGCTGTTGAGTTCGTGATCGAACTTGAACCAGGTACTGCTCCAATCTCTAAGCATCCCTACAAGATAGGAACTCCCGAGCTGAAGTTGTTGAAGGAACAAATTGATATGTACATGGAAAAAGGTTACATTCAACCTAGTTCCTCGGCTTGGGGTTGCCCAACTCTGTTCGTTGCGAAGAAGGATCACACAAAGAGACTCGTTGTTGACTATCGTCCTCTTAACGAGAAAACCATCAAAAACAAGTATCCAATTCCTCGCATTGATGATCTTTTTGATCAACTTGCTGGAGCCTCAATATTCTCCAAGTTGGACTTGAGAATGGGTTACCATCAAATAAAGATCAGAAAAGAGGATATTCCAAAGACAACCTTCACCACTCGCTACGGTCTATATGAATTCACCGTCATGTCCTTTGGTCTCACCAATGCACCGGCGACCTTCTCTCGACTCATGAATTCTGTCTTCCATGAATACCTCGACAAGTTCGTTGTGGTATATCTTGATGACATTCTTGTCTACTCAAAATCCGAGGAAGAGCATGAAGAACATCTTCGACTCACTCTCATGAAGCTTCGCGAGCATCGTCTCTATGCCAAGTTCTCCAAATGTGAGTTCTGGATTTCAGAAGTTGCTTACCTTGGTCATGTCATCTCTGCCAAGGGCATAGCCATTGATCCAGAAAAGGTTAAAGCAATTGTTGATTGTAAACCTCCAAATACGGTGAAGCAAGTAAGAAGTTTTCTTGGCTTGGCTAGCTATTGCCGTCGCTTCGTCCCAAACTTCTCCAAGATTGCCAAACCTCTCACTGACCTCACAAAGAAGGACAAGAAGTTCGTCTGGTCTCCACAATGTGATGAAAGTTTCAACCTCCTGAAGACTAAAATCACTTCTACACCAGTTCTGGTTGGTCCAGATCCTTCCAAACCTTTCCAAATATTCTGTGATGCTTCTCTCCAAGGTCTAGGTGCAGTTCTTATGCAAGAACGTCAAGTTGTGGCTTATGCTTCACGTCAGTTGAACACACATGACCTCCATTATCCCACTCATGACCTTGAACTTGCAGCAGTTGTGTTTGCCCTCAAGAAATGGAGACAATACTTGTTGGGTAATCGCACTGAAATCTTTTCCGATCATAAGAGTCTGAAGTACATCTTCACTCAACCAGATCTAAACCTCAGACAAAGGAGATGGATTTAAAAGATTAAAGACTTTGATCTTACCATTTCTTACACTCCAGGCAAGGCTAATGTTATGGCCGATGCTCTCAGTCGTAAGTCGTATTGCAATAATCTCATGATCATGGAAAGCCAACCTCCTCTTCATGAAGAATTCCAGAAGCTGAACCTTGGTCTTGTTCCTCAAGGCTATCTTGCAACCTTGACAGCCAGTCCAACTCTCGAGGACAAGATTCGTTCTGAACAACTTCGTGATGCTGAAATCAAGAAGATTGTAGAACACATCAAAGCAGGCAATGAGAAATTTGAGTGCTTCTCAATTGATGACAAGGGAACGGTGTTCTTCGAAGGACGCATTGCAGTTCCTCAAATTCAAAGTCTCAAAGATGTCATTCTCAAGGAGGCTCATGAAACTCCTCTCTCCATACACCCTGGAAGTACAAAGATGTACCAGGATCTCAAGACACTGTATTGGTGGCCTAGCATGAAACGTGAAATTGCTCAATACGTTTCTGAATGCGACGTTTGTCAACGTGTCAAGGCAGTTCATCAGAAAATAGCCGGTCTTCTCCAACCTCTGAAAATCCCTGAGTGGAAGTGGGACATGATTGAAATGGACTTCGTCACTGGTTTTCCAAAGTCCAAGAGAGGCAACGATGCAATCTTCGTTGTCATTGATCGACTCACTAAAGTAGCTCACTTCTTTCCTGTCAAAGAGACAATCTCAGCTAGTCAGTTAGCAGAGCTCTACACAGCAAAGATTGTTCCTCTTCATGGTGTTCCATTGGAAATAAGCTCAGACCGTGGAAGCATCTTCACTTCTCATTTCTGGAAAAGCTTTCAAGAAGCCTTGGGCACCAAACTTCTGTTCAGCACAGCCTACCATCCTCAGTCTCAAGGGCAAGTCGAAGGAGTCAATCAGATTCTCGAGGACATGCTCAGAGCATGTGGTTTCTCTTTTGGCATGAAATGGGAGGAATGTCTTCCATATGCTGAATTCTCCTACAACAACAGCTTCCAGGCAAGCCTAGGCATGGCACCATTTGAGGCTCTCTATGGCCGCAGATGCAGGAGTCCAATCAATTGGTCTGGAGCTGGTGAACGTTCACTCTTAGGCCCTGACATTGTTAAGGAAGCCGAAGAGAAAGTTCGCATCATCCGTGACAATCTCAAGATTGCTCAGTCTCGTCAGAAAATCTACTATGACAGCAAACACAGGGACATGGTCTATGCAGCTGGTGAAAAAGCATATCTCCGTGTAACTCCCCTCAGAGGCACTCATCGTTTTGGTGTCAAAGGAAAGCTTGCACCAAGATACATTGGTCCCTTCAACATTCTCTCAAGGCGTGCAGAAAATGCCTATCGTCTTGAACTTCCGGAAAAGCTATCCAAGGTGCACGATGTGTTTCACGTGTCACAGCTCAAGAGGTGCTTCAAAGATCCAGGTCGTGCAGTTGATCATGATTCCATTGATCTGCAAGAAGACCTCTCTTATGAAGAGCATCTTGTTCGCATTCTCGATGAGACCGAGCGCAAAACTCGAAACAAGATCACCAAGTTCTTAAAAGTGCAGTGGTCTCATCATTC
Source organism: Alopecurus myosuroides (assembly GCA_028641055.1). Lineage (NCBI taxonomy): Eukaryota > Viridiplantae > Streptophyta > Magnoliopsida > Poales > Poaceae > Alopecurus > Alopecurus myosuroides. The sequence goes on from CM054058.1 coordinate 29,806,125, forward strand.
CGATAAAGAGGCAACGTGGGAGACCAAAGAGGATCTTTGCAAGAAGTATCCGGACCTTTTCTCTTCTCAGTAGGAATCTCGGGGCGCGATTCCTTCAAGGGGGGCGTTTTGTAACATCCCAAGTATGAAAACACCATTACAATGCTTGCTTCTTGTTTAAATTAAGTTTGCATCATTCCATCATGAGCACTGATCTTGTTTTCACTTGTTTTCCATTTGAATTTGAAACCAAAATTCAAACCCTTGTTTCATACTTGTTCTGTACAATTTTTCAAATAAAACTTTCAAATGAAACCATTTGTTTGCTTCCAATAAACTAGAATTTCCAAAGTATTAACTTGCCTAAATTTCAATATTCCAATTATTGCAAAAATTCAATCAAATCCATTTGAATTTCAAACAGCAACAAGATTTAAAAATTTGGAAAACAAAAAGTTGCACAGCTGGGCTTTTTTAATAACTAACTTACAAAAAATATCCCCAAAAAATTTTCGATCCCAAAACCCCTTCTTTTCTTCCCTTTTCTTTTCTGCAAAAAAAAAACAGAGAGAAATAAAAAATAAAAACAGAAAACGGGCTGGGGGAGGCAGCCAGGCCAGCCCAACAGCCGGCCCAGCCACCTTCCACCCCAGCCAGCGCGCGCGGCCCGCCTCCTTTTTCTTTCTCCTCCGTACGGCCGGCATCAGCTGACGCCAGCACGCACACACCGCACCACCTCCCCCCTCTCTACCTGCTCCCTTTTCCTCCCCCTATTTCTATCCCGAGAGCACCCTAACCCTAAACCTAGCTCTATCCTTCCTCCCTGCCGCCGCCATTTCCTCTCCCCCTCAGATCCCCTCCTTCCTCCTGTTGTTTCTTTTCTGAACTTTTATGCAACGTCGCCATGGCCGGAGCTTGATCGGGGGTGGAGTAGAGGGTGCGGTCGCTGTCGGGGTTCTCAGTACGCGGGAACGGGACCCCCACTCCTCCCTCTTCCTCCTCGTTTCCAGGGAGGGGCTCGAGAAGCACCCGATCGCCGTCACCGCGCCGTCGACGGCGACTGTCACCGCCACCTCGCCGAGCAACCTCCTCCTTCTTCCTCTACTCTCCCCGGTGAGCGCCACCCTTTCTCCCCTCTCTCTGCTTCTTCCTGTTGCGCGCACGTACCCACCACCGCACACACCCACGAGCAGCAGCAGCCACGCAACGATCGCCGCCGGCGACCACCGTCATGTCCTTAAGTATACGTGTCATTAGTTTGATTAGGCTATGATGACTGAGTTTATGATATTGAATTACCGCACTAGCCAATTATCCCAGAAGTCCGAACTGATGAAAAAGGTCGTGCAATATATTTGTATTTCAACAGCTCCCCTCACGTCTAGGAAATTTTAGTCCTTAGCATGGGTTCGGTATGGGCCACATAATTCTTTTTCCTTTTTTTAATACTGCGTGAGCAGGGTCATGAACTCAAGACCTCGTGGCTCTGATACCATATTGAATTGCTGCACTAGCCAATTATCCCAAAAGTCCGATCTGATGGAAAAGGTTGTGCAATATATCTATATTTCAACATATTAGTCCGTCTAAATTTACTTATTGCCTATGATTACGTATTGACACATTAACGGTGCAAGGAGGTGACCTTGTAGTACCTCGAGCATTGTACAACCATATTGCTTGTGCATTACTCTTATCCTGGAAGAGTAATCACCTAGCATGTTTGTGTGACTATTTTTATGAGGCATGATTTTATGAGTCTTCTGGCTAATGATACAACTATACATCATAGTAGTTCAGGTGTTGGTGTAAATTATCTTGTGACTTGTTCAAGTGTTTTCCATGTTTCTTGATCCTTTACTTCCAATACCTGGACAAGCAATTATGTGTTGTGATATATGAGACCATCAATTGAGCACATCAACCTCTTTATTATACATCTGTACCCAAGTTTATAATTTCTGCCAAGTTGTTTCTTCTAGGATTTGAGGAAGGAGAAGAACAAAGACAAGGTGGAGACGGTTGAGATCACGACCCAGTTCAAGAGAAGGAATGCAGACTATGGCTGGATTCATGAACACGTGTCCCCTAACCACTTCTGCAAAGTGGTGGTTTCCCCTAACCTAGGATGCTCCCGATTCCAGATGTCAGTTTCAGAAAAAACTATCAACTTCTACAATGTTAGTAGTTAGTACTATTAGATCCATTATTTAATATATTTTCATAATATATCTATAGAATACTATAAATGTTGATATTTTCAATATAAACTTTGTCACACTTTATATTGTTTGACTTCAGTAAAAATCCGTCTTGTGTCCATAAACAGAGTTAATATAAAGATCTCCTATCGCGGGTTGTACTTGGTAGTAGTTAGAGCATCTTCAATAGAAGATGCAAAATAGGGCACCACTTTTTGGTTTATAGGGTGGCCAAAAAAAATTGAGCTCCAAGAGATGCCCTAAAACTAGTGCCCTAAAATAGATCCGATAATGGCGAGATAGGAAGCGCATCAAATGATTGCTGAGCACAGATTCAGCCAGGGAGGACGTCGGGGGCCAAATCGGAAAACTACAGTAAGCGGAGAGGCCAAGGGATGGATGGAGAGGTCGCGGTCTGCAGCGGTGCTCCTAGGGTTGGAGGTGGTCAGGGCGGGACTCCGGGCTGATTCGGCTCGGTGGCCGTGGCGCGGGCCAAGCCAGGGCGCAGGCAAGATACGGTGAGGTCTATGGAGGCACGCAGGCCGGTAGATCCCGAATGGAACCGCGACTGATAGATCCTAATTTGGGGGTTGGTGGGGCAGTTGCGGCGGTGGAAGAGCGGAAAAGACGCGGGAAACCGACAACGGTTGGTGAATTCAGTGATGGCCGATGAGGGGTGGGCAAGAAGCTGAACTTTCAGCTTGACAGTTGACGTTCGCGTGGCCGCGTCTTGCATATATAGGGCAGCCGTATCTGCCAAAATTGTAGGGTATGATGTAAAATTTTACATAATAAGAGCAATTTTTTTTTGGATTTTAGTGTTGTATAAACTAGATGGATACCCGGGCGGGGATCTCTTTAGAAACTACAATATTGTAAACGAAAGTTTATGAAAGATGTGATACATTATGTATTCTAAGTGAATGTAAAAAATGTACTTGATCATACTATATACTCCCTCCGTCCTAAGTTAATCATATCAAAGTTGGACAAAAATAGATATATCTAACACTAAAACATGTCTAGATACATCCACTTTTATCCAACATTGAGACAATTAATATGAGACGGATGACATATATTTTAAATTATTAATATGAATTAATATGATAATTGGATGGTTTAAGAAATGGACGATGTGGTAGCTTGCATGTTGAGATAGAGAAATTAAATTGTGTAGCAGAATAGATGATATGAATAGGCATGCTGAGATAGAAAAGTCATTGATACAATTTAGTGGAATTCTGCTTTATAAAAAGTATAGATAGATAGGCCGTATTCTGCTTGGGTGACGCTCTTTAATCCACCTGGTTTATTGAGCATATCTACTACGGAAGGGAGACATGCATCAACGCAGACAGTACTAAAAGTATATATTGCACGTGCACACATGGCTTGCCAACAACCTCACGCGCCGTTTGACCAACACGCGCGCGCGCTCAGAGACTGAAGCCAAATTTGCCTCTTCTACCATTTACCGAAGCCGCTCTCTTGCTTTTCTTCCTCTTTTCGGGCAAAGATTCTTCTCTGAATTTGGATGGAAGCAATAGCGCTATCAGATAAAGAAAAAAGAAGCACGATTACGGTAGAGTTCAACCTAACATCTGGAGTACTCCATTCCCAGGTCAAATGGCTTTACATTTTTCCCTTTGTCAAATTAATGCAGCCCATCTACCACCAATAATGTAATAATTTCACTATTTACCTCCTCACTCACCAATTAAAAAAAAAAGCCAAAATATATGAGGAAACTAAATGTCACTGTCTCCTCCACAGCTCCACACCCCTGACCCCTTCCCGTACACAACTTTCCTCTGCCCGCCCACGCCGCTCCCGTGGTCTTCCCCACGACCAACCCCACCTCTGGTCGCCGTCGCCAACGCCGACCGCGGCCCCATCCTCGGCGAGGCCTCGGCGTCCCATCCTCTGCCGCCTCTACGCGAAATCTCGGGCTTCGATTCGCAGAGGTACGCGCTCTCCGTCCTCCTCTGATTGCCCAATCTCAACTACCCCCGTGCACTTCCGGGGCTCAACACCGTCTAGATCCGCCCCTCTGCAGCCCCTCACTCGCCGTAGCAGCTCCAGCCGATTCACTCGGGAATTACTGACCATTTCAGTCGTTTTTCCGGCTATTTCTATTCTAGGATTCCGATATTTTTTTTGGCGCCGCCGTGGGATGAGCGAGGATGGCTGCGCGTAGGCTCGAGATGCCGCGGAACGCGGCCGAGACCGCAGTCCGCTCCATCGGCCTCGGCTACGACGTCGCCGCCGACGTCAGGCTCAAGTACTGCAAGCAGCGAGGCGACCCGCTCATCGACCTCGACCGTGATGCCCTCCAGGACATCCTCATCCCCGGCAACCTCACCGTCACCGGGGTGCCCAAATCCATCAAGTGCGACAAGGGGGAGCGCATGCGCTTCCGCTCAGACGTACTCTCATTTCAGCAGGTATGTATATATGCTTTCTCCTCCTTTGTGTGCGCGTGTGTCTGTGTGATATGGTATATAGTTGATTTTCATTTTCAGAACCACCTGCACTGATTGACTAGTAATCTTACGTTTCTGGCAACTTACAGTTCAGTCTAGCTTGGATTAAGGAGTGCCTTTTTTTTCCATTTTTGATAAGCACCAGGCACTGTTTGATGCCTGCAGAGATGTATAATGTGTTCTCTTCTCCCAGATAGAATGCGCTTCCAGTTTGAGTAGGTAGATACTGTTTCAATTGTTTCCAGATTAGTAGGTTTTCAGTTACCAGGTTTGGCATTTGGAAGAAACTATTCGATTCTAGGCCTTTTACCAGTTTGCTGGCAGGAGCATTTCGATATGAAGCATGCTCCAAACAGCATCGCCTATCTCAGACAGGGGCAATATTCCCTAGGCAGGTTGAATTGGATGTGTCGTGCTGTTGTGGTACATGGATCAACATGAGTCAACATCACATCTTTTAGCATTTTTTTTTTCATTTCCACCTTGGAGGGCAGGGGTTCCGTTGTGATGCCGTTCTAGTATTGCACGAAAATAATGCCTTATGTGCTGCAGAAGCATAGGATGTACCTTGTTTCGATTGTTCCTCGACTGATATAGCATCGCTCTTACTGAATATTGTGTTTCATTAGTGTTTTCGTTTAAAGCTCTCATGGAAGCTGCTTTAGATAATCGACTATAACTACACATATAAAAAGGAGTGTTCTTGTTGTGCTTATAATTTTCAGAAAAAATAGCCTACTTCCTCACATTATGAAGCATTTTGCAGATGTCGGAGCAATTCAACCAGGAGTTATCTTTGTCAGGAAAAATTCCATCTGGCCTGTTCAATAATATGTTTGAATTTACTGGCTCCTGGCAGAAAGATGCTGCCAGTACCAAAACACTTGCTTTTGACGGTTGGTGTATCACACTGTACACTGTTGCACTCTCAAAGGCACAAATTGTACTACGAGATCATGTTAAGCAGGCTGTTCCATCAACCTGGGAACCTGCTGCTTTGGCAAGGTTAGAACCATATCTGACTCCAAAACTTCCAACAAGCATGTGCCATTTGAAAATAACACAAATTTATGTGTTTTGCTTCTTTAATAAAGTCCTAATAGCGTCTAGTTGTAACTGCCATTTGTCTAGTTGTAACTGCCATTTTCTTGGACTGATGGGTGGATAAGCAGAAACCCACACCTTGCAAGCTGTCATATAGTGCCATTTTTAGTTCTTGCAAAATTAATGTGACCACTTGTATCAGTAGTATCAGTTTGCTTTGCTACAGTCAGATTTCTAAGCATGTACCATTAGATGTAGACTGTTCTCATCAAAACACGCTCTGAGTCAATCTCTTTGCCTACTATTTTTGTCACAAATCTGAACTTAAGCTTTAATTGATTTAACTTGCAGGTTCATTCAAAAATTTGGGACACATATAGTTGTTGGTGTAAAAATGGGAGGGAAGGATGTAATTTATTTGAAGCAACAACATTCATCAAGCTTACAAGCTGTTGATGTTCAAAAGCGACTGAAGGAGATGTCTGACAGTAGATTTCTTGATGTAAATGGGCAATCTGACATCGGCTTCAGGGATGCTTACGGGAAGGATAAGGTGTTCCCCTTAGCCTCTTCATATTTTCTAGTTAACATTATAATCACTCTAGTATCTAGCCTTACCATAACCTGCTACATGTGCAACATTTTTTCCATACAAATCCAGGTCTATCTGTAGTTTGGCGTAAGTAGATCATAAACTAGATCCAAGCTCGTTAATTTTAATTTTTTAAATTGGCATACAAACCTGATGTCTGTGCATATGCCAATCGCCTTAGACAGTAGGCATAGAAAGGGCAGATGTATTTGCCAATAGCCTTATTCTCGGTTACTTTCTTCCAAAAGGCAAGAGCTACTTTTATATAGGTTGTTCACCTGAATCTAAAGATCACGTCTTTATGTTTCTGGCACTCATATATCTTGGGTACAAATAGTGCTGGTGCGTTTTTATTAGTCAGTGATTTAAGTTCTCGCGTTCGTTGCAGAGTGACAGAAGAGAGCAGCGACTGAGATTTGTGGAGTCGAGTCCACTAAATTCTTATGCTTCAAAGGAGGTATAGGTCTTTGTGTTAATACAATTTTTTACCACTGTTTATATGACAATTGAAAATCTTATTTATATTTACCGGTTGTGATTGTCTCAGGACTTGGTAATGATGCCTAAACGAAGAGGTGGAAGGGATAAAGATATGATTTCTCACAGCGAGTGGCTGAATAGTGTTCAAGCAGAACCGGATGTTATCTCAATGTCTTTTATACCTATTACTTCACTGTTGAATGGTGTTCCTGGAAGTGGATTTCTGAATCATGCAATCAATTTATACCTTCGTTGTAAGCACAAATTCTCACCCTTTCAAGCTACTGGTTAATTTATCCATCTCTCAGTTCTCATAAACTATAAACATGATACAGTGAAAGTTTAAACTGCATAATAATTATTACTAATATTAAGAAAATTTTGGATCTTCAGCATTAGTACTTTAACTGTGTGTCAATTGTAATTATTATAGAACAAGGTTACTACTTTGTCTTTGTCATTTTTTTTGCCCTACAACATACGTATAATCGGTTTATAGTTCATGGTAGTGTCTAAAGTTAGAACACAGGAAAATAACTATCCTTCTTCTCTATATATTGTTGGGCGTAAGTTTTCTGTAGGCTATTCAGGACTTTAGAACCTGCACCCTTGGCCGCCCTCTCGGCCAAATAGGAAAGGGAGCTGATCTTTTTTTTTCACAAACGAAGTCCCTATCGTTTGGTGATTCTAAGGAAACGTTGTTCTTAGGGAATATATGTTAGAAAACTGGTGTCTTTTTTCACTGTCTTCACTCCATATTTTTGTCCATTGGGTGAAAATACCAGTCTGTTAACTGTTCAGCACATTTTCAAATCATCATTCTGCATTTGTGAGGGTCTATATTCTTCTGCGTTAGGAGTCATTCTTAATATAACTGCAAAATCGTTCGCTGTGAATTTGTGTTTCATTATGGAGTCTTAATGTCATCAAATTTGCCAATGAGTTCCAAATGAAGTTAAATAAATAGTGCCGCTTTCAAGGAAAAATCTCAATTAATGCAACATTAGAATTTGATCTTCTTGAGGTTACATGCCACCATTCTATCATCACTACATAGACAAACCCATGAGTCGAGCTAGCAAAAAACATCATTTTGCACAGCGATCAATGAAGTGGACTATGTATTCATAACTAGGCGATGTATTTGAATTTCATGCAGATAAGCCCCCAATTGAGGAACTGCACCAGTTTTTGGAGTTTCAGCTTCCAAGGCAGTGGGCACCGGTTTATAGCGACCTGCCTCTGGGTCCTCAAAGGAAAAGGCAAAGCAGTGCATCTTTACCAGTAACTTTTATTGGTCCAAAGCTTTATGTTTGTACCAACATGGTATGCACACTTTTCCTTTTGTTATTGTGGAAATAATGTTCATCTTATATTTTCTTGGTTGTATCCTTCATTACGTGGTACCATGATTACAAAGGTACCATTGAAAGTAGCCATAGATTAGCATGTGTTGGAGATAAAATGTTTCCTATTTATGTGACCATTCAAATCCTTCTGTGCACATAATTTTATAGTGCTTATCTTCCACAAGCAACCTCGTTAGCGTAGACAGTTGACCTATCTGATGACCAGCTGATGCTCACAACTCACAACTGAAGTCAGATCACATGGATAGATAACCATGATAAGAACGAGATCTTGGTAGATGGATAAGATAATCCAGTGATCAAGGTAAATCAGTTCACATTGCTAGATACCTACAAACCAATTATACAGGAGAATGAGGTTTAGATAGCGGGATAAGATGATGCATTAAAGAAGCCAAATCAACACAGATAAGCTATGGTTATTTATAAGGATAAATGGGTAAAAACTTAAATGGGAAAACTCCAGTGTGCAATAGTGAAACACAAAAACCTAAAACTGGAAAAAATATTGAGTCTAGCACTCTTGTAATCCAGTCCTGGTGGCATTATGAAAACTTGAAGTGCTGATCTTTTCTGTTCAGGTTTACATCAATCACAATTTATCATCTTGCCTTTGAACAGGAGGATTGACTAGCAGTTAGCTGTATTTGGTAATGATGAAAATGGTGGTAGCATTAGAATAAGGCATATTTGGATGCCGTCAGACAGACAATTTAGAATTCTAGGATCCTACCTGAATCTGTAGTGTTACAAGATGTTAATTTCAACAGTTCACACGTTATAAAGAATATACCCTGACAAACTTAAAAGATATAAAAATACTTATTATTAATAATGCATGCTTATTTTTGTAACAGTTTCAGTCAGATGTGAGTTTGATTATAATCTCTTGTGGGTTTTTCGTCCATCTTCTGAACAGCTTCTTAACTTTGGCGCAGGTTGATGTGGGCAAAAGACCTATCACGGGGATCCGTCTGTTCCTTGAAGGAAAGAAGAGCAACACATTAGCTATCCATCTCCAGCATCTGTGCTCTCTTCCGCAGATTATTCAGCTCGAGGACGACCCATACAACAAGCGAAGCCCAGAACCATACGACCGCAAATACCTGGAACCGATCGGATCGTGGAAGCGCTTCTCCCACGTGTGCACAGCACCGGTGGAGTCGGAAGATTCTTCCATCGTGACGGGAGCGCAACTAGAAGTGGTGAGCCAAGGGTTCAAGAAGATACTGTTCCTGCGGCTGCACTTCTCGAAGGTCCTGAACGCGGCCCCCGTGAGGCAGCCTGAGTGGGAGGGGTCTCCGAACCTGATCCAGAAGTCGGGCCTCATCTCGACGCTCATCAGCACGCACTTCTCGACAGCGGCCCAGAAGCCGATGCCGCGCCCCGCCGACGTGAACATCAACTCGGCGGTGTACCCCGGCGGGCCGCCCGCCCCCGTGCAGGCCCCGAAGCTGCTCAAGTTTGTGGACACGACGGAGATGGTGCGCGGCCCGCAGGACCTGCCGGGCTACTGGGTGGTCTCGGGCGCGAAGCTGCACATGGAGAGGGGCAAGATCTCCCTGCGGGTGCGCTACTCGCTCCTGACCGCCATACTGCCGGACGACGAGGACTCGTTCGAGGACGAATTGTAGAAACCGGGGAAATGAAAAAACAAGCGAAAGCGGCCTGGCCTCACCAGCCATTCTTTCTTTTTAACGTCTGTCTGGCTAACCAACCGCGAGAACGGAGACGGACGAAAGGTTTATGATTTTCGTTCTGTCTTGTGCTCTCGTTGTTGGTTTCTGTTGTACACTTGCATTCTGTGGTTTGTGGAAAACAAGTAGTGTTCGGTCCTGAATATGGGGGAGGAAAAATTTGTTGTTTGTGGCGTGGACCTGAGTTGACTAGGTTAGGTGACAGCCTTGAATTATTTGTATATACACAAATTCAACAGGGGAAACTGTTTTGGTTGTGTGGTACGGTGTGCTCTCCTCAGTATCACTCTTTCTCGCCACTCAGATAATTTTTGCTAGAGTGGCCATTCAGATAATTTTTGTACAGTAGGTTTTTTACAAGCGCTCAGGGCCAAGGCAATGTTCTTATAAGAAAAAAGCACTTATGTATGGAAAAAAAACAGTCTCTGATGTTACGGTATCCAACACGTGCAGGGCTACGGCTCTATGTTCTGAAGCGGAACCTGCTGCTGCTGCTCCCCATTGACGCCCCATATATCGACGGCGGCGGCGCAGAGACAGATCACGACTAGGAGGGTACAGGCGGCGAGCCCGGCCATGAGGGCCTTGGTTGTCCCGTGGAGAGCGGTGGTGAGGTAAATCACGATGCCGGAGAGCGCTAGGAGCGGCACCGTCTCGATCACACACATCACCAGGCCGCACATGGTTCTGTAGTCAGGCTCGGCCGTCGCGACGCCGTCGTGGCCGGGGTTCTCCACGTCGGCCATGTTCAGGGTCAGGGTTGCTGGTGGTGGGGTTGTTTCGTGGGAGGGTATCGGTATTGTATGAGGTTTCTTGCAGAGGCGAGACCGGCCATTAATTGAACGTGCATTTCCTTTCCTTTCTTATGCTCCTTCCTTCCTTTCTTACCTTTTCTTTCCGTATTTTTGACCAGTCCAATGATCTCGTTGGATTGTGATTTCGAGTCGTGGGATAATTCCAACTTGTTTTTCTACGGAATCATGAAACTTAATTTTTATTGTTTCCTTGCTATATATACACATATGTGTGTGCCTGACATGTTGAAAATCAAGAAGGATCCCAATGTTGTCGTGGTTCGGCATCACGCTGTATGACCGCATCCCACGGCTAAAGGCTACATGCAGCGTGAGGACGGCGACGGGTTGAACCTGTCGTCTCCTAGCAAAGGAGGAAAATTTTACCCATGGATACGGGTAACCGTGGATATCGGCTGATACGGTACCCACGCACCCACATGGGTAGGGTATAGACATAATTTTATACCTATGATTAGTACCCGTACACTACCCGATAAGTCATGTGTAGGGCACGGGTATAATCTTATACCCGTGGGTATTACCCATACCCTACCTGTTTGTGGACCTTTTCTGTGAAAATAAATGTTTTTTGTCAACATGCTATACTGTCAAATTGGATTGAGTTGGAATAAATATATTTTTGAAAAATGTGCCATCGATGAATGCAAAATTGTGAATAACTTATGCGTTGGTTGATCTAACCGTTTGGTACCAAATGGGTATGGGTACTTTTCGGATATGGATACGGTTAAAGTTTTATACCCGTGGGCATCGTATAGGTATGGTATTGCTCTACTCGTCCCGTACTCTTCCATTTCTATCCTTATTCCCATCTAAAGTTTGTTAGTTTTTTTACATTATGTTGGTTCGGCATCACGCTGTTTGTGCTCTTCTCGTGAGATTGCACGATTCAGTCGAGATCATTGCTCTGTAGGAACTGGCACACTTATATCGGGTAGAAGTGAAAGCCATAGCAGTGGCTGCGCGGCTGACCACCGAATGCGCCGTGGATGTGACACAACATGGCTCTATCAAGTCTCAACGGAAATTTACTTAGTGCCTAGACGAGGAATTTTTTTCTCTCAAGTTGCTAGTACTCCGTGCACACCGTCAACGCCCCCAGATCCCGCACCGCAGCTATGGTCTATGGGCAGCCGTTACCGGGACCCTCTGCCTCGTCATTGTCTTTACCCTCGCCATCTCCAGCCTCGGTCTCTTGCTCGTCGGTAACAATCCGGATAACCTCATCGCCATCTCCGGCCTAGGTCTCTTGCTCCTCGGTCGCAACCCGGACAAATTCGTCAACGTCTTCGAGTCCAAGGAGATCAGGGCCAAGCACCTGCCTCCGATGCCGGCGAAGCTCCCCAACTCACCCTCCCCGACCTCTTCTGCTCCGTCGCATGCGGTAAACCACCACGCTCATGCCCGCCTCTCGTCTCCTAAGGTTAGCATGCAACCCGGCTCGCCCCGCTCACCAAGTACGTCACAGGGACCCTTCACAGTCTATGCCAACTTCATTGTAACATCAGATGGACACGGAGACAGAATGTAACATCCCGGTGTTGGGGAATTTATCAGGATCTAAATATAATATGTGCATTTGCAACGCATGCATCTAAAAATACGGGAAATTTTGGCGCGAAAGTTTAAACGAAGCAAAGTGACCAATATTTCACTTGACATGATGAAATAGGTGTAGATCATCTGTTCGAGAGTACATTTGGAGTGATCTTTATAAGATGTATCTTACAAACCTAATCATTTGATAATGCAAATCAGTATTTCATATGACTAACATTGATTCAACAACAACTCTAACCTCAGGTCTATAAGTGACTTCAGAGAATTCAACTAGGTATCTAGAACTCAAAGAGGGGTGAGTATCCAAATCACATAACTCATGATTATACTTCCACAAATGAGTAATGCACAATTGAACCATCTCATCAACAGAGATGTTATATCCTACTCCCTCCGTCTCATATTAATCGTCTCAAAGTTGGACAAAAGTGAATGTATCTAACACTAAAATATGTCTAGATACATTCATTTTTGTCTAACTTTAAGACAATTAATATGAGACGGAGGGAGTATAAAACAATAACTCTATAAGTTATCAACCATTCACACAACATCTTTCTAAATCATCTAATAACTACTAAGTGAACCTTCACAAGTAAATAACAAAGGTTCAATTGAACACAAATGATACAAACAAGCATGAAATCAAACCCCATAAGTGGGAAATGACATAATAATTGTTATTAACATATTTATAGAATATGTACATATCTCATCACCCATAAAAGAAGTACCTAAAATAATAAATAGATCTTCCTAAATTATCGTTCAACCTTGATCATTACATATGATCTTCCAAAACCTCTATGACTGCAGTATGCATGACAAATATTACAAAAGAAGATTAGAAAGTAACAACATGACACTCTGAGAAACCAACTAACAACTATGACTTAAGTCATTGAACCCCAATAACCTTCATATGCTCATTGTCTCATTCATCTTATACAAGTGATCATATGAGACCTCAACACATCAATGAACCATTTGATCAACTTACTATCTTAAGTCCTCACTCCATAATTATTCTACACTCCTATTCAAATCAACATTCAACAACTAAAGTATCTATGGATACAACTAATGAATAACAACAAGTATAACCTCTATTAGATAAATTAAGTTGATAGCTAAGTAAAACTAATAATGTATGAGATAAGTACATACCTTAGGGGAAATAAAATAAGATGTTTATGGAAGAAGAATAAAAGCTTAACTAACTCTTAATCAAGATCTCTCTATTTTGTCTAGACTATCTTATTTTATTGTTTCCCAATCTTCTCTAAGTCATTCTACAAGAGAAGCAATCCACAAGAAAGGAGAAACTTAGACAAGAAGATCTGAAGAAGGATTCTTCAGATTGTTCTAGAAGTGTTATTCCAATCTATTATATGACTATTTGGAAACTCTTATATCTTGATATGATCTTATTAACTCCTCTTGAAATAGTGTGATACTCCAATGTTAGTTTTATATAGAAGTAGTTTGGTAACAAGTTTGCAACCTTGTTAACAAATCACTTTTGTGGGCTCTAACAATTGAGTGTCATATACAAATAAGCAGAAGGTTAGATAACCTTATAAATGTCAGCCATATGGATATGAAAAGTAATTTGGGGGCAAGCCTTGCAACCTTGTCAACAAATTCTTCTCATATGCATAGTCCAAATTGATGTTATAAAATACACCTACATTATGTTATATATACAACCATGATCCACACTAGGAGAAGAATAACAACTAGGAAATAAGAAACCACATTATCACTTAAGTAACATATTCAAGTCCGAAGTAAGAAGGAAACCAAGATAAGGAAGAAAACAAGTCACATGTTGCAACCAAGTGTTTGGTGTTATATAAGAATAATTTGGATACAAGGTCAGATCAACCTTGTAAACAAAATATTCCTGTAAGCATTAAAACAACCGAGTTTAAATAAGCTAATATTTATCATAACTGAATACATCACAAGAATGAAAAGGTTATGGAAGAAAATGAATGTATTTCACTAGGAGCTACAGATTACTACTGAAGCTAGTATCTGGGAACCAGTCCAGATTTACTATAAGCTCTAGTGGTGAATTTCTTAAGTCAAGACACCAACAAGGGAGAGAAAACACTTAGGTAATCCCAGAGATTATCCTGCTTGCAAAGGACCAAGGCAATGTCTGAAGAGAAGTGGCAACTAGATACAAGTACATCAGGCAATAGAAGTCAAAAAGGAGCAACACTGCCTCAGTAAGGGAGCATAAGCAACTATCCAGTGAACCATTAGGTAATGTTAGAGAACTTAGAATCTCTATTCCTTGTCAAGCTCATCAGAGACGAGGAACACATAATAATCTCTTAGATGGAAACAATTATCCACTAAGAAATAATAACAAGCCATTGCATCTAAATTTCTTGTGATATGTTGAGGTAGGTGGAAACAAGCTTAACTACCTTGTTTTCCAGATCCGTTTCATCCATAAGACAAATGGAAAATAACAAGAATTCATCCATACACCAACATGTAAATGAGTACATGTTTCTAAAACAAACATGGAATAATATCTATACTTGGAACCCTGGTGGAAAACAAACAAATAGATTCCAAAGTCACTCATGTTTTCCACTTAATTAAGTCCCTGATATATCCCACAGGGTTTGCACATATTTAATTAATATGGCAACAAAATTTAATAAGAGTTACAATTATGAAAGAGACATACCATCATAAAATAAAACAAGTAAATTTTCTAACCAAAGTGTTTCGTATGACTTGGAATAATATTCCTTAGTTGATGATTTTGACCATAATACATAAAAGCACTACCATGTAGTTTTACAAATTATTTTATAAAAGACTTGTATCTAAAATGGTCCAATTAAAACGTACCATTGTTTCAACAACATACTAGTGGTGTTGTTTTAATGTAATAGTTTATACGAAATAATTTTAAATCCATTAATAAATTAAATGGAGAAAAATAACAAAAACAGCTTTAATTTAGCACCCTAAGTAAAAAATTTAAATCTTGTTCAATTTCACCAAAAAAAAAACATGGTGAGATTTCATTTTTTATAAGGATTATAAATATAATTTTTAATAAATTTTCTGTTCAAAAAAAGGCCCTGAAAACAAGGAATTCTTCTCAGTTTTAAGACTTAAGGACTTATTTGCAAATAAAGAAAATGTCAGGGGTTATAAAAATTTGTCGTTTAGTTCCCTCTTTCTTCTTCCTATGCCAGAAGACATAGGAGAATCGATACCGTGGCCTTACCACAGCCACCTCCCGCTTGCTGTTCTCGCACGGAGATAACGACAAGATGTTTCGTGCCTCCTCTACTCTCTCTCACTTGCAGCTTTTCCTCTCTCTACCCAAGAACGGAACCGAACCCGAAAACCTAACCCTAGCTTATCGGGCTGCCTCTCGCTGCCGTTAACTCTGGCCACGCCAGAACGAATGGAGGCCACTGTGAGAACCACCATTCTCTCCTCTACAACCCCACCAATCCTCGTTTGCTGGGAAGCCCGGAGGCGGTCGGATTTATGCATCTTGTTAATCTCTTGCCGCCGGACACCGCGGTCGATTCCGGTCGATGCCACCCTTCCCCGGCGAGCTTAAGGGTGAGCTTACGAACCTCCGGGTGCTCTTAGTTCATTTTATTGCGCCCAAAATCGCGCCGCCGCCGTGCGCCGACCAGCGCCGCCGCGCCGATGGACACCAGCTCATCTCCGACGACCATTTGGTCATGTTGCAGCCACCTTTAGACTCCACTCGATCCCCTAGAGCTAATGGAGCTAAGAAATCAAACTAATTCGAAGCAGATCAACGAATTGCAGAGCCACAAGAGAAATCCACTCTGTTGCTGATGTCACCCCGACGTCAGCGTGACGCCAAGGGAATTTTCCATTTTATTTTTATTTTTGTTTTAAAATATAAACTGACACGTGGACCCCACTTGTCAATTTAAAATTGGCAGAAAAATCATTAAACTTAGAAATTCCATATCTTTAAAAATAATTATCAGAAAAATAGAAATAAAATATAGAAGTTATTAGTAACATATAATCTTAATGTTTACAAACTTTAAAAAAAATGTTTGGTAAATTTTAAAAATTAAATATTATTTGAATTTAAATTTATTCATTTAAAAATGAGAAAAATTATAAATAATAGAAAAATTCAGAAAAATACAAGTTATATACGAAATTGGTCAAAATGACAAATGAAACTCATAAATGATGTTTTCAAAGTCATTTGACAAATTTTTCACGTGTGCAATATTTTTCCTACTCATTTAATTCATTTACAATTAAGAAATTAATAACTTATTCACATATTTCCAGGAAGCTTCAAATGCTATATCAAATTAATGAGAAATGCATCTACAATTAAAATATGTAAAATATAAAACATTTTTTAACCTATAAACTTGTTTCTAAAAGTATAATGAAATTCTATCATGTTCCATTATAACCAGAAATAACTACCACAATATTATTTTCCTTATTAATAAACCCTCATGTTTTCACACCTACTAAACCTATCATCACAAGTCATTAGCAAGTTATGTGATGATATAGTTAGTTGTATTATTTCCTCATTTTTCAATTAAACTATTTGTCATGAGCTCTACACTTTTAAACGTAAAATAGAATGTGTTCGTTATCTTTTAAAAGTTGTTTTCAATGTGACATTGTCTTCTTGCCTAACCATGTGATAACACTTCTACCTAAGCATGATAAAAATTATTTGTTAGATAAATGTGAAACACATATAAGTCTAAAAGAAGTGAATAACATCATCGCCAGAAGTAATAAAAAACAATTCTAAGTCACCTAAAATCTGTGTGATTAAGTTATCATATAAAACGTAGCTTACACCTGTAAGCTGGAGTAATTTGAGGTTATTTTGCGATGCATCTCATTACTATGCATTACATTATTTTTCTAGTGTTTTCTGTAGTCCTTACCAGGACTACTTTGCTATCTTTCATATCTCGGGATTTTCTACGCGACCCTCGAACCCGAAGACATGGATTATTATTATTTCTATCTCAGAAAAGTTCATCACTTGCTCATATTCTTTGCAGTATTTCCTAACGAACTATTTGCAAAAACCCTATTGTATTACCACCTATTCTCAAAAGAATGCATGATCCTATATTTACAACAATATGAATAATTTAGTGACTACCCGAGTGGTAGTGTTCTGTTTGGTGGGCGGATGGGATCATGGTAAGATGAATAGGTCAAAGGAAGGTTCCATCTCCAGGGAAAGTATTACCTAGGAATTAACAACAAATGTCGTTAAGATTTTTGCACCGTTAATACCGTGTTAACCATGGTTCTTGTATGGGACGAGTAAGCCAGCTGTGATCTTTTCCCATTTGCATGTCAATGGACTACTAGAGACGTACGCCGTAGGTCTTGCGGGACTACATGCACATGGGTGGGATCCCTTAATTCCCACGGACTTTGTGGTCTTTGATGGTCTGCCCGGGGCGCCTAGATATCCATCGTGTGGGGTGGAATCAGATCTTAAACCTGCGTGAAAGAAATGGGTGGGCATGCGTTTTGTGGAGAAGCATGGTTTGGTTTGGATCAACAACCGGTCCCCACACCTAAGTGGGTGTGGACAGGAACGACCGCGTGGTTGTGCAACATTGTCTTGGTCGTCTATGGGTAAAGTAACGCACCTGTGCAGAGTGTAAAAGGATGTGGCATGTTACCCCCTGTCTAGGGAAGGAGCTGCGAACGCCGCAGGAAAGGCAACTTCATGAAGTTCTAGTCCTGTGAAGATTTTGCGGGCATAGTTTTCCAAATTAAAAGAAACCTCTTAAAGAAAAATTTCCAAAACCCTTGCATTATCTTATGACTCTTTCGAATCTAAAGATGTAGTTAGTGCATCAAACTACCCATCAAATATATCATGAACTTGTTGAGTAACGCTCGTTACTTATTTGTTCCCGTTTGACCCTCTTCTTAGAGCCGAAGCCCTTATGAAAGTCCTCATCGTGAATCCATCGATATCTACGTAAACTAGGTTGAGTCATATCTTACATAGCCAGTGAAGCATCGTCATCAACAATGCTGGTGGGGAGAAGCTATCAAGGTGTAGCCGGAGTCCATTCCTGGACTTAGGTTCTTACATCAGCCGTAGTGGATTAGGTTCTGAGCCAGAGATCTTCTCCATCTTGGAGCTTCGATTTGATTCTTCTCATGTTTCTCTTCCATGAGATCTTTTTTGATTCATTAAAGTGATTCTCGAGATTTTGTAATGAAAGTTTGTATCCTATAG
This sequence comes from Alopecurus myosuroides, assembly GCA_028641055.1. Classification (NCBI taxonomy): domain Eukaryota; kingdom Viridiplantae; phylum Streptophyta; class Magnoliopsida; order Poales; family Poaceae; genus Alopecurus; species Alopecurus myosuroides. The sequence goes on from CM054058.1 coordinate 29,824,638, forward strand.
CTTTGCTTGGACCTGCTATGTTTCTGCTGTACCACTCCGAGGGATGTAATATTCATGGATAAGTCCTTCTGTCAACGACTTGCGCACTACACATGCAGTTGTGTGCTGGATCACCGCACAGAAAAGGGTGGTGACAACACCTTCATGCGCGCTTCACGCCACGTCTCCATCTTCCTGTAGTGCGGAAGCATCACCGACTGTTTGTTGCTCCCATTGTACGTAATCCAGGTTAGGACATTCAATTTCTGTGTCGCCAATCGTTATGTAGTGCGTCTTCATTTGATATATTTTTTGAGTTCAGAGAAGATGCATGGAGAACATAATTGTGTTGAAATTTTCTTTACTTCCTCATCGTCAGTTTCTATGCAGAATTTAACTTCATATTTTGATCGTCTTCACGAGTCAAAATTCACCACACATTAGAGACTTTTTATGTTAAAAGGGCAATCTTACAAATCTGGAATTTATTGATATTTGACCAAATTGTAAAATGGGTTTCTCCGGAGTCCATGTGTATTCTTGCACTGATTCAGTTTCTTTTTTTAATTGAAAATTTTGATATTGGTTCTTCATGATATCTTGTATACTTTTAATGATTCTCTCCGTGTGTGCATGCACATTTGAAAATTAGTGTTCTGTGCTGTACTCAGTTCCGGCAGAAGTTGTGCAACTATTAGTGCTCTGCGCTGTCCTCAAATATGTTGTATCATCCGTGCAGATGTAAATTATGATGTAGGGTGCAAGCAAAAATATGTCACATCACTATGAAACAACCGTTGAGTTGCTTAGATTGTACCCACCTTTTCCACGTTTGTATGAAATAGGATTAAAGCAATCATGTGTATTCATGATTATTGATTTATGATATATTTCAGACTTTAGTGATATGCATTGCTCGGAGCTGGAGACATCGCAGCCCTTCTGATCCCAGGTTTATAGGGAACGAAGGGAACAAATTGTGATATTAAAGTCATATTTTTTGGTTCGTGATACCAATTTGTCGTACTGCTAGAATTAATTGGCATAGGGCTATCGTGAGGGAAAATCCTAAGGTCAAGACGACATCAGATGGGCGGATAAAATGTGGAGAGAAATTTGCAAGTATTCTTCCTACATGGATTTTTTCTGGTTTGTTCGGGTAACCGAGGCATTGGACCTAATTTGAAGAATTAATTTTGATTTTAATTGTTAATCTCGCTGAGTCAGTGATCCAATGGCATCACAGTGTTTCGATACAAAATATAAATGAAAACTTAAGATCGAATTATTGAATGGAATTTTGGTTTTGGTCATTTCGATCTAGGGCTATACCAATAAGAGCTTAGTGTGGGCGCCTTCATGACTTATTTTTTCTCTCCCGTTGCAACGCATGAGCATTTAGCTAGTACTCTTTAAGATTCATCATATGTGTGCGGAAAAAAAACTCCAATTACCTGGTGTATTGAGCGGCCCAATGGGCAGAACTCCTCGGATATGCTAAAGAGTAGGCTCAGATGGACCGGCGTTCAGTTCTACATGCACGACTTGACGCAGATGAGCGAATCTCAAACTATTTTTTACAACCATTAATTGTCCCAAAAAATGAACGTTGAACGGATTTTGTTTCAGTCAACATGGGGGTTAATGGATTCGTTAGGAAAAAAAAGAGGAAGTCATCATGCACGCGGGCACGCGGCCCTAAATTCGGGCCTTCAGGTACGGAATGGAAATCTTGGACGGTGTACATCAGCAGTTCAGCACTGCAAGTCTGGAACCCACTCACCAAAAAAAAAAAGGAAAACCCCAGTACATTGTTTTTCAGATCGCTCGGTCGATTTATATGGACGAGGCTGCCGTCGAGAACCCTAACGATAATCCCGGCGTCGCCGCCGGCGAGACGCCGGAGCCAGACGCGCACAGCCAGTTCCACATCCACCTGGTATGCTGCCTGTGCTGCACGGCGTGCACGGTCCTCGCCCCGTCCGCCGGCCTGGTGCTGCTCTTCTGCCGCTCCGCCCACGCCGCCACGGCCATCCGAGTCCTCGCCGTCTTCGGCCTCCTCCTCGGCGTCGTGGGCCTCGCCTTCGGAGCCTACCTCTGCGCCGATGCCGCCCGCACGTGTGTCCGTGGGAACTGCGAGGGGATGCGGCAGGACGAGGTTCCGGTCGTCGCGGGCGTAGCATAGGGCGTCATGCGCAGAAGCTTTCGGTCTGACCACTGATAAAATCTAGCTATCTCCAACAGAGAAAAAAAGAGGGAGATGAGGATGAGCACATCCAAATGTAAGCGCCACTTCCTCATCATGTGTCTTGGAGGCCATTCTGATTTTCAAGAAAAGCTTCGTTCTTCTTGCATATATTTGGCTAACCTCAGCCTAGTTGGCTGAGCACAACTACATGTTTTCACAAGATTCACTCTGGTCCATCCGATGGCAATGTTTCTAGCCCGAGGCGCAGAAACCTTCCTGTCGAGCGAGTGATGTCGGAGAAGCGCGATCACACCTCGAAGAGGTATCTTTGCCCTAACAAGCAACCAAACCACTATAATACATGTTCTAGTGACACACAGTGATTTAGTTGTGACCCTGGCGCTCCGGAGCCCCCTCTCAGGCGAAAAAGCACCCTGTTAACCGAACAATCAACTTTCTCGGTCTACCCCCTCACCGGCGTGCCGGAAGGGGATATCATTGTAAATTTTTTGCTCTATTCTGTATGGTTAGTACATAGGAACATGTAGAACAATAGCCCACCTCAAGTTTTCACAAGATTCCCTCATGTCCGGTGTTTCCAGCCCGAGGTGGAGAACCTTCATGCTGTACGAGTGATGTCGGAGAAGCGCGGTCACACCCCGAAGAGGGATTTTTGCCCTAACAACCTACGACACCACTATAATACAAGTGATAGTGACACACAATAATTTAGTTGTGACAAAGGGACCCGTTGATCGAACCGTCAACTTTTTCGGTCAACCCCCTTCCCGTCGTGCCGGAATGGGTTAGGATTGTAATTTTTTTCTCTATTGTGTTCGGCTAGTCCATGGGAACATGTAGAAAAGTATCCCACCTCATGTTTTCACAAGATTCTCTCCGGTCCGTCCGATGGCGGTGTTTCCAGCCCGAGGTGCAGAAATCTTCCTGTTGGGCGAGTGATGTCAGAGAAGCGCGGTCACACCTTGAAGGAGGATATTTGCCCTAACAACCTACCACACCACTATAATACATGTGCTAGTGACACACAACGATTTAGTTGTGACCCCGGCACCCCCTCTAACCCGAAAAAGGGCCCCGTTGACCGAACAGTTAACTTTTTCGGTCTACCCCCTCCCCGCCGTGACGGAAGTGGGTAGCATTGTAAAACTTTTTGTTCTATTGTGTTTGGTAAGTCCATAGGAACATGTAGAACAGTAACCCACTTCTTGTTTTCACAAGATTCCCTCCAGTTCGTCCGATGACGGTGTTTTAAGCCCGAGGTGCAGAACCTTCATGTTGAGCGAGTGATGTCGGAGAAGCGCGACCACGCCTCGAAGAGGTATCTTTGCCCTAACAACCTACCGCACCAGTATAATACATTTTATAGCGACACACAGTGATTTAATTGTGACCCCGACGTCCCCTCTCAGGTGAAAAAGGGCCCCGTTGACCGAACATTCGACTTTTTTATTCTACTCCCTTCCCGACGTTGGAAGGGGGTAGCATTGTAAAACCTTTTGATCTATTGTGTTTGGTTAGTCCATAGGAACATGCAGAACATTATCATTTAATTAGAAGAAAAACTAAAAATTACAAAGCTTACAAACAACTCAAATTAATTTATACGTACGTCACACGCTGACAACAAATGAGAGCAAAAATTTCTTCAATCTTCTCGTCAGTTATCTTCTCCTACGGCTGATGCCAGGCCATATGGCCCTCCAAAGTAGTGGCCTCCTGACGCGATGACCAGATTGGGGTCTACCACCTGCTCCACATGGATTAGGACAGTATGCAGTAATGTCCTCTTCTTCAGGGGCGAGAAGGGGTTGTCGAACTACGTCATAGAAAGTTGGCACTTCAGATGGGTTCTTTATCCTCGCCATCATCTTCAGGTACCAGCTGTCCTCTCTGGCTTGAGCATCTCGACGAGCTGCCCACCAAGCCGTTTGATGAATAGGTTCACGGCTTGGGGCTCCCACACCTTCTATGGGAACCTCTGAAATCTCAGCTTCGTCAGGTACGACAACTCGAATGCCCGCCCACCATGTCTGCGATGCTAGCGGCTAAGCACGAGCGTCTCTCCATTGGCAATGAGGGCACGTTTGGCATGAAGGACGTGAGTGTAGTCCTCAGCCGAATGGAAACACACGAAGAAGCCAAATGGCGGCGCACAAACCTCCACGTTCATGGCGTGGCGGTTTACACCACATTGCTTCAGGACCGCTGCCACTATGTCCTCCGGCGAAAACCGGTGGCCGGCTACCTTCCACCTTGGCCATCAGAGCGTGGCCGGAACACTTCTCTACCAGCTTGGCCATGCCGGGAGTGCGGGACAACACGCAGTGTCCGCGCTCCGGGCGGAGTTCAGACTCACCGCACCTCCTCATCTTCTGCTAGAACCCTAATGCTTTGTATACGAGTTTGAATGAACTACAACGAGTGCAAAAATTGAGTGCCGAACATGTCCGAAAAGTGGGATATATATAGTGTCGTGTGCCTGATGAAGTGGCGGAAAGAAAAATTGGCACATAAGAGGGGTTGGCCGAGTATTACCACGAAAAACACTCGGCAAACCCTGAATAGTAGGGACGGGCAGAAAGGCGCGTATGGGAAAAATTCTCCCGCCAAGTATTTTCCGAGTGGGAGCTCCAAAGCACTCGGCAAGATTTGAACGAACGGGCGCGAAGTACGAACTTTTTCGCGCGCTTAGTTTGCCGAGTGGTGACATAAGTGCACTCGGCAATGTTTCGAATGTAAGGGCGCAGAAGGGGATTTTTTTCGCGCGCATTTATTGCCGAGTAAAGCACTCGGCAAAAATTCGCTGCGTTACGGCCAGTCCGCTGTTTGTTGAGTATCCGTTGCGAAAGCACTAGGCAAAAAGACGACCCCGTTTCGACATGGACGATCCGTATGGAAGATGCTAGGTGGCCTCGTCGTTCACCGAGTACACCGTTGTGCCGAGTGTCGCTGGGTTGTTCGCCGTGGCCTATTGGTATGCCGAGTGCTGCATGTAGAGCACGCTTGGCGAACAGGGTCGTTGCCGACATATTTCGTTTTGCCGAGTGCCTGTCGCAGGGCATACTTGGCGGATACTGTGTCTGCCGACTACTCTGGATTTGCCGAGTGATTTTCCTGCTTGGCATCCAGGCCCGTATGCCGAGTATCCCGCACTTTAGCACTCAACACAGAGGAGAAGGGTCGGTGACGACGAGTTTTTTGGTAGTGATCGTAAATTTATACATGTAGTGCATTCGTGCAAAATTATTATTAGGGCATGTACAATCGTTGATAAGGCTGTCTTATCTTAACTTCGCCACGTTATATAGACATGACAAAAAAACATGTTGTACAATAGGCTATTTTTTAGTCGTAATCTTAACAATTAGATATCCTAAATATGTGGTGAGACAATTATGCCAAGAGGTGATCTCTTAGCTAAGAGAAGGCAAACGTCTTTTTTCTGTTTCTCTCTCGTCCAACTAAGCAATTATCCTACGTGTCATCGTTAAGAGAGAACCATTATACATGCCCTTATAGCCAATAAGAGATACATGTCGGAAAGTGACCGATCTACTCCGATCCATGTGTGGCGGTCGAAGATTAGCCTAGCCCGGCAAATATATATGGACAAGGTTTTTTTTTCTTTTTTTGAACACTCGCGCCTCTTAGCTTTATTCTATAGACGAAAACTTCTCTGTTTGAACAATATCAAACAGATAGCCAGGGGTACAACAAAATCCATACTTCCTTCTACTACTAATGAATTCTTAGCACAACTATGAGCAGCCCTATTAGCAAAACGACCAGCATAATAAAGCTTACACCCCTGAAAACCTCTTGCCACTTCCCTCATATCCTGTAGTATATGATAACCTACGGATCTATCTTCCTGCTTGTTCTCCCAAAGAGCTACTACACTCGAGCAGTCAGTAGCTATCTCGATCTTCCTGAACCCCTTCTCTTTAGCCAGGTACAGAGCATCACAACAGGCTAGTAACTCCAGCACTCCAGGGTCATCAATCCCCAGATACCTCGTGCATCGACCGGCGATGAACTCACCGTACTCGTCACGCGCTACCACCCCTGTACCACCAATACAGAGTGTAGAGTCCACAGCCGCGTCCGTATTCAGCTTGATCCAGCCCTCCTGCGGTCTCGTCCACTTCTTGTCAACTGAGGCCATTCTTGGTTCTCCCCGAGGGATTTCCAGAGCCTTAATAATATCTTCGATGATCACCATCGATTGGTTGGGTTGGTATTTCTCCTCCCCATGGGTATATCTATTCCGGCTATGCCAAATATGGACAAGGTTGTTGACATCACATGTGCACGCATCTTTTTCTTTCTTAAACTCCGAAAACATTTTTGTGTGTCCTGAAAATGGCGAGAGACCGACCCGCAGTACTACAGTACAAGGACGACGACCGACCCGCAGTACTACCGTACAAGGACGACGACCGACTTGCTAATAAGTCGCATGCAATTTCTTTCAAGTGTTGATTTATTTCTTTTGGTTCTCCCTTGCAGACTTGTCGCCGGTCAAAGGCACGTGCATCCATTTCGTACCATAAAATAGCGCAAGAAAAATTATATTGCGAAATTGGGTGGCTAGTATAAATAGGAGCATCTTAAACGGAAGGCTCGAAATGAGCCCGGCTTTGAATTAACGAAGCCAACAACCGGCAAAGAGTTACAACTTACAACACACACCAACCAACTGGGGATACCAGCTACACACAAGAACAACAACAAAAGAAGACTACAAAAGAGATTAGACACAAGCAAAAAACTAGGCAGACTAGACTAATGCTTGATCCAGATGAACGCGCGCTGTCTTCTTCTCCTGCACGGAAGCATCGCCGAAACTGTCTACTCCCACAATCCTCAACCACACCAACACTTCCACCTAGAGGATCAAACATTGAGCATGGGACCTAGGAGGACTCCAGCATCCAAAGGAGGGGTATTCGAACGACGCCTTCATGAAGGTAAACAACACCTAAGAGTGTCGTCGTCGTCGGCCGATAACAAGGACCTGCAAAGCTTTCGCCAAACACCGCACCTCCAACCATGGGGCTCAACCTTGTCACTGACCAAAACACATGACAACCAGCGAGAAGGAGATCGCTAGTGTCTCCCAAGGCCAGACGCCAACTAGGAAAGCCCCCCTGGGCTCCGGAGGCGAATGCCAAAAACAAGGAGAGATGTCGTGTAGAGGACCGTGACAATGGCGAGCTCATGGGGAGTATGGTAGACGCTACAGGAAGCATGCCAAACCAAGATCTCCGAGAGGGAAGGTTGAAACGGAGGGGTAGAATCCAGCGAAGAGGATAAGGAGCTTCAAGGTGACGCCTTCAGGGAGGAGAAGGGCACCCAAAGGTGTCGTCGTCACCGGCAATGGCCGCAGCCTTGCAGAGTTTTCACCCAAGCTCCAAATCCAACCCGAACGCCACATGCCACCCCGAGGACACAGAGAAGACGGAGCTTCAGCCGCTGCAGTCGACCCAGCCCCCGCGGGTCATGGTGCCCGAGCCTTTGCTAAGAACACCAGCAGCACACGCACGAAAGATCACCAGATCGGACCACACCCAGGCCGTGCTCGGCCCAAATCAAAAAACCGCACCAACGGCATCAGATCTGGCCGGAAATTCGACGGCAAGTCAACGGAAACGATGGCTGCCGCAGGGAGGTGCAGCGAGCCGGCCGCCCCCGCCCGTCCCGCCTGGGATTGGAGAGCCCTGCACCCGAGCAGGGGCGAACTCCATGGGAGGGAGACGCGCCAGATTAAAAGCGGCCCTAGCGCCTCAGATCTGGCCGGAACGTCGACCTCCGGCCAGTCACCGGATGGCCGCCGGAGGGGACGTGCAGCGAGCTAGCCGTCCAGCCCTTCCCGCTTGGGATCTGGGAGAGCCCCGCACCCGAGCAGGGGTCACCTCCACGGGAAGGAAGGCAAACGCCAGCAGGACAAGATCTGGTTCAGCTCCAGGCGAGAAGCAGACCGGGAAGCCCCTACTCCGCCGGCCACCGAGCTTCCGAGCCACCCGAGCACCACGAAGAGACCCACATGGCGCCAACGGCCGCCATGGCTCCCCCAGCACCCTGTGGCCAATGACGCTAGCACCCTGTGGCCAACGACGCCAGCACCGTGAGAAACGAAACAAACCGCGAGCAGGGACCTCGCCGCCGCCGTCGGCCTCACAGGCTTCGCCCGGCGGCGTCCTCCGGCGGCGGCGAGGAGGAGGAGGGAGGGGGGGTTGTGCCGGCGGCTGCTAGGGTTGGGGTGCCGCCCGAGTCGCCCGAGTGCAAAAATAGGAGCATCTGGAACCACAAGCACAGGCCACTACCCCAGCCAACCTTGTACACTGAAATCATGTATGGACAGAGAGACGAGCCCAATGGCTCCAAGGCTGTAAGCCTCCTGCTCCGCCTGTCCACGCTGATCCTGGCCCTCGCGTCGGCCGTCATGATGGCCACGCTGGGCGACTGCACCATCAACGCCGCCACCTACAGATACAGAGACTACGGCGCCTTTGTGTACCTGGTAGGGTCCAACGTCGCCGCGGCCGTCCTTGAGGCCGTGGCGATCTACCTGCAGCTTAGCAGCGCCGGCGCCGGCGACGACGATGACACGAGCAGCCAGCTCCCTGGGGTTGTTCTGGTGCTCGTCGATGTGCTGGTGCAGGCACTGCTCTACTCGTCTACGGGCGCGGTGTATGCCGCCGTGTACTGTGTGCCGCCGTCCGGCGATCAGGTGGGACGGTCCAAGCTGTTGTCGCTGGGCGCCTGCGTCTCCGTCGGCCTTGCCGCCGTGGTCAAGGACGTTTCGCTGCCATTTTCTGTATGGCCCAGCTCGTCGGACTGATCCAGGTAACAGACACGTATGTACGGCCAGAGTATGTATGTATGTACTCCCTCCGTTCAACAATAGATGACTTGCATTTGTCTATATATGGATGTATCTAGACACTAAAACATGTCTAGATACATCTATATATAAATAAGTGGAAGTCATCTATTGTTGAACGGAGGGAGTACGGACGTTTGTATGTTGAGTTTTGTAATGGTATATCGCAACTGTATGCCTCCAGGTGTGGTGGTTATTACTTATTGGATACTCTCTCGGTTTCAAAATACTCCTATATGAATTCTATTTTTCTAAATATGGATATATGTGGACATGTTTTAGTGTAGGCATGTATGCATATTTAGACAAATAAAAGTCATATATACTGAAATGGAGGGAGTACATACTCAGCGACTCCTAAAGTTTAAGAAGTTGATGTTGGGACTATTGTGAGTGTTGGTGCCTCTATTTAGTAAGTACAGCGCAACACCTCCCCAGAGACCTGATTTTTTGTCTGAACTTGCGCCGATTTGTGGTTTGGAGTTACTTCCAATTATGGTTGCTCGACAATCTTAAACATTATCCGACATGGTGAGAAAAAAGAATAATGATAATTTTATAGAATATGGAAATTTATTTTTAAGGCCATGCGTGAAAGTTTAGACTTGAGAGAAATAGTCCTCATGTGTCAATATACATGGACAAATAATTTACCAACCCAACCTACGAAAAAATTGACCGTGTTCTGGCTAGCGCTGAATGGAAGCAAAAATTCAGTTCACGTATTGCAAAAGGGGTGTTGGATCACATGGTTTACTATTGGATTCTAGTAATATAAGCACGTATAGTGAAATCCATTTTGGCACCTACATATGTATCCGGTATTTCAAAAACATATTTTAAAATGATAAAACAATTTGAAATACAAATTTGTGAATAAATATTCATATTTGATGTATTCACAAAGTGGTTTCGCGGAAAACCGATATTTTTTGTATCCGATGTAAAAATGACAAAAAAAAAATCGCGTGAGAAGTTTTATTTTAACTCCAAAATTTATCTTTTCTACACAAGTCATAAAATACATCGGTTTTTCGTGAAACGACTTTGTGAATGTATATATAGGATGTTAAAATCTATATGCGAACTTAGTTAATGATTTATCATATTTCTAAATACATTTCAAATAAAGAGTGCATATGCACCCGGAAGCAAAAACACCACTCCCGCACATATTCTCATTTGAACTATCCTTTTTTTTGTGCGGATTGTTTTAATGAGAAAATGATTTCTGAATATGAAAGAGAACTAGCTGGTTAAACCCCTATACAGCTATGGCTGAATAAGATTATGCATCTTAGGTAATTTATGTGGAGATGGTCCAAGAATGCATGTGGTTTATAGACTTGAAAAGGAACGCCTTTTGAAATTGATTGATGAACTCGATTCAATGGAAGAACAGATCCATCTCCCATTGGCTAAACGACCTGCTAAGAGGCATTTCATAACCCACATGTGTAGAGGATCACCCGTAATATTTTCGATAACTAAAAGTGTCAAACTCAATGAGGAGTTTTTTTAGAAATGGAGGTCTACCCCCAGCCTCTACACAAAAATGATGCACACACCTGTTTTTATTAAATAATATAACAGAAATCACCATGTCATTAACATTGGACAAAAAACAGATCCATCTCACATTGGACAAAAAACCCTAACGAACGGGCACTTTCTCTGAACTGGCTCGCGGTCCCTAGAGAACTTTTTTCATGCATGTCGTGGTTTGTTATTTTGTGGTTGTGGAAACGTAGGCATGGGGTGGTTTTTCGAAATACTTTTGGTGGTATATGTCTCGACTATCTCTTACCATTTTGTATCAAATTTCTGACATATACTTTGATGAAAACATATAGATTCGGTAGCCATTAGAGCAACCCACTTTCACCTGTTACAGATAGGTCGATCGTATTACCGAAGAAATGTTAAACTGAACTTGTGCAGCGGAATTATCGATCAGCAACATCAGAATGAGATTGATATGCCCAAGGTATCCTCGAGGTGAGCTAAGAACGTGGCGAGGTCCGGCCAGCTCGCCGCCGTCACGAGCATACCGTCGGTGACGGATCCTCGACGCCCTCCACGGTGACCGCGCCGGCGAGGCTGGCGATGACTCTTATGGGCGCTTCGCTTGCGCATCTCTTGCTCCGCCACGGCGAGCAGTAGGTTCTCATGGAAGCATACACATCACACATATACATCTCTGATTGACAATCATAACTCACTACCAGAAACCGGAAACAAATTATTAGGATATTTTCTTGATCTTGGCACTATGATCTTGTCGTTCCTATCCATATGTAGACCGATGACCAGTGACCTTGACGCTGTTCTTTGTTATCCGCGCGATGGCCTTTTGTGTACTGGAAGAGTTAGCGGAGGCCGATCGGGATCAGGAATAATTGAAGATCGAATCGGAAGCAAGTTTGTGGGCTCGCTCCGATTTGTGTGTTGGGACACGGGGCACTCACCGATCCAAAGATATGAACTCCGACATAACCAACAAATTCGTATCCGGATACAATTCCTATGGATCGGACAAAAACACATATACCTGCATATATACCAGGAGCGTCGTGCACGCACGCACGAGTAGACGTACTTTCATGTCCGACATCGAGAACGCCGGGGACGGCGATATCTCTGCGATGGCCGAGCCGGACACGACGAGCGAGCTCGGCTTCACGTGCTTCGTCGCCTGCATCGGCACCGCGGCCCTCGCCTAGCGGCGGCCCTGGGCGTCGCCGTGGGCACCGTCTTCTGTTGCGTCGCCGTCCATCTTTGTGTCTACGGGGACACGAACGGGGAACAGCACGGGGACGCGCCGCTGCCCGTGCAAGAAGCTATGGATTAATTTTATATTTATTATACTTTTTCAACTTTGTAATTATTAGCCGTCCTGGCGCGAAATTATTTTTTGTGTTGGCTCGTGTTTTTGTATGGAAAACGCTTCTTTTAGGGCGACCTACAACGCCCTTCTGTAGGTCGCTGCGAGCGCGAGCAAGGGCGAGCGAGCGAGCGCCGAGCAGCGCTGCTTTAGGCCGGCCCATTTAGCGTATATAGGCCCAATTAGTATCAAGTTAGTATTTTGGGCCCAGTTTTTCGTGTCTGGGCATACAAATCACGTGCAGCCTTTTATTTGCTAAGTGTTCTTCGTCATTTCGGACACTGTTGCGTACGTGTGTAAAATTTGTTACAATTTCGCACCTTTTTTGTTGAGAAACCACAAATGAGATGTTGCAATGTTTTCTGGATGATTTTCTAAAAAATGTGTATATGTTTATTAGAATCTATTTGGAATGACATGTTTACGTGCTCCTTTGCATGTTGTAAACATGTAACTTTTTTGTTGCTATCGGTTTACCTTTTTGTTGAAATAGGTGATGATTTTTGTTGCAATTGTAACAGAGACAAATTGTTTTGTTGCTTACCAACTTTTTAATTGATACAATTTTTTTTATTGCAATAGGTTGCGATTTTTGTTGAATTGCTTGAACTTTTTTGTTGCAACGAAATAAACACATTGATTATCTATTCTTTGTAACATTACTTTTTTTCGATTTGTTTTGGAACAATTTGTTGCAATAATTTTTTTTTGTACACAGGGTAATAATTTTTGTTGCGATACCTGTCAATTTTGTTGCAATGGTATTTTTTTGTAATTATCAAGATAACGGAGGGCAACATGATATACCTCTTCGGTTAACTGGTCCATTGTGGAGTGCGGGTTCAGTTTCGAAAATAGTCAGGGACCAAAATAAAAAAATGTGATTTGTTGATTTGTAGCCATCTGATGAAGATCTAACGGTGGGGGAGGAGACCTAAAAGTTGCTGGCGTAGGTCGCCCTACGCCTAGCGCTCGCCTTTTTGTATATAATTAGGAGATGACGAGGGGAACACAATATACCCCTTCGTTTAAGTGGGTCTGCTGTGGATTGCATGTTCTATATCCGAAAAAAAGAGGGGCTATACTGCAAAAGTGCGCTGTGCTGATTTATGTGCGTTGGATGACGATCGGACGGCTCACGGGGGGACCAAGATTTGTTTGGCCTAGCGCTGGCCTATTTTTTATCGGATGAGGAGAGGATCGGATAATGATCGGATACACATGCGGATGCGGATAATATCGGACTATGGATACATATCGGAAACATAGCGGATTCAGACCGAAAACAGGTAAAACTTATCGGATAAATACGTATAAAGGTAGTTAATGTCACCGTGCATAAAATAACACTAGAGAGCTGTCAAGCATTCAAAATTACCCAAAACAAATATAGTAATTAAATAGTATTTAAAAGTGCCCTAAAATGATTAATAATTTGCAATATGAATTTGCATCTAGCAAGTAGGAAGTTTTGTAGGGATAAAATAATAGCTCACCTCTTGAGTGGTTTTTACCGGAAGCAACTTGTGCATTGCGTTAAGATGTTGAATATAGGTCATACTAAGCTACGAACGGGTGATTTTGTCTATGGATCAATGTATTATATCTATATTTAGGACAATAGTGCAATGTTAAATAGATTATCCTAATTGATAAGGACGGATAATCAGCGAATAAGTCCGTCGGATCATAGCAATACCATATCCTTTACCATATCCGTCGGATAAATCCATATTCACGTCCATATCCGGAGGATTACTATTATTGCATACCATATCCGTGAAAACGGATTCGGATGCGCATTCGGGGAGGAAATTACCCGTGCCATTTACATCGCCAGTCATCGAGAACCAGGATTGACAAAGAAGTCTTATAAGCAACACATGTAGAAACTAAAAGACAGGACTGGATAAAATGTTTATTCTAAATTTGTCGAGAAAAAAGTTAAATATCGAAAACAATCCCTATGGTTTACTGCAACCACCGTAGTGAGCGGACGCAGTCCAACTTTACTGCTGCAAAGACGAACACTGGAAGAGACGCCGAATCTCCATCATTGTAAGATTTGAGAAAAGACCATCTGTAACAAGACTTTATGAGTAAATGAACAGACATGCTGCATGCAATGAGACACATGTCGATGAGACACGTGGACAGAGAAACGTCCCCGTACTGTCTTGTACCAAGATCTGTCGCCTTCCATCCACGAAGTCATAGAGGAACAACAGATACACAACCTTCTGACCAACATGCTCGTGCCGTCCGCCAATGTCGTCATGTTTAACTACAAACGCTAGCGACACTCCGAGAAACCGATCTCGCCAGATCTTAAAAATGGCGAGAAGACCAAGCTGCCGATCCAAAGAGCCGTGCAAGACACGATGACGTCAACTCCGAGAAGCTGCCGTGAAGGTTGCCACCGGTTCGGGAGTAGCGTTCAGGCATATTTATTATCCCCACTCCACTCCCACCATCCCAACGACGCACCACAGGAAACAGAGCCAAAACCTAAATACTAGACCAAAATGGAGGGATGAGGTCCCGTCTCCCTCCTGCTACCAGGGCGACAAGCGGAGGGAGAGAGGACAAGCGATCTGGCCGGTGGAGATCGGGGATGTTTTTCCACCGCCTGTATCTCCCGCGGTAGGCATCCAAGTTGTTAATCTCCTGCGGTAGGCATCCAAGTTGTTAATCTGATATAGATTTTTCTTTTATAAGCAAGATAGTTAAAAAAAAGTTTGATCCCTGTAAAATGATTTCTTTTTTTTCATTAATATGCATTAATGTTTCGAAACATGGACAAGAACTTTGTCACAACCCACCAATTAAAAACAATAGAACCACCAAGTTAATTGTGACAAGACCCGTAAAACCCTTACAATTGAATGAATATCACCAAGGAATGCAACTGTAGTGAGGATCAATGGTCGACCTCGCCGCTCACACGTACACACAACATATAGACGAGAGGGAACCAACAACTTTTTCAAGGAATGCCATCATCATCACTCTTGCTTCATCTAGTGAATTCAATGACCAAAGACCCTAAGTCGCAATCGATGCCAGAACCAATGTCAAACCATACCGAACATTCGACCCAACATGTCGAGGAAGTGGTAGCTCCCACTTTGACGATGATCTTCACATGAGAAAGTTAGCTTGAACCGACAAAATCATGCTTGATAGCCCACTATTGACACAACAGTACTGCCAATCAAGTGCTAGTTGCCAGCATGTCGTCTCGTGACACAAAGGTTTGTTTTCGGTGATTAATGAGAGGAAGCGACACATGAACTAAAAAAAAGATGTTCGTTTATCGGTGAAGAAACATAGGCACGCCATCACTCGCATAGACTCCATTGTCATCATTGCCACACAACTCATAATGACACCGGATCTAGAGTCGCCGCTCTAGCTCTAGTCTGAGTTGCTCCATGACGATGCTACCATGGAGGGATACGAGCCTAGAAACACAGCTATGTGGTCTTCACTCATCCTAGTGCAGCCAGTTGTCAATAAGGAAGCCAAATTGCCTTCACTATAGGCCACACATTGGTCTTCACTTGTCCACTATACAACCCCTCAAACCCTATCGTTAGCTATTTGTTGGCGTAGGCACATTGCACCTGTAAACGCCCTAGTCATATTGTAAGATGAAACCGATCTCCTTCCTTCTCGCCACTATTATATCTCCTTTTGATGTAATCTTTTCAGCACATCATCATATCTAACACGCACGCTGACCCAAGATGAAGGGATATATATTAAACCAAGATATTTAATGTTCATCACAAGGTATTTTTCTCTTCATTAAGAGTTTAGTAAACCCTTGTTTTCTCGGTGTGTCGTCCATATGGTTTCAAATTTGTATCTGCTGCCTAGTGTTGCAAAAAGTATGACAACTGGTTACGTCACATTGGTCACAAGTACCTAATCATCATCGGGGTGGGAGAGAAATCTTTCGCTAGTAGAAAACATGCCTTTCGTCCAGCCACGGCCGAGACTAATGGTCCGTACATGTCGCCCCGGAAACGCCCAAGCGTACGTCACCCTTTAGTCCTGGTTCGTTAGGGCCTAATAGTCCCCGTTTGAGATACAAACCGGGCCTAAAGGGGTTGATAGAGATACTATTATGTAAATGAGAAAAATATAAATAATATTATCACTCATCCGGGTCAGTGTGCGTGTTAGATATCAATTCAGGACTACTCATCCGGGACTAGAGGCCCCACCTTTTGTCCCGCCGCCCACGACCCGTGACTACAGGACAGCCCACGGGGAGCGAGCTCCCGGGGCAGGACATTTAGTCCCTGGTGGTAATAAAATCTAGGACTCGATTCTTTTTCTCTTTTTTTCCCGATTTTCCTTTTTATTTAGTTTCTATTATTTTTATCGCTAATCATTATTCCTTAATCTCAATTAATTTTTTTTAACTCTAATCACTTTTATTCTCTCTGAACTGACAGTAGGTCACCCATTCTCAGACTACTCCACTCTCAGCACGCTTAAATTCTAGATTCCTTCACTCTTAGCTTCCAAGAAACAAATCCTGTTTTACTAACAATAATATTGTGTCAATCATGTTAACCTTTGAACTATGATGTCGCACGACTTTATTTTGTGAATCCAAAAAATATTTAGTTAATCATAAATAGATAAGTAATACTAATATTGAATTCAAATAATCATTAATTAATTTAAATGATAATAAATTTTGTTGCTTTATATATATTGAATATCCGTAAAATCTAAAATTGAAAAATGATATTGTCTAAGTAGATTAGAAAAATTAGAGAAGTTCAAATAAATATGATCGACACCTTACATATCATATTTTCCATCATTAATTATATATAGATCGATATGTACAAAATTTACTCCAAATTGTTAGTCATTTCATCATATTATATGATCTTCGGATATATATTTTTACTACAAATTGCTCAGATCGATCATGCATATATATATATATATATATATATATATATATATATATATATATATATATATATATATATATATATAATTAAATAAGGACATTTAAAATAGACCCCCTATTCAGCACCTTGGGTGTAGAAAACTTATTTTGCACCCACAATTTTTTTTACGTTCTCAAGTAAAAAATTTATGTTAGTTATGCAATTATTTACGTTCATGTTTGATCCATAAGAGAATACTCGGCATAAAAAATGAAAAAACATGAGTCATAGCAACATAAAATTCATAAAAACAACGTAAAAATGTGTATTTTTCATTATTTTTGTAGGGTCACGTAAATAAAAGTTTTATATCATGTATATATTTTCTTACGTTTAACTCAACATAAGGAATATGATAAAATTTACGTGACATAAAAATCCTGCACGGTTCAAAAGATACAAGATGAGTATAGAATAATTATTCTGCACCCTAGGTGTCAAATAGCGCATATATATATATATATATTATTCTGTTAATTTACCTATATATATACATAAATAAATAAATAAATATATATATATATATATATATATATATAGAGAGAGAGAGAGAGAGAGAGAGAGTACATAAGTCTTCTAGGGATCGAATATAAACATCACACCAAGCAATACATAATATATATATAGACGACACACACACGGTGAACTAGGTGTGTCACACAGCGTCACGAGAGGCTCCCATCTACATGAACAACTCGTCTTCCGAATCCCAAACAGTAGGAGACCGGGGGCAAGGTGAAGCTGCCATAGCTGAAGATACTGATCATATGGTACAACTCGTAGGCAACGTACCCATCAATGACTGCATAATCAATATTGACCTGGTCAAGTGAGCTCTTCTCCCAAAGTTTGTTCCCGAAACTGGGAAAATCTTTATTCATGCTACTGTACTTCTCACCGATCAATGCGGCTGCCACATCAGTCATGAAAGTCCTCTCACACTTAAGCTGGAACAGGTCCTGGAGATCAATATGGCACGAAGATTGTATCTCAATACCCCAGGTGTTCCTGATCTTTGACCTGTCATTCCTTATATCAACGATGGCAAAACGTATGCCGCTGTTGCCAAGGAAATCCATCAGTTCTCCACAATGTTTGTCACTACTGCAACAAAAAAATGGAACAAATGTTAATAACGCTGCAACTATTATATTGTTTCAAATACAGCCAACAAATGGAACAAATAATATTAATACCACTGCAACAAGTAATGCAACAACAAATGAAACATATGATATGCAACAATTATATATTTCAATGCAACAATAAAATGGAATAATTGTTAAACACCACTGCAACAAATTTATTCTTTCCAATGCACATATATATATATAGGATTCAAATGGGAACAAATTATATATGGATCGGAATTTCCAATACACATTATATTTGATATAGGAATACAAATGGAATTTCCAATACACATCGCTGTATGAATACAATGGATACACGTACATGTTGCTATTCTATGCAATTTCCGATCCTATATATATATAATCAAAATAAGACCGAGGAGAAAAAAAAAGAGAGAGGAGAAGATCGATCAGAGAAATTTTGTGTTTACCTTGCCCATTGGAAGACAAGGACATGCCTCTTGTGAGAAATTTGGATGACGACCATATTTTCCTTATCGGCGTGTACTCGAGATAAAGTCCAAGAAAATCCTTGCCATCCTAGCGAAGCCATTGCTTCAAGAGGTCAAGAAAACCCAGAACCCTCCTGCTCTCGTTCTTGTATGCGACTTCGAGCTTCTGACCATGTGTGTTCACATTCAAAATCTCTAGTCCCATGGTGGAGAATGCGGAAGGATGAAGAGAGGAAGAAGAGAGGGCCCCCAGTAATGTATCAATTAAGCGTTTCTCTGGTTTTAAGCCTCTCCCAGACGGTGGAACAACTTCCGAAGGGCGGTTTGGGCATTACGATCCGGGACTAAATGCTTTGAGGCCACGCGAACGGTTGCCTCGACGACTTTTGGTCCCGCGCCGTGTTATGACCCGGGACTAAAAGTGTGCGAGGCGACGTGAACGGTTGCCAGACGACTTTTAGTCCCGAACCGTGTTACGATGCTGGACTAAAAGGGTTAGACGTGAGGAGAGCGGTTGCCTCGTCCTCCTCTAGTCGCAGTTGGTAATCTATTGGGGACAAGAGGTAAAAACCTATAGGATTTTTCTTCTAGTGTATGTAAATATGCCATGATTAATATTATGTAAATGTTTGATAGAGACAATATTATGTAAATCAGAAAAATATAAATAATATTATGCAAGTGTTCCATGATTAATATTATGTAAATGCTTGATAGTCCTGATGGCACCCGCATCCATTGAGTGCAGGTAGAGCTCAACCAAACCCGCACCCATGTCCTCGAATTTTAACCACACCCGCACCCACACCTGTGTCTTGGTACAAGTTTTGTACCATACCCGCACCCACGTGGGTATTAAAAACCACGGGCAAACCAACCAAAAAAACTCGACATGATATACTATATGAAAATAACTACAATAAAATAAGAAAATAACATTAATGCAGGAGATGTAGGCCAACATAAGGTGCATAGAAACCTAACAAATATATAGTTCTAACTTCAGCCAATGCAAAACAGGCACATGGAATCACACAATCAACTCCACAAGTTTGCAATTTAACAATTACGTGGGGAGGGGCGCAAGGCGCAGGGAGGCGATTGAGGGGACTGGGAGAGGAAACAAGGGTGTGGGAGTCGAGAAGCTAGCGACACAAGGAGACTGAAGGCAACGATTTTTTTTCAGAATTACCTTGGTTCATGGACCTATATGCCGGATATGTGGGTACACGAGTATGCATTTTAATGTACCATGCCCGCATCCGCAATACCCAACGGGTGCATACTTTTTACCATTTATTTACCCATGGGTAAAGATTTTTTCTCATACCCTTATCCTAATGGGTAAAAACCCGCTGGGTATGCGGGTAATGGGTACCCATTTCCATCAGGACTTGATAGAGATAATATTAGGTTAATTTGCCATGATTAATATTTGTAAATCGAATAAATTTTATTATGGAAATCAGAAAAATATAAATAACATATGTAAATGTTTAGAAAAATAAACTCTAGCTGTTTATATCATTTTCAAACATGTTTGATAGAGATAATATTATGCATTTTGAACTAATATTGTGTGCATTTTGTAGAAACTATGGATCCACCTAGTCCAATCCGCAGAGACCAAGCACAGGAATAAATTCTCGAGAATATAATACACGATGCCCCAGGTGCTGATCTAGCCGAATCTCCGTCATTGTATCTGAACTCCATGGATGGAAAGGAGGTCAATCGAAGTGAGGAAGAAGCCGACGACTCCGATCATGGATAAGGCGATAGCTCCGATGATGGAGAAGCTGGTGGACCCTTAACGAAGTCCGGCGAGCTATATATATGAAGTTCGGTGATCAGTAGATGCATTACTTGAGTTCTATATATATTTACGAATGTTTCTTATCTTAGGCCTCCACATCACGGAAATCATCCAAACAAGGCCCGACCATAAAGTTGGCCGCAAGTACGCATTATACATTTGTGGTCATATCCCCTACGGGCGAACCAAAGGAACCGAAGAAGGTTGACGATGTATTTAAAAACTAATACAGAGTTCTGGTTAGGGATCACGTTCCGATCACCATTCGAGAGTGGAATAAGCGCAAAGGGGCGAACGATAGTGAGTATGTCGCCTTAGGGTACAAAGATGGTTTTTGGAATGACCTCAGGGCACATTTCACCCTACCAGAATGTGATGATCCTCCTGACACTTCAAAATTGAGGGAGAAAGTCTTGCTGACACTGGTGAAAAAAATTAAAGAGGGGCAGCTAAAGTTCCTCGTGAATGAGAAACACGGAGGACGAACACGAGGCCATGGCAAGTGTCCGTGCGGTATTGCGTTTGCCAAAGACATATAAACTATAGAAACTGAGCGAGAGCAAAGCAACAACATATGGAGGAGGAGGGAGACAACTTCAACTAGTTTCTTTCCAGAATTAACCAGTAGCAGCAGAAGATTGACAAACTTTGAGGAGTAGTGCGCCTGCAAGATCCTGCACTCGATATTACTGCCGACCCATCTCAGCGAAAAAACAACATGGCTGACTCGGAGGTCGCGACCGGCGATGCACAGAGGATAGAGGGTGGTCCCGGCTACCCCGTGGATGGAATCAACGATTCAATATCTTGTTAGCTCCATCAGAAAATGAAGAACATATCCATGAAGGTGGCAGTCGTATATGCTATACCTTGTCCACCTGACGCACGTTGGCATGGCCGTAAGATCAGCTGGCTATGTGATACGTCATAAACGTATCCCTAATTTCTGATGTTCCATGTTGTTTTCATGTTGTTTCCCATATGTTTTCCTTACACTTTATGTTATTTTTACACGTTTTCCGGGACTAACCTATTAATAAGATGCCAGAGAGCCAGTTCCCTGTTTTCTGCTGTTTTTAGTTTCAGAAAAGTTGTTCTGGAAATATTCTCGCCATTGGAAAATTCGAAATCCAGAAGTCCTAAAAGTCCCGGAAGCTTCCAGAAGTCCCGAAGAGCCCTAGAGGGGGGCCACAGGGGGCCCACACCATGGGGTGGCGCGACTCCCCTTGGCCGCGACGGGGGGGGGGGGGGGAGGGTGTGGGGCCCCTGGACCTCCACCGCCTGTGCCCTTTCGCCTATTTAATCCCCCCGGATGGAAAACCCTAAACGAATCGACCTTTTCCACAAAATACATTCGTAGCTCCGCCGACAGCGCCGACAAGTTTCGGGGGACAGATCTCTGTTCTGGCGCCCTGCCGCGACGGGGAAGTGCCCCCGGAAGCCATCTCTTTCGACTCCAACGCCATCTCCATCGCCGTTGCTGTCACCTATGATGAGGAGGTAGTATTTCTCCCTGGGGCTGAGGGCTGTACCGGTAGCTATGTGGTTCATCTCTCTCTCATGGTGTGATCTTTATGTGATCATGAGCTTTTGTAATCTAGTTTAATATATAGATTGATCTTCATGTGTTATGCTAATCAAGTGGTTTTGTTATCTCCGTAAAAACTTTGATCACGGGGTAAAGGTGATAGTGTGTGCACCGTGTGGTTTAGCATGATATTTATATCTTGTGTTGGAAGATGAACCTATGAAATGGTGGCGTTTGTTTGGTACTAATTTATGACGCTCGTAGTGACATTAGGGTGCCCTAGTGAGGGAATATAGAGTTGAGGAGTGCTGGTAAAGCCATACGCAATGATTAGTGTTTATTATTCGACCGGAGAGTGGTTCGGAGTAGCATAGTGAAGAGATGATATTTATGCATTCAATTATGTTTTCATTGTTGAGAGTGTCCTCTAGTGAAAGTAGGAGCCCTATGCCTTATTTCCAAGCATTGAAACACCGTTTTCTGCCTGTTCTGCTAGATGTTTGTTTGCTGCCATATATATTTCAGATTGTTATTATCACTTATAATCATCCATACAGCTTGTATTTTACTCTCCCTTCGCCGCACTAGTGCACCTATATACCTGACAAGTATATTTGGTATGTTGGAGACACAAGAGACTTCTCATATCTTAATTGCAGGGTTGCTTGAGAGGGATATCTTTGACCTTGACCTCCTTGAGTTCGATAAACCTTGGGTGATCCACTTAAGGGAAACTTGCTGCTGTTCTACAAACCTCTGCACTTGGAGGCCCAACACTGTCTACAAGAATAGAAGCGTGCGTAGAAATCACTATGCTAAAGTCAGGGTGGATGAAATCATAACGACTTTTCATGATATGGAGCTTGACATCCCTGGATCTGAAGATGAGGGGACACTCAGAGCAGTAGTGGGTGGTATCTTTCAATAGGAAAAGAACTACATCCAGCTTCTAGGTTTGGCGCCAAGGACATCACCGCCTCCGAGTTGTCGTAGGTCACCGACACCTCCATCACCTCCACTAAGCCCATCCCATTACTACGACCACCACAGTGCGGGTCCATCTCGATCTCCACCGCTGAACTTGGGTCGTCCGTCTTCACTGCCACTGCTGCCGTAAGGAAACCTAGAGGAAGCGTGCCGAAAACGCTCTGTCGATGAGTTCTAACCGATGGATCCCAAAGCTAAAAGAGTCACCCCTCCCAAAGGTACCTCGTATGAATCTTCCCATCAGACCTTCCGATCATACTGACGAGGAAAATGATGTCATCGAAAATGCCCATAAAAA
This sequence comes from Alopecurus myosuroides, assembly GCA_028641055.1. Classification (NCBI taxonomy): domain Eukaryota; kingdom Viridiplantae; phylum Streptophyta; class Magnoliopsida; order Poales; family Poaceae; genus Alopecurus; species Alopecurus myosuroides. The sequence goes on from CM054058.1 coordinate 29,847,789, forward strand.
TGCGCAACTGCAAAAGACGTAACCCAAGCCTCGCCCGGTATACACCGAGAAGCAGAAAAACCATGGAGTTGGTTTTCTGAACACAAAATCACAATATGACTTGCACCATAATCCAGATTACTATCTACACACACTTCATAAGGAAGTGAGAAAGAGCAAACAAAGTAGAAGTTCAAGCGGGTGCAAATCAAGTAAACGTGCAAGCGGGAAAAGATTAGATGTTCCCCAGCTCGGAAAACATGCGAAACAATCGATCCCACCCCTTAAGGTGTTATCCAAAAATGTCCCCCCATTGCTAAAGCAGCCAATAAATATGGAAGAAGCTGTGAAGTGGGCAGCCGATATGGGTGTGAGTGTTGCTGACTTGCTAGGTTCCCAAGATGACAAGTTACCCAAGGCTGATATAGCCCCTAAGCCTACATATGTCCCAGGGAAGCCTTTGGTTAGCAAAGAGAAGTTGCCAAAACTGCCAACACATATGTGTAATTTGCATGAATGGTACCTGAGAGCCAACAGAAGAATGATCGTTCCGAAATTCCCACAGGAGTACTACTTCCGACCCGACGAGATCCATTCCGATTTTTCAGAACTCTTCCAAATGTACAATTTCGAAGCCCTCAACAAATCTCTCATGAGTTTATATTGTATGTAAGTTGTTGAATTCATTGTCTACATATAAGTTGTTCAATTAGTTCAGACGTTCAGTTCATTGCATGTAATTATCCTCGTTATATCCTTTTGTATTCTATTATGCATAATGAAAATCTTGCTCTATAAAATTACGAAGATTTATAACGTTTGGTTCATTGACCCAGATAAAGTACAAATAAAGATGCTAACGAGCTATCCCAACGAGATTGCAGGAAACATTCTAAGGTTTCTAACAGAGCTACATTTCTGTGACCACATATTGTTTCATTATAACTTCAGGTGAGGGTCTTGCTCTGTTGTGTCCATTCACTTTTGCTCACTGGAGGTTAAGTGTAATTGATGAGTTACTGACGTATATATATATATATATATATATACATATATGTGTGTGTGTGTGTGTGTGTGTGTGTGTGTGTGTGTGTGTGTGTGTGTGTGCAGCTTCCATTGGATTCTTCTAGACAGTCAAATTGATAAGGGAAGAGTTGAAGTCTTCGACCCATTAACGAAAAACACGGAAGAGTTCCGCAACATGCAGGTTATGCTCCGGAGGTAATTTCAATCATTCTCGCTCTATGTCGATCTCTTCCGATGATTTCCTGAGATATCAAGTAATGAACAACTCATTCATCCGTTTTCCTTGCCGGAAAGGGTTTGGAAGCGGTTCAAGAGTGTGACTAAGGGTATCTCTCATGATGAGCTGACGTTTATGAGGGGCTCGGTAAGTAGTACGAGATAGGTCCACACATCTCTTTACTTATAATTTCAATACAATTATGATGCTAGATTATTATTTTGATTGAATTATATTTCTCGTGAAGTGCACACAGCAGCCACCGGGACGCATCTATGTGGATACTACGTTTGCAAATTCATTCACACGTTTACCTCTGGCCACAAAGATTATATAGTCGACGTAAGCAATACATTCACAATTTTATTTTAGTACCATCACTTTTTGTTATCATGATTGATATTCATATTGATCTCATTTTCTTATATAGGTCGAGGCCATGCGGGATAGGCTCCTACCATAGAAACTTCTAGTAGGAATAGCAGAGGAGCTGGCGGGTTTTTGGATACCAGATATGGTAGACGACGCCCGATTATTTAGTGTAAATAGTCGCTACTACTGATGATCCCCGTATAATCGAATAGATGAGCTATATTCCAGGTAATTGTGATCTCCGTTTAACTATAAAAATTGTATATATTTGTATGCTCCATCGTGAGACAAGTTATGTTATATACTCACAAACGTGAATGATATATATGCAGTAGCTTAGAAATATACGAAAACTATTTTAAAACGAAGAAAAAAATAAAAAAAAAGAACAAAATGAATTTTCCGCCGCGGCCACATGCAGGGTATTTTCCCCGGCTAGTAACAGGGCCAGGACTAAAGGTTGGACTTTTAATCCCGCTTGGCTTTTCCGATTGGCCAACTGGGACTATAGCCCCTCACAGGTCCGGACAATAACCCTGTCTCCACTAGTGTATAATAAGGTTTATATGCACACAATTTGAGAATAATATTTATACTGGCTATCTACCACCCTAGATGTTACCTGAGTCATGCACGGACCTGTAAGTTTTCCTTTCTATTTTTTTCATATTGTTTACATTTTGGATACTCAGAGGCCAGAGTGTACAATCACCTAGAAACAACTAATAAGGATCATCAACCATCTAGCAATCACCTAGGAAAAAGTTCTTGGTATAATGGAATCCTGGTGCCTTGATTATGAAAGCTAGTTATCCAATCGTGTTTGCAAACTTTATAGATCATAACTGATTTTTTTTGATGTAGCCACACAGTACCTTGTGCAAATATTATTTTGGTGTATCTTTGCGAGCAGGAGAATATATTAGCAATTTAGCACATGATTTCATCCGAAATAGCATCAGAGAAATTACGACAATAGTAAATAAAGTAAGCATGTAAATATGTAGTACAGTAGATAAACGGATCCAATCTACGGTACAATCTGCGGCAAAAGGTAGACACAGAAATTGCAATAGGATCTCATACAGGAAGAAGAGAGATACGTACGGTGCAGCGGAGCGGCACCGGCTGCGGTGTTGTCCGTGTTGTCGCTCATGTCGTCAATGAAGAGGTTGCCGAGGTCGGGGCAGAAATCTTCGTTGGGGAAGTAGTCGCCGCCAGCAGTTGCGCGATTGCGCTCCACAAATACCTGATCGCCCCTCTCCCGTACAGGATCACAAGAGGCGTGGTTCCGGAGGCCTACTGTCCCTTCTCGCGGTGCACGCAGGAAGGAGGGATGGAGAAGACTTGATTGGCGGCGCAGTGCTTTGAACGGTGTGCGAAACTATATGAAAACGTGGCGACTATGGTTTACCGTATGCGCGTATTTATACTGCGGGCTGTGAGAGACGTGGGCGTAACTCCACGTCCGAGTCGGTTCGGTTCCACGATACAAAAGGAAATGGAAACAATTTATGAATTAACGTGTCCGTTAATTACCAAATTAATGACTCATTAAGTTTCCCACCCGGCAAAATAAACGCTCTCGGCTCGGCTCATTCCCGTTACCCGCGGCGCTTCGTGATGTGTCGTGAGGAGGCGAGGTGTGGAGATGCGGGCGGCGGAGGAAGAGCGCGCATGTGGCACACCTCTCCTCCTGTCTCACCAACTCATACATGAGCTAGAATGGCTCATCTTATAAGGTGGTGCCATCCTCTCCAAACTAGCATTGTGGGACTAAACTTTAGTCCCCACTCTATCCACTTAATATTCATGAATGGGCCATGATAATTTCAGGATTTTATTGGGCTTAGTTGGGCTAGATGGGTGAAGTCCATATAAATTTCAACAATTCCCCACAAAGTGTCATTAGCACATCTCATAATCTCAGTTCCAAAACATTGTTTATATACCTATATTTAGTGGAGACTGTTAAGTTGAACTTCCACATAGAACATTATGCTACACTAGTTCACAACTTGAATAGTGGACTATTCGTTGAACTACAAGTTTTCTGTGATATTAGTTTCACACAACGTCTGAACCGATACTAGGCTGCCGCAAGGCTTCCCCGTGGGTGGAGCGTACACGTTATACTCTAAAGGCCTTTCATGAGTTTAATAGAGAGCACCAGATTCTCATAGACTGCGACGTTTCACAGTCAAACTCATATAGATGAGTTCCTCGGGAGATGATCTGTAGGACACATCTCTGCTTAAATAAATAAGCCACTTGGAACACATTAAGACAAATGTCAACCTACCATACATATTAGGAGAGTATTGCATCTTCACGGAGCGGGATAATATATAAGGCTACTCTCCTCTCAGCTGACCAATAGCTTGTCTCTCACTACTAATTCACGGGATCTCCGATCACAAAGAGTAGGTTACCACTATGGACAACTCATACCGTGGGTCTCAAACCCATCTCCTTCGATGCATTTTCTTTCACATTACGTTATAAACCCTTGGTGAAAGGATCCGCCAAGTTTATAGATGTTTGGATATAATCCAATGCAATAACTCCGATGTTCTTAATTTCCTGACATGTTTCAATCTCCTCTTCACATGTCTTGATGACTTCACATTATTCTTAGAACTGTTCACTTTGATGATCACAGTTTGATTAACACAATTCATTAGGATTGCGGGTATTGGTTTTTCAACCATAGGAAAGTCCATCAAGAGCTCAAGAAGCCACTCTGCTTCAATAGTGGTTGTGTCTAATGCTGTTAGTTCTGCTTCCATAGTTGACCTAGTTAAGATGGTCTGCTTGCAAGACTTCCAGGAAACAACGCCACCACCATGTGTAAAAATATAACCACTAGTGGCCTTAAGCTCATCAGCATCAGATATCCAATTAGAATCACTATATCCCTCCAGAACCCTCGGGTTTCCGGTATAGTGAATTCCATAGCTCGTAGTGCCTTTTAAATAGCACACAACTCTCTCAAGTGCATGCCAATGATCATCTCCCGGATTAGAAACAAACCGGCTCAATTTTCTCAAAGAAAAAGAGATGTCAGGCCTCGTGACACTAGCCAAATACATAAGACAACCTATAATCAGAGAATATCTCAGTTGATCTCTAGCAATCATTCGATTCTTTTGAAGCAACACACTAGCATCATATGGAGTTGAAGAAGGCTTGAGTCACTATACCCGAAGCGACTCAAGACCTTTTCCACATAGTGAGACTGAAGTAGTGTGATCCCCCCATTATCATCTCTCAACAGTTTGATGTTCAAGATAACATCAACTACTCCTAGATCCTTCATCTCAAAGCAGGGAGATAAGAAATCCTTAACTTCCTTGATTAAATCAAGATTGGTACCAAAAATCAATATGTCGTCGACATGCAGACATAGAATAACTCCCTCGCCCCCACCATTTGCGATAGTACACACACTTGTCATCTTCGTTTACAATAAAGCCTTCAGCAGTCAAAGTCCTTTCGAACTTCTCATTCCATTGCTTATGATATTTCTTAAGGCCGTATAATGACTTCAATAACTTGCACACCCTGCCTTCCTTACCAGACACTACGAAACCACCTGGCTGCTCCATGTTCATTTCCTCGTCCAACTTGTCGTGGGATAATCACGGCATACGTTACCAGGGGTAACTTATCTTGGGGCAATTCGACTCTGGTGTTTGGGAGAGGGTTTAGCTCAGGAGAAATCATGCTATCAATCGATCTGGTAGCTCTGGCAATCAAGCCGCCGAGTCTCCGATCAAGGGTTACAATATCAGCTCTCGTATTATAGGGTTACTCGAATATCTGGTGAAGCCCTCTTTCTCTAACCCTAGGAGCCGGCTTATATCTTACCCGGCTCCCTAGCTTCCTATACAAGGTACACAAGGAGTCCTACCCGGAAACCACACACAAACCCTAAGTTTCCTAACAGCAACCCCAAAGGCCGGGTCACTAGGCATGCGTCCCTTCTTGGGCCTTTCTAGAAACTCCTCTTGCCTGAGCCGGGTCTTGCACGATTCCCTTTGGGCCGGGTTTCACCTTGGCGTTAACCTACCGAGTTATCATCCCTCCATCAGTAGTCCCCAGAATAGCTTGGGCTTCTCGGGATCAACCATGAAGCGCACGCTATTCCCTGCAAAAATAACAAACACTCAAATCCATAAAACACCGGGTTAAAATGCTTTGATAACAGCTAGGCCTTGCTCCATAGGTGGTCCCTATAGTAACCCGGTTTTTCCTGAGTCAAACATTAGTTTCCCGGGTCAACACTCCGAGAAATCGTGACAAGACCCGGACTCACTCCATTGCCAATCAATCCGGATATTACGCTCGCAATCCTCCCCTAATCACTTTCCGGATATCCCGCAACGGGTACCTTCAATGCTTATCCGAGAATATCTGGCCAAATAACGTTTTTCCGAAATTTTGGCTCCTGCCGCCCAACCCTAGGGCACTTTCCCTCCCTGTGCCTATAAATAGGCACCCAAGGGTCACCTTTCAGATCCGTTCACCATTTCCCCCCTATCCTCTCATCTCCACCTCTTCTCGGCGCCTGCGACCTCGAGCCCGCACCTCCGCGCCGCCCGCGAGCACGCTACCGGAATCGAGCCGCCGCCGTCCGCTCGCCACTGCACGCACCCGTGACGCCGCCGTTGATCTCCACCGCCGTGCCTCGAGCAACTCACCGGAGATCCCTAGGAGCTTCCGCCGCCGGGCCATCCGCCGCCGCCGCGTTCCCATCTCAATCCTACCGGTAAGCTCCTTCGCTCCCTTGGATTTAGTCCTTAATTTCACGCAAGTAGATGGGATCTAGTTTCGCTTCTAGATGTTCTTCTTATTTCTCATTATTTGAGCAGTCCGTACCTCGCTCTTCCATGGCCAATGCTTGGTTTAAATCCAATTGTGCACTTTCACAACACATCTTCATCACTTGCAATCGCAATCTTTCCCGTATATTTTCTCGACTAGATCCAATCCGCTAGAATTTCTTGCAAGTATTTCTTACTAAGTCGGGTAACTGCCGTTTCCGGGTCTCAAGTTGTTCATACTCTGCATTTGTCTTCTTTTTAGATCACACACATGGCACCTAAGGCCAGCGCTAAGCTGAAGGGGAAACACCCGGCCGGCAAGCAAAAGCTAAGTCAATCGATCTCCGCCAACTGGGCGAGATCGACCGTGACCAAGGCTAAGCTGGACGAGCTCGCAGAGTCGGGTGTTCTGCCCGCCCGGGAGGACATCCACTGGAGAGTACCTGGAGAGGAGACCCGGCCTTCTCCGGGTCTTGACGAGGTGGTGGTCTTCGTCGAACATGTGATCCGGGGTTTCCGCCCCCCCGGGTCACCCTTTCTTCCGCGAACTCTTGGACCACTACAAGCTCCGGGTATTCGACATCAGCCCCAACTCTATGCTTAACGTCACCCACTTTATCTTCTTGTGTGAGTCGTATCTATGCGTTCCTCCGAATCTAGCTCTTTTCCTTAAACTATTCCAATGCAAGCCGTGTCGAGAGAGCGGTGACGGGGCCCTCCTAGTTTGTGGAGGGGTCTCCATCCAGAGGCGGAAAAATTCCCTCATGCCGATTCTGGGTCTCAGTTCTCACGTCAAACTTTGGCAGAAAACTTATTTCTACTGCCAGGATACTTCCTCAGCCGGCGAAAAGCCACTTCTGGGTTTCACCAACGACCTCCTCAATCCGTCCGATAGTTTCAGCTCCTTTGCTCCTAAGGCCGAGAGGCAATCTATCCAGCCCCTCCTGCACAAACTAGCCATACTGTCGGCCCACGGTCCCCTTGGGCTCAATCTAATCAAAACCTAGGTAACTTATCGGATTCAACCCAATAGTGTCCGGCCCAAACTCATGTGCGGCTATTCCGGGCACGTCACCGATTCTCTTCGCTATTCGTTGAGGAATTACCCGGCCTCGGACGCGAACAAGATCATGAAAAAATTCTTGGCCGAGAAGCTGGAGGTGATCCGGAATATAGCCGGCCTGGACCCCTACACACGGGATAACCCGGCTCCAGCAGTAAGAACCGGTTATCACCCCTTTATCCGACTAACACTTTTCTTGTACAATCATTAACTTTTGTCACTGTATTTTTTTCTCAGGAAGATGATGCTTTTTGGAAGATAGTTACCCCTCCTCCCTCCGAAAACTCGAATAAGGACGAGGAGCCGGCTGATTCCGATGAAGGTAACATCCGAGTCTCGCTCATTGCCTTTATCGTTATCTTATCCGGGCCAACTTTTTCCTCTTTACCAACAATGTACCTTGCTTGCCAGAGCTAGAGGACAAGGAGGAAACACAATCGGACGAGATCGAGGCTGAGCCAGAAGTGGAGGTCGGGGCAAAGAAGAGGACCCGGGGAGTTGTCTTCAAGGTGCCTTACTCCTCTATTGCCTCCAAACCATACTCGTACGCTAACATGTGCGAACTTAACCAATATTTGATCAATTCATCACGCTTGAAGGAACCCGCCGCAGTCAAGCGTAGGTTAACCCGGAACTCTCCGGGTGACGATCCTCTTTACCCGGGCAACCCTTCGTCCCCCGATCGTAAAGCCGGTATTCCCCAAACTCATTCTTCCCACCTTCCTCAGAGATATCCCTCTCCAAATCATCCACTAGCCGGACAAATCCGGGTCTCACTTTCCAACTCCTTATCAGCTTCTTCCGGGTCTAGCAACGATCTCCCACTGGATTTCGTCGTGAACACCGGGTAAGTTACTTTTCCTTGCTATTCGATACACTAGCTTTTTTCATACCTTTCATTTACCATATACTGATTGTTTCTTTTTCTCTTTCCCAGAGCCAAGTTCACGAGCAGTGACCCGGAGGACATGGACGTGGATAACCCGGCTATGGAGGATCCGGAAGACGTTGCAAAGACCGCGGCTGGCGGTGTAGAAGAAGAAGAAAAAGACTTTCTGAAAGATCCGGCCGAGCAGGAGGCCGAGTTTCCCATGCCAACGCACACACCCGGGGACGAGGATGTCGAGATCCTGGGGTCGCGGAGGGGTGATCCCACTCCCAACACTCAGGCCACCCGGATAACCTCTCCCAAGCAGGAAAGGACCCCGCCTCCGGGTGATCAGGACCCCAACTCCTCCAGGCCAAGACTTGGCGATCTGGATTTTGATGGAATGCTAGATGCGCTCTTCTCCCTGAAGACTAATGAGAGGGACATCCTGGAAGCCATGGCAGCTAAGCACCAGGTAATATAAACAATGTTGCTTGTATACTCACATAGTCCCCAAGTTCCGAGTGAACTATGCATAGTTTGCTTGGTACTTTATAACTGTATGATATACCATACCCGGATATATCTTTTGTCCGACTAACTTTTTCTTTCCTTTTGTCACAGGCCTACGTGACCCAGTCTGAGGAGGTGTTGGCAAAGACCAACAAGCTCCTCGCAGTCGAGACAAAGTTGCGTGAAGCGCTAGAAGCTGATGTGAAAAATCTTGAGAAGGACGTGAAAAAGTATAAGAAAAGGTCCTAAACTGCTGAGGGTGAGCTGAAGAAGATTTCGTCCCAGATTGCCAATACTTACCGCACTCTACTTGGTAAGAATTTCTGACTTACTAACTATAACCCGGATTTCTCATTCCGTAAGGTTTATCATCCGGATTTCAGTGCTTTAACTTCTCCTGTTACTCTGCAGGTCCGGGCGAAACGGCCCCAGATGAAGATGATATTGAAAAACTGAAGACGCTGAATGCTGTGATCCGGCAACTCACTGTCGACAGCAAGTGGATTTTGGAGGCTGTAAAGTGGCCGGGTAAGGGTTACTGTGGTTTGAACGATTTGCTTGATGCATGTTCTACCATCCCCGCCTGGATCGACCACTGGAAGCGCTCATCATGCCGGGTTGGGGTAACCCGTGGGCTTGCTCTGGCCAAGGCCTATTTTCCTAGGCTTGAGCCGGCAAAGCTCGTGGGCGGGTTTCCCGAGTTCAACAACGACGACTCCAAGTTCATTGGTAAGGATTACAAGGGCATTCATGCGCAGGTGCGTCACTCGGCGAGCTTGATCGCCGACAATCTGGATTTAAGCAAGATCACTCCACCTTACGATGCCGATGACAAGCCAATTCAGTCGGATCTGCCTAAGCCTTTTGACATGCTAGAACGGTGGAAGGCGGAAGCTGCCAAGAAGAAAGCTGAAGCCGATACTGCACCTTCCTCCTCTACGCCGGCTGTCCCTCCTCCAGCCCGTGCCGATACTGCGGCTAACCCGGACATGGGAGCAGAAAAGACCACCGATGAGAGTTCCACAGAGCCGGCCGCCAAGGACAACGTTGATGACTCGGCAAAGGGTGCCGAATAAAGTTTCGATATCTCTCGCCTCAAACACTTATTTGGCCCATGGGCATTATGTAATATGCCTGATACAATTATCCTTTTAATAGTGCGCCTGTGCATTTTTCGATACAATTTCCTCGGTTTGTAATACGTTTAAACTTTAATAGCTTTTGGTGGCCCTTCTGGCCGCTCATCGTGATATGTTATTCCCTAGCCTTGAACTTTTGTTGCTGCTTTTCTGATTTTCGCTCTTTTTCCTTTTGTGAGACTCGATTTCCGGGTCTCGGTCATTTTGACAAGTGGACTTTATTTCCCAAGTCCCCAAGTTCCCAAGACTCGGATTTTTGGGGTTTTAAGATTAACAGCTAAACATTTTGTTGCTTTTCTCAAATTCCCAAGTCCCCAAGGCCCGAATTTCTGAGTCTAGGGGTTTGCAGTTTTCAGAAGAGCAAATTGTTTGTGCTAAGGCTCAAAACATAGAGTTACTCACGTGGGTTTGAGGTTAAGCTTGATATTTTGTGAGTTTCCAGCTTTTAACCTTGTACTCTGCATAACCTGTAGTTTGGATGACCCTTTTGATCCTCTTTGTTGTAAGCCAGCTTTCGCGTGGATATTCAATGCTGCTATAACTTTGTAAAGACAGGGTCAGGCAAGTCCCATTGGGCATCATGACTGATTGTGATTACACGTTAGCAAAGCATGGCACATTTTTGCGAGTCACATCAAGCTTGAACAAGAGAAATCAAGAAAATTTGGCTCTATTGTCCGGTTATAAGATTGTAACCGTACTTATTACAAGTAATCAGTCCTTATAACCTGATGGCATCGTGGCCGGGTCTTTTAGTTTGCAACTGTGCTATTCAAGCAATCATCCCCCAAGACCTATATATGCAATCTTAGGAAAAATATAGAACTGGTGTATTATAAAACAAATAAGTAATGCTTACCTGAAAAAATAGAAAACAGAAAATAAAGACAAGAAGATGAAAACTTAACAGAAATAAATAAGAAACAAACAATATTATAGTTTAACCATCTCTTTATTGATATGAGAAAAGTTAGGTCAGCAGGCCGCCTCATTAAAAACCCTCCAGTCCCCTTAGGTGCCCTGGATAGGAAAAGAGTGCGTCTGAAACCTGCTGCCTGTTACATCGTGTAGTTCAACTTTGTAAATCTAGCCTATGCTAGGTATAGTAGGGACGTAGCTGAGCCACGTTCCATGGTCTTTCCCTCTCTTGCATAGATGTAGTGGTATGAGCGGTGTCATTGACAGTATCCGACTCTTCCCTCGCATCTATCAGGTAATATGATCCGTTATGTAGATTCCGGCTTATGATGAACGGTCCTTCCCATGGTGGAGATAACTTGTGCTTTCCCTCCTTTGATTATACCAAGCGCAATACCAGGTCCCCTTCCTGGAAGACCCGGGTTTTGACTCGCCGACTGTGGTATCTCCTCAGATCCTGCTGATATATGGCTGATCTCTCTAGAGCTTGTTCTCTGTGTTCTTCTAGCATATCCATGGCATCCTGCCGGGTCTTCTCATTCTCCACCTCAACATAAGCCGATACTCGGGGCGAGTCATGAATAATATCACTCGGCAAGACTGCCTCTGCGCCGTAAACCATGAAAAACGGGGTCATCTGAGTAGATCTATTAGGTGTGGTGTTAATTCCCCAAACTACTGATGGTAGCTCTTCAACCCATGCTCCAGCAGCTCTCATGCACGGGACTCACAGCCGTGGTTTTAACCCACGAAGTAACTCCTGATTTGCCCTTTCCACCTGTCCATTAGCTTGTGGATGGGCTACCGAGGCTATGTCAAGCCGGATGCCATTGTTCCCGCAAAACTTCTTTATCTCACCTAAGGACATGTTGGTTCCATTGTCTGTTATTATGCTGTGAGGGTATCCAAACCTGTAGATGATCCTTTTCAGGGACTTGACTGCTGTGATTGCTTTGCAGTTGGTAACTGGCATAACTTCAACCCACTTAGTAAACTTATCAATAGCTACCAAAAGATGAGTCTTTTTGCATGGTGACATGTGGAAAGGACCCACCATATCCATACCCCAAACAACAAACGGCCAGGTCAGCGGGATTGTTTGCAACTCCATAGCCGGCACATGGATTTGGCGAGCGTACCTTTGGCATCCATCACACCTTGCCACCAAGCGCTCCGCGTCAGCTAAGGCCGTGAGCCAAAAGAAACCGTGTCGATATTCTTTGGCCACAAGGGATCTTGTGGAGGCATGATGCCCACAATCACCTTCATGGATCTCCTTCAAAATCTGCCGGCCTTCTTCTGGTGCTACACAGCGCAAAAAGACTCCTGCTGCACTTCTTTTGTACAACTCTCCATTGATAGTAGAATAGCCCTTTGCTCGCCTCAGAATTTTCCTTGCTAAAACTTCCTGTGGTGGTAACACGCCTCATGATAGGTAGGCCAAAAACGGCTCTGTCCACTCGGGAACAGCACGTACTGTGGCCACGAGCTCCAAATCCGGGTCTTGGTTAGCCACCTCTTCCTCAGACTCGGTTTTAACAGATGGCCGCCATAACTCGTCCAGGAAAACGTTGGGTGGAACCGGCTCTCTGCGCGAGCCGAGTCTTGCGAGCGCATATGCTGCCTTGTTCTTTCGCCTGTCAATATGCTCCACCTCATACCCGGAAAAACACCCAGCAACCATGTCCACCTCTCTGCGATATGCTGCCATTGTTGCGTCTTTTCTATCCAAAGTTCCTGAGACCTGCTGTACCACAAGATCCGAGTCTCCGTAGCACCGTATTCGCCTAATGTTCATCTCCTTTTCTATTCTCAATCCATGTAATAATGCCTCATACTCGGCCACGTTGTTGGAGCAATCAAAGTGAATCTGCAACACGTAGCTCAATTTGTCGCCTTTGGGTGATGTGAGCACCACGCGAGCTCCTGACCCCTCATACTGCTTAGAGCCGTCAAAGTGAATTACCCAAGACTCGGAACTTGGCATCATTGTGGGCATGCTTGTGTGAGTCCAATCATTGATAAAATCAGCTAAAGCTTGAGATTCGATTGCAGACCTCGGCTCGTAGTTAATGTGGTAATCTCCCATCTCGATGGCCCACTTGGCTATTCTACCTGTCGCATCTGAATTTCTGATAATATCTGCCATTGGTATAGAGCTAACCACTGTTATGGGGTGTTCCTAAAAATATGGTTTCAATTTCCGGCTGGCCATGAAGACCCCGAAAACTTGTTTTTGCCAATGTGGATAACGCTGCTTTGCTTCCGATAGTACTTCACTCACATAATAAATCGGCCTTTGTACCGGGTGATCTTTTCCATCCTCTCTGCGCTCGACAACAACCACGGCACTAACCGCCCGGGGCCCGGCCGCAACGTATAACAACATGGGCTCTTTAGGACCCGGTGCCGCCATAATTGGTGCCTCAGATAATTGCTTTTTCAGAGCTTCGAACGCCTCGTCCGCCTCTTAGTCCCAAACAAATTTGTCGGTTTTCCTTAAGAGCAGGTATAAAGGTATTGCCTTCTCTCCAAGCCTGGATATAAACCGGCTTAACGCCGCTACACACCCTGTAAGCTTTTGAACATGCTTCAGGCCTTCCGACTTTTTCAGATTCTGAATAGCTTTGATCTTATCCGGGTTTGCTTCAATTCCTCTCTCGGAAACAATGAAACCGAGTAACTTTCCTGCTGGCACTCCAAACACACACTTCGTGGGGTTAAGCTTCATCTGATACCTTCTCAAATTCCTGAATGTTTCCTTTAGGTCCTAAATGAATGTTTCTGCCTTCGTGGTTTTAATCACCACATCATCGACATAAGCATGAACGTTGCGTCCAATCTGATCCTCGAAACACTTCTGAATGCACTGCTGGTATGTTGCGCCAGCATTCTTTAGCCCAAAAGTCATGGTTTTGTAACATAAAGCTCCAAAGGGGGTTATGAATGATGTTTTCTGCCAATCTTCCTTCTTGAGCTTGATCTGGTGATACCCGGAATAAGCATCCAGGAAACACAATAAGTCACTTCCAGCCACTGCGTCTATAATCTGATCTATCCTTGGGAGTGCAAACGGATACTTTGGGAAATGTTTGTTGAGACTAGTGTAATCTATGCACATCCTCCACTCGTTGTTTTTCTTCATCACCAGAACCGGATTTTCCAACCAATCCGGGTGAAAAACCTCCATGATAAAGCCGGCTGCAAGGAGTCGGGCTATCTCCGCTCCTATAGGTTTCTTCTTTCCTCGTTCATTTTTCTCAAGCCCTGCTTCACAGGCCGTGACTTGGGATCAACATGCAAACTGTGCTCAGCTAACTCGGTTGGGATACCGGGCATGTCACTAGGTGTCCAAGCGAAAACATCCTGATTACCACGAATAAACTCAATGAGTGCTTCTTCCTGCTTACTATCCAGGTTAGATCCTATAGCAAATTTCTTGGAGGGATCGCCCTCGACGAAAGGCACCATCTTTGTGTCCTGTGCTGCTTTGAATTTTGCTCTCTCATCTTCAGTATTCGGTCTTTTCAACGCTGTTCTATCATCCGGGTCTACCTGAGACCAGTAATACTTGAGGTCTTCCTTTCTGCACGCCTGTTCTGCCATTGCCGCATCTCCTTCGTCACACTCGGCTGCTATAACCCGGTTGCCGTGTATAGTAATGGTTCGCTTGGGACCCGGGATCTTTAGTTGTAGATACACGTAACACGACCTGGCCATGAACTTGGCATAAGCCGGCCTTCCGAGCAGCGCGTGGTAAGGACTGCACAATTTTACTACCTCGAATGTGAGCCACTCCACTCGGAAATTGTCCTTCGATTCTCCAAAAGCAACCTCTAGAGTGATCTTTCCTTCTGGGCACGCTGAATGGCCCGGCACGATCCCATGAAAAACTGTAGAACTTTTCTGCAATTGAGACTCCTTGAGCCCCATGCGTAGGAACGTTTCCCAATATAAGATATTGATGCTACTCCAACCATCCATCAGAACCTTTTTCAGCTCGTAACCATTGACCTGTGGTGCAACTACCAAAGCCAGCACACCTGGATGCTCTATTGTTTCCGGGTGATCCCTCCTGCTCCATGTGAACTCTTGGTCTGACCATCTCAAGTATCTCGGAACAGCTGAAGAAACCGAGTTTACTGCTCTTTTGATTATCTCTCTATATTTATTGGAAGTCCCCGTAGTATGGACATGGTACTGCCCTAGCGGCTTGGGGTTGGCTTGGAAACCTCCAGCGTCTCCTTGGTTGTTACCCGGATTACCACCTCCTGGGTTGCCAGCCGGGGGTGGGCCATTGCCCGGGTTTCCACCCGGACCCGGTCCTGCTCCCCGGCCTGCACCTCGCATTGCCTTCTGTATTTCTTCGTTCTTCCATCTCTGTAAATCTACGTACGCACTGCTCCAGTGAATGATTAGCCGGTCTACCGTTCCTGCTATGACGCGGACAGGGCATCCTGAAGGCCTCTATATGATTAGCCGGCCTTGGTGGTCCTTGGTAATTTCCTCCATTGAAGTTTCCTCCGTTGAAATTTCCTTCAGCTCTAGGTCTTGCAAACCCGGCTTCTGTACTGGCGACAAACTCGGAGTTTCCTTCATATGGGCGCTTGTGCTGGTTGTTTCCATTATTTCCTCCATTATTACCCGGTGCAGCTCCATTGCCGGGTCTTCCACCATTACCCGCGTTGGCCTTTGCTTTCTTATGATCAACATCCTCCTCTGTGGTATCTGTGGTGGCGTGCTTGTTGCATGCGTCCATCAACTCTCCCATTGTAACCTCTGAAGCGTGCCGGCTAGACTTCATGCGTGTCAGTTTTTGCACTAGGGGTGTGTACTTGCACGTTTTTGCCATAGCTTGTAATGCATCCTTTGGCTGGATATCAGTGGACGAGTGGAGAATTTCCATAACCCGGCGCACCCAACTGCGTGCTGACTCTCCCTTCTTTTGTACACATCGCTCTAAATCATCAATCGTAAACAACTTCCTGCACGTTCCATGAAAGTGCTTGATAAAGGCAGTTTTCAGCTCACCCCACGAATTGACAGATTTCTCGGGTAGGTTGTTGAACCATAACTTTGCTGCTCCTTCTGACATCATTAGGTACATGAATTTGGCTTGAAGATTCTCAGATGCATTGCGGATTGACATGGCCATCTCATAACTGCTCAACCAGGTTTCTGGATCCATGGTCGGCTCATAATTAACCACTTTACCCGATTCCTTGAACTTATCCGGGTAAGGCTCAGCCCGGATGGTATCCGACAAACACTTAGGCCCGGCAAGGTTTGTCGGTACTGGCATCACTCGGGAAACGTGTGACGCCGCAGCGGGTACGGCGGGAGGTGCAACCGCTACCGGTCCCCGTACCACAGTCCCGGCCGCTGCTCGCCTGGCTCGGGAACTGTCCACAATGGCTTGGGCCGCTGATACCGCAGGCGCCACCGGCCTACAGGGAGGTGGCGGCATTTGCTGCTGCTCTGCCCTCCGCCGCGCCGAACTCGACTGGATATTGCCGGTATTTCCGTTTTGCCGGCTCACATATGGTGTTTCGTGCATCCCACTCCTATTATCCGGGTAATTAGCCTGCTGAACTATGGCCGTGCGCAGCAAATCTATTGCCCGCCGGGTCTCCGCTGCGTGGGGTGACTCTCCTACGGGGCTGCGATCAAGTGCCAACGTTGCTGCGTACACGTTATCCATGGGGTTGTTGAAGTGACCTGGTGGAGTATGAAATCGTGGCGGTGGTGGTAGTGGCGCTGCATTGTCAGTTGCGATTCCTGTTTGCAACGTGGGTAACCCGGCTTGCACGTTTGCCGGCTGTCCTCCCAGAGTTGCGGCTTGATGTCCGGTTTCCTGATTCACAGCCGGAATTGGTTGATCCTGAGGGGTAATAAACAGTGCAGCCGGTTGTATAGTTCCACCCGTTGCCGGTAATATTGATTGGTATCTCTGATTGTGCATCCTGGTCGACTGAACCTGGAGCCGGTTCTCCAGTTCTTCCAGCTCGCGCTGGCATGCAGCTATCCCTTGCTTTTCAGCTTCCGCATCTCTCCTTTGTTGATCCAATGCACGACGGGCCACATCCAGATCCGTGGTGCGCGCCGCCGCGTTTTCCGGGGTTATCGCCGTTGCTAGTACTGTAGGATCCAAGATCAAGTTATTATTGAACAGAGCCAGATTTCGTGGATTTGAGGGCCCCGCTCCTGGCGTTCTGTTTGCCATAAATCCAAACATATTTCTCCGCAGTTCGCTCTCGGAGGTACAGCTGGTGACTGAAGCCGATTCTCCGTCGACCCGGGCTACAACCGGGTTCCCATCAACCGGATTTTGCTGCTGGGCCAGCGCTCGCGCCGCTCCGACCGCGGCCGTAGTCACGTCCCCCTGATTGAGATTGGTTGCAGGGGCCGTGTAGACCGTGACCTGGTGAGCGATGCCTGGTGAAGATTCGTATTCTTCCTCATCGCAGCTATCCTCCTCGTACCGGTCTTCTAGCAGGTGCATGATAGACTCGGTGTCATCTTCCCTCCTGACCCGGCCACACGGGGTCCATACCGGCTCCTCCGGCTGTTCCCTCTTCGTGGTGGGCTCTTCTACCAGATCGACTGTCCCGACCGATTCTTCCCTGTCCGACTGAACGCAGGTCGCTCCTCCTGACACGGAATCATACTCAACATCATCAGGAACATAACCGGACGTACGTACCATGCGGACGAACACGTTGACCCGGCCGATCGTGACGACAGATCCGGCTTCTAGCAGATCCGACTCTGGTCCCCAACCAAAGTCATCTACCATCTTCTCTCCTTCGGGGTTGGTGTAGATCTCGCCGATGACGAGGTTCTTCATGCTTTCCCGAGCTTCTCCCGTAATGTAAACACCTTTGGACGTAGGCCCCACGGTGGGCGCCAACTGTCGTGGGATAATCACCGCAGACGTTACCAGGGGTAACTTATCTTGGGGCAATTCGACTCTGGTGTTTGGGAGAGGGTTTAGCTCAGGGGAAATCATGCTATCAATCGATCTGGTAGCTCTGGCAATCAAGTCGCCGGGTCTCCGATCTAGGGTTACAATATCAGCTCTCGTATTACAGGGATACTCGAATATCTGGTGAAGCCCTCTTTCTCTAACCCTAGGAGCCGGCTTATATCTTACCCGGCTCCCTGGCTTCCTATACAAGGTACACACGGAGTCCTACCCGGAAACCACACACAAACCCTAAGTTTCCTAACAGCAACCCCAAAGGCCGGGTCACTAGGCCTGCATCCCTTCTTGGGCCTTTCTAGAAACTCCTCTTGCCTGAGCCGGGTCTTGCACGATTCCCTTTGGGCCGGGTTTCACCTTGGCGTTAACCTACCGGGTTATCATCCCTCCATCAAAACTCTCCATTAAGGAAAGCCGTCTTAATGTCCATTTGATGAACGAGAAGACTGTGTGAGACAGCCAGTGAAAGTAGCACACGAATAGTGGTCAGTCTAGCCACATTTGAGTAAGTACGTAGCAAAGAAGTTTTCTCCTTCTTTCTGGATATAACCCTTGGACACAAGCCTTGCCTTGTACTTCTCGATTGGACCATCAGGCCTATGATTTTTTTTGAACACCCTCTTACATCCTACAGGTTTGCACCCTTAAGGATGATCAGTGATTTCCTAGGTTCCGTTAGCCAAGATGGAATCCATCTCGCAACGGACAACCTCCTTCCAGTAGTCAGCATCAAGAGATGCATAGGCTTCTAAAATGGTCATGGGTGTGTCATCCACGAGGTACACAATGAAATCATTACCGAAGGAGTTTGCAATCCTCTGTCTCTTGCTCCTTACAGGAACTTCAACGTGTTCTATCGGAATGGTGGGTTGAGGAATCTCAACTAATTTCTGACTAGAAGAATGAGGTTACTCCTGATTTGATGAGCTAGACATATCCTTCATAGGAAATATGTTCTCAAAGAAAGTCGCATCATTCGATGCCATAATTGTACCAACATGCATGTCAGATACCTCAGATTTTAGAATAAAAAATCAATAGCCAATTCTATTAAAAGCATAGCCAAGAAGAACACAATCTACGGTTTTTGGACCAAGCTTTCGCTTTTTGGGAATATGTATATTGACTTTCGCCAAACAACCCCAAGTACGTATGTAGGAGAGTTTTAACCTTTTCCATTCCCATTCCTCAAATGGAGTGAAGGAAAACAGGGTAGGCTACACTAGCGCAAATAAAAACTTCTACCGCGTCAACCAAGATCTGCAGTAAGATATAGATCACGAGATTACCACTAGACGCGCTGTGCCGATCTCGATGAAGCGGGTTGGGGAAGGGTAGTCGTACTAATCCTCCGGATCCCGTCGCTCCCACGAACAGCTCCTCTTGGCGGCTCGTCCAAGTGCTACAGATGCAACACCTCTATCGATATCCACACGTGCGGCGTGGAAGCACCGCTCGCCGGACTGCTAGGTCCGGGCGTGAGGCAGGGGCGTGGAGAGACGGTGGCTGTGGTGGAATGTGGTGCGGAATTAGCAACCCTAAAACACACATCCTCTTCTTCTTTATATAGACGTCCCCATAATGGTCTGCCACTAAAACAGACCACTCTAGAGTTCATTTCCAGCCCATTTCGGATCCAATCCGAATTCTGCTTCTTCTGCCTTAAGTGTGTGACCCTATAGGTTCACGCACTTTTAGACATGACACGAGTACTCCTACTCGGCCAATAGTTGGTAGCGGCTTCTAGCAAAACGTTCAAACTCCCAGACGTGCATAAAGATCACATCAGACGAACCATCACATGTTTATGCTATTCCTTTTGCCTCATGATATTTGATCATGCTCCTTGTTGATCACTCTTTCTCGATCTTGTGAATCAGAATGCTTTTCGAGGTTAACTATTAAACTTATTCAGAATGGCCATGCATTTCTGGATCCGATCACTCGAGTGGCCCAGAGAAATATCTCTCTCTAGTGAAGAGAGGGGCAAATCCCATCTTGACTTACCATGTCTTGCAGCATGCTTCATGACAAACTCGAAAGCTACCTTTATAACTACCCTGACATGGTGTAGCGTTTGACAGCCCCAAAGTAGGTCGATTCACATCTCAAGAACATGCGACAATCTCAGGTCGAAGAACAAAGCAAGCACAACGTGTAGAGAGAGAACTATTAACATTGTTGTAATGTCTCAAGTTGGGTCAATCCAACACCATGTTTGTAACATGAGTTCACATTATTAGTTTGACATCACCATGTCTATGACTTGCAAAACATAGCCATCAACCAATACATGTGCTAGTCTATTGTTCAACTGTGTCCTCACATGAACTCAGACTAGGGACATATTTAGAATAACCATATAAGTAAAGTGTTTCACAAACAAGTCATATACTTGCCAATCAATACAAATATATTATTCAAGGCACATTATTACAAATCATGGATACATAGATATATCATCATCTCGAAGATTTCCTCTCGGGCATATCTCCAACATGGAGTAATGCTTGTATTATTTGTGGGAACTCGGTGTAGGACAT
The DNA here is from genome assembly GCA_028641055.1 of Alopecurus myosuroides. Taxonomy (NCBI): domain Eukaryota; kingdom Viridiplantae; phylum Streptophyta; class Magnoliopsida; order Poales; family Poaceae; genus Alopecurus; species Alopecurus myosuroides. The sequence goes on from CM054058.1 coordinate 29,868,235, forward strand.
GACATGCAGTCATTAGCGCCTCCCCCCACCAAGCCTTGGAGAGACCCGAAGTATCTAACATGGTGTTATTCAAATCAGACAACGTTCGGGTCTTTCTTTCAACCACCCCATTTGACTGAGGTGAGTAGGGAGGCGTCCTCTCATGAATAATTCCATGTTTCGCACAAAACGAATTAAACTCGTTGGAAAAATACTCTCCCACCATGATCAGACCTGAGCCGTTTAATTTTACGACCAAGTTGGTTCTTAGCTTCATCCTTATAGTTCTTGAAATAAGTTAAAACTTCATATTTAGATTTCATAAGATACACATAACAATACCTAGTGGAGTCATCAATAAGTGTTATGAAATATTTCTTCCCACCTTTTGACAATACGCCATTCATCTCACAAAGATCAGAATGTATAAGTTCTAGTGGTGCCAAGTGTCTCACCTCCGCAGTTTTATGGGACTTGCGAAGTTATTTTTCTTGAACACACACTTGATATTTGGAACCTTTGAGAGTAACAAATTTCGGAATTAAACTCATATTTGCTAATCGCGTCATGCAACCAAAATTAATATGACAAAGTCGTGAATGCCAAACATTAGAATCATTATCGTGGCGAACATGATTAATAACTTTGGTGCAAATAGCTGACAAGGATAAGTGGAACAAGCCTCCGCACTCATAGAATTTACTAACAAATTGTCCATACTTGGAAATTACAAGTTTATTTGACTAGAAAACCAACTTAAAACCATCTCGACATAGACATGACCGCTGACAAGATTCTTATTGATGTAGGGAACATGATGAACGTTCTTCAGCCGCAAGACCTTCCCCGAAGTAAGCTTCAGATCGACCGTACCAACACGTTCTCCATCAGCACGGGGGAAGTCCCGGTGACCTGGTAAGAAGAGAACATGGAAGCATCATCACAAATATGTACATTGGCACCTGTGTCAATTAACCATACAGGTGAATGACAAACTAAAAGAATAGTAAGAACTATACCATACCCATTATCCTTCATCTCAGTGTCAGCCATGACAACATTGGCAGTCTTGACGCTGTTCTCCTGCTGCTGCAACTCATATCGTTTAGGGCATCTTGGAGCCCAATAAGTCATTTCACCGCAAACGTGATATGACCCCTTCCTCTTCTTGAATTTGGTAGAGTGCGACGGCTTAAACTTGCCATCAGGTTTACCTTTACCCTCAGATTTCTTCTTGTTATATTCAGAGTTGTTGGGCGGGTAGTGTTTCCTCTATACCACATGGGCAGCAGAATCTACCTCAGTAACCCGAGCACGTGTATCATTTGCTCTCGCCTTCTCTTCCTCATCAAGAGATCCGCTGAGGTCCCAAACGAAAACTCATGTTACTTGTGTTTCAGAGAAGTATCAAAGGTGCTCCATGAAGATGGAATCTTGGCAATAATGCTTCCGGCCACAAATTTGGCCGGTAATATACACTTAAATTGCTCAAGTACTTTAGCGAGTGACTGTATCTCATGATCTTGTTGAACAATAGAATGATCAGGAGTCATCCTATAGTCATAGAATTGCTCCATGATGTATAGCTCGCTGCGAGCATCCGAGACCCCAAATTTGGCCTAGATTGCAGCCCACATATCTTTGCCGTTATAAAACGAGATATAGAGATCCATAATGGAATCATCAATAATACTTAGGAGGGCACTTTTGAACATAATGTCCATATTCTCACAAGCATCCAGCTGTGCAGGATTAAGACCGCCCTCAGGCTTGCCCTTGGTGGCCGCATAGCAGCGCAGGGTTTGAAACCATATCACTGCTCTCGTGCGCCACCTCTTATAGTCCACACCCTTGAAAGAGTTTGGCCTTGTTGACGCAATAAAAGAAGGTGCAGGAAATTGCGTATAATCAGGTTTTTGGATTGTTGAATATATTAGCAACTTAGCACATGATTTGATCCGAAATAGCATAAGAGAAATTACGACATTAGCAAATAAAGTAAGCATGAAAATATCTACTAAAGTAGATAAACAAATCAAATCTACGGCAAAAGTTAGACATAGAAATTGCAGTAGGATCTCGTACAAGAAGAGGCAAGATACGTACGGTGCAGCAGCAGCGGCACCGGCTGCGGTGTTGTACGTGTTGTCGCCCATGTCGATGATGAAGAGGTTGCCGCGGTCGGGGAAGAAATCTTCGTTGGGGAAGTAGTCACCGTCAGCAGTCGCGTGAGTGCGCTCCCCAAAAAACTGATCTCCCCTCTCCCATACAGGATCACAAGAGGCGGGGTTCCGGAGGCCTGCTGTCCCTTCTTGCGGTGCACACCGGAAGGAGGGATGGAGAAGACTTGATTGGCGGCGCAATTTATTTGGAACGGTGCAAAACCATATGACAAAATGGTGGCTAGGGTTAAGGATGGCAGTTTTAACCGTGGGTACGGGTATTCGATCCGTATGGGCAGGGTATGAGTACACTTTTATACCCATGGGTAATACCCGTACCCTACGCATCAAGTCATGGGTACGTCATGGGTATCAGGTTGTACCCGTGGGTATACCCATACCCTACCCATTTATACTGACATGTGGGCCACTTTGGCCGTATGTAGCCCAGCAGGAAGCAACCTACGAGGCCATGACTCCAGGCCAGGGTTAAGGCGATAAGGAGAAAGGTCGGTCAAAGCGTCCTCGTAATCCCCTCGACTCCAAAATATCCCCAAATTTCAATCACTCCTTAATACTCTCATCTTCTAAATACTCAAACTAACAAGATAAATTTCCAGCGATGAGGCATACAATTGATCAAACTGATAGTTTTGTCAAATGTTCTATCAATGAATATAATAACTTGTGTACCCATTGGGTATCCAATGGGTACGGGTATCCGCCGGGTATGGGTATGGGTAGACTTTCATACCCATGGGTACGGGTATGGGTAGAGTTTTCTACCTGTTGACTATACGGGTATGGGTATGGTATAGCTCTATCCGCCCCATACCCTACCCATTGCCATCCTTAGCTAGGGTTTACTTTATGCGCATATTTATATTGCGGGCTGAGAGAGATGTGGGATTAACTCCACGGCCGAGTTGGTTTGGTTCCACGATCCAAAAGGAAAATAAAACGGTTTAGGCATTAACGCATCCGTTAATTACCAAATTGATAACTCATTAATTTTTCCCAAACGGAAAAATAAACGTTCTCGTCTCATTCCCGCAACCCGCGGCGCGTCGTGACGAGGCGAGGCGGGAGGCAGAGGAGGAGCGCGCGTGTGGCACACCTCTCCTCTTGTCTCACCAACTCATACATGATCTAGAATGGCTCACCTTATAAGGTGGTGCCGTCCTCTCCAAACTAGGAGTGTGGGACAAAACTTTATTCCCACTCTCTCCACTTATTATTCATGAATGGGCCATGACAATTTCAGCATTTTATTGGGCTTAGTTGGGCTAGATGGGTGATTCCCATATAAATTCCAACAATCTTTACAGGAAAATGCGTGGAACTCTCACGCTCCCATGTGATGTGGCTCTTGCATTACTGACTGATCATATAATAATTATAGCCAATGTACAAATACAATATATTTTGATGACTGTAGACAAAATCTATGATGATGTAGCGTAAGGTGAAATTGTTCAGTCCAAAACAATTTTCTTATCAGGTAATAATTAGCTATAATTAGAAAAATGTAAGTACTCGGCTCTCCTAGATCGAGGCATACAACCCATTTACAGAACAATAGCTAAATACCCAATGCGTTGTCACGGAGCAACACAAAAATGTTTTTGCAGCATTGCTTAAACAATTGTTACATCGTGTGAGAAAGTTCGGCGGCGGTGATACACGGACTATACAATGAGCCTATTTCCTCTTGATGGGCTCTGATGACCCACAAGCAGGTCGTAGTACTTTCGATAAGTAAGATTGTCGAACCCAACGAGGAGCAGAAGGTGTTGACAAGCAGGTCGGATAGAGAATTCACTGTAACACTAGCAAACGGGTTTTTGGTTGCTTTGGATTTAGCAGATAAATAAAGCGCGAGTAAATAAATAACAATATTAATAATTGCAGCGAGTGGCCCAATCCTTTTGAGAGCAAAGGACAATCCGGTTGTTCTACTTATAGTGACTAACCGTTCTCTAGGACATATGAGAGTCTCGTCATGTGTTTTCACTTCATATTGTTGATTAATATTTGTGGTTCGTTAAGTGTCGCGTGGGTGAACCTATGATAATGCACCGCCCAACTAGGAGTAATACATTCTTGCGATTATACCCCTCATAAGCATCCGCAAATACAAGAAAGTAATTAAGATAAACCTAACCACAGCCTTAAAACTCCGGGATCCTACACTCCCTCGTGCATTGGTTTCCTTACGTGGGTTTAGTTTCTGTCACTCCGGCAACCCCACAATTTGCATCCTCCTAGGCCCATAAAAGTGAAGTGTCATGTAGTCGACATTCACATGACACCAATAGAGGAATAGCACCACAACTTCAATACATAACCATGAGATATTACTTCAACATAATTTCACTACTAACATCATGACTTCTCCCATGTCCTCAAGAACTAAACGAACTACTTACGAGACATCATATGGATCATAATAAGAGGTGATATAATGGATAATAACAATCTTGTCATAAAGTGCAAACACCGATAAATCTCACAAGCATCAACTACTAATCAGTAATCCACACCGCGAGAGACATCTAGTGGTAAACAACATAAAGACTCCTAATTGTTAAAAAGGGATGAATGTGGACGGTGACGGTGATGGTGCTGGTGATGAGGATGATGATGATGATCTCGATGAAGCCCGGAGTGATGACGATGACAATGGTGACGATTTCCCCTCTCTGGGGAGGAATTTCTCTGGCAGATTTCTCCCTGTCGGAGAGCTTTTCTCTCTCTATTGTTTTCTGCCCCGAGGCAGCGGCGGAATAATTCTTCGATGATCTATCCGTGCTTAGGGTTACCTGGGTGTCAAGTACGCGAAAGGGGGTACCGAGGAGTGGGCCAGGGGGGGCAGACCACCTCCAGGCGTTGCCAGAGGGGGGCGCTGCCTGGTGTTGTGGGCCCTAGGTGCCCCCCCTCCGGGTGCCCTTCTGGCTGGCTTCCTCGTTGGGACTTCTAAGACTCCTCCGGTGTTCCCCCTCTTCTTCCGATCTTCTGAAATAGGGTGTCCCGACGGTGTTTTTTCCATCAGATTTCTGGTTCCGGTGTTTGTTCTCCCATAATTATTAAACAAGCAAAATAAGATGAAATATCATAAGTAATGTATCATAACATGAAATATATCGATATAAAATAGTGATGCAAAATGGAGTAATGTCCCCAAGCGAAACCGAAATCGGTAAACATGACCACATGTTTATGGAGTGAGGTGTCGATAAGTAAAATATGGACAAGAAGCATCACAACTATCAATACACTAGTCATTCTAGCAAGTAACTTCCTCTCATATAATTTAACTTGAAACAAGTAAATGGAGTCACAATAAAGGCTCAAAAGGAAATCAAAATTGGTGAAGGCAAACTTCTATCTTGGTCATACAACAATTAACAATGTACTCATCTTTCAACCAGAGTCTTTATATTAGAGGTTATATTTGCAAAGTTTAACATGCTCAATCGTAACAATTCTTTGCAATCATTCATAGCTTTCAAAGTGGTATTCAAGCAGATAAAAGCATTTGTACTAAACAAGGAAGAATAAGGAACATGATTGAATAAACATATAGATGGATGAGTCACAATAACTCAAATACTTGCTTAAGACAGAAGGAAATAGGTTTACTGACTCAACATAAAGGTAAAAGAGGGAAGCATGGATTAACTCATGTGCTAGAGATTTTATTTAATAAACAGAGGTATAAAATGTTTGACACTCCCCCAACATTTCTTACACAAACCATGGCTAACAGAACCCTCGGGTGTGTGCCAACAATCACATACCATGGAGGCGTATCTAATTTTTAGAGAGGTGTGTATGTTTATGTCAACGAATGGCAAACAAAAAATACAGTTGGTCACAAGCCAACTAGACTTCACAAGAGCGGCTCCCATTGAAGGATGCAACTGGTGTAGATGGTCATCCCTCTTTGTGTTTTGTTTACACAGTTATGCTTTGACTGATAAATCAGGGGAAAAATAGTGAAGAGAATTTGTTTTATTAATTTGGGTCTAGGCACCCCGCTGCTAGCTCTTCTAGCATTTGGATAAGCGGATAAAGCCACTAGTCTAGGCGTGTAAAGTCCAATCAACAAGTGAGATAAAGATTCTCTATTTGCGTCCTCATGAGCTAAAACAGGACCACATAACATGTGTATTTTTGAAGGTTTCAAAGGTAGCACACAAGCAATTTGCTTGGAGTGGCGGTTAAATACCACATACAAGTAGGTATGGTGGACACAAATGGCATGGTCTTGGGGCTCAAGGTTTGGATGCTCGAGAAGTATTCTCTCTCAGTCTAGGGTTTTGGTTAGCAAGGTTGGGTGGCAAGCATAAGAATTGAGGGAAAACAAACAACCATATATATGATAAAACCAATCATGCAATCTTCCTTGAGAGTACAAAAAATCGTACTTGAGAATACTAAGCTTATGGGCTAACAAGAAAGAAAGATCATGGAACAATATATCTACATGAAAACTCCCTCTTTTCTACTTAAGTCTCAAAGTATTGTTGCTACTGACCAATGCTATGTCTGCCGAAACCAACTAGATTAACTTGAGGCTCCAATATTGGTACCAATACTAATAACAAGATCAACCAAATAACAGAAATTGCATAAAGTGTAGAAGATGATGAAACTTCTCATTAATATTCCATAATAGCAACTCAAACCAAGGGATACAACGATAACCAACTAAAGAGTGATACTTCCATACTACAAACCATACTATATGATATTTCCTCTACTCATGATATGACTCTACTAAAAGGTAAAAAGGTGAAAGATAAAGGTGTGATATCGCGGCACTCACCCAAGCTTGGAACAAGGCAAGGGGAAGCTAATACCCATGACGAATTAATTCTTCGGTGGCGATGGTGAATCCTTCTCATGATCATACTTCAAAGGTAGAGGCTCTCCATCAAAAAATGATGTCTTGATCTCCAATATCCTAAAACTAGCAGCAGAGATTATATGTTTAAACATGTTCTTACACTCACAGTTTTGATTCTACACATCGTAGAGTTGTGCTTCCAATTTGTTTGCGGTTTTGGTGAGTGAGAAGATCTCCTCCCAAACCTTTAAAGTCTCCTTCTTGTGCTCAATGACCAGTTCTGTATTTATCCCGTGGATGATGTAAACTTCACGCTCCGCCATTTTCTTGTATCTAAAGACTTCTTACTCCAGCTGTTCCATCCTAACTTTCAGACTGCCTTCTGCTTTAGGGCCCCGAACATCTTCTATCTGCACCACCCCGTCCTTGAGCAGCAACCCCTAGGGATGCATCTTCAACTCGTTCATGTACGGGTTGACGACGTTCGCAAAGAAACTGTCTTTGGGATGTCCGAAAGAGGACATCGTAGCTCTAGATCCTGGCAGAGATAGCTCGAAATAGAAACACGACGAGAAAACGATATACGGACCTCGGGGAGTCTGGGGTTTACATAAAAAAATATGCGTAACGAAAGGAAAGTCCAGGTCGAAAGCGAGTCGGAGAGGGGCTCCGCGGTGCCCACACCAAAGCCATGTGAGGCCGAGGGTGGGACCGCGCATAATTTATGGTATGGTGCCCTCGGGCACTGTCTCCAACTCTTCTTTGGCTCGGTACTTTTCATATTTTCAAAAAATCAATAATTTATAACACAAAAAGGTTATCCGTGAACTTTTCCTTAATAGAACTGTTACCTATTCAAAACCGGACTCTGCAGATTCTGGAATCATCCCTCTAATAAACTTCTCCAACGTCATTACTTGAATAACATCAACATCTTCATCATAAGAATAACCAGATATATAATGTTTGAGTCTTTGCCAATTTACCACTTGTGTAGTGTTATCTTTAAGGGAAGCAATTTTGATTGCACCTGAACGGTTTACCTCTTCAATAATATAAGGGCCTTCCCATCTGGAGAGTAATTTTCCTGCAAAAAATCTGAGATGAGACCGATACAATAGAACTTCCTCACCAACATGAGACTCTCTTTTAAGGATTCTTTTAACATTCCATTGTTTAATTTTCTCTTTAAAGAGTTTTGCATTTTCATAAGCTTCACATCTCCATTCATATAATGATTCAAATCAAGCATTATTTTCTTACCAGCAAGTTTAAATCTTTATTAAGTTCTTCCACTGCCCAATAAGATTTGTGTTCTAATTCTAAAGGCAAGTAACAAGCTTTTCCATAAACCATTTTGTAAGGAGACATACCCATAGGATTTTTATAAGCAGTTCTATAAGCCCATAAAGCATCATTCAACTTATCAGACCGATTCTTCCTAGATTTATTAATAGTCTTTTGCAAGATATATTTAATTTCTCTATTTGATAATTCTACTTGGCCGCTAGTTTGAGGATGATAAGCTTAGGCAATTCTATGTTTAACATCATATTTAGTAAGGGTTTTTTCTAAAACCACCATGAATAAAGTGAGAACCTCCATCAGTCATAAGATATCCAGGCACACCAAACCTAGGAAAAAATGACATCTTTAAGCATTATTAACGAGGTTTCACCATCATCACTTTTAGTAGGTATGGCTTCTACCCATTTATATGTGTATAACCATTTGAAGGTGGAAAATGACCAATAAAGTCAAATCCCCAACAATCAATAGGTTTGGAAGAGAATAACTCATAGGAATTTCATTACGTCTAGAAATATTAACAACTCTTTGACATTCATCACAAGATAAAACAAATTTCCTTGCATGTTTAAAGAGAGTAGGCCTATAGAAACCTGATTGTAGAACCTTCTGTGCGGTCTCTCTCCAGCGTGATGTCCTCCATAAGCACTACCATGGCACTTTTTCTATATTTCTCGTTGTTCATGATCTAGAACACATCTTCTCATAATACCATCTACTACTTCTTTGTTGAGCTGTAAATGTTGGAGGCAAATACTTAAAAAAAAACAAAGTTAGCATAATCATCATACCATGGACTATCATGGGATTTTACTTTTATTGCTGCTAGTTGTTCATTTGGAAAAATATCATTAACAGGAATAGGATCAAAAGCAATGTTTTCCAATCTAGACAAGTTATCAGAAACATGATTTTCAGCACCCTTCATATCCATAATATCCAAATAAAATTCCTGTAAAAGCAACGCCCATCTAATAAGACTAGGCTTAGCATCTTTCTTTTCCATGAGGTATCTAATAGCAGCATGATTACTATGAATAGTAACCTTTGAGCCCACAATATAAGGTCTAAATTATCACATGCAAAAACTACAACTAAGAATTCTTTTTTAGTAGTAGCATAATTATTTTGACCAGTATCAAGAGTCTTACTAGCATAATGAATAAAATTCAATTTCTTATCTACTCGTTGTCCAAGAACAACACCTACATCAAAATAACTAGCATCACACATAATTTCAAATGGTAAATTCCAATCAGGTGGTTGAACAATATGAGCTGTAATTAAAGTCTTCTTTAAAGTTTCAAAAGCTTCCTTGCAATCGTCGTCAAAAACAAAAGGTACATATTTTTGAAGAAGATTAGTAAAAGGTATGATATTTTAAAGAAATCTTTAATAAACCTCCTATAAAAACCAGCATGACCAAGAACACTACGAATACCTTTAACATCCCTGGGACAGGGCATTTTCTCTATTGCTTCCACTTTAGCTCTATCAACTTCAATACCTCATTCAGAAATTTTATTTCCAAGAACAATTTCTTCATTAACCATAAAGTGGCATTTCTCCCATTTAAGAACAAGATTAGTTTCCTCACATCTCTATAGAACTTTATCAAGGTTGTGCAAACAATTATCAAAAGAGGTTCTATAGACGGAGAAATAATCCATGAATACTTCTACAATTTCTTCACAAAAGCCATGAAAAATAGCAGATATGCATGGATGAAACATAGCAGGAGCATTGCATAAACCAAAAGGCATACGTCTATAAGCATAAGTCCCATAAGGACAAGTAAAGGTTTTTTTTCTCTTGATCTTTTTCCCTAATAGAAATTTGAGAGAACCCATAATAACCATCAAGAAAGCAAACATGAGTTTTTTTAGACAACCTCTCTAGCATTTGATCAATAAAGGGTAACGAATAATGATCTTTCTTAGTAACTTTATCAACCTTTCTAAAATCAATGCACATTCTATAGCCAACTACTACTCTTTGTGGAATAAGCTCATTGTTTTCATTTGACACAACAGTCATTCCTCCTTTCTTAGGGACACAATGCACATGGCTTACCCATCTACTATTAGCAATAAGAAAAATAATACCAACATCATGGATTTTTAATACCTCATTTCTTACCACTTCCTTCATTTTGGGAATTAAACGACGGTGATGTTCAACAATTGGCTTTGCACCAGGTTCAATATTGATAGCATGCTGACATATAGTAGGTGAAATCCCTTTCAAATCATCAAGAGTATATCTAATGGCTCTACGGTGTCTCTTCAGAATTCCCAAAAATCTTTCCTCTTCTTCACCTGAAAGCTTAGCGCTGATAATAACAGGATATATTTTCTTACCATCAATATAATCATATTTAATATCATCAGGAAAAGGTTTTAAATCAAAGACAGGATCCTCCTTTGGTGGTAATGTGGTACCCAAGTCTTCCACAGTTAAATTATGTTTCAGTATCACCGGTTGACGAAGAAGAATATCGTCAATATCATTTCTCTCTTCCATAAAGACCTCACTTTTATGGTCCTCCATATATTGCTGCAAAGCATTGTTACCAGCAAGAGCAATAGAAGCAAGCTGTTCAACTTTAAAATTCTCATCAGGCAATTTTAGATTCATATGGTGCTCTAGCAAATTTGGAGAAATTGAACTCATAGGATTTTCCATCAAATTTAGTCAATATCTTCTCCCTCTTACAATCTATAATAGCACCACAAGTGTTCAAGAAAGTTCTACCAAAAATAATGGGACACGGTTTACTAGCAGCCTTACGAAGTACAAGAAAATCAGTTGGATATTTAGTTTTACCACATAAAACTTCCACATCTCTAACATACCAATCGGAAAGACAATTTCTCTATTAGCAATCTGAATGACCACATCAATATCCTCAAGGTCACAAGAACCAATTTCATGCATAATTTCTTTATAAAGCTAGTAAGGAATAGCACTGAAGCTCGTACCAATGTCACACAAACCATAATAGCAATGATCACCAATATTAACACAAAGCACATGAACACTATTTTTCTTAGGTGTATGAGGATGGGAAACAATATTAGAAGCATCATCCTCTACATTTCCACAGACAAGATCTTTAACTATTGCTACTGCAGGTTCAACAATTATTTGTTCATCGGGTTCAATTGATTTCTTACTGCACTTATTAACCACACTAGCAACAATAGAGTGTTCTTTCACCTTAGCAGGGAAAGGCATTTTTCAATATAAGGCTCAGGAACAACATGATTAACATCATGCACTTCTATATTACTAGCAGGAACAATATCTTTATAAGATGAATGATATTTGTGATAATCCTTTTTAGAAATATCAAGATATAAGGCAAAAGCTTTAAGACAGTTTACAAAGATTTGAGAATCAAGAACACAAACAACACTAACATTATAGATATCTTATGCTCCCATAAAAGATTTAATGTATTCATAATCATAATTTATACCTGACTTTCTACCTTTGTCATTCTCCCATCCTTCAGTGTTTTCTTGAATACGATCAAGAAGATCCTTAGCTTCTTCTTTTATACATGTGAATGGTCTAGAACAAGAAGCATACAATAAATCCTTATCATGAAGAGAAAGCCTTGCATAAAAATTATTGATAACATTATTACTCGGGAGCTCACGAATAGGACATTTGAGCATTAATAACTTCATTCTCCCCAAGCTTAGGCAATACTCTCTCCATCATGAGGTTAGGAATTATATATTTGATTCCGATCTTTATGAATCTCACTAGGAGGATAGAATTTAGAATAAAAGAGAGGAACAATTTCCTCGCATCAAATAGATTCACCATTCTTTAGTAATTTGAATCATTCAGCGATAAACAAAATAATTTCCCTTTAACTTCATCCATTGTAATACATGTACACCCAAATAACTCGCATAATTCATGTATAAAGAGCAAATGATCACTGAGATTTACAGTTCCATCTCCATAATAGGACTTATCCATAACACGTCCAACAATTTTCATAGGTAGTTTATAAGGATCTAATTCGGCACATAACGGGCCACCTATTACCCTAGCAGTGATAGTGGTAGTACCCCTAAACAGAGAACCAAAAGTATTCCCCATTATGAAATAAAATAACAGACAGAAATAAAAACAACACTCACAGTAAATGTTTCTCTTACCAATATCACTTCACTGCCCAGCAACGGCGCCCAAAAATAGTCTTCATGACCCACAAGTATAGGGGGTTGTATCATAGTACTTTTGATAAATAAGATTGTCGAACCCAACGAGGAGCAGAAGGTGTTGACAAGCAGGTTGGATACATAAACAATATCCAACGTGTTTTTGGTTGTTTTTGGATTTAGCAGATAAATAAAGTGCGAGTAAATAAATAACAATATTAATAATTGCAGCGAGTGGCCCAATCCTTTTGAGAGCAAAGGACAAGCCGGTTGTACTACTTATAGTGACTAAATATTCTCGAGGACACATGGGAATCTCGTCAAGTGCTTTCGCATCATATAGTTGATTAATATTTATTGGTTCGTTAACTGTCGTGTGGGTGCACCTATGCTAATGCACCGCCCAACTAGTAGTATTACATACTTGTGATTATACCCCTCATAAGCATCCTCAAATACAAGAAAGTAATTAAGATAAATCTAACCACAACCTTACAGCTTTGGGATCCTACACTCACTCGTGCATTGGTTTCCTAACAGGGGTTTAGGTTTCTGTCACTCCGGCAACCCCACAATTACTAGCCAAACACACCATGCATCCTCCTAGGCCCATAAAAGTGAAGTGTCATGTAGTCGACGTTCACATGACACCACTAGAAGAATAGCACTACAACTTAAATACCGAACCACGAGATATTACTTCAACATAACTTCACTACTAACATCATGACTTCTCCCATGCCCTGAAGAACTAAACAAACTAATCACGAGAAATCATATGGATCATAATCAGAGGTGATATAATGGATAATAACAATCTGGTCATAAAGTGCAAACACAGATAAATCTCACAAACATCAACTATTAACAAGTAATCCACACCGGGAAAGAGATCTAGTGGTAAACAACGATAAATAACCCTAATTGTTAGAACGGGATGAAGGTGGACGGTGAAGGTGATGGTGCTGGTGATGAGGATGATGATGGTGATGATCTCGATGAATCCCAAAGTGATGACGGTGGCGACGATTTCCCCTCTCCCGGGAGGAATTTCCCCGGCAGATTTCTCCCTGTCGAAGAGCTTTTCTCTCTCTGTTGTTTTCCTGCCCAAGGCGGCGGAGGAATAATTCTTTGACGATCTATCTGTGCTTAGTGTTCCCTGGGGTCAATTACGCGAAATGGGGCACCCAGGAGTGGGCCAGGGGGCCAGACCACCCCCAGGCGCCGCCTAGTGGTGTGGGCCCCAGGTGGCCCCTCTCTGGGTGCCCTTCTGGGTGGCTTCATCCTCGGGACTTCTAAGGCTCCTCGGTGTTCCCCCTCTTCTCCTGATCTTTTGAAATAGGGTGTCCCGACGGTGCTTTTTCCATCAGATTTCTGGTTCCGGTGTTTCTTCTCCCATAATTATTAAACATGCAAAATAAGATGAAATAACATAAGTAATGTATCATAACATGAAGTATATCGATGAATAATAGAAAATAATGATATAAAATAGTGATGCAAAATGGACGTTTCAGGCTCCAACAACAAAAGTCTATAATGCCCCTTTAATGTGAGCAAGAAAATAATTTACAAACATCATAAAATACTACATATAAAATAAAAGAATGTCCATCAAAGTATTGTAAGTTTCTTCCCTGAAAACCAGGCAGAGTAACATTACACAATTCATGGTTCAAAACAAATAACAATAATATCTCAATCATCTGATAAAATACACCTCTGCATCTACTAAACAACACTGACTAAAAAATAGCTCGTTACATATCTAGACCTTGGTAATTGCAAAAAGAAGCAAAATAACAATATTTTGGGCATCAATGTTAAATGGAAGAGAAGTACATATGTCAACACTAAACTGTCATCTCAATTCCTAAATCAGGGGAATAATGAAAATGAAAATAGGATAGCTTGTCGTCCTAATGAGTGACAAACTTCAAATTTGTTCAGAATCCAAATTTGCATGATTGCACATTCTAAAACGGAGTTGAAACACTCTAACACTCTATGACATTGAAACTAAATTCGTCGCCAACCGGGACTAAAGGAGGGCCTTTATTCCCCATTTGGTAGTTCCGCTTGGAAAACCTGGACTAGAGAACGTTACCAACCGGTACTAAAGATATAATAAGTCAAACATATAATAAGTTATCAAACCTCAAGGGGCCCAACGTCAAATCCATCTAGTTGTATAGAAGTAAAAAATTCTGACGAGTTAGTGTTTTTTCTCAAGTCAAGAGAAATCTATCGGCATAGTCCTAATTTATGTAAGAAGTAGTGAAAAAGTTCGTAATTTCTGTGAGAGGTTTGTAGAACAACATCAAGTTTCCCTTAAGTGGATCACCCAAGGTTTATCGAACTCAGGGAGGTAGAGGTCAAACATATCCCTCTCAAAAAACCCTGCAATTACGATACAAGAAGTCTCTTATGTCCCCAACACACCTAATACGATTGTCAGTTGTATAGGTGCACTATTTCGGCAAAGAGATAGTAAAATACAAGTAATATCGATGATTATACGTGACAATAGAACTTCGATATAAAAATGGAAACAAGCAAACATGTAGCATAACTGATTCTAAATGGTGTTTCAATGCTTATAAATAAGGCCTAGGGATCATAGTTTCACTACTGGACACTCTCAACAATAATAACATAATCTAATGCATAAATATCCCCTCTTCACTATGCTACTCCGAAGCACTCTTCGGTCGGATAACAAACACCAATCATTACGTATGGCTATAAAATCACTCCTCCGAGTTTGCATTTTCCCATCCAGGTAACCTCACACTGTCGCAATGAGCCCTAGATGGTTCCAGCAAACAATACAATTTCACAGGGTCATCCAACACAAAATATATATATCATGCTAAACCACACGGTGCACACACTGACACATTTATACCATGATCAAAGTGTCTACGGAGATCTCATAACAAAACCACTTGAGTAGCAAAATAGATGAAGATTAGCATCTATTATGCAACTGGATTACAAAGCTCACGATCACAGAAAGATCACACCATGGGTGAGAGAGATGAAACACATAGCTACTGGTAGATCCCTCCACCCCGAGGGAGAACTACTCCCTCCTCGTCATGGGAGACAACAACGGCAATGAAGATGGCGGTGGAGTCGATGGAGATGGCCCTGGGGGCACTTCCTCGTACCGGCAGGGCGCCGGACAGAGATTTCTGTCCCCCGGAACCTGTCGGTGGCGGCGGCGGAGCTATGGAACTTTTCGTGGATGGAGGCTAGATTATTTAGGGTTTATGACTCGGGGGAAATAAATAGATGAAAGGGCGATGTTGGTGGGCTCCCAGAGGGCCCACACCACATGCTGGCACGACTAGGGGGTCCCGGGCCACCTTATGGTGTGGCCACCCTAGGGCCTCTCTCCGGGTCTCCTTTGGACTCCATTGACGTGACGGGAATTCTAAGATTCTGGGATTTTGTTACGTCCAATTTCGAGAATACTACGAGAACAACTTTTTTGAAACCGAAAGCAGAAGAAAACAAGAACTAGCTCTGTGGCATCTTGCCAATAGGTTAGTCCCAGGAAATACATTAAAATGACATAAAGTGTATGGGGAACATATAGCATATCGCATAAAAACAACAGGGAACATCAAAAATTATAGATACTTTTCAGACGTATCTGCTATCTACCACCCTAGATGTTACCTGAGTCATGCACGAATTTGTAAATTTTCCTTTCTATTTTTTTTCGTTTTGTTTACATTATGGATACTCAGAGGCTGAGTGTAGAGTCACCTTGGAACAACTAATAAGGATCATCAACCAACTAAATATCAGCTAGGAAAAAGATCTTGGTATAATGGAATCATGGTGCCTTGATTATGAAAGCCAGTTATACAATCATTTTTGCAAAATTTATATATCGTAACTGATTATTTGGATGTGGCCATGCAGTAGCTTGGGGCAAATATTATTTTGGTATATATTTGCGAGCAGGAGAATCTTTATGTGTTGATATCTTACAGAAAATGCGCGGAACTCTCACGCTCCCATGTGATGTGGCTCTTGTATTACTGACCGGTCATGTAAAAATGACAGCTATCGTAGGAATACAATATCTTTTTGACGACTGTAGAAAAAATATATGATGATGTAGCGTTTATCAAGAACTTTTTCCTAGGTGATTGCTAGTTGGTTGATGATTCTTATTAGTTGTTCCTAGGTGATTGTACACTCGGCCTCTCAATCTTCAACCCCTAGCTATGAAGATTCGTGCCTACCGTCTTGCCTTGGTTTTCAAACCGGCAAAGAAGATTCAAACGATTTAAAAAAAATTATGTAAAACCTTCGCGTGTTGTCATTATATATGTCCTAGTATCAACAAAAAATAATAAAATTGGAATCCAACAGTTATATTGAAAAGGTGTTCACAGAAATGAGGTATCTTCTATGAAGATTCTTGGCTTTTGGGCCAGCTGACGGGTGTTATGGCCACATCCATGGTATAGTTTGTTAAAATATGCCCATATTCTACAAAAAAACATGCATCTTGGAAGCACGGAAAATGTTGACAAAGAAAGTTTTCCTTTTCACTGCACAAAAAAAAACCATTTTCCACTTTCCGAGTGTGAAAAATCGATTTTTTTGTGAAGCACCAACCAAAAATATGTTGCAAAAGTTGAGAGAATTTTTTTTTTAAAATACTATACCATGTTATATGGACAACTAACCAAATTGTGTCCTCTGAAAAGGTTCATCCAGCTCTTTTGAAAAAAACACAAGTTTCTGCCGATTCAGGTGGAAACGGGTCAAATTTTAACTACACGTGTGTCGAATCTGCATATCAACAAGTCCCTCGGGTGAACCCATAGGGTTTCGATTAGTAGAACGTGTAGGCGCTGGTGACAATCGTCGGCTAGAGAGGGGGCACGATTTACCCAGGTTCGGGGCCCTCGTAGAGCTAAAACACTTACTCCTGCCTCCGTCGATCTGTATTAACGAGTAGATCGATTACAATGGGGGGTTGCTCAAGTCGAGAGTATGATCTCGATCTCAAGGCTTGGTGGTGCGGTATTGCTTGGTCCCTCTCCCGTGGTTCTCCTGGCCTTATATAGGTGGCCAGGTCTCAAACCGTACCCGGAGAGGACTTGAACTTTAACCTAAAGTCGGTTACAAGTTTCCTAACTTGACCCGCAAGGCTTTGCGGGTGGGCCCCAAGTGGGCCTTCTAGAGTAATCCTTGATTCCTCCTTTGGAGCTTGGGCCATGGGTCTGAGACCGGGTAGGCTCATCCGACAGGCCTAGGATCCATCCCTTCGTCAGTAGCCCTCGAGCGTTTACTTGACTGAGAATCCGTCGAGTGGACGCTCAGACCTTATCTTGGTTTCTTTTCGATTGGTGACTTTAATCGTTTGAAGAGGATGTGTATCCTGTCTGCGATGCATTTCTTGTACTCGAGAATCGAGAAAATAAAAAGTGCCTGTGTGTTTGGCTGTTTTCGCAGAAGGATGTGGCTCAGTTGTTTGGCTCTCCCGAAAGCTCACGGCCAATTAATTGCATCTAGGGCAAAAATAGTTCTGGCCTACACAGATTCAAGACCTCCGACTCGAATCTGGTGAGGTGATCATTGCGACTGGGCCGTAGAGGTCTTACCGACTCGAACTTAACCTAATTGGGTACCCGGCGCGTCCGCTAGGATTTTTCTTCGTGTTGTTGACACGGAATTTTACCGGAGGACGCATGTTGAGTGTGATTCCAGGCCCTCAAGAGAGATCTTTTGGGTCTTACCTTCGTATTAGAAAGAAATACGGCATCCGGATGTGCCTAGTCGGCTGAACGATCCAGGAGTTTGATGTGTGTACACCGTATAATCGAGTGGTAGGATCTACGCACTCTCAAGTTTTTATCCAGGGATATTTCGAGTGAAAATTTCTCCCTTGATTTTGTGCACAAAGTTTTTTGTGCTTTGTAGTCTTCCTTCCATACGAAAGAGTTTTCGTGTTTGGAAATCTTGTCGTGGCCATTTGAAAGGAAATTTCGTATCTGGGGCTTTCATGCGAGAGAATTTTCGCGTCACAGTTTGCCCATACGAACTTATTTCGTGTTTGGAGCTTTATGCGAAGGAGTTTTCGCGTCTTGATTTGCCCATACGAAGTATTTTCGTGTTTTGGGGCTTTTATTCGAAGGAATTTTGAGCCTGATGATGTTTATCATGACGTCATAGCTTACTTTATCCTCCCGATGGGACGTGACAGAGCGAGAGCAGAGGCTTTGGCCCACCTTGTCAGCTTTTTGACCGGAAACAAGACGTCGTTTCCGGTTTTTACGCGAACTGTGCGCAGTAATTGCGCACTATCTTCTGTTAAGATCGTGGCACGAAACAATGTTCACCGCTGTTTCGTTTCGGCTTCACGCGTGGCTTCCGCGATGAGCGCCACGTCGCTTGATGAGCGGCCATGATTAGATGATACCTATATAAATATGGCCCTTAGGTGAAAAGTGAAAACTTCCCTTCATTCGCTTCCCAGCTTTCACCTTCCTAGCCTTTGTCTTCCTCGCGCTCCTTATCTTCAAGCTTGCACCAGCGCTCATGGCAGGAGGCAAGAAACGCGGCGCCGCGGTTTCCTCCTCTTGGGCGCCCGAAGATGCTCGTGCTGCGCCCGCTCCGCGCTCCGGCAACTGGCGCTCCGCCAACACCACGTAGAAGAGCATCAAGGAGATGCAAAGGGAGGGACTGCTGCCTCCCGAAGCCGAGAAGCGGGTTCGCCTCGGCAAGAAAGAAGAGGTACCCAATCCCCATGCGAACGAACGCGTGATCTTCGCGGATCACGTTTCGCGTGGGCTCTCTCTCCCTCTCCATCCTTTCTTCGTGGCATTGTTGTATGTCTATGGCATACAGCTCCACGACTTGCCTCCGAACGCGGTGCAGCACATCTCGTGCTTCATCGTGCTTTGCGAGTGCTTTCTTGGCATTCGCCCGCACTGGGGCCTCTGGAAGGCCCTATTCAAGGTGTGGGCCTTCCGCGAGAGATCGCGGGTGGAGGCTGAGCTCGGGGAGATGCTGCGCACCGGCGGCTTCGGAATCCAGGCGCAGTCGGACACCCTCTACTTCGACATGCAACTCCTCGACTCCGCGCAAGGGTGGAGGAAGAAGTGGTTCTACGTCGTCGACGACATCGCGGGTGGAGTTAACGAATTTCACCCGTTCGCGGTCTTGAAGCGGCAAAAATCTTGGGCGCACATGCTCTCAGTCGAAGAAAGCCGGGTCGTCGCCCCTCTACTCGCCAAGGTTGCAGCGCTCCGAGATCAGACAGCAGGAGTTGCACTGAACGGCTTGCATCTTGCGAGCCTGTTTCTTAAGCGCAGGATCCAGCCCCTACAAGCGAGGCCCTCCACCATGTGGGAGTATCAAGGCGCTGAAGACCCCAGCTGAGTGAGCCGAGAAAAACTCTCGAATGCCGAGTTTGAGAAGAAGATCGCGGCCATCACGAAGCTGAAAGTAGGCAAGTCTTTCGCCGATTGTCCAATCGCAGATTTTGAAGCCTCGCATCCTCCTCCATCCGAAGTAAGTTCAATGCTATTTCTGTCTTCAACTTTTCCTTTCTCTTGTTCGAAAGTTTGACGACTGATTTTCTTCTTCCTTTTCTTCTTTTCATTTTATCGGGTGCATGGCAGTGCTCCCGATGGGAGTAGCCCCCGAGGCTATACTCGACTGTTTACAGTCGTGTATAGGCTCAATCTTCTCCTCTCTGACTTTTTCATCTCCATGTTTTTGCAGTCTCTTCTTGACTCCCTTACAGCCATTGGCCGTCGCGTTATTTCGGGTGAGACAGATTGTGTGACCCTTCAGGCAGATCACGATCGACTCGTCTCGGAAAGCGAGCTTCTTCGAGGTAAGTTTATCTACTCCTTCTATCCAATCTTTTCGCTCATGCGAATTCCTTTGTGTTTTAAATTTATCGCTGTGTAGCTCAAGCCGAAGTGCTGAAGGCCGAGAAGATGGATGCTATAACTCGGGTAAGCACCCTGGAGGCTCAGTTGGAAGCTGCTCGAAAGGAACTTGAGTCCTCTCGTAAGCAGTCGACTGACCTCGAGGGAAAGCTCCCTGATGCCCAGGATGCCCTGAAGAAATTGGAGGAGGCTGGCACCAAGCAAGACAACGATCTCATCGACTTCCTTCGCCCTCTGGCCTAGAGTTTCGCAGGTAAGTTGCACTTATCCTTTGTCGCTTCTCGACTGGCTGGTATGTCTTTTGGAATTAACGTTTCTCCTTGCAGATCTTCTTGGCGTTGCGCTGGAGCTTCCCGGGGTTCAGCGGGTGGACGCATTGACAGATTCTTGCGCTCAGCTTCGAAGGCATGCGAGTGGGATTTGCTCCCTCATTAGCAATGCTACTCGAGTGTTGACGCAACTCCATGGGCGTCTTCTGGTCGACGCCGCGGTTCCGCCCATGCTGGATGGTATCCTGAAGGTTTTCCTGGAGGGCGATCTTCTTCAGGCCTACTCGGTCGCTCAGTCGGAGTCCGGGGCGAAGACTGCCATCCAGTTTGCACTGGCGCACGGAGTCGCATGCTTGGACGAGGCGTAGTCGAATCTCCCCGTCGATGCTACTACGGGCAGAAAGGTAGCGCTTCGTCCTTTCGGCGATCCGGCTAGAGTCCTTGCCCGGAAGTTATCTGATTTGATTGCCCGTGTTAGTCGCAAGGGGCAATCTGCCGCGAGCGGCAGCACATCTGTAGTTCCTTAGTATAGTCTTTACGTAGTTTGTGCTTCCGATGTAATGAACCTTGGGATGTATTCCCGTATTCTATCTTTAATCGAAATGTTCTTTTGATATCTGAGATGCTTTCGGCGATTGATTGTCATGAGTTCCTCCCGATAATAGTAGCCCCCGAGCACCTGTTGATTAGGTGGTTTATTTCTCGAATGGAGCTTCTTGAATTGTTCCTTAACTTTTCTTATCTTTCTTCAGGTAGCAGGCGCTGTCGCGGAGTCTTCGAGTGGATCTGCTGCACAAGCAGATCCTTTTGTTGCTGCTGTTGGTACTTTTGCTGGTCTCCGTGACCGTGTCGCGGTGGCTGACGTAGCCAAGACCAAACAGAGGCTTGCGGTTGAACGTGAGCAGTTTGTGATGGATGAATTGGCAGCTGTTGCCAAGGATATGCTTTGTAAGTACTTCAGCCCCCTAGCATTCTGTGTCTTCTTTCTTTCTTTGACTCTCTGTAGCTTTCTTCGCAGTTGCTCAGCCTGACGAACGGTGTGAAAAGCATTGGGTGGAAAACCATATTCTTCACGAAGCCAGCAGTTCAAAACCGCATGCAAATAACTTCTGGTCTGACCGTAGTCGAGGATTTATTCTGGCCACTTTGAAGTATCGGGTAGGCCAGGCGAAGATACTGGTTGACAGTTGTCACGAGGCCTTGATAGCTTTGAATGGCGCTTTTTATCCGTTGGAACGGGTTCCAGTAGATTTGAGCCAATTACTCAGAACTTTTGGTCGAGTAGGCGAGATTCGGGAGTGCGTCCGTCAGCAGTTGATCTGCGGGTCTTTAGTAGCGCTCTCGTTTGTTCGATTATGGCATCCTGAGGTCAATTTCAACTCCTTGGCCAAGCTCCCAAATGCTCCAGTCGATATGACATCCCACTATGCTGTCGTTCGACCTGCCTCGGAGGAGATTATTCGACTGACCTCTAATGAGGTTAATCGGGTTTTAGCCAATGAAACTGCTCGTCGTCATATGTAATTGTAGGATGTATGTATCCTGTTAATTTTGTATAGTTGTCTTCAAATTTTATAAGGTACCAACCTTTTCTGTACTCTTGTATTTGTAAATGATGCTAAGTTAGGCGTAGCCCCCGTGTGTTTGGGGTGTATACCTGTTATTTAGCGTGTAATGATCAATGACTTGAGAAACTATGGTTGAGAAACCATGTATTTTATTAATATGACTGAGAAGCCATGTATTGTCTTCGAGCTACAGCATGGCTAGTATAGCCTTATTTTGTCGAGTAGAATAATCTAAGGATAGAGTTTGCGGAGGTGCGCAACATTCCATGGATTGGAGTAGATGCCACCAGTCTCGGGGTTCTTCAGTCCATATGCGCCACCAGGGATAACTTCGTGTATTATGAAGGGTCCTTCCCACGGTGGCTCGAGCTTGTGTCCTTCCTTCTGCTTGAGTCGCCGCACCAAATCTCCTACCACGAAGGCTCTGTGGCTTATACGGCGGCTGTGGTAGTTGCGCAGTGACTGTTGATATACCGCGGATCTTGCGAGTGCAATGTCGCGTATCTCGTCGAGTGCATCCACGTCTTCCGCAAATGCCTTGTTAGAGGTTTCTTCGCTGTAAGCGACGACTCGTGGGGCGCTGAACTTGACATCTTCGGGAAGAACTGCTTCAGCTCCGTATACCATGAAAAATGGTGTGTATTTTGTTGATCGATTCGGGGTCGTGCGGAGCCTCCATAGTACGGAGGGTAACTCCTCTGCCCAGTGTCCTGCCGCTGAGTGCAGTCGATCTAGTAGCCGTTTCTTTATTCCAGCCGAGACCAACCCGTTGGATCGCTCGACTTGACCATTTGTTTGCGGGTGAGCCACAGAGGCGAAACTGAGGGTGATGCCCTTTTCCTCGCAGAACTGCTCTGTTTCCTTTTGCTGTAAAACTGCTTCCATTGTCGGTGATGATGTTGTGTGGTATCACAAATCTGCACACGATGGAGTCGAGGAATTTGACTGCGCATTGAGCGCTAGCCGAGGTGACTGGCATGGCCTCAATCCACTTTGTAAATTTGTCGACTGCAACTAGCAAGGGCGTGTAACCTCCTGGTGTTGATTTTTTTAGTGGTCCTACCATGTCTAGCCCCCATTGTGCAAAGGGCCAGGCGATTGGGATCATGTGAAGCTCAGTGGCAGGGGCGTGCGGCTTGGGCACAAATCTTTGACATGCGTTGCATTTGTCGACTAGGTCCTTTGCATCCCTGGCTGCTGTGAGCCAGTAGAAGCCTGCGCGAAAAGCTTTACCCACGATTGTCTTCCAGCTAGCATGGTGTCCGCAATCTCCTTGGTGTATATCTCGTATTAGTTCCTTCCCGTCTTCGGGCGCTATGCATCTTTGCAATATTCCTGATATGCTCTGTTTGTATAGTTCTCCGTCGAGTACTCGAAAAGCTTTGCTGCGTCGTACTATTTGTCGAGCCTCACAAACATCTGCTGGGAGCTGCTTTTTGGACAAGTAGTCGAGGTATTTCTGCGTCCAGACTGGAGTCGACCAGAAAAACATGTCTTGAGATGTTGTGGGTGAGCTCAATCATAGCAGTTTGCGGGCTGACCTCCGTCTCCAATGTCGCGGGTGCTTCTACTGATTTTTTTGACTTTGACTGAGCGCTTGATCATCCTTTCGAAGTATATTCCAGGCGGTATGGGTGTGTTTGTAGAACCCATGTTTGCCAATTTATCTGCTTCTTCGTTGCTAGATCGCGCAATGTGCTTTAGTTCGCACCCTTGGAAATTTCCTTCGAGTAGATTGTACATATCTCGATAAGCAACCATGTTTTCTGCAATGACGTCGCACTCTTTCATTGTCTGCTGTACTATGAGGTTTGAATCTTCATAGATCATTAGTCGGGTTGCTCCACAGGCAATCGCCATCTTCATGCCGTGGAGGAGGCCCTCTTACTCTGCTTCATTATTCGACCCCGGGTCGTTGGGTGGAAAGTCCAATCGCATGACGTATTGTAACTTGTCACCTCTGGGTGATATTAGGACTGCCCCAGCTCCGACTCCTTCATTTCTCTTCGATCCATCGAAATACATTATCCAGTTGCTTGTATATTCTGGAGGGCCTGGCGTTTGTAGTTCTGTCCACTCGCTCAGGAACTCCACGAGCACTTGTGATTTGATAGATTTGCGTCCTGCGTATATGATGTCTCAGGCGCCGAGCTCGATACTCCACTTCACAATTCTTCCGGATGCCATTGGGTTATTCATGATAGTAGCCAGTGATGCGTCGTTTACCACTGTGACGGTGTGTTCCTGGAAGTAATGTTTGAGCTTTCGAGCTGTGAGCACCACACCGTACGCGAGCTTCTGGTAATGGGGATATCGCTGTTTGCAAGGCGAAAGCACCTCGCTGATATAATATATTGGACTTTCGATGCCAAACGCCTTGCCGTCCTTCGGCCGCTCGACTACAATTGCTGTGCTGATGACTTGATTTGTTGCGCCAGATACAGAAACAACGGCTCCCGCTCTTGCGGTGTTGCCAGGACGCGCTTGCTCTGCAATGCTCGCTTGAGGTCTGCGAATGCTTTCTGTGCTTCGGGTGTCCACTCAAACTTATCCGTTTTCTTCAGTAACTTGTAGAAAGGTAATGCTTGCTCGCCTAGCCTAGCAATGAATATCCTTAGGGCAGCTAGTCGTCCTGCGAGCTGCTACACACCACGGAGATTAGTTGGCTCCTTCATTGTCAGGATTGCTTGGATTTTCTCTGGGTTAGCTTCAATCCCTCGAGCGGAGACCAGGTACCCGAGAAGTTGTCCTACAGGGACGCCAAAAACACACTTGGTTGGGTTGAGCTTGATTTGGTATGCGTTCAACGCGTCGAATGTTTCTCTGATATCATCGAGAATCGTATCTTCCACTCGAGTCTTGATGACGATGTCGTCAACATACACTTGTACGTTATTGCCAATGAGCTTGGCGAGGCATTTTTGCATGCAGCGCTGATATGTTGCGCCTGCGGTCTTCAGCCCGAAGGGCATTGTCGTGTAGCAGTAAACACCATGGGGTGTTATAAACGTCGTCTTCTCCTCGTCGTCCTTTTTCATCCTGATCTGATTATAGCCTGAATAGGCGTCCAAGAAGGAGAGGCGTTGGCAACCTGCTGTAGAGTCCACGATCTGGTTGATTCATGGCAGTGGAAAGTTATCCTTGGGGCAGTGTTTATTCAACTACATGTAGTCGATGCACACGCGAAGGATGTTAGTATTTTTCTTCGGGACCAGCACCGGGTTTGCTAACCAGGTGGAAATTTTTATCTCGCGAATGAATTTTGATGCGAGTAGTCTATTTACTTCTTCTCCGAGCGCTTTTTGTTTGGGCTCTGAAAACCTTCGAGTGGTCTGCTTGATAAGTTTGGCGTCTTTGAAGACTTCGAGTGAGTGCTCGGCGAACTCACTGGGTATCCCTGGCATATCTGAAGACTGCCAGGCAAAAATTTCCCAGTACTCACGGAGGAGCTCGACGAGCGCGCCTTCCTATGCTGGCGAGAGGGTGGTGGACACCATTGCCGTCTTTGCAAAATCCGTCGGGTGCACTTGATACTTGCGGGTACAGCTATTTGTGTTGAACTCGAGCTCTGGAGCGTTCTTCTTGGTGAGAGGCATCACGGAGTGATCCGTGGTTTTTGCTATCTCCTCTATTTCTTCCTGCATCCCGAAGGATTGGGCGATCTCGTTGAATTCGATGTCGCATTTATTGGATTTTTGGAAATCGCCGTCGATGGTGATTGTGCCATATTCTCCAGGCAACTTGAGCTTCAGGTATGCGTAGTGTGGTACTGCCATGAATCTGGCGAACGTCGTTCGACCGAGAATGGCGTGGTACTGTGAGGGCCAATCGACGACTTCGAAATCAAGAAATTCTCGCCTGTAATTACTTCGGTTTCCTAGCACCACCTCCAGGTTGATTGTTCCGAGTGGACGGACTGCTTTCACTGGAGCTATCCCGTGGAAGGATGTCTTTGATTCCGCGAGTCCATCCAAATTCTTGTTCATACGACGGATCGTGTCTGCGTAGATGATGTTGATGCCGTTGCCTCCGTCCATGAACACGCGAGCCAGCTCGTAATTGCCAATTTGCGCCTGTATGACTAGTGCGGCGTGTCCTAGTCGATAGAATCGCGGAGGGTGGTCTTCCTTGGAGAAAGTTATTGGTTGTTCCGCCATCTTCAGGTACTCGGTTCTCGCAGGTGGGGTTTGCACAGCCATGCATAATTGTCGTGTGTTTGTCTTCTGAGCCCTTCGTGATGGACATACCTTTTGTATCATGCCTAAGAGTCCCTCTGGATTCGGGTATCCATTGGCTCCCTGATTTGGGACGGGTGGCGCTGGTAGCGCAGCTAGCACCGCGTTTTGGTTTCCTGCTGGGGGCAGCGCTTGCGGCTGTTGAAATCCTTGAGCTCCTCCTCCAGGAAGCTGTGGGTAACCCTGATTAATTGCTGCTCTATTTTTCTTCAAGAGGGCCTCGTGGATATCGATGAACTTTCGGCAATCCTTGAGAAGGTGTGTTGCCTTAGTTTTGCCGGTGCGCTTATGTGTAAATAGATGTAGCGTGCAGTAACAATCGAGGTCCTCCTCGGGGGTTTTGTCTTCTGGCATTGGCTTCCACTCGCGTTTTCCACGATATCCGCTGTCGCGATTTTTTGTGAACTCCGCTGCCACAAATTCTTCTCGACCATCATGGTCGTAATTCATTCTTCTTTTCTTTCGACTATGGCGATCGTCATCGCGTGCTGTGGATGATTCTTTCTCGTAGAGCACCGCGTCTTCGCCGTTTGCCCATCTGTCGGCTATGGTCATCATTTCTCTCATGGTTTTGGGTGCGAGTCGCCCCAGTTCTTCCCTGAAAGAGGTTCGCCGTGCTCCTTTGGCGAATGCTTCAACCGCGACTTCTTCTGATATATTTCCCGCTGTATTCCTTAGTGTGGTCCATCGCTGAATATATTCGCGACTAGACTCGCCACTTTTCTGCTTGCAAGCTCGTAGCTCTTCGATGGTCGCCGGTCTTTTGTATGTTGCTTGGAAATTTTTGCAGAAATCGAGGTTTAGGTCGTCCCAAGACCTATAGCATGCTTTCGTCCTTCCTTCGAGCCAGCAGCGGGCAGCGCCGACTAGGTGTAAGTTGAGGTACTGCATAGCTGTATTTTTGTCCCCACGTTGGCATTTTACTGCCGTGAGGTAATCTGACAACCAGGACGAAGCCTCTTGCGAACCATCGTATTTCTGTACTTCCGTGGATAGCTTAAATCTTTTGGGTAGCGGCGCCTCACGGATGCTGCGGGCAAAGCATAGGGCTCCGCAGACTTCGTCGTCGGAGGATGTAGATGGGGAGCGTGCACGGTTTCTGGCCGCCCGACCTTTATCAACCTTGCGCTGGGCGATGTCTGATCGCGCGTTGTACCCGGGTTCGTCGCGATTGACGTCTCCTCTCGGCTCCTTGCTGCGATGTCGCGAGTTTTTTCTGTCTCGATATCTTTGCGGGTTGCAATCTCGATCCTTCCGCGGGCTACGATCCCGACCTCTTCGCAGGCTACGGCTACGACCTCGACCTATCGGGCTGCTATCGCTGCCACTCGGGCTATCCCCACTTTGTCGAGCTTCTTTTCCTCGTCTGCGACGGGGTGATTTTTCCTTGCCAGGTGATGTGCCCCTATGTCCACGGGGTGCTTCTTTGTTCTTATGTGCGGCCGCTTTCCTGCGATCGCAGGAGGCGAGTTTTGCGGCTGCCATGCCTAATCCTTTCTGCACTTGCTTGTATTGTTCCGCGCGGGGGTCGTTTTCTCCTGGTTGATTTATCTGCATGTAGGTGGCTGCGGCTAGCAACGCGGATGCGGGAGTTTGCGGATAGATGTTTCCATCCTCGTCGACGCGCATAAGTGATTTGCTGATTCCGCTCAAGGACTCGCCGTCCATGGTCTCGGTTCTTGTGGCGTGTCCCTTCTTCGGGGGGCGGTTCCCGATAGAAGGTGTTAGTGACAGCTCGGCTCGGCGTTGACTTGACTCGTTTGCCAACCTTTTCCGCTTGGCTAGATCTGCCCGAGCTTGTTTCATCACAGTGGCCGCTCTCACTAGATGATAGTGGTAGGCGATCATGTCTTCGTGTGGTGCTCCGGCCGCACGTGGTTTGCTCGTGCGGATAGCCTCCTTTGCTCGGAGCCAGGCGTCTCGTGAGACGTTGATCTTAGCGCGTTCCCTTGCGCTGTCTTCAGTTTCTGCGGGTGGTTGTTCCGATTCTGCCATGCAGACCTGAGCCAGGATGTGGCTTGTGAGTGCTAGGCGTAACTTGAAAGGCCTTCCTGACCCGAGATGGCTCCTCTGTAGAGAGGGTATGGAAATTGCTGGTGTTCAGGCGGATGGACTCGCCAATTTTTCCAAAGTAAGGTCGTGAATCGACAGCTCCTGGGCTGGAAATTGACTCAGATCCCTCTTCCTCAAGGAAGTGAAGGATCCCTTCTTTGTTGGTGTAGAACTTGAAGCTCCCGAACGTCAAGGTGTCGCTCTTCTCCAGATCGCTGAATACCGGGCGTGATTCCGGCGAGTGAGGGGTGACTACGACAGATCCGATCCAAATCGGGTTGGTCGGAGTCAAAGTCGAAGGTTTGCAACGTGAGTTGGTTGTCGATGAAGCCGAAGATGCCGGAGATCCAGCGCCCGCCGTTCCCACAGATGGCGCCAATTGTCGAATCTGCATCTCAACAAGTCCCTCGGGTGAACCCATAGGGTTTCGATTAGGAGAACGTGTAGGCGCTGGTGAAAATCGTCGGCTAGACAGGGGGCACGATTTACCCAGGTTCGGGGCCCTCGTAGAGGTAAAACCCTTACTCCTGCCTTTGTCGATCTGTATTAACGAGTAGATCGGTTACAATGGGGGGTTGCTCAAGTCGAGAGTATGATCTCGATCTCAAGGCTTGGTGGTGCGGTATTGCTTGGTCCCTCTCCCGTGGTTCTCCTGGCCTTATATAGGTCGCCAGGTCTCAAACCGTACCCGGAGAGGACTCGAACTTTAACCAAAATTCGGTTACAAGTTTCCTAACTTGACCCGCAAGGCTTTGCGAGTGGGCTCCAAGTGGGCCTTCTAGAGTAGTCCTTGATGCCTCCTTTGGAGCTTGGCCCGTGGGCCTGAGACCGGGTAGGCTCATCCGACAGGCCTAAGATCCATCCCGTCGTCAACGTGCCACGTATTTTTCTCATGATTTTTTGAAAAAATTCATTTTTAGGTACACAACTACCTATTTCATCACAGATACACCAATAGTTTCTCAATATGCAACACCTAGCTACGAAGATTCATGACAACCGTCTTGGCTTCCTTTTGAAACCGGCAAAGAAAATTCAAAAAAAAATTCAAAATGATGTAAGACCTTCCCGTGGTGTCATTATATATCTCCTATTGTCCACAAAAAATTGTAAGATTGGAATACCACAGTTATATTGAAAAGGTGTTCACAAAAATGAGCTATCTTCAACAAAGATTATTGGCTTTCAGGCTCGATGACGGGTGTTATGGCCACATCCATGTCATAGTTTGTTAAAATGTGTCCATATTCTACACAAACATGAATCTTGGAATCACGAATAATGTTGACGAAGAAAGTTTTCCTTTCGTTGCACAAAAAAACCATGTTCCATTTTTTGAGTGTGAAAAATGGGTTTTTTTTGTGAAGCATCAACCACAAATTTGTTGCAAAACTTGAGATTTTTTTTTTTAAAATATCATATCATGTTATATACACAAATAACGAAATTGTGTCCTCTGAAAAGGTTTCCATCCAGCTCTTTTGAAATACACAAGTTTCTGCCGATTTAGTTAGAAACGGGTCAAATTTGAACTACATGTGACTCTTAGTTTGCTCACCATTTTTGGCAAAAATTATTTTAAGGTACATTACTACCTATTTAATCAGAGGTACACCAAAAGTTTCTTAATATTCAACCCATAGCTACGAACGGTCATGCCCGCCGTCTTGACTTTTTTTTTTTTAAATCGACATAGAAAATTCTAACAAAAACAGATGACGGTGAAATCGCTAACATACCGGAGTGAAATATTAGACATATACAACCCAAAACACAATTGTACACACTTGGTATGCCACCACATATTTTTAGGTTGGATTCCGACACCCCTCTCCGACGAAACGTTAACTCTTTATTGCTATTTTTATTCCTGCTCATGGAATTTTTTAATAATGTAGCTTGAAAAATATGCATGATGATGTAGATTAGTCTCTTCTTTTCGAAACGAGTTAAAAAACGTCGAAATCCGAATCCAAACGCAAAAGTTATGCTAAAAAAACAGAGAAAAAAATTATAGGCTGACTGTATGGTATCAGTGTAGCGCAAAAAAGATAATGGTAGGCCGACGGCTTTGCCGTCAGCGTAGCTCACATTTTTTTTATGTCACGTTAGTCTTATCGGGGTCTACGCCGACGACCCCGATATTTAGCCGTCGACGTATCAGGTGGCCGTCGGCATCTTGTGCCAGTCTCGTAGTGGTTGTTTGTCAAGTCAAGAGAAATCTATCGGCATAGTGCTAATTTATGTGAGAAGTAGTGACAAAGTTCGTAAATCCCATACTATCAGATCTGCGAGAGATCTTTCCATCTCAAGTATTTATTACGAAATCAATTTGTCTAGAATAACGTGTAATATCTTACGGTCTGGCCAACACGTAAGAGACGTCGGGTCTAGTCCTTTCTATCTCTATATATGTCATCCAAGTCTGCGATGTATATATTCCTGCCATAGTACAAATGTAAGGTGGCAGTCTCGTAGATGGAACCAGGCGCCAATACATTGCCATATTGCCGAAATCGCTTTACGTCGAGCGCGCGAGCGCTCGCGCGCTTTGGAGGCGCGTGCTCCTTTCCGCGCGCTTTGGAACCATCCCACCGTACCTATCGAACCAACTCTCCCCCCCCCCCCCCCAAAAGAAAAAAAAAAGGAAAACTGAACCCTATCCAGCCGCCTCCTCTCATTCTCCCCTTTCTTCATCCAGCGCCTCCCACCGCCACCTCCTCCCGATACCGGCGGCCCCCCATGTTGTGTACCACTGCACCTTCTCCATCCTCTCCGACGAGCCCCCAAGCTGCACAGCTCCGCCCCTGCACCCCTTACTTCAGCGGATCTGCTGTCCTCAACCACAAACCCTAGCCAAGGATAGAGGAGCAGCAGGTCAAGCCTGGATCCATGCTTGTCCCCATCGATGGCAGCGCTGCCATGGATCTCGGAGTCGCCCCGTTCTACTGCACCCTTCTCCCTGGGTCGATTCCTCGTCCGAATTTCGACCAACTCTGGCGCTCATTGGCAGAAGGATGACCGGTTTCTTCTCCAGATACGCCTCCGCCGCTGCGAGGAGGCTGAGTGAATCCTCGACGACTCCACACGCCGGTGAGTACAGTGCATCCCTGATTGGCCTCACGCCCCACGTTCTTAATTTTAACTAGCTCTTGTCTGAAAATCTGCAAGATCCACTTGCAACATTAATTCAGAACTTGTGTTGGTAATCAACATTAATTCAGAACTTGTGCTGGTAATCAACGCTTAGAGAGCATGTACCTAAAATATATCAACAGTGGTGCTAACTTTTCTGCTTAGAGAGCATGCATGTAAAGACAGTACAGATTCCCTCTTGCGTAAACTGGAGGTCGAGTCAATTATTGAATTTATTCTTCTCGACTTCGTGTTATGCTATGCATGAATTTGTTAATGATATAGTCATGGGGGTAAACATTCATCTGAGGAGGTCATACGTTGAACAGATGATAATTCCCTTATATAGCCATCCGCCTAGAAAGTATCTAGTACACCAGTAAACTGGAGATGACATTATATCCACCCACCAATATGCATCTAACTAATTATAGGATATGCATGCTGCTGACTTACCTGTCTGGCTACTGTTACCTGTACGCAGACACCCCTATGGTCTTGGTTATCTGCATGAGCTGGACCATGGTCATGATAGAATCATATACGTCGCACTGATGACATCTCCAAACTCTCTACTGCTGAAATGTCCTAATGTCTGAATTATGCCTTTGTTGCCACTTACCGCTTGCAGTGTTTAATGCTGCACTGCTTTCAAGTGTCAAAACTTGATATCACCTAATCGTACTTAACATGTCATTGATTTTATTGTGCAAAACAAACTCAAACCAGGTTCTATCAATATATGTGTTGAATTCTTGACGACACACTTCGACTAATATAAGTATTTGCATCACAAACTAGTTAACACAAGCCGGTTTTTCTTTTATGGTTACCAATATATCCTCTGTTATTTTTCATTTGTTTCTTACGCTTTTTGGCTTATTTTGAGTACTCCAGAGGTATTATGCAGCTATTTGATTGCCTTCTAACTGAGGTTCATGAACGCTGTAAAAAGTGTTTAAAATTGGCAATAAAATCAAGGTGGATGGCCAAAAAAGGTGGATGGCCAAAAGGTGGATGGCTTTTATGGCCATCCACCTTTTTATGGCGCCAGGTCGCGCCGGTGCTGCCTCGAGCTTGGCCATGTGGGAGGCTGCAGCTCCTGTCCGTCCGCGCCGTCCACCGGCGAGCAACTTCGGCCTGAGTCATTGGCCGCCATGGAGGACAAGGAGGAGCCTAGCGTTGCCGACCTGCTGCTGTAACCGTGTCATTGGCCGCCATGGAGGACATGGATGGCAAATTTCTTGGTTTTCTTCAGATCTGTGCCCAACCGTGGACACGGTTTCTCTTTTTCTTGATTTTTTTTTATATGGATCTTCTCTCGATTCTTGCCAGTCATGCGCATGAAGGGAGTACCACTCCGGTGGGAATGTTTGTTTTCTTTTCCGTTTGGATGTTGGCACTTATGTGTATTCCTTTCTTTCTCAGATTTGAGATTTTGGGTTCGATGGGAATTTTACATGATTCTTTTCTTGTTTGGATGTTGCCACGGATCTGTATTTTTTTTTCTCAGATTTGGATATGTGTATGAATTTTAGTTGATTTTCTAAGACTGCATATGGACAAGTTATCAACCTTGTATGCATATGAACAAGTTATGAGTCTTGTATGGATCTTTTTTTGAATCTCTGTTAATAATCCGAAATTTTGCTCATAAAATTCCAGTGAAATCTTCTCAAAATGTAAAAGCAATTTTAGTTTCCCTTCTATGAGTGCCATGAAGACCTTTGTTTTTTGTTATTCTATTTTTCTTACCATTATGTTTATTTTATTGTAAATCTTGTGGTCTATGAATGAATCATTGGATCTGCGATGAAACATGAAAAGAAACATGTATGATTATTGTATGAATCTTATATGACGATAGTATAATCATCTGTTTTATGGTGGATCTGTATCCGTGCTCTGCCGTTCTGGGAATTGAATGGAAAATTGTGTGTATGAAAAATGAATGCCCCGCTGTGCTGAATGTTGAATGGAAAAAAGTATGAATATATGCATTTTCTATGAAAATGTATGAAACCGACAGGAATATCTTATGGATCTTTGAATTGTGTATGAAAATTGTATGAAACCGATAGGAACTTTCTGAAAAATCTTCTATGAAATATCGGGGTTAACGAGGAAAACAATAATGATTCTTGTACTCTTATCTTAATCTGAAGATAAGAAAGTGAACTGAGAATTGTCAGAAAAGAAAGTGAACTCAGATGGCAACAAATGTTTATGTAAAATTTTTACACTTTCAACTATGTTAGCTGAAAAATAATTGTTGATAAATAACTTAGTATTATGTTGTGCATCCCTAACAAAAAGGCATATTGTGAAACATTAGTGAAAAAATGACAGTGATAAAGAACTGAAAAATGTAGGGGGCTGTTGTGTAAAAATGTAATGGACGTAACAACCAGGCTGTGCTGAGGTGGGAGGACACTTTTACAAATTTCTCAGCACGAATCTCCAACAAAGTTGACCAAATGGAGGATAGAGATAGTGCTGGGGGCTCAACTTACCAGTGGAGTTGCATTTTCGCTGAACGGGCTGTCGAACCAGGACCAGATCCAGATGATGCTCTACTGCGTGCTCCCCAGGTTCTACTCGCTGCCCATGCTCAGCACCATCAACGGCAAGGTGAACACCCAGGCGTCCGGCCACACGGGCCCCTACAAGTACAAGATCACCACCTCCGGCAACAACGTGAACTTCTCCACCGGCGTGAAGGGCAAAATTACCAACCTTTTTTTTAGAAACCAATGTTTAGTCTATTCCCAAGAATGTTATCAAGGGTGGTGAATGAAAATTACCAACCCTTCAAAAATTTATATATAATTTTTCCCAAGAATTTTATCAATGGAGATGAATGGAAATTACCAACCTCTAAGAACCAATATATATTAATATATCCAAAGAAAGTTATCAAGGGCAATGAATGGAAATTACCAACCCTTTTTTTTAGGAACCTATGTATAGTTTATTCCCAAGAATGTTATCAAGGGTGATGAATGAAAATTACCAAGAATGTTATCAACGGAGATGAATGGAAATTACCAACCCTTTAAAAATCTATATATATCTCTTTCCAAACAAATTAATCAAGGGAGATGAGTGGAAACTACCAACCCTTTGAAAACATATTTTTATAAGCCCCCCAAGAATGTTATCGATGGAGATGAATGGAAATTACCAACTTTTAAGAACCAATATATATTTTTATTTCCAAACAAAGTTATGAAGGGCAATGAATGAAAATTACCAACCTTTTTTTTAGAAACCAATGTTTAGTCTATTCCCAAGAATGTTATCAAGGGTCTTGAATGAAAATTACCAACCCTTCAAAAACTTATATATAATTTTTTCCATGAATGTTATCAATGGAGATGAATGGAAATTACCAACCTTTAAGAACCAATATATATTAATATATCCAAAGAAAGTTATCAAGGGCAATGAATGGAAATTACCAACCCTTTTTTTTAGGAACCAATGTATAGTCTATTCCCAAGAATGTTATCAAGGGTGGTGAATGAAAATTACCAACCCTTTTAAAAACCTATATATAATTTCCAAAGAATGTTATCAACGGAGATGAATGGAAATTACCAACCCTTTGAAAACCTATATATATATTTTTCCAAACAAAGTAATCAAGGGAGATGAATGGAAACTACCAACCCTTTGAAAACATTTTTTTTATAACTCCCCCAAGAATGTTATCAATGGAGATGAATGGAAATTACCAACTTTTTTAGAAAGCAATATATATTTTTATTTCCCAAGAAATTCATAAGGGACAATGAATTAAAATTAACAACCTTTTTCAAAAACCAGTATATAGTCTATTCCCAAGAATGTTATCAAGGGAGATGAATGAAAATTACCAACCCTTCAAAAACGTATATATAATTTTCCCCAAGAATGTTATCAATGGAGATGAATCGAAATTACCAACTTTTAAGAACCAATATATATTTTTATTTCCAAAGAAATTATCAAGGGAG
The DNA here is from genome assembly GCA_028641055.1 of Alopecurus myosuroides. Taxonomy (NCBI): domain Eukaryota; kingdom Viridiplantae; phylum Streptophyta; class Magnoliopsida; order Poales; family Poaceae; genus Alopecurus; species Alopecurus myosuroides. The sequence goes on from CM054058.1 coordinate 29,903,905, forward strand.
ATGAATGGAAATTACCAACATTTTTTTAGAAACCAATGTATAGTCTATTCCCAAGAATGTTATCAAGGGTGGTGAATGAAAATTTAGGGGAAACCTATATATAATTTCCAAACAAAGTAATCAGGGGAGATGAATGGAAATTACCAACCCTTTGAAAAGCTATATATATTTTCTTTCCAGACAAAGTAATCAGGGGAGATGAATGGAAACTACCAACCCTTTGAAAACATATTTTATAACTTCCCCAAGAATGTTATCAAGGGAGATAATGGAAATTACCAACCTTATTTAGAAACCACTATATATTTTTATTTCCCAAGAATTTCATAAGGGACAATGAATTAAAATTAACAACCTTTTTCAAAAACCAGTATATAGTCTATTCCCAAGGATGTTATCAAGGGCGATGAATGCAAATTACCAACCCTTTGAAAACATATATATAATTTTCCCAAGAATGTTATCAAGGGAGATGAATGGAAACTACCAACCTTTTTAAGAACCATTATTAATTTTTATTTCCAAAGAAAGTTATCAATGGACATGAATGCAAATTACCAACCTTTTTTTTAGAAACCAATGTTTAGTCTATTCCCAAGAATGTTATCAAGGGTGTTGAATGAAAATTACCAACCCTTGAAAAACTTATATATAATTTTTCCCAGAAATGTTATCAATGGAGATGAATGGAAATTACCAACCTTTTAAGAACCAATATATATTAATATATCCAAAGAAAGTTATCAAGGGCAATGAATGGAAATTACCAACCCTTTTTTGAGGAACCTATGTATAGTTTATTCCCAAGAATGTTATCAAGGGTTATGAATGAAAATTACCAACCCTTTAAAAACCTATATATAATTTCCCCAAGAATGTTATCAAGGGCGATGAATGGAACCTACCAACTTTTTTTAAGAAACAATATATATCTTTGTTTTCCCAAGATAGTTACCAAGGGCAATCAATGGAAATTACCAACCATTTTTTTTAAACCAATATATAGTCTATTCCCAAGAATGTTATCAAGGGTGATGAATGAAAATTACCAACCCTTCAAAAACTTATATATATTTTTCCCAAGAATGTTATCAATGGAGATGAATGGAAATTACAAACATTTAAGAACCAATATATATTTTTATTTCCAAAGAAAGTTATCAAGGGCAATGAATGGAAATTACCAACCTCTTTTTTAGAGAACCAATGTATAGTCTATTCCCAAGAATGTTATCAAGGGTGATGAATGAAAATTACCAACCCTTTAAAAACCTATATATAATTTTCCCAAGAATGTTATCAAGGGAGATGAATGGAAATTACCAACCCTTTGAAAACCTATATATATTTCTTTCCAAAGAAAGTTATCAAGGGAGATGAATGGAAACTACCAACCCTTTGAAAACATATTTATAACTTTCCCAAGAATGTTATCAAGGGAGATAATGGAAATTACCAACCTTTTTTAGAAACCAATATATATTTTTATTTCCCAAGAAAGTTATAAGGGGCAATGAATTAAAATTAACAACCTTTTTCAAAAACCAGTATATAGTCTATTCCCAATAATGTTATCAAGGGAGATGAATAAAAATTACCAACCTTTTTTACAAACCAGTATATAGTCTATTCCCAATAATGTTACCAAGAGTGATGAATTAATATTACCAACCTTTTCAAACCCTATATATAATTTTCCCAATAATGTTACCAAGGGCGATGAATGGAAATTACCAACCCTTTTAAACCCTATATTTTTATAGCCCCCCAAGAATATTATCAACTGTGATGAATGGAAATCACCAACTATAAAACCAGTTCATAATATCCCCAAGGGTGTTGAATCAAAATTACCAACGTTTTCTTAAAAAATCTGGTTCATAATGTTATCAAGGGTGATGAATGGTAATTACCAACATTACAAAAACTTTTATATATTTGTATTTTTCGCAAGAACGTTACCAAGGGGGATGAATGAAAATTACCAAACGTTTTAAATCCTATATTTTACAGTTTCCCAAGAATGTTACCGAGGGTAATGAATGAATATGTATTTTTAGCTGGCATATTCCATTTTTCATAGATCAGTAAAATAAAAAGGACGGTAAACTGAAAAACTGGTGTACTATTCCTTTTTTCATAGAAACATGTATTTCGTTTGAACAATCATTTCTCTTACGCCAAATTTAGCTTAAATTCCATTTTCTTGGGTAGTGGTTTCTAGGGGAAATAACGGGTGAGATAGGCTTTTTTTGCGATGGTACTAAATAAAAAAATACTCTATATTTTTTATAGAGACCACAACCATGTATAGCATTTTTGTTTTTTTATTAATGATTTTTATAATGCACTAATACTGTAGTATTTCATTTTCCCCCTCTTTTAGGGCATCTCCAGTCGCCCCCCCCCCCCGAGCCCCCCCAGGCGGCCTTTTTAGCGCCGGAAGCGGCGAATAGCGTCGTTTTCGCACCAGTCGTCCCCCCTGTAGCCCAAATAGCGCCGAAACGACGCTAATTCGCGCCGCGGCACCCAGGAGAAACCCAGCCCGCTGGGTTCGGCTTCGGGGGCGAAGCTGCGGTGCAGCCCACGCGGGCCAGCTCTGTCAGTGACGCGTCGAAAAAACGCGGGAACAGAAACCCCCGCCCGTGATCTTCTTCTCGGCGCCCGCGCCGTTCAAAGGCTGCCGGAGTAATGGCGTGGCGGCCGGCCAGTGCATGCGCCCCAGTCAAAGGCTGCCGGAGTAATGGCGTGGCGGCAGCGGTGACACGTGCGGCGCAGTAACTGGCCCGCCAGGCTATAAAAAGGGCCCTCGCCGCTCCCCGTTCTACCATTCTCGGCGCCCATCTCCTCGTCCTCGCCACCCTCGCCGCACCCACCTAGCCACGATGACTCGCCGGTTTCGCGCCCACCGCCACTCTCCTCTGTACTGCCGGCTCACGGCTGGGACGCGTGGCCACAGCGACGGCGACAACGACGGAGAGTTCCACTACGAGGAGCAGAAGCCGGCACAGGAGTTGGCGCCCGAGCAACAGCCGGCGCAGGAAGAGGTGGCGCCCGAGCAGCAGCCGGCGCAGGAAGCACGACGCAAGAGGAGGGATTGGAGGAGGCATCCCGTCTGGCCCGAGCAGCACGCGACGTACTACTCCTTCGAGACCTGGAGGAACGAGGAGGCGTTCCACCGGGTTCGCGGCGGCCTCGAGCAGGCGGCGGTGGCGGCGAAGGCTGCCGCCGTTCGGGCATCCCTAGAGATCCACCGGAGGGAGGAGGCGGAGCGCGAGGCCTACCGGCAGCTCACCGCAAACGCGGCGTCGGCCGAGCAGCAGGCGCTCATCGCGCAGTACGAGGGCGACCGGCGGCAGGTGGTGCTGCAGAGCGAGGAGCGCAACCGCTATCCCTCCGAGCAGGCGCAGCTGCACCGACTGCGGATGCAACACCGGGCGGAGCGGCGCTGGCTCGCCATGGTGGCGAAGGACGACCGCGAAGCTGGCCCCTTAATCGGCCGGCCTACGACGACCGCGAGGAGGAAGACGATGAAGACAACGAGGCCTAGAGTAGTCGCCGCCAGGCCGGGGCGACCGTAGTTTTTAAGTTTTCGCAATGTTTTAGTTTTAAATTTCTATGAAAAATTGCGTCGAATCAATAAAGTGCGTCGATTTTTATTCTCGATTTATTTTGGGCCGATTGTTGGGCTGGGGGTCGACTGGGAACCCTGCCCCCCCAGGTTCCAGATTAGCGCCGTTTGGCCCCAAAACGGCGGTGTTTTGGGCCCTGGGGGCGCAACGACTGGAGATGCCCTTAAATTTTACACTAGTTGGAAGTGGTTTTTATTCTCCCACCCTTTTATCTTTTTACCCTAAAAAATCACTAGCCCAAAAAGGGAATTAATTTTTGTTCATATGGACATTTGCAAGTAAAAGAAACAAAATTATTTTCTTTTAACCAACTCAGGGAGATTTTATTTGTTTCTGTCTTATTTTTTATCTTACAATTTTTATAAATGTTTTTTTTTCATGCAAGTACTTGCAAGTCTGACATACAAAAAGTATTCATCGCGCAATCGTTAAATAGCGTTTTCGGTATCTACCCAATGTTGAAATTTATATAGCGTGAATTGGTCAATGTTTTTGTTGCAAGAGGGCTGCGCACCTATCGAAGACAACAAATATTTTTTAGATAGGTCGAATTGTTTTTTTTATACTAGTCGGAAATGTATTTTTTTATATTTTAGATAGTGGGAAGTTTTACATTTGTTGAAATCTCAAAAATTTATACTAGTTGGAAGTAGAATATTTTTTACACTTGTCGGAAATGTTTTTTTTTATACTAGTTGGAAGTGGAATATTTTATATCTCCCACCCTTTTTTTTCTTACCCTTAAAATTCACTATCCCAAAAAGGGAATTAAGAAAATTAATTTGAAGGAAAAATTATTTTATTTGCAACAAATTTGAGGCGAATAAAGGGAATAGCGTGTGCAAAAAACGGTCGACAAAAACGTGCGCGTAATTGTTTGAAACGGTCGTCAGAAAGGGACAAAAAGGTGCGCGTAATTGTCCTGGTAACGCGGCGTATGTCGGAAACCGCTCGATCAAAAGCAAACTCTCGCGCGCGCGCGTGTTAGCCTCGCCCCCATATTGCTGTTATTGTAGTGGAATCAAGGAAATTGTAGTACACATGTGGTAAGAAAGAAGTCCAGACCGATCTAGTTGAGATAGATCAGGCGATGCATTCCTTATATGTCTCAGTATTTATTACCATACCGTGCGAGGGACTAGACCTTGAAGCAAACGTTGCAGTCAGCTTCCAGAAACAGCCATGCATTCCCTAAATGCATGCACGCACGTGTATATATACACGAGGGTGTGCGTGCAATGCCAACGTGTGCAGGAATAGCGAGGCAATCATCAACAATGTCTGGCCAATACGAGTACAACGTCCCAGTCCGGGCGGCTCCAAGGCCGGAGGCTGACGAAATCGAAGGCGATGTACGGGTCACGGTCCCCGGCCCTGGTCGCCACCGTGGACCTTCAACCGACGACGACGACCGTCCCCAAGGCCGGACGATGGACGTACAGCTGCTCTACAGGAACGCGTCGGCAAGGGAGAGGTCTGCGGCCGACGCGCTTGTCTCCCTACAAGAAGACGATGACGAGTGAAGGCAATGCAATTCATGCATGAATGCTATGCACGTTAATTAGAAATAGTCTTCAGTTAGCTTCTTATAGTTTACTACTATCTCGCTCGCTTTACCTAGAATCATGTTTTTGGATCTGTTATTGGTCTATGAAAATATTCGAACGCTATTTGCTTGTCAATGATCAGTCTTTCATGCTTATTACTACTCTAATGATGTCTTCCGACGTTCGGTTGAGTGGAAGAAGATAAATACTCTGGATAACTGAGATAGAGCCAGTAACATATTTGGATCTGTTATCAGACTTTTCTTTTCTTGCATATGGACATATTATCCCCTAGTGTCTTATTCTTCCCAACATAATAACAAGTCTTTACTTTTATTTCTATGTATGAAAAAAAACCTAACAGATACCAACTACGTTGTCCCATCCCCGCTCCCACCAAATTTATCTCCAGGCGACCAAATTGTGAGATCACAGCAGAACTTTTTTTGAGTGAAAAAACAAATAAGTAACATACCAAAAAAAATTGATAAACAACACAAATAAGAAACATATCACACAAGTGGCTGCTAGCAAATCACAAGATCTGAAGAGACCAAGTTTGTAAATAAATATATAATTTTGTACTGTGATTTTTAATATAATTTAAGTTTTAATACTAATTTTTTTGTTAATTCAATTTTAAATTTTCTCTTAAAACTTGGCCCGAGGTTTGAGAAAAAAAGGACATTTCAAACACCTTGTACACTTTAATCTGTTTTTACAATTTAATGTACAATAATTTTTTAAATTATACTTACTTACATATATTGGAGCCACCATACGCTCCAACAACCTCCGGTTTGTTCTCAGTCAAATCTTTATATGTGGATCTGTTAAAGGGACATACAAGCTCTATACGAATACATCTTTGGAAACTAAATGTTCCATTGAAAAAAGAAACTTATGGTTCCTTCATCGGAACAAAATTTTAACAAATAAAAACATAGCAAAAGAAGATGAAAAAATAATTTTTTTTTGTGATACCTAGAAGTCTGTACAGCATTGGTCCATCTTGTGGTCCATACTGGAAATACTAAGTCACTACTCACTTGCAAATTTGCGCTGATTATTAGGACATCTGCCTCAATTAATAGTAGGAGAGACTACTCGCGACCCTCGCGTCGCCTGACCTAGGCGGCTCGGGGGAGAACTCCGCCGCCAACCCTCGCTCCTCCTCTAACTGGCCCCCCTTCGCCCAAGGCCTTGGCGGGCTAAGCCTCGGCGACGCCCGTGACGGCGGCGGCGGGGCATCTTCGAGGCGGAGGATCTTAAGCGGAGGTTTCTCGGCGGGGAGGCGCTGGCGATTGCTGGCCGTTGGGCGCAGGTCCCGGCGAGGCATCCGGGGCGTGGTGGCGGGGATCCGCGGGCGGTCGTGGCGCTCGGATCTGAGTGTTGGCGGCGCCCCTTCCTGGTTTTTCTCCGGCACTCTCCGGCGCGTCCTCGTGCATGGCGGCGGAACCTGATGGGGGTCGATCTGGCGCACATGGCGTTGAATGAGGTTGATGGATTCCGGGTGAAAACCTAGCTGCCGATCAATTTGCTCGGAGCCGGTGATGGCGACATCTTGCGTGTCGTCTCCTTCGTGAAGGCATCATCGAGGAAGCCCACACTTCTTCCCGTCATCTCCGGGGGAAACCCTTGATCCGTGGATCGGATGATGGCGGCGCTTCTACGTCGTTACCCCCTTGGGGGCATCATCCTTGGAGGAGTGCATCAGTCGAAGGGACTAGAGGATGAGTACGGTGGTGGATGCAGCATGGTGGTTCACGTGGCAACGACTATGTCGACACGTTACCTCGCTTCGGACTGCTCCGGGGGAACTCTAAATCTGGGCTTCCCGAATGGGATGATGGTGACGCTACCGGTGTCGCTCTCCCTCCCGAGAGCATAGTTTTGGAGCAGTAGCTGGAGGGACCTGGAGAGGAAGCGGTGTTTTATCTACTACATTTACAATGGTGGTTCTCGGCGGCATGGTGTCGCGGGGTTTGGTGTGGATGTGGGATGATGGATGGGCGCAGGGCAGGGGTGGTGCCTGGTGTCATGGTGGCATCGGCGACAGGTCTGACATGGAGTATACTTTGATCCATTTCCTTAAGACGGTGAGCGGAAGATGGCGGCGGCAACTTCTGAACCGTGTACGTCGGTGTGCGCTGCAATATGCTGGACCAGTTGTGCCCCTTGCTCGGTGTCGGGCAGCTTGGAGTGGCCTTCGGTATTTAGATGATGTGCGTTGGTGGGTTCTCAGGGCATCGGTCTTGTGTTTGGCCACCCCCTTCATCAGTTTTGTAGGCAGCGAGATGTCGCTAGGTTGTTGGCTTTAGGTTTAGTTGATTGATGTATCTACTTGTAAGACATGGTGGCTCTTGCTTTATCATTTAATAAAAAACGGTTGCGTAAATCATATTGATGCAGAGGCTAGGGGCAGAACCTCCATTTCTAAATAAAAAAATGTCCATCTTGTGTTTGCTTGCTCGGAATATTTATAGAGTAGTTCACTTTACGTTTACCATAACTCCTCCTACCGGTATTACGAATATGTTTGGGCTTAATAGAATTGATCAAAAAATACTAAACCTAGACACTACTAGGAAAACAGCTATAGGAGAGAAGATATCTAGATATGTATTAGTGCTGTCAGTTTTTCATTGGGAAATTTGGAATTACCGAAATGATATTATCTTTAAAAAAGTAGGTGTTGCTCATTATTTGCAAGTTATCAATAGGGCGGTCTAGTGTATTCATATGTGGTACTTCCTCCTCGCTATGGACCAACTAGAGCCTCTCGGTATATGATGTGCTTGTATAATGGTTGTAGTTCGGGTTATCTTCAGCGGAGATGAATGGTTGTACACAAAAAGACACAATGTGTAGGTTTCCGTTCTGTTGCTGGTTAATTTTTGTCTTCACGTAGTATGATCTTTCAACTATAAACCGCAAGTTCAAACTCTTTGAACGCTTTAATAAACTAAGGATGTGTGCATTCAGAAACATCTATATGTATGTATGAAACTGTATACTTTAATCTCTTTGCGATGTGTGGTGGCATGCATTTTGTGTTTACTCATTTTTGTCGAAAATTGGGGGCTCGATTTGATAAAAGATTTATTGGGATTCAATGTAACATAATAATGACATAATATTTTAAAGCAAAGTGTTGTTTTAAATGTTTTACAAAATATGCTCGTAACCACAAACATTTATATGTATAACAATAAAAATTCAATAGAAATTTTAGGAAGATTCAAACTCCAGGATGCTTGTTTCAGCCCCTAAAAGGAACGTTACAGCTTGCATACTTTACCAACATCCTTAGTATCGACAAAACCCTCGGGTTGCATCATATAAAACTCATTTTCAACGTTCCCATGGGGAACGCAGATTCGGAGTCGGAGCGGATAGTGTGCGGATACGAATACGTAATCGGAACATCCCTGTTACGAATATGGACCGAATACGGGGCAAATACGGTTCGATCAAGGATAAATGTTTCCTCGAATGTTTAATAAAAAACGGGAAACATATGGGAATAAATGTGAAGGCCAGGGTTATAGAGTTAGGAATAGATGGAGCTGACGTACGGAACGTTAGGGTAACTAGGGGAATAGATAGGGCACTACTTTTGGGCCAGGCCATAGATTTACATGTTAATGGGCCGTTCAAAGTATTATTTGGTGGATACTTATCGGACAATTACTGAATATTAACCATGAAATATGGTATATCCTCGGATACGGCCGGATATTAGTGAATTACTATTTGTATTTGTGACCGTAACCGTCAACTATCCGGCCGTATCCGCATTTTCCTTCCGTGAGCCTCTAGTCGATCGGTCGGTCGGAAATAATCCGTATCATTTTCACCCCTACAACCATCAACATCTTTTGTTTTGCAAAATCCATTTACATTTGACATCCTTGCGGCTATTAGGAAAATAAACCAAAGTCCATACATTGTTTTTGTACATGGATTCAATTTTAAATTTCATGGCATCTTTCCATTTACCACGGTCAGGGCTTCCTCATAGTTCACAGGTTCACTATTGTCTAGCAACATGACATTCATGATAGGATTACTGTTGGTGGAATGGACAAGGGGGTGCCCCAGAGTGCTCACCCCCGAACCGGATTCAGTAGAATTTGATTAATAGATGAAGTGTCGGTTTATATCCAGAACCGTCTTGCGAAGGAGAAACGGATTAAGCATGAAGACCCGGGCAGGCCCAACGGAGCCCAACGGATTTGTGGCCCAGACGGAAGGTTCTAGGCACGGCTCATCGGTCTAGAACCGGCGGGTGTAACCCGGATTACGAGAGGAACTGGCACATGCCATGGCTGTCGAGTTTAGATATGACTACGAGGACGGGCGTGACCCGAATTCTCCTGTAAACCCCAGGAACTTGTCTGCTATATAAAGCAGGTTCCTGGGACGTGGAATACATGTTCTAGTTCATATAAATAGTTCTCGAGACATCCGAAGAAAAAATCGCTTCTTGTAATCGAGATCTTGAAGCATCAATAGTCAAGAAGCTGGAGTAGATTTTACCCTCAATAGAGGCGCCGAACCTGGGTAAAATCGTGTCTCTCGCTTCCACCATAACTGTTTCGATACTTCTCTTAGAACAAATGGCCTCACAAGCTAGTTCTCACATAAGGACACTTGTCGTGACAACACCACGACAGTTGGCACCCATCGTGGGGCTAGCTCGCGGAAGCTTCGTTTTATGGAAGGAGCCCTACCAGCAATCAAGAAACTCGTGATTGGCCGGCTCAGGAGGAGCCGGCGTGGAAACTATTACAACCATGATACTTGGGGACCACAGTTCGCTCTCGTCGAATCCAGTTTTCGAGTCCCCTTCGGCGGAATCTAGGTTTTCATCGGGTTTGTTGGAGGAACCGGCCTAGAGCCAGGCCAGGAGTCGGATTCAGTTCTTGGAGAAGCTACGATCGTGCACTTACATGGTGAATCCTCGGTTGGCAACGATGATCGAGATGAAAACATGTAACATCCACCAGCTTTTCGAAGACTGGTTAGGAGGAAACCTAGAAGAAGAACCGGAAAGTTTCGAAGAAGCAGTTCAACACACAGGCTTCTACATGGTAGGACAAAATCATCCCACGAAACCAAGGTATCATGCTAATGGAAATATTTTTCAAGTGCTGGTAAATACAGTTCCAGGAGCAGGTGGAAATACAGTTCAAGGAGAACAACGAGCATCAAAATAAGGAATAGTGGAACCAGCAGTACCACATCCGTGCACGCCAAGACCTTAACTGATGGCAATGATGGACTCACTGAATGAACTTCTTGCGACCCCAATTACGGCTGAGAACCTGTAACATCGTAACACAGAATTTGCGAGGCTTTAGCAAGAGCTAACATGTACTCGTCAGGAGATCCAAACGGAGGCGACTTGTATAAACGAGGCAAGGACAAACGTAATGCAGGAGATCACTTTTATGAACGCAGAGGGAGTTCATCTGGGTTTCAGACAGAATGAATTAGCTTCAGTTTAACACAGGCGCCACCAAAACCGTCTCAATGCCGGCTTTGGGATAGGACTCGAACCAACAAACCTTTAGAATGTTTTTGAGTTCCGGACTAGCACGCTGAACCTTTTAAACCCGGTTCAACCAGTTCAGGCAGTACCTCTGCCGGTCCAGCGAGTTCAGCCTCCATTCCAACCTGTGCGTTTCCCAACAGATAATACATCAGCACGTCAACCCAGCCTAAAATCCGGTTTATAAACAGCCAACACTCCAACAGCCCGAGCTTTTTCATATGCATGAGGGTCACTTCAACAATCTAATCGATAACATTTGGGCGACAACCAACAGTCTGGCCCAAATCCCAGTGGATGCGAATAACCCGCTAGCGGTGGAAGCGATGAAGGCAATCGAGATGTTACAAACTGCATTGGTTCAGTAGATGAATTACAGTAAACAGGAAAAATCTATTTGACACCATACAACAGTAGGAACTCGTTACCTAGAAGCCACCATGCAAATTCACTTCTTCCCGCCGGTTCCAGTAATGCAAACCGGCGCAACAACCAGTTCTACCAAGACAGGCGATTTTACATGCTTCTGTAGTTATTAACACATGGCATAGGGTAGTAGGAACTGAAAACAAATACTAGTTAAATCAAGTGTCGAGCCCAGTAGCAACCGGGACCCAAAGAATTGGATTTTAGTGCCTAGGACCTGCAATAAGGAATGAGAGAATACCAGCTGATTTCAAAGGACCTCACAAAGTTCAAAATTACGCCACGGATATGGAGCCAGCATATTAGATAGAAAGCTACGAGATGGCTATGAAAGTTTTGGAGGTTAGCGACGTTGTATGCACGTGGTACTTGAGTATGATATTGGACAGGCCTGCGAAGTCATGGTTAAAAAACTTGCTCGCAAACTCGATCAACACCTGGCAAGAGTTGAAGATTACTTCATCAAAAAAATTCAAGGAACTTGCAAGAGCCCAACCAGGATCACAGACCTGAAAAACTATGTTCAGAAGGAGGAAGAGTCATCTCAACACTAGTCATGGCGCGTTGTAGCAATCATTCATTCATTGGTTGGCATTACAGCTCAACGAGCGGTCAAAGTTCTAGGGAGGAATTGCAAATTTGATCCCCTGAGGCATAATCTGGGACGCATCAACAGATACGGCAACAATATGATGGAACTGATGGACGCCATGACCAATTATGCCGAGTCTGACAAAACAAAGGATGCAAACTCAAACTACGAGAAATCTAGAAAGGTAAAGAAAAAAGAAGGCAAGGGTAATAAGAACCCGAACCGAAGCAATTGAAATTATCAGGATCAGAGTAACAACAAGCGCCAGAACGGTGAAGGCACCTCAGACCTGGTAGGCAACACAAATACATGCTACAAAAACCAGCGCCAGAACAAGAACTTTTGTGTGAACCAGTATTTCCGGCCAAACAGTTTTGCTCAAGTACAACAAGCCTTGAAGGTCCCGTGTCCCCTCCATAGCAAGAACAGACAGGTGGCAACTCATTCCTTGGAGAACTGTTCATAATGTAGGGTTTACGGCCTGGTGGAAATAACAACAACTATGGAGCTGGAAACAATGGAGGTGGTAACTCAGGAAATATAGGCGGATGCCATCAAGGAACCGGAAATTCAGGACCCGGGAATCAAAATTCAGGTCATCACAGCCAAGGAAACCAGGGGACGAACAAGGGAGGAAGCCATCAAGGTGGATAATCTGGTTTTCAAACTAATACCAAGCAACTCAGTCAGGGACATTATCATTTTTTCACTACCCATTCATGCAGAAGGGAGAGGAAAGTACAGAATCACGCCGTCAACATTGTTACCCCTGTTGTCCCTAGACGGCTAAACTGGTCAGAATAACCCATAACATGGAGTAGAGCGGACCATCCCCCTAGGGTTGCTAACCCAGGAAGTGTTGCATTGGTCGTATCTCCACAAGTTAGAGGATATAAACTGGATAAAGTGTTGATGGATGGTAGAGACAACATAAATATACTTTACTATAATACCTTCAAGAGGGTGAACCTGCAGGAGTAACAGATCCAACCATCATCAATTCTATTTCATGGAATTGTCCCTAGTAAGTCCGCTAGGCCTATTGGAATAATTTAGCTTGAAGTTGCGTTTGGAATCTTTGAAAACTACATGACTGAGATACTGGCGTTCGAAGTTGTCAAGTTCTTGTTCGGGAGACCAGCTTATGCCAAGTTTATGGTGAGATCCTTCTACGTTTGCCTTAAACTAAAGATGTCGGGTCCGAAAGGGAATATTACGGTTCATGGAGACAGAGACATAGCTCTGGAATGTGAGAAAGGTGATGCAACCTATGTAGATTCAACATGTGCAGACAAAGAACTGAAGTTATGCAAGCTGCAGGTTGATCATGAGGATATGAACTCACTAAAAAAACATCAACTAAGTCTAAATTGAAATTCAAATCAGCTCAGGACCCCAAACTGGTAGACTTCACCCCAGGAGACTCTTCTAAGTATTTCATCATGGGGGGTCATATGACTGATAAATAGGAAAGTACGATGATCAACTATCTCCGTGAGTATTGGGACATTTTTCCATGGAAGCCTTTTGACATGCCTGGTGTTCCAAGGGAACTTGGTGAGCACAACCTAAATGTGGATTCTAAACTGAAACCAGTTCAACAGTTCCTCCATCGTTTCAATGACGAGAGAAGAAAGGCTAATGTAAAAGAAATAGCTGGGCTCTTGGCAGCCAGGTTTCTTTTGGAAGTTTTACATCCAAAGTGTTTAGCAAATTCAGTTCTCGTCCTAAAAAAAAGGTTCCTGGAGGATGTGCATAGATTATACAGACATGAACAAAGCATGTCCTAAGGATATGTTTTCCTTTCCTCGTATTGAGGAGATCATTGATTTTACTACTGGGTGTGAACTATTATGTTTTCCTTACGCTTATTCACGTTACCACCTAATTAAGATGAAAGTGGAGGATCAAGAGAAGACCTCGTTTATTACACCTTTTGGTGCATTTTGCTACACATCAATGCCCTTTGGACGAAAAAATGCAGGAGCAACTTATCAGAGATCCATCTAGAACTGTTTGGAAAAGCAGATTGGCAGAAACATACATGCTTATGTGGATGATATTGTTGTCAAGTCCCAGAAAGGTGATACTCTGATTTCTGACCTAGAAGAGACATTTGCGAGTTTACCCAAGTACTAGATGAAGCTAAACCCGGCAAAATGCGTGTCTTGAGTACCAGCTAGAAAAATACAAGGTTCCATAATTTCTTAAAGAGGAATTGAAGCAAACCCGGAAAAACTCAAGGCTATACATAACCTAAGAACACCGGTTTACCTAAAGGATGTCAAGAAATAGACAGGGTTTGTTGCATCTGTGAGCCAGTTTATGGGCAGACTTGGAGAAAAAACCATACCATCTTGAAGAAAACCGACAAGTTAGTCTGGAACCAAGAAGCTGATGATACTTTGGAGGCCTTGAAGAAAAAAACTTTCGAACGCACCTATACTAGTCGCGCCGCCTGAGAAGAAAGAACCCATGTTGCTATATATTGCTGCAAATAATAGAGCGGTCAGTGTGGTTGTAGTCGTCTAAAGAAAACAAGAAGGAAAAGAAGACTTGGTTTAGAGACTAGTTTATTACGTGAGCGAGGTCCTAGCAGAATTAAAGCAGAGATACCTACATTGGTAGAAACTAGTTTTTGGCGTGTTTATGGCGAATCTTAATCTGAAACATTACTTTCAGGAACACCTCATCACAGTTGTCAGTTCGGCACTTCTATCAGACAATATCCAAAATAGAAAGACGACCGATCGAGTCACTAAGTGGGCTATCGAGATGGGGCCATATCATATAAAATATGAGCCAACAACTGCAATCAAGTCTCATGCACTAATTGAGTTTATAGATGAATAGACACTGTTACAAGTTCCACCTGAAAAACCTGACACCAAGTATTGGACCCTGCATTTTGACGGGTCATGAAAATTGAAGGTTCCGGAGCCGGTGCGGTTCTGACATACCCACGAGGTGATAAATTTTGATATGTTTTACTTATTTCATTCAAATGCACTAATAATGAAGCAATGTATGAGGATTTACTCCATGGGCTCCTAATTGCAAAGGAGATGAGTATAACCAGGATTCAATTCTTAGGAGATTCAGACTTTGTTTCTCAATAATTTACAGGAAACCTAGGATTCTAGTTGTAGTACACACATGTGGTAAGAAATAAGTTTAGACCGATTTAGTTGTAGCTAGATAAGGTGATGCATGCCTTTTTGTCTCAGTGATTTTTTGGCATACCCTGCGAGGGACTAGGCCTTGAAACAAATGTATTCCAAATGTGCATGCATGCACGTGTATATATAAACGAGGGTGTGCGTGCAATGCAACGTATGGAGCAATAGATCGATCTCTGACACAATCATCAACAATGTCTCGCCAATATGACTAGAATGTCCTAGTCTGAGCGGCTCCAAGGCGGGAGGCTTACAAAATCGAAGGAGATGTACGGCTCACGGTGCCCGGCCCTGGTCGCCACCATGGACCCTCAACCGACGAGGACGAGCGTCCCCATGGCTGGACGATGGACGTAAATCTACTTTACAAGAACGCGTCGACAAGCAAGAGGTCTGAGGCACACACACTTGTCTCCCCGGAAGACGACGATGACGAGTGAACGTAATGCAATTCATGCATTAATACTATGCACGTTAACTAGAAATATATTTGTCTTCAATTTTCTTATGTTAGTTTACTACTTTCTCGCTCGCTCTACCGAGAGAATCATGTTTTTGGATATGTTATCATTGATCTAGAACTAAACAAACTACTGACAAGACATCATATGGATCATAATCAGAGGTGATATAATAATAAATAATAATCTGGTCATAAAGTGCAAACACCGATAAATCTCGTAAGCATCAACTACTACCCAGTAATCCACACCGGGAGAGAGATCTAGTGGAAAAAGACAATATAGAACCCTAATTGTTACATCGGGACGGAGATGGATGGTGAGGACGGTGGTGTTGGTGGTGATGATGATGAAGATGATGATCTTGATGATGCCCGGAGCGATGACGGTGACGATGGTGATGATTTCCCCGCTCCGGGGAGGAATTTCCTCGGTAGATTCCTCCCTGTTCTTTTCCGCCCCTTGGAGGCGGCGGAATATTTCCTTGATGGTTCCTCTAGCATTAGGGTTCCCTAGGGGTCAAGTTCGCTAGAGGGGGCTGATATGTCATAAAAGTATCCTTAATTTCTGATGTTCCATGCTTTTTTCATGTTATTTCCTACATGTTTTCTCTACACTTTATGACATTTTTATCGATTTCCGGGACTAACCTATTGACAAGATGCCATAGAGCCAGTTCCTTGTTTTCTGTTGTTTTTAGTTTCAGAAAAGTTGTTCTGGAAATATTCTCGGAATTGGAAAATTCGAGGCCCGTAAGTCTTCAAATTCCCGAAGGTTCCACGGAGTCCCGAACAGGCCCGGAAGGGGCCACAGGGGGCCACACCATAGGGCGGTGCCCCCTGGCCGCACCTAGGATGGTGTGGGCCCCTCGTGCATCCACCGCCATTGCCCTTTCGCCTATTTATTCCCCCCGATACGACAAACCTAAAAAGATACCACTTTGTAACGAGAAACATCCGAGGCCGCCATCATCGTCATCGTCATCCCGAGATCGGGTGGTTTCTGGAGCTCTCCACGGCACCCTGCCGGGAGGGGAATTTATCACCGGAGGGGTCGACACCACCATGCCCTCCTCCGAAGTGATGCGTGAGTAGTTCATCCCTGGACTACGGGTCCATGCCAGTAGTTAGATGGTTATCATCTCTACTTTGTACCTCATGTTTGGATCTCGTGAGCTGCCCTACATAATCAAGATCATCTTTATGGAATGCTACATGTTGTGTTTGCTAGGATCTGATGAATGTTTAATGATATGTCTTCTGATTATCAATCTATCATGGTATCTTCATGCATATGTTATTTATGATCTTGCATGCTCTCCATTATTAGTAGATGCTCTAGCCAAGTAGATGCTAGTAACTCCAAGAGGGAGTATTTATGCTCGGTAGTGGGTTCATGCCTCCTTTGCATCTGTGCTCGAGTGACAGAAACATGACGGATGGAGGATGTGTTGTTGCAATTAGAGAGAAAACAACGGTGTTTACTTAGTTTACATTGTTTATATTACACACTTTGCTTACTGCGATTATTTGTTGCTTGCAACTTAATACTTAACGTTTGGTCGGATGATATTCGGAGGGTGGATTATTAGTAATAGATGAAGTTGGATGATAGTCTATGTATCTTGTTGTAATGCCCGCATGAATCACATAGTAATCTTTATGTCTTGCATATGCACTATAGTTCATCCTTTATTTTTGTCAATAGCCCAGCTGTAATTCGCTCACCACACATGTTATTTATCGTTTATGGAGAGACACCTCTAGTGAACTGTGGACCCTGGTCCATTTTCTCATTCTGATAATACACACACTGCTTTCAGACTGCTTCCACTGTATTCACACTTCTGCTCTTTTTTTATACTGTTCGCATACCATTTTCCATACCATACATTTAACCTCTTTGTTATCAGCAAACCCGGTGAGATTGACAACCTCACTGCTTCGTTGGGGCAAAGTGAATTGTTTGTGTTGTGTAGGTTCCACATCGATGCTGAACCCTGCCATCTCAGCTCCATCAACCTTCTGAAGTTACTCCTTCCTCCTACTGGTCGATGCAACCTTGGTTTCTTTCTGAGGGAAAACTGTTGTTGTGCTCATCATACCTTCCTCTTGGGGTTTCCCAACGAGTGCAAGACCTGCACAATCAAGCTATTTTCTGGCGCCGTTCCCGGGGAGGAAGAGAATTTCTGCAAGGGGAGTCTCTCACCTCCAATATCTATAATGTGTTTTTGTTTTTCTTAGTTTATTTTATTTTGTCTTGTTTGCTTCTCTTTATCAAAAACACAAAAAAATAGTTCTTATTCTAGTTGTAGTTTTATTCATGTTTTTAGTCTTGCTAAAATGAGTGTTCCTGAAGTTGAAGTTCGTTCTTTTAACCAACAAGGTGGAGAAAGTTTGAAAGATGCTTGGTATAGGATAAGTGATGCTCATCATAGATGCACTCAAAAATATTCCACTTTAATCCTTCTTAGGAATTTTTATGTTTGTATTACTAGCTGGTATAGGTATGTTCTAGACACTCTTACAGGCGGTAATTATTTGGGAACACCTGCTTTGGAAGCCTATAATCTAATTGAAAGTTTAGTTGGAACACCACCTACTAAGGTTGTTAAAACTGAGATCACTTTAGATGATGTTATTAAAAAGCTAAACTTTATGGAGAAAATTTGCCAAATTTCCTTGATAATGCTAGCAAAGTTAATGAATAAATAGTAAGTATCAACAAGAAAATCACTGTTTTAGAAGCTAGCAATATCCATGATAGTCAAAATATGAGAATTGGTAAATTAGTGGAGGCTATGGAAAATTTAAGCTCCACTTTTTCTTCTCTTAAGTTTAAAACGGAGAAACCTTCTGTGGGAAAAGAGAAAAAATTTATGTATGTTCCCAAGGTGACTAAACCTAAATCCCCTAATGTGCTTAAAACTAATAAAACTTTTAGTGAAACTAAAAGTGATTTGCATGTTGAATCTTCTTCAGGGGTGTCTAAGGTACCCATTGCTACAATTGGAGTTTGGGAAGAAATTATTGGTTTGGATGCTTCTTCACTTGAAAACACGTGAATCCACTTTTCTTGGCCTCCGTACAATTAGTGATTTGCATGTTGATTTCTGTTGTCCACCGTAAAACATTGCATAATTCACAGAAAGATCAAAATGACCTGAATTTTTTTGTTCCTATTCCACACCTAATTCCGCAATGTTTTCGTTCTTTAAGTTTTTTTGATCTGAGCAACGTAAGTGCTCCGAAAAATTTCTTCTTTACAAACTATTATGGTTTTGGCAGATTCTGCCATTTTTCTTGCATTTGCTCTTTTACGATGATAAGTGGATTTCTTTGCTTCACGAAACATCAGTCGCTGTAGATAATGTTTAAAAGTATCAATAGCACTTGTGCCCATACAGAACCCATGGATTTTTGATTGTTGCACTAACCCTCTAATGCGAATTACTCTTTGAATGAGGTGTGAAGGAAGTTTTCAAGGGTCAAGAGAAGAGGGTGATATAATATGATCAAGAAGAGTGCAAAGGAAAAGCTTGGGGATGCCCCCATGGTTCATGCCAGCAAATTCTAAGAATACCGAAGCATCTATGTTTGGGGATGCCCAAGGCATCCCCTTCATCAAAAATTTATCAGGTCACTTCTAGTGAAACTATATTTTTATTCGGTCACATCATATGAAGTTTACATGGAGCGTCTGTTTTTTCCTTTGTTTTTTTTTCTGCAATAATATAGTTGGACCCTAGCGTTCCTTGTTTGGGAGAGAGACACGCTCCGGTTGTTTTGTTTGAATATTCATTATGCTCGTATTCTTAGTTTTTCTTCCAGCTGTTGCAAAATTCCTGTTTAGCTCTTGTTTTCATTGCATCTCTTATGCAGAGATGTTAGATTGAGTAGTGTTATGTGAGTAATCTCATGTTTTCTTGCTCTATCATTTAGAGAGTTTTTGTTAAAACATATTTTGTATGGTGCTTTTTGGGAAAAGAAACTGCTGCTTCTAGTAGAATTTATAGTGGTGCAAGTAGAAGCTTGTATAGACTGTGGCTACACTTTTTTATATCATGTTAGATGTTATTTTAATTCTAAATCCTAGTGGTTAATTAGTATAATGATTTGTCTAAGATAGCTGAGACTGTTTAATGTGCCATTGAAAGAATCATGAGTTGTTCTTGTCATTTTGAAGCATAAATTTGTGGTGTTCGCCTTTGAATATTTTATTTGGTTGACTTGGCACATGCTCACACCATGTTTATGACTATGAGACAGTCACTTATAGCCTCTATGATCATTTAGTTTTTGAACTTGTGGTACCACTTATGTTTTTATTAATCATGTTTATGTCGCTATGCATGATTATGTCTGAAGGGAATATGCCCGAGAGGCAATAATAAAATGGTTATTATCTTATTCCTTGTTTATGATGAATGTTTATTTCTCATGCTAGAATTGTATTAACCGGAAACGTTGATACATGTGTGTTTAATGAACAAACAATGGTTCCTAGTAAAGCCTCTCTTTTAACTAGCTCGTTGATTAATAGATGATCAAGGTTTCCTGATCATGAACTTTGGATGTTGTTAATAACGGGGCCATGTAATTAGGTTTACATTGTTATATCAAACATACGAAGTAACTTATTCCTTAGACCATGAGATCATGTCAATCACTGATACCGGAAGGGTGCTTTGATGTCATCAAACGTCACACCGTAACAGGGTGACCATAAAGGTGCCGTTAGGTATTCGGAAAGTATTAGTTGAGGATAATAGATCAAGAGTTGGATTTGTCCATCCAAAAATGACGGAGAGATATCCTCTGGGCCCTCTCGGTGAAATCACATCGACACCACTTGCAATCACGTGATATGATCACACGGATGTTATATCATGGGAACGAGAAAAGAGTACTTGTCGGTAACGATATTGAAACAAGGTATGGTTGATACCAATGATCGAATATCGGAAAAGTAAAATATCTCGAGACAAAGGGAAATAGTCATGACGTTGATGGTTCACACGATCACGAGAGTCATCGTTGAATATATAGGAGTCATCACGGATCTCCAGATCTCACTGTTGATATTGATCGGAGAGGAGTCTCGATCATTTCTATCTTATTCACGAACGGTAGGGTGACACACTTAAGGTTCGATGACGCGTTTGAGAGGATACAGAATATCGAAGAAAATTTTGAGCAGCACCGAAATTGTTTCGGAGAAAATTGAAATAGTTCAAGGGGTTTTTCGTCGAATGGTTGTTAATAGAATTAACAAATGATTCGAGGTGCTATATGCAAAAGTTTGTTAACAGAATTAACAAATGCTGAAATAAAGAAATAAAAATGTTTTATTTATTTATTAAAGAAAAAGTCTTGGATTTTCTATGTGGAGTTTTAAGGGAAAATGAGTGGATGTGAGTGGGGCTTCCACTCACATGAAGAGGGAAGAGGTGGGGGCACCACCATGGCTCGCCGCACCCCCTCTTGGGTTGCCTCCCCCTCCCCTATAAAAGGAGGGTGAGAGCTCCTCTTCTCACACACACTTGCCCACCTCATTTCCTCTCCACCCGCTGCTCCATTCCATGGTCTCCGGCTTGCCAAAGCCCTGACCGTGGGATTCTTCACCACCACCACGCCGTCGTGCTTCTGGAGTTCCGAGGGATCCTCTACTTCTGCGCCCTGCTGGATCGAGGGAACAGAGGTCGTCATCAACCGTACGTGTGACCGATCACGGAGGCACCGCCGTATTGCGGTGCACATCTTCTTGCTATCGGGATCGGTGTGAGTACGACTACTCCAACAACGAGATTTGATCTCGTAACTCTTTGCGTCTTCCAGGGTATGTGTTCTGCTTAACCCTCTCTTTGCCCGTTGCACTTCGTCTCCTAGATTAGATCTTGCCCTTTCGGGTGTCTCTCGCGTCGGAATTTTTTTTTGTATGCAACGACCCCTTCAATGTCCTTTACGCTCTCTTGATTTGTCGCTCCCAGTCTTTTGCTAGCCTCCACCTGTACTGAGTTTGAGCTCTACTCGTGCATCCAACTCCCAAAAACTAAAGTTTTCCAAATGTGTCCACCATACCTACCTACATGTGGTATTTAACTGCCACTCCAAAGTAAATTGCTCATGTGTTATTTTTAAAACTTTCTAACTTACTCCTGTTTTGTGCTCCTGTTTTAGCTCATGAGGACGTAAATAGAGAATCTTTATCAGTTTATCTCACTTGTTGATTGGACTTTCACACGTTGGACTAGTGGCTTCATTCGCTTATCCAATTGATAGAAGAGCTAGCAGCGGAGTGCCCAACCCAAAATTAATACAACAAATTCTGTTCACTATTTTTGCCCCTGATTTATCATTCAAAGCATAACTGTGTAAACAAAAGAGAAAGAGGGATAGCCTTCTACCCAGATTTGTCCTTCTATGGGAGCCACTCTTGTGACGTACTGTATTCTCTGGTTACCATTCGTTGACATAAGCATACACACTTCTTTAAAAATATGTTTTCAATACGTCTGTTTAATAAAATAAAAAGCTCTAGCACATGAGTGATCCCTCCTTCCCTCTGCGGAGGGCCTTTCTTTTACTTTTATGTTGAGTCGCCATCTACTAACTTTATGCACAATTGAGAGGGCATAGTTTCCACTATGAGTTTAATGTGCATTTGTCCCAGAAACATTATTAATTGATTCATAATGTGTTATTTTTTGTTCTCTAATAATTTGTTCTAGTCTTCTTCATGAACTTTGAAGGTGTCCTGGCATTTATGTTTTTCCCCACTCTTAAGGACAAGCGAAATATCACTTTGCCATATTATCTCTATGCTTGAAAATAACGTATATCTCTCACTGCATTATTATTCATGATCTTTTATTTGTGTTACTTCTCATGATGCAAGCTGATTGCTATGCTTTATTGTTAAAGTTTTATTTATCATGCTTGTATTGAAGTTCTATGATCTCATCTTACATATGCTTTTACATTATTGATGATCAAGTTTATGTTGGTAGCATGTCACCTCAGAAATTCTGTGTTTTTATCATTTACCTACTCGAGGACGAGTAGGAACTAAGCTTGGGGATGTTGATACGTCATAAAGGTATCCTTAATTTCCGATATTCCATGTTGTTTCCATGTTATTTCCTACATGTTTTCTATACACTTTATGTCATTTTTATCGATTTTCAAGACTAACCTATTGTCAAGATGCCACATAGCCAATTCCTTCTTTTCTGTTGTTCTTAGTTTCAGAAAAGTTGTTCTCGAAATATTCTCGGAATTGGAAAATTTGAAGCCCGAAGTCTTAGAATTCCCGAAGGTTCCACGAAGTCCCGAAGAGGCTCGGAGGGGGGCCACAGGAAAACTAGTTTTCTTAGGTCTATGAGGATGGGAAACAATATTAGAAGCATCCTAACAAAATACAATGTGTTCATCCTCTACATTTCCCCAAACAAGATCTTTCACTATTGCTACAGGAGGTTCAACAGTTATTTGTTCATCAGGTTCAATGGATTTCTTTTTACTCTTACTAACCACACTAGCCACCATAGAGTGTTCTTTCACCTTAGCGGGGAAAGGCATTTTTTCAACCTAGGGCTCAGGAACAACAGGATTAACAACATGAACTTCTATATTAATAGCAAGAATAATATCTTTATAAGGTGCATGGTACTTGTGATAATTCTTTTTACGAATATCAAAATAGGAGGCAAATGCTTTAAGACAGTTTGCAAAGATTTGGGAATCAAGACCACACACAACACTAACATCGTAAAAATCATTGGTTCCCATAGAAGATTTAATGCATTCACAATCATAATATATACTTGACTTGCTACCTTTGTAATTCTCCCATCCTTCGGTGTTTTCTTGAATACGGTCAAGAAGATCCCATTTAGCTTCTTCCTTCATACACGTGAATGATCCAGAACACGAAGCATCCAATAAATCCTTATCATGAAGAGAAAGCTTTTCATAAAATTATTGATAACAATATTTCTCGGGAGTTCATGAACGGGACATTTAAGCCTTAATTACTTCATTCTCCCCCACGCTTGGGCTAGAAATTATAGATTTGATTCTGCTCTTTATGAATCTCTGATACGTCGAAAACGTATCTCCTTTTCCGAACACTTTTCCCATTTTTGCCTCTAAACTTGTGTGTTTTGAATGCAACTAACACGGACTAACGCTATTTTTAGCATAATTACTTTGGTGTCTCGTTTTTGTGCAGAAAGATCAACTTTTGGGAAATTGCCCAGAAAAGATCCCGTTGGCCCTAAAACACCAGAAGACCCCAGGAGCCAGAAGGAGACCCGGAGAGGGGCCAGGAGGTGGCCAAACCACCCCTCGGCACACCCCCCCTAGGCCGCGCCACCAGGTGGTGTGGGCCACTCCCACACCTCCTCGGGCTCCCCTTTCGACTACAAGTAGCCTTCAATCCGAAAACCCGAGGGGGTTCGATAGTTTTCCAAAAATGAGTCTGTATCTCCGCCGCCACCCTGAACCTCGATTCGGGGATCAGAAATTCCTGTTCTGGCACCCTTCCGGGACGGGAAATTGGAGGAGATCATCGCCATCGTCATCACTAACGCCTCTCCATCGACCATCCATGTTAACCCCATTCATGTGTGAGTAATTTCCCCGATGTAGGCTGAAGGGGTTGGTAGGGATTGGATGAGATCGTTCATGTAATAATGTTGTGATTGTTAGGGCATAGTGCCTAATATCCTCTATTAGTGCTATTGACATTGTTGCAACTTGTTATGCTTAATGCTTGCCACTTTGGGCCCGAGTGCCATGATCTCAAATCTAAACATGTTATTGAATCACGATGATAATTATTGTTTCTTGATCTTACCTGCAAGTTGTTTACACATATCGTTGTCCGGAACCCGAGGCCCCGAAGTGATAAAAATTGGGACAACCAGAGGGGGTGGCTGTGATGTGAGGATCACATGTGTTCACGGAGTGTTAATGCTTTTCTCTGGTGTTCTATTAAAGGGAACACCTTAATTACCAGTAGTTCGCTTGAGGCCTCGCTGAAAACGGGCTGGTAGGAGAAAAGATGTTGTGCAAGTTATCATTGCGAGCACGTACGACTATTTACGGAATACATACCTATGGTTACTTAGTGCTTGGATGCTTTATCTTATTTATCTTCAATGCACATGTCTTTATTATTATATGAACTATCTTATCCATGCAGCACCCGTTCATCCATCCCTATGCCTACAGTATTGCATCCCGCTGTTTACTTCAAACACTACTGCTGATGTTTTCATTCCACTGCTGCTATTAGTTCACTACTTTTGCTACTATAAAACTATTACTACTGATAAACCACTGCGAACAAAAGTACTTTCAGGTGCGGGTGAATTGACAACTAACTTGTTAAGGCCCACAATCATTCTTTGGCTCCCCTTGTGTCGAATCAATAAATTTGGGTTTTACTTCCCTCGAAGTCTGTTTTGATCCACTATACTTGTGGGTCATCAAGACTATTTTCTGGCGCTGTTGCCGGGGAGTATAGCTTTATTTGCAAGCTCACCGGAGAGTACTATTATCTACTGCCAATCATTTATCATGGTTAAGACTCGTGATGGAAAATTTCCTATATTACCATCCACTACAAGAAGAGGTACAACTCTGAACACCTCTGTTGCTCTTGATTGACCATCTGTTATGAGTAAGCTGCTTACACCACTGCATGCTACACATGATACTTCTGCTGAATCTGAAAATACTTCTGATACTTTTGATGATTCTTCTACTATGCTTGATGAGAGTGATTCTGTCGGTCCTTTCTTAGATGCTACTATTGCTAAAGCTAAAAATATTGCGAACACTGAAACTCCTAATAAAAATCCTGTTACTCCTACTGTTTCACGTGAGCTTATAGAGAATCCTAGTGATGATTTTGATGATTCCTATATTGAACTTAATGATGATCTTATTGATGAAATACATGCTATGAAGGATAAATATGTTGTTATGAGTCTTATTGAAAGTCGTGTTGTTAAATATAAATTATCGCCTGATGCTAGGTTTGCCACCTCTCCTATTAATATTAGGGATAAGGATTATGATTTCTCTCTTAATTTATCTTATATATCTATTGTTGAGAAAGAAACCTTTTTGTGGTACTGAAAATTAAAGTGCTATGAAACATATGAATGAGCTCTCCTCTTTAGTTTGTTCTAACGATGATCTTAAGAAACGTAGCTACTTTGTTGCTAGAATATTCCCTTTCTCATTAAAAGATGAAGCTAAATCTTGGTTTAATAATTTGTCTCCGGGATCTATTGATAGTCCTATTGGTTCGGTTAATGTTTTCTTTATGAAATATTTTCCTGCTAGTGCTCAACATGTTGCTTTACAAAATATATTTAATTTCAAGCAATTGGAAGGAGAGAAATTGCCTGTATCTTGGGAAAGGTTCTGTTCTTTAGTTAGGGCTACACCTGGGCATAAGCTAGAAAATAATAAACTTATTGATATATTCTATAATGGACTAACCGTTGAATCTCGGACTACCTGGATAGTTGTGTTTTCAGGCAAATAACTCCAAAAGAAGCTGAGGAATTAATGGCTAAAATAAGCCAAAATCATGATGATTGGACTATGGTTGAGCCTGAGCCGACTCCTACTCCTATATCAACGAGCACCAACACCCAAGAAGAGAGGAATGATTGAATTAAATGATGAAGTCATGAGAGAAGACAAGAAATCTCTTAAAGAGAGGTGTATTAAATATGAAAATGTGAAGAATCTCCCACCTAGAGAAAAATTATGTCAGCCAAACCCTCACTCATCCACCATTGAGGTACACCCTCTCCAACATTTTGATAGTACAAATATTCCCTATAATAAACCTCCTGATCAATGTTTAGATGAATTTGATAATTATGTTATTAAACAAGATAATTTTAATATGAGAGTGCAAAATCACCTTATGGAAAACTCTAGAGTTATTGATAATTTACAGGGTATTATAGAAAGAACCTCTAATGATGTTAAGATGCTTGTTAAACATTTTCAAATGGTTCAAACTCAAATTGATCAACTTGCTAAAGTGCAAAAAGATTTGCCAGTTAATGCTTCTAAAGAAAAACATGCTTATGAAATAATAACTAGAAGTGGTATTGCTACACTAGATCCTTTATATCTTGAGGGACATCCTAAAATAATTGAACAAGATTCTCAGCAAAGTAATGATATTGTTATTCATACTAGGAATAAAAAGAAGAAGAAACATAAAACTGTTGTAGAATCCTCTGAACCTGCTAAAGATCCTAATAGTATATCTAGCTCTGATGCTGAAACTGAAAGTGGTAATGAAAAGAATGATGCTTCTGATAAACAAGAACCTATAGCTGAACCTGAAAAGCAAACTAAAACTGCAAAGTATACGAGAACCTTGGGTACAAAAACCAATGCCTTTTCCTAATAAGAAACATAAATCTAAGGAAGAAGAACATGACAACAATTTTTTGAATGGATGAAACCTTTGTTATTGCAAATTCCTTTAACCGATGCTATTAAATTGCCTCCTTATGCAAAATATATGAAATATATTGTCTATAACAAAAGGAAGATTCCTAATGAGGAAATATCCACTATGCTTGCTAATTACTATTTTAATGGAAAGGTTCCTGAGAAGCTTAGAGATCCTGGTATACCAACTATTCCCTGTTCTATTAAAAATAATTATGTTAGAACTGCTTTGTGTGATTTAGGAGCTGGAGTTAGTGTCATGCCTTTTACTCTCTATAAAAGACTCCTCCTAGAAAAATTGATATCAACTGATATATCTTTGCAAATGGCTGATAATTCTACTGCTATTCCTGTGGGTATATTTGAGGATGTTCATGTTCAAGTTGTTATTAATTGTCTGGTATTAACTGACTTTGTTGTGTTGAAAATGCCTGAAGATGATAATATGTCTATTATTCTTTGAAGTACTTTTCTTAATACTGCAGGGGCTGTTATTGATTGCAATCAAGGAAAAGTTACTTTTAATGTTAATGATAAAGAGCACAATGTTTATTTTCCCAAGAAGATTGATTGAAAATATGGTCTAAATTTCATTGAAAATATTGAGACCATCAAGATTGGAGAAATTTATTGTCCTATTCCAAAGCAACCAAAAGAATATGAAACTATTATGATTGGGACTATGTCTATCAAGGTTGAGGTAACATGAGTATTTAGTGGGAAACAAAGTTTTGTTTCATATAAAATTATTCTGGTAGCAAGACTTGATCACCCTTGTTAACAAAATGATTTTAAATGAAGTGGACAATGTTTTCACTATGTTTTCACCTTCCCCATTATGTTTTCACTATGTTTACTTCTGTTATCACATTGCTACTTGAGTACAATCATGTTTTCCACCAACCTTATGAATGTTTTCCTGATGTTTTCACCCTGATTACTGAGGTTATGCATGTTTTCACCACCCATACTTTTGTTTTCACCACTACCACCTTTGTTTTCTTTGGATATTCTTCCATTAGAGTGTCATAGAACCTCTGTAGTACTGGTTTTGGTTTTGTTTTCCACCTATTCACTTTTGTTTTCCCGGTTTTTATTAATTATTAAAATTCTGGAAATACCTAAAAAATAAAGTTTCTCGAAAAATTCCAAAAAAATTATAATAAATTTTTACGTAAAAATTGAGGCAGAAAGCCACCCGGGAGGCCCCAGGGGGACCCACCAGTCAGGCACACCATAGGGTGGTGCGGCCAACCCCCTGGTGGCGCCAGCACATGCTGTGGGGCCCCCTGGCCCTCCACTTACTCTCTCCACTGCCAAAATCTTCGCTCTCACCTCCCAAACTGAAAACATTTCCTGGAACCCGTGTTCTTGCTGTTCTTCCTCTAGATGTTCGATCTCCTTCTTCAGCCCATCATTTGTGCTGATATTTGGTGTGTTTGATCTCCGGTATGTGACTCCTCCGATGATCCATGTAAAATTTTGTTTAGTGAAGTATTTCTTGAGTATTTTGGTACTGCAGGTGACAGCTTATGTGAGTTTTCATGAACTATTTGAGTAGAAATAATGTATTTTTGATGTATGTTTAGCTCTCATGTAAGTCCCTATGGTAGTTTCCACCTTATAGTTACTTGAAATAAATTTTTGTGATGATTGTTGAAATTTTTTAGAGCTGGATCGTTATAATTTTGGAGAGATATTTAGGAGTGATGCTCCTAGAAGGACAAGGCCCTCACGCTCATCCACTTCAGCGAGGCCATCGTCCAATGAAGACATTATTGCACCAACTATTGACGATGCAGGAGATGATGGTATCGTTAACCCATATAGCTTTACTTGCAATACATTTTTAAGAAGTGTAGGTTTATTAGATGATTTACGTATGCTTATTGAAAGAGTTGGTCTAACCAACTTTATGGAGGATGAAAGCCCTCCGTATGCCACTCTCACAAAAACTTTTGTTAAGAGCTTTAAATTTCAGAACGCATAATTTGGTCCAACTGTTGCATTCAAGTTATATAGTAGTCCTGTTTCTTTGTCGTTGTTAGATTTTTGTACTATTATAGGTATCAACTCCGGCGGGACGGCGAGCAGGATTCAAGATAGACCAGCAAACCTCCAGGGGCTCTACCGAGAGATCACCAACGACGACGGTCGCTCATCCCAGCCTGGGAAGATAAGGAACATTCAACTTCCTTCTCATAGATACTTTGCTTACTACCTTGCTACTAGTATCCTTGGTAGAGAGAACACTAGCAACATTTCTAGTTACCACCTTGCTTTTATTGATGCTGCACTGAACCATAGCACGAAGTATAACCTTGATGCACTTGTTGCACGCCGCCTTGCTGCTTCTGGGCCTATTTTTGGGGGCATTATCGCTACACGTGTAGCGCCTGCTTTGAATGTTTCCATTAACCCCAATGATGAAATAATTACTCCATATAGTATTAACCTTGCTACCATGAAGTCCCATCAATTTTCACTGCTAACTCTACTAATGAACGTTTAGTATATAGAGTTTTATATATAGATGGAGAGGAGCGAAAAGTTACTTTGCCGCAGCCTGTTTTGTTTAAGATTGATAGGTCACCATGGTCGCTCTCTAAGGAGAAGGTAGACGAGCATCTGAGCACCGCAGAGTTTTACCGGCAGCAGGAGAGGCGAGACGCACCTTCCGAGGACCACAACACGCAGTACACCGGTGCATCCTCGAGCACATATCAGGAGGAGGGTTCCTCCTCAGCATTCTACGGGGGTGTCACCTCTTGGGCCCCTTGGTGATTGAGCTCCCCTTAGGCCAAAAGCCTAAGCTTGGGGGGAGATATACCGACATCACACTCATTTATATATCATGTTTTTGTCGGTTCTATGTATATCCATGTTTTGGTTTCTTTTTGTTTCTTTCGTTTGTTTTCCTTTTCTTTTGTTGCTTTCATTTCTTTTGTTTTTATTGTTTTGTTTTTGCTTTCCAAAACACAAAAATACCAAAAAAAATATGTTGTTTCTCTCTATTTGTTTCTTTAGTTGGTGTGCTTTATCCTTTAAGTTGCAGTTTAATATTCAAAACCCCAAAAATATTTTTCTTTGTTTGCTTGTTTTCTTTCTGTCCCTGCTTTAATTGAAATATCCAAACATATGAGTTGTTCTTCTTTGGTTTTGTAAAGTTTGCTGCAGAGTTCAACAGTCGTCCATGACTCCATTGAAGCTTGGTTTTCATTATATATTATTCGAGCCACAAGGGAAGAGCAATAATGACGATCTATGACAATTCAAGTTGTGGTGAGAGGCTGGTATGAACTCTATTTTCTTTCATTTTTGTACATATATCCATCTATGTGAGCATGCTTAGTTTGTTCGTATAAGCTATATGTAACTTAATGGTTGCTTAATAGTTCGTGATCTCTCATGTTTTGTTCCAATTTATTAATGGTAAATGACATGTCGTATGAATATTTGTTCGCATTGTTCTATTCGTAGAAGGGTATGACATTATGGTAGCTTCCTCTGAGTGTTTCATTTGAATCGACTTGGGACATGCTCATGCATGCTAAGACTGAAAACAAAAAGTCAATAAGCCTCGATGATTTATTTTGCCTTAGAGTTCTAGTATCAATTTTATGCCTCAGTTTATTTTACTTTGTCGCAAACATGATTATGATAGTTGTTGTTCTCTTGATTGTCGCTCCCTGTCTATTTGCTAGCCTTCACCTGTACTGAGTATGAGCTCTACTCGTACATCCAACTTCCAAAAAAAAACCAAATTTTGCCAAATGTGTCCACCATACCTTCCTATATGTGGTATTTAACTGCCACTCCAAAGTAAATTGCTCATGTGCTACCTTTAAAACGTGTTAAAAAATTGTTCATGTTTTTTGTACCCCTGTTTTAGCTCATGAGGACGTAAATAGAGAATCTTTATCTCACTTCTTGATTGGATTTCACACCCTTGACTAGTGGCTTCATCCTCTTATACAAATGACAGAAGAGCTGGCAGCGGGGTGGCCAGCCTCAAATTAATACACACAAATTATCTTCACTCTTTTTGCCCCTGATTTATCAGTCAAAGCATAATTGTGTAAACAAAAGAGAAAGAGGGATGACCTTCTACCCAAATGCGTCCTTCATATGGGAGCCGCTCTTGTGAATCCAGTTGGCTTGTGACGTACTGTATTGTCTGTTTACCATTCGTTGACATAAGCATACACCTCTTTCAAAATGTTTTCAATACCTCTGTTTAATAAAACAAAAAGCTCTAGCACATGAGTTGATCCCTGCTTTTCCTCTGGGATGGGCCTTTCTTTTACTTTTATGTTGAGTCTCCACCATATTCTTTGAGCACTTTCTTGAGAGCACAATGGTCATTCTTAGTGTGATGTGTTTGTCCCAAAGCACGGTTGATTGTGGTATAGTTTTGACACATGTATCTTTGATATCTTTATTTCTAGTCTTCCCTTGAAATTTAGAGGTGCCCTGGCATTTATGTTCTGCCCCACACATAAGGGCAAGCGAGATACCACTTTATTAGATCCTATTATGAACATTAAAATCTTGCAAATAGTTATGCTTCATGTTGTTTATTATTAATATGTTGTTATCTCTTGATGGTTTGCATAATTAAGTTTTTGATCATATAGTGAGTATGTTTATATCATATGAAACAAATGTGTTCGTAAAAGTCTTTTATCGCACTCAGTTGTCACTGAATTGCTTGCGGACAGGTAATAAGATAAGCTTGGGGGGAGTTTATACGTAAAAAACGTATCTCCTTTTCCGAACGATTTTCCTATTATTTGCCTCTAAACTTGTCTGTTTTGAATGCAACTAACACGGATTAACGCTGTTTTCAGCAGAATTACTTTGGTGTCTCGTTTTTGTGCAGAAAAATGAACTTTCGGGAAATTGCCCATAAAAGGCCCCATTGGCCCTAAAACACCAGAAGATCCCGGGAGCCAGAAGGATACCCAGAGAGAGGCCAGGAGGTGGACAAACCACCCCGCGGCGCGCCCTCCCCCTAGGCCGCGGCACCAGGTGGTGTGGGCCACTCCCACACCCCCTCGGGCTCCCCTTTCGACTACAAGTAGCCTTCAACCCTAAAACCCGTGGGGGTTCGATAGATTTCCAAAAATAAGTCCGTAGCTCTACCGCCACCCCAAACCTCAATTCGGGGATAAGAAGGTCCTGTTCTGGCACCCTGCCGGGACGGGGAATTGGAGGATATCATCGCCATCGTCATCACTAACGCCTCTCCATCGACCATCCATGTTTCCCCCATCCATGTGTGAGTAATTCCCCCGTTGTAGGCTGAAGGGGATGGTAGGGATTGGATGAGATCGTTCATGTAATAATGTCGTGATTGTTAGGGCATAGTACCTAGTATCCTCTATTAGTGTTGTTGACATTGTTGCAACTTGTTATGTTTAATGTTTGCCACTTTGGGCTCGAGTGCCATGATCTCAGATCTGAACATGTTATTGAATCACGATGATAATTATTGTTTCTTGATCATACCAGCAAGTTGTTTACACATATCGTTGTCCGGAACCCGAGGCCTCGAAGTGACAGAAATTGGGACAACCGGAGGGGATGGCTGTGATATGATGATCACATGTGTTCATGGAGTGTTAATGCTTTGCTCCGGTCTTCTATTAAAAGTAACACCTTAATTACAAGTAGTTCCTTTGAGGCCCTGCTGAAAACAGGCTGCTAGGACAAAAGATGATGTGCAAGTTCTCATTGCGAGCACGTACGACGATTTACGGAATACATGCCTATGGTTACTTAGTGCTTGAATGCTTTATCTTATTTATCTGCAATGCCCATGTCTTGATTATTATATGAACTATCTTATCCATGCAACGCCCGTTCATCCATCCCTATGCCAATAGTATTTCATCCCGCTGTTTACTTCAAACAATACTGTTATGATACATCACTACTGCTATTATCTCACTACTGCTGCTACTATAAAATTGTTACTACTAATAAAACCACTGCGAACAAAAGTACTTTCAGGTGTAGGTGAATTGACAACTCACTTGTTAAGGCTCATAAATATTCTTTGGCTCCCCTTGTGACGAATCAATAAATTTTGGTTTTACTTCCCTCGAAGCCTGTTGCGATCCCCTATACTTGTGGGTCATCAATCTCACTGGGAGAATAAAATTTAGAATAAAAGAGAGGAACAATTTCCTCCCATCCAATAGATTCACCATTCTTCAACAATTTGAACCATTCAGCGGCTCTTCCTTTCAGCGATAAAGAAAATAATTTCCTTTTCACTTGATCCATTGTAATACCTGCACACCTGAATAACTCGCATAATTCATGTATAAAGAGCAAGTGATCACCAGGATGGACAGTTACATCATCATAATAGCAGTTATCCATAACACGTCTAACAGTTTTCATATGTATTTTTATAAGGATCCAATTCAGCAGATGACGGGTTACCAACTACCCTAGTAGCAACGGTAGAGGTACCCCTAAACAGAGAACCAAAAGTATTCTCCATAATGAAATAAAACAACAGCCAGAAATAAAAACATCACTCACAGTAAAAGATTCTCTTGCCAATAGCGCTTCACTCCCCGGCAACGGCGCCAGAAAATAGTCTTCATGACCCACAAGTATAGGGGGTGTATCGTACTACTTTTGATAAATAAGAGTGTCGAACCCAACTAGGGGTAGAAGGTGTTGACAAGCCTCTTGGATAGAGGATTCACTGTAAACACTAGCAAATGGGTTTTTGGAGGTTTTTGATATAGCAGATAAATAAAGTGCGAGTAAATAAAATGCAGTAAAGAATATTGCAGCGAGTGTACCAATCCTTTTCATAGGAAAGGAAAATCCGATTGTGTTACTTATGATTACCAAACATTCTCGAGGACACATGGGAATTTCATTAAGTGCTTTCGCTTCGTTACGGTTGATTAATATCCATTCGTTCGTGACGTGTTGTGTGGGTGATCCTATGCTAATGCACCGCCCAATTAGGACTAATACATACTTGTGATTATACCCCTCGTAAGTATCCGAAAATACAAAAAAGTAATTAAGATAAATCTAACCACAACCTTAAAACTCCGGGATTCTACGCTCCCTCGTGCATTGGTTTCCTAACGGGGGTTTAGGTTTCTGTCACTCCGGCAACCCCACAATTATTATCCAAATACACAATGCATCCTCCTAGGCCCATAAACGTGAATTATCATGTAGTCGACGTTCACATGACACCACTAGAAGAATATCAGCACAACTTAAATACCGAACCACGAGATATTACTTCAGCATAACTTCACTACTAAGATCATGACTTCTCCCATGTCCTCAAGAACTAAACGAATTACTCACAAGACATCATATGGATCATAATTAGAGGTGATATAATGGATAATAACAATCTAGTCATAAAGTGATAACACCGATAAATCTTTCAAGAATCAACTACTAACAAGTAATCCACACTGGGAGAGAGATCTAATGTAAAACAACGACACATGCCCCTAATAGTTACAACGGGGTGATGGTGGATGATGAGGGTGACGGTGCTGGTGGTGATGATGATGATGATGACGATCTTAATGATGCCCGGAGCGATGACGGTGACAATGGCGATGATTTTCCCTCTCCGGAGAGGAATTTCCCCAGCAGATTTCTCCCTGCTAGAGAGATTTTCTCTCTTGGGTGTTTCCTCCTCGAGGTGGCGGCGGAATAATTCTTTGATGATAGTTTGGGGCTTAGGGTTCCATGGAGGTCAAGTACGATAAAAATATCGACCAGAGGTGGGCTAGGGTGGCCACACCACGTGGCAGCACGACCAGGGGGCTCCACCCCATGGTGTGGGCCCTGGTGGCCACACTCCGGCTCTCCTCGTGGCTGGCTCCCTCATCTAGATTTGTAAAACATCTCTGGTGTCCCCCCTCTTCTTTTGATCTTCTGAAATAGGGCATCCTGACGGTGCTTTTTCCATCAGATTTCTGGTCCTGGTGTTTATTCTCCAAAAATTATGAAACATGCAAAATAAGATAAAATAACATAAGTGATGTATCATAACATGAAATATATCGATGAATAAAAGAAAATAACAATATAAAACGGTGATGCAAAATGAAAGTATCATAGACTTCATAGAGTTTTTCTTTTTGGTAGCAGCGAGAGACTGTGCGTGTGTGCCACGGTGCTCTGTTCAGCTTTTGCTATTTACACTTTCATACCAAAGGTAAGTATTTACACCTCAGATTCATTCAACGACGCTGAAAAAAAGAAAAATGAGTACAGGCCATATCTCCAATTTTTCATTGTGAGTTGACAAAGGCAGATAGGATTTCCGGGAAAATCCAATGCAAGAAAAAATGTTCTTCCAATGCAAGAAAAAAAGAAAAAAAAGATATTACTCAGATTTTAGTGGCTATGATTGATGTCAATGTCTTTAAAAAAAATGTGGAAATGCTGAAGATATTCCAATGGAAAGTCTAATGTTGTGGTCAAGCTAAAATTTTATGAATTCCGGTTACGACGTGAGGCAAGTGAGAAACGTTGTTGAGCCGGATTATGTACCTTTGTTTGGAATCGTAAGGGTAGCGATGATGGGTTAGAAAAAATAAATTAAGATGATGAAGATGACTCCATTAATCCAAGTGAGCGGTCCATGACACAAGATGATGAAGATGAAGATGCACATGTATACTCCGTTTGTGATGCATATTACAACGGGAGGAGTCTCAAGGCCTTTTTACTGAGGCTTGTGCACGGCTGGAGTAGGTGGCGAGGGATATTTTTATCCCACATGGATGGCCACTTGATCTACGGATAGCATCTCCATAGCTTCGACAGTCTACGTCTACATGATTAGTTTGGGCTTGTCTTTTTTGTATACTCAGTTTATGGATTTCAGCTACGTGCATTCTCAGAATGCAGAGGCCGGGTGTAGTTTTTAAATCTTTGAAGTAATAAAATCCCTTTATCTAAAAAAACAATTGTCGCCAACATTGGTTTTCGCAGTCACCCTTGCAACCCCAATCCTCCTGCCTGGCGACACGCCATTGAGGAGCCTTGTTTGCAAACCATCTGGGTGGAGTGACAACCATGTTACGCAGATGCTGGTCTAGATGGGCCTGCATAGCCGACACAGTTGGCCGGCGTTCTTGGTCTTCCCTAAAAAAATAAACTTTCTTGGTGAAACTCTCGGTCAACTGAAACAAATTTCTTCCTCCATCGAATCACAATTACTTTACATTCTAGGTTTAGTTAAAGTCAACTTTGTGAAAAAAATAGCAACATCTACAAGATAATTTTAGTACCACCAGAATCCTTATAAGATATACTTTCATATTATATACATTTAACATTACAATTGTTGATATTTTTCGTATAGACTTGATCAATGTTTAAAAAGTTTGACTTTGAAAACACCCAGCACACGAAATAAATTTAAACGGAGGGAGTATAACTCAAAATAGAAATAGCACAAACAACCATTGGGCCTACCAAAATACTGTAATTTTATATTTTTTTTGTTTTCTTTTTCATTTTTATTTCTAGTTTTATTTTTATTCATGTTTCATTTTTTCTTTTTTCTGTAATATAGATCTCCAAAACAAAAATATTTTTTCATAAATTTAGGAAAATATTTTTATAGATTAAAAATGTTCATGTGAGAAAAAAAATTGTATAGTCAAACAAATTGCTCTCTTGTTGTATAGACTTGCTTTTTTAATTCGTCAAAAAATATTTGTGTAATAAATGAACATTATTTTCAACTCCGTGTTTCTCCTGCGGGAGGCATCCAAGTTGTTAATCTATCCGCTGAAGATATAGATTTTTCTTTGATAAGCAAGATAGTTAAAAAAGAAAAATTTGATCCCCGTAAGATGTTTGTTTTTTTCCGTTAATATGCATTAATGTTTCGAAACATGGCCATGAACCTCGTCACAACCCAGCAATTAAAAACAATAGAATCACCAAGTTAATTGTGACAAGACCCATGAAAACCCTTACAATTGAATCAATATCACCAAGGAATGCAAGTGCAGTGAGGACGAATGGTGAACCTGGCGACTCACACAAATCGTACACACAACATATAGACGAAAGGTAACCAACAAATTCTTCAAGGAATGTCATCGTCATAACTCTTATTTCATCCAGCAAATTCAATGACCAAAGAATCCTAAGTGGCAATCGATGCGAGAACCAATGTCAGACCATACCGAACAGTCGACCCAACATGTCGAGGAAGAGGTAGCTCCCACTTTTACGATGATCTTCACATGAGAAAGTTAGCTTGAACCGATAAAATCATGCTTGATAGCTCACTATTGACGCAGCAGTACTGCCAATCGAGCGCTTGTTGCCAGCATGTCGCCTCGTGACACAAAGCTTTGTTTTTGGTGATTAATGAGAGGAAGCAACACATGAACTAAAAAAAAATGTTCGTTTATCAGTGAGGAAACATATGCACGCCATCACTCGCATAGACACCACTGTAATCATTGCCACACAAATCATAATGCCACCGGATCTGGAGTCGCCGCTCTAGCTCTATTCTGAGTTCCTCGATGACGATGCCACCATGGAGGGACACGAGGCCCCGCCTATGGTCTTCACTCATCTTAGTACAGCCAGTTGTCAAGAAGGAAGCCAAATTGCCTCCACTACAGGCCACACATTGGTATTCACTCGTCCTCAACCCCTCAAACCCTATCCCTAGCTATTTGTTGGCATAGGCACATGGCACCTGTAAATCTGGTCATATTATAAGATCAAACCGATCTCCTTTTTTATCGGCACTATTTTATCTCCTCTTGATGTAATATTTAGAGCACATCAGCATATTTAACACGCACGCCGACCCGAGATGAAGGGTTATATATTAAACCAACATATTTAATGTTCATCACAAGCTTAAACAATTATTTTGCTCATCATGAAGAGTTTAGTAAACACTTGTTTTTATGTGCGTCGTCCATTTGGTTTCAAATTTGTATCTACTACCTAGTGTTGCGAAAAGGTTTACAACTTGTTACATCACATTGGTCACAAGTACCTAATCATCATCCGGGTGGGAGCGAAATCTTTCAGTAGTAGAAAACATGCCTTACATCCAGACCATTAGTCCCGGCCATGCCATGTCGCCGCGGAGACGCCGAAGCGTATGTCACCCTTTAGTCCTGGCTCGTTAGGGCCCAATAGTCCCGGTTTGAGATACAAACCGGTACTAAAGGGGTTTGATAGAGATAATATTATGTAAATCAGAAAAATATAAAAAATATTATGTGAATGTGCCATGATTAATATTATGTAAATGTTTGATAGAGATAATATTATGTAAATATACCATGATTAATATTATGTAAATGTTTGATAGAGATAATATTATGCAAATCAGAAAAATATAAATAATATTATGTAAACTTGCCATGATTAATATTTTTAAATTGAATAACTTTTATTATGTAAATCATAAAAATATATCGAAATGTTTAGAAAAATTAACTATATCATTTTCAAACATGTTTGATAGAGATAATATGACACATTTTGAAATAATATTGTGTATGTTTTACAGAAACTATGGATCCACCTAGTCCAATCCGCAGAGAGCTAGCACAGGAAGAAATTCTCGAGAATATAATCCACGACGCGACGGGTGCTTATCCATCGTAGTATGTGTACCCCTCCGGGGATGGATTGGAAGTCGACCGAAGTGACGATGAAGCCGACGACTCCGGTGAGGGACAAGGCGATAGCTGTGATGATGGAGAAGCCGGTGGACCCATAACGAAGTTCGGCGAGTTATATATATGAAGTTCGGAAATAAGTATATATATTATTTGAGTTGTATATATATTGACGAATGTTTCTTATCTTAGTCCTCCACATCTTGCAAATCTTCCAAACGATGCCCGACCACAAAGTTGGCCCTATCTACGCATTATATATTTTGGGTTGTATCCCCTACGAGCGAACCCAAGAAGCCCAAGAAGGTTGCCGATGTATTTAAAAAAATGCAGAGTTCTGGTTATACATCATGTCCCGATCACTGTTCGATAGTGGAATAAGCGCAAAGGGGCAAACAATATTGAGTATGTCGCCGTAAGGTACAAAGATGGTCTTTGGAATAACCTCACGGCTCATTTCACCCTACCAGACTGTGAGGATCCTGCCTGTAAGGTCTCCAGAACCAATGTTCAAGCACACCTCCGATATGCATACATTCACGATCCCAGATCACACTAGTCGTGAACAACATATCAAGTTGGTACACCGATACAATATCCATTACACGATTACAGAAAACACTTACAAAAGAGACATGGTCACATGACCAAGTCTAACACAACTGCCACGCAGGGCAAACACACAACACACACACACAGCGGAAGTCTAAACACACACAACGTAGAAGAGCCCAAGTCACGCCTTAACCAATAGGCTTCTGACCAGGAGTAGATCCTAGTTCGTAAGTCCATCAGCGCAGTACTCCTCCTCGTAGATCTCCTCCTGAGACTCCTTCTCAAAGTCTGGCAAGTAAATACCAGGTGAGTACATTTGAATGTACTCAGCAACACACCCATCATGTAGCTTACCAAAATGCAAGTATGCTTATTTGGTGTAATAGGTAGGCTATACATAGGGTTCACTATCAATGATATATGAAAGATATATCATAGTTGATTTTTTAAATCTCTGTATCTTTGTTGAAGAAGATACTTCAAAAGAAAATAATATAATTTTTTTTCTCTTGTACATATCGCATGTACAAGAGGTTTTGTAAAACATTGTTAAAAGAAAGTTTTCTCTTTGCAAAACTTCTTGTAAAACAACTTCCGGCTTTTCTTCATCAATACCTCAAAGGTATAAAGTTCCTCCTCTCTAAAACTTTACGAGTCCAACTTTGTTTTGAAAACTCCTTTTTGAAAATATTGACACAATGCTAGCTACATGGCCATTCAACTGTCCATATCCGAGGACGCGACTATTCCGAATAGTTTGACTCTGCAGAGGTGTACACATCCACCAAATTCAGTACATCTGCCGTGAACAACCACAGACTGTAACAATAGTATGTAAACATCAGATAACCGATCCTAACCATCCACTATGTTCAAGCTAGAATATGCCTATCTCTTCGGTTGAGTGTAATCTCCCCGACAACAGGTCCCACCTCGGCAAGACAAGAGACTCAACCGTTACAACCGGAGCGAAACTTAATCCCACACTTTTCATGTCCCGTATGCCCCTCCTGGCGACAATCGATTCGAGGGCACGACGACACTTATAGCAAATTGAGATAGAACACACGCTAACAAAAACAAATTTCAGGCTAAGCCCCGTGCCCATGTTGAGGTAGGGTGGCAATACGGTAAAGGTTGTCCGGCGAAGACTAGGTTATGTGTCATTTTTTAAAAACACCGTTTTTCCAAAAATGACCACCTCAACATTCGTCCAGTGGATAAGGCTCGGCCTTCCATCGGGTTTTCGATAAAGCCTTTGTTTTGCAAAAAACATATTTTTAGGTGTCCACTTAGGGACTTATATTTTTGGTTGGTAATAAATACCATATGGTGGCTATGGGCTTGGTAACACCAAGTATCAACTACTGGCATAATAATAGTATATATAATATTAACAGTAGTAGTAGTCACTCAAAAATAGTTTTTGATAATCAAAGTTTTGTAAAAGTTTTAGAAGTAAAACATGCATGATATATAATGATAAGTGTAGTAACAACAAGCATCATGATGGCTTGCCTTACGTCTCTTAGTGTCCCTAGCCTTGAAGTAGCTTGAACTTCGCGCACAACTCTACAACTCATGCTTCTTCTTCGTTTACTAACGCCGTAAAGAACTAAAAGACACTCACTCAAAACTATAGAAGGCAAACAACTAAACAAAGAAATACATACATCAAGCAAACTTATACTAGCGCAAACACCCAAAAAGTTATCACGAAAACTATGGAGTGGGTGTACCACTCTCATAATAAGAAACCATATCCCACATCTTACATACCATATATGGAGTGGGTGTACCACTCTCATAATAATATATTCAAGAAGCTAAAAATATAGCTTGTGGGCACAAAAGTTGAGACTACTAAAATACTAACAATCATTCAGAGCAATACCCATGGAAGTGGGTATTAACAACACACCACAATTAATCAGAAAACAAGTTCACTACTAACCTAATGCATAGATAACAAGATACTACTAAACACGACAACAACACTAGCACAAGAATGACATAAGTACAATACTCATGCTACGGTAATCACTCAGAAAAATTCCAAACAGCAAGCAAACATACCACAGATGAGTAAGCTTGTTACAGACTATGCTAATGTCTTAGCCGAAGTTAAGGAATCCATCAATCATGAAAATAACCAAACAAATCAGTAGCTCAACCAATGGTAGCAAGACATAAGACACACCCTAACACATGATCATCACAAGGGATAATAAAGCTAGGACATGCATGATGGTGCAGATCGTGCACTCGTTGGGAGACCCCAAGAGGAGAGTGTGATGAGCACAGCGGTGGGAAATTCCCCTTAGTTAAGAACCAAGGTTATCAATCCAGTAGGAGGAAGAGGATCTCGCAAGGTTGATGCCACTAACGGTGGTGATGGCGCTTCACCGGTGTCAGCAACAACGTGGAACCTGCAGACAACACAACCAAAATACTTTGTCCCAACGGTACAGTGAGGTTGTCAATCTCACCGGTCTTGCTGAAAACAAAGATTAGACGTATAGTGTGGAAAATGGTGTATGCTTGCAGTAAGTAAAGAAAGCAGGAAATTGTTGTGGTTTGTTTAACAGTGTAAGAAAATGGACGGGGGTTCATAGGTTCACTAGTGGTGTCTCTCCATAAAAGATAGCACGATGGGTGAACAAATTACATCTGGGCAATTGACAAATAGAGGTTGCACCATAGTGCACATTCATGACATGATGACTACAAAATACATAGACCGAAATCCATCTGCATCTATGACTAATAATCCACCCTCAGGTTATCATCCGAACCCCCTTAGGTATTAAGTTGCAAGAAACAAATAACTTCACTAAACAACGTGTGTAATGTAAGCAATGATTATGCATGCGGGAACTCTCACTGTTGTTTTCTCCCTAATGGAAACATCACATCCTCCCCCTTCACGTTTCTGTCACTCGAGCAAGGCAAAGAGGAGGCATGAACCCACTATCAAGCATAAATACTCCCTCTTGGAGTCAGTAGCAACTACTCTGCTAGAGCAACCACTAGCAACGGAAAGCATCCAAGATCACAAATAACATATGCAATAAGTCCTATAATCAACTTGGCATAAGTTCAATATTCATCGGATCCGAGCAAACACAACATATAGAATTACATAAGATCAATATTGATCATGATAAGCAGCTCACGAGATCTAAACATGGAGGCATATGAGGAGAAGACAACCATCTAACTACAGCTATGAACCCGTAGTCCAAGGATGAACTACTCACGCATCACTGCGGAGGCAGGCATGGTGATGTAGAAGCCTCCTGTGATGATTTCCCCTCCGGAAGGGTGCCGGAGATAGCTTCAGAACCCCCCTGACTAGGGTTGACGGTGACTGTGGCTGCGGAACTTTTCGGGGATTTTTGGTCAGGAGTTTAGAGTTTTCCATCCGGGGGGAATAAATAGGCGAAAGGGCAAAGGCGGTGGAGGCCTGGGGGCCCCACAGCCATAGCTGGCGCGACCGGGGGGAGGGCGCGCCACCCTATGGTTTGGGCCCCTGGTGCCCGTCTTCGACTCTCCTTCGGTCTTATGGATGCTTCCGTGGAAAATAGGCACTTCGGGCCTTGTGGGGTCCAATTCCGAGAATGTTTCCAGAACAACTTTTCTGAAACCAAAAACAGCAGAAAACATGGAACTGGCACTTCACAACTTGTTAATAGGTTAGTCCCGGAAAACGTACAAAAATGCTATAAATAAGGGAGAAAACAAGTAGCAATTGGCATAATATGATCATGGAGCATCCGAAATTATAGATACGCTGGAGACGTATGAATGCATAAAAACAGGAGTCCACTAATAGCATACTAATACGAAAATAAGAATGCCCAAACATGCTATAAAATAATTAAAGTATTCCCCAACCATTATAACCTAGCAACTACAATTTTTATGCCTCAATAACAGAAGTGAAAACATTATAAACATGCTAGGATAAATCATACACTCATAAAAAAAGGAAATAATACTAGAGAAACTCATAGTATCTAGTGGTGACACTAGTTCTTCACTAGAGAAGCAAACAATACTATAAGGATGCATAATACTAAACAAGCAATGCATGAATGTAAATGCCTACTAACAACACATACACCTTACACATGCTAGTAAAAAATTATACAAAAAAATTTCCATGAAAACAACTACTAAGCAAGAATCACTCAACCTACTAAATCATGCTTTCCTAACAATCCATTTACAAGCAACCAAAGTACAATCTATACAACCATTAGCTATGCACTTACTACAATCTCAACTAAACACTTTCAAAAATCCAAACACTCAAGGAAATCTATCCACACATAATTTATCAATCACTAGGAAAACATTCTATTTGGAAACAATAATCAATTTAAACAAAAATAGTGAAACACTTCTTAACATGATATTCTCAAGGGAACATTATGTTAAAAAATGTAGCACAACTAAACCTACTAGGAGTCACAAAGAAATACTAAACATTTCAATCAAACAAGTAAAACAAACAACCATTTTCCTTGGTGGAAAATATTAAACACACATAAAAAGTACATGCTACTAACACACAAATGTATGGTAGGGGATTTGCATCCCTAACCAAAATGTAATTGGACCAGTGGGTTATGGGCCCACTAATACCAAGGCATTTATAGATCATGAAGCCTCTGGCTATACTTGACAAAAATAAACTATCAAAGCGTTCAATACATGGTTATTCATATTAGTGAAAACAATACTAGTGAAAGCAAACACAAAGGTTACACATGATTTGCTATAAAATAAAATGTAAGCTATCAGAGATGATAACATAAAAAATAACAGTACCAAATTGTACGGGACTCCTCACAACCACATCAAAACTTAGGTAAAAAAATATCTACAAAGATTTGCTCACACAATATATTCAAATAATAAAACTAGGAAATAACAAATGTTATTTCTATTTATATTTGAATTTCCAAACATGCACACGCTTCCTAATGTAGTTGTACTTCTAGAAAACAACCTAATAACAAGTAGT
Organism: Alopecurus myosuroides; assembly: GCA_028641055.1. Lineage (NCBI taxonomy): Eukaryota > Viridiplantae > Streptophyta > Magnoliopsida > Poales > Poaceae > Alopecurus > Alopecurus myosuroides. Next base: position 29,948,062 of record CM054058.1, read on the forward strand.
AACACATCTATACATGCTAGGAACCAAGTCTCAAACAATCAAACATTTGTTTACAAACAAATACACACATAATAAAGAAAACAAAAAAGCTGCTGTTTCTAGAAATGCATGCCAAAAATAATCTAGGGACCTAAAAATTATGCAAATCTAGTATTAGATAGATCTAGTCATACACAAACTCATCCAATTGGATTCACCTCAAAAATCATTTTTAAACTCAATCCAAAAATCCCAGAAAAGCCTACTGGTTATTTACCAAAATGGATGGCATTTCCATTTGATAACTCACCTTGATGTGAGGCCAAGTCCTAATGATAGATATAATCACTAGCTACTCAAAACAATTTGGTTTGACCACAATGGAGACACACACAAAAAGTTATGTCCAAATTGGTCTCACAGACTGTCAGTGCCATAACAATTTCTATTGCAAAAATAAAGGATCAAAAACAGATCTACCACATGGACATGGTTAGGAAAACATAGATCTATTGCTCGGAATTTTTTTGATTTTAACCTGCAAGAAAACTATTTTTAACACACCTAAAACAAACATACATGTGCTTGACGATTTTAATAAGGAAAAAATGTTTTGAGCAGCACGCGGGCTGTATCTGCTAGGGCGTGGCCTGTTTAGGCTCAAGGCGGCCCAGCATGGCGCGCGCGTGGCCACTGCGCGGGAAACGGGGAGGTTTAACGTCGTCCATTGATCCGTTGATCAATGGCGCGCGTGTCGTCGTGCACCTCTCCTCTCTTTCTCTCTCCACGGGATAACACGGAGGCGCGGGGACAGCCGGATGCTCACCGTGGGGCGACGGTGAGGGGTGGCGCGGGCTCGGAGGAGGTGCAGGGGCTTGGGCAGTGGAGGGGCGTCGAGTGGGGCGACAGGCGCGGCGCTAAACACCGGAGGACGGCAGTGTGGCCGCGGCGGTGAGTCGGACGGCGGCGGCGCTCCTGTACAAAAGAGGACACGAGGGCAGGTCAGGTCACGTCCACACATCACGGGGAGTCCAACTAGGGTGGTAGAGAGTGATGGGAGGGTACGGTGTGGGTGCTCCATCTCGGTCGTCTTCTCGGTGGCCGGCGGTGAGTCTCGAGCTCGTGGGACTCGTAGGGGCTCTCGGGCTCGCTCTTTTCTATTCGAGAGGGTCGTGGGGAAGTGACAGAGTGTGGTGGCGCAAGGGACTCACGAGTGGAGGCATAAAGCCACGGTATTTTGGTCGGGGTTGAAGGGATGGGCTCGGGGTGGTGTCGACATGGGCATGGAGGCGCCCAGGGGGCATGTCCGTGGGGCTCCACTACGTGTGGTGGTGCCAGAGAGTGAGGAGAGGTCGAGTGCAACAGCTAGGGATCGTTTGGAGGATGGAAAAGCCAAGGTATGGCCATAGTGATCATGCCACTGTGGTGTCCATGCCATGCCATCATGTTTTCTGCCCCCTATCTTTCTCCGTTGCTCTCTCCCTCCCTTGACCTTCTAGAAGCACACAAAAGGATCCAAGGTGAAGCCCAAACATTGGTGAACACAAATGGCAAAGTTTTATTTTCAAACTTGAGCAAAAAACAATTGAAAGCATCTGCCAAAGTTTGCTAAAACTACTGTTTCTGAATATTCAGAAAATTGAGTTAGCACTTAGCAATTTTGTCTAAGTGATGGAAAACAGATGAAAAGATCAAAAAGTCCAGGATGTTTTCAGAGGGTAAATGGATTCCAAATTTTGTTTTCCAAGTTTGAGTTTGTTAAACATGTTTTAAAATTTCAGAAACATCTTTTGAAAACAAAATTGGAATAGTAGAAGGATATGAAAACAAAGTGGAAAAAGGTGTACTTTCTATTTTTCTCTGTTTTCTAAAAAAAAGCAATTTGTGTCTTAATTTTTCCTCCACAAAAACAACAAGCAAAAGATCATTTTTATTATTCCAAAAATCAAACCAAGCTTATGGATTTGTAGTCCATATAACAAGGAACAAATAAAAGTCAAGAAAACACACAATGGAATATGATAGCCTAGTGAAAACAAGTATGGAAAACAGGTACTTGGCTATATTTTCAGGGAATAGTTTCTATAGAAAACTTAAAAAAAAACCATAAGTCATTTTGAAATTTTGTTTTCTTCGATCCAACAAAGCTAAAAGTTTATTTAACATGCAAACAAGCATGATCCAAGTCTTGGAATAAAAATCACTCAAGTAACATCTGGGAAACCATCAGGGAAAAATTATAAAAGTGCTTTCAGGAAAATTTGGTATTGGTTTTAAAATGAAACAAAACTTGCATTGCACATATGACTATGATCATACACACATGTTGGTTCAAACAATCATATTGTTAGAAAAAAAATGTTGTCCATATGTTTTGTCTCCTTGAACCATAGTACAAGGTTCCAAAAACTGGGGTGTGACACTGCCGACACTACAAAATTGAGGGCGAAAGTCAAGCAGTGGACTCTTAAGAAGATGGCCGAACTATTCCGGGTGTGGAAGAAAAGATTATGGCGAGACTATCAGAAGAAAAAGACTGCTCCAATATTCGAAGGTTATCTAGCGAAGCAGGCGAATGACTAGAATGCATTTAAAGAGTACAAGGAATCACAAGATGCCAAGGACATGTCAGACAAGAACAAGAAAATTCTAAAAAGAAGAAATATCACAATAATTTGGGTCCAGGGGGGCTACGTGACTGCCATGCCAAAGTGGGATAAAAAAGAGCAAGAACTGCTTCATAAAGGGAACAAACCAGAATGGATGCACGAAGAATGGGAATTGAGGGCAAAAAATTGGTTCCTAGCGCATGGGGGTTTATACGACGAAAAGTAGGGGACCTTGTTTGCAGTGACAATATTAGGGTACTCAGGAAAAAATGGATTAAAATGGTGAAAGAAATTAAAGAAGGGAAATTAAAGTTCCATCCCGATAGAGAGAAAGACTTGCTGACACTATTCCTCGGGAATGACGAACACGGAGGACGAGCAGAAGGCCTTGGCAAGTGTCCGTGGTGGATTGCGTTTGCCAAATACATATTAACTTTACTAGCCTCTATAGAAACATCTCCAAATTCTTTAAGCATGGTTTATAAGATAAAATTTCTTTTTTCAATATTATTTAAGTTGAGGAACATTTGCTGCAGTATGGGATGAAGGTTAGAAAAACTAGCTTCTCACATGTGAATTAAAAAAGTTGCAACAGTTTCATAGTTTGGAGCAAGTTCTCCTATGGATTTTTCCTCAAAATTGTCATGCTTACTAACATCTTTACCTACTAATAAAAGCAATAAGCCTTCTTGCGGTACGTCATTGAAACTGCCACTGAGGTTTATAAAATTTACCCACTATGCCATCCATAAGTCCCGTACCGCTTTATTTATTTTTTCTCCACGGTAACGAGAACATAACTTTCCCTGTGCGACCTTTGGGGCATCCCGTCAAAAAAAAAAACTTCGGGGCGTCCCTCCTCTCTCCGCTGCACCAATCCCTGCTCGGGGTTCAGGCGCCAGGAAGACGAAAGGGTCGACCGAACAACCATACCTCTTCCTCTATCCTGCCGCAGCTCGCGGGACAGGGAAGGGTCTGTCGGTTTGCCGCACCACCAGTTCTCCTCCTCTCTCTCCCGCCGGATGTGTTCAGCCTCCTGCATCACAAGGGCATGCGCTCCAATGAAGCTGGTGGCACCATTCATGGCACAAGCGCCTAGGGTAGTGGAAGTGCCAGCTGATCCACGCCCTACAACTCCGGCTACCCTGCTGCGCCGTCGCCGTGCGCCTCCAAGTGCAGCGCGCTCATTGTCCCCATCAAGGTTCAGATCTTGCCATGGACAGTAGGGGCTGCTCGGGGCGAGCTCGCCATATCAAGCACCTGGGACACTTGAAGAGGTAAAGGAGGGAGAGAGGAGAAATCAGATGTATGGCTTTGATACGAGAAGATTTGGAGGAAATCCCCTACAAAAATTGGTCTCGATTGTGCCGATGTGTGTGGACATCGCCGTCGTGCTGCTGTTGCGAGCGTGGGCTGTAAAACGCGAGCAGGTGGCCGGAGATAAGGAATATGGCCTGGTAACCACGACACGCAACGTGATTGTGTGTGTGGAGTAGCTAGCAGACGTTAGCCTGCGGGCTGCTACTTGTCGAACTTCAGCTGCTCAACATGTCTCCCGTGTGTCTTTGGTTTCTCTTATTTGCGTATGGTGTACTGAACTTGCATCCGACTGCTTCGGTCCTATGTCTGGACTGATGTCCAGCCCCGACACTTGCTTCTCTCAACTGTATGTATTGTGTTTGTGTAAATGTCAACATGGATATGTAAGTGGGAGTATGTGTCCATGCGACCTCTCAGTATGTGTATATGCAATATCTCTTGTCCTCTATGTACTATTTCTCTCTGTTTCAGTACCACCTGAGTTGTCGTGGTGAAATTTTATCCTCAAACTTCATTGAATTGGTTATTTCTTTGGGCGTACTGCCGTAGTGTAGTCAACAAAAATCACAAAGTAGTAAGTTTTGTAGTTCTACAGCGCCCTGGGTAGATTCCTCTCTCAGCGTGCAGTGTGTCCCTGGTCTGCATGTAGGTGTGTGGCGATAATGGCTGGATTGACTCACATAGTTCGCCCGGTGGTGGAAATTTCCGACTATATTGACACCATAGGATGTGGTGGCAGCTGCAAGAATGATTGATTTCACAATATATTGGTACGAATCCAAGTATAAAATCTATTGGCTTCAACATACTTCTTCCTTTATTTTTATTACTTGCAGATGGCCTAATTTTATCGATTGTTGCTTTACATATCAGTTTACTTTCAATGTAGAGTTTCAATGTAGAGTTAACGGGTGAACGTAAACATGTAGAGTTGTAGACAGCTTTGAGTGGTCCTTTCTCCAACCTCCCTCCTCATCTCTCCCATGGGTGGAGCGGGAGGGAAACCCTACCCACTTTCTCCGGACCCCCACTCTCCGGTCCCCTCCTCATTGCCGTCGCTGGACCATGTCGCCGGACTAAGCCTGGGCGCTAGCGGCAGCTGGACCTCTCCTCCCAACTGCGCGGCGGTGACGACACGAGCCGTAGTGGTTCGTCAGGGTGGCGAGCTCGGCAGGTGGCTCGTCGGCGCGCCTTCAAGCGGCAAGGTGGCCCAGCGGTTTCTATGTGCGTTCAGATGGCAGCGACATCTATGATGGCGACTGCTCTACGGCAACAGCGACGACCATGCCGGCGATTGCTCCACATCAACATCGTCCGGGGATAGCAGACGGTGGTGGGTGGTTCCTGGAAGTGGCCAAGGTAAGGTTTCCTCGGCATAGATCGAGGCCCATTTGGGCCCAATATGGGTTCTACGGCCTTGTCCAGTGCGCACCTCCGGGACCTTTTCTGCCAAGGGACAACTGCGACCATGGCGTAGAATCGTGGCAACAGGGATGGTCGGACCTGATCTAGCCCCGCTGGGGCTGGTCTAGGCCTTATCGACCCTACTACTGGGTCCGGTCGGTGACCCTCTCGAACAACGGATCTCCACCTATCGGTTGCGGTTGTTTCCCTTGCCGGCCTAGATCTGTCACCGATCCCATTCTTCCACCTTGATAACATTGCAGCTTGTTGGTCCCCTGGCTCGAAGGCGCGGATGCTTGGGCGGCGGCCCTGAAAGGTGGATTGCATAGGCGTCGATATGGCAGGTGACGTGCGGGCGGTGATGGCCCCATTCTTTGGCCATTTGGATGGTGCGAATTGGGCGGACGGTGTTTTTGGCATTGGTGGCGAAGACTCCCAGGTCGTGGTCCGGCGACCATTCTCGGGGATAGTGGACAGTCCATATGTGCAAACGGTGTGGGAAGGTTTTTTTGAGTGAAAGCTCTGCGCTTCAGCGCCAATGACGGCGATATCAGTGGGTATTGTTACCCTCTTGGGGGCGTTGTTGTGGATATCTTTGCCTCATTAGGGCTCCGAGTGAAAACCCTTGACCTTTCCGGTCTTGACGTCGGCGACGTTCTTCGTTGTTACCCTCTTAGGGGCGTTGTTCTGGAGCCTCTCCCCCCGAGCTCGTTTCGTTGTCCTCGGTGGAAAATTTTGCCTCCTTGTTTTCTTTTGCTATATTTGACCTGCTTTGTAAAAGGTTCTCCTCCTCACTTTGTATTGCCTTGGTCGTTGGGTTTTATTCGTAAAGCGGGATGAAAGCCTGTTTCGGAGTTAACCATGTACTATATCGCCACAAATGGTCAACAGATGACAGAAAAAGCTAGCTTCCACATGTTCCAAGCGGCGCTGCCTGCATAGATACAACTCAAACATATAGGAAATCTATAGTATTTATATGCCCTCTCTATGTCAACCTTTAATAGTTTTCTTGGTCTTGAGTAAATGCTGATTTTTTTTTGGTTTTTTATTTTATTTTGGAGTGTAGGGGTTTCACCCGTTGCAACGCACGGGCATTTTTCCTAGTGATTAAAGAATTCTTTAATGGTATCCTTCCCAAGTATAGAACCATTACCATCTGGAAGATCTTTCAGGGTAAACTTAGGAAGCAACAGAAAAACAACAAGGCAACAAAAATAACAACTAGAATAAGAACTCATTTTTTTGTGTTTTTGATAAAGAGAAGTAAACAAGACAAAATAAAATAAACTAAGAAAAACTAAAACAAAGTAAAGAGAGGAAGTGAGAGACTCCCCTTGTACAAATTCTCTTCCTTCCCGGTAACGGCGCCAGAAAACTTGTTGATGGCCGACGTTGGTAAACCCCAAGAGAAAGGTTGTGAAGAGTGCAGCGAAAAGTTTTCCCTCAGAAAGGAAACCAAGGTTGAATAGACCAGTAGTTCAATAAGAAACTTCTGAAGGTTGATACAGTTGATGTGGTAGGGCGCACTACCGGTTCAGCAGAAACGCGGAACCTACACAACACAATCAATTCACTTTGCCCCAACGAAGCAGTGAGGTTGTCCATCTCACTGTTTTTCCTGATAACAAAGAGGTTACATGTATGCGGTGGAAAACAGTATGTGAACAATGTGAAAACAGCAGTAGCAGTGTGAAAACAGTAATTGCAGTGGTTGTATTCTCAGTATGAGAAAATGGACCGGGGTCCACATTTCTCTAGAGGTGTCTCTCCATAAAAGATAGATAACATGTGTGGTGAACAAATTACACCTGGGCAATTGATAGAGAAACAAAACAGGCATGACATGATGATTACTATATGATTCATGCGGGCATTACAACAAGACTCATAGACCGTCATCCAACTGCATCTATGACTAATAATCCACCCTCAGAATATCATCCGAACAAACGTTGGGTATTAAGTTATAAACAACATATTATCGCAGTAAGGGAAGTGTGTAATGTAAACAATGTAAACATCGTAGTTTTCTCCCTAATGGCACATTTATGTCACTCGAGCACATATGCAAAGGAGGTATGAACCCACTATCGAGCATAAATACTCCCTCTTGGAGTTACTAGTATCTACTTGGCCAGAGCATCTACTAACAACGAAGAGCATGCAAGATCATAAATAACATACACATGAAGAAAACATGATAGATTGATAAGCAAGAGACATAGCATTTTATAATCATCAGATCCCAACAAACACAACATGTAGCATTACAATAATATGATCTCGATCATGTAAGGCAGCTCATGAGATCTAAACATAAGGCATAAAGAGGAAAGAACAACCATCTAGCTACTACTATGGACCCGTAGTCAAAGGATGAACTAGTCACGCATCACTCCGTAGGCGGGCATGGTGGTGTAGATCCCTCCGGTGATGATTTCCTCTCCTGACAGGGTGCCGGAGAGAACTCCAAAACCCTCCCGATCTCGTGTTGATAATGACGGCGGCCTTGGTTATTCTTCGTGGAAAAGTGGTATATTTTTAGGGTTCACGCATCGGGGAAATAAATAGGCGAAAGGGCGATGGCGGTGGGTGCCCAAGGGGGCCGTACTACCCCATGGTGCGGCTAGGGGGCACACCGCCTCATGGTGTGGCCCCCCCCTATGCCCCCCTCCGGGCGTCTTTGGGACTACATGGAACCTTCGGGAATTCTAAAACTTCCGGGCTTCGAATTTTCCAATTCCGAAATTATTTCCAAAACAACTTTTCTAAAACTAAAAACAGCAGAAAACAAAAACTGACTCTGTGGCATCTTGTCAATAGGTTAGTCCCAGGAAATCGATAAAAATGACATAAAGCGTTAGGAAAACATGTAGCATGTGTCATGAAAACAACATGGAACATCAGAAATTAACGATACTTTTTTGACGTATCAATATGCCACAAATCGCCCTAGAAGAAAATGCCATTCTTACTGCTCCTTTTTGGGAAAAGGAAGTGATGGAGGCTATTATGCAAATGGAGCAAAATAAAACACGAGGAATAGACGAGTTTCCTGTGGAGTTTTATCAGAAATTCTGGGATTTGATTAAGTTCAACTTGATGAATATGTTTACTTAGTTATATAGTGGATAATTTCCGTTGTTTAAGCTTAATTTCGAGATCATTACGTTGCTCCCTAAAAAATAAGATGCAAGTCGGATTGAACAATATAGATCTATTTGTTTATTAAATGTCAGCTTTAAGATCTTCACTAAGGTGCGAACCAATAGAATAACTTCTATTGCCAGTAGAGTTATTCGACCAACACAAACAACTTTTATTTCCGGTGGAAATATTCTTGAGGGTGTAGCTGTCTTACATGAAACGGTTCATGAATTGAAAAGGAAAAGCATGGATGGGGTGCTTTTTTATATTTATTTCGAGAAGGTTTTGAAAAGGTTAATTGGTCTTTTCTGCAACAAGTTTTGAGGATGAAAGGTTTCTCTCCTTTATGGTGCCAATGGATTGCGACTTTTGACCAGGGAGGTAGTGTTGGGATAAAGGTAAATGATGATATCGGTCATTATTTCCAGACTCTCAGAGGATTAAGGCTGGGAGATCCGTTATCTCCTATCCTTTTTAATCTTGTGGCTGATATGTTGGCAATCTTGATTGAGTGTACTAAACAAGATGGCCAAGTAGGAGGGTTGATACCACATCTTGTCGAAGGTGGGGTATCGATTCTTCAATATGCCGATGACACAATTTTATTCCTAGAGCATGACCTTGAAAAGGCTCTGAATATGAAACTCATTCTTGCGATGTTTGAGTAGATCTCAGGATTGAAGATTAATTTTCACAAGAGTGAAATATATTGTTTTAGAAAAGCAAAAGAGGCCCAAGATGACTATCGTCTCATCTTTGGCTGTGAGGTGGGGGAGATGCTGTTCAAATATTTGGGCATTCCAATCCATTATAGAAAGTTATAAAATAAGGAGTGGAAACCAGCTGAGGATAGATTTGAGAAGCTGAGCTCTTGGGACGGGAAGTTACTCTTGTATGGAGATCGTCTTATACTGATTAACTCCATGCTCACAAGTTCACCTAAGTTTATATCTTCCTTTTTCGAGATTCCGGTTGGGGTTAGGAAGAGAATGGATTTCTAGCGGTCTAGGTTCTTTTGGCAGAGCGATGTGAAGAAGAGAAAGTACCAGTTTTCAAAGTGGAATATTGAGTGTCGCCCAAATGACCAAGAGGTTTGGGAATTGAGGTGCTAGAAATTAAAAATATGTGCTTGTTAAGTAAATGGATTTTCATTGTTAGATGGTGAAGGTGTGTGGCATGAATTACTTTCTAATAAATATTTAGGAGATAAAACATTTTCTCAGGGTCAAGCAAAACAAACCGACTCCCCTTTCTGGAAAGGTATGATGATGGTTACACAAGAATTGTTTTACCCCGGTGCATTCGTGTTGGGGAATGGACATAATGTTCGGTTCTGAGAGGATACTTGGTTAGGTGATGAGCCGTTGTCACAACAATTTCCTGCCCTTTATAATATTGTTTCTTATAAAAATGTTTTGGTAGCAAACGTGTTATCCAATAATCCTCTTAATATTAGTTTTCGGAGACCGATTTTGGAGAATCGGCGAGAATTATGGCTGCATTTGGTCGAGAGATTAATGAGCGTATCTCTATCAAATGAGAATGATTCTTTTGTACGGCATCGATCGACATATGGGATGTTTTCTGTTATGTCGTTTTATGCCGATTTGCTCCATGGATCCATGGTATTTTTACGTAAGTACTTATGGAAATTAAAGATACCACTAAATATTAAAATATTTTTGTGGTTTCTTAATAGAAAAGCGATTTTAACAAAAGATAATTTTATTAAAAGAAAATGGAATGGGTCTAAAACAAGTGTTTTTGCGACAAAGAAAATTGTAGTACACACATGTGGCAAGAAAGAAGTCGAGACCGATCTAGTTACAACTAGATCATGGACTAGACCTTGAAGCAACCATGCATGCATTCCAAAAAATAGGTGCACGCACGTGTATATATACTCGGTCTAGTCCTTTCTATCCATATATGCCATCCTGAAGACTGCGGATGTGTATATTCCTGCAGTAGTACAAGGTAAGGTCGCAGTCTCGTAGAACATTTGGAACCTGCAGGCGACAAAACATTGCCATATTGCTGTTCTTGTAGTGGAATCAAGGAAATTGTAGTACACACATGTGGTAAGAAAGAAGTCGAGATAGATTAGGCGATGCATGCCTTATGTCTCAGTATTTATTACCTTACCGTGCGAGGGACTAGACCTTGAACAAAACGTTGCAGTCAGCTTCCAGAAACAACCATGCATTCCAAAAATGCATGCACGAACGTGTATATATACATGAGGGCGTGCGTGCAATGCCAACGTGTGCAGCAATAGCGAGGCAATCATCAACAATGTCTGGCCAATACGAGTACAACGTGCAAGTCCGAGCGGCTCCAAGGCCGGAGGCTGACGAAATCGAAGGCGATGTACGGGTCACGGTCCCCGGCCCCGGTCGCCACCGTGGACCCTCAACCGACGAGGACGAGCGTCCCCATGGCCGGACGATGGACGTACAGCTGCTCTACAGGAACGTGTCGGCAAGGGAGAGGTCTGCGGCCGACGCGCTTGTCTCCCTGCAAGGCGACGATGACGAGTGAACGCAATGCAATTCATGCATGGATGCTATATATGCACGTTAACTAGCTAGAAATATATTTGTCTTCAGTTTGCTTCTGTTAGTTTACTACTTTCTCGCTACCTTTACCTAGAGAATCATGTTTTTGGATCTGTTTTTGAAAATATTCGATCGCTATTAGCTTGTCAATGATCAGCCTTTCATGCTTACTAGTAAGCGTGCCCGTGCGTTGCAATGGGAGTGAAAAACAATTTTTTGTTGAAAAATTGTTTGCACAATCCAAAATTTACCCCAAATTTGTGTTCAATAATTTTATTTTTCTACCTAGATAAAGCATCAAGCTGGAACGGCGGTAAAAATAGTTCGATGTGTAAAATATATATGATGAGAATATCCTTGTCATAACTATAAATTTATCTCATATGACCCGTTGGTATAAATTTATCTCATATGACCCCGTTCTCACCTGTTGCGATAGATATATGGTTCTCCATTGCAATTTAACTAAGATATTTACCGAGTGTCACAAATTGTTTGCGATGATTTCATTATTTCTCATGCAGCTTCATCAGGACACAACACTTTCAGGTTTCTAAAATAGCACACAACACTTTCTAATTTTTTTTTAATCTAGGTTCCACAATCATTTATAAAGGAACAATTATTACTCATCCACTAATGCATGATATTTGTACTTGGGGTACATCATATTCTTTTAGGAAGATATTTTTTTATATTACTTGCAACTACGTGCGGTCATGTGCGCTTTCCCAAAACTAAGTATGTGCAATTCCTTGATTAGCTATGCGTGCTTTCTAATGAACTTTTGAATCAATTTTTCAATTTCGGACGGGATATGTATTAAAGCCGTGTTTTTCCTGATATTTCATCCATGTGACTGTTTTTCCTGATATTTCATCCATGTGATGTATTTTTTTCTTATAAATTTGTTGTAGACTCTCGGACCCAAATATAGATACTTATGGTGAGGATTTTTCTTCATGTCAACATGTATTTATCAGGTTTTTATACGTGGATTTGCGCTGTCTCGATTGGAAGACTGCACTTCCTGGTGCGAAATAAAATTGCGCATACTCCTTGCTCTCCAATAATAAAAAAACATGCATATAAATTTTAAATCAAAATCTACGACAACATAACATAAAAAAAAATACATTAATTTGATGGATTCAGCTCCCAATAGCGTAAGAAAAAACATGTAGAGAGCTCCGCTTGCAAGTGCAAACAATAAATACCTGATTGATTCAATTGAACGAAGTGGTGGTCGTAGTCTCCGACATGTGGACGCGAATCTGTCGTAAACGGCCGGCACCCGTGCGGTGAAGCAGACTCCAGCAACCGTGTCCATCAGTCTTGTTCCCATGCGGTCCTTGACGCGGTCCGGGATGGCCAGAGATGCCGCTTCTTCCGGCAAACACCGGCGTTTCGCGACCCTCGCGCCAGGAGTGGCTCTTGTATTTAACAAAATCAATTTCTCGATCTCCTCCTTCCCTGTTCATCATGCGTACATTCTTTGCTCCCGTCTTGTTATCCGCCGCCGGTGAGCTTGACCTAGATGCCGCCGTCTAATTCTCTATCGCTAACACGGGCTGAAAATGTCCTCATATAAATGCATACATGATAAGCCTAGCTAGGCTAGTCTGGTTCGGACGTCCGTGTGTATAGCTAGTTAGGCTAGTCTGGTACGGATCGTGTTTAGCTAGCTAGCTAGGCTGCTAGTCGGGTACGGATAGTTCTCTCATCCACGTAGCTAGCTACTCTCGGCTGGTCCGGATACGACTCCAATTAATAGACTCGTGCCGCACAAAATTAGCTAAGCCATGGAAGAAACAATCCCGCATTTAATATTCTCATTGGGTATAGATTTGGTCGGAGGGCAATATGGTAAAATTGGTGTTGGACCGGAAGAAGCCTTCCTCTCTTTATTATTAGGTATAGATTACTACTCTAATGATGTCTTCTTTACGACTATAAGCTTGTACTGGAACTGGTCCGTCCGCACATCCACGCCCGCAATGAATCATGTCCGCATCGAATCAATTCGTGTTCTCTCGAACCATTCGGGGCAGACTGGCGGTTTCCTCATTCGTGCCCGCAATGATGTTTTCTTATTTGTTTTTTTCACTCAAATTATTCGGGGCAGACTGGCGGTTTCCTCTACTCCATCTCCATGGTGGATGAAGAAGCAGAGGAGTCGATCTGATGATTGCCTTGAAAAACCTCGTTTGGACCTCAACTGTTTCCAGTCACAACGGTGGTGGTGGAGGGCTGGGACGCTGGAGGAGGTCATTCACCCAGGCCATCGATTGGCCTCCCATAGTGTCTTGGTCTTCCCAACATAACAAGTCTCTACTTTTATTTTTACTAGCAGACATGCCCGTGCGTTGCAACGGGTAAAGGAATTCTATTTTCGAGAGGCGTATTTTTTTCCTTTTTTCTTCCTTTTAGACGATATACCATGCATTACAAACACGGTACGTTTAGTAAAACGTGGTCACTTGGTGCAATGTATATGTTCATGAAAGTTCAAGAAAGTGAGGATATTTTGCTTTAAACGGGCTTAAAGAGAGAACGGAAGAACAATAATACGCCTACTTCAAATATTTGGTCTCAAACCGGCCCAAAGTGGTTGCATAGAATATTGTGATTCAGTTGATAATGATTAGCAAAAGGTTATATAAAAATTAACATGACCTACTTTAAAAAAAAGGATTAACATGACCTACTTGTCACGTTCAAAGCTTTCAGTTAACGTCCTACATGACAGCAAAATAGGTTAACTCTGTTTCTTTTGTAAGTGGTGCTTTTAGCCAATCTAATTTAATTTTCTCCAAAGCTACATGGTCATGACGCCTACAGATTGATTGATAGATTAAACAACACATCAAACAACAGCTTACCTTGAAACCAACTTTGTTGTCCAGGCAAGCATGCCAACCTGATTTCACTCCCTTCAAAATGACACGGTCATGAGACCTACTGGTTAATAGATCATATATCACTTCAAACTCATAATATGCATCTCAATTATATGAAACTTCAAACCCATAAAGCATACCATTTAGCGGAAAATGTATTAAATGATGAAACTAATATTCATACCTTTGCCAGATTTGCATGCTAATTCGTGGGAAGATATAGCTCGGATGTCTGCTGAATTTTTCTTAGGTCATCAGCCTTAAAATATGTACTTATAGAATCTATGTTGAACATGTATACATACTCTATAAAACCCACGATAATGGCCAATTACCTTCAAATTAGTACAGATATTCATAGTCGCCAAGTTGTTTGTAGGTGAAAACATACGCAAACGAATTAGTAGACATCTTCTCTCCTATAGTTTTGCCTGTTCTCTGCCCTTCTCGTAGCAGCCAGAGAATGGCAAGGAACTACCTACTGCCTAGCAGCGAGCAGCATCAAATCATACAAATAGTAATCATCCGCAGCACACACACCTCCGAAGTCCAAGACACAAACGAATTGAGCGGAAAATAAATAAATGAGAGGCAATGGCAGGGACCCGTTCTTTCATCTACAGAACAGCGAGCCAAGCCATCAGGCACCCTCGCAGCAAAGCTTCTGGCTTGTATTCTAGCTCAACCAGGTGCGTTGGAGCACCTGACGAGAGTTGGGCCACCTTTGACATCGTGGGTTTTAGTAAACCATGCTCGCTGCTATCCGAGCGATAGGTTACACCACCTTGCCGAGACAAATCCGACCGTGTCCCAACCCTGCGATTTGTGCAGAGAGCACGACGAAATCGTCCTCCAACCAATCGTTGGCATCCGCTATCGCGACAAATTTCCATCGTCGTGCTTCGCCGTATCCCATCCATGCTAGCGCTTTGCGTTTTCCTTGTCTCGCTCTATCCCTCCATGAAACTGCAACTCCGCCCATGCTCCGTGCGTGGAGAACGCGCACGGCGTCTAGAGCGCGTGGCCGTCGTTATTTCCGTCCTCCCCACCGTTATAGACATCTTCTCACTACTCCACTATGTCTTCTTGCTTCGCCTCGTTGCCTTGATGCTCTGTGAAGAAGGAATCAACGTGGGAGGATCTCTGTCTTCGTCATCCCGTTCATCTGTTGCGGGTGACCGGCTGCCTCATCGTTCATCTAGGCATGGGGGCCTCAGGTTTCGGCCCCAACTTCGACGTCTCCTTCTTAAGAATCGTCAAAGTATTCCTCAGTGGACCTTCCTGATCTGGGCAGCAAAATTACCGAAGTAGACAGGCAGAATTGTCCCCGTGTTCCATTACTCGTGAGTGGGCGTACATATACAGAGGTGGGCTCACGAACGTGTGGCCGATCCTAGAGTCCCGGACATGCCCGTGGACTAGGTACAAACAGTTACAATCATGACACGTTACAGACTAGGAGTCCTATATATTCCGTCAGCCCCCCGCAGTCGGAACGGCGCCAACAGCGACGTTTAGACTGGACCGGAATTCTTCAAATACACTAGTCGGTAGCCCTTTGGTAAAGATATCAGCATATTGGGAACTAGTAGGAACATGCAGAACACGGGTCTCTCCGAGAGCAACGCGGTCACGGACGAAATGCAAGTCGATCTCCACATGTTTTGTCCTCTGGTGCTGCACTGGGTTTGTGGCAAGATAAGTGGCAGAAATGTTGTCACAATAGACAACAGTGGCGCGAGTGGCAGGTCGGTGAAGTTCCTGGAGAAGCTGACGTAGCCAACAAGATTCGGCTACACAGTTAGCCACCGCGCGGTACTCAGCTTCCGCACTAGAGCGAGATACGGTCTGCTGGCGTTTCGAGGACCACGAAACGAGGTTACTGCCAAGAAAGACACAATAGCCGGAGGTGGACTTACGCGTGTCAGGACACCCGGCCCAGTCAGCGTCGGAGTAGGCAATGATATCACGGGAAGTGTCGGAATATATGTGGAGACCAAGGTGTGAGGTACCCTTAATATAGCGGAGAATGCGCTTAACAAGGGTGTAGTGGGGCTCACGTGGATCATGCATGAAGAGACAAACCTGCTGAACGGCATAGGAAATATCTGGACGGGTCAAGGTGAGGTATTGAAGCGCGCCGGCAATGCTGCGGTAGAGAGTGGGGTCCAAAAAGGAGGAACCAACTCGACCCGAGAGCTTAGACTTAGTGTCAATAGGCGTGGCAATGGGGTTGCAGTTTAGCATATGAGCACGGTCTAGTATCTCCAAAGCGTACTGCTGCTGAGAGAGAAAGAGCCCAGTGGACGTACGGTGCACATTCACACCAAGAAAGTGGTGCACCTCGCCGAGATCGGTCATGTGGAATTCCCCATTTAGGGATGTGATGATGTGGTGAAGAAGAGTGGTAGTGCTGGCAGTGAGGAGGATGTCATCAACATAGAGAAGGAGGTACGCGGTGGTGGACCCTTGGTGGAGGATAAAGAGTGAGGAATCACATCGAGAAGCGACAAAACCAAGGGTCTTGAGGAAGGTGGTGAAGCGGCTGAACCATGTGCGCGGAGCCTGTTTGAGACCGTAGAGGGATTTTTTGAGGCGACAGACGTGGCGAGGGTGAGTGGAATCAACAAAACCCGAAGGCTGTTGACAGTAGACTGTCTCAGCAAGATCACCTTGGAGGAAGGCGTTTTTGACATCCATCTGATGAATGGGCCATGAGTGGGATGTGGCGATGCTCAGTACAACACGGATGGTGGAGGGCTTGACAACAGGGCTGAAGGTCTCATCATAGTCGACGCCTGCTTGCTGAGTGAAACCACGAACAACCCAGCGAGCTTTGTAGCGGGCGAGAGTACCATCCGAATTAAACTTGTGACGAAAGATCCATTTGCCAGTCACCACATTAACACCTGCAGGACAAGGAACCAAAGACCAAGTGTCATTCTGAATTAGAGCATTATATTCATCAAACATAGCATCGTGCCAATGGGGGTCCTTAAGTGCTACACGGTAGGAGGATGGAATGGGAGAGAGAGTGGTGGAGGCTATGAGATTAAAATCCTGCTTAGGCATAAAATATCCATGCTTACCCCGGGTGGCCATGTGGTGTGTGTTTTTGGGTGGTTCTACGGGTATGGCTCGTGGTGGCAGAACAGTGTGGCGTGGCGTCTCGGGAATGGTCGGGAGCGGCTGCATGCGTGCAGGGGAGGTGCAGTCTGCGCGTGGAAGCGATCCCGAGGGGGATCCGGTGGGCACCTGGGCACGGGCAGAGGAAAAGCGCAGCGCGCGGGTGGAAGCGACGGGCGGAGAGCACGAGGCGGATTGGGTGGGGCCAGGGGCGGGTGGGGAGCAGGGAGTGGACGGTCGGGCGTGGTCAGAGGGCGATAGGCCCGAGGGAGTGGTCGGGGACGCGGGTAGTGGGGCGTCTGGGGGGTCAGGTGGCGGCGGCTGATTGGTTGTGGTGGGATCGGAGGTTGGTGGGATTTGCCCAAAGGAGTGGGCGCGCGATCCGGGGTGGATGGCGCCAGGAGATGATTGGGGCGGATCCGGTGCGGCTGTTTCTGGTGCGCCCTGCTGTGTGTCCGAGTAGGGAAAGCAAGATTCGTTGAAAATAACATGACGAGAAATAATGATGCGATGTGTGGCCAGGTCTAGACACCGGTATCCCTTGTGTTCGCGCGGGTAGCCAATGAAAACGCAGCGAGTGGACCGTGGAGAAAGTTTGTGAGGGGCGGTGGCGTAGGCGTTGGGAAAGCATAAGCAACCGAACGTGCGGAGGTGATCGTAGGTGGGGTTTAGGCCATGAAGGAGAAAGTGCGGGGTGAGGTTGGAAATGACACGTGAGGGGCGCAGGTTGAGCAAGTGGGTGGCGGTGTGAAGGGCTTCGACCCAAAACGGCGGTGGTAGGGTGGATTGGAAGAGTAGGGTGCGTACAGTGTCATTGGTGGTGCGAATAATGCGTTCGGCGCGTCCATTTTGTGGTTAGGTATACGGGCACGAGAGGCGAAGGGAGATGCCGTGGTGGGAGAGATGGGACCGTAGGCGAGTGGTGAGGAACTCTCCACCATTGTCACATTGGAGACAACGAAGGGTTTTGCGGAATTGCGTGGTTATGTAGGCTAGGAAGTCGAGAAGAGTATCGCATGTGTCGGATTTTTGGCGTAGTGGAAAAGTCCAGGAGAAATGAGAGTAGTCATCAAGAATAACGAGGTAATATTTAAAACCTGAAAAACTTACAATGGGAGAGGTCCACAAGTCACAGTGAATTAAATCAAAAGGGGCTAAAGCGCGCGAGTGGGAAATGGAAAAAGGAAGACGAGCTTGTTTGCCTAGTTGACATGCATCGCAGAATGAGTGCTTAAGAGGGGATTTATTACATTCATCGAGAAAGTTTAAAGGTAAATGGGACAAAGCACTTGAGCTAGGGTGCCCAAGACGACGATGCCAGAGATCGCCAGTGACGGAGAGAGCTGATGGAGTAGTGTTGGACGTGCCGAAGAAGGGGTAGAGTTCACCGGAGCTATTGGATCTCATAAGCGTTGTCCTGGTGGCGAGGTCCTTCACAGAGAAGCCAAAAGGATCAAACTCAACAGAGCAGGAATTATCACGAGTGAATTTACGAGTGCTAATGAGGTTGGTGACAATATTTGGAGAGACTAAAACATTATGAAGATGGAAGGGTCGTGTGGTGAGTTGAGCGGAACCGGTAGCAACGACAGGCATGCGAGAACCATTGCCAACAACAATATGTCGAGAATTATGCTCTAAAGGAGAATGAAACGTGGTGAGGTTACCTTGGTTACCGGTTATGTGGGACGAAGCTCCGGAATCCATCAGCCATTCGCCGTTCGGTGGCAGTGTCGAGCCGTGGGTGGACGCGTGATGCACCATCGCCGAGTTGTCCCATGATGGTGCCTGCTGGTACACGGGTGCTGGTGGCTGCTGCTGGTACACGGGTGCAGGTGGTGGCTGCTGCTGGTACATCATCGGGTATGCGTGGTGTGCCTGGCCGGGAGCTGCGCCAAGAATGCCCGCAGGTTGCCAGGGAGGCCTGGATGGGAACGGCATGCCCATCGGGGCAAAATACCCCAGCCACGGCTGCTGGTGAGTGCCGCCGCGGCCAGCGCCGTAGTGATCACCGCGACCGCGCCCGCGGCCACGGCCGCGTCCGCCACCGTTGCCACCTTGATAGCCACCGTTGCCGCCTTGATAGCCACCCCCAGCGCCGTTGTAGCCGCGTCCGTTGCTGGTGTAGCCGCGCCCGTTCTGCTGGTACCCGCGTCCGCCGCCGGCGTAGCCGGTCTGGAACGCGTTCGGCGCGAAGTTGCCGCGCCCGCCACCTTGGGCACCGCCGCCCTGGGCGCCGCGGTCACCACCGCGTCCGGCGCCTCGATCATCAGGGCGCCCATCGTCGCGGTCACCGTGGCGAACCGCAAGAGCCTGCGCGCCGGCGGCTTCTTCTTTTGCGGCGGCATCGATCTTCATCTCGGCGAGGCGGAGACGAGAGTGAGCGGCGTCGAAGGAAGGGAACGGGCGCGTGCCTTCGATGAACTCGGCCTGCACGGCAAATTTCTTGCCAAGGCCGTCAACCATCTGCATGGTCAGGTCCCGATCCGAGATCGGCGCGCCGACGTCCGCGAGCGCGGCGGAGAGCTGCTTGAGACGACGGCAGTAGTCATCGATGGAGAGATCATTGCGCTTCATTTGCCGGAACTCACGTGAAAGCATCATCGCACGGGCTTCTTGGTTGTCGAAGAAGAAGGCATGGAGCCGTGTCCAGGCCGAGAGCGCCGTCATGCGGTCAGACATGACCACCTCCTGGAGGGGATCGGAGAGGGTGGAGAGGATCCAGAGGACTATATCGACATCTGCCTGATGCCATTGCTCGTCCGCATGGAGGTGATCGTGGCCGGGTTCAACGTGATCCCGCGCATGATGTCGATCTAGAAGGAGAAGCATCAGGTGGCGCCACTTGGAGAAGTTCGAGGCAGAGGCATCCAGCTTGAATTTGATGTAGTGGTGGACGCTATCAGCGTGAATGGAAGGGGTTTGGTAGACGACAGAAGCGCCGGGAAGAGCAACGGCGGCCAGATCGGCACCGTGGGTGGTGTTGGCCAGATCGGAAGTGATGGGGCTCAGGGTGGCTCGAGGCATAGGAGGAGGGGGTGGGAAACGAGAGATTGCAGAAGCAGCGATGAGGGGAGTGTGGGGATCGGCATCGAGAGGATTGGCGGCGGCGTCGCCGGCCATGGTGAGCGAGCGCTCTGATACCAAGTAGACAGGCAGAATTGTCCCCGTGTTCCATTACTCGTGAGTGGGCGTACATATACAGAGGTGGGCTCACGAACGTGTGGCCGATCCTAGAGTCCCGGACATGCCCGTGGACTAGGTACAAACAGTTACAATCATGACACGTTACAGACTAGGAGTCCTATATATTCCGTCAACCGACGCTGCAGGAAGTGTGGTGGCCCGTCTGCGTGTCCTCCAGCTCTTTGAGAAAGCAGATCGGTTCGGGCGCGTATACAAGTACAGGAAGGGTGCGTGCGGCGGAGGGAGGAGTTTGCATTGGATCTGAGAGGAGGATGGTCAGGGCAGGCGCACGAATTGGTGGAAGCCATGGTCGCCGGAAGTTTCCCAACTCGGACATGTACCTAAGAAAGGAATCGAGCGATAGAGACCCAAATAGGTATCGATCACGGAAAGCTATCGATCACGTACCAAGTCGTTAAGACAAATTATATTGTAGAGATAGAGATAATATATATTAGGTAAAAATAAAGATATAGATCTCAATAGGTATAACTTACCGGTGGCAAGGTGGGTAATTTATGTCAACTTTGAGGGTAGTTTCAATGACCTACCAAACCAAACCAAACCAAACCAAGGAAGCCTTAACGCCTTTATTATTAGGTATAGATGTATGAAACCAGACAGATACCAACTACGCCCTCCCATCCCCACTCCCACCAGATGTATCTCTAGGCGAACAATTTGTGAGATCACAGCAGAAAATAATTTGAGTGAAAAAAAACAAATAAGAAACATAAGTTTGGACGATGACGAGTGTCTCCCGGCAAGGGAGAGGTCTGCGGCCGACGTGCTTGTCTCACAGCAAGAAGACGATGACGAGTGAACGCAATGCAATTCATGCATGAATGCTATGCACGTTAATTAGAAATATATGTCTTTAGTTAGCTTATGTTAGTTTACTACTATCTGGCTCGCTTTACCTAGAATCATGTTTTTGGATCTGTTATCGTTGGTCTATGAAAATATTTGAATGCTATTTGCTTGTAACCGATCAGTCTTTCATGCTTATTACTACTCTAATGATGTGTTCCGACGTTCGGTTGAGTGGAACAAGATAAATACTCTGGATAACTGAGATAGAGGGAGTAACATATTTGGATCCGAAATTGCTCTCTCTATTCCCTTTTCTAACGTAGGGACCATCTATCATGTTTCATTTTGACTTTTCCGTTTCACATGCATGGAAGGTTGAGCATGTCAATTTCTGTTTCTCCTAATCTACCGCATGCACATGCATGGAAGGAGTCCACCGGTCCATTTCTTTTTTCCTTTGTGTACATTGTCGCTTCTATGATTTTGCTTCATATCGTTCCTCTCTTCTCCTTTTCTTTTTCCTGGCTTACTAATAAAGGATGAAAGGAATACTTTTCATTCCGCAAACATTTTTTAGAACTTGCGAAACTTTTTAAACTTATGAACGTCGAACCCGTGGACAATACTTTGGATGTCAACTTTTCTCTCGAAATCGTAGACCTCTCTTCCCTATTTATTTGTGTTATGGAACATATATTTTGTAGGAAAATGCATGTTCTCAATATGATGTGATTCCTTTTACGTGCCAGAACAAAAATAATGGTTTTTTTCTCGCGAAACAATATCCCATATAATATTTCAATTCATTTTTGGCAGTTGTTTTTTATAGAAACGCGTATTTCTTATGAAAAAAAACATTTTTCTTAGGTCAAATTTATTTTGAATTCCCTTTTACGTCCGGTAGTTTTTCAGCGGAACAATAAAGGGTGGGAAAAACACTTTCTACAAGTATTAAAAATATGAACAATATATAACCTACTTTCTACTAGTATGGACATGAGACCTCTTGTTTGATTGGTAACTTCCTCACTAGGTGTTTCATTACATATTCTACTAGTGTTTAGTATGCTTACTAGTTTTCTACATGCTTGGTAACATGTTTATAAGTTTTATGATTGATAACTTTCTTACTAAGTACTTGGTGACGTATTCTACTAGTTTTATCCTCGTAACTTGTGTGGTAGATACTTGTTAACATATTTACTAGTTTCAAGATTGGTAAATTTCTCGTTAGGAGGTTGGTAAAATAATCTATTAGTTTTTTTGACTGATAACTTTTGATCTAGATACCTATTAACATTTGTATTAGTTTTAAGATTGATAAGTTCCTTATTAGGTGCTTGATAACATATTATACTAGTTTTTAGCGTGCTAGCTTATGTGCTATACATACTTCGTAACATCTTTACTAATTTTAAAATTGATAATTTTCATGATATATGCTTGATAAATTTTCTATTAGTTTTATCCTAGTAACTTAAGTCCTAGATACTTGATAATATCTTTGTAATATTGGTAAATTTCTTACTAGGTGATTGGTAACATATTCTACTAGTTGATAACCTTTCAAGAATGTTTTATCAAGAGTGATGTATGGAAACTACCAAACTAAAAAACATTTAACAATGTTATCAACTAGGATGTATGAAAATTACCAGCCTAACAACTTTTTAAGAATGTCAAGTGTGATGAATGGAAATCACCAACCTAAAAACCTTTTAAGAATGTTATCAACTGGGATGTATGCAAATTTCCAACCTAAAAACCTTTTAAGAATATTATCAAGTGCGATGAATTAAAATTACCAACCTAAAAACCTTTTTTTAAGAATGTTATGAAGTCTGATGAATGGAAATCACCAACATAAAAACCTTTAAGAATGTTATGAAGGGGGATTAATAAAAATTACCAACCTAAATACATTCTTCAAAAGGTTATCAAGTGTGATGAATTAAAATTACCAAACTAAACACTTTTTAAAATGTTATCGATTGGGATGTATGAAAATTACCAATCTTAAAACATTTTGAGAATGTTATTAAGTGCGATGAATGAAATTACCAGCCTAAAATCATTCTAAGAATGTTATCAAGTGCGATGAATAAAAATTACCAACAGAAAAACCTCTTTTTAGAATGTTATCAAGTGTGATGAATGGAAATCACCAACCTAAAAACATTTTTTAATAATATTATGAAGAGGGATTAATAAAAATTACCAAACTAAAAACCTTCTTCAAAAGGTTATCAGATGTCATGAATTAAAATTACCAACCAATTTTTTTTAAGAATGTTATCAAGTGTGATGAATGAAAAACTACCAAAGTAAAAACTTTTCAAGAATATTATCAAGTGTTATGAATGAAAACTACCAACCTAAAAACCTATTTTTTGAGGATGTTATCAAGTGTGATGAATGAAAATTACCAACCTAAAAACCTTTTTTGAGAATGATATCAAGTGTGATGAATGACAATTACCAACCTAAAAACCTTTTTTTAGAATGTTATCAAGTGTGATGAATGAAAATCACCAACCTAAAATCCTTTTTTAAAGGTTATCATGTGTGATGTATGAAAATTACCTACCTAAAAAGCTATCAAGGATGTTATCAAGCGTGATGAATGAAAATTACCAATCTAAAAACCTTTCTTGAGATTGTTTATCAAGGGTGATGAATGAAAACTACGAAAGTAAAAACTTTCAAGAAATATTATCAAGTGTCATGTATGAAAATCACCAACCTAAAAACTTTATATGAATTTTATCAACTGTGATGTATGAAAATCACCAACCTAAAACTTTTTCAAGAATGTTTTATCAAGGGTGATGAATGAAAACTACCAAACTAAAAAACATTTAACAATGTTATCAACTAGGATGTATGAAAATTACCAACCTAAAAACCTTTTAAGAATATTTATCAACTGGGATGTATGCAAATTTCCAACCTAAAAACCTTTTAAGAATGTTATCAAGTGCGATGAATTAAAATTACTAACCTAAAAACCTTTTTAAGAATGTTATCAAGTCTTATGAATGGAAATCACCAACCTAAAAACATTCATCTCCCAGAACGATAAAAGTCTTTGGTTGTTCTTATTGAGTATCTCCCAAAACGATGCGCCAGCGACCCTCTACTCCCGTCATGAAACCTGTTGTTTTCTTTTACAGACCCGTCAAAGGTTGGATCCCATCTACATTGGGGGGGGGGTTAAAGATGAATCTTTATACAGTGGGAATGGGCCGGTGCCGTTGCAAGGAGTCGCGCACTTATCAGAGACACCCAATAATTTACACAATAATTATTTTTTTCTGCACAAGATGTTGGTAATTTTTCTACTATATTTACAGTCTTTTAGACTAATTGGAAGTGGAAAAAATTTATACTAGTTGGAAGCGGAATTTTTTCTACTAGTTGGAAGTTTATTTTTTCTACTAGACGGTGGGAATTTTCATACTAGCTGGAAGTGAAGAAAATTATACTAGATGGAAGTGGAATTACTAGACCAAAATTGGAATTAATATTGTAAGCCTTTTTTCTAAATGTCTAACAACGATTATAGGAAAAAAAAATTTCTCACCATAAAAGTGCATGCGAATAAAGGGAATAGACTCTTAAAAAAATCAGCGTACAAAAAATGGCTCGTAATTGTTTGCAGGGGAACTGGGTCGAACGGACGCGATCCGCGCGTGCAATAAAAAGGAAAATAATGAAACATGTGTGCGCGTGTCACGTAACGGAAAAAAAAACTCGCGCGATCGATCAGCTTTGGTTATGCGCGCCTGCTCGGAAACCCCTCGACAGAAAGCGAACTGTCGAGCGTGCAAGGTAGCATCGCCCATTTGAATCCCATGACGACGTTGGCGCAGAAGCTGACACATAAGCAATCTCTGGGTCTCTACCTTTAGATTACGTGGCCATAGAAACACGTTGTGGCGAAGATGAACAAGCATCCTCGGGTAAATAAACTTAGAGCAAAGAGAAAGCGGCAACGAGATCATACTTTTCTTGCTTTTGAAGTTCCTCCTACTTATCTCCGGCGGATTCGCATCTATGTCTCTTTGAGAAGACTACCTTGACAAGTCAATAATCAATCACTAGATTTAGGATCACAAGCCGATGCTTCACGTCAAAATGGGTTAGTCTGCATCCGAGAGACCCCGCCTAGCTCTAAAATGGTTGAAACCTTTCCTCGACCGGATAACACAGCATTATGATAGTTTTCTTCGTCTAGAAAAGGAAGACTCATAGTCGCACTGGGAGTGAACGATACAAACGATGAAGCTCCCGAATTGGCATAATTGATGTATAGGAAGACATAGGATCTGTTGTCCTTGGAACCGGGCGCGGCCCTCTTTCCTCTATTATGAGCGAGTTTTGGGTTAGCCAGAGCGGGCCAATAGGGATAAAAATAGAATACTGGCTGGACCAATAGGGGATTTACCCGAAATAGAAGACTCGAAGGCTAATTTAAACCATACCACAAGAAAAGCCCGTATTCGGATTGGAACCGATGACTTAAGCTAAGCCCCTTTTCAAATCAAAGCTTATCGACCTATTAAGCATATAGTTGAAGTAGCATGATTTAAGCTTCTTAGCGCTTAGGCTACTACCTTCAACCTCATCTTACTTAGATGGAGGAGATAGTAAGCAAGACTGTCTATGCTACGATCTTGCTTCTTTTATGAAATTTCCACTTTCATACCCCCCACAGACGATTCCTTGCATCAAGAGAAAACAGAGGAATTACTCTTAGGCTGATCCCTGTGGAAATTTTAGGTTTCATAATGCTTCTACCGTTAAAGATATGCTTTCCTTTACATAAGATCTTTACGCTTTCTCACGTTCACAATCTTCTCTTAGAAGGGCACATTATTCAGAATGGGCAATCATCCTATGAGGAAATAATCATCTTTCACTTGGGCGAAGCGCTGACAATTCATATCCGGCAAAGCCCTATCCCGCCTATGTGGAAGAAACAAGGTTTGATTCACTCTTATCTTGAGAAAGAAAGAAGTCAAGTTGGACCAAAGAAAAGAGAGAAAGCGACCCGCTTCAAACAGTTTTTTTCTCCCGCCATCCATGTAATGTAGTTCAGCGCCTCTACCACCTGCCTCTCCCCGGGCAACTTACTCTTATTCTTAAGCGCATCTAATTTCTTAAAAAGGTAATCCTGAGATAACAAGGAGAGGAACGAAAAGTAGCTCTACTGTTAAGTGGAGGTTAGAAGTAGCTCGACTGAAAGGATAAGAATTCATTCTTTTCTGGCTTGAAGTTCCATAATATTTGCAGTTATAGAAAGAAGTTCTTCCATTATTTAGAAGTAACTAAGATCTCCCGCTGTAAATAGCTAAGGATCTCCGGTCTCTGCTAGGCACAGGGCATACTAATTTTTTTTATAATCAGGTTAGGCTTTTAAGTGGTTTTCTAGAGCGGATTAGGGCTATCTATTAGACCTCCTATTGTTGTTAGCAGGCCGAGAATGTAGAATGCGCTCGTCCCTAATCTCATCGGTTTGAATTGCCTTCTCTTTCTGTCGTAATTATAAGTACTCGATTGAACCAATTGTTTTTCATTTCCCAGTAGGTCACCTTGGGCCAGCTGCTGACTTTCTAGAAAGAGACAAGGAAGTCGATTCAAAATAAGGGAAGAAAGAAAGAACCCCTGCGGCGTTTGGTACCTTTCGAGATAGCTGCCTTCTATCCTTATGCGCATGTTAAAGATTTTTTTTTTTCATCTTCATAGGTATCTTGACATATAGGTGCGCGTATGTCTGCCTTGCTTAGGGGCGGTTCTTAGGTCAAGCTTGTTTTAGACCGGAGCCAATCCTAGCCCGATACTAGGATGACGATACGCATTTCTAAAACTGACACCTGGGAATAGGCCCTGCCCAAGCGCCCTCCCAAGATCGGACTCGACGGAGGGTAAGACATCCCGTCGGAATGCCCGTCAGCAAGCAAGCACTTTCGAAAGGAAGAAGTAGGTATGGTTTCTGGAGTTGGATCTTTCATCAACCCGGAACAATAGTGGAGGCGAGCCCGGATGCAGAGATAGGTGGATGAATGGTGTCGATTTCCACTCTTAGATTGCCTGGTCCGCCTTTCTCTACTATGCCTTTTTTCGTGAACTACTAAATGACTCCTCTTGCTCCAAGCTCCCTTTTGTTGCCTTCTCGTTCACATCCTCGTTCAATTTAAACAAGCTTTCAATCAATATCTGCAGGCACATTATATAATTCCTATATGGAAATTCATTTGCGGAAGACCTCCATTCAAACATGAGAAAAGCTTATCAAGGCCTCGTCCTCCTCACCGCGCAAGCATGGGAAAAACGTTATGTGCTATCGTTGCGGGGAGAAGGGTCATATTGCGGAGATCTGCAGAAAAGAGGCGACCCACTTTGTTTGTGGAGCCTTCGGCCACAGATCCTTCTACTGTCCTAGGCGAGGGAAGCAAGGTAACCAATTAATCCTCTTTCTTGTGCTTCAGCCCTACGAGGATATGGTGAGAAACGTGGAACATTTGAAAAAATGTGTTGTGTCGTTGAGGGGAAGAGCGAGTCTTTCGAAGGCATCGTTCTTAAGGAAGAGTGTCCCCTCCATTTGGATACAGTTTCTGATTGTTAGCTAGAATATATGGGTGTATTATCATTCAAGTTCTATAGATGGTGTCTGTCTCACTATCTGTTTGAGTGCCTGAAGGCCCCTGGAGGAGTCGTTCTGTGAGTTGTATTCAAGCTCGCCGCCCTTAGACCGAGTCAAGTTAGCGATAAGAGTCAGCTACTTTGGCCTTGTCATTCGCTTTGTTTCCATATGGTTGGAGTGCGGGTGGCCACTAACCCAACGAACGAACTTACGTGTAGGTGTGATCCTATCTGCTCTTCCACTATAGGACTAGAAATCCAGTACAACCATGTCCCTTTCGCCCAGGGAAAAGCCCTCTTTCAAGGAGAATCCACTTCTGAGGGCCAAAGGCGGGCATCCGATGTCAGAGAAAGGCATTCAGGCACCGCAAATCCAAGAAAGTCCGAATACATGCCGGCACGAAAAGCGAAATGACAAAAGGGAATGGGGTTGTTTCGGCACCAAAAAAAGTGTCACTATGCTAAACACATCGAATATCCGTCTCTTTATGTGGGAGCGAACCATCTTCGCTTACGGGTCTACCGATCCTATAGCTCCGATATAGATTTAAGTCACTTGGCAGCGGGCCCTGCGGAAAAAACGGTTTTGGATGGAAGAGGTACAGGAGAAAGACTTTCCACTTAGAGTCAGAAGTCCACGCTAGATGACCGATCTTTATGACCTTGAGAAAAATTACCTATATTGAATTAATCAAAATCGGTTATTTCAATCGATCCATGAAAGGAATTGATCACCACGATAATGTGACGCAAGGCAAAATCAGTAATCAACATCGGTTATGTGAAATAGGTCATTTGAGAAAAAAAGAGAGAATAGAACAATCTATATGTTTAACTCAAGTGGTTAAGTCGATAGCTTTGTTAAGGAACAGCTAAAGAAAACGCTCTCACGAATCCTATTTTCTGATTATGTATGCCGCGACATTACGATTTGGAGCTTTGACCCGGCCATGTAGAGCACTCATAGAGGTCCGGATTCACGTCAGTGATCTACCACACCCATGCTAGATTTCAGTAGAGTCCCCACTCGCCAACTGCGATGTCTTGGTTGTGAGGCCCCACCTACCCATCTTCCCATAGTTTCACTGAGGTAGTACCATCCCCAATTCGACACTTCTTGTGTTGATGTTCTAAGAAATTGGTTGAGAAAATCGACATCCATCAGAGGAAGCACTTGTGCACATCAACTTAGGATATCCCCTCCATTCTACACCAGATTATGAACTCACGGGGCCCATATAGGAAAGGCGAGAAGCCCTGGCTTTTATGACATCCCGACCTATAGAAAAAGGAGCAAGCCAAGGGAAAGGAATAGCTGTTGGTTATGGAACCCATGGTCATGCTAATTGAGCAAGCCGCGCACGATACAAAGCCACAGGAGCTTAATGAGTCAAATCCCCATTAACTAGTCAGTCAGCGCTTTCAACTCTGTCTTTCATCTGTTCACTCATGTCTCAAACTTCTTTCACTTTTATTGACTTTAGGCACTTCAAAGAAAAAAGCCTCTCAAAGACACCAAAAACTAGAATGCCTTCTTTTCTTGAAAGACCGAAGTGCTTTCACTTTCTTGCCTTTCCAAAAAGGGCTGAGCTTCCTTATCCTTTTCTAGGCTGAGGCTAGGCAGAGAGTGAATTGAAAGCCAAAATCAATAAATCGCCATAGTTGCGATGCGCTCACTCAAGCTTAGGCACCGAAGAAGCATTCCATTTCCTTTCAAGTAATGAGAGGGCTATCTGTGAAAATGAAAAAGAGAGGGAACTTGCTTAGCAGGCGTACGAGACCAAATCTTGTTTTGCTTACGTGTTGTAGCTACCGGGTCCGAAGGAGGCTGATCGTGAATCAATTCCATCTATTAGGGCGGGCAAGTTGCGGTGAAAGAGAGTCCATATTTCTCTTAAAGTTTGCTTTTGTGAAGAAAGTATGGCTGCCGAAAGCTCTGGGGGAGGCTCGCTCCTCCTACATTGAACTCTTTTTTTTTTTGATTCAACAAATGCAAGTTCGTCTTTGTCTGATTTGTCAATGGGAAAACAAAATCATGGGTGGAGGAAGAGGCTGTGATCAATAAAGGGGATGATGATGACTTCCATCTTTCTATGGATTTTTTCTCATTATAAATCGAAAGATCAGGTCAAAGCCTTCCAAACCATCCACTGGATTTTCATGTTCGTAAGGGAGGATCATGTGTGTGTTGTATATAAATAAAGGACTTTCGATTTAGTGTTGTCATTTTCACGAGTTTTTAGATAATCCAATTTTATGTGAGATTACTTTCATTTTTACTGAATCACTTGAATCAGTTAAAGGAGACGAGACTTCTGGCCCAGCCAGAGGGGCTGTAGAGGATAGTTTTGACTGCGGGAGAGGCAGGTCCAGGTAACGGGGATAATCCGCTAGGCTGAGGTTGAGTGGCTCACTTCCTTGAGAAGGGCTTTCTATAACTAAGAAATGAGAATTGTTGACCCATACGATCTCAGGCTCATAAAGAGGATGAAACTTCTAATTTCATTCACACTTTTAAATTGAGCTCGTCGGTGATCTTTTCCAAGGTGTCCAGAGAAACCTGCTTTGAACATGACATTCGTACCGAAGGAAAGTTTTGGCAGGCATTACTGTGATCTTGAAGCCCTTGCTAGAAGCTAGTCGGTACGGCTCACTACTAAAGAAGGTTCTGGCATGCTTCGACTTAGCCCTGTGATCCGCCAATTCATCTCTTGATCTCGTATTCCGCAAAGGAGGTGGATAGGGTCAGCCTTTTCTTCATGGATATGTTGAACAAGTTTCGTATTCCGAACAGTCTAAATATTATGTGGTTACGAAGCCTATTTATAATATTCGAACACATATCAAAACTGACCCGGAGTAGCCCAATTTAAGTGGGTACGAAGCCTCCTAGTTTGCTCTTGTCGGACTATTTTGATAAACTCGAATGAAGATTCCAACGTACCATGCTTACCTACGTCACATTCTTAAAGATCGGTGGTACGAAAACCGCTATAGAAAGTCAAACTATAAAGCATATGTTTGACGCATCTTATGACCAGTAAAGTAACCCTATCAAAGCTCACTTCTGCTTATTCGCGTAGAGAGGCATATTTCATTCGATTTGGCTTTATTTAGTACTTTTTTAGGGCAACGAGGAAGAGTAGGATTCTGGGAAGGAAGTGTTTGCCTTTCACCTGCTGTTTGATTCTTATCTAAAACGATTATGCTTGGTCCTATGTAAATAAATGTCACATGCTATGTTTTTCTATGGCCTAGAAATGGCTTTATCCACCTGTTGTAGGGAATGCCTCAACGCATGTGTCTACCCACTCTTTTGTGTAATATGCTGGAACTCTCTCTCACCTCGAAATGCCATTGCAAGATAGTTAGAATGTGCTTGATGATACCGAAACACTCCTGGGGACGCCTGACCAACCCTTGATTCTCTTGTAGAAAGAACTCTATTTTGATCTAATCACCGGAACAACAGCTTTAGGGAAGTATCCCACAGCTGGCTAATAAATATGCCTTTGAAGTGTGCCTTGTCGTTATGAGCGATATCTTGGCGTACCATTAAAGGGGGTCAGTGGGCACCGTAAGTAGTAATCGAGAACTTGATGAACATACTAACCAGTATGTGAATCCGTAAAACAAGTGGAGGAAGAGAGGCTATATCTAGCTTTCCCTGCCTTGTGAGCCCGTTCACCTAGTCTTTCCTTGCTTTCAGTGGCATATCACTATCTGAATGCCATATACCAATCTCAATCCTCCAGCTAATAAGTTATCACACACAGTGTTCTATCTCCCTTTTGTCCATCTGCAGAAACTCCCTTCCCTATGTGACTTCAGCTTTCACCGGATGCTGAATTCGCGTTTTGTCCTTGGCTTATTCTTTCTCATGTCTCCAAATAGGTATTCTTGTCTCTCTGCTCTGTTGAGCCTTGTTTCCATTTCTTATCTCCGGCTATGTGCCCAGCCCACCCGATCCTATTGACCAGTGTTGTCTGACCGAAAGGGAAAGATTGGGGAGAATACCTTGAGCTTGCCTTTTCCTTGGATACTCAATGGATTTCCCACGGCATTAAGGATTTCCTGTTTCCCCGAGTCAATCTTGCAGTTCCGGTTTCCTTTCAACCAATTCCAATCAGAGGAAGGAACTCGGCTTTAGTTGCTCGCCCGCGCCTCCTAGGCTAATTCAAATCCTATGCTCCATGATCTTGCGGGTTTGCTCTATTTGAACTTGTCCACACTGGCATAACCAGTATCTCCCCGGAACTAAGAGGCATGGATACCCATCTTTATCTTAAGAATAACTGCATCAACGTTTCATTTCGATAGCTTCGTCACGCCCTTAATGATAGGGGCCACTAAACCTAGTGATTTGCATCATGATTTGACTCTCGCATACTTACTAAATAGGGGAGACTCAACCTTACTCGACCAGAACAACAGGAGATTGGATTCTTTCATCCTACCCGAAAGTTTGGCAACAGCCAAGCGCAAATACATTGATTCCTTTCAAACCATTCGGAAAACGCCTAAAGGCTCTCCTTCTATCCATTCACTGGTCATCGGAACATGCATGTCCTACTTCAATCAATTCTACCACATGTTTACGGAGGCTTCCCCAAGTGCACCAGAAATTGGTTATGCAAAATACATTCAGTTCAATACTCGTATGCGGGCACTCAGGAATAATCCTATCAAAGAAAGAATGAGTCACCCCTTCCTCTCGAAGGTTGGTGGAGCTCCATATCCTACTTCCAAATCAAGAAAGTCTGGTAACAACGATGGCAACAAGAGCTATCAAACTTTTCATACAAACTTTTGCATTACCTTTAGTATGCATTTCTCAATCAATTGTGCTCGCAACATCATGAGCAGCTTGCCCCGATACAGGTAGTTCATCAAGTCTATTTCATTGGAGTTCTTATGAATATAGCTATTTCCCCCAATAGCCCTCGAATGGAAGAGTTATTAGCGGAATCACCTGAGTCGGGTTTACCTGTGGAATCTATTGCATTAGGGACAGAATCCCAAGACGACGTTGGCGCAGAAGCTGACACAGAAGCAATCTCTGAGTCTCTACCTTTAGATTACCTGGCCATAGAAACACTTCTGGCGAAGATGAACAAACATCCTCGGGTAAGTAAACTTAGAGCAAAGAGAAAGCGACAACTAGATCATACTTTTCTTGCTTTTGAAGTTCCTTCTACTGGTGTACCGGGCACATGGGATGTTGCCTCACCTAACTCCTTTATCTCCAGCGGATTCGCATCTGTGTCTCTTTGAGAAGACTGCCTTGACAAGTCAATAATAAATCACAAGATTTAGGATCACAAGCCGATGCTTCACGTCGAAATGGGTTAGTCTGCATCTGAGAGACCCCGCCTAGGTCTAAAATAGTTGAAACCTTTCCTCGACCGGATAACACAGCATTATGATAGTTTTCTTCGGCTAGAAAAGGAAGACTCATAGTCGCACTGGGACTGAACGATACAAACGATGAAGGTCCTGAATTGGCATAATTGATGTATAAGAAGACATATGATCTGCTGTCCTTGGAACCGGGCGCGGCCCTCTTTCCGCTATTATGAGCGAGTTTTGGGTTAGCCAGAGCGGGCCAATAGGGAAAAAAATAGAATACTGGCTGGACCAATAGGGGACTTAGCCGGAATAGAAGACTCGAAGGCTAATTGAAACCATACCACAAGAAAATCCCTTATTCGGATTGGAACCGATGACTTAAGCTAAGCCCCTTTTCAAATCAAAGCTTATCGACCTATTAAGCATATAGTTGAAGTAGCATGATTTAAGATTCTTAGCGCTTAGGCTACTACCTTCAACCTTATCTTACTTAGATGGAGGAGATAGTAAGCAAGACTGTCTATGCTACGATCTTGCTTCTTTTATGAAGACAGAAAGAGAAGGAAATTGAAACCTAATGGCCAAACGAATCCAAGACAGAAATACTTATAGCCATAAAAGAATAACAAGAGAACGAAAACAACTCCATATTCTACTGGCCTGCCTCTCTAATCTACTATCCAACTGCCATGAAAGCACCACTGAAGACTGGCTTCTCCGACCTTCCACCCGATCCTGGGCGATCCCGGATCGACAAGCCGACGGTGTGGATTCCCTATATATGGATGGTAGGAACGCTGCAGCTGCAGAGCCCTGGATGCGTCAGTGAGTTTCCCTCTATGAGAGAAAGAGAGGTTGTTAATCTTGGATCAGACGGCGTGTTGGTATTATTGATAAGGCTTGGATTAGAAAATTAGCACCGCTGGAGTTTAGGTATCCGAAATAGCGAAATACATAAATTATCTATCTCAAGTACGTCTCCAACTTATCTTGAGCCATCAGTCAGATTGAATGCAGCGCCCTGCCGGCAGCTCCTGACCTCTGTTCCTATGGGGGAAAGAAGGTGTGGCTTTGGACCCCAAACTCTTCCATGATGCCCTTCTTCTTATAGCGTGGGTAAGTGATCAATACAGACAAAAATCACACCCATTGGATCCAATCCATCCAGATATGATTGGGTGATTTGCACGTTCCCTTAAGAACAAGCACACACACACTAAATCCTGAAAAGAAAGATAGATGCTCATCTTCACACTGATAGAAGCAGGCTCACTACGTACGTTGTCCAACCCACCTCGTAAGACATTTTTCCTCGGATAGCCAAGTGAAAGAGGAGGTCTCAAGCGTGCAAAAACACATGTATGAGCAGGAAAAGATGTGCAATCAAGCTCAGAGACTGCAGATAACGGATCTCTCATGCACCGGTTTCCCTCAGTTCAGGAAGGGAAGCGAGCTCTCAAGGGTCCCAGGATAAAAAAGGTAATTAATATGTCTCCGACCGAAGTGATAGCTAAAGGCTTTACCCATTGGCAAGGAACGCTTGGAGGAGTGAAACAACGATTCCGCCTAGCGTAGGACATGTATATTTTATCCAATCGAGCAAGCGTAGCCAGCCCCACCCACGGGTGAAATTGTACAGCTCCCTATCTCGTTGAAAGCCCCTTTGCTTACGGAAGCTCTCGTTTCAACTTTGCTTCTTGTAAGCTTCGGTATAAATAGCTCACTTGCGGGATCTAATCTCATTCTATGGGAACATCTTTCATTTCTATCTTTTGGCTGGCAGTGGTGAACAAATCCTTTCTCTTCACTTTTTTTTTGTGCTCCGCATGGCACCGGTCAAGATGTGACTCATCCTATATATAAATAATTAGGATACCTCTCACGAACTTGTTAAAGAAAGGAGTACCATTTGTGTGTGGACAAGCCAAAGCAATCCTTTGATGTTCTCAAGCAAGCTTTAATTGAGGCCCCTGTGTTGGTTCTCCCTGATTTCAGTAAAAGATTTGTGCTAGAAACAGATGCCTGTGGGCATTGGAGCTGTGATAAGGGGTAGAAGTATTCGTGTGGGTGGGTTTCGAAGGGAAGGTTGCACGATAGATCGTATCCCGTCCGTCCTTTGAGGAAGACTGAAATGACTATACTTATAGAATGGTCCATATCGAACAGATACAATACTGGTTTACACAGAGAATATCGCCTAGCTCTAAAACGGCAGCACCTGAGTGCAACTTCGGGTAAGAAAGAACGACCTTCTGCTACCTTTTTACCGGGGCATTGTTTTAACACCTTTAGCTGATTGATCTACGAATGGAGGGATTCAAGCTTGTTTTTGTTAAACGAGATGCAAACGACTAACAAACTAGATTCGAAGCCACCTGTCGTAATAGTACCTGCGGGTTCTTTCTGTGGAGCCTTCAAATGCAATAGCTAGCTGCCTAACGGCCAATGCCACAGGAAAATCTCCATTTTCCAACTTATACAACTCTTTGGGGTCCAAAGATACTCGCCATTGCAACTTAATAAATAGGACCGGTGGGATCGCCTTTAACAGATATACCGGTTTCACTACTTTCGTACCCTTTGTTTTGGTCATGTGGATGACCCGCAGACCGTAGATAAGATGGATACCCACGTACTTCCTTCAATGAAGAGAGTTTTACCAAGGACCCTTAGACAGATAGGGGGGACAGACAAGAGGTATGCAACCTGCTGAATATTGTCACCGAATCGCTCACTAACAAATACTTGGGGCTCCCCTCCCTGGTAGGAGTGGATAGGAGCAACTGCTTCCAACACTTAACTGAGAGAGTTTGCACTCGGATTAATGGCTGCAAAGAGGAAGGGCTAATTGGCTCCGCCATGGAGACCAAAATACGTGCTTCTTTCCTCACATCATTTTGCAGCGGAGAAAAAAGAAGAACATAATAAAGTTTCTGAATGACTCAAATGGCAACAGGATCGAAGGTAATGACTAGTTAGCATCTCTGATACAGGGTTACTTTGAGGGACTGTTCACCTCAGAAGTCCTAGCTCCCGACCCTGGGCTACTGGGGAAAGTAAACAGGCGAGTAACTGAAGAAATGAACGCAAGCCTCTTGGCTCCGTTCACGGCAGATGAAGTAAAGGCAGCACTCTGAATTCAATTGAGAGTTAGGTACAGTAATCTTTAGATATGACAATACCTCCCCCAAAGCATTGTCAAGTGTTGGAATTAGGGCACCAACCACGAATAGGAGCTGTATAGAACTCCGGAAAGATACCTTTGATGAAGTCGGCATCCTCCCAAGTGGCATTTGCTTGATCCAAACTAGCCCACTTAACCAACCACTGGGTAACTAAAACTTTGTTACGAGGCAGAGATATGGTTTGCAAGACTTCACAACTGGTTCAGTTTGAATTTGACCATCAGGGCCAACCATAGGCAACTCAGGAGAAGGCACATCATTAGCACCATAGTGTTTCTTGCGCTGACTGACGTGAAAGACTGGGTGGATGCTTACAGTGGAAGGCAATTGCAATTTATAAGGAAGACTGCCAATCTTCTCCAATATACGAAAATGGCCATAGTATTTAGAAATCAGCTTCAGTGAATTTAAGATTCCAAAAGCAGTCAGGCGATATGGTTGGAACTTTAAGTAAACCATGTCTCCCATAGAAAATGATCTTTCACTTCTATGCTTGTCAGCATATTTCTTCATGCGAGATTGAGCTTGGGCCAAATTGTCCTTTAACCTTGACCTGATGCATCTGTTTCAAAAGTAAATGGTAGGGTCAAATCAGGCAAAGCCATAATAGGAGCAGTGACCAGACAATTGTTCAATGTTGTGAAGGCCTCAATTTGAGCATCTGACCACTGGAATGAATCTTTTTTTAGACAGTCATGAAGTGGCCTAGAATTGATCCCATAGTTCTTGACAAATCTTCTGTAATAACCAGCCATACCAAGAAAACTCCTCAACTGAGTGATAGTCTTAGGTGCTGGCCATTCTTTGATGGCAACTATTTTATGGGGGTCTGTCGATAGACCCTATCCTTAGATAACATGCCCTAAATACTCCACTTGTGGGACAGGAAAACTGCATTTGCTAATCTTAGCATATAGTTTTCCTGACCTTAGAATGTCCAGGACTAAGTTGAGATGCTTGAGATGAGCTTGTTTGGTCTTGCTATATATCAGAATATCATCAAAGAATACCAAAAGGTATTTCCGGAGGAAAAACATGATTCATTAAAGATTGGAAGGTAGCAGGTGCATTAGTGAGTCCAAATGGCATCACTAAGTATTCATAATGACAAAAATATGTCCTAAAAGCTGTTTTATCTTATCTTCTCATTCTTATCTGATGATAACCTGATCTCAAATCAAGTTTGGAAAACAGTTGTGCACCATGTAGCTCATCTAATAGATCCTCAATGATAGGAATATTGAATTGATTTTCTGCACTTAACCCGAAAGCAAGTTTTCAAACCAGACCTCCTCTATGAAGTGATGGAAGTAGTGAAGGTTTAGGCTTCGGATCTGTGAAGTTCAGGAAAGGGAAAGAAGACGTTCATGATAGATTGGTGAATGAGGAAGGAAAGCCTAAACTATCCAAACAAGATAGCGCTGTCAAGCAAGCCTGTTTTGACCAAGCAAGCAAGCTGGAGCACCTTTCACTGTCGGACATAAAGTCTTTTATCCAATTCAATCACAGTATGGGTATAAGGAGCTAAAATATTTATCCGTTGGAGCTCTTTCTTTTGGTTCATACCAGAAGACCGTTAAATAGCCGTAAGCGGTGGTGGTGATGAAGTCAGTTAAGAAGATATATCTTCAGAGGACGATGAAACTAAGTAAATTAGGGTTTGAGCTTCGACCGTGTTAACTCTTCTTTTAGAGGAAGTAAGTCAGGTTAGAATAGAACTAGCCGAAGCTTTCGGGAAGGATAGGCCTCCATTAGCATTCTATCGAGTCATTGTTTAGCAATCTCGCAGTCATTGAGACAAATACTTAGCACGAGAGAAGGATCACAGGAGCTATTTTTTTTAGTCAGTCTGGCTGAAAGCAAGCTAAGTCCAGGCAATGAAATTCTGTTGGGACATGCCTAAAGTGGATTTTGCCAGAAGAAGCTGCGGGATAGCGAAAAATAGGCAGTTAGAGAACCCCATTGTTCGAGAATAACTTAGAGTCGAAGGAACGAAAGTATGCTCGACTGAAAGGAGAAGGAATTAAGGCTTGCCCCAGCTCTATCGTCAGTCGTTCTCACTCCTTCGTCCATCATACTCCCTGCACTCCCCAAACTCTATGGGTTGCGTTAGCTATAAGAGCGAATTGGCTGTTTCGAGCGGGTAGCAATGCGAGATAGAAGATTGAGCTTGCATGCAATAGCTATAGGTTAGTGAAAGTAGGCACGAGTGGAGGGCACTAGTATCCTTATCACGCCAGGTAGCTTGCTATCCGAACAACTACGATATACGCCGCTTCGATACAACTACACCTATCGGCTTACGGCCAAGACCACTTTCAAATAGAGAGTCATGGGCTTCTATCAAGTACTGGAGGCAAGCTCATTAACTAGTACATAGCCTAAGGTTTACGCATCCTATTTTCGCCTGCCATCGTATTTGATGGTCGGCATGCCAATAGGCTTCGCTTCGTAGACTGTTTTCCCAGCCGTTGCAAAGACTTCGCGAGAACGGTTAGGGGAGCGGATTCGCCAAGCTAGGGCAAACAAAGCCGTCCGACCCTACCAGATTAAGAATGCGAAGGCCTTTCCTTCGAAAGAAAAAAAGAGCTATGCTATTGACCGACCCTTTCGTACTTACTTCGAATCAATAGGCCTATCATTTTTCATGAGGCGGGCCAAATAGAGAATGAAATGCAAAAGAATTGAGGCTGGGAGGTGTCGTCCATCAGGGCCCCCCGCCTTACAAATGGGTCGTCCCCCTTAATGAATCGAATGGTCCTTCGACCCTCGTTTGATTCCGACGGCCAACATAGATGAAATCTTATGACACCCGCCCACTATTACTACAAAAAGCCCTGCCCTGGCACCTTCTCTAGACGGAGAGTAAGCGACTTCTATTATCACCGGACCGTCGAGTCGAATTTATCGTGTTATGTGCAACGTCCATTTAAACTCCTTCCCCCTTCCCTTATACGCAAAAGATCGAGAGGGGCCCGAACCAAACCGAGAACGTAAACAGAATTCTACTCACTCTCGTATGGCTCGCCCTCGAGCCCTGGGCGAGTCGGCCGGGTCTTTCCCTCTTGTTCAGTGTCCGCCACGATAAAAACGCACGGAAGAACTATGGTATTTCCAGCGCGTGGAGGATCCGTTGAGAGTGTCCCTTGTCTCGGTAGGGAACAGTACCTATTGTCTTGAAAAAGAAAAAGTAAGTGCTACGGTCCCCTATTGTTTGATCCAATATTGACCGGTGCGGATCACGTTCTACTACCTCCGGTGCGTGGCTCGACCTCCCATAGTGGTCCTTTCTTTTCTTTTTGAAAGCTCCGCGGGGCTAATTTTGCGTACTTGCTCAGCGTGCCCCCCTTTCCTCGAGTGCCCCGCCCGGTTCACAGGGCTGTTGGCCTACCAAGCAAGCACTTGCCCGCAGCTCCTGCCGCCTGCCAAGTGGGCTCCGCGCTCGTTATCCTGACTGTCCTCTCTGTTGGGCCCTTTCCTATTGTTGTAACCATAAGCTATGGCAATTCCAACTCGTACCCACTCTGGCCCGCCCAGCGAGGCCTGAGTGAGCTCAGTGGTCAGCCACTGACGTTAGGGGTCTTTCGCTTTTGCCAGATCTATAGAGATATTACGAAGCCTCCGTCCTAGATTCCCTCGCCGCGACCATCTGGTTCACCGGTACTACCAAAAAGTCTAATGCTTACGTTACTGTGACTGATATATAAGTATGATCTCGGACTACGAAGACCCAGTCGTGCTTCTGGTTTCCATTCTCATCATCATATTGAAGGAAACTCCTCGTGCTCTGCCATAAGAACTTGGAGTCCATATCATGGTGAAGGTAAGGTAACGCTGTGATTCTTTCTCAAAAAAATGACCGAACATGTTCAAGTTCTTGGCTCGTCCGACCCGGCAGCATTCATGAGTCGCTCGTTCAACTGTCCCTCGGTGACACGGTCGAGAAGTGGCATGCATGGTCGCCCCCCCCTCCTTTATTTCTCTCGGTCCCACCAGGGCGGGCCCCTCTGGGGTAATAACGAAATGGATAAAAAAGGGAGTTCTGCTACGGGCTATGCCACCCATTACTTATGAGGTAAGTCGCATCTGTCCCATCGCAAGCACCTACAATGTCATGATCACATTGGTTTACCCTTTTTTGGTAGTTTAACGGATGGCCGCCCCTCCAACAAGAAAAGGTAGAAATATGGAAACTTCTTTGCCATTTAGATCGGAGAATTTATAGAGGAAATCGGGTTTTAAATTTCCAGAAACCACACGATTATATATCCAAAGGGAATGTTGGGAATATGCCCTAGAGGCAATCATGTATGATGTAATTCCCAATGTATTCATAAAGTTATTAAGTTGTCCTTGTTTTGAACATCTGATATATGTCATTGAATATGTGATTCGATTGTGGAACTATGTATTCAGGTTGTTCATACTAAATTGTCCTTGGTCATTAAAGGTTGTGCTGGACACACACCCTAGACTAATGTGAGTGTTGGCCGATGACACGGTTCCACTTGTCATGGGCATGGTGATGCCATTCCAACGTTCATTTGCATGTCTCAATCAATGTAATTCTTAGACCCGAGGTTGTCGAACAATCCGATTTGTGGATCACCGAATTAGGTTCTGTCAAACGTTGTTCTGTGACAAGGCAGTTATAAAGGCAGAGTTCGGGTCGAATGAGAAGAAAGCTGCATGATGTGGATAATCAAGATGGGATTTTTTCCCTCCGAATGGAGAGATATTCTCTGGGCCCTATCGAGTGATATGATCATAAGCATGACCATGCGGGACTCAGTTAAGTGTTAACTGTGTCTGTTGACTAAGAGTTAGTCAGATGAATCACATATCACGGATCGAGAAGAGAGTCGAACTATTTAAGGGATGACGATAAATCGCCTATAGTTCGACAAGGTATATCGTGAGGCAAAAGGGATTAAGATGAATATCACATTGAAAGGTATGTCGTCATGACTCAATGGGACTTGGGAGTCGGCACGTTCTGCTAGGAGCCGCTACCGATTGATCGATTGAGAGTCGGACTCCAATCGTGTCCAAGTCGCCATGAGCCTGCAGGGTCGCACACTTAAGAGCGGGAGCAATTGTATTGGTTGGGTTGGACCCGAACCGGAAATGGACTGATTTTGTGAGTCGGACTCACAGAGGGAATGGGACACAAGTGTTGTGAAACCCACTACCATTCGCTATATAAAGAGGGGCGCAGGTTGCCCAGCGGGCGGTAGAGTCCACTCCCATGTGTTGGGAACCCTAGCCCCACTTAGTCCAGCCGTCGCACCGGACCTAGCAGTCCGCCGTCGGAGCTCCTCCTCGTACGTGTGGATACCAGCAGAGGTGTTGTACATTCAGCACTTCGACGTTCGTCGGATTGGATCGGCTGGATCGGATCGTGGGACTCCACTGCACCGACGTGCTTCATCGATAATCCGCAACCGCGCGTTCCAACAGTGGTATCAGAGCAGTAGCTTCTGGTTTTAGGCCCGAGATCCGCACATATGTGATATGTAGTTTGCGTTAGATGTGATCTAATTGTTGTTTTGGTGGTCGTTCTATGAGATAGATTTGTTTTGTACAAGGTTGATTGGATCAATCGTACTCGGGGTTAATGGATGATCTGGTTTCCGTGATCATACTGGTAAGTTCGTGGAACAACTTACCCTTACCGGTCGGTTTCCGCCATCGGGGTATACAGTGACACATAAATCCAGTTGCGGTGATCGAAGATCAAAGAGTTTGATCGAATCGGAATACGGATCAGATTTGGGTAAAATCGTTTTATCCGATGAAGAAATCCATGTTCGAGACCGCCGGCTTCGCCCTGTCGTAGCACTTTAGATGTCGTTGCGAGTTTCACAACGCCGGTAGATATCGCGTCTATGCATAACTTGTTTTTGCAGGAAGTTGTGAATGGTATGGCTTATGTGAATGTGATGTGTGTAATCCATACATGATCTACGATCATGTTTTGTCAGCCGGCTAGAGCCTAGGTGCTGTCATTTTTATTGTATAACGGCTTGCGTGTCGGATTCTCTATGTAATTTTCCATTTACTAGCTAGTGTAGCTTTTGGAGAACCCTGGTGACATGCAAGTCGATGTGCAAGTCGGCTACATGGAGTAAGATGGCACGTGACAAGAGTTGGCACGAGTCGACTTACAAGCTTCGTGGAGATGAAGATCACCATGAAGAGAGCCATACCATTTCACATTATAATTGCTTTATTTGTGTTATTGTTATGTCTCTATTTACCTCTATTTAGATAGTTGGTAGATTTTAATCCCTCAAAGAAGGTCTAGTCGGTCGCCCCGCCAGTGCTGCACCATCACAAGTCGGACATTCTTGGTAGTGGGCTCATAAATTTGAGGTGCTACCAATTCTTTCCGATTAGGTGGGTTTGAGTCGGACTCTTACAGCGGAAGCACTTGGTAATCTAGACGAGGACATCACAACGGTTGTGGGGCTCGGGGCGAGGTAGGTTGGGAGCCGGGGCATTTGATGCCACCCAACTAACAGGAGTCGTATTGGATACGATTGGCAAGGTGTTGCCTACCTAGATCACTTGACGGCTAGAGGTGATGCTAAAGCTCACTAGTCGTCTTGCTTATTTAGGATATTGAATCACTTAGCAACCATTGGAGGGGTGTTGGTTCTAGTGGGAGCATAAGTATTAAAACGTTTAATATGTCTGCTCTTTTATGAATACATGTCTTAAGTGTTTTGCATATTTTCTGTTGTAGATCAATGGCACCTAGCAACCTTCCTCAGTTGTCCACTTTTGCGTTGAGGTCAATCCTAGAGAAAGATAAGATTAATGGAACTAATTTCACCAATTGGTACCGTAATCTGAGGATAGTCCTCATGCATGAAAAGAAAGAACATGTTCTAGAAACTCCACTTCCAGAAGAGCCAGATGACGATGCGACTGTCGCAGTCATGAATGCCTACCGTAAGACTAGAGATGAGTCTACGGAAATTAGCTGTCTTATGCTTGGACACATGAAACCGGACTTGCAGCAGCAGTTCGAGAATGTTGAGGCCTACGATATGATCGAAAGCCTCAAAAGTATGTTCCAGGCTCAGGCAAATACCGAGAGGTATCAAGTCTCTCAAGCTTTGCTGGGCTGTAAGCTTAAAGACGGTGATCCACTGAGTCCGCATGTAATCAAGATGACTGGTTACGTGCAGTCTCTGGATCGGCTGGGCTTCCCAATTAACGAAGAGTTCGCTACTGATATAATTCTGAACTCTCTTCCTAGTGCGTATGGTCCGTTCATCTCGAACTACCATAAGAATAGTATGGATAAGAAGATCACTGAATTACATGGGATGCTCAAAACGGCAGAGGCTGATCTCAAGAAAGGCGCCAGTCAAGTGTTGATGGTGCAGAATAAGGCTAAGTTCAAGAAGAGTTCTTGGACTAAGAAGAATAAGGATAAGTCAGGAGGCAACACCCATGGCCCTGTCCAGAGCGCTTCCTCAAAGACTAAGCCTTCTCCTACAGCCGGAACCAATTGCTTCTATTGCAAGAAGGATGACCACTGGAAGAGGAACTGCACCAAGTATTTGGCTGACAGAGCCAAGAGTGGAGGTGTGACTTCCAACTCAGGTACGCTTGTGTGCAATGTTATAGACATTTATCTGGCTGATGCACCTAATAGTTCTTGGGTGTATGATACCGGATCAGTTATTCACATATGCAACTCGTTGCAGGGACTGGTAAGAACTAGGAGCGTGGCAAGAGGAGAGGTTGATATTCGGGTGGGCAACAAGGTGAGAGTCGCTGCGTTGGAAGTCGGCACGATGCAACTTCATTTACCTTCAGGATTTTTAATGGAATTGAATAATTGTTATTATGTTCTAGTGCTTAGTCGAAACATTATTGCCGCCTCATGTTTGATGAGACAAGGTTATGAGTCGAATATTAAGAATAATGCTTGTTCTTTTTATTTGAAAGATATGTTTCATGGCTTTGCACCCGTT
The DNA here is from genome assembly GCA_028641055.1 of Alopecurus myosuroides. Classification (NCBI taxonomy): domain Eukaryota; kingdom Viridiplantae; phylum Streptophyta; class Magnoliopsida; order Poales; family Poaceae; genus Alopecurus; species Alopecurus myosuroides. Next base: position 29,992,277 of record CM054058.1, read on the forward strand.
CAGAACGGGTTATTTATTTTGAATCTTGATAGTGAATTGGTCTATAACATAAATGTTAAAAGGTTGAAACCAAATGATCTGAATATGACTTAAGTTTTGGATTGTCGGCTTGGTCATATAAGTTGGAAGCACATGAAAAAGATCCATGATGATGGACTTCTAACTTCGTTCGACTTAGAGTCGTTCGAGACATGCGAATCATGCCTACTAGGCAAGATGACCAAGACACCTTTAGCAAGGAGTTGTGAAAGGGTGTCCAACTTGTTGGAACTAATACATAGTGATGTATGTGGACCAATGAGCACGACAGCTAGAGGTGGTTATGAGTACTTCATTACCTTCACTGATGATTTGAGTAGGTATGGATATATCGATTTAATGAAACACAAGTCGGAAGCTTTTGAAAAGTTCAAGGAATTCCAGAGTGAGGTACAAAATCAACTCGGCAAGAAAATAAAGTTTCTACGGTCGGACCGTGGAGGCGAGTACATGAGCCATGAGTTTGATGACCATCTAAAGAGTTCTGGAATAGTTCCTCAACTCACTCCGCTGGGTACACCGCAGAGAAACGGTGTATCGGAACGGAGAAATCGGACCTTGTTGGACATGGTATGATCAATGATGAGTCGGACAGATCTACCATTATCATTTTGGGGTTATAGTCTAGAAACTGCAGCTTTCACACTAAACAGAGTACCATCAAAGTCAGTAGAGAAGACACCACATGAGATGTGGACTGGTAAAAAGCCAAGTTTGTCTTTTCTTAAGATTTGGGGTTGTGAAGCATTTGTCAAGCGACTTCAGTCGGACAAGCTCACGCCCAAATCGGATAAGTGTATTTTCGTGGGGTATCCGAGGGAAACCTTGGGGTACTACTTCTACAAAAGGGAAGAGGGCAAAGTGTTTGTCGCTCGGAATGGTGTCTTCCTTGAGAAAGAGTTTCTCAGTCGGGAAGTCAGTGGGAGCACGGTGCAACTCGAAGAAATTCGAGAGGAACCAGCTAGGGGCGAGTCGGCAATGGCCTTGGAGGCTGAGCCGGTCGTGGTACCTACACCGGTTACAGCACCTGAACCTCGAAGATCTGCCAGATTACAGAGTGCTCGAGATGTTTTACTGTTAGACAGCAATGAGCCGGCAACTTATTCGGAAGCGATGGTGGGATCTGATTCCGAGTCATGGCTTGGAGCCATGAGATCCGAGTTAAGGTCCATGGATGAAAACCAAGTTTGGAATTTGGTTGATCTGCCTGACGGTGCAGGACCCGTCGAGTGCAAATGGGTCTTTAAGAAGAAAATTGATATGGATGGAAATATTTCCATCTATAAAGCACGACTTGTCGCGAAGGGGTTCCTACAAGTTCAAGGAGTTGACTACGACGAGACCTTCTCGCCCGTAGCGATGCTTAAGTCAATTCGGATCATGTTAGCCATAGCAGCCTATTTCGACTATGAGATATGGCAGATGGATGTCAAGACGGCTTTCCTTAATGGAAATTTAACTGAGGACGTGTATATGATATAGCCCGAAGGTTTTGTCGATCTGGCTAATGCTGACAAGGTATGCAAACTTCAGAAATCCATTTATGGGTTGAAGCAAGCATCTCGGAGTTGGAACATTCGCTTTGATGAGGTAGTCAAATCGTTTGGCTTCATCAAGCGCGATCATGATTCTTGTTTATACAAGAAGTTTAGTGGGAGCAAAGTAAACTTTCTAATCTTATATGTGGATGACATATTACTGATTGGAAATGATGTCATGATGTTGCAAGAAACCAAAGACTCATTGGGAAGGAGTTTCTCAATGAAGGATTTGGGTGAGGCAACTTACATATTAGGAATCAGGATCTATAGAGATAGATCCAGGCGGCTCATTTGATTGAGTCAGAGTACATATCTGGACATGGTTTTGAAGAAATTCAAAATGGAAGAGTCCAAGAAGGGATTCTTACCAATGTACCATGGCATAAAACTTAGCAAGACTCAGTGTCCTTCGACGACTGATGAGCGAAGTCGGATGAGTGTGATCCCGTATGCTTCGGCAATCGGATCCATCATGTATGCCATGATTTGTACTAGGCCAGATGTTTCCTATGCTCTAAGTGTTACGAGCAGATACCAGGCTGACCCTGGCGAAGCCCACTGGGCAGCGGTTAAAAACATCCTTAAGTACTTGAGAAATACTAAGGAAATGTTCCTAGTTTATGGAGGTGATGAGGAATTCAGTGTAAAGGGTTACACGGATGCGAGTTATCTCACCGACTCAGATGATTCTCGTTCGCAATCGGGATACGTGTTCGTAATGATCTGAGGAGCTGTGAGCTGGAAGAGTTCCAAGCAAGATACGGTGTCTGCATCTACAACAGAGGCTGAGTATATTGCTGCCTCAAAGGCGGCAAATGAAGTTGTTTGGGTCAGGAACCTCCTGATAGATCTTGGTGTGGTTAAGGGCGCGTCCAATCCATTGGACGTATATTGTGACAACAATGGTGCTATCGCACAAGCCAAGGAACCTAGACAACACCATAAGAACAAACATATACTCATGCGGTACCACCTCATTCGCCAGTTTGTCGAACAAGGTGATATAAAGTTATGCAAAGTACACACGGATGCAAACATTGCATATCTGTTGACAAAGGCGCTACCACAGCCTAAGCATGAGGCGCACACGAGAGGCATGGGCATTCGATGCCTAGGCATATGATGCCAAGATGATTGACTCTAGTGCAAGTGGGAGACTTTTGGTAATATGCCTTAGAGGCAATCATGTATGATGTAATTCCCACTGTATTCATAAAGTTATTAAGTTGTCCTTGTTTTGAACATCTGATATATGTCATTGAATATGTGATTCGATTGTGGAACTATATATTCATGTTGTTCATACTAGATTGTCCTTGGTCATTTAGGTTGTGCTGGACACACACCCTAGACTAATGTGAGTGTTGGCTGATGACACGGTTCCACTTGTCATGGGCATGGTGATGTCATTCCAACGTTCACGGACTTGGCTAAAGAGTTTAGCAAGTAGGACTGACCCACATTGAGATGCAACGAGCAAGTCGTCATTTGCATGTCCCAATCAATGTAATCCTTAGACCTGAGGTTGTCGCACAATCCGAGTTGTGGATCACCGACTTAGGTTCTGTCAAACGCTGTTCTGTGACAAGGCAGCTATATATAAAGGCAGAGTTCGGGTCGAATGAGAAGCAAGCTGCGTGATGTGGATAATCAAGATGGGATTTTGCCTCTCCGAATGGAGATATATTCTCTCGACCCTCTCGAGTGATATGATTCAGGAAGCATGGCCATGCGCGACTCAGTTAAGTGTTAACTGTGTCGGTTGACTAAGAGTTAGTCAGATGAATCACATATCACGGATCGAGAAGAGAGTTGAACTATTAAAGAGATGGCGATAAATCGCCTATAGTTCGATAAGGTATACTGTGATGCAAAAAGGACTAAGATGTATATCACATGTAAAGGTATGTCGTCATGACTCAATGGGACTTGGGAGTCGGCACGTTCTGCTAGGAGCCGCTACCGATTATCCCACGACAGTTGGCGCCCACCGTGGGGCCTGCGTCCAAAGGTGTTTACATCACGGGAGAAGCTCGGAAGAACATGGAGAATCTTGTCGTCGGCGAAATCTACATCGACCGCAAAGGAGAAAAGATGGTGGACGATTCCGGCTGGGGTCCAGAGTCGGATCACCTCGAATCCGGATCCGTCGTGACGATCGGCCGGATCAACATCTTCGTCGGTATGGTACGAACGCCTAATTTAAAAGGACAATATCATGTGCATACTACAGGAACTTCTAGCAGGAACAAAGAGACATTAAAGCAAGCGGAGTAGAAGAGATCATCCGGAAAAAGTAGAGCGTCCAGGAGTCTTGGCATTGGTGGTTGCTCCACAGGTTAATGGTTACGAACTGAAGAGGGTCCTGATGGACGGTGGAAGTAGCATCAACATCCTTTATTGGGAAACCTTCTTACGGATGAGTCTCAAAGAGTCCCAGTTACAGAAAAGTTCGACAATCTTTCAGGGGATCGTGCCAGGTCACTCGGCGAGCCCTGAGGGAAAGATCACCTTGGAGGTTGCTTTTGGAGAATCGACGGATAATTATCGAGTTGAGTGGCTCACGTTCGAGGTGGTCAAATTGCGCAGTCCTTATCACGCGCTGTTTGCAAGACCGGCTTATGCCAAATTCATGGCTAGGCCGTGCTACGTGTATTTGTAGCTAAAGATCCCGGGTCCCAAACGGACCATCACCATACATGGGAACCGGGATATAGCAGCCAAGTGTGACGAAGGAGATTCGGTTATGGCTGAGCAAGCATGCAGAAAGGAAGAACTCGAATATTACCGGTCTCAAGTAAATCCGGATGATAGAACATCCTTGAAAAAGCCGAATACCGAGGATGAGAGAGCAAAATTCAAGGCAGCACAAGACACCAAGAAGATAGATTTTGTCGAAGGCGATTCCACTAAGCAGTTTACCATAGGGTCTAACTTGGGAAAAGAGCAGGAGAAAGCGCTTGTGGAGTTTATTCGTTCAAATGCAGATGTGTTCGCCTGGACACCTAGCGACATGCCGGGTATCCCTACAGAGCTGGCCGAGCACAGTTTGCATGTGGATCCCAAGTCCAGGCCCGTGAAGCAGGGTTTGAGGAAAATGAATGAGGAAAGAAGGAAGGATATAGGCGAAGAGATCGCTCGGCTATTGGCAGCCGGCTTTATCATGGAAGTATTTCACCCGGATTGGTTGGCAAACCCGGTTCTAGTGATGAAAAAGACCAATGAGTGGAGGATGTGCATCGATTTTACGAGTCTCAACAAACATTGCCCAAAGGATCCGTTCGCGATACCAAGGATAGATCAGATTATAGATGCAGTAGCTGGAAGCGATCTATTATGCTTCCTGGACGCATATTCCGGGTATCATCAGATTAAGCTCAAGAGGGAGGATTGGGAGAAAACATCATTCATAACCCCTTTTGGGGCCTTCTGTTATAAAACTATGACGTTTGGATTGAAGAACGCCGGTGCAACTTACCAACGGTGTATTTAAAAGTGCTTCGAGGACCAAATCGGACGCAACGTCCATGCCTATGTGGATGATGTGGTCATCAAGACCAGGAAGGCGGAGACGTTTATCGATGATCTAAAGGAGACGTTCAAAAACTTGAGGAGGGACCAGATGAAGCTTAACCCGACAAAGTGTGTGTTCGGAGTTCCAGCCGGGAAATTACTCGGCTTTATAGTTTCCGAGAGAGGAATCGAGGCAAACCCGGATAAAATCAAGGCCATCCAGAGTCTGAAAAAACCGGAAAATTTGAAGCATGTTCAAAAGCTCACGGGCTGCGTAGCAGCCTTGAGCCGATTCATATCCAGACTCGGAGAAAAGGCAATACCCTTGTACCGGCTCTTGAGGAAATCAGATAAATTCGTGTGGGATCAAGAGGCGGATGAGGCGTTTGAGGCACTAAAGAAGCAGTTATCTGAAGCACCAGTACTAGCGGCTCTGAGTCCTAAAGAGCCTATGTTGCTATACGTGGCAGCTGGCCCCCGAGCCGTCAGCGCAGTAGTTGTTGTGGAGCGCAAAGAGGATGGGAAGGGTTACCCGGTTCAGAGACCGGTTTATTACGTCAGCGAGGTATTATCAGAAGCAAAGCAGCGCTATCCACATTGGCAAAAGTTGGTGTTCGGGGTCTTTATGGCTAGCCGGAAATTGAAGCCATACTTCCAAGAACACCCCATAACAGTGGTTAGTTCAATACCAATGTCGGATATCATCAGAAACTCGGACGCGACGGGAAGAATAGCCAAATGGGCGATAGAGATGGGGGATTATCACATCAACTACGAACCCAGGTCAGCAATCAAATCTCAAGCTTTAATTGATTTCGTTAACGACTGGACACATACAGGCATGACTACAACGGTTCCAAATTCCGAATCATGGATCATGCACTTCGATGGATCTAAGCAATACGAGGGATCAGGAGCTGGGGTGGTGCTAACGTCACCCAAAGGAGATAAATTAAGTTACGTACTACAAATTCACTTCGACTGTTCCAACAACGTGACCGAGTATGAGGCCCTATTGCACGGCCTAAGGGCAGCTAAGGAGATGAACGTCAAGAGGATACGGTGTTTCGGAGATTCGGACCTTGTGGTACAGCAGGTGTCAGGAACTTGGGATAGAAAGGACGCAACTATGGCAGCATACCGCAGGGAAGTTGATAGGGTTGCAGGATGTTTTTCCGGGTATGAGGTGGAACATATAGACAGAAGAAAGAATGAGGCAGCCGACGCGCTCGCTAGACTCGGCTCGCGCAGAGAGCCGGTTCCACCTAACGTTTTCCTGGATGAATTATGGCGACCATCAGTTAAAACCGAGTCAGAGGAGGAATTGGCAAATCAAGACCCGGATTCAGGACTTTTGTAACATCCCAAGTCTGAAAAATAGCCTTTAGAATGTTTGCTCCCTGTTATTTTATGTTTTGCATCATGGCATCATGTTGATTGCATTTGTTTTGTTTGTTTTCCAACTGTTTTCAGTTGTTTTCCTTTGTTTTCTATTTGAATTTCAAACCAAAATTCAAACCTTTTGTTTCATCCTTGTGATGTTACAATTTCCAAAATGTTATTTCAAATAAAACAACCAATTTGCTTTCATATCTTTCCACATTGATCAACTAATATAATGGTGCTTCTATTTCAAATAAATAATTCCCAAATTGTTTTCAAACTCAAAATCAAATTCAACAACACCTCATTTGGAAATTATAAAATATCAAACCATTCCAATAATTCTAATCCAACTAATAATAGGGTTCACCCTATTAAATTGTTGTTTCTATATTAATTAACAAAATATTCCAATTCAACTCAAATTTCAAATCATTTCAATCATCTTTGACATGATCCAATTGTGGTTTGGCAATTAAAATCTTGCAAACAAAATTAAAGCTAATAATGTTTTCATAATTGCTTGAACCTATTTAATATAATTTGCTTTTCCAAAATTTCCCAAATCAAACATTGTTTGAAACTCAACTAAAACCTTTAAAACCAAATTAAATTTTCAACATTGTGAAACAATGAGTAACTTTTGCTTTAACTATTTGTTTTGGAAAATTATCACAATTAAGGTCTAAAAGAAAACCCTCGATCTTATCTTATTCTGTTAGCCGGAACTTGTAGTTATCTTCTGTAGTTGGTTAGAGCAGCCAGCAGCAACTTTCATATCACCCCCTTTCTTCCGTTGATCCCAAGCATCAATGCTTGTGTTGACGGGTAACTCTTTGATGAACTGTGAGTCTTGCTTGCCAGTACTTGGATGTACTGACCCCGTTGGGGCTGTGGTTTACGCAGAGTACGACTACGGCTACGATGACCACCAGGATGGCTACTTTGTGGAGTTCGACGAGACTGCAGACGAGTAGTTAGCTGGACCAGGGCTGGATCCAGGACCTCCGTGGATGGGCTTCGTCTTCTTTATTTTCTCCGGCTTCTTAAGCCTGTTGGATTTGTCTGTACCCAGACACCTTTGATTGCTTCCGCTGTTGTAATGGATGATATGTTGGGACATGTGTCCTCTGGATGATTGTATTCGCTATTTCTGCCTTAGTGAAGGCCAGTTGCAACTTTATTTCTATCTTTTGTGTCTTAGAGATAAGTTGTGATCATCATTCGTTCAAAGCTGTTGACGTACCGTGCGTGCTTGTTATGAAGTACGTCGACAGTAGTGCCTATGACTCCTAATGGATAGTTTACATCGACGGTGGAATAGTAGGGCTTGTGTTGTCGCGCATAAGCGCAGGCCTACCAGGAAGCTGGGACGTGGGAGCAGTTATGCCCCATAATCCAAGCACCTACTATCCAGTTCGTACGATGAGTATCCCTTAGAAGCCAGGGTGCGACAAATGGTATCAGAGCCTGTCTGCCTGTAGGATCCCTTTTTACTGGTCGCGGTTGAGTCTAGAAACTATTTTGTAGCTATATAGGAAAAAATGAAACGTGAGAGTAGGAATTCTGTTCTTTTTCTTCTTTCCCCACCCTCCCTCCCTTTTTCTGGTAAGGAAGTGCAACGTTGATTTTCTCCCTTCTCATCTAAACTTTCAAGTTAGGATTTCACGTGTTTTGGGTTTTCCATAGTACCTCAGGAGTTTTGTTCTCGTTTTCCCCGGTGTTGCTTCGTTATCCTGTTCTTTTAAAGAACCTTTTCGTCCGTTGAAATCTTGTTGTTGTTTTCCACTTCAAATCTTCTACCGGCGTCTAATCAAAACTTCCTCGTAAACTCTTATCAAGTTAAAGTGCTATTGGATACCGGAGCATCACATTCCTTTGTGTCAAAGATCTTTTCCACAACAAACAAGCTAATTCTGGTTCCACTAAGCAATCAAATCACCGTTCACTCTCCGGAATCTCAAATGCTGACTTCCAAGATAAGTAAGAACAATCCAATTCTAATGGGAGGCCACATATTCCTCGTTACTCTCATATTGCTGATTCTGACATTGATCTCATTCTTGGTGTTGGATTGATGTCAATAACTCTGTTCCAACCTTATTACAGATAGTCTATTCTCCAAATGAATCAAATTCTATCCAGCTATACACCTTCCATACAAAAACTCTCCCTTTACTTGAAAATGTTCCGGTGGTTTGCAAATTCCCTGACGTCTATCCAATGTGCACGATGTGTTTCACGTGACACAACTCAAGAAGATCTTCCCAAGAAGTTTCCGGACCTTTTCTTTTCTCCGTAGGAATCTCGGGGCGCGATTCCTTCAAGGGGGGGCGTTTTGTAACATCCCAAGTCTGAAAAATAGCCTTTAGAATGTTTGCTCCCTGTTATTTTATGTTTTGCATCATGGCATCATGTTGATTGCATTTGTTTTGTTTGTTTTCCAACTGTTTTCAGTTGTTTTCCTTTGTTTTCTATTTGAATTTCAAACCAAAATTCAAACCTTTTGTTTCATCCTTGTGATGTTACAATTTCCAAAATGTTATTTCAAATAAAACAACCAATTTGCTTTCATATCTTTCCACATTGATCAACTAATATAATGGTGCTTCTATTTCAAATAAATAATTCCCAAATTGTTTTCAAACTCAAACTCAAATTCAACAACACCTCATTTGGAAATTATAAAATATCAAACCATTCCAATAATTCTAATCCAACTAATAATAGGGTTCACCCTATTAAATTGTTGTTTCTATATTAATTAACAAAATATTCCAATTCAACTCAAATTTCAAATCATTTCAATCATCTTTGACATGATCCAATTGTGGTTTGGCAATTAAAATCTTGCAAACAAAATTAAAGCTAATAATGTTTTCATAATTGCTTGAACCTATTTAATATAATTTGCTTTTCCAAAATTTCCCAAATCAAACATTGTTTGAAACTCAACTAAAACCTTTAAAACCAAATTAAATTTTCAACATTGTGAAACAATGAGTAACTTTTGCTTTAACTATTTGTTTTGGAAAATTATCACAATTAAGGTCTAAAAGAAAACCCTCGATCTTATCTTATTCTGTTAGCCGGAACTTGTAGTTATCTTCTGTAGTTGGTTAGAGCAGCCAGCAGCAACTTTCATATCACCCCCTTTCTTCCGTTGATCCCAAGCATCAATGCTTGTGTTGACGGGTAACTCTTTGATGAACTGTGAGTCTTGCTTGCCAGTACTTGGATGTACTGACCCCGTTGGGGCTGTGGTTTACGCAGAGTACGACTACGGCTACGATGACCACCAGGATGGCTACTTTGTGGAGTTCGACGAGACTGCAGACGAGTAGTTAGCTGGACCAGGGCTGGATCCAGGACCTACGTGGATGGGCTTCGTCTTCTTTATTTTCTCCGGCTTCTTAAGCCTGTTGGATTTGTCTGTACCCAGACACCTTTGATTGCTTTCGCTGTTGTAATGGATGATATGTTGGGACATGTGTCCTCTGGATGATTGTATTCGCTATTTCTGCCTTAGTGAAGGCCAGTTGCAACTTTATTTCTATCTTTTGTGTCTTAGAGATAAGTTGTGATCATCATTCGTTCAAAGCTGTTGACGTACCGTGCGTGCTTGTTATGAAGTACGTCGATAGTAGTGCCTATGACTCCTAATGGATAGTTTACATCGACGGTGGAATAGTAGGGCTTGTGTTGTCGCGCATAAGCGCATGCCTACCAGGAAGCTGGGACGTGGGAGCAGTTATGCCCCATAATCCAAGCACCTACTATCCAGTTCGTACGATGAGTATCCCTTAGAAGCCAGGGTGCGACAACTTGTGGCTACTGTACGCACTGATCCCGAATGGACAGAACCGTTTTTGGCCTACCTGTCGCGAGGCGAGTTACCACAGCAGGAGGTATTAGCAAGGCAAATTTTGAGGCGAGCAAAGGGATATTCTATCATCAACGGGGAACTATATAAGAGAAGCGCAGCAGGGGTCTTTTTGCGCTGCGTAGCGCCAGAAGAAGGTCGACAGATTCTCAAGGAAATACATGAAGGCGACTGTGGACATCACGCATCCACAAGATCTATCGTGGCTAAAGCTTATCGACACGGATTTTTCTGGCTCACGGCTCTAGCAGATGCGGAGCGATTGGTAGCAAGGTGTGACGGATGTCAAAGGTACGCTCGTCAAACCCATGTGCCGGCTATGGAGTTACGGACCATCCCGTTAACTTGGCCGTTCGCTGTATGGGGTATGGACATGGTTGGCCCCTTTCATATGTCACCGTGCAAGAAGACACATCTTTTGGTGGATATTGATAAGTTTACCAAGTGGGTTGAGGTTATGCCAGTTACTAATTGCGAATCAGCCACAGCAGTCAAGTTCCTGAAGAGGATTATCTACCGGTTTGGGTATCCCCACAGCATAATTACCGACAATGGAACCAACATGTCCCTTGGTGAGATGGAGAAGTTCTGTGGCAACAATGGAATCCGACTTGACGTCGCGTCAGTGGCTCATCCGCAGGCCAACGGACAAGTGGAGAGGGCAAATCAAGAATTGCTTCGCAGGTTAAAACCACGATTACGAGTCCCCTGTATCAGGGCAGCTGGCGCATGGGTCGAAGAACTCCCTTCTGTGGTTTGGGGCATCAATACTACGCCTAATAGATCTACTCAGATGACACCCTTCTTCATGGTCTATGGCGCGGAGGCAGTACTACCGAGTGATATTATTCATGATTCACCACGAGTATCAGCATACGTCGAAGTGGAGAATGAAAAGACCCGGCAAGACGCCGTGGATATGTTAGAAGAGCAAAGGGAACAAGCCCTGGAAAGATCAGCCATATATCAGCAGGATTTACGAAGGTATCATAGCCGGCACGTGAAAACCCGGGTCTTCCAGGAAGGAGACCTGGTTCTGCGCCTGGTACAGTCGAACGAAGGAAAGCACAAGTTATCACCACCCTGGGAAGGACCGTTTATCATAAGCCGGAATTTGCATAATGGGTCATATTACTTGATAGATGCAAGGGAAGAGTCGACCACAGTTAATGACACTGCTCACACCACTTCATCTATGCAAGAAAGAGACAGACCGTGGAACGTGGCTCAGCTACGTCCATATTATACTTAGCAAAAATTGTATTGGCCTATGGAATTGAACGATGTAATAGGCAGCAGGTTTTCAGACGTACTCTTTTCCTATCCAGGGTACCCTTGGGGACTGGACGGGTTTTTAATGAGGCGGCTTGCTGACCTAGATTTTTCATATCAAGTAAAGAGGTGATTATCAAGAAAAGAGATGGTTATTATCAGGTTATGTACTCTCAGTATGATGCGTATATCTAGGTCTTGGGGGCTGGTCGCTTGAATAGCAGAGTTACAAACTCAAAGACCCGGCCATGATGCCTATGAGTTATAAGGGCCGATTACTTGCAAACGAGTACGGCTACAATCTTATAACCGGACAAAGAAGTCCAAATTTCTTGGCTATTCTTACTTAAGCTCGATGTGACTCGCATTAAAGTGGCATGATTTGTTCGCTTACGATTACAGTCAGTCATGAACCCGACGGGGCTTGACTGGCTACGTTTTCGTATAGATGTAACAACATGGTATCCACGCGAAAGCCGGCTTATAGTACAAGATAGTCAAAAGGGTAATCTAAACCACAAGTTATGCAGAGTACAAGGCTAAACAGCTGGAAGCTCAACGTTTATTAAGCATAACTTCAAATCCTATGTGAAACAACTCAGGGATCTTTGCGAATTTAGTAGTAGGCAGTTCGTTCCCCTTTCAAGATCAAGTGTCCTAGACTTGGAAATCCGGGTCCGGGTGACTTGAAATCTTGAAAAGAGAAAAAATTGCTTACTTGTAGAATTCCAAAAACCCAAATATCCGAGTCTTGGGGACTTGGGGACTTAGAAGCAAATCCGCTTGTCAATACCCATGAGACCCGGAAATCGAGTTTTCACAAAAGGAACAATAAAGAAAGACGGGTATCGAGAACAAATGAGCTCAAATAATGGATAAATTTAAAAAGGCCGGCAGAGGCATAGAGTATATCAAGACCTTAGCGTGCATTACAAAATCTCGGTGAAAAGATATCAAAGGTGCACAGGCGCACCACCAAAAATATAACTGTTTAAGCAGCATGTTGGCCAACCAGTGCATAAGAAGAGGCATTAGAGATCAGATGTCACTCGGCGTTCATCTTGGCCTTGCCCTTGCCATCATTGGTGGTAGCAGCAGCACCCGGATCAGCGGTACCAGCCCGTGCCGGAGGGGGAACGACTGGTGTTGAGGTAGCGGGGGCAGAGCCGGCTTCAGCTTGCTTCTTGGCAGCCTCCGCCCTCAACGCAGCAGCTTCCTCCTTCCACCGAGCCAGCATATCATACGGCTCGGGAAGATCCGACTTAATTGCTTCACCAGCAGCATCATATGCTGGAACAAGGATATTAACATCCAGTTCGTCAGCGATCACGCTGGCCGGGTAACGGACCTCCTTCTGGACGGCCTGAAAATCCTTCACCGAGAACTTGGACCCATCAAGCTTGAACTCTGGGAAGCCGCCCATAAGCTTCGCTAGCTCGAGCTTGGGGAAATAAGCCTTGGCGAGTGCAAGCCCCCGGGTCACTCCAACCCGGCAAGACGAGCGTTTCCAGTGCCAAATCCACTCAGGAATAGTGGAGAAGGCATCCAGCATCCTCTTCAGATCAACATGTCCTTTACCCGGCCACCGTAATTCCTGCAGGATCCATTTGGTTCCGGCACATAGCTGCCGGATAACGCTCTTCATGGTTTTCAGCTTGGCAATGTCATCCTCTTCCGGCATGGTTTCGTCCGGGCCTGAAAAAATGGAAACGTAAGTCGGGAAAACTCTTGCTATCTATCAAAAGGATAAAACCCGGTGGAGGAAACGTACCAAGTAAAGCGCGATATGTGTCTGATATTTGGACAGAAAGGCTTGTCAGATCATCTTCTGCTTTGTGAGCCCTTTTCCTATATTTCCTCATTATCAGCCTATTCCTCCTCGCCTCAGCTTCGGCTGCTTCACGCAAAGCTACCTCCTTTTCGATGAGCTTGGTGGCGTCTGCCAGTTTCTCCTCAGATTGAGTCACGAAAGACTGCATGCATGCAAACAAGGATCAGTCGGGTAGAGGAGCAAATTATCAGTCGCTTGTATAATAAAGTCCCAAGCAAATTATGAATCAATTCACTCGGAACTTGGGGACTGAACAAGGGCACAAGCAACATTAATCGGATTTACCTCATGTTTGGCTATTAAAGCCCCCAAGATGTTTTCTTCATTAGCCCTTAAAGTGCGCAGGGTTTCCAGCATCTGGGCAAACGTCAGTTCCTCGGATCGAGTACCGGAAGAGCCGGCAGCTTGGTCGCCTGGTGGGGGGGCTCTCCCCGCCCTTGGAGTCGAGACCCGGACAGTTTGAGTACCCGGGTTGGGAGAACCCATCCTTGTATCTAGAACCTCGATCTCCTCGTCTACTGGTTCCGATGAGGAAGGAGATCCGGCCCCTCGGGGAAGCGGATTGTTCGGAGGGCCTTGTTCCTGGTTATTCGCCGTATCACCGCCAGTCGCGGCGTCTGCGTTATCAGTCGGCTTCTCCACCCGATGGTTATCTGTTTCTACGTTTTTCGGGTCACTGACGGTGACTTGAGTGCTGAAAGAAAGATGAGAAAAGGCAGTTATTAGTGATGACGGTGGCTTGAGTGGAAATTTGTCAGACGTAAAAGGAAATCATGTAGCAAAAACTTACCCAGCATTCACGGTGTAGTCCGGCGGGAGCTCGCCGCTGGAAGCAGATGAGGTCGTCACAGGGACCACTAACGGAAACCGGAATTGCCCGGCACGTGGATGGTTAGGAGAAGGGTGGCGTTGAGGAGAGTCGGAAGGACGAGACAGAGGAGCGCTGGCACGAGGGACCGAGGGGGTAGAGATGCCCGGGTTAAGGGGATCTTCACCCGGGGAGCTCCGAGTTACTCTGCGTTTGGCTGGGAAAGAATCCTTCAAGCACGACGAATTTGATAATTGATGGTTAAGTCGTCGCATGGCGTCAAAGGAGTAAGTTTCAGAGGATAATGAGGAAAAAGGAACCTTGGACACTGCCCCCCTGGCCTTCCTCTTGGCTCCAACTGTTGCCTCTTGGTCAGACTCGGTTGCCTCCGGATCATCCTCGTTGGTCTCACCTTCGTCCTCCAGCCCTGCGAACCGGGTGTGTGTTCGTTGGAAAAAAGGTAAACGGGAGGAAAATAATACAAGTAAAGATATACAAATTTTGTGCTAATACCTTCACTGTCATCAGCCAGCTCGTCCTCTTCTTCCGGGTCTCTGGAAGGGGGGAAGGGTTCTGCTCTCCAGAAAGGGTCATCAGCCTAAGACAAAAGAATGAGACTAAGGGTTAGAAGCTGTATCAAGTCAAAATGTGGAAATAAGTTATGAATATCGGGTATTACCGCTGGAGCTGGGTTTTCCCGAGTAAACGGGGGTAACCCGGTGATGCCCTTTATCACCTCCAGCTTCTCTGTTAAGAAGCCCTTGATGGTCTTGTTGGTATCGCCGGTCGCAAAGCTCTTGGTGGAGTATCGGAGTGCATCTGTGGTGTGCCCCGAATACTCGCACATCAATTTGGTGCGGATGGAGTTGGGTTGGATCCGAAAATCAACCCATGTTTTTACTAAATTTAGCCCGAGGAGGCCTTGGGCTGAGAGGATGGCTATCTTGGCTAATGAGGGAAGGATCGCCTCCCTGTCTGAGTCTGGCGCAAAGGCATTGAAAGACTCGGAAGGTTCGAGGAGGTTTTCCGAGTAACCCGGCAGTTTCTTTTCGCCGTCTGGGGAGGTATCGTGGCAGTAAAAGAAAGACAGCTGCCAATGTTTGACGTGGGAGTTTAAATTGAGAGTTGGCATCGGTGAATTCTTGCGGCGTTGGATGGATACCCCGCCGCAAGTAAGAAGTGCTCCGTCACCACTTTCGCGGCACGACTTACACTGGAATAGTTCGATGAAGAGAGTCAGACTTGGCGGTATGCACAAGTACGACTCGGATAGAACGATGAAGTGGGTAATATTCAACATAGAGTTAGGCCCTATGTCGAATACCCGGAGGCCATAATGGCTTAAGACCTCCCTGAAGAAAGGGTGACCCGGAGGACGGAATCCCCGGGTCACGTGTTCTACGAAGCAGATTACCTAGTTATCAGCGGGTGTGGGCCGGGTCTCGTTGCCCGGCGCCCTCCAGTGAATGTCCTTCTGAGAAGGGAGAATTCCTAATTCGGCTAGCTCGTCCAACTTGGCCTTCGTAGCTGTGGAACGCCCCCAGTTGGCAGATATGGTTTGGGTAGTCCTCGCCTGAGTCGGCTGTTTTCCTTGTCGTTTGGGAGCCATGGGATCAACCTGCAAAACACAAGAAAAAGAGGCATAGGAAATAAGACCCGGGAGTGTTGGATTATCCGAGTATAAGGTATCAAGAAAGTATGAAGCTAAAAATTATCCGGGTATCACGCTATGAGGTGGAGATTACAAGGTATCCGGGTGTTAAGTACAATTGTGGAAATTATTGGTCACTTACGTATGGAAAAGCATTTGGGGAAGATGGATGGTTGCCCATGTGTCTACTGCAGGCAAAATAGCTGGAAAAGGAGGGTTTTCCGGGTGTTAACGCAATGAGCGGAAAATCAAGGAGGAATGGATCTAGATGGGAAAGTTTGCGAGCGATTTTACAGGAGATTTGGTGATTAGTAATGGTAGGAGGATGAGTTGTAACTATCTAGCAGGTGGTTAAAGGAGTTGGCGAGCATCGAATCGATCTAATTTGATGCAATCGGAAAAATGATTCACGGGTTGACCTAGATCCGATCTTGGATGAATTGAAAAATTGCGGGGCTAAATTAAACGGCTGCGAGAGGCTTACTGGAGAGATTGGAGTCTAGCGCAACGGCGGCGAGCGGCGTGGCTCGAATGCCCCTTCGCAATTCTTGGCGAGAGGAATAAAGGCACGACGGTGACACTTGACGGCGGCGCGAGATGGCTCGAGGGCGGACGCGGCCGGCGGCGATCTTGCTTCGATGACAAGCACGAGCTTCTTGCGGTGGTGCTGCGAGGGTGTAAGGAGCAAGGAAGGAAAGGGGAAGCTGAGGCGTAGTGATGGGTTTAGGGTTACCCTCTAAGTGCTATTTATAAGGTAAGGGTGAGTCTATCTCAACGGCCAGAAGCCGGAAATCGTGGGGTGATGGTTATCCACGTGGATTCTGCGAGATATGCGCCAAATATTGAGCAAGGCATTTGGATAAAAGAAAGAAGGAGGTCTACCCCGTGATGTCAGGATCGATTATCGAGTATGGGATCTTGGCATTTTTATTAGGGTTTGGACCTGGAAAATTAGACCAAAGTGTTTGGAGGAAAAACCCGGGTTACTACATGGCCACCATGGAGTAAGGCCTAGCTGAATATCAAAGCATCTTAACCCGGCCTCCATATGCATGTGTGTCTGATGTCTTTGCAGGGAATAGTGAGCGCTTCAAGGAGGATCCATGAAGCCCAGGCTATTCTGGGGACTACTGATGGGGGGATGATAACCCGGTAGGCCAAACTCCAAGGAGTAACCCGGCCCAAAGGACGGTGCGCAGGATCCGGCTAAGGATAAGGAAACTTGTGGAAGGCCCAAGCTTGTAGGCCCAGTAACCCGGATTGTGGGTTATTGTAAAGGAAAGTTAGGGTTTGTGCGCCGTGTCCGGGTAGGATCCAGGATGCGCCTTGGAGGATAAGCCAGGGGGTACGGGTGCTTTATAAACCGACCCCCAGGTCTAGTTTAGACAGAGATCTAAGAACCCTAGCAATATCGCTTGATATCGAGCATCTAGTGTAATCCCAGAGTTGAGTTGTTATATCAAGATCGGAGACTCGGCGACTTTGATTGCCGGCTACCAGATCGAATTACACCATGTTTTCATCTGAGCTAAACCCTCTCCCAAACGCCTGTGTCGTCTTGCCCCAAGATCAGTTACCCCCGGTAACGTCTGCCGTGATTATCCCACGACACGGACTCTAATCGTGTCCAAGTCGCCATGAGCCTGCAGGGTCGCACACTTAAGAGCGGGAGCAAGTATTGGTTGGGTTGGACCCGAACCGGAAATGGACTGATTTTGTGAGTCGGACTCACAGAGGGAATGGGCCACAAGTGTTGTGCAGCCCAAAACCATACGCTATATAAAGAGGGGCGCAGGTTGCCCAGCGGGCACGTTAGTCCACTCCCCATGCGTTGGGAACCCTAGCCCCACTAAGTCCAGCCGCCGCACCGGACCTAGCAGTCCGCCGTCGGAGCTCCTCCTCGTACGTGTGGATACAGGCAGAGGTGCTGTACATTCAGCACTTCGACGTTTGAGGGATCGGATCGGCTGGATCGGATCGTGGGACTGCACTGCCCCGACGCGCTTCATCGATAATCCGCAACCGCGCGTCTAGTGGTAATCATCGTGGCCTTCTACCTCGGCTAGATCTTGGAAATACCGCGTAGGAAAAAGTTTTCGTTTATCTCTACGCGTTCCAACATATCCGAGGGAAACCTTGGGGTACTACTTCTATACCGGGAAGAGCACAAAGTGTTTGTCGCTCGGAATGGTGTCTTCCTTGAGAAAGAGTTTCTCAGTCGGGGAGTCAGTGGGAGCACAGTGCATCTCGAAGAAATTCGAGAGGAACCAGCTAGGGGCGAGTCGGCAATGGCCTTGGAGGCTGAGCCAGTCGTGTTACCTACGCCGGTAATAGCACCTGAACCACGAAGATCTGCCAGATTACAAAATGCTCGTGATGTTTTACTGTTAGACAGTAATGAGCCGGCAACTTATTCGGAAGCGATGGTGGGATCTGATTCCGAGTCATGGCTTGGAGCCATGAGATCCGAGTTAAAGTCCATGGATGAAAACCAAGTTTGGAATTTAGTTGATCTTCCTGACGGTGCAAGACCCGTCGAGTGCAAATGGGTCTTTAAGAAGAAAACTGATATGAATGGAAATATTTCCATCTATAAAGCACGACTTGTTGCGAAGGGGTTCCGACAGGTTCAAAGAGTTGACTACGACGAGACCTGATGGAGGGATGATAACCCGGTAGGCCAACGCCAAGGAGTAACTCGGCCCAAAGGACGCTGCGCAAGACCCGGCTTAGGATAAAGGAGTTTCTAGGAGGCCCAGGAACGTAGGCCCCGTAACCCGGATTGTGTGTTCCGGTAAGGAAGCTTAGGGTTTGCAAGTAGAGTCCGGGTAGGATTCAGAGTGCGCCTTGGAGAGTAGGCTAGGGGGTCCGGATATTATATAAGCCGGGCCCTAGGGTTAGACCAGGAGAGATCCAAGAGTTCGAGCAATATCGCTAGGTATCGAGTATCCAGTGTAATACGAGAGTTGAGTTAATATATTGAGATCGGAGACTCGGCGACTTGATTACCGGCTACCAGATCGCATATCATCATGTTTTCCCTTGAGCTAAACCCTCTCCCAAACACCAGAGTCGAATTGCCCCAAGATAAGTTACCCCCGGTAACGTCTGCCGTGATTATCCCACGACAGTTGGCGCCCACCGTGGGGCCTACGTCAAAGGGTGTTTACATCACGGGAGAAGTTCGGAAGAACATGGAGAACCTTGTCATCGGCGACATCTACACCGACCCCGAAGGAGAGAAGATGGTGGACGATTCCGGCTGGGGGCCAGAGTCGGATCTACTCGAATCCGGATCTGTCGTGACAATCGGCCAAATCAACGTCTTCATCGGCATGGTACGTACGTTCGGTTCAATCCCTGACGATTTAGGATTTGATTCTGTGTCAGGGGAGGCCACTTGCGTTCAGTCAGATGGGGAAGAATCGGTCGGGACGGTAGATCCGACAGAAGAGCCCCCCACGAAGAGGGAACAGCCGGAGGAGCCGGCATGGACCCCGCGTGGCTGGGTTATGAGAGAAGATGATACCGAGTCCATCCTGCATCTGCTGGAGAACCGGTACGAGGAGAACATCAGCGAATAGGAAGAGTACGAATATGCGCCAAGCATTACGCACCAGGTTGCGGTTTACACGGCCCCTGCGATCAATCTTAATCAGGGAAACGTGACCGCGGCCACAGTCGGAACAGCACCAGCAATGGCCCAGCAGCAAGGTCCGGTTGACGGAAACCCGGTTCTAACCCGAGTTGACGGAGAATCGGCATCGGTTACCAGCCACGCGGCGGACAGCGAGCTGCAGGCAAACATGTTCGGATATCTGGCAAACTGGACGCCAGGGGCGGGCCCTTCCAACCCGCAACACCCGACACAATTCAACAACAACTTGATTCTGGATCCAACCGTTTTAGCCACATTCATTACTCCGAAAAACGCGGCGGAACGTGTTAGAGACCTGGATGTAGCCCGTCATGCATTGGAGCAACAGAGAAGGCAAGTAGAAGCGGAGAAACAAGGGATGGCCACCCGCCAACATGAGCTGGATGCACTGGAAACCCGGCTCCGAGAAGAGACAACCAGGGTGCGTCAAAGGCATCAGACCATGTTACCAGCAACGGGTGGAGTTATAAATCCGACCAACCTATTTATCACACCTCAGGATCAACCGATTCCAGCCGCAAACCAAGGAACCATACAGCAACCTGCAACTAGAGGAGCACAGCCGGCAAACATACAAGCCGGGTTACCCACAAGCAGACTGGAGTCACTGCCGGCAATACATTACCACCACCACCACCATCACGATTTCGCACACCAGCAGGTCATTACAACAACCCCATGGATAATGTGTACGCAGCAACGCTCGCATTGAATCAAATCCCCGTGAGAGAGTCACCCCACGCAGAGGAGACCCGGCGGGCGATAGATCTATTGCGCACTGCGGTAGCGCAGCAAGTTAATTACCAGGATCACAGAAGTGGAATGCATGGGACACCATATATCAGCCAGCAACGAGGCAATACCGGCAATATCCAGACAAGTTCAGCGCGGCGGAGGGAAGAGCAGCAGCAAATGCCGCCTCCTCCCCGCGTTCAGGCAGTACCAGCAGCATCAGCAGCACAAGCTATCGTGGACAGTTCCAGAGCCAGGAGGGTCGCGACCGGGTCGGCGGTGCATGGGCCACCAGCCGTACCGCGTCCAGCCGCACCTCCCGCAGGATCGCACGTTTCCCGGGTGAGGTCAGTTCCGACTAATCTCGCTGGGCCTAAGTGCCTGTCGACTGACATCAGGGCTGAGCCTTACCCGGATAAATTCAAGGAACCGGGTAAAGTTGTGAATTATGAGCCGACTATGGATCCAGAAACATGGTTGAGCAGTTATGAGATGGCTATGTCGATTCGCAATGCATCAGAAAATCTTGAAGCCAAGTTCATGTACTTGATGATGTCAGAAGGAGCAGCAAAGTTATGGTTCAATAATTTACCGGAGGGATCGGTCAAGTCATGGGAGGAGTTGAAAACTGCGTTTATCAAGCACTTTCATGGGACGTGCAGAAAGCTATTTACTATTGACGACCTAGAGCGATGTGTCCAAAAGAAGGGAGAATCGGCGCGCAGCTGGGTGCGCCGGGTTATGGAGATACTTCACTCATCTACGGATATTCAGCCCAAAGATGCGCTACAAGCTATGGCAAAGACGTGCAAATACATACCTTTAGTGCAAAAGTTAACTCGCATGAAATCTAGTTGGAATGCTTCGGTGGTTACGATGGGAGAGCTAATGGATGCATGTAACAAACATGCCGCGACGGATACTATAGAAGAAGATGTCGATGACAAGAAAGTAAAAGCAAACACAAATAATAGTGGAAGAACCGGCAATGGATCAACGCCGGGTAACAATGGAGGTAACAATGGGAACAATCAGAACAAGCGCCCGTTTGAGGGAGGCTCCGAGTTTGTTGCTAGCACAGAAGCCGGGTCTTCGAGACCTAGGGCAGAAGGAAATTTCAATACTGGAAATCACAACGGAGGAAATTATCAAGGGCCACCAAGGCCAAGTAACAATTGGGATATCTCAGAATGGCGTGCCCGAAGCATAGCAGGAATGGTAGGCCGGCTAACCACTCTTTGGAGCAGTGCGCAGACCTACAGAGATGGAAAGATGAGGAGATAAACAAGGCTATGCGAGGTGCAGGTCGGGGAGGAGGACCGGGTCCGGGCGGAAACCCGGGCAACGGCCCACCCCCAGCCGGAAACCCGGCAGGCGGAAATCCGGGTAACAACCAAGGGGGAGCTGGAGGTTTCCAAGCTAACCCCAAGCAATTGGAATAATATCACGTGCATGTCACAGGAATTTCTAACAAGGATAAAAAGATACTGAAACAAGCGGTAAACTCGGTTTCCTCGGCTGTTCCGAGATACCTGAGGTAGTCAGAGCAAGACGTGACATGGAGTAGAAGAGATCATCCGGAAAGAATAGAACACCCGGGAGTCTTAGCGTTAGTGGTTGCGCCGCAAGTCAATGGGTATGAGCTGAAAAAGGTCTTAATGGACGGTGGAAGTAGCATCAACATCTTATATTGGGAAACCTTTCTACGCATGGGTCTCAAGGAGTCCCAGCTACAGAAAAGTTCAACAGTCTTTCACGGGATAGTGCCGGGTCACTCAGCATGCCCCGAGGGAAAAATCGCGTTGGAGGTAGCTTTTGGAGAATCAAAGGACAATTTCCGGGTTGAATGGCTTACTTTCGAGGTGGTTAAGTTGCGCAGTCCTTATCACGCGCTATTCGGAAGGCCGGCTTATGCTAAGTTCATGGCCAGGCCGTGTTATGTGTATCTACAACTAAAAATCCCGGGTCCCAAGCAGACCATCACCATACATGGGAGCCGGGATATAGCGGCTGAGTGTGATGAAGGAGATGCGGCAATGGCCGAACAAGCTTGCAGAATAGAGGAACTCAAGTATTACCGGTCCCAAGTAGACCCGGATGACAGAACAGCGTTGAAAAGACCGAATACTGAGGACGAAAGAGCAAATTTCAAGGCAGCACAGGACACCAAGATGATAGCTTTTGTTGAAGGCGATCCCTCTAAGCAGTTTGCTATAGGATCTAACTTGGACAGCGAGCAGGAGAAGGCACTTGTGGAGTTTATTCGTTCAAATGCGGATGTGTTCGCCTGGACGCCTAGCGATATGCCGGGTATCCCTACAGAGTTGGCAGAGCACAGTTTGCACGTAGATCCCAAGTCCATGCCTGTGAAGCAGGGTTTGAGAAAGATGAACGAGGAAAGAAGGAAAGCTATAGGAGAAGAAATTGCTCGGCTACTAACAGCCGGCTTTATCATGGAAGTATTTCACCCGGACTGGTTAGCGAATCCGGTTCTCGTGATGAAAAAGACTAATGACTGGAGGATGTGCATTGATTATACAAGTTTCAACAAGCATTGCCCAAAGGATCCGTTTGCATTACCAAGGATAGATCAGATCATAGACGCAGTGGCTGGAAGCGACTTATTATGTTTCCTGGACGCATATTCCGGGTATCATCAAATCAAGCTCAAGAAGGAAAATTGGGAGAAAACATCATTCATAACCCCCTTTGGGGCCTTTTGTTACAAGACAATGACATTTGGACTAAAGAACGCTGGCGCAACCTATCAACGGTGTATTCAGAAGTGCTTCGAGGACAAAATTGGACGCAACGTGCATGCTTATGTAGACGATGTGGTGATCAAAACCAGAAAGGCGGAGACATTTATTGACGATCTAAAAGAAACGTTCAAGAACTTGAGAAGGTATCAGATGAAACTCAACCCGACAGAGTGCGTTTTTGGAGTTCCAGCCGGGAAGTTACTCGGCTTTATCGTTTCTGAAAGAGGAATTGAGGCAAACCCGGACAAAATCAAAGCTATCCAGAGCCTGAAAAAGCCGGAAAATTTGAAGCATGTTCAGAAGCTCACAGGGTGCGTAGCAGCGCTCAGCCGGTTTATATCCAGACTCGGAGAAAAGGCAATACACTTGTACCGGCTCTTGAAAAAATCTGATAAATTCGTATGGGATCAAGAAGCGGACGAGGCGTTCGAGGCACTAAAAAAGCAACTATCTGAGGCACCGGTCCTAGCAGCTCCGGGTCCTAAAGAGCCTATGTTATTATACGTCGCAGCAGGGCCCCGGGCGGTTAGCGCAGTGGTTGTTGTCGAGCGAAAAGAAGATGGAAAAGAATACCCGGTCCAGAGGCCGGTTTACTACGTCAGTGAGGTATTATCAGAGGCAAAACAACGTTATCCACATTGGCAAAAGCTGGTTTTCGGGGTCTTCATGGCCAGCCGGAAACTGAAGCCATATTTTTAGGAACACCCCATAAGTGGTTAGTTCTATACCAATGCCGGATATCATCAGAAACTCGGATGCAACAGGTAGAATACCCAAGTGGGCGATCGAGATGGGGGGTTATCATATCAATTACGAGCCAAGGTCAGCAATTAAATCTCAAGCCCTAGTCGATTTTATTAATTATTGGACACACACAGGCATGCCTACCATGGCTCCAAACTCCGAGTCTTGGATCATGCACTTTGATGGCTCCAATCAATACGAGGGGTCAGGAGCTAGAGTGGTGCTAACATCACCCAAAGGAAAAAAGTTGAGCTACGTGCTGCAGATTCACTTTGATTGTTCAAACAACGTGGCCGAGTATGAGGCCTTATTGCACGGCTTAAAGGTAGCAAAGGAGATGAATATTAAGAGGATACGGTGCTTTGGAGATTCGGACCTCGTGGTACAGCAGGTCTCAGGAACTTGGGATAGAAAAGATGCAACTATGGCAGCATACCGCAGAGAGGTTGATAGAGTTGCCGGATGTTTTTCCGGGTATGAGGTGGAGCACATAGACAGAAGAAAAAACGAGGCAGCAGATGCACTCGCCAGACTCGGCTCGCGCAGAGAGCCGGATCCACCTAATGTTTTCCTGGATGAGCTATGGCGACCATCAGTTAAAACCGAGTCTGAGGAAGAACTGGCAAATCAAGACCCGGATTTGGAGCTCGTGGCCACGGTACGTGCTGTTCCCGAGTGGACAGAGCCGTTCTTGGCCTACCTATCACGGGGCGAGTTACCACAGCAGGAAGTATTAGCAAGACAAATCCTGAGGCGAGCAAAAGGATATTCTATCATCAACGGAGAGCTATACAAGAGAAGTGCAGCAGGAGTCTTTTTGCGATGTGTAGCACCAGAAGAAGGCCGACGAATCCTCAAGGAAATCCATGAAGGTCATTGTGGGCATCATGCATCCACAAGATCCCTGGTGGCCAAAGCTTATCGACATGGTTTTTTCTGGCTCACGGCCCTAGCAGACGCGGAGCGCTTGGTGGCAAGGTGTGATGGATGTCAAAGGTACGCTCGCCAAACCCATGTGCCGGCTATGGAACTACGGACTATCCCGTTAACCTGGCCGTTTGCTGTTTGGGGTATGGACATGGTTGGCCCCTTTCACATGTCACCTGGCAAAAAGACACATCTCTTGGTGGCCATTGACAAGTTTACCAAGTGGGTTGAGGTTATGCCAGTTACCAACTGTGAAGCAATTACAGCAGTCAAGTTCCCGAAAAGGATCATCTATCGGTTCGGGTATCCCCATAGCATAATTATCGACAATGGAACCAATATGTCCCTTGGCGAGATGGAGAAATTTTGTGGAAACAATGGAATCCGGCTTGACATAGCTTCAGTGGCCCATCCACAGGCTAATGGACAAGTGGAGAGGGAAAATCAAGAGTTGCTTCGTGGATTAAAGCCACGATTGCGAGTTCCGTGTATCAGAGCTGCTGGTACATGGGTCGAAGAATTACCTGCAGTAGTTTGGGGTATCAACACAACGCCTAACAGATCCACTCAGATGACTTCGTTTTTCATGGTTTATGGCGCAGAGGCTGTGTTGCCGAGTGACATCATCCATGACTCGCCTCGAGTGTCAGCTTACGTCGAGGTAGAGAACGAGAAGACCCGGCAGGACGCCGTGGATATGCTGGAAGAAGAAAGGGAACAAGCACTGGAAAGATCAGCCATATATCAGCAGGATCTGCGGAGATATCATAGCCGGCGCGTGAAAACCCGGGTCTTCCAGGAAGGAGACCTGGTTCTGCGCCTGGTACAGTCAAAGGAAGGAAAACATAAGTTATCACCGCCATGGGAAGGACCGTTTATCATAAGCCGGAATCTGCACAACGGATCGTATTACTTGATAGATGCAAGGGAAGAGTCGGCCACGGTTAACGACACCGCTCATACCACTTCATCTATGCAAGAAAGAGAAAGACCATGGAACGTAGCTCAGCTGCGTCCCTACTATACCTAGTATAGACCAGACTCACAAGTGGAATTACACGATGTAACAGGCGGCAGGTTTCAGACGCACTCTTTTTCTATCCAGGGTACCTAAGGGGACTGGAGGGTTTTTAATGAGGCGGCTTGCTGACCTAACTTTCTCATATCAATAAAGAGATGGTTAAGCAATATATCTTTTTACACGTTTTATCAAGCTTTATTCTTCTGTTATGTTTTTTACTTTTCTCCCAGGTAGGTATTATTTATTATGTTTCTTTAGTATGTTGCATATATTTAGGTCTTGGGGGCTGATTGTTTGAATAGCACAGTTACAAACTCAAAGACCCGGCCATGATGCCTATGAGTTATAAGGGCCTATTACTCGCAAACAAGTACGGCTGCAATCTTATTACCGGACAAAGGAGCCAAATTTCTTGACTTTTCTTACTTAAGCTCGATGTGACTCGCACTAAAGTGG
This sequence comes from Alopecurus myosuroides, assembly GCA_028641055.1. NCBI lineage: Eukaryota > Viridiplantae > Streptophyta > Magnoliopsida > Poales > Poaceae > Alopecurus > Alopecurus myosuroides. The sequence goes on from CM054058.1 coordinate 30,018,498, forward strand.
CATGATTTGCTCGCTTACGATTACAATCAGCCATGATGCCCAATGGGACTTGCCTGACCCTGTTCTCGTACAGATGTAACAACATGGTATCCACGCGAAAGCCGGATTACAGTACAAGAGGGTCAAAAGGGTCATCTAAACCACAAGTTATGCAGAGTACAGGGCTAATAGCCGGAAACTCAAAGTTTATTAAGCATAAATTCAATTCCTATGTGAAACGGCTCCAGGTTCTGGGCCTAGCAGAAAACAACTTTTCCTATTTTGGAAGATCTCACACCCCGAACTCGGAATTTCGGGCCTTGGGGACTGGGGATTTTGAACAAAGAGGCAAGTTATCTAGCTATTAAGCACAAAATCCCAAAAATCCGAGTCTTGGGGACTTGGGGACTTAGAGAAAAGTTCACCTGTCAAAACCCATGTGACCCGGAAACCGAGTCTCACAAAAGGAACCATAAAGAAAGTCCGAGTATCAAGAGTAGATAAGCTCAAAGGCAGATAGATATCGAATTCATCCAAAGGCCGGAAGGGACAAGAAAGCTATTAAAGCTTCATAATGTATTTACATGATGCGATGATAGTATCAAAAGTGCACATCTGCACTATCAAAAGAATATCTATCGTTACAAGGGCATCGAGCGAACAAGGTATTAGATGGCATCAGGTAATAATTTACTCGGCCTCCTGAGTCGGGTCCACATCCTTACCCTTGCCCTCCGGGTCTTGTTCCTGGGTTTGCTTCTTCGAAGAGTTCCCAGCATCATCATCCGGTTTTTCAGCATCAGGACGAACAGGTGGACGGACAACTGACGTAGAGGAAGTTGGTGCTGATTGCAGTTCGGCTTCCCTCTTTGCAGCTCCCTCCCTCCTCCTGGCCGAGTCAGCATTCCACTTTTCTAAAATGTCGAAGGGCACGGGCGTATCTTCCTTCACAGATTTGTCCTTAGCATCATATGGAGACATAAACCTACTCAAGTCCATACTGTCGGCAAGAGCAGTTGCCGAGTGACGTACCTCGGATTGTACGGCTTTGAAATCCTTGGGGGAAAATCTCGAGCCGTCTGCCTTGAATTCTGGAAATCCGGCCACCACCGTTGCCGGCTCAAGCTTAGGAAAATAAGCTTTCGCTAGCATAAGTCCCGGGGTCATCCCAACCCGGCATGCTGAGCGCTTCCAGAGCTCAATCCATGCAGGGACAGTAGAACATGCGTGGATTAGGTTCTCCATACCCGGATAGAGTTCAGTCGGCCACTGAATGGCGTCTAGTATCCACTTGGTGCCGGCACAGAACCTCCGGAGGACATTCTTCAATCTCTTTACCTTTTCGACATCATCTCCTTCTGAAGGCGCAAGGTTGGAAGCTGCAATATGAACAACAGAGGTTACATCAAAGTACTCCGGGTATCATGTATCAAGAAAACAAGAAACCAAGGCACGAACCAGCAAGTAGAGAAATCTCACCAACAAGGACACGATAAGTGTCGGCCACTGGGGCTGATAGCTTCTTCAGCGCAGCTTGAGCAGTGGTGTATTTCTCTTTGTATTTCGTGACATCTTTCTCCAAGGCTGCCACCTCGGACTCAAGTGCTTCTCTTAGATATACCTCGGTGTCCAGGAGCTGCTTGGTCTTGGCCAAAATCTCCTTGGACCGAGACGCCTGTGCCTAAAAGAATGGAAGGTTAAACATTAGTCGGATATCGCAATCAGCCGAGTATTGCAAGGAGTACCGAGTGTAACTTTGACAAGTTAGACTCGGAACTTGGGGACTAGGTGGACACTATGAGATATCAACTAACGTACCTGATGCTCCACGGCCATGCGCTCCAACATGCTGCTCTCTGAGGCCTTCATGGCGAGGAGGGCGCTCATCATTTGGTCGAAGGGATGGTTGCCCAAGTTGGAAGACCCGGGGTCTTGATAACTCGGATTGGAGGTCTTCTCCTTGGCAGGGGAAGACACCCGAGTCGTCCGGATATCGGAGCTTGGGTCGCCTCCTCCCATGCCCAGGTCGGCGGCCTCTTCCTCCTCGCGTGCATATGAGGCTATCGGGTATTCGGCTTCCTGATCAGCCGGGTGTGTTGGCGGCGCTTGCTGTTCCTCTTCGCCTCCAGCTGCAGCCGTCATGTTACCAATCGGGTTCTCCTTACCCGGATTATCGGTCTCCATATTTTCCTGGTCACTGATAGTGACCGTGGCTCTGTGGACAGTGTGAGTAAGCGGTCAGCATACAACCGTAGAAAATTATGGTCAAGTGATAGAACATCAGGGAAAGAACCTTACCCGGGATTCACCGCGAAGTCCGAGGGAAACACGCTGCTGGACCCGGATGAAGCTGATAAATATCAAGAGAATAAAGCATGGAACTGCCCTATTAATGGATGGTTCAAAAAGGAAAAAGCTGCGATATTTGGGAGAGGATTGAAAAATACCAGCACGTCGAGGAGGGGATGATGGAATGCCCGGGTTAAGTGCGGATTACCCAGAAAGTTCCGAGTCAGTCTACGCTTGGTCACGGGTGGATCCTTCAAATACGGCTAGTTGGACAACTCTTGGTTTAGCTCGCGCATGTTAGCGAAGGAATATGGCTTAGAAGCAAGGGAGCGGTAAGGCACCTTAAAAACGACCCCTCGGGGTTTCCTCTTTACTCCAACCTTGACTGTCGGCTCAGCTTCATCTTCATCGCTTGTTGTTTCCACCATGCCTTCCGGTTCTTCTTCTTCTTCTTCATCCTAGTCCTCTGGATCTGTAAGTTATCAAGGTATACTGTCGGAAAAAAACAGAGAATGAATAGCGATGATCTTGCAGAATCTAAGTGAGACTCGGAATGTACCTTCCTCCGAGTTAACTGCGTCCTCTTCCTCTTCTGGACTCTCGGAGTTAGGGGGCGTTTCGATGTTCCAAAAGGCGTTATCAGCCTAAGTCGAAGGCACCAGGGTAAGAATCAGCAGTCATATCAAGCGAAAGCATGAAGGTAAAAGTATGAGAGTCGGATTTTACCGCCGGAGCCGGGTTGTCCCGGGTGAATGGAGCTAACCCGGCGATGTTTTTTATCACCTCCAATTTTTCCGTCAAAAAACTGTTGATGGTTTTGTTGGTATCGCCGGCTGGGTAGTTCTTAGAAGAGTACCAGAGCGCGTCTGTGACGTGCCCCGAGTATTCGCACATTAGCTTGGTGCGGATCGAGTTGGGCTGGATCCTGAAGTCCACCCATGTCTTGACCAAGTTGAGCCCAAGGAGACCTTGGGCGGAGAGGACGGCTATCTTGGTTAGAAGAGGTTGGATGGTTTCCCTGTCCAACTCAGGGGCCAAGGCGTTGAAAGACTCAGAGATATCAAGGAGACCCTCCGAGTAACCCGGCAATTTCCTTTCGCCGGGTGGGGAGGTGTCTCGGCAGTAGAAAAAGGATAATTGCCAGTGTTTAACATGGGAATTCAGATTAAGAGTTGGCATTGGTGAGTTCTTGCGGCGCTGGATGGAAACCCCGCCGCAAGCGAGAAGCGCCCCGTCACCGCTTTCGCGGCACGGTTTGCATTGGAAGAGTTCAATAAAGAGAGCCAAATTTGGCGGAATGCACAAATATGACTCGGAAAGGACGATAAAATGGGTTATGTTCAACATAGAGTTAGGCCCTATGTCGAACACCCGGAGGCCATAGTGGCTCAAGACCTCGCGGAAAAAAGGGTGACCCGGAGGGCGAAACCCCCCGAGTCACATGTTCAATGAAGCAGATTACCTCACCGGAAGCAGGTGTAGGCAGGGTCTCATCACCCGGCGCTCTCCAATGGATATCTTCCTGAGGGGGGAGGACCCCTAACTCGGCCAACTGTTCCAGCTTGGCCTTGGTGACTGTTGATCGCGCCCAGTTGGCGGATATTGATTGGGTCATCCTCGTCTTGGCTTGCTGCTTCCCTTGCCTCTTGGGAGTCATGGGTTCAGTCTACAAAGCACAAGACAGAAAGGTGCAAGGCATAAGACTCGGAAATCATGGGTTATCCGGATATATGCAAGCAGTATCAAAAGAAGGCATGAGGACTATGAATTATCCGGGTATCACTGGACGGGGTGAAGATTACAGATTATCCGAGTATCAAGTATCAGAACAGAAACTATGGGGGACTTACGTATTGGTGATCGTTTGCGGAAGAAGGGTGATTGCCCATGTATCTATTGCAAGTAAATGAACCGGAAGAAACGGACTTTCCGGGTATCAAGGGCAGTTGCGGAAAATTTGGGTGGCCCGAGCCTAGATTGGAAACTTCATTTTCAAATTCGTGGTGAAATTAGTGACTACAAGCAATAGGAGAATGAAGTGGAGCCTATATTCAAGCCATTGGATGAACTAGTATGAGTCTAAGAGACCTAATCCGGCGCGGGGTAAGAAATAGTCCGCGGTTGACCTAGATCCAATCTAGAACGAATCAAGAAATTGTGAGGCTAATTCAATGGGAGTGAGAAGCTTACCGGAGGAGATTGGAGTAGAGCACGACGGCGGCAGATGGCGCAATCTGAATGTCCCCTTGCGATTCCCGACGGGCAAGATGAGGGCGCAGCGGCGGAGCTTGGCGGCGGCGCGGAACGGTTCGAGGACGAACATAGCCGGCGACGGTTTTGCTCCGGCGGTGAGCTCGAGGTCCCCGTGGTGGTGTTGCGCAAGCGCGAGAGATGGGTAGGAAGAAGGAGTTCGAATGGACCGTTGGGGGTTAGGTTATCCCCTGGGTACCTATTTATAAGGTACGGGCGGATAAACCTAAACCAACGGGCGGGAGTCGGAAATTTCGGGATAAGGGATACCCGTCCGGATTTTCTGGGATATGCTTTAAGTGCTGGACGAGACATCCGGAATGGATAGGGAGCAAATCTTCTCCGCAATATCAGGATCAACTATTGAGTGAAGAAAGCCGGATCTTTGATGTTCTTACTAGGGCGTTGACCCGGAAAAAGTAAAGAAGGACTTGGAGAAAGCCGGGTTATTATATGGCCACCATGGAGTTAGGCCTAGCTGTTTATCAAAGCAATCTAACCTGGCCTCTATCAACTTGTGTGTTTGATATTTTTGCAGGGAATAGCGTGCGCTTCAAGAAGGATCTCGTGAAGCCCAAGCTATTCTGGGGACTACTGATGGAGGGATGATAACCCGGTAGGCCAACGCCAAGGAGTAACTCGGACCAAAGGACGCTGCGCAAGACCCGGCTTAGGATAAAGGAGTTTCTAGAAGGCCCAGGAACGTAGGCCCCGTAACCCGGATTGTGGGTTCCGGTAAGGAAGCTTAGGGTTTGCAAGTAGTGTCCGGGTAGGATTCAGAGTGCGTCTTGGAGAGTAGGCCAGGGGGTCCGGATATTATATAAGCCGGCCCCTGGGGTTAGACCAGGAGAGATCCAAGATTTCGAGGAATATCGCTAGGTATCGAGTATCCAGTGTAATACGAGAGCTGAGTTAATATATTGAGATCGGAGACTCGGCGACTTGATTGCCAGCTACCAGATCGCATATCATCATGTTTTCCCTTGATCGAAACCCTCTCCCAAACACCAGAGTCGAATTCCCCCAAGATAAGTTACCCCCGGTAACGTCTGCTGTGATTATCCCACGACAAGACCTTCTAGCCCGTAGCGATGCTTAAGTCAGTTCGGATCATGTTAGCCATAGCAGCCTATTTCGACAATGTGATATGGCAAATGGATGTCAAGACGGCTTTCCTTAATGGAAATTTAACTGAGGACGTGTATATGATACAGCCCGAAGGTTTTCTCGATCCAGCAAATGTTGACAAGGTATGCAAATTTCAGAAATCCATTTATGGGTTGAAGAAAGAATCTCGGAGTTGGAACATTCGCTTTGATCAGGTAGTCAAATCGTTTGGCTTCATCAAGAGCGATCATGATTCTTGTTTATACAAGGAGTTTAGAGGGAGCAAAGTAAATTTTCTAATCTTATATGTGGACGACATATTACTGATTGGAAATGATGTCATGATGTTGCAAAGAACCAAAGAGTCATTGGAAAGGAGTTTCTCAATGAAGGATTTGGGTGAGGCGACTTACATATTAGGAATCAGGATCTATAGAGATAGATCAAGGCGGCTGATTGGATTGAGTCAGAGTACATATCTGGACAAAGTTTTGTAGAAATTCAAAATGGAAGAGTCTAAGAAGGGATTCTTCCTGATGTCCCATGGCATAAAACTTAGCAAGACTCAGTGTCCTTCGATGACTAATGAGCAAAGTCAGATGAGTGTGATCCCGTATGCTTCGACAATCGGATCCATCATGTATGCCATAATTTGTACTAGGCCAGATGTTTCCTATGCTCTAAGTGTTACGAGAAGATACCAGGCTGACCCTGGTGAAGCCCACTGGGCAGCGGTTAAAAACATCCTTAAGTACTTGAGAAGAACTAAGGAAATGTTCCTAGTTTATGGAGGTGATGAGGAATTCAGTGTAAAGGGTTACACGGATGCGAGTTATCTCACCGACTCAGATGATTCTCGTTCGCAATCTGGATACGTGTTCGTTATGAACGGAGGAGCTGTCAGCTGGAAGAGTTCCATGCAAGATACTGTGTCTGCATCTACAACAGAGGCTGAGTATATTGCTGCCTCAGAGGCGGCAAAGGAAGCTGTTTGGATCAGGAACCTCCTGATAGATCTTGGTGTGGTTCAGGGCGCGTCCAATCCATTGGACATATATTGTGACAACAATGGTGCTATAGCACAAGCCAAGTAACCTAGACAACACGAGAAGAACAAACATATACTCATACGTTACCACCTCATTCGCCAGTTTGTCGAACAAGCTGATATCAAGTTATGCAAAGTACACACGGATGCAAACATTGCAAATCCGTTGACAAAGGCACTACCACAGCCTAAGCATGAGGCGCACATGAGAGGTATGGGCATTCGATGCCTAGGCATATGATGTCAGGATGATTGACTCTAGTGCAAGTGGGAGACTGTTGGGAATATGCCCTAGAGTCAATCATGTATGATGTAATTCCCAATGTATTCATAAAGTTATTAAGTTTTCCTTGTTTTGAACATCTGATATATGTCATTGAATATGTGATTCGATTGTGAAACTATGTATTCAGGTTGTTCATACTAAATTTTCCTTGGTCATCAAAGGTTGTGCTGGACACACACCCTAGACTAATGTGAGTGTTGGCTGATGACACGGTTCCACTTGTCATGGGCATGGTGATGCCATTCCAGCAAGTCGGACTGACCCATATTGAGATGCAACGAGTAAGTCGTCATTTGCATGTCTCAATCAATGTAATCCTTATACCTCAGGTTGTCGCACAATCCGAGTTGTGTATCACCAACTTAGTTTCTGTCAAACGTTGTTCTGTGACAAGGAAGTTATAAAGACAGAGTTCGGGTCGAATGAGAAGCAAGCTGCATGATGTGGATAATCAGGATGGGATTTTTTCCCTCCGAATGGAGAGATATTCTCTGGGCCCTCTCGAGTGATATGATTCAGGAAGCATGGCCATGCACGACTCAGTTAAGTGTTAACTGTGTCTGTTGACTAAGAGTTAGTCAGATGAATCACATATCATGGATCGAGAAGAGAGTCGAACTATTTAAGGGATGACGATAAATCGCCTATAGTTCGACAAGGTATATCGTGAGGCAAAAGGGACTAACATGAATATCACATTGAAAGGTATGTTGTCATGACTCAATGGGACTTGGGAGTCGGCACATTCTGCTAGGAGCCGCTACCGATTGATCGATTGAGAGTCGGACTCCAATCGTGTCCAAGTCGCCATGAGTCTGCAGGGTCGCACACTTAAGAGCGGGAGCAAATGTATTGGTTGGGTTGGACTCGAACCGGAAATGGACTGATTTTGTAAGTCGGACTCACAGAGGGAATGAGCCACAAGTGTTGTGAAGCCCACTACCATTCGCTATATAAAGATGGGCGCAGGTTGTCCAGCGGGCGGTAGAGTCCACTCCCATGCGGTGGGAACCCTAGCCCTACTCAGTCCAGCCGTACGCCACCGGACCCTAGCACGTCCGCCGTACGGAGCTCCTCCTCGTACGTGTGGGATACCGGCAGAGGTAGCTGTCCGTTCAGCCATCGAAGTCGTGGGATTGGATCGGCTGGAATCGGATCGTGGGACCTCTACTGCACCACATGCTTCACGATAATCCGCACCGCGCAGTCCAGTGTAATCATCGTGCCTTCTACCTCGGCTAGATCTTGGAAGTACTGTGTCGAAAAACGTTTTGTTAAGGAAAATCTCTAAGCGTTCCAAACAGGGAATACGCCGCGCCTAAAATCTCCTAAGCGCAGCTAATGTGGCTACTAAGCTATTTCTATGAAAGCTACCTACTAAGATTAGAAATTCCCGATAAAGCTGCTAGTGCCGGGTAAACTCATATTGGCTAAGTGAAAAAGAAGAAAATGGTAGAGAAATTTGGCATGGTGCTCACTAAACCTCCATAATATCTAACAAGTCGAGTCTTATGTCGGTCATATAGAACACCAACACATAGAAAAAGGGCTGAAGAAACTAGTCCATGACTTAACATAAGTAAAATGCTACCTCCAATTCCCTATATGTTCGATAGAGCCTAATATTCCCCCAGAGTACACAGCTTACCCCCCGAACCGTACAAGATAGTTACCACCTATCATACGGCTTTCTAACTCCACTTCTTTTCTGGTCGTTCCGCTCTGTCGGATCGATGGTAGTCTCAGAGATCTGGTAACCTCCGACATTTTTGACAACACGCTTCCTGCTTCCATTTTGAGTTGCGCATCTTTCTCCCCGGGGCATACTATAGTATAACATCGTAGACCCCCACCCCAACTCTATCTTCCTTATCAGTGAACCGGAACATAGTGCATAGGTACTCTTCGATGCTGCGAGGACGAGACGAGGTGACATACTACGATCACGCACCGAAGTTCTTCCCTTCGTCTCGGCATATGGGACCTCTCAGCTGCTCCCTCGGGATAGGTATCCCCATCCCCCACCCCCCTTTCGCGAGAGGCGGCCGGGCTGTGTTTCCCCTGCGGCCACCCGGTGGCGGCAGAAAACGAAAAAGGGTGGGCTCCGCGCGGTTCGCGTTTTATTGTAAAGAGAGAGCTTGTCATTCTCTTATAGAAGCCCACGGCCCACGGGGGTACAGCCAAGCGAAACTGCAGGGAGCACTGAGCAATGGGGGGGGGGATGAGGGTGACTCCGCCCACGGGTTGGACCACACCACAGGCAAAAGTCCTTCCACGGCAAGAGAAGGGTGACCGGAACAAGAAAAGGGAGCTAGTCGTTGGAGGGAAGGCAAGGATCGTTCCGTGCGACTCCACAGAAGAGTACGCGCGCTAGAAAAGGCAGCCAGCTTAAAGACGCTAGCTAGTTTTGTAGCCTTATTTAGTTTTGTTGCCTACGTTTGCTCTCCGGCGCGCTACGGCAACACCCCCTGCTTGCTTCTTTCTGTTCGACGCGGAGCTCGGAGCCTCCCCACCCTTGCTTAGCGTTCCACTTGTGATCCTGGAGGATTTGTAGAAATGCGCCCGGCCATGAAGAATGGATTTTTTATTTACTTTCATGTGAACGGCCCTATCTTGTAAAGAATGTTTTTTCGTGCTATAGACCACGTTGAGAAAGACCAACCAACAACACAAATAAAGACCGTTCCATTTGTTACTTCGAAAGGGAGGTGTTGTTTATGATGCTACGAATATGGACCGAATACGGGGCAAATACGGTTCTATCAAGGATAAATGTTTCCTCGAATGTTTATTAAAAAAGTGGAAACATATGGGAATCAATGTGCATGCTAGGGTTACGGACTTAGGAATAGATGGAGCTGACCTCCGGAATATATCGTTAGGTTAACTAGGGGAATAGATATGGAACTTCTTTTGGGCCAGGCCATAGATTTACATGTTAATGGGCCATTAAAGGTATTATTTCGCGGATACTTATCGGATAATTACCTGATATTAACCGTGAAATATGGCATATCCTCGGATACGACCACATATTAGTAAATTACTATTCGTATTTGTGACCGTATCCGTCAACTATCCGGCCGTATCCGCATTTTCCTTTGGTGAGCCTCTAGTCAGTCGGTCGGAAATAATCCGTATCATTTTCACCCCAACATCGATCAACATCTTTTGTTTTTCAAGATCCATTTACATTCAACATCGTTGCGGTTATTAGGAAAGTAAACCAAAGTCCATACATTTTTTTTGTAAATGGATTCAATTTTAAATTTCATGGCATCTTTCCATTTACCACGGTCAGGCTTCCTCATAGTTCACAGGTTCACTTTGTCTAGCAATATCACATTCATGATAGGATTACTGTTGGGGGAATGGACAAGGGGGTGCCCCAGAGTGCTCACCGTCGAACCAGATTCGGTAGAATTTGATTTGTAGATGAAGTGCCGGTTTATATCCAGAACCGGCTTGCAAAGGAGAATCTGATTAAGCATGAAGACCCGGGCAGGCCCAGCGGAGCCCAACAGAGTTATGGCCCAGACGGAAGGTTCTAGCTAGGCACGGCTCATCGGTCCTGAACAGGCGGGAGTAACCCGGATTACGAGAGGAACCGGCATATGCCATGCCTGTCGAGTCTAGATATGACTACGAGGACGGGCGTGACCCGTATTCTCCTGTAAACCCCGGGAACTTGTCTGCTATATAAAGCATGTTCCTGGGACGTAGAAAGCTGGAGTAGGTTTTAACCTCAATAGAGGGTCTGAACCTGGGTAAAATCGCATCTCTCGCTTCCACCATAACCGTTTCGATACTTTGCTTAGAACAAATGGTCTCACAAGCTAGTTCTCACATAAGGACACTTGTCGTGACAACACCGCGACAGTTGGCACCCATCGTGGGGCTAGCTCGTGGAAGCGTCATTTTTCTGGATAGAGACCTACCAGCAATCAAGAAACTCGTGATTGGCCGGGTCAAGAGGAGCCGGCGCGGAAACTATTACAACCATGATACTTGGAGACCACAGTTCGCTTTCGTCGAATCCGTTTTTCGAGTCCCCTTCGGGGGAATCCAGGTTTTCATCGGGTTTGTTGGAGGAACCGGCCTAGAGCCAGGTCAGGAGTCGGAATCAGTTCTTGGAGAAGCTACGATCGTGCATTTGCATGGTGAATCCTCGGTTGGCAACGGAGATCGAGATGAAACATGTTCCATCCACCAGCTTTTCGAAGACCGGTTAGGAGGAAACCTAGAAGAAGAATTGGAAAGTTTCCATCAAGCAGTTCAGCACACAGCCTTCTACATGGCAGGAAAAAATCATCCCACGAAACCAAGGTATGATGCTAATGGAAATATTTTTCATGTGCTAGTAAATACAGTTCCAGGAGCACTTGGAAATACAGTTCAAGAGGACAAAAAGCATCAGGATGAGCAATAGTGGAACCAGCAGTACCACATTTGTTCACGCCAAGACCTGAACTGATGGCAACGATGGACTCAGTGAATGAACTCCTTGTGACCCCAATTACGGCTGAGAACCTATAACATCGTAAGACATAAATAGGGAGGCTTCAGCAAAACCTAACACGCGCTCTTCAGGAGATCCGAACGGAGGCAACTTGTATAAACGAGGCACGGACACATGTAATGCAGGAGATCACTTGTATGAATGCAGAGGGAGTTCATCTGGGATTCAGAGAGAAGGAATTGGCTTCAATTTAACACAGGCGCACCAAAACCGGCTCAATGCCGGCTTTGGGATAGGACTCGAACCAACAAACCTTCAGAATCTTTTTGAGTTCCGGACTAGCACGCCGGACCTTTTAAACCGGTTCAACTAGTTCAACCAGTACCTCTGCAGCCTCCATTCCAACCTGTGCATTTCCCAACAGATAATACAACAACACGTCAACCCAGTCTAAAATACGGTTTATAAACAACCAACACTCGAACAGCCCGAGCTTTTTCATACGCCTGAGGGTCACTTCAACAATCTAATAGATAATATTTGGGCGGCAACCAACAGTCTGGCCCAAATCCCAGTGGATGCGAATAACCCGCTAGAGGTGGAAGCGATGAAGGCAATCGAGATGTTACAAACTGCATTGGTTCAATCGATGAATTAAAGTAAACATGAAAAATATATTTGACACCATACAACAGTAGGAACTCGTTACCTAGAAGCCACCATGCAAATTCACTTGTTCCCGCCGGTTCCAGCAATGCAAACCGGCGTCAACAACCAGTTCTACCAAGACAGACGGTTTTACATGCTCCTGGAGTTATTAACACATGGCATAGGGTAGTAGGAACCGAAAACAAACACCAGTTAAAAATCAAGTCTCGAGCCCAGTAGCAACCGGGTTTCAAAGAATTGGATTTCAGTGCCTAGGACCTGCAATAAGGAACGAGAGAATACCAGCTGATTTCAAAGGACCTCACAAAGTTCAAAACTACCCCACGGATATGGATCCAGCGTATTAGATAGAAAGCTACGAGATGGCTATGAAAGTTTTGGAGGTTAGTGAAGTTGTATGCACGTGGTACATGAGTATGATATTGAACGGACCTGCGAATTCATGGTTAAAAACTTGCCCGCAAACTCAATCAACACTTGGCAAGAGTTGAAGGATTAGTTCATAAAATTTAAAGAACTTGCAAGCGCCCAACTATGATCACAGACCTGAAAAACTATGTTTGGAAGGAGGAAGAGTAATCTCAACACTAGTCATGGCGCGTTGTAGAAATCATTCATTCATTGGTCGGCATTACAACTCAATAAGCGGTCACAGTTCTAGAGAGGAATTGCAAATTTGATCCCCTGAGACATAAATTGGGACGCATCAAGAGATACAACAACGATATGATGGAACTGATCGACGCCATGACCAAGTATGTCGAGTCTGACAAAACAAAGGATGCAGACTCAAACTACGAGAAATCAAGAAAGGGAAAGAAAAAAGGAGGCAAGGGTAATCAGAACCCGAACCGGAGTAATTGGAATTATCAGGATCAGAGTAACAACAAGCGCCAGATCGGTGAAGGCACGTCAGACCTGGCAGCCAACACAAATACACGCCACAAAAACCAGCGCCAAAACAAGAACTTCTCTGTGAACCAAAATTTCCGGCCAAACAGTTTTGCTCAAGTACAACAAGCCTTGAAGGGCTCGTGTCCCCTCCATAGCAAGAACAGACATGTGGCAACTCATTCTTGGCAGAACTGTTCATAATGTAGGGTTTCTGGCCTAGTAGAAATAACAATAACTATGGACCTCGAAACAATGAAAGTGGTAACTCAGGAAATATGGGCGGATGCCACCAAGGAACCAGAAATTCAGGACCCGGAAATCAAATATCAGGTCATCACAGCTAAGGAAACCAAGGGACAAACAAGGGAGGAAGCCATCAAGGTGGATAATCTGGTTTTCAAACTAATCCCAAGAAACTCAGTCAGGGACAGTATCATGTTTTCACAACCTATTCATGCAGAAGGTGGAGGAAAGTACAGAATCACGCTGTCAACATTGTTACCCCTACTGTCCCTTAATGGCTAAACTGGTCAGAACAACCCATTTAAATAACATGGAGTATAGCGGACCATGCCCCTAGGGTTGCTAACCCAGGAAGTGTTGCATTGGTCGTAGCTCCACAGGTTTGAGGATATAAACTGGATAAAGTGTTGATGGATGGTAGAGACAACATAAACATACTTTATTATAATACCTTCAAGAGGATGAACCTGCAGGACTAACATATCCAACCATCATCAATTGTATTTCTTGGAATTGTCAGTAGTAAGTCCGCTAGGCCTATTGGAAGAATTTACCATGAAGTTGCGTTTGGAATCTTCGAAAACTACAAGACTGAGATATTGGCGTTCGAAGTTGTCAAGTTCAAAAGCCCATATCAGGCTTTGTTCGGGAGACCAGCTTATGCCAAGTTTATGGCGAGATCCTTCTACGTTTACCTTAAACTGAAGATGTCGGGTCCGAAAGGGAATATTACGGTTCATGGAGTTAGAGACATAACTCTGGAATGTGATAAAGGTGATGCAACCTATGCAGATTCAACATGTGCAGACAAAGAACTGAAGTTATGCAAGCTGTAGGTTGATCATGAGGATATGAACTCGCTAAAAAAACATCAACTAAGTCTAAATTGAAATTCAAATCAGCTCAGGACACCAAACCTGTAGAATTCACCCCAGGAGACTCTTCTAAGCAGTTTAGCATGTGGGGTCATATGACTGATAAATAGGAAAATACGATGATCAACTTCCTCCATGAGAATTGGGACATTTTGCCATGGAAGCCTTTTGACATGCTTGGTGTTCCAAGGGAACTTGGTGAGCATAACCTAAATGTGGATCCTAAACTGAAACTAGTTCAACAGTTCCTCCGTCGTTTCAATGACGAGAGAAGAAAGACTAATGGAGAAGAAATAGCTCGGCTCTTTGTAGCCGGGTTTATTTTGGATGTTTTACATCCAAAGTGCTTAGCAAATCCAATTCTCGTCCTGAAAAAAAAGGTTCCTGGAGGATGTGCATAGATTATACAGACTTGAACAAAGCATGTCCTAAGGATATGTTTTCCTTTCCTCGTATTGACCAAATCATTGATTCTACTACTGGGTGTGAACTATAATGTTCTCCTTACTCTTATTCAGGTTACCATCTGATTAAGATGAAAGAGGAGTATAAAGAGAAGACCTCGTTTATTACTCCTTTTGGTACATTTTGCTACATATCCATGCCCTTTGGACTGAAAAATGCAGGAGCAACTTATCAGAGATGCATCCAAAACTGTTTGGAAAAGCAGATTGGGAGAAACATACAGGCTTATGTGGATGATATTGTTGTCAAGTCCCAGAAAGCTGATACTCTGATTTCTGACCAAGAAGAGACATTTGCGAGTTTACCCAAGTACTAGATGAAGTTAAACCCGGCAAAATGTGTGTCTTGAGTATAAGCTAGAAAAATACTAGGTTTCATAATTTCTTAAAGAGGAATTGAAGCAACCCCGGAAAAAATCTAGGCCATACATAACCTAAGAACACCGGTTTACCTAAAGGATGTCAAGAAATAGACAGGATGTGTTTCATCTCCGAGCCGGTTTATAAGCAGACTTGGAGAAAAAGCCATACCATCATGAAGAAAACTGACAAGTTAGTCTGGAACCAAGAAGCCGATGATACTTTGGAGGCCTTGAAGAAAAAACTCTCCAAGCACCTATACTAGTCGCGCCGCCTGAGAAGAAAGAGCCCATGTTGCTATATATTGCTGCAAACGACAGAGGGGTCAGTGCGGTTGTATTCGTCGAAAGAAAACAAGAAGGAAAATAAGACTTGGTTGAGAGACTAGTTTATTACGTGAGCGAGGTCCTGGCAGAATTAAAGCAGAGATACCTACATTGGCAGAAACTATTTTTTGGCGTGTTTATGGCGAGTCGTAATCTGAAACATTACTTTCAGGAACACCTCACCACAGTTGTCAGTTCGGCACTGCTATCAGACAGTATCCAAAACAAAAACACGACCGATTGAGTCACTAAGTGGGCTATCGAGATGGGGCCATATCATATAAAATATGAGCCAAGAACTGCAATCAAGTCTCAGGCGCTAATTGAGTTTATAAATGAGTATACACTGTTACAAGTTCCACCTGAAAAACCTGACACCAAGTATTGTACCATGCATTTTGACGGGTCATGAAAATTGAAGGTTCAGGAGTCGGTGCGGTTCTGACGTCTCCACGAGGTGATAAATTTCGATATGTTTTACTCATTTCATTCAAATGCACTAATAATGAAGCAAAGTATGAGGATTTTATCCATGGGCTCCTAATTGAAAAGGAGATGAGTATAACCAGGATTCAATTCTTAGGAGATTCAGACTTTGATTCTAGTTGTAGTACACACATGTGGTATGCAATAAGTTTAGACCGATCTAGTTGTAGCTAGATCAGGTGATGCATTCCTTTTTGTCTCAGTAATTTATTGGCATACCCTGTGCGGGACTAGACCTTGAAACAAATGTTGCAGTCCGCTTACATAAAAAAAAACCATGTATTCCAAATGTGCATGCACCCACGTGTATATAAACGAGGGTGTGCGTGCAATGCAACATGTGCAACAATAGTTCGATCTCTGACATAATCATCAACAATGTCTTGCCAATACGATTACAACGTCCTAGTCTGAGCGGCTCCAAGGTGGGAGGCTGACGAAATCGAAGGAGATGTACGGGTCACGGTCCCCGGCCCCGGTCGCCATCATGACCCCTCAACCGACGCAATGCAATTCATGCATTAATGCTATGCACGTTAACTAGAAATACATTTGTCTTCAATTTGCTTATGTTAGTTTACTACTTCCTCGCTCACTTCACCTAGAGAACCATGTTTTTGGATATGTTATCGTTGCTCAAGAACTAAACGAACTACTCACAAGACATGATATGGATTATAATCAGAGGTGATATAATAATAAATAATAATCTGGTCATAAAGTGCAATCACCGATAAATCTCGTAAGCATCAACTACTAACAAGTAATCCACACCGGGAGAGAGATCTAGTGGAAAACGACAATATGGAACCCTAATTATCACAGCGGGACGGAGGTGGATGGTGGGGACGGTGGTGTTGGTGGTGATGATGATGACGATGATGATCTTGATGATACCCGGAGCGATGACGGTGACGATGGTGATGATTTCCCCTCTCTGGGGAGGAATTTCCCCGGCAGATTCCTCCCTGTTGTTTTCCGCCCCGTGGAGGCGGCGGAATATTTCCTCGATGGTTCCTCTGGCAGTAGGGTTCCCTGGGGGTCAAGTTCGCTAGAGGGGGATGATATGTCATAAATGTATCCTTAATTTCTGATGTTTCATGTTGTTTTCATCTTATTTCCTACATGTTTGCAATACACTTTATGTCAATTTTATTGATTTCCGGGACTAACCTATTGACAAGATGCCACAGAGCCAGTTCCTTTTTTCTGTTGTTTTTAGTTTCAGAGAAGTTGTTCTGGAAATATTCCCGAAATTGGAAAATTCGAAGCCAGGAAGTCTTCGAATTCCCGAAGAGGCCCGGAAGGGGCCACACCATAGGGCGGTGCCCCCTGGCCGCGCCTGGGGTGGTGTGGGCCCCTCGGGCGTCCACCGCCATAGCCCTTTCTCCTATTTATTCCCCTCGGTACGACAACCCTAAAAAGATATCACTTCGTCCCAAGAAACATCCGATGCCGCCGTCATCGTCATCCCGAGATCGGGTGGGTTCTGGAGCTCTCCACGGCACCCTGCCGGGAGGGGAATTCATCACCGGAGTGGTCTACACCACCATGCCCTCCTCCGTAGTGATGCTTGAGTAGTTTATCCCTGAACTACGGGTCCATAGCAGTAGCTAGATGGTTATCTTCTCTACTTTGTACCTCATATTTGGATCTCGTGAGCTGCTCTACATGACCGAGATCATCTTTATGTAATGCTACATGTTGTGTTTGCTGGGATCTGATGAATGTTTAATGATATGTCTTCTGATTATCAATCTATCATGTTATCTTCATGCATATGTTATTTATGATGTTGCATGCTCTCCTTTATTAATAGATGCTCTGGTCAAGTAGATGCTAGTAACTGCAAGAGGGAGTATTTATGCTCGATAGTGGGTTCATACCTCCTTTGGATCTGTGCTCGAGTGACAGAAGCGTAACGGATGGGGGATGTGTTATTGTCATTAGGGATAAAACAACGGTGTTTACTTAGTTTACATTGTTTACATTACACACTTTTCTTACTACTATTACCTGTTGCGTGCAACTTAATACCCAACGTTTGTTCGGATGATATTCGGAGAGTGGATTATTAGTCATACATGAAGTTGGATGACAGTCTATGTATCTTGTTGTAATGCCCACATGAATCACATAGTAATCTTTATGTCTTGCATATGCACTACAGTTCAGCCTTTATTTCTGTCAATTGCCCAGTTATAATTCGTTCACCACACATGTTATTTATCTTTTATGGAGAGACATCTCTAGTGAACTGTGGACTCCGGTCCATTTTCTCATTCTGATAATACACACACTGCTTCCACTGCTTTTAGGCTGCTTCCACTGTTTTCACACTGCTGCTATTTTTTCATACTATTCTCATATCATTTTCCACACCATACATTTAACCTCTTGAAAACCTCACTGCTTTGTTGGGGCAAAGTGAATTGTTTGTGTTGTGCAGGTTCCACGTTGCTTCTGAACCCTGCCATCTCAGCTCCATCAACCTTTTGAATTTACTCCTTCCTCCTACTGGTCGATTCAACCTTGGTTTCTTTCTGAGGAAAAACTGCTATTGTGCTCATCATAACTTCCTCTTGGGGTTTCCTTACGAGTGCAAGACATGCACCATCAAACTATTTTGTGGCCCCGTTACTGGGGAGGAAGATAATTTCTGCAAGGGGGTCTCTCACCTCCAATCTCTTTAATTTTTTTTTTTGCTTAGTTTATTATATTTTGTCTTATTTGCTTCTCTTTATCAAAAACACACAAAAAATAGTTCTTATTCTAGCTGTAGTTTTATTCCTGTTTTTAGTCTTGCTAAAGTGAGTGTTCCTGAAGTTGAAGTTCGTTCTTCTAACCAACAAGGTGGAGAAAGTTTGAAAGATGCTTGGTATAGGATAAGTGATGCTCATCATAGATGCATTAAAAAATATTCCATTTTAATCCTTCTTAGGATTTTTTCTATTGGTATTACTAGTTGGTATAGGTATGTTCTAGACACTCTTACAGGCGGCAATATTCTGGGAACACCTGCTTTGGAAGCCTATAATTTAATTGAAAGTTTAGTTGGAACACCACCTACTAAGGTTGTTAAAACTGAGATCACTTTAGATGATGTTATTTAAAAGCTAAACTCTATAGAGAAAATTTGCCAATTTTTGTTTATAATGCTAGCAAAGTTAATGAATCGATAGTAAGTATCAACAAGAAAATCACTGTTTTAGAAGCTAGCGATATCCATGATAGTCAAAATATGAGGATTGGTAAATTAGAGGAGGCTATGGAAAATTTAAGCTCCACTTTTTCTTCTCTTAAGTTTCAAAGGGAGAAACCTTCTGTGGGAAAAGAGAAAAAAATTATGTATGTCACCAAGGTGCCTAAACCTAAATCCCCTATGTGCTTAAAATTAATAAAACTTTTAGTGAAACTAAAAGTGATTTTCATGTTGAATCATCTTCAGGGGTGTCTAAGGTACCCATTTCAACAATTGGAGTTTTGGAAGAAATTATTGATTTGGATGCTTCTTCACTTGAAAACACGTGAATCCACTTTTCTGGGCCTAGCTAAAAAGCATTAAAGAAAAGCACTTCTTGGGAGATAATCCATGTGCAAATTCTAAGAATAATGAATCATCTAAGCTTGGGGATGCCCAAGGCATTCCCTTCTTCATCAACAATTTATCAGGTCACTTCTAGTGAAACTATATTTTTATTCGGTCAGATCATATGAAGTTTACTTGGAGCGTCTGTTTATTTTTATTTTGTTTTATTTTTTTCCTTGACGCAGTTATATAGTTGTACCCTAGCATTCATTGTTTGGGAGAGAGACACGCTCCGTTTTTTTCGTTTGAATATTCATTATGCTCGTATTCTTAGTTTTTCTTCTAGCTGCTGCAAAATTCCTGTTTAGCTCGTGTTTTCATTGCATCTCTTATCCAGAGATGTTAGTTTTAGTTGTGTTATGTGAGTACTCTCATGTTTGCTTGTTATATCATTTAGAGAGTTTTTTTTAAAACATATTTTGTATGATGCTTGTTGGGAAAAGAAACTACTGCTTGTAGTAGAATTTATAACGGTGCAGGTAGAAGCTTGTATAGACTGTGGCTAGACTTTTTTATATAATGTTAGATGTTATTTTAATTCTAAATCCTAGTGGTTATTAAGTAGCATGATTTGTCTCAAATAGCTGAGAGTGTTTAATGTGCCACTCAAATAATCATGAGTTGTTCTTCTCATTTGCAAGCATAAATTTGTGGTGTTCTCCTTTGAATGTTTTATTTGGTTGACTTGGCGCATGCTCACACAATGTTTATGACTATGAACCAGTCACTTATAGCCTCTATCATCATTTAGTTTTTGAACTCGTGGTACCATTTATGATTTGATTAATGATGCTTATATCGCTATGCATGATAATGGCCTTTATGCTATCTTGATTTGTCGCTCCCAGTCTTTTGCTAGCCTCCACTTGTACTGAGTATGAGCTTTACTCGTGCATCCAACTCCCACAAACCAAACTTTTCCAAATGTGTCCACCATACCTACCTACATGTGGTATTTAACGGCCACTCCAAAGTAAATTGCTTATGTGTTACCTTTAAAACTTTCAAAATTACTCTTGTTTTTTGCTCCTATTTTAGCTCATGAGGACGTAAATAGAGAATCTTTATCTCACTTGTTGATTGGACTTTCACACCATGGACTAGTGGCTTCATCCACTTATCCAATTGATAGAAGAGCTGGCAGCGGGGTGCCCAGCCCCAAATTAATACAACAAATTCTTTTCACTATTCTTGCCCCTGATTTATCAGTCAAAGCATAATTGTGTAAAAAAAAGAGAAAGAGGGATAACCTTCTACAAAGATGTGTCCTTCTATGGGAGCCTCTCTTGTAACGTACTGTATTTTTTGTTTACCATTCATTGACATAAGTATACACACTTCTTTAAAAATATCTTTTCAATACCTCTGTTTAATAAAATAAAAAGATCTAGCACACGAGTGATCCCTGCTTCCGTCTGCGAAGGGACTTTCTTTTACTTTTATGTTGAGTCTCCATCTTCTAACTTTATCCACAATTGAGCGGGCATAGTTGCCATTATGTGTTTAATGTGCATTTGTCCCAGAAACATTATTAATTGATTCATGATGTGTTATTGTTTGTTCTCAAATAATTTATTCTAGTGTTCCTCATGAACTTTGAAGGTGTCCTGGCATTTATGTTTTGCCCCACTCTTAAGGACAAGCGAAATATCACTTTGCCATGTTATCTTTATGCTTGAAACAAACGTATATCTTTCAGTGCATTATTATTCATGATCTTTTATTTGTGTTACTTGTCATGATGAAAGATGATTGCTATGCTTTATTGTTAAAGTTTTATTTATCATGCTTGTGTTGAAGTTCTATGATCTCAGCTTACATATGCTTTTACATTATTGATGATGAATTTTATGTTGGTAGCATGTCACCTCAGAAATTCTGTGTTTTTATCGTTTACCTACTCGAGGACGAGTAGGAACTAAGCTTGGGGATGTTGATACGTCATAAATGTATTCTTAATTTCTGATGTTTCATGTTGTTTACTTAGGTCTATGAGGATGAGAAACAATATTAGAAGCATCCTCACAAAAGACAATGTGTTCATCCTCTATATTTCTACAAACAAGATATTTCACTATTGCTACACGAGGTTCAACAGTTATTTGTTCATCAGGTTCAATAGATTTCTTATTACTCTTACTAACCACACTATCCACCATATAGTGTTCTTTCACCTTAGCAGGGAAAGTCATCTTTACTATTAAATGGCACTTCAACGTACGTTGGTACGTCAAACCCATGGTCTGTCGTTCCCATTTTTCAGAAAACCCCTTACAAAATCTTGAAACCAACCCGCAGTCCATAAGCGAAAGGAAGCCCCTTCGTATCCAAGTCAACCCTCAATCCAAAAGAGATCTTGCTTCTCCGTGCCTCCACACTATGCGGCGCCACCGGTAATTGCCCCTGCCCTTCTCCTCCTTCGACGAGGTCCTCCTGCACGAGACATGGCCTAGCTCCCTCACCTCCGACATCCCTCTCGTCTTTCTCTTCCCTAACGCAAAGCCGCCACTCTCGCCAAGAGGTTCCTGGATCCCAAAACGTATCTCCACAAGAGGCTAGGGTTTCCGAGCGGGGCACGGCCGCCGCGTTGAGCTAACCATTGACGCTCCTCACGCTCATGGCCCGCCTCCGACACGCTACCCCTTCAGCCGCATGACGCCGCCGAGAGGTCACGATTGACGCGTACTCACGCCTGCCTACGACGCCGACCCCCTCAATCGCCCCCTCTTTAGTGTAGTTCGTTGTCCATCCGCCGGTTGTTGCAAGGTCGCGTCCTCGCTCTCAGCCGTCAAGTTCATTGCTTCGCCTTCCATGATTGTGCCACCTTCCCTCCAGGACCACAACGCCTCCCTTCTAACTCACCACTCGCGTATCCTCTTCCAAGCTTCACCGTTCAGTGAAACAAAGGTAACATCCCGCCATTGCTATTAGCAGTTAGCACCGTGGAAGTCAAGTTGCTTTCCCATGATGCGGAAAGAGGCTATTTTGCTTGCATTGCTACTTTTTTTGCTTGGCTGTCTTTGCTGCATGAAAGAGCAGAGGGGATTCAGAGTGTTTTTCCTTATGTGCTGCTACTTGTTTTAGTAGAGAGGATTGAGCGAATATAGATTTATTTTTCTGATGAATTTGCGGTCTACTAGAGCTATTGAACACTCAAAAACGTCAGCTTGGTTATGTTCCTCGAACGGATTATTCATCTTAGTAGTCTTAGTAGAGAAGTCGGATATTAGGCCATTCAACAACTACTTTTCATGCCACCATCGCGTTGTTCACTGGAAACCAACCCGCTGTCCATAAGCGAAAATCTACAGGTTTTGAGTACTCCCTCCGTTCCATATTAGATGACTCTCAACTAGATGTATCTATTACTAAAATATGTCTAGATACATCTATATGAGAGTCATGTAATATGGAACGGAGGGAGTACCTTGCACAATATATTTTTAAAAAAAATCACTCTCGTGTTGCTGTTATTCACCATAGATTCCGTGTTCGAATTCTACAGGTCATCGCAACATTCAATAAAATGCAGATTTCGGAGATTACAGTGATGGGCGCGGGATCGGACGATTGGAAGTCCTTGGCGGAGGGGCAGCAACAACGTGCTGCCGCAGACTAAGCTTGCAGTGCACCAACATGGAGGCGGAGGTAGGGTCCTCTGGGTGGTGGCCAGCAAGGAGACAGGGGCGAAATGGCGGAGGGCATGGAGGCAAGATCGGTGGTGCTGGTCGACTGTGCCTTCCCGTCGTCGCCTGATCTAAGTGGCACCGAGGCCACGGTATTCAAGCACCTAATTTGTTGTCTAGGTACCTCAACCTTTTTATTGTTGCCTGCCTTTATATCTACATTGAAAATATATCAGATCTTGGTCGTGCATATGACTGAAATTACAATGATTAAGCCTGGTAATTTGTTACGCACGATTTCAGTACATCCCATGTTTAATGCTTCAGACTTAGCTATCTGATGCATGCATAAATTCAGTACTTCTTCGATTAGGCCCTCACTTCGAGCTTTGCTCTTTTTTTGACAACCAAATGAGAGAGCTTTATTTCATAGCATGATGTTTACAATCCTCTATGACCAGAGGTTCAGATAACAAAGGAATAGAATTCAGCCAAAAACATATAGAGTTATAGGTTCTTGCTTTAGCAGCCAGGTCTTGTGCTACACGGTTGCACTCTGCCACTCTCTCATAACATTTATAATAGCCAGGACATTGCCTCTCGATAATTTTGCTTGGATATCATCGATTAGAAAGCAGTAGGCAGAGCGGTCTTGTCCTGAACAATTTATGGACTTTGCCGCTTAGGCGCAGTCTGTCTCACAGATAAAATGTTAACGCCGGCGCTAATCCTTCATTAATCGCTTGTAACTCCGCCTCCTCCGCCGAATTGCATCCAACTAGCATTCTGGCAGCCGAGAAAATGACTTCCCCATTTTCATTACATGAAACTATACCTATACTCGCTTGACCTTTTTACTCTGATGAAAGAGCCGTCCATATTTACCTTTGCTATATCCGTATCAGGTTTTCCCCAAGTACATGTCCTCCTAGGATCTGTCGCAGCATCTACACGAGAGGATGAAGCACAAGATCCTGCTGGACCGATTTTTCGCCCTTTTGGTTCTGAATATTTGAGCTAATTAGATTCAAGTCTCGGGCATAGTTGCTTAAAAAGAATCAATCGTTTGATTGATGCTAGCTTTCCCAGCATCATGTATAACATTGTTTCTCAGATGCCAAGCCCTCCAAAGCAATAAGAGGATAAGTCCACAGTCTGTTTTGCTTCGATTTAAAAGCAAGATCAGGAGCCAGTCTTTCCCTGAATAGCAGAAATCTCTTTTTTTTTGGAACATTCCAGTATCTTCTCATCATTATCTAAGGACTCTTGCCTTTGTGCAGGTCACGGTAGCATGAAAGCTGTGTCTGGCATCAGTTCCGCATATACTGCAGGTATTAACCGTCTCCAAAGTACGCCTCCACTTGTTGTACTTTGTCGCCAGATTATCAGCAGCAAGATCCAAACATCCTATCCTTTCTAGGAACCTGGGCTGACCAGATGCATTTCCACAAAGAGCGCCTAGCATCTCCAGTGTTGCTGGTGCTCTGCGTAACTGAGCTTTCGTGAGCAAGGTTATAGGCCAGCTTATAAGCACTCCTTACTGAGAAAATTCCTGATTTTTCAAAGTTCCAAGCAGCAAAATCTCTGCAAAGTTTTGTTGGTAGTTTTATGCTCAAAACATGCTCACCATCGTGAGGGAGGAAAGTTTCTTTTAGAAGCTCATTCCATTTATTGTCATGTGCCAACAGACATTTTACCTTTATAGAACTTTGCTTATTTCAGCTAGAGTGTCCAAACATGAAGCCATAAATTATCATGATCTGTTAATTTTCGTAGGTGGTTCTGTGCTTGTGCATACGTATATAAATACAAATTTCAGGCATATTGTTTGGATTATCTTTTTTTTCTATCATTTCAGCCCTCCAATCCATTCTCAAATAATTTTCATATGTGTCTGATGTAGGGGTCCCTACGCTGATCGGGCTCTCAGAACACGACTTCGATACTGGATGCATCGCCAAGTTCCGCTCCACGCAGTCGCACACTGTTGTGGCGCATGTATAATTACCATCGGAACCCATGGCCATAATATGTTTATCCTATTAATCTACTGAAATGAATTTTTCGCAACAAGTGTCAGAATTTTTGTTACTTGAAAGCCAGGTTGCGGCGAAAAATGAAACAGTCTACCGAAAAAAATCGGCCGTGTCGACGAGAAGCTTAGGAAACATGGGGTTTGACTCGAAATATTTTATTTGTTTTCTTGTCGCTTAACTTGGGAAGCAGGGGGTTCAACTCAAAATATTTTTTTCACAAAATATTCACAAGTTCTCAATTGTTTATTTTTAGCATTGTAAATCGTTTTAGGATGCTTGTTTTAATAATGCACGTATTATGGGAAAATGGGCAGATGATAACTGTCGCGGTGGTGGCTGGAACGGCTGCTCTACACTGACGGTATCCACGCCACTTTCCCTGCTGAGCTGAACAAGAAGTGAAGAAGCAAGAGCTCACATTTGTCGGTGGTTCTTTTTCTGTTAATGCTCCACTCAATTAGTTCGTAATATAATCTGACAATTCTGTATACATTCCCATTCATCATTATCAGAAGTAGAAGAATAGAATTTTTAGTTTCTCTTTTGTTTTCAGTGATATATAGGAGAAGCAAGTTCCAATTGTTCTTTGTTCTTTTGGCTGTCGCTTGTAATCTTTGTTCCGGTTCAGAAATAAAAGACTATTTAATCTATCCTTCATGTATTATAATTTATTTTCATCTTTGTTCAGGCCTACACCCCATATTTTCAGAATTTGTTCAATTATGCATTTCAATAATGATTTTTTTTCAGAATATGTTCAATTATGCACTTCAGTCAGAAATAAAATGAGCTGCTTCCTACGGTATGCTGTTGCTGTGCTTCATAAAACCTAAATTCAGTAGGCGTTGTACAAGAGGTCTCAAGATTTCGTAGGTTCGTCACTACTATCAACGGTTTTCTTTGACTTCATGATGTTTGCCTATTAGCTAGAAATGAAACTATTGTAGCAATCTATGACAGGTTAGTCTTCTATGATTAAGGAGAACTGTTCTATTTTCCTTTTGGGTTATGCTTTATAATGCAGATTGGCAAATGTGTATATGGCAAACTTCGAAGTGATTCCTGCCTGACAAAATTGGCGGCATACATGAATACAAAAATGAAAGTTGTCTTTGAACTAGGGAGCCTAAGCAAAGGGTTTACACTGTAAATCCATTCGATCAAATGTCACTTAAAGTTTCTTGTTCTCTTGGCTCAATGCATCAAAATGTTCGAATATTTGTTGTGCATAATGTTTATATGCGCGACGAAAAAAAATTAAGGACGTGTTTGGTTCAGGAATATCTAACGTAACTAGGTTACAGAGGTGCCTGATTTCTTTAAAATGTGTTTGGTTTGGACGTTCCTTCCGTAAATAAATTCCGCCCGTACTTGAGGCCGATAACGCTCGCAACCCCACGGTAACAGATCGCGTTACCGGCCTATACAAGTCTCTCCCTACTCGATCTAGATCCAGTCTCCTCTTCCCGCCGACCTGGTCCCGCCACCGGAGCTGTCGCGGCTGTCGCCGGGAAAGGTACAACGGCAGCCTTCTGAACATGACGGCACTGCTTGCGGCAGCTTCTCTTCTTCCATTCTTTAATACCAAATCAGTGCAACCGCGGCCACGCGAGCGGCCGGACGCGTGCGTGGTGGTACACATTTGCGGCGGCGCGGCCAAATCTGGTCGCACCGAGTTCTTGGAGGTGGTGGTGTAGTCGTGGATGCTAGGGCGGCGCGATCAGCTAGCGTTTGGGATCTGGCGACAGGCTCCCACTCGACGGACGCGTAGGACCTGCCACACGGCGCGGACGCCGTCTGGAACACCTTGCTGGCTTCATCCCAAGCAGGCGGCCTTAGCTAGCGTCTGCGGAGGTGGACGGCCCCGGTCCTGCGTGGCGTGCAGCTCGTCCTCGTCCGCGAGGTTGTCTTGGCGCAAGCTTCACGCCGTCCGTCGAAGTGGATTTGGCTCGACGGCCATACCGGAGATGGCTCCAGATCCGCGCGCTGGCATGGTTGACGGCATGGAGCGCGGAGCTCTGCCTCGACGACATGCTCATGCTCGGCCACTCCATGTGCAACGCGCGCCCTCTCTGGTTTCCTCAGCAAGTGCTACAATAACATACAAGAACAAGCAGGATTGAGCACGACCAGTACTTGTGTTACCATGCTGAAAATTCTCAACCAAATAGTCGTAAGCGACTTATTTACATTACAGAAGCTTACCAAACAGAATTGTAGTTTTCCGTTCCACCCACGATACCATCATGTAATCTGATTGCATTACCGTTACTGTTACCATTTTTGAACCAAACACGTCCTAATGTCCCGTGGCAACGCACGGGCATTCAACTAGTTTTTTCAACATAGGGCTCAGGAATAACAGGATTAACAGCATGCGCTTCTATATTAATAGCAAAATCATCACTAGGATTCCTTCTAAGCTCAGGTGAAATAGCAGGAGTAACTAGATTTTTATCAGGAGTTTTAGTGTTTGCAATATTTTTAGCTTTAGCAATAGTAGCACCTAAGGACCGAGAGAACCACTCTCATGAAGCACAGTAGAAGCATCCTCAAAAGTATCAGAAGTATTTTCAGATTCAGCAGAAGTAGCACGTGTAGGATGTGTATGTGGTGGTGTAAGCAGGTTACTCATAACAGACCGTGAATCAAGAGTAACAGAGGTGTTCAGAGTTGTACCTCTTCTTTTAGTGGATGGTAATATAGGAAACTTTCCATCACGAGTCTTACCCATGATGAATGATTGGCGGTAGATAATAGTACTCTCCGGTGAGCTCGCAAATAAAGCTATGCTCCCAGGGAACGGCGCCAGAAAATTGTCTTGATAACCCACAAGTATAAGGGAGGACGACAGTCTTTGAGGGAAGTAAAACCCAAATTTATTGATTCGACACAAGGGGAGCCAAAGAATATTTGTGAGCCTTAACAAGTGAGTTGTCAATTCACCTGCACCTGAAAGTGGACTTGTTCGCCGTGGTTTATCAGTAGTAACAGTTTTATAGTAGCAGTAGTAGTGAAATAATAGCAGTAGTGAAATGAAAACAACAACAGTAGTGTTTGAAGGAAACAGCAGGATTAAATACTGTAGGCATACGGATAGATGAACGGGCGTTGCATGGATAAGATAGTTCATATAATAATCAATACATGGGCATTGCAGATAAATAAGATAAAGCATCCAAGCACAAGGTAACCATAGGCATGTGTTCCGTAAATAGTCGTACGTACTCGCAATGAGAACTTGCACAACATCTTTTGTCCTACCAGCCCGTTTTCAGTGGGGCCTGAAGGAAACTACTGGTAATTCAGGTGTTCCTTTTAATAGAACACCGGAGCAAAGAATTAACACTCCATGAACACATGTGATCCTCACATCACAGCCATCCCCTCCGGTTGTCCCAATTTCTGTCTCTTCGGGGCCTCGGGTTCCGGAAAACGATATGTGTAAACAACTTGCAGGTATGATCAAGAAACAATAATTATCATCGTGATTCAATAACATGTTCAGATCTAAGATCATGGCACTCGGGCCCAAAGTGAAAAGCATTAAGCATAAAAAGTTGCAACAATGTCAATAGCACTAATAGAGGGTACTGTTGGAACGCGTAGAGATAAACAAAACTTTTCCTACGCGGTACTTCCAAGATCTAGCCGAGGTAGAAGGCCACGATGATTACCACTAGACGCGCGGTTGCGGATTATCGATGAAGCGCGTCGGGGCAGTGCAGTCCACGATCCGATCCAGCCGATCCGATCCCGCGAACGTCGAAGTGCTGAACGTACAACACCTCTGTCGGTATCCACACGTACGAGGAGGAGCTCCGACGGCGGACTGCTAGGTCCGGTGCGATTGCTGGACTAAGTGGGGCTAGGGTTCCCAACGCATGGGAGTGGACTAACGTGCCCGCTGGGCAACCTGCGCCCCACTTTATATAGCGAATGGTAGTGGGATTCACAACACTTGTGGCCCATTCCCTCTGTGAGTCCGACTCACAAACTCAGTCCATTTCCGGTTCGGGTCCAACCCGACCAATATTGCTCCCGCTCTTAAGTGTGCGACCCTGCAAGCTCATGGCGACTTGGACACGATTGGAGTCCAACCCCCAATCGATCAATCGGTAGCGGCTCCTAGTAGAACGTGCCGACTCCCAAGTCCCATTGAGTCTTGACGACATACCTTTCAATGTGATATTCAACTTAGTCCCTTTTGCCTCACGATATACCTTGTCGAACTATAGGCGATTTATCATCATCCCTTAAATAGCTCAACTCTCTTCTCGGTCCGTGATATATGATTCATCTGACTAACTCTTAGTCAACAGACACAGTTAACACTTAACTGAGTCGCGCATGGCCATGCTTCCTGAATCATATCACTCGAGAGGGCCCAGAGAATATCTCTCCATTCGGAGAGGTAAAATCCCATCTTGATTATCCACATCACGCAGCTTGCTTCTCATTCGACCCGAACTCTGCCTTTATAGCTGCCTTGTCACAAAGCAGCGTTTAACAGAACCTAAGTCGGTGATCCACAACTCGGATTGTGCGACAACCTCAGGTCTAAGGATTACATTGATTGAGACATGCAAATGACGACTTGCTCGTTGCATCTCAATGTGGGTCAGTCTGACTTGCTAAACTCTTTAGCCAAGTCCGTGAACGTTGGAATGGCATCACCATGCCCATGACAAATGGAACGGTGTCATCAGCCAACACTCACATTAATCTAGGGTGTGTGTCCAGCACAACCTTAACGACCAAGGACAATTAGTATGAACAACATGAATACATAGTTCCACAATCGAATCACATATTCAATGACATATATCAGATGTTCAAACCAAAAGACAACTTAATAACTTTATGAATACATTGGGAATTACATCATACATGATTGCCTCTAGGGCATATTCCCAACAGTCTCCCACTTGCACTAGAGTCAATCATCTTGGCATCATATGCCTAGGCATCTAATGTCCATACCTCTCGTGTGCGCCTCATGCTTAGGCTATGGTAGCGCGTTTGTCAACGGATCTGCAATGTTTGCATCCTTGTGTACTTTGCATAACTTGATATCACCTTGTTCGACAAACTGGCGAATGAGGTGGTACCGCATGAGTATATGTTTGTTCTTCTGGTGTTGTCTAGGTTCCTTGGCTTGTGCGATAGCACCATTGCTGTCACAATATACGTCCAAAGGATTGGACGCGCCCTGAACCACACCAAGATCTATCAGGAGATTCCCGATCCAAACAACTTCCTTTGCCGCATCTGAGGCAGCAATATACTCAGCCTCTGTTGTAGATGCAGACACCGTATCTTGCTTGGAACTCTTCCAGCTCACAGTTCCTCCGTTCATTACGAACACGTATCCAGATTGCGAACGAGAATCATCTGAGTCGGTGAGATAACTCGCATCCGTGTAACCCTTTACACTGAATTCCTCATCACCTCCATAAACTAGGAACATTTCCTTAGTATTTCTCAAATACTTAAGGATATTTTTAACTGCTGCCCAGTGGGCTTCGCCAGGGTCGGCCTGGTATCTGCTCGTAACACTGAGAGCATAGGAAACATCTGGCCTAGTACAAATCATGGCATACATGATGGATCCGATTGCCGAAGCATACGGGATCACACTCATCCGACTTTGCTCAACAGTCGTCGAAGGACACTGAGTCTTGCTAAGTTTTATACCATGGGACGGCAAGAATCCCTTCTTGGACTCTTCCATTTTGAATTTCTTCAAAACTTTGTCCAGATATGTACTCTGACTCAATCCAATGAGCCGCCTTGATCTATCTCTATAGATCCTGATTCCTAATATGTAAGTTGCCTCACCCAAATACTTCATTGAGAAACTCGTTTCCAATGACTCTTTGGTTTCTTGCAACATCATGACATCATTTTCAATCAGTAATATGTCATCCACATATAAGATTAGAAAATTTACTTTGCTCCCACTAAACTTCTTGTATAAACAAGAATCATGATCGCTCTTGATGAAGCCAATCGATTTGACTACCTCATCAAAGCGAATGTTCCAACTCCGAAATGCTTGCTTCAACCCATAAATGGATTTCTGAAGTCTGCATACTTTGTCAGCGTTAGCTGGATTGACAAAACCTTCGGGCTGTATCATATACACGTCCTCAGTTAAATTTCCATTAAGGAAAGCCGTCTTGACATCCATCTGCCATATCTCATAGTCGAAATAGGCTGCTATGGCTAACATGATCCGAATTGATTTAAGCATCGCTAGGGGCTAGAAGGTCTCGTCATAGTCAACTCCTTGAACCTGTCGGACCACCTTCGCGACAAGTCGTGCTTTATAGATGGAAATATTTCCATCCATATCAATTTTCTTCTTAAAGACCCATTTGCACTCGACGGGTCTTGCACCGTCAGGCAGATCAACCAAATTCCAAACTTGGTTTTCATCCATGGACTTTAACTCGGATCTCATGGCTCCAAGCCATGAATCGGAATCAGATCCCACCATCGCTTCCGAATAAGTTGCCGGCTCATTACTGTCTAACAGTAAAATATCACGAGCATTTTGTAATCTGGCAGATCTCCGTGGTTTAGGTGCTGTTACCGGTGTAGGAACCACGATCGTCTCAGCCTCCAAGGCGCTCGTCGACTCGCCCCTCGCCGGTTCCTCTCGAATTTCTTCGAGTTGCACTGTGCTCCCACTGACTTCCCGACTGAGAAACTCTTTCTCAAGGAAGATACCATTCGGGGCGACAAACACTTTGCCCTCTTCCCGGTTGTAGAAGTAGTACCCCAAGGTTTCCCTCGGATACCCCACGAAAATACACTTATCCGACTTGGGTGTGAGCTTGTCCGACTGAAGTCGCTTGACAAATGCTTCACGACCCCAAATCTTAAGAAAAGACAAACTTGGCTTTTTTCCAGTCCACATCTCATGCGGTGTCTTCTCTACTGACTTTGATGGTACTCTGTTTAGTGTGAACGCTGCAGTTTCTAGACAATAACCCCAAAATGATAAAGGTAGATCTGTCCGACTCATCATTGATCGTACCATGTCCAACAAGGTCTGATTTCTCCATTTCGATACACCGTTTCTCTGCGGTGTACCCGGCGGAGTGAGTTGAGGAACTATTCCACAACTCTTTAATTAGATGGTCATCAAACTCATGGCTCATGTACTCGCCTCCATGGTCCGACCATAGAAACTTTATTTTCTTGCCGAGCTGATTCTGTACCTCACTCTGAAATTCCTTGAACTTTTCAAAGGCTTCCGAGTTGTGTTTCATTAAATAGATATATCCATACCTACTCAAATCATCAGTGAAGGTAATGAAGTACTCACAACCACCTCTGGCTGTCGTGCTCATTGGACCACATACATCACTATGTATTAGTTCTAACAAGTCGGACGCCCTTTCACAACTCCTTGCAAAAGGTGTCTTGGTCATTTTGCCTAGTAGGCATGATTTGACTGTCTCGAACGACTCTAAGTCGAACGAAGTTAGAAGTCCATCATCATGGAGCTTCTTCATGCGCTTCCAACTTATATGAACAAGCCGACAATGCCAAAAGTAAGTCATATTCAGATCATTTGGTTTCAACCTTTTAACATTTATGTTATAGACCGATTCACCATCAAGATTCAAAATAAATAACCCGTTCTGAACGGGTGCAAAGCCATGAAACATATCATTCATATATAAATAAAAACCATTATTCTTAATATTCGACTCATAACCTTGTCCTCAAACATGAGGCGGAAATATTGTTTCGACTAAGCACTGGAACATAATAATAATTATTTAATTCCATTAAAAATCCTGAAGGTAAATGAAGTTGCATCGTGCCGACTTCCAACGTAGCGACTCTCGCCTTGTTGCCGACCCGAATATCAACCTCTCCTCTTGCCACGCTCCTAGTTCTTACCAGTCCCTGCAACGAGTTGCATATGTGAATAACTGATCCGGTATCATATACCCAAGAACTATTAGGCGCATCAGCAAGATAAATGTCTATAACATTGCACACAAGCGTATCTGAGTTGGAAGTCACACCTCCACTCTTGGCTCTGTCAGCCAAATACTTGGTGCAGTTCCTCTTCCAGTGGCCATCCTGCTTGCAATAGAAGCAATTGTCTCCAGCTGTAGGAGAAGGCTTAGTCTTTGAGGAAGGGCTCTGGACAGGGCCATGGGCGTTGCCTCCTGACTTATCCTTCTTCTTCTTAGTCCAATAACTCTTCTTGAACTTAGCCTTATTCTGCACCATCAACACTTGACTGGCGCCTTTCTTTAGATCAGCCTCTGTCGTTTTGAGCATCCCATGTAATTCAGGGATACTCTTATCCATACCATGCATATGGTAGTTCGAGATGAACGGACCATACGCACTAGGAAGAGAGTTCAGAATTATATCAGTAGCGAACTCTTCGTTAATTGGGAAGCCCAGCCGATCCAGAGACTGTATGTAACCAATCATCTTGATTACATGCGGACTCAGTGGATCGCCATCTTTCAGCTTACAACCCAGCAAAGCTTGAGAGACTTGATACCTCTCGGTCTTTTCCTGAGCCCGGAACATACTTTTGAGGCTTTCGATCATATCATAGGCCTCAACATTCTCGAACTGCTGCTGCAAGTCCGGTTCCATGTGTGCAAGCATAAGACAGCTAATTTCCGTAGACTCATCTCTAGTCTTACAGTAGGCATTCATGACTGCGACAGTCGCATCGTCATCTGGCTCTTCTGGAAGTGGAGTTTCTAGAACATGTTCTTTCTTGTCATGCTTGAGGACTATCCTCAGATAACGGTACCAGTTGGTGAAATTAGTTCCATTAAGTTTATCTTTCTCTAGGATTGACCTCAACGCAAAAGTGGACAACTGAGGAAGGTTGCTAGGTGCCATCTACAACAGAAAATATGCAAAAACACTTAAGACATGTATTCATAAAAGAGCAGGCATATTAAACGCTTTAATACTTATGCTCCCACTAGAACCAACACCCCTCCGATGGTTGCTAAGTGATTCAAGATCCTAAATAAGCAAGTCGAGTAGTGAGCTTTAGCATCACCGCTAGCCGTCAAGTGATCTAGGTAGGCAACACCTTGCCAATCGTATCCCTATACGACTCATGTTAGTTGGGTGGCATCACATGCCCCGGCTCCCAACATACCTCGCCCCGAGCCCCACAACCGTTGTGATGGACTCGTCTAGGTTACCAAGTGTTTCTGCTTGTAAGAGTCTGACTCAAACCCACCTAACCGGAAAGAATTGGTAGCACCTCAATTTTATGAGCCCACTACCAAGAATGTTCGACTTGTGATGGTGCAGCACTGGTGGGGCGACCGACTAGACCTTCTTTGAGGGATTAAAATCTACCAACTATCTAAATAGAGGTAAATAGAGACATAACAATAACACAAATAAAGCAATTATAATGTGAAATGGTATGGCTCTCTTCATGGTGATCTCCATCTCCACGAAGCTTGTAAGTCGACTCGTGCAACCTCTTGTCACGTGCCATCTTACTCCATGTAGCCGACTTGTACGTCGACTTGCATGTCTTCCGGATTCTCCAACAAGCTACACTAGCTAGTAAATGAAAAATTACATAGAGAATCCGACACGCATGCCGTTATACAATAAAATGACAGCACCTAGGCTCCAGCCGGCTGACAAGAAACATGATACGCAGATCATGTATGGATTACACACATCACATACACATAAGCCATACCATTCACAACTTCCTGCAAAAACAAGTTATGCATAGATACGATATCTACCGGCGTTGTGAAACTCGCAACGACATCTAAGGCGCTACGACAGGGCGAAGCCGGCGGTCTCTCGCGGGTGCGGGCAGCGCCCGACGATTTCGGAAAACGCAGATCTCATCTACATTCCGAACATGGATTTCTTCATCGGATAAAACGATTTTACCCAAATCTGATCCGTATTGCGATTCGATCAAACTCTTTGATCTTCGATCACCGCAACTGGATTTATGTGTCACGGTATACCCCGATGGCGGAAACCGACCGGTAGGGGTAAGTTGTTCCACGACCTTAGCAGTATGATCACGGAAACCTGATCATCCATTAACCCCGAGTACGATTGATCCAATCAACCTTGTACAAAACCGATCTATCTCATAGACCGACCACCAGAACAGCAATTAGATCACATCTAACGCTAACTACATATCACATATGTACGGATCTCGGGCCTAATACCAGAAACTACCGCTCTGATACCACTGTTGGAACACGTAGAGATAAACAAAACTTTTCCTACGCGGTACTTCCAAGATCTAGCCGAGGTAGAAGGCCACGATGATTACCACTAGACGCGCGGTTGTGGATTATCGATGAAGCGCGTCGAGGCAGTGCAGTCCACGATCCGATCCAGCCGATCCGATCCCGCGAACGTCGAAGTGTTGAACGTACAACACCTCTGCCGGTATCCACACGTACGAGGAGGAGCTCCGACGGCGGACTGCTAGGTCCGGTGCGACGGCTGGACTGAGTGGGGCTAGGGTTCCCAACGCATGGGAGTGGACTAACGTGCCCGCTGGGCAACCTGCGCCCCTCTTTATATAGCGAATGGTAGTGGGCTTCCCAACTCCCAATCGATCAATCGGTAGCGGCTCCTAGCAGAACGTGCCGACTCCCAAGTCCCATTGAGTCATGACGACATACCTTTCAATGTGATATTCATCTTAGTCCCTTTTGTCTCACGATATACCTTGTCGAACTATAGGCGATTTATCGTCATCCCTTAAATAGCTCAACTCTCTTCTCGGTCTGTGATATATGATTCATCTGACTAACTCTTAGTCAATAGACACAGTTAACACTTAACTGCGTTGCGCATGGACATGCTTCCTGAATCATATCACTCGAGAGGGCCCACAGAATATCTGTCCATTCGGAGGGGGAAAATCCCATCTTGATTATCCACATCACGCAGCTTGCTTCTCATTCGACCCGAACTCTGCCTTTATAGCTGCCTTGTCACAAAGCAGCGTTTAACAGAAGCTAAGTCGGTGATCCACAACTCGGATTGTGCGACAACCTCAGGTCTAAAGATTACATTGATTGAGACATGCAAATGACGACTTGCTCATTGCATCTCAATGTGGGTTAGTCCGACTTGCTAAACTCTTTAGCCAAGTCCGTGAACATTGGAATGGCATCACCATGCCCATGACAAGTGGAACCGTGTCATCAGCCAACACTCACATTAGTCTAGGGTGTGTGTCCAACACAACCTTAACGACCCAGGACAATTAGTATGAACAAAATGAATACATAGTTCCACAATCGAATCACATATTCAATGACATATATCAGATGTTCAAACCAAAGGACAACTTAATAACTTTATGAATACATTGGGAATTACATCATACATGATTGCCTCTAGGGCATATTCCCAACAGATACTAGGCATTATGCCCAAACAATCACGTCATTATTACATGAACAATTTCATCCTATCCCTACCACGCCCTTCATCCTACAACGGGGGAATTACTCACACATGGATGGGGGAAACATGGATGGTCGATGGAGAGGCCTTGGTGATGATGATGGCGATGATCTCCTTCAATTCCCCGTTTCGGCAGGGTGCCAGAACGGAGTTTCTAAACCCCGATAAAGGATTCGCGATGGCGGCGGAGCTACGAACTTCTTTCTGGAAAACGATCGAACCCCCTCGGGTTTTAGGTTTCGAGGCATATGTAGTCGAAAGGAGAGTCCGAGGGGTGCCGGTGGTGGGCTCACCAAGCCTAGGCGCGGGTCCCACCTTGGCCTCGCCTGGGGGTGGTGAGGGCACCCCCTTGCCCCTCTCCGACTCATCTTCTGGCCCCGGGAGTCTTCGGGTAAAATATGCACTTTCCTTCGTTTCCAGGGATTTTTCCTAAAAGTTGATTTTCTGTGCAAAAACGAGACACCAAAGTAATTCTGCTGAAAACATCGTTAGTCCGTGTTAGTTGCATTCAAAACACACAAGTTTAGAGGGAAAACATCGGCAAAGTGTTCGGAAAAGTATATACGTTTTTGACGTATCACTCCCTAAAAAAGTAGATGCAAGTCGGATTGAACAATATAGATCTATTTGTTTATTAAATGTCAGCTTTAAGATCTTCACTATGGTGGGTACCAATAGAATAACTTCTATTTCCAGTAGAGTTATTCGACCAACACAATCAACATTTATTACCGGTGGAAATATTCTTGACGGTGTAGTTGTCTTACATGAAACGGTTCATGAATTGAGAAGGAAAAGCATGGATGGGGTGCTTTTTAATATTGATTTCGAGAAGGCTTATGAAAAGGTTAATTGGTCTTTTCTCCAATAAGTTTTGAGGATGAAAGGTTTCTCTTCTTCATGGTGCCAATGGATTGTGACTTTTGTCCAGGGAGGTAGTGTTGGGATAAAGGTAAATGATGATATCAGCCATTATTTACAGACTCTCAGAGGATTAAGGCAGGAAGATCCGTTATCTCCTATCCTTTTTAATCTAGTGGCTGATATGTTGGCAATCTTGATTGAGCGTGCTAAACAAGATGGCCAAGTAGGAGGGTTGATACCACATCTTTTCGATGGTGGGGTATCAATTCTTCAATATGCCGATGACACAATTTTATTCCTAGAGCATGACCTTGAAAAGGCTCTTAATATGAAACTCATTCTTGCGATGTTTGAGCAGCTCTCAGGATTGAAGATTAATTTTCACAAGACTGAAATATATTGTTTTGGCAAAGCAAAAGTGGCCCAAGATGAATATCGTCTCATCTTTGGTTGTGAGGTGGGGGAGATTTTGGAGAATCGGCGAGAATTATGGCTGCATTTGGTCGAGAGATTAATGAGCGTATCTCTATCAAATGAGAATGATTCTTTTGTACGGCATCGATCGACATATGGGATGTTTTCTGTTATGTCGTTTTATGCCGATTTGCTCCATGGATCCATGGTATTTTTACGTAAGTACTTATGGAAATTAAAGATACCACTAAATATTAAAATATTTTTGTGGTTTCTTAATAGAAAAGCGATTTTAACAAAAGATAATTTTATTAAAAGAAAATGGAATGGGTCTAAAACAAGTGTTTTTGCGACAAAGAAAATTGTAGTACACACATGTGGCAAGAAAGAAGTCGAGACCGATCTAGTTACAACTAGATCATGGACTAGACCTTGAAGCAACCATGCATGCATTCCAAAAAATAGGTGCACGCACGTGTATATATACTCGGTCTAGTCCTTTCTATCCATATATGCCATCCTGAAGACTGCGGATGTGTATATTCCTGCAGTAGTACAAGGTAAGGTCGCAGTCTCGTAGAACATTTGGAACCTGCAGGCGACAAAACATTGCCATATTGCTGTTCTTGTAGTGGAATCAAGGAAATTGTAGTACACACATGTGGTAAGAAAGAAGTCGAGATAGATTAGGCGATGCATGCCTTATGTCTCAGTATTTATTACCTTACCGTGCGAGGGACTAGACCTTGAACAAAACGTTGCAGTCAGCTTCCAGAAACAACCATGCATTCCAAAAATGCATGCACGAACGTGTATATATACACGAGGGCGTGCGTGCAATGCCAACGTGTGCAGCAATAGCGAGGCAATCATCAACAATGTCTGGCCAATACGAGTACAACGTGCAAGTCCGAGCGGCTCCAAGGCCGGAGGCTGACGAAATCGAAGGCGATGTACGGGTCACGGTCCCCGGCCCCGGTCGCCACCGTGGACCCTCAACCGACGAGGACGAGCGTCCCCATGGCCGGACGATGGACGTACAGCTGCTCTACAGGAACGTGTCGGCAAGGGAGAGGTCTGCGGCCGACGCGCTTGTCTCCCTGCAAGGCGACGATGACGAGTGAACGCAATGCAATTCATGCATGGATGCTATATATGCACGTTAACTAGTTAGAAATATATTTGTCTTCAGTTTGCTTCTGTTAGTTTACTACTTTCTCGCTACCTTTACCTAGAGAATCATGTTTTTGGATCTGTTTTTGAAAATATTCGATCGCTATTAGCTTGTCAATGATCAGCCTTTCATGCTTATTACTACTCTAATGATGTCTTCTTTACGACTATAAGCTTGTACTGGAACTGGTCCGTCCGCACATCCACGCCCGCAATGAATCGTGTCCACATCGAATCAATTCGTGTTCTCTCGAACCGCTTCGGGGCAGACTGGCGGTTTCCTCTACTCCATCTCCATGGTGGATGAAGAAGCAGAGGAGTCGATCTGATGATTGCCTTGAAAAACCTCGTTTGGACCTCAACTGTTTCCAGTCACAACGGTGGTGGTGGAGGGCTGGGACGCTGGAGGAGGTCATTCACCCAGGCCATCGATTGGCCTCCCATAATGTCTTGGTCTTCCCAACATAACAAGTCTCTACTTTTATTTTTATGTATGAAACCAGACAGATACCAACTACGTCCTCCCATCCCCACTCCCACCAGATTTATCTCGAGGCGAACAAATTGTGAGATCACAGCAGGAAATAATTTGAGTGAAAAAACAAATAAGAAACATAAGTTTGGACGATGACGAGTGTCTCCCGGCAAGGGAGAGGTCTGCGGCCGACGTGCTTGTCTCACTGCAAGAAGACGATGACGAGTGAACACAATGCAATTCATGCATGAATGCTATGCACGTTAATTAGAAATATATGTCTTCAGTTAGCTTATGTTAGTTTACTACTATCTGGCTCGCTTTACCTAGAATGATGTTTTTGGATCTGTTATCGTTGGTCTATGAAAATATTTGAATGCTATTTGCTTGTAACCGATCAGTCTTTCATGCTTATTACTACTCTAATGATGTCTTCCGACGTTCGGTTGAGTGGAACAAGATAAATACTCTGGATAACTGAGATAGAGGGAGTAACATATTTGGATCCGAAATCGCTTTCTCACGCGCGTGTAGCTTCTCCTGCTCTCTCTATTCCCTTTTCTAACGTAGGGACCATCTATCATTTTTCATTTTGATTTTTCCGTTTCACATGCATGGAAGGTTGAGCATGTCAATTTCTGTTTCTCCTAATCTACCGCATGCACATGCATGGAAGGAGTCCACCGGTCCATTCCTTTTTCCTTTGTGTACATTGTCGCTTCTATGCTTTTGCTTCATATCGTTCCTCTCTTCTCCTTTTCTTTTCCAGGCTTACTAATAAAGGATGAAAGGAATACTTTTCATTCCGCAAACATTTTTTAGAACTTGCGAAACTTTTTAAACTTATGAACGTCGAACCCGTGGACAATACTTTGGATGTCAACTTTTCTCTCGAAATCGTAGACCTCTCTTCCCTATTTATTTGTGTTATGGAACATATATTTTCTAGGAAAATGCATGTTCTCAATATGATGCGATTCCTTTTACGTGCCAGAACAAAAATAATGGTTTTTTTCTCGCGAAACAATATCCCATATAATATTTCAATTCATTTTTGGCAGTTGTTTTTTATAGAAACGCGTATTTCTTATGAAAAAATTTATTTTTCTTAGGACAAATTTATTTTGAATTCCCTTTTACGTCCGGTAGTTTTTCAGCGGAACAATAAAGGGTGGGAAAAACACTTTCTACAAGTATTAAAAATATGAACAATATATAACCTACTTTCTACTAGTATGGACATGAGACCTCTTGTTTGATTGGTAACTTCCTCACTAGGTGTTTCATTACATATTCTGCTAGTGTTTAGTATGCTTACTAGTTTTCTACATGCTTGGTAACATGTTTATAAGTTTTATGATTGATAACTTTCTTACTAAGTACTTGGTGACGTATTCTACTAGTTTTATCCTCGTAACTTGTGTGGTAGATACTTGTTAACATATTTACTAGTTTCAAGATTGGTAAATTTCTCGTTAGGAGGTTGGTAAAATAA
Organism: Alopecurus myosuroides; assembly: GCA_028641055.1. Taxonomy (NCBI): domain Eukaryota; kingdom Viridiplantae; phylum Streptophyta; class Magnoliopsida; order Poales; family Poaceae; genus Alopecurus; species Alopecurus myosuroides. The sequence continues at coordinate 30,059,386 of CM054058.1, forward strand.
TCTATTAGTTTTTTTGACTGATAATTTTTGATCTAGATACCTATTAACATATTTATTAGTTTTAAGATTGATAAGTTCCTTATTAGGTGCTTGATAACATATTCTACTAGTTTTTAGCGTGCTAGCTTATGTGCTATACATACTTTGTAACATCTTTACTAATTTTAAAATTGATAATTTTCATGATATATGCTTGATAAATTTTCTATTAGTTTTATCCTAGTAACTTAAGTCCTAGATACTTGATAATATCTTTGTAATATTGGTAAATTTCTTACTAGGTGATTGGTAACATATTCTACTAGTTGATAACCTTTCAAGAATGTTTTATCAAGAGTGATGTATGGAAACTACCAAACTAAAAAACATTTAGCAATTTTATCAACTAGGATGTATGAAAATTACCAGCCTAACAACTTTTTAAGAATGTCAAGTGTGATGAATGGAAATCACCAACCTAAAAACCTTTTAAGAATGTTATCAACTGGGATGTATGCAAATTTCCAACCTAAAAACCTTTTAAGAATATTATCAAGTGCTTTGAATTAAAATTACCAACCTAAAAACCTTTTTTTAAGAATGTTATGAAGTCTGATGAATGGAAATCACCAACCTAAAAACCTTTAAGAATGTTATGAAGGGGGATTAATAAAAATTACCAACCTAAATACATTCTTCAAAAGGTTATCAAGTGTGATGAATTAAACTTACCAAACTAAACACTTTTTAAAATGTTATCAATTGGGATGTATTAAAATTACCAATCTTAAAACATTTTGAGAATGTTATTAAGTGCGATGAATGAAATTACCAGCCTAAAAACATTCTAAGAATGTTATCAAGTGCGATGAATAAAAATTACCAACAGAAAAACCTCTTTTAAGAATGTTATCAAGTGTGATGAATGGAAATCACCAACCTAAAAACCATTTTTTAATAATATTATGAAGAGGGCTTAATAAAAATTACCAAACTAAAAAACTTCTTCAAAAGGTTATCAGATGTCATGAATTAAAATTACCAACCAATTTTTTTTTAAGAATGTTATCAAGTGTGATGAATGAAAAACTACCAAAGTAAAAACTTTTCAAGAATATTATCAAGTGTTATGAATGAAAACTACCAACCTAAAAACCTATTTTTTGAGGATGTTATCAAGTGTGATGAATGACAATTACCAACCTAAAAACCTTTTTTGAGAATGATATCAAGTGTCATGAATGACAATTACCAACCTAAAAACCTTTTTTTAGAATGTTATCAAGTATGATGAATGAAAATCACCAACCTAAAATCCTTTTTTAAAGGTTATCATGTGTGATGTATGAAAATTACCTACCTAAAAAGCTATCAAGGATGTTATCAAGCGTGATGAATGAAAATTACCAATCTAAAAACCTTTCTTGAGAATGTTTATCAAGGGTGATGAATGAAAACTACGAAAGTAAAAACTTTCAAGAAATATTATCAAGTGTCATATATGAAAATCACCAACCTAAAAACTTTATATGAATGTTATCAACTGTGATGTGTGAAAATCACCAACCTAAAACTTTTTCAAGAATGTTTTATCAAGGGTTATGAATGAAAACTACCAAACTAAAAAACATTTAACAATGTTATCAACTAGGATGTATGAAAATTACCAACCTAAAAACCTTTTAAGAATATTTATCAAGTTTGATGAATGAAAATTAGCATCCCAAAAACTTTTTAAGAATGTTATCAATTTTGATGAATTGAAATCACCAAGTTAAAAAACATTTTAAGAATGTTATCAACTGGGATGTATGCAAATTTCCAACCTAAAAACCTTTTAAGAATGTTATCAAGTGCGATGAATTAAAATTACTAACCTAAAAACCTTTTTAAGAATGTTATCAAGTCTGATGAATGGAAATCACCAACCTAAAAACATTCATCGCCCAGAACGACAAAAGTCTTTGGTTGTTCTTATTGAGTATCTCCCAAAACGATGCGCCAGCGACCCTCTACTCCCGTCATGAAACCTGTTGTTTTCTTTTACAGACCCGTCAAAGGTTGGATCCCATCTACATTGGGGGGGGGGGGTGAAAGATGAATCTTTATACAGTGGGAATGGGCCGGTGCCGTTGCAAGGAGTCACGCACTTATCAGAGACATCCAATAATTTACACAATAATTATTTTTTTCTGCACAAGATGTTGGTAATTTTTCTACTAGATTTACAGTCTTTTGGACTAGTTGGAAGTGGAAAAAATTTATACTAGTTGGAAGTGGAATTTTTTCTACTAGTTGGAAGTTTATTTTTTCTACTAGACAGTGGGAATTTTCATACTAGCTGGAAGTGAAGAAAATTATACTAGATGGAAGTGGAATTACTATACCAAAATGGGAATTAATATTGTAGGCCTTTTTTCCAAATGTATAACAACGATTATAGGAAAAACATTTTTTCTCACCATAAAAGTGCAGGCGAATAAAGGGAATAGACTCTTAAAAAAATCAGCGTACAAAAAATGGCTCGTAATTGTTTGCGGGGGAACTGGGTCGAACGGACGCGATCCGCGCGTGCAATAAAAGGGAAAAGAATGAAACATGCGTGCGCGTGTCACATAACGGGAAAAAAAACTCGCACGATCGATCAGCTTTGGTTATGCGCGCCTGCTCGGAAACCCCTCGACAGAAAGCGAACCGTCGAGCGTGCAAAGTAGCATCGCCCATTTGAATCCCAAGACGACGTTGGCGCAGAAGCTGACACAGAAGCAATCTCTGGGTCTCTACCTTTAGATTATGTGGCCATAGAAACACGTTCTGGCGAAGATGAACAAACATCCTCGGGTAAGTAAACTTAGAGCAAAGAGAAAGCGACAACGAGATCATACTTTTCTTGCTTTTGAAGTTCCTTCTACTTATCTCCGGCGGATTCGCATCTATGTCTCTTTGAGAAGACTGCCTTGACAAGTCAATAATCAATCACTAGATTTAGGATCACAAGCCGATGCTTCACGTCGAAATGGGTTAGTCTGCATCTGAGAGACCCCGCCTAGCTCTAAAATGGTTGAAACCTTTCCTCGACCGGATAACACATCATTATGATAGTTTTCTTCGACTAGAAAAGGAAGACTCATAGTCGCACTGGGAGTGAACGATACAAACGATGAAGCTCCCGAATTGGCATAATTGATGTATAAGAAGACATAGGATCTGTTGTCCTTGGAACCGGGCGCGACCCTCTTTCCGCTATTATGAGCGAGTTTTGGGTTAGCCAGAGCGGGCCAATAGGGATAAAAATAGAATATTGTCTGGAAATAGAAGACTCGAAGGCTCGAAGGAGACTTAGCCGAAATAGAAGACTCGAAGGCTAATTTTAACCATACCACAAGAAAAGCCCTTATTCGGATTGGAACCGATGACTTAAGCTAAGCCCCTTTTCAAATCAAAGCTTATCGACCTATTAAGCATATAGTTGAAGTAGCATGATTTAAGCTTCTTACCGCTTAGGCTACTACCTTCAACCTCATCTTACTTAGATGGAGGAGATAGTAAGCAAGACTGTCTATGCTACGATCTTGCTTCTTTTATGAAATTTCAACTTTCATACCCCCCACAGACGATTCCTTGCATCAAGAGAAAACAGAGGAATTACTCTTAGGCTGATCCCTGTGGAAATTTTAGGTTTCATAATGCTTCTACCGTTAAAGATATGCTTTCCTTTACATAAGATCTTTACGCTTTCTCACGTTCACAATCTTCTGTTAGAAGGACACATTATTCAGAATGGGCAATCATCCTATGAGGAAATAATCATCTTTCACTGGGGCGAAGCGCTGACAATTCATATCCGGCAAAGCCCTATCCCTCCTATGTGGAAGAAAGAGGGTTTGATTCACTCTTATCTTGAGAAAGAAAGAAGTCAAGTTGGACCAAAGAAAAGAGAGAAAGCGACCCGCTTCAGACAGTTTTTTTTCTCCCCGGGCAACTTACTCTTATTCTTAAGCGCATTTAATTTCATAAAAAGGTAATCCTGAGATAACAAGGAGAGGAACGAAAAGTAGCTCTACTGTTAAGTGGAGGTTAGAAGTAGCTCGACTGAAAGGATAGGAATTCATTCTTTTCTGGCTTGAAGTTCCATAATATTTGCAGTTATAGAAAGAAGTTCTTGCATTATTTAGAAGTAACTAAGATCTCCCGCTGTAAATAGCTAAGGATCTCCGGTCTCTGCTAGGCACAGGGCGTACTAATTTTTTTTATAATCAGGTTAGGCTTTTAAGTGGTTTTCTAGAGAGGATTAGGGCTATCTATTAGACCTCCTATTGTTATTAGCAGGCCGAGAATGTAGAATGCGCTCGTCCCTAATCTCATCGGTTTGAATTGCCTTCTCTTTCTGTCGTAATTATAAGTACTCGATTGAACCAATTGTTTTTCATTTCCCAGTAGGTCACCTTGGGCCAGCTGCTGACTTTCTAGAAAGAGACAAGGAAGTCGATTCAAAATAAGGGAAGAAAGAAATAACCCCTGCGGCATTTGGTACCTTTCGAGATAGCTTCCTTCTATCCTTATGCGCATGTTAAAGATTTCCTTTTTTTCATTTTCATAGGTATCTTGACATATAGGTGCGCGTATGTCTGCCTTGCTTAAGGGAGGTTCTTAGGTCAAGCTTGTTTTAGACCGGAGCCAATCCTAGCCCGATACTAGGATGACGATACGCATTTCTAAAACTGACACCTGGGAATAGGCCCTGCCCAAGCGCCCTCCCAAGATCGGACTCGACGGAGGGTAAGACATCCCGTCGGGATGCCCGTCAGCAAGCAAGCACTTTCGAAAGCAAGAAGTAGGTATGGTTTCTGGAGTTGGATCTTTCATCAACCCGGAACAATAGTGGAGGCGAGCCCGGATGCAGAGATAGATGGATGAATGGTGTCGATTTCCACTCTTAGATTGCCTGGTCCGCCTTTCTCTACTATGCCTTTTTTCGTGAACTACTAAATGACTCCTCTTGCTCCAAGCTCCCTTTTGTTGCCTTCTCGTTCACATCCTCGTTCAATTTAACCAAGCTTTTAATCAATATCTGCAGGCACATTATATAATTCCTATGTGGAAATTCATTTGCGAAAGACCTCTATTCAAACATGAGAAAAGCTTATCAAGGCCTCGTCCTCCTCACCGCGCAAGCATGGGAAAACCGTTATGTGCTATCGTTGCGGGGAGAAGGGTCATCTTGCGGAGATCTGCAGAAAAGAGGCGACCCGCTTCGTTTGTGGAGCCTTCGGCCACAGATCCTTCTACTGTCCTAGGCGAGGGAAGCAAGGTAACCAATTAATCCTCTTTCTTGTGCTTCAGCCCTATGAGGATATGGTGAGAAATGTGGAACATTTGAAAAAATGTGTTGTGTCGTTGAGGGGAAGAGCGAGTCTTTCGAAGGCATCGTTCTGAAGGAAGAGTGTCCCCTCCATTTGGATACAGTTTCTGATTGTTAGCTAGAATATATGGGTGTATTGTCTTTCAAGTTCTATAGATGGTGTCTGTCTCACTATCTGTTTGAGTGCCTGAAGGCCCATGGAGGAGTCGTTCTATGAGTTGTATTCAAGCTCGCCGCCATTAGACCGAGTCAAGTTAGCGATAAGAGTCAGCTACTTTGGCCTTGTCATTCGCTTTGTTTCCATATGGTTGGAGTGCGGGTGGCCACTAACCCGACGAACGAACTTACGTGTAGGTGTGATCCTATCTGCTCTTCCACTATAGGACTAGAAATACAGTACAACCATGTCCCTTTCACCCAGGGAAAAGCCCTCTTTGAAGGAGAATCCACTTCTGAGTGCCAAAGGCGGGCATCCGACGTCAGAGAAAGGCATTCAGGCACCGCAAATCCAAGAAAGTCCGAATACATGCCGGCACGAAAAGTGAAATGACAAAAGGGATTGGGGTTGTTTCCGCACCAAAAAAAGTGTCACTATGCTAAACACATCGAATATCCGTCTCTTTATGTGGGAGTGAACCATCTTCGCTTACGGGTCTACCGATCCTATAGATCCGATATAGATTTAAGTCACTTGGCAGTGGGCCATGCGGAAAAACGGTTTTGGATGGAAGAGGTACATGAGAAAGACTTTCCACTTAGAGTCAGAAGTCCATGCTAGATGACCGATCTTTATGACCTTGAGAAAAATTACCTATATTGAATTGATCAAAATCGGTTATTTCAATCGATCCACGAAAGGAATTGATCACCACGATAATGTGACGCAAGGCAAAATCAGTAATCAACATCGGTTATGTGAAATAGGTCATTTGAGAAAAAAAGAGAGAATAGGACAATCTATATGTTTAACACAAGCGGTTAAGTCGATAGCTTTGTTAAGGAATAGCTAAAGAAAACACTCTCACGAATCCTATTTTCTGATTATGTATGCCGCGACATTACGATTTGGAGGTTTGACCCGGCCATGTAGAGCACTCATAGAGGTCCGGATTCACGTCAGTGATCTACCACACCCATGCTAGATTTCAGTAGAGTCCCCACTCGCCAACTGCGATGTCTTGGTTGTGAGGCCCCACCTACCCATCTTCCCATAGTTTCACTGAGGTAGTACCATCCCCAATTCGACACTTCTTGTGTTGATGTTCTAAGAATTTGGTTGAGGAAATCGACTTCAATCAGAGGAAGCACTTGTGCACATCAACTTAGGATATCCCCTCCATTCTACACCAGATTATGAACTCACGGGGCCCATATAGGAAAGGCGAGAAGCCCTGGCTTTGATGACATCCCGACCTGTAGAAAAAGGAGCAAGCCAAGGGAAAGGAATAGCTGTTGGTTATGGAACCCATGGTCATGCTAATTGAGCAAGCCGCGCACGAGACAAAGCCACCGGAGCTTAATGAGTCAAATCCCCATTAACTAGTCAGTCAGCGCTTTCAACTCTGTCTTTCATCTGTTCACTCATGTCTCAAACTTCTTTCACTTTTATTGACTTTAGGCACTTCAAAGAAAAAAGCCTCTCAAAGACACCAAAAACTAGAATTGCTTGTTTTCTTGAAAGACCGAAGTGCTTTCACTTTCTTGCCTTTCCAAAAAGGGCTGAGCTTCCTTATCCTTTTCTAGGTTGAGGCTAGGCAGAGAGTGAATTGAAAGCCAAAATCAATAAATCGGCATAGTTGCGATGCGGTCACGCAAGCTTAGGCACCGAAGAAGCATTCCATTTCCTTTCAAGAAATGAGAGGGCTATCTGTGAAAATGAAAAAGAGAGGGAACTTCCTTAGCAGGCGTACGAGACCAAATCTTGTTTTGCTTACGGGCTGTAGCTACCGGGTCTGAAGGAGGCTGATCGTGAATCGATTCCATCTGTTAGGGCGGGCAAGTTGCGGTGAAAGAGAGTCCATATTTCTCTTAAAGTTTCCTTTTGTGAAGAAAGTATGGCTGCCGAAAGCTCTGGGGGAGGCTCGCTCCTCCTACATTGAACTCTTTTTTTTTTGATTAAACAAATGCAAGTTCGTCTTCGTCTGATTTGTCAATGGAAAAACAAAATCATGGGTGGAGGAAGAGGCTGTGATCAATAAAGGGGATGATGATGACTTCCATCTTATTATGGATTTTTTCTCATTACAAATCGAAAGATCAGGTCAAAGCCTTCCAAACCATCCACTGGATTTTCATGTTCGTAAGGGAGGAACATGTGTGTGTTGTATATAAATAAAGGTCTTTCGATTTAGCGTTGTCATTTTCACGAGTTTTTAGATAATCCAATTTAATGTGAGATTACTTTCATTTTTACTGAATCACTTGAATCAGTTAAAGGAGACGAGGCTTCTGGCCCAGCCAGAGGGGCTGTAGAGGATAGTTTTGACTGCGGGAGAGGCAGGTCCAGGTAACGGGGAGAATCCGCTAGGCTGAGGTTGAGTGGCTCACTTCCTTGAGAAGGGCTTTCTATAACTAAGAAATGAGAATTGTTGACCCATATGATCTCAGGCTCATAAAGAGGATGAAACTTTTAATTTCATTCACACTTTTAAAATGAGCTCGTCGGTGATCTTTTCCATGGTGTCTAGAGAAACCTGCTTTGAACATGACATTCGTACCCAAGGAAAGTTTTGGCAGGCATTACTGTGATCTTGAAGCCCTTGCTAGGAGCTAGTCGGTACGGCTCACTACTAAAGAAGGTTCTGGCATGCTTCGACTTAGCCCTGTGATCCGCTAATTCATCTCTTGATCTGGTATTCTGCAAAGGAGGTGGATAGGGTCAGCCTTTTCTTCATGGATATGTTGAACAAGTTTCGTATTCCGAACAGTCTAAATATTATGTGGGTACGAAGCCTATTTATAATATTCGAACACATATCAAAACTGACCCGGAGTAGCCCAATTTAAGTGGGTACGAAGCCTCCTAGTTTGCTCTTGTCGGACTATTTTGATAAACTCGAATGAAGATACCAACGTCCCATGCTTACCTACGTCACATTCTTAAAGATCGGTGGTACGAAAACCGCTACAGAAAGTCAAACTATAAAGCATATGTTTGACGCATCTTATGAACAGTAAAGTAACCCTATCAAAGCTCACTTCTGCTTATTCGCGTACAGAGGCATATTTCATTCGATTTGGCTTTAGTTAGTACTTTTTTAGGGCAACGAGCAAGAGTAGGATTCTGGGAAGGAAGTGCTTGCCTTTCACCTGCTGTTTGATTCTTATCTAAAACGATTATGCTTGGTCCTATGTAAATAAATGTCACATGCTATGTTTTTCTATGGCCTAGAAACGGTTTTATCCACCTGTTGTAGGGAATGCCTCAACGCATGTGTCTACCCATTCTTTTGTGTAATATGCTGGAACTCTGTCTCACCTCGAAATGCCATTGCAAGATAGTTAGAATGTGCTTGTTGATATCGAAACACTCCTGGGGACGCCTGACCAACGCTTGATGCTCTTGTAGAAAGAACTCTATTTTGATCTTATCACCGGAACAACAGCTTTAGGGAAGTATCCCACAACTGGGTAATAAATATGCCTTTGAAGTGTGCCTTGTCGTTATGAGCGATATCTTGGCGTACCATTAAAGGGAGTCAGTGGGCACCGTAAGTAGTAATCGAGAACTTGATGAACATACCAACCAGTATGTGAATCCGTAAAACAAGTGGAGGAAGAGAGGCTATATCTACCTTTCCCTGCCTGGTGAGCCCGTTCACCTAGTCTTTCCTTGCTTTCAGTGGCATATGACTATCTGAATGCCATATACCAATCTCAATCCTCCAGCTAATAAGCTATCACACATAGTGTTCTATCTCCCTTTTGTCCATCTGCAGAAACTCCCTTCCCTATGTGACTTCTGCTTTCACCAGATGCTGAATTCGCGTTTTGTCCTTGGCTTATTCTTTCTCATGTCTCTATATAGGTATTATTGTCTCTCTGCTCTCTTGAGCCTTGTTGCCATTTCTTATCTCCGGCTATGTGCCCAGCCCACCCGATCCTATTGACCAGTGCTGTCTGACCGAAAGGGAAAGATTGGGGAGAATACCTTGAGCTTGCCTTTTCCTTGGATACTCAATGGATTTCCCACGGCATTAAGGATTTCCTGTTTCCCCGAGTCAATCTTGCAGTTCCGGTTTCCTTTCAACCAATTCCAATCAGAGGAAGGAACTCGTCTTTAGTTGCTCGCCCGCGCCTCCTAGGCTAATTCAAATCCTATGCTCCATGATCTTGCGGGTTTGCTCCATTTGAACTTGTCCACACTGGCATAACCAGTATCTCCCCGGAACTAAGAGGCATGGATACCCATCTTTATCTTAAGAATAACTGCATCAACGTTTCATTTCGATAGCTTCGTCACGCCCTTAATGATAGGGGCCACTAAACCTAGTGATTTGCATCATGATTTGACTCTCGCATACTTACTAAATAGGGGAGACTCAACCTTACTCGACCAGAACAACAGGAGATTGGATTCTTTCATCCTACCCGAAAGTTTAGCAACAGCCAAGCGCAAATACATTGATTCCTTTCAAACCATTCGGACAACACCTAAAGGCTCTCCTTCTATCCATTCACTGGTCATCGAAACATGCATGTCCTACTTGAATCAATTCTACCACATGTTTACGGAGGCTTCCCCAAGTGCACCAGAAATTGGTTATGCAAAATACATTCAGTTCAATACTCGTATGCGGGCACTCAGGAATAATCCTATCAAAGAAAGAATGAGTCACCCCTTCCTCTCGAAGGTTGGTGGAGCTCCATATCCTACTTCCAAATCAAGAAATTCCGGTAACAACGATGGCAAAAAGAGCTATCAAACTTTTCATACAAACTTTTGCATTACCTTTAGTATGCGTTTCTTAATCAATTGTGCTCGCAACAGCATGAGCAGCTTCCCCCGATACAGGTAGTTCATCAAGTCTATTTCATTGGAGTTCTTATGAATATAGCTATTTCCCCCAATAGCCCTCGAATGGAAGAGTTATTAGCGGAATCACCTGAGTCGGGTTTACCTGTGGAATCTATTGCATTAGGGACAGAATCCCAAGACGACGTTGGCGCAGAAGCTGACACAGAAGCAATCTCTGATTCTCTACCTTTAGATTACCTGGCCATAGAAACACGTTCTGGCGAAGATGAACAAACATCCTCGGGTAAGTAAACTTAGAGCAAAGAGAAAGCGACAACTAGATCATACTTTTCTTGCTTTTGAAGTTCCTTCTACTGGTGTACCGGGCACATGGGATGTTGCCTCACCTAACTCCTTTATCTCCGGCGGATTCGCATCTGTGTCTCTTTGAGAAGACTGCCTTGACAAGTCAATAATAAATCACTAGATTTAGGATCACAAGCCGATGCTTCACGTCGAAATGGGTTAGTCTGCATCTGAGAGACCCGGCCTAGCTCTAAAATGATTGAAACCTTTCCTCGACCGGATAACACAGCATTATGATAGTTTTCTTCGGCTAGAAAAGGAAGACTCATAGTCGCACTGGGAGTGAACGATACAAACGATGAAGCTCCCGAATTGGCATAATTGATGTATAAGAAGACATATGATCTGTTGTCCTTGGAACCGGGCGCGGCCCTCTTTCCGCTATTATGAGCGAGTTTTGGGTTAGCCAGAGCGGGCCAATAGGGATAAAAATAGAATACTGGTTGGACCAATAGGGGACTTAGCCGGAATAGAAGACTCGAAGGCTAATTGAAACCATACCACAAGAAAAGCCATTATTCGGATTGGAACCGATGACTTAAGCTAAGCCCCTTTTCAAATAAAAGCTTATCGACCTATTAAGCATATAGTTGAAGTAGCATGATTTAAGCTTCTTAGCGCTTAGGCTACTACCTTCAACCTCATCTTACTTAGATGGAGGAGATAGTAAGCAAGACTGTCTATGCTACGATCTTGCTTCTTTTATGAAGACAGAAAGAGAAGGCAATTCAAACCTAATGGCCAAACGAATCCAAGACAGAAATACTTATAGCCATAAAAGAATAACAAGAGAACGAAAACAACTCCATATTCTACTGGTCTGCCTCTCTAATCTACTATCCAACTGCCATGAAAGCACCACTGAAGACTGGCTTCTCCGACCTTCCACCCGATCCTGGGTGATCCCGGATCGACAAGCCGACGGTGTGGATTCCCTACATATGGATGGTAGGAACGCTTCAACTGCAGAGCCCTGGATGCGTCAGTGAGGTTCCCTCTATGAGAGAAAGAGAGGTTGCTAATCTTGGATCAGACGGCGTGTTGTTATTATTGATAAGGCTTGGATTAGCAAATTAGCACCGCTGGAGTTTAGGTATTCAAAATAGCGAAATACATAAGTTATCTATCTCAAGTACGTCTCCAACTTATCTTGAGCCATCAGTCAGATTGAATGCAGCGCCCTGCCGGCAGCTCCTGACCTCTGTTCCTATGGGGGAAAGAAGGTGTGGCTTTGGACCCCAAACTCTTCCATGACGCCCTTCTTCTTATAGCGTGGGTAAGTGATCAATACAGACAAAAATCACACCCATTGGATCCAATCCATCCTGATATGATTGGGTGATTTGCACGTTCCCTTAAGAACAAGCACACACACACTAAATCCTGAAAAGAAAGATAGATGCTCATCTTCACACTGATAGCAGCAGGCTCACTACGTACGTTGTCCAACCCACCTCGTAAGACATCTTTCCTCGGATAGCCAAGTGAAAGAAGAGGTCTCAAGCGTGCAAAAACACATGTATGAGCAGGAAAAGATGTGCAATCAAGCTCAGAGACTGTAGATAACGGATCTCTCATGCACCGGTTTCCCTCAGTTCAGGAAGGGAAGCGAGCTCTCAAGGGTCCCAGGATAAAAAAGGTAATTAATATGTCTCCGACCGAAGTGATAGCTCAAGGCTTTACCCATTGGCAAGGAACGCTTGGAGGAGTGAAACAACGATTCCGCCTAGCGTAGGACACGTATATTTTATCCAATCTAGCAAGCATAGCCAGCCCCACCCACGGGTGAAATTGTACAACTCCCTATCTCGTTGAAAGCCCCTTTGCTTACGGAAGAGAAGAGTTGGATGCCGGTACTTCGTGGGAAAGCTCTCGTTTCAACTTTGCTTCTTGTAAGCTTCGGTATAAATAGCTCACTTGCGGGATCTAATCTCATTCTATGGGAACAACTTTCATTTCTATCTTTTGGCTGGCAGTGGTGAACAAATTATTTCTCTTCACTTTTTTTTTGTGCTCCGCATGGCACCGGTCAAGATGTGACTCATCCTGTATATAAATAATTAGGAGACCTCTCACGAACTTGTTAAAGAAAGGAGTACCATTTGTGTGGACAAGCCAAAGCAATCCTTTGATGTTCTCAAGCAAGCTTTAATTGAGGCCCCTGTGTTGGTTCTCCCTGATTTCAGTAAAAGATTTGTGCTAGAAACAGATGCCTGTGGGCATTGGAGCTGTGATAAGGGATAGAAGTATTCGTGTGGGTGGGTTTCAAAGGGAAGGTTGCACAATAGATCGTATCACGTCCGCCCTTTGAGGAAGACTGAAATGACTATACTTATAGAATGGTCAATATCGAACGGATACGATGCTGGTTTACAGAGAGAATATCGCCTAGCTCTAAAATGGCAGCACCTGAGTGCAACTTCGAGTAAGAAAGAACGACCTTCTGCTACCTTTTTCCCGGGGCATTGTTTTAACAACTTTAGCTGATTGATCTACGAATGGAGGGATTCAAGCTTGTTTTTGTTAAACGAGATGCAAACGACTAACAAACTGGATTCGAAGCCACCTGTCGTAATAGTACCTGCGGGTTCTTTCTGTGGAGCCTTCAAATGCAATAGCTAGCTTCCTAACGGCCAATGCCATAGGAAAATCTCCATTTTCCAACTTATACAACTCTTTGGGGTCCAAAGATACTCGCCATTGCAACTTAATAAATAGGACCGGTGGGATCGCCTTTAACAGATATACTGGTTTCACTGCTTTCGTACCCTTTGTTTTGGTCATGTGGATGACCCGCAGACCGTAGATAAGATGGATACCCACGTACTTCCTTCAATGAAGAGAGTTTTACAAAGGACCCTTAGACAGATAGGGGGGACAGACAAGAGGTATGCAACCTGCTGAATATTGTCACCGAATCGCTCACTGACAAATACTAGGGGCTCCCCTCCCTGGAAGGAGTGGATAGGAGCGACTGCTTCCAACACTTAATTGAGAGAGTTTGCACTCGGATTAATGGCTGCAAAGAGGAAGGGCTAATTGGCTCCGCCATGGAGACCAAAATACGAGCTTCTTTCATCACATCATTTTGCAGCGGAGCAAAAAGAAGAACATAATAAAGTTTCTGAATGACTCAAACGGCAACATGATCGAAGGTAATGACCAGTTAGCATCTCTGTTATAGGGTTACTTTGAGGGACTGTTCACCTCAGAAGTCCTAGCTCCCGACCCTGGGCTACTTGGGAAAGTAAACATGCGAGTAACTGAAGAAATGAACGCAGGCCTCTTGGCTCCGTTCACGGCAGTTGAAGTAAAGGCAGCACTCTGAATTCAATTGAGAGTTAGGTACAGTAATCTTCAGATATGACAATACCTCCCCAAAAGCATTGTCAAGTGTTGGAATTAGGGCACCAACCACGAATAGGAGCTGTATAGAACTCCGGAAAGATACCTTTGATGAAGTCGGCATCCTCCCAAGTGGCATTTGCTTGATCCAAACCAGCCCACTTAACCAACCACTGGGTAACTAAAACTTTGTTACGAGGCAGAGATCTGGTTTGCAAGACTTCACAACTGGTTCAGTTTGACTTTGACCATCAGGGCCAACCATAGGCAAGTCAGGAGAAGGCACAGCATTAGCACCATAGTGTTTTTTGAGCTGACTGACGTGAAAGACTGGGTGGATGCTTACAGTGGAAGGCAATTGCAATTTATAAGGAAGACTGCCAATCTTCTCCAATATACGAAAATGGCCATAGTATTTAGAAATCAACTTCAGTGAATTTAAGATTCCAAAAGCAGTCAGGCGATATGGTTGGAGCTTTAAGTAAACCATGTCTCCCACAGAAAATGATCTTTCACTTCTATGCTTGTCAGCATATTTCTTCATGCGAGATTGAGCTTGGGCGAAATTGTCCTTTAACCTTGACCTGATGCATCTGTTTCAAAAGTAAATGGTAGGGTCAAATCAGGCAAAGCCATAATAGGAGCAGGGACCAGACAATTGTTCAATGTTGTGAAGGCCTCAATTTGAGAATCTAACCACTTGAATGAATCTTTTTTTAGACATTCATGAAGTGGCCTAGAATTGATTCCATAATTCGTGACAAATCTTCTGTAATAACCAGCCATACCAAGAAAACTCCTCAACTGAGTGATAGTCTTAGGTGCTGGCCATTCTTTGATGGCAACTATTTTATGGGGGTCTGTCGATAGACCCTATCCTTAGATAACATGCCCTAAATACTCCACTTGTGGGACAGGAAAACTGCATATGCTAATCTTAGCATATAGTTTTTCTGACCTTAGAATGTCCATGACTAAGTTGAGATGCTTGAGAGCTTGTTTGGTCTTGCTATATATCAGAATATCATCAAAGAATACCAAAAGGTATTTCCGGAGCAAAAACATGATTCATTAAAGATTGGAAGGTAGCATGTGCATTAGTGAGTCCAAATGGCATCACTAAGTATTCATAATGACAAAAATATGTCCTAAAAGTTGTTTTATCTTATCTTCTCATTCTTATCTGATGATAACCCGATCTCAAATCAAGTTTGGAAAATAGTTGTGCACCATGTAGCTCATCTAATAGATCATCAATGATAGGAATATTGAATTGATTTTCTACACTTAACCCGAAAGCAAGTTTTCAAACCTTCTCTGTGAAGTGATGGAAGTAGTGAAGGTTTAGGCTTCGGATCTGTGAAGTTCAGGAAAGGGAAAGAAGACGTTCATCATAGATTGGTGAATGAGGAAGGAAAGACTAAACTATCCAAGCGGGATAGCGCTGTCAAGCAAGCCTGTTTTGACCAAGCAAGCAAGCTGGAGCACCTTTCACTCTCGGACATAAAGGCTTTTATCCAATTCAATCACAGTATGGATATAAGGATCTAAAAGATTTATCCGTTGGAGCTCTTTCTTTTGGTTCATACCAGAAGACCGTTAAATAGCCGTAAGCGGTGGTGGTGATGAAGTCAGTTAAGAAGATATATCCTCAGAGGACGATGAAACTAAGTAAAGTAGGGTTTGAGCTTCGACCGTGTTAACTCTTATTTTAGAGGAAGTAAGTCAGGTTAGAATAGAACTAGCCGAAGCTTTCGGGAAGGATAGGCCTCCATTAGCATTCTATCGAGTCATTGTTTAGCAATCTCGCAGTCATTGAGACAAATACTTAGCATGAGAGAAGGATCACAGGAGCTATTTTTTTAGTCAGTCTGGCTGAAAGCAGGCTAAGTCCAGGCAATGAAATTCTGTTGGGACATGCCTAAAGTGGATTTTGCCAGAAGAAGCTGCGGGATAGCGAAAAATAGGTAGTTAGAGAACCCCATTGTTCGAGAATAACTTGGAGTCGAAGGAACGAAAGTATGCTCGACTGAAAGGAGAAGGAATTAAGGCTTGCCACAACTCTATCGTCAGTCGTTCTCACTCCTTCGTCCATCATACTCCATGCACTCCCCAAACTCTATGGGTTGCGTTAGCTATAAGAGCGAATTGGCTGTTTCGAGCGCGTAGCAATGCGAGATAGAAGATTGAGCTTGCATGCAATAGCTATAGGTTAGTGAAAGTAGGCACGAGTGGAGGGCACTAGTATCCTTATCACGTCAGGTAGCTTGCTATCCGAACAACTACGATATACGCCGCTTCGATACAACTACGCCTATCGGCTTACGGCCAAGACCACTTTCAGATAGAGAGTCATGGGCTTCTATCAAGTACTGGAGGCAAGCTCATCAACTAGTACATAGCCATAGCATAGCCCAAGGTTTACGCATCCTATTTTTGCCTGCCATCGTATTTGATGGTCGGCGCGGCAATAGGCTTCGCTTCGTAGACTGTTTTCCCAACCGTTGCAAAGATATCGCGAGAACGGTTAGGGGAGCGGATTCGCCAAGCTAGGGCAAACAAAGCCGTCCGGCCCTACCAGATTAAGAATGCGAAGGCCTTTCCTTCGAAAGAAAAAAAGAGCTATGCTATTGACCGACCCTTTCGTACTTACTTCGAATCAATAGGCCTATCATTTTTCATGAGGCGGGCCGAATAGAGAATGAAATGCAAAAGAATCGAGGCTGGGGGGTGTCGTCCATCAGGGCCCCCCGCCTTACAAATGGGTCGTCCCCCTTAATGAATCGAATGGTCCTTTGACCCTCGTTTGATTCCAACATCCAGCATAGATGAAATCTCACGACACCCTCCCACTATTACTACAAAAAGCCCTGCCCTGGCACCTTCTCTAGACGGAGAGTAAGCGACTTCTATTAGCACCGGACCGTCGAGTCGAATTTATCGTGTCATGTGCAACGTCCATAAATGGTGGTTCATTAATGTCCATAGATTTACACTCCTTCCCCCTTCCCTTATACGCAAAAGATCGAGAGGGGCCCGAACCAAACCGAGAACGTAAACAGAATTTGACTCACTCTCGTATGGCTCGCCCTCGAGCCCTGGGCGAGTCGGCCGGGTCTTTCCCTCTTGTTCTGTGTCTGCCACGATAAAAACGCACGGAAGAACTATGGTATGCCCAGCGCGTGGAGGATCCGTTGAGAGTGTCCCTTGTCTCGGTAGGGAACAGTACCTATTGTCTTGAAAAAGAAAAAGTAAGTGCTACGGTCCCCTATTGTTTGATCCAATATTGACCGGTGCGGATCACGTTCTACTACCTCCGGTTCGTGGTTCGACCTCCCATAGTGGTCCTTGCTTTTCTTTTTGAAATCTCCGCGGGGCTAATTTTGCGTACTTGCTCAGCGTGCCCCCCTTTCGTCGAGTGCCCCGCCCGGTTCACAGGGCTGTTGGCCTACCAAGCAAGCACTTGCCCGCAGCTCCTGCCGCCTGCCAAGTGGGCTCCGCGCTCGTTATCCTGACTGTTCTCTCTGCTGGGCCCTTTCCTATTGCTGTAACCATAAGCTATGGCAATTCCAACTCGCACCCACTCTGGCCCGCCCAGCGAGGCCTGAGTGAGCTCAGTGGTCAGCCCCTGACGTTAGGGGTCTTTCGCTTTTGCCAGATCTATAGAGATATTACGAGTCCTCCGTCCCAGATTCCCTCGCCGCGGCCATCTGGTTCACCGGTACTACCAAAAAGTCTCATGCTTACGTTACTATGACTGATATATATGTATGATATCGGACTACGAAGACCCAGTCGTGCTTCTGGTTTCCATTCTCATCATCATATTGAAGGAAACTCCTCGTGCTCTGCCATAAGAACTTGGAATCCGTATCATGGTGAAGGTAAGGTAACGCTGTGATTCTTGCTCAAAAAGCTGACCGAACACGTTCAAGTTATTGGCTCGTCCGACCCGGAAACATTCATGAGTCGCTCGTTCAACTGTCCCTCGGAGCCACGGTCGAGAAGTGCCATGCATGGTCGTCCCCCCCCCCCCCCGTCCTTTCTTTCTCTCGGTCCCACCAGGGCGGGCCCCTCTGGGGTAATAAAGAAATGGATAAAAAAGGGACTTCTGCTACGGGCTATGCCACCCATTACTTATGAGGTAAGTCGCATCTGTCCCATCGCAAGCACCTACAATGTCCACTACAACACAGTAGTCATGTAGAGACGCCAAGTTTAAATACTAGAGACGTGATATTTCATCCCTAGAGCCTTGTACAGTCGCTTTCATAAAGCGTCATAGAAGTGTCTCCTTATGCACCGTCTCAACTAACATGAAGACGTTATGCTAAGCGTGTATAAATAACTAAAGACGCTTCATAATGACGCTCGAAAACATGTCTACGCATGTTGAGATGTTTTAATAGACACGTGTTTGGAACGTCTCTACTAATTTAGCCACGCCAAGTCTGCGTTCCAAAAAATATTAAATATGTATTATTCGTATGTATATTATAGTTTTATGTACATGAGTACACGCACGTTACGTATACATGGGGTACGCTCATCTTATACAAATTATGTATAAACGCATTCACAGCAATATATTTGTACGTTATTGTAATTAGGATGTACCTTTTTTTTGGGTTGTATTTTGGACATAGCGTTCTCATTTGAAACGTGCTGGCATATTTCTTTTTAATTCAGAAATTAACTGATTTTTTTTTATATTTAGGTGTGGCCTACTTATCGTATAAGGCAAGACCATTATAACCACCTAACACTGAAAATTATAGAGCCAGACGGAAAAAAAATCAATTCAGAACTGAAACAAATATTCATATCATTAATTCGTGTATACATCAGGAAAGATCAGATTGCCAACAGGAGCACAATTAAAACCCCATATAGCATAAATTATCTCTAGAAAAATATACTGAAAATCCCTCCATGGATTTATCGAGGTAGCAACTAATGCTTTGTCCCCCTCATCTCCATTCATTTCAGTCCGATTTAGCTCCAGAAATAACCTGAAAAGCAAGTGATGCCCGAAGTGAGAAATTACCTGGAATAAGCCTGTAGACCGACAAATGACAAGTTCAGTTGATAAAATAAATTAAGTGGATCTAGACTAATCCTACATGACAAAGATCTGCTATCTTCGGCTACAATTTGCATCCTTTTTCCGGCGGCATCGAATGTCCAGAACCCGATGTTGCCTGACTTACGTGCATTGGCAATATCTTCATATTGAAAGATGTATTTTAAAATGTCCTATGTACATGTGTTGTCAAATAGAAATTTCATGCTTAACTCGTGAACATAACCGGAGCTATCAACTCTCAACCACACTTGCTAAATTTGTGTTGAATATTATTCTATTCATGGTACCAAGAGGAAGTTCCTTAGAAACCACGGTGGAGTACTCAACAGGCTGACCACTTGACTATTGGTTTTATTCACTTGTACATGGGATGGAAAACAATGCCAATAATTGTATCTGTGTCACAGAGAAGAACTGGAAAAGGTATAGTAAAATATCAAGTGGAGGAGCGAGAAAGGTACTCGTAACTACAAGTAGGAATATCACAGTAATGCATATAATGGTGGTAAATGACAACCATATGTAACTTGCAAAAAATATGCAAAACTTACAAATTATCTTAATTAGGCTAGTATTCATGAGGTATCCCTAGTAATATATTGTTGATCTTGGGAGGACCTTGTAAACCATCTTCATTGAGTTCTACATTTTCTGCATCCTGTTCAAAAAAAAAAATCTTTTATAGTCTTTGAGGTATACTCGACATAATATCTTTCCTAAAGATAATCAAAATGAGTAGGCCTTTCTGTAGTGCAAAACCAGAATCAATAAGCTTGTGATAATGAAACTGCAGACATAGGAACACTACAAGATTTTAATGTTAGGCATTACATGGCAAATGCCAAAATTTATCAATACATTAAATAGATTTGTATACTATCAGCAAACAATTGGATCTGTCCAGTTGAATATAGTGCAAATTGCAATCCATTTAAGTGTTGTCAAAGTAAAGTTCTATGTACTTTATTCATGAAATAGCTAAAAGGGATAGAGATGATCACTGATGGATGCCTGGATCACATCGCCCTCATCTGTGACATCAAATAAATATATGCCTTAGAAAATTGTCCATGGAAGGTTTAAGTAAAGCTTTCTGCATTATCGTCATGAAAAATAGCTAAGAAAATGGACAAGGCGAGAGATTATGGATGACATCAATGATTCAAAATTTATCATGAAACGATCAAACTAGCATGGCAAAAAAGTTATTTTACAAAAATACTGTGAAAGAGACTTCGAAATTTCATGGTTAACATGTGCATGCCTGAAATACAAATGATCATGTGCGTTACTTGTAGCTAGCTGCTGTTGCTTGCTCGTACAACAAATAGGTGCTAATGGTAGAGCCTGTGATCTAAGAACAGGGAATAACTAAAATATGTGTCGCCTCCGTTCAATTTCTTGAAAATCCCATCGACTCTGCTTTCACACGGCTGTGTGCTCTACAAATAAAATAGGGTCATAGGGAATTATGTCCTAGAAAAGAGTACATGAATTAGAAAAGGTGAGCAGCATATTATGTACAATGAATGTGCGTTTTTGCAGTTTCGTTGTGATGCTAGACGGTAGAAGCGGTGGCAGCAGCAATGATGACAGAGATGCCGTAGAATATTGATCGAACAGTACACCCTCATGCCAAATGCCGCAGTAATCTCATACAGTAATCTTCCCAAACACTTGGCATTCAAATTACAGAGTATGTACACAGTCGGAGAGGTAACTGAAACGACGGATTGGCGATGTGCGGGAGGCTGCCGGGATTGTGCACATGATGGATCCACGGGACACCCTGCAGTCTACAACCCACCCATCAAATACGCACAACTCACCGCATCACCAGAAGACCCAATCAGCAACTCCCTCGTCGCCGTCGTCCGCGAGCCCGTGGCGCCGCCTTCACAGCTGGCCCTAGATTAACATATAAACTAAATGAGATGGATTTAAGGAGCACGAATATGTGCGGATGCGCGCGGCAGCGGATCCAGTATTTGATGGAGCAACGAACCTGGGCGGATCCACAGGGCAGCGGATCCGATCTTCGATGAGCAGTTCAAGAAACACGGTGGCGGCTGGAGAGGTTTTGTTTTTTTGACTTGCGGCTGGAGAGATGTAGGACAGGGTAAAAGATGAAGTGGAGGCGAATATGCAAGCGACGCTATATATTATGGAATTCTTTTGCAAAAAATAAGCGGGGACTGTTTTCTTAAGCGGTAAAATTACAAAAGTTAGCGCCCGAATGAAAAATGAGTTGGGATATTTTTTTCTCAAGCGGTAAATATTGTCCTTTTTAGTGATAATAAATTTACAGAATAATTATTATTTTAGAATATAAGTCCAGATTCAGCCAGAAAAGAAAATGTGAGAGAAATTCAGGAAAAAAATAAATAAATAAATAAGTTTTGGATGCGTTATAGATCATGTTATTATATAGGGACTGTCTTGTGTTGATAAATGATTGTTGGACGTTTCTATATCTTATATGTCCCGTATTCATTCCATATCCGTGTTCGTAATCGTTTTTGGTGTTTTCGCTTCTCGGGGATCCAACCCTAACCAATATCATGCGTGGGACGTATCTAGCGTGCATGACCTCATCGTTGTTATTAGGTTTTTTTGGGAAGGTCGTGGCACAGTGAATTGTCGGTGAGATATAAACGAGTACTATTTGCATACCATGTAAATTGGTATTTATAACCATGTATATTGTTATTTATGGGTTCTTATATGGGCTTTTGTGATTTTATCTATGTCCTTGGAGACGAACGAAATGATCTAGAGTTAAGAATATAGTGAAAAGTTTGGATCTGTTCTTTGAGTTTGTATCTCATAAGCGTATTAGGAATGTAGCGAATTTTGACTCTATACAAAACTAATTTGTCCATTTCCAAAATGCTAACTGTAGAGACTCATTACAAAACGTCTCAAGATTCGTCCCTACGTGCCTATAAAACAGAAAATTATTTTATTTAGCCAGCTTATCGATATTCTTTTTGAGACGTTATGTGGAACGTCTAAGAAAGCGTCCCTATGATGGGCATCTCGACCATCCTAAAGACGAAAAGAAATGCGTCTCATATATGTCGTCTCTATGTGATGATTTTGTTGTAGTGGTCATGATCACATTGGTTTACCCTTTTTTGGTAGTTCAACGGATGGTCGCCCCTCCAACAAGAAAAGGTAGAAATATGGAAACTTCTCTGCCATTTAGATCGGAGAATTTATAGAGGAAATCGGGTTTTAAATTTCCAGAAACCACACGATTATATATCCAAAGGGAATGTTGGGAATATGCCCTAGAGGCAATCATATATGATGTAATTCCCAATGTATTCATAAAGTTATTAAGTTGTCCTTGTTTTGAACATCTGATATATGTCATTGAATATGTGATTCGATTGTGGAACTATGTATTCAGGTTGTTCATACTAAATTGTCCTTGGTCATTAAAGGTTGTGCTGGACACACACCCTAGACTAATGTGAGTGTTGGCCGATGACACGGTTCCACTTGTCATGGGCATGGTGATGCCATTCCAACGTTCACAGACTTGGCTAAACAGTTTAGCAAGTCGGAGTGAACCATATTGAGATGCAACGAGTAGGTCGTCATTTGCATGTCTCAATCAATGTAATTCTTAGACCTGAGGTTGTCGCACAATCCGATTTTTGGATCACCGACTTAGGTTCTGTCAAACGCTGTTCTGTTACAAGGCAGTTATAAAGACAGAGTTTGGGTCGAATGAGAAGAAAGCTGCATGATGTGGATAATCAAGATGGGATTTTGCCCCTCGGAATGGAGAGATATTCTGTGGGCCCTCTCGAGTGATATGATTCAGGAAGCATGGCCATGCGCGACTTAGTTAAGTGTTAACTGTGTCTGTTGACTAAGAGTTAGTCAGATGAATCACATATCACGGATCGAGAAGAGAGTCGAACTATATAAGGGATGACGATAAATCGCCTATAGTTCGACAAGGTATATCGTGAGGCAAAAGGGACTAAGATGAATATCACATTGAAAGGTATGTCGTCATGACTAAATGGGACTTGGGAGTCGGCACGTTCTGCTAGGAGCCGCTACCGATTGATCGGTTGAGAGTCGGACTCCAATCGTGTCCAAGTCGCCATGAGCCTGCAGGGTCGCACACTTAACAGCGGGAGCAAATGTATTGGTTGGGTTGGACCCGAACCGGAAATTGACTGATTTTGTGAGTCGGACTCACAGAGGGAATGGGCCACAAGTGTTGTGAAGCCCACTACCATTCGCTATATAAAGAGGGGCGCAGGTTGCCCAGCGGGCGGTAGAGTCCACTCCCATGCGTTGGGAACCCTAGCCCCACTTAGTCCAGCCGTCGCACCGGACCTAGCAGTCCGCCGTCGGAGCTCCTCCTCGTACGTGTGGATGCCGGCAGAGGTGTTGTACATTCAGCACTTCGACGTTCGTCAGATTGGATCGGCTAGATCGGATCGTGGGACTCCACTGCACCGACGTGCTTCATCGATAATCCGCAACCGCGCGTCTAGTGGTAATCATCGTGGCCTTCTACCTCGGCTAGATCTTGGAAGTACCGTGTAGAAAAACGTTTTGTTTATCTCTACGCGTTCCAACAGGGAATACGCCGCGCCTAAAATCATCCTAAGCGCAGCTAATGTGGCTACTAAACTATTTCTTTGGAAAGCTCCTACTAAGATTAGAAATTCCCCGATAAAGCTGCTAGTGCCGGGTAAACTCATATTGGCTAAAGTGAAAAAGAAGAAAATGGTAGAGAAATTTGGCATGGTGCTCACTAAACCTCCATAATATCTAACAAGTCGAGTCTTATGTCGGTCATATAGAACACCAACACATAGAAAAAGGGCTGAAGAAACTAGTCCATGACTTAACATAAGTAAAATGCTACCTCCAATTCCCTATATGTTCGATAGAGCCTAATATTCCCCCAGAGTACACCGCTTACCCCCCGAACCGTACAAGATAGTTACCACCTATCATACGGCTTTCTAACTCCACTTCTTTTCTGGTCGTTCCGCTCTGTCGGATCGATGGTAGTCTCAGAGATCTGGTAACCTCCTACATTTTTGACAACACGCTTCCTGCTTCCATTTTGAGTTGCGCATCTTTCTCCCCGGGGCATACTATAGTATAACATCGTAGACCCCCACCCCAACTCTATCTTCCTTATCAGTGAACCGGAACATAGTGCATAGGTACTCTTCGATGCTGCGAGGACGAGACGAGGTGACATACTACAATCACGCACTGAAGTTCTGCCCTTCGGCTCGGCATATGGAACCTCTCAGCTGCTCCCTTGGGATAGGTAGCCCCATCCCCCACCCCCCCTTTCCCGAGAGGCGGCCGGGCTGTGTTTCCCCTGCGGCCACCCGGTGGCGGCAGAAAACGAAAAAGGTTGGGCTCCACGTGGTTCGCGTTTTATTGTAAAGAGAGAGCTTTTCATTCTCTTATAGAAGCCCGCGGCCCACGCGGGTAAAGCGCAGCGAAACTGCAGGGAGCACTGAGCAATGGGGGGATGAGGGTGACTCCGCCCACGGGTTGGACCACACCACAGGCAAAAGTCCTTCCACGGCAAGAGAAGGGTGACCGGAACAAGAAAAGGGAGCTAGTCGTTGGAGGGAAGACAAGGATCGTTCCGTGCGACTCCACAGAAGAGTACGCGCGCTAGAAAAGGCAGCCAGCTTAAAAACGCTAGCTAGTTTTGTAGCCTTATTTAGTTTGGTTGCCTACGTTTGCTCTCCGGTGCGCTACGGCAACACCCCCTGCTTGCTTCTTTCTGTTCGACGCGGAGCTCGCAGCCTCCCCACCCTTGCTTAGCGTTCGACTTGTGATCCTGGAGGATTTGTAGAAATGCGCCCGGCCATGAAGAATGGATTTTTTATTTTCTTTCATGTGAACGGCCCTATCTTGTAAAGAATGTTTTTTCGTGCTATAGACCAGGTTGAGAAAGACCAACCAACAACACAAATAAAGACCGTTCCATTTGGGTACTTCGAAAGGGAGGTGCTCTTTATGATGCTACGAATATGGACCAAATACGGGGCAAATACGGTTCTATCAAGGATAAATGTTTCCTCGAATGTTTATTAAAAAAGTGGAAACATATGGGAATCAATGTGCATGCTAGGGTTACGGACTTAGGAATAGATGAAGCTGACCTCCGGAATATATCGTTAGGTTAACTAGGGGAATAGATAGGGAACTACTTTTGGGCCAGGCCATAGATTTACATGTTAATGGGCCGTTAAAGGTATTATTTGGCGGATACTTATCGAATAATTACCGGATATTAACCGTGAAATATGGCATATCCTCGGATACGGCCAGATATTAGTAAATTACTATTCATATTTGTGACCGTATCCGTCAACTATCCGGCTGTATCCGCATTTTCCTTCTGTGAGCCTCTAGTCAGTCGGTCGGAAATAATCCGTATCATTTTCACTCCAACATCGATCAACATCTTTTGTTTTTCAAGATCCATTTACATTCGACATCGTTGAGGTTATTAGGAAAGTAAACCAAAGTCCATACATTTTTTTTTGTAAATGGATTCAATTTTAAATTTCATGGCATCTTTCCATTTACCACGGTCAGGGCTTCCTCATAGTTCACAGGTTCACTTTGTCTAGCAATATCACATTCATGATAGGATTACTGTTGGGGGAATGGACAAGGGGGTGCCCCCGAGTGCTCACCGTCGAACCAGATTCGGTAGAATTTGGTTTATAGATGAAGTGCCGGTTTATATCCAGAACCGGCTTGCAAATGAGAACCGGATTAAGCATGAAGACCCGGGCAGGCCCAGCGGAGCCCAGCGGAGTTATGGCCCAGACGGAAGGTTCTAGGCACGGCTCATCGGTCCAGAACAGGCGGGTGTAGCCCGGATTACGAGAGGAACCGACAAATGCCATGCCTGTCGAGTCTAGATATGACTGCGAGGACGGGCGTGACCCGGATTCTCCTGTAAACCCCGGGAACTTGTCTGCTATATAAAGCATGTTCCTGGGACGTAGAAAGACATGTTCTAGTTGATAGAAATATTTCTCGAGACATCCGATGTCAGAATCGCTCCTTGTAATCGAGATCTCGAATCATCAATAGTCATGAAGCTGGAGTAGGTTTTAACCTCAATAGAGGGTCTGAACCTGGGTAAAATCGCATCTCTCGCTTCCACCATAACCGTTTCGATACTTCGCTTAGAACAAATGGACTCACAAGCTAGTTCTCACATAAGGACACTTGCCGTGACAATACCGCGACAGTTGGCACCCATCGTGGGGCTAGCTCGCGGAAGCGTCGTTTTTCTGGATAGAGCCCTACCAGCAATCAAGAAACTCGTGATTGGCCGGCTCAGGAGGAGCCGGCGGGGAAACTATTACAACCATGATACTTGGAGACCACAGTTCGCTTTCGTCGAATCCGTTTTTCGAGTCCCCTTCGGGGGAATCCAGGTTTTCAGCGGGTTTGTTGGAGGAACCGACCTAGAGCCAGGTCAGGAGTCGGAATCAGTTCTTGGAGAAGCTACGATCGTGCATTTACATGGTGAATCCTCGGTTGGAAACGAAGATCGAGATGAAACATGTTCCATCCACCAGCTTTGCGAAGACCGGTTAGGAGGAAACCTAGAAGAACTGGAAAGTTTCGAAGAAGCAGTTCAGCACACAACCTTCTACATGGCAGGACAAAATCATCCCACGAAACCAAGGTATGATGCTAATGGAAATATTTTTCATGTGCTAGTAAATACAGTTCCAGGAGCACGTGGAAATACAGTTCAAGAGGACAACAAGCATCAGGATGAGCAATAGTGGAACCAGCACTACCACATCCGTTCACGCCAAGACCTGAACTGATGGCAACGATGGACTCGCTGAATGAACTCCTTGTGACCCCAATTACGGCTGAGAACCTGTAACATCGTAAGACATAAATAGGGAGGCTTCAGCAAAACCTAACACGCGCTCTTCAGGAGATCCAAACGGAGGCAACTTGTATAAACGAGGCACGGACACATGTAATGTAACACCTGGGGTGTTTACCCTAAGTTAGAAAATTGGTTGTTTTTCTTTTTGCTTTGCATCACATGCATCATATGCATTGCACCATGTTTTCAAAACAACTGAAAGTTCAAACCAATTTAAACTTTCAAAACATGTCTAAAATTTCCAATTAACAGTTGCAAACTAAACAACTCAAATTGTTTTTTTCAATAGTTTGAAGTTGAATTTATTTAAATTGCTTGTTAAATAAAAATTTCTTTTTATCAACACCCTAATGGTAAATTCAAATTCAATTCAAAATCAATCATAATTGGCATGTTCCAATTGTGGTTTAAAGATTAAAATCTTCCAAACATTTTAACTCACTAAGTTTTCATAGTGTTTGAGCTTATTAAATAAAACTTGTTTAATTCCAAAAAAAAATCCAAATAAAACCCTATTTGAAATTCAACTAACAAATTCAAATCAAATAATATTTCAAATTTTTGAAATTAATGTTAACATTGCTTTGACATTACTGTTTCGAAAATTAATAACATTATTTTCCTAAAAAGTTAAACTCCCAAAACCCTATTCTTTTCTCTCTCTCCTTTTCTTTCCTACAAGCAAAAAAAAAAAGAAAGGAAGAAAAAAGAAAAAGAAAACCCTTTGAGCTGTGGGGAGGCAGGCCAAGTGGCCCACCTACCACCCACAGCCCATTCCCCTCTTCTCCCAGCCCAGCACACCACCTAGGCGCAACTACTCCTTCTTCCTCGTACGGCACGGCATCGAAGGGGTACACGTCGACAGCTGCAGATGATAAACGGCCATGGCTCCATCCTCCACCTCCATAAAGCACCACCATCCCCCTCTCCTCCGTGCCCTAGTTTCCCCTCTCTCCCCTCCCCTCCACGGCGCCGCCAATTCTCCTCTCTTCCTCCCACCTCTCTGATTCTTTTCCTCTGTTCTGTACCGAGAGGGAGTGGCAGAAGCAGCCACCGTTTCCGGTGAAATTCGCGGCCGTCGGTCCTCCTCGACCATGATCGGCTACCCCAGCACCACCACGGTGAGTCTCCGGTTCGATTCCCGCCGTTCCCCTTGTCCGTTTCTTTCCGTATTGGACGTCGTCGTCCGCTCCGTGTCGGTGTTTGCCATGAACTACCTGCAGC
Organism: Alopecurus myosuroides; assembly: GCA_028641055.1. NCBI lineage: Eukaryota > Viridiplantae > Streptophyta > Magnoliopsida > Poales > Poaceae > Alopecurus > Alopecurus myosuroides. The sequence goes on from CM054058.1 coordinate 30,087,644, forward strand.
TCTAGCTCGTGTACGTACCTGGGGTTCGATCGCTGCACGCCCCTTTCCGCACGCTATCCCTCCCGCACACCACGCACACACACACTCGACTGCACCCACCCGCACGAGTTACTCCCGATTTGTCGGAAATCCCCGGGAGATCCCCGTCAAGCTGCTGCCGATCTTGATCGCTGTGGCTCGGTGTCTGAACTTTCCTGACGAAGTTCAGTTAACATCAGTAACGTACAACATCTTTCGACAGACCTGTATAGTTTCACAAACTCAGCTACAGCCCACTGGCGCTGTTCCTTGCGCCCCCCACGGTAGACCGCGGGTTCGAATCCCCGGTGAGGCAAAAGGCCTCCTTTTTCTGCTCTTTTACCACGCGCCCGTGGCTGGCCCCACTGGTCAGCGACCGTGGTGGCCAGTGCTGCATCTACCCGCACCACGCTGGCACCAGCCTGGCGCTGCCCCACCGGTCAGTGTCACGGTGTGGACCCGCGGTGAGTAGAAAAAGCCCAGGGAACTTTCTGCTATCTTTTTCTTCCACACAAAGGTTCCTGTAAAATCACAGTTTGGTCCCTGAAATTCAATCCATCACAAATCCCTCAAATCAAATCCAAATGGAATAAATAAAACATGTTTTCCAAACCAAATTTAATTCTCTACCTGTTTAAATCATTTGTTTACTGTTTTGAACATTCCAAATGTTTTCAAAAATTCAAATTCAAAGTACTCTTTTGAATTTGATTAAATTCATAACCAACTCAAATTTATTTCAAATGGGACATATAAAATATGTTTTCCAACCAAAATTGCATGCTCTTTCCAAATATAACATTTGTTTTCTGTTTTGGATAAATAAAATTAATGCAATTACTTAATGCTTTAATTAAATCATTTAAATGGTGAAATTCATAACTAATTCAATATTAATTCAAATGTCACATATGAAATATGTTTTCCATGATAAATTGAACCACCTTTCCAAATATAAACTTTATTTCATGTTTTGAATAATTAAAATTGGTTAAATAATTTAAACCTTGCTTAAATCATTTAAAATTGCTAAATTCATAACTTGGTCAAATTAAATTCTCTTTGGACATATAAAATATGTTTTCAAACCAGAAAATCATAACCTTTCCAACTATGAATTTCATTTAATGTTTTGAACAAATAAAAATTCAAATAATTTCATACTTGAATTAAATTCATTTAAATCTTGTTTAAACTTGTTTAATTCATAATTAATTCATTCTAATTCCTTATTCAACAAATGAAATATGTATTCCATCTAAAATTTTGTGTTCTTTCCAAATATAAACTTTGTTATCTATTTTGAACAATTAAAATTGGTGAAAACAACAAATGCTTGTGTAACTCCTTTAAGAAGCAAATTTTCATAACTTAATAAATAAATTTCCAAACTTGGTAAACTTCATATCAAATTGAATCTATTGTTGTTTTCTTATTGTTTTCATCATCCATGCATCATGCTAATCAACTTTCACATGATGGTTATTTATAGATCATTTAATTCAACATTAATTCATGGGCTTTTCCATATGCAATCCAAATTGCATCTGGGCCCATTTAAATATGTTTACCATGTCAACTAGTTTATCTTTGATGCATCCTTAAACTTGTCATGCATCCATATCTTGATCATGCTGGATCTTTTGCCGTAGTAGTAATTGTTGCATCCGGTGTTTGTTCGAGGTTTGTTGCTTCTTCGCGGATAGGACGTTGAGATGATGTGAGCAACGACAAGTTCTTCGGATGTACCTCTACTTGCTGGATCTCAGGCAAGTATACTCACTTGCTGCCAAATGGCTGCCTTTCATCACTTGTTACCGATTCTTTCCGTTGTTCTTATTCTAGCCTTTCGATTCGATGCTTGTGTCTCGATCCTATCATATGTTACCTTGCAGCCATGATATAGCCTTCCTTCCACTTCCTATTAACTGTTGTTTGTTTACCTTGTTGGTCCCCGTGTCGTAGTTGCATGCTTAGTGTTGTTTGCGCTCAAGTCTTGTTGTCCGTCTGATCACCTGTTTAGTTTGATAGTTGGGTTTCAATTCAATCAACACCATGTTAATGTTTTTGGGTAATAATAATTTGATGATAAGGCACCCGCAGGAGGCCCGGCGTGGTTTTGAGGCCTGCTAGTGTCGACCCTAATTAGGAAAAGGGTCTTGTCTACTGATCCATGATGAGCGCACTAACCGCATGTGGGAAGCGAGTATGGGCGCCCCCTCAATTTGATTCGATTCGCATCTCGTCCAAATCGCCTCATTTAGTTCGGGTTTTCCATTTGCCGCATGCATATGTATTTTGCGAACCCAGGCCAGGGTGGAACTTTTGTAGTCGGCATTTAGGGAGACATGTTCTTAGAGTGCTATGAGGGTCCCCTTTTCTTCGTGGGGCTTGATTAGCCGTGCGCTCAATTGCACGGGGTTCTTTGGGCTTGATGCGAAGAAGAGTTGGGTTGTGTTGAGTACCTCGCTTGGTGGGTTTGATCCCCGTCTGGCGGGTTATTCTTACGTGTACGGCCAAATTGGTGCACCCCTGCAGGGTTAAATCTTCTCGAGAAGCCGTGTTTTCCGCGGTTATGAATGACTTGGTGAAAGTGCTGGCTAACAAGTACTCAGACAACTTACACTTAACGATGTTAACTTGACTAGTAATATAGATTACCTCCACCATCATGAATGTCACCCTAATCAACCGTGTGAGTTTCCTTGGGTTGCTTCCTTAGTAGGGGGTAACATTGGATGGGTATTGTTTGGTGAGTAGTTGTAGCTGGTTCTGATACGCTATCTTATCCCCCTCTTTTAGCCGGATGTTGTATCGAGTCTCTGTAGTTAGTTAGTGCAGCCCGCTGCCGCTTCTTTGCAATAATCCTTTCCTTTCCGTTGAACCCAAAGTATTTGTATCTTGTGATGATTGGATACGCTGGTATCTTGTGAGTATGGGTTTATCCACTTGCTAGTACTTAATCGTACTGACCCACGAATCCTTTTTCGTGGCTGCATATTCAACATTGCAGTCAACAGGTTTGAAGTCTGACGACGTTAGCTTGGGAATCCCTCCGGCTTGGCCTGGGCAGGGATTGGACGCTCTCGGTTATCTTCAGGACTCTTAGTCCAATTTGTATCTTGTCCGTAGCCGGACACTATGTTGTTTCTTCCGCTGTTATTTGGATCTTTGTATTGTATCAGTTGTATCCTTGGCTCATTTGAGTCTTCTTGTATATATCTTTTCTGTTGTTGTTGCGGAATATTCGTGAACTGTTGTAATGTTATCACGAGTGGCAACCTGGAATCGGTTATTATGTGGATTTTGGCGGGAATGCTGAAATCCGCATAGTGCCCGATCTCGGGGCGTCACAAATGGTATTAGAGCCTGGTTTCCGATTCCCGATATTGTTTCGATACGAATGGTTATCGACGCAACGGGTCCGCAAAGCCTGTAGGATAACCTCGCTAACGGTCGTTGTTTCTAGAGTGTCAAAAACTATTTCTGCTAAACTATTTTCGAAACATCTCAATAGGATTCTTGTTTTCTCCTTATCTCTATTCTATTTCCCCTCCCATCTTATTTTTTTTGGAGTCTTCCCCCCTTGTCTATCTTTCAAAGTGTTAGGATCCTACGTGGGTGGACGTTTTCTGAGCCTTGAACCTAATAGGTTCGATCATCGGAAGATTCCTGGTGGAAGAACATCGTCGTCACTCCGAGCAAGAATCTCTTGTTAGTGGTGTCGAGGAGATCAACTGGAAGCATGAAGAATCGATAGTCGAACTTCTTTCCCCTCCTGGGTTAGTAGGTGGATTGCGAGGGCGCAATCCCTTGTTAGTGGTGTCGTCTGTAACACCTGGGGTGTTTACCCTAAGTTAGAAAATTGGTTGTTTTTCTTTTTGCTTTGCATCACATGCATCATATGCATTGCACCATGTTTTCAAAACAACTGAAAGATCAAACCAATTTAAACTTTCAAAACATGTCTAAAATTTCCAATTAACAGTTGCAAACTAAACAACTCAAATTGTTTTTTTCAATAGTTTGAAGTTGAATTTATTTAAATTGCTTGTTAAATAAAAATTTCTTTTTATCAACACCCTAATGGTAAATTCAAATTCAATTCAAAATCACTCATAATTGGCATGTTCCAATTGTGGTTTAAAGATTAAAATCTTCCGAACATTTTAACTCACTAAGTTTTCATAGTGTTTGAGCTTATTAAATAAAACTTGTTTAATTCCAAAAAAAATCCAAATAAAACCCTATTTGAAATTCAACTAACAAATTCAAATCAAATAATATTTCAAATTTTTGAAATTAATGTTAACATTGCTTTGACATTACTGTTTTGAAAATTAATAACATTATTTTCCTAAAAAGTTAAACTCCCAAAACCCTATTCTTTTCTCTCTCTCCTTTTCTTTCCTACAAGCAAAAAAAAAACGAAAGGAAGAAAAAAGAAAAAGAAAACCCTTTGAGCTGTGGGGAGGCAGGCCAAGTGGCCCACCTACCACCCACAGCCCATTCCCCTCTTCTCCCAGCCCAGCACACCACCTAGGCCCCACTACTCCTTCTTCCTCGTACGGCACGGCATCGAAGGGGTACACGTCGACAGCTGCAGATGATAAACGGCCATGGCTCCATCCTCCACCTCCATAAAGCACCACCATCCCCCTCTCCTCCGTGCCCTAGTTTCCCCTCTCTCCCCTCCCCTCCATGGCGCCGCCAATTCTCCTCTCTTCCTCCCACCTCTCTGATTCTTTTCCTCTGTTCTGTACCGAGAGGGAGTGGTAGAAGCAGCCACCGTTTCCGGTGAAATTCGCGGCCGTCGGTCCTCCTCGACCATGATCGGCTACCCCAGCACCACCACGGTGAGTCTCCGGTTCGATTCCCGCCGTTCCCCTTGTCCGTTTCTTTCCGTATTGGACGTCGTCGTCCGCTCCGTGTCGGTGTCTGCCATGAACTACCTGCAGCTCTAGCTCGTGTACGTACCTGGGGTTCGATCGCTGCACGCCCCTTTCCGCACGCTATCCCTCCCGCACACCACGCACACACACACTCGACTGCACCCACCCGCACGAGTTACTCTCGATTTGTCGGAAATCCCCGGGAGATCCCCGTCCAGCTGCTGCCGATCTTTATCGCTGTGGCTCGATGTCTGAACTTTCCTGACGAAGTTCAGTTAACATCAGTAACGTACAACATCGTTCGACAGACCTGTATAGTTTCACAAACTCAGCTACAGCCCACTGGCGCTGTTCCTTGCGCGCCCCACGGTAGACCGCGGGTTCGAATCCCCGGTGAGGCAAAAGGCCTCCTTTTTCTGCTCTTTTACCACGCGCCCGTGGCTGGCCCCACTGGTCAGCGACCGTGGTGGCCAGTGCTGCATCTACCCGCACCACGCTGGCACCAGCCTGGCGCTGCCCCACCGGTCAGTGTCACGGTGTGGACCCGCGGTGAGTAGAAAAAGCCCAGGGACCTTTCTGCTATCTTTTTCTTCCACACAAAGGTTCCTGTAAAATCACAGATTGGTCCCTGAAATTCAATCCATCACAAATCCCTCAAATCAAATCCAAATGGAATAAATAAAACATGTTTTCCAAACCAAATTTAATTCTCTACCTGTTTAAATCATTTGTTTACTGTTTTGAACATTCCAAATGTTTTCAAAAATTCAAATTCAAATAACTCTTTTGAATTTGATTAAATTCATAACCAACTCAAATTTATTTCAAATGGGACATATAAAATATGTTTTCCAACCAAAATTTCATGCTCTTTCCAAATATAACATTTGTTTTCTGTTTTGGATAAATAAAATTAATGCAATTACTTAATGCTTTAATTAAATCATTTAAATGGTGAAATTCATAACTAATTCAATATTAATTCAAATGTCACATATGAAATATGTTTTCCATGCTAAATTGAACCACCTTTCCAAATATAAACTTTATTTCATGTTTTGAATAATTAAAATTGGTTAAATAATTTAAACCTTGCTTAAATCATTTAAAATTGCTAAATTCATAACTTGGTCAAATTAAATTCTCTTTGGACATATAAAATATGTTTTCAAACTAGAAAATCATAACCTTTCCAACTATGAATTTCATTTAATGTTTTGAACAAATAAAAATTCAAATAATTTCATACTTGAATTAAATTCATTTAAATCTTGTTTAATTCATAATTAATTCATTCTAATTCCTTATTCAACAAATGAAATATGTATTCCATCTAAAATTTTTTGTTCTTTCCAAATATAAACTTTGTTATATATTTTGAACAATTAAAATTGGTGAAAACAACAAATGCTTGTGTAACTCCTTTAAGAAGCAAATTTTCATAACTTAATAAATAAATTTCCAAACTTGGTAAACTTCATATCAAATTGAATCTATTGTTGTTTTCTTATTGTTTTCATCATCCATGCATCATGCTAATCAACTTTCACATGATGGTTATTTGTAGATCATTTAATTCAACATTAATTCATGGGCTTTTCCATATGCAATCCAAATTGCATCTGGGCCCATTTAAATATGTTTACCATGTCAACTAGTTTATCTTTGATGCATCCTTAAACTTGTCATGCATCCATATCTTGATCATGCTGGATCTTTTGCCGTAGTAGTAATTGTTGCATCCGGTGTTTGTTCGAGGTTCGTTGCTTCTTCGCGGATAGGACGTTGAGATGATGTGAGCAACGACAAGTTCTTCGGATGTACCTCCACTTGCTGGATCTCAGGCAAGTATACTCACTTGCTGCCAAATGGCTGCCTTTCATCACTTGTTACCGATTCTTTCCGTTGTTCTTATTCTAGCCTTTTGATTCGATGCTTGTGTCTCGATCCTATCATATGTTACCTTGCATCCATGATATAGCCTTCCTTCCACTTCCTATTAACTGTTGTTTGTTTACCTTGTTGGTCCCCGTGTCGTAGTTGCATGCTTAGTGTTGTTTGCGCTCAAGTCTTGTTGTCCGTCTGATCACCTGTTTAGTTTGATAGTTGGGTTTCAATTCAATCAACAACATGTTAATGTTTTTGGGTAATAATAATTTGATGATAAGGCACCGGCAGGAGGCCCGGCGTGGTTTTGAGGCCTGCTAGTGTCGACCCTAATTAGGAAAAGGGTCTTGTCTACTGATCCATGATGAACGCACTAACCGCATGTGGGAAGCGAGTATGGGAGCCCCCCTTAATTTGATTCGATTCGCATCTCGTCCAAATCGCCTCATTTAGTTCGGGTTTTCCATTTGCCGCATGCATATGTATTTTGCGAACCCAGGCCAGGGTGGAACTTTTGTAGTCGGCATTTAGGGAGACACGTTCTTAGAGTGCTATGAGGGTCCCCTTTTCTTCGTGGGGCTTGATTAGCCGTGCGCTCAATTGCACGGGATTCTTTGGGCTTGATGCGAAGAAGAGTTGGGTTGTGTTGAGTACCTCGCTTGGTGGGTTTGATCCCCGTCTGGCGGGTTATTCTTACGTGTACGGCCAAATTGGTGCACCCCTGCAGGGTTAAATCTTCTCGAGAAGCCGTGTTTTCCGCGGTTATGGATGACTTGGTGAAAGTGCTGGCTAACAAGTACTCAGACAACTTACACTTAACGATGTTAACTTGACTAGTAATATAGATTACCTCCACCATCATGAATGTCACCCTAATCAACCGTGTGAGTTTCCTTGGGTTGCTTCCTTAGTAGGGGGTAACATTGGATGGGTATTGTTTGGTGAGTAGTTTTAGCTGGTTCTGATACGCTATCTTATCCCCCTCTTTTAGCCGGATGTTGTATCGAGTCTCTGTAGTTAGTTAGTGCAGCCCGCTACCGCTTTTTTGCAATAATCCTTTCCTTTCCGTTGAACCCAAAGTATTTGTATCTTGTGATGATTGGATACGCTGGTATCTTGTGAGTATGGGTTTATCCACTTGCCAGTACTTAATCGTACTGACCCACGAATCCTTTTTCGTGGCTGCATATTCAACATTGCAGTCAACAGGTTTGAAGTCTGACGACGTTAGCTTGGGAATCCCTCCGGCTTGGCCTGGGCAGGGATTGGACGCTCTCGGTTATCTTCAGGACTCTTAGTCCAATTTGTATCTTGTCCGTAGCCGGACACTATGTTGTTTCTTCCGCTGTTATTTGGATCTTTGTATTGTATCAGTTGTATCCTTGGCTCGTTTGAGTCTTCTTGTATATATCTTTTCTGTTGTTGTTGCGGAATATTCGTGAACTGTTGTAATGTTATCACGAGTGGCAACCTGGAATCGGTTATTATGTGGATTTTGGCGGGAATGCTGAAATCCGCATTGTGCCCGATCTCGGGGCGTCACATGTAATGCAGGAGATCACTTGTATGAATGCAGAGGGAGTTCATCTGGGATTCAGAGAGAAGGAATTGGCTTCAGTTTAACACAGGCGCACCAAAACCGGCTCAATGCCGGCTTTGGGATAGGACTCAAACCAACAAACCTTCAGAATCTTTTTGTGTTCCGGACTAGCACGCCGGACCTTTTAAACCGGTTCAACTAGTTCAACCAGTACCTCTGCAGCCTCCATTCCAACCTGTGCATTTCCCAACAGATAATACAACAACACGTCAACCCAGTCTAAAATCTGGTTTATAAACAACCAACACTCCAACAGCCCGAGCTTTTTCATACGCCTGAGGGTCACTTCAACAATCTAATCGATAATATTTGGGCGGCAACCAACAGTCTGGCCCAAATCCCAGTGGATGCGAATAACCCGCTAGAGGTGGAAGCGATGAAGGCAATCGAGATGTTACAAACTGCATTGGTTCAATCGATGAATTAAGGTAAACATGAAAAAATATTTGACACCATACAACAGCAGGAACTCGTTACCTAGAAGCCACCATGCAAATTCACTTGTTCCCGCCGGTTCCAGCAATGCAAACCTGCGTCAACAACCAGTTCTACCAAGACAGATGGTTTTACATGCTCTTGGAGTTATTAACACTTGGCATAGGGTAGTAGGAACTGAAAACAAACACCAGTTAAAAATCAAGTCTCCAGCCCAGTAGCAACCGGGTTTCAAAGAATTGGATTTCAGTGCCTAGGACCTGCAATAAGGAACGAGAGAATACCAGCTGATTTCAAAGGACCTCAGAAAGTTCAAAACTACCCCACGGATATGGATCCAACGTATTAGATAGAAAGCTACTAGATGGCTATGAAAGTTTTGGAGGTTAGCGAAGTTGTATGCACGTGGTACATGAGTATGATATTGAACGGACCTGCGAAGTCATGGTTAAAAACTTGCCCGCAAACTCGATCAACACCTGGCAAGAGTTGAAGGATTAGTTCATCAAATTCAAGAACTTGCAAGCGCCCAACTATGATCACAGACCTGAAAAACTATGTTCGGAAGGAGGAAGAGTAATCTCAACACTAGTCATGGCGCGTTGTAGAAATCATTCATTCATTGGTCGGCATTACAACTCAATAAGAGGTCACAGTTCTAGAGAGGAATTGCAAATTGGATCCCCTGAGACATAAATTGGGACGCATCAAGAGATAAAACAACGATATGATGGAACTGATCGACGCCATGACCAAGTATGCCGAGTCTGACAAAACAAAGGATGTAGACTCAAACTACGAGAAATCTAGAAAGGGAAAGAAAAAAGGAGGCAAGGGTAATCAGAACCCGAACCGGAGTAATTGGAATTATCAGGATCAGAGTAACAACAAGCGCCAGAATGGTGAAGGCAACTCAGACCTGGCAGCCAACACAAATACATGCCACAAAAACCAGCGCCAAAACAAGAACTTCTCTGTGAACTAAAATTTCCGGCGAAACAGTTTTGCTCAAGTACAACAAGCCTTGAAGGGCCCGTGTCCCCTCCATAGCAAGAACAGACATGTGGCAACTCATTCTTGGCAGAACTGTTCATAATGTAGGGTTTCCGGCCTAGTAGAAATAACAATAACTATGGACCTCAAAACAATGAAAGTGGTAACTCAGGAAATATGGGCGGATGCCACCAAGGAACCGGAAATTCAGGACCCGGAAATCAAATATCAGGTCATCACAGCTAAGGAAACCAAGGGACAAACAAGGGAGGAAGCCATCAAGGTGGATAATCTGGTTTTCAAACTAATCCCAAGAAACTCAGTCAGGGACAGTATCATGTTTTCACAACCTATTCATGCAGAAGGGGGAGGAAAGTACAGAATCACGCCGTCAACATTGTTACACCTACTGTCCCTTGATGGCTAAACTGGTCAGAACAACCCATTTAAATAACATGGAGTATAGCGAACCATGCCCCTAGGGTTGCTAACCCAGGAAGTGTTGCATTGGTCGTAGCTCCACAGGTTTGAGGATATAAACTGGATCAAGTGTTGATGGATGGTAGAGACAACATAAACATACTTTATTATAATACCTTCAAGAGGATGAACCTGCAGGACTAACATATCCAACCATCATCAATTGTATTTCTTGGAATTGTCCGTAGTAAGTCCGCTAGGCCTATTGGAAGAATTTACCATGAAGTTGCGTTTGGAATCTTCGAAAACTACAAGACTGAGATACTGGAGTTCAAAGTTGTCAAGTTCAAAAGCCCATATCAGGCTTTGTTCGGGAGACCAGCTTATGCCAAGTTTATGGCGAGATCCTGCTACATTTACCTTAAACTGAAGATGTCGGCTCCGAAAGGGAATATTACGGTTCATGGAGATAGAGACATAACTCTGGAATGTGAGAAAGGTGATGCAACCTATGCAGATTCAACATGTGCAGACAAAGAACTGAAGTTATGCAAGCTGCAGGTTGATCATGAGGATATGAACTCGCTAAAAAAACATCAACTAAGTCTAAATTGAAATTCAAATCAGCTCAGGACACCAAACTGGTAGACTTCACCCCAGGAGACTCTTCTAAGCAGTTCAGCATGGGGGGTCATATGACTGATAAATAGGAAAATACGATGATCAACTTCCTCCATGAGAATTGGGACATTTTGCCATGGAAGCCTTTTGACATGCTTGGTGTTCCAAGGGAACTTGGTGAGCATAACCTAAATGTGGATCCTAAACTGAAACTAGTTCAATAGTTCCTCCGTCGTTTCAATGACGAGAGAAGAAAGACTAATGGAGAAGAAATAGCTCGGCTCTTTGCAGCCGGGTTTATTTTGGATGTTTTACATCCAATGTGCTTAGCAAATCCATTTCTCGTCCTGAAAAAAAGGGCCCTGGAGGATGTGCATAGATTATACAGACCTAAACAAAGCATGTCCTAAGGATATCTTTTCCTTTCCTCGTATTGACCAAATCATTAATTCTACTACTGGGTGTGAACTATAATGTTTTCCTTACTCTTATTCAGGTTACCATCTGATTAAGATGAAAGAGGAGGATAAAGAGAAGACCTCGTTTATTACTCCTTTTGGTACATTTTGCTACACATCCATGCCCTTTGGACTGAAAAATGCAGGAGCAACTTATCAGAGATGCATCCAAAACTGTTTGGAAAAGCAGATTGGGAGAAACATACAGGCTTATGTGGATGATATTGTTGTCAAGTCCCAGAAAGGTGATATTCTGATTTCTGACCAAGAAGAGACATTTGCGAGTTTACCCAAGTACTAGATGAAGCTAAACCCGGCAAAATGTGTGTCTTGAGTACTAGCTAGAAAAATACTAGGTTTCATAATTTCTTAAAGAGGAATTGAAGCAAACCCGGAAAAAATCTAGGCTATACATAACTTAAGAACACCGGTTTACCTAAAGGATGTCAAGAAATAGACAGGATGTGTTTCATCTCTGAGCCGGTTTATAAGCAGCCTTGGAGAAAAAGCCATACCATCTTGAAGAAAACTGACAAGTTAGTCTGGAACCAAGAAGCCGATGATACTTTGGAGGCCTTGAAGAAAAAACTCTCCAAGCACCTATACTAGTCGCGCCGCCTGAGAAGAAAGAGCCCATGTTGCTATATATTGCTGCAAACAACAGAGGGGTCAGTGCGGCTGTAGTCGTCGAAAGAAAACAAGAAGGAAAAGAAGACTTGGTTGAGAGACTAGTTTATTACGTGAGCGAGGTCTTGGCAGAATTAAAGTAGAGATACCTACATTGGCAGAAACTATTTTTTTGGCGTGTTTATGGCGATTCGTAATCTGAAACATTACTTTCAGGAACACCTCACCACAGTTGTCAGTTCGGCACTACTATCAGACAGTATCCAAAACAAAAACACGACCGATCGAGTCACTAAGTGGGCTATCGAGATGGGGCCATATCATATAAAATATGAGCCAAGAACTGCAATCAAGTCTCAGGCGCTAATTGAGTTTATAAATGAGTGTAAAATGTTACATGTTCCACCTGAAAAACCTGACACCAAGTATTGTACCCTGCATTTTGACGCGTCATGAAAATTGAAGGTTCAGGAGCCGGTGCGGTTCTGACGTCTCCACGAGGTGATAAATTTCGATATGTTTTACTGATTTCATTCAAATGCACTAATAATAAAGCAAAGTATGAGGATTTTATCCATGGGCTCCTAATTGGAAAGGAGATGAGTATAACCAGGATTCAATTCTTAGGAGATTCAGACTTTGATTCTAGTTGTAGTACACACATGTGGTATGCAATAAGTTTAGACCGGTCTAGTTGTAGCTAGATCAGGTGATGCATTCCTTTTTGTCTCAGTAATTTATTGGCATACCCTGTGCGGGACTAGACCTTGAAACAAATGTTGCAGTCCGCTTACATAAAAAAAACCATGTATTCCAAATGTGCATGCACACACGTGTATATAAACGAGGGTGTGCGTGCAATGCAACATGTGCAGCAATAGTTCGATCTCTGACATAATCATCAACAATGTCTCGCCAATACGATTACAACGTCCCAGTCTGAGCGGCTCCAAGTTGGGAGGCTGACGAAATCGAAGGAGATGTACGGGTCACGGTCCCCGGCCCCGGTCGCCATCGTGACCCCTCAACCGACGCAATGCAATTCCTGCATTAATGCTATGCACGTTAACTAGAAATATATTTGTCTTCAATTTGCTTATTTAGTTTATACTTTCTCGCTCACTTCACCTAGAGAATCATGTTTTTGGATATGTTATCGTTGCTCAAGAACTAAACGAACTACTCACAAGACATCATATGGATTATAATCAGAGGTGATATAATAATAAATAATAATCTGGTCATAAAGTGCAATCACCGATAAATCTCGTAAGCATCAACTACTAACAAGTAATCCACACCGGGAGAGAGATCTAGTGGAAAACGACAATATGGAACCCTAATTGTTACAGCGGGATCGAGGTGGATGGTGGGGACGGTGGTGTTTGTGGTGATGATGATGACGATGATGATCTTGATGATGCCCGGAGTGATGACGGTGACGATGGTGATGATTTCCCCTCTCCGGGGAGGAATTTCCCCGGCAGATTCCTCCCTGTTGTTTTCCGCCCCGTGGAGGCGGCGGAATATTTCCTCGATGGTTCCTCTGCATTAGGGTTCCCTGGGGGTCAAGTTCGCTAGAGGGGGACGATATGTCATAAATGTATCCTTAATTTCTGATCTTTCATGTTGTTTTCATCTTATTTCCTACATGTTTGCTATACACTTTATGTCAATTTTATTGATTCCCGGGACTAACCTATTGACAAGATGCCACAGAGCCAGTTCCTTTTTTCTGTTGTTTTTAGTTTCAGAGAAGTTGTTCTGGAAATATTCCCGAAATTGGAAAATTCGAAGCCAGCAAGTCTTCGAATTCCCGAAGAGGCCCGGAAGGGGCCACACCATAGGGCGGTGCCCCCTCGCCGCGCCTGGGGTGGTGTGGGCCCCTCGGGCGTCCACCGCTGTTACCCTTTCTCCTATTTATTCCCCTCGATACGACAACCCTAAAAAGATACCACTTCATCCCGAGAAACATCCGATGCCGCCGTCATCGTCAACCCGAGATCGGGTGGGTTCTGGAGCTCTCCATGGCACCCTGCCGGGAGGGGAATTCATCACCGGAGTGGTCTACACCACCATGCCCTCCTCCGAAGTGATGCTTGAGTAGTTTATCCCTGGACTACGGGTCCATAGCAGTAGCTAGATGGTTATCTTCTCTACTTTGTACCTCATATTTGGATCTCGTGAGCTGCCCTACATGACCGAGATCATCTTTATGTAATGCTACATGTTGTGTTTGCTGGGATCTGATGAATGTTTAATGATATGTCTTCTGATTATCAATCTATCATGTTATCTTCATGCATATGTTATTTATGATCTTGCATGCTCTCCTTTATTAATAGATGCTCTGGTCAAGTAGATGCTAGTAACTGCAAGAGGGGGTATTTATGCTCGATAGTGGGTTCATACCTCCTTTGGATCTGTGCTCGAGTGACAGAAGCGTAACGGATGGAGGATGTGTTATTGTCATTAGGGATAAAACAACGGTGTTTACTTAGTTTACATTGTTTACATTACACACTTTGCTTACTGCTATTACCTGTTGCGTGCAACTTAATACCCAACGTTTGTTCGGATGATATTCGGAGGGTGGATTATTAGTCATACATGAAGTTGGATGACAGTCTATGTATCTTGTTGTAATGCCCGCATGAATCACATAGTAATCTTTATGTCTTGCATATTCACTACAGTTCAGCCTTTATTTCTGTCAATTGCCCAGTTATAATTTGTCCACCGCACATGTTATTTATATTTTATGGGGATACATCTCTATTGAACTGTGGACCCCGGTCCATTTTCTCATTCTGATAATACACACACTGCTTCCACTGCTTTCAGGCTGCTTCCACTGTTTTCACACTGCTACTATTTTTTCATACTATTCTCATACCATTTTCCACACCATACATTTAACCTCTTGAAAACCTCACTGCTTTGTTGGGGCAAAGTGAATTGTTTGTGTTGTGTAGGTTCCACGTTGCTTCTGAACCCTGCCATCTCAGCTCCATCAACCTTTTGAATTTACTCCTTCCTCCTACTGGTCGATTCAACCTTGGTTTCTTTCTGAGGGAAAACTGCTACTGTGCTCATCATAACTTCCTCTTGGGGTTTCCCTACGAGTGCAAGACATGCACCATCAAGCTATTTTGTGGCCCCGTTGCCGGGGAGGAAGAGAATTTCTGCAAGGGGGTCTCTCACCTCCAATCTCTTTAATTTTTTTTGTTTTGCTTAGTTTATTATATTTTGTCTTGTTTGCTTCTCTTTATCAAAAACACACAAAAAATAGTTCTTGTTCTAGCTGTAGTTTTATTCCTGTTTTTAGTCTTGCTAAAGTGAGTGTTCCTGAAGTTGAAGTTCGTTCTTTTAACCAACAAGGTGGAGAAAGTTTGAAAGATGCTTGGTATAGGATAAGTGATGCTCATCATAGATGCATTAAAAAATATTCCATTTTAATCCTTCTTAGGATTTTTTCTGTTGGTATTACTAGTTGGTATAGGTATGTTCTAGACACTCTTACAGGCGGCAATATTCTGGGAACACCTGCTTTGGAAGCCTATAATTTAATTGAAAGTTTAGTTGGAACACCACCTACTAAGGTTGTTAAAACTGAGATCACTTTAGATGATGTTATTTAAAAGTTAAACTCTATGGAGAAAATTTGCCAATTTTCGTTTATAATGCTAGCAAAGTTAATGAATCAATAGTAAGTATCAACAAGAAAATCACTGTTTTAGAAGCTAGCGATATCCATGATAGTCAAAATATGAGGATTGGTAAATTAGAGGAGGCTATGGAAAATTTAAGCTCCACTTTTTCTTCTCTTAAGTTTCAAACGGAGAAACCTTCTGTGGGAAAAGAGAAAAAAAATTATGTATGTCACCAAGGTGCCTAAACCTAAATCCCCTATGTGCTTAAAATTAATAAAACTTTTAGTGAAACTAAAAGTGATTTGAATGTTGAATCATCTTCAGGGGTGTCTAAGGTACCCATTTCAACAATTGGAGTTTTGGAAGAAATTATTGATTTGGATGCTTTTTCACATGAAAACACGTGAATCCACTTTTCTGGGCGTAGCTAAAAAGCATTAAATAAAAGCACTTCTTGGGAGATAATCCATGTGCAAATTCTAAGAATAATGAATCATCTAAGCTTGGGGATGCCCAAGGCATCCCCTTCTTCATCAACAATTTATCAGGTCACTTCTAGTGAAACTATATTTTTATTCGGTCAGATCATATGAAGTTTAATTGCAGCGTCTGTTTATTTTTATTTTGTTTTATTTTTTTCCTTGACGCAGTTATATAGTTGTACCCTAGCATTCCTTGCTTGGGAGAGAGACACGCTCCGCTTTTTTCGTTTGAATATTCATTATGCTCGTATTCTTAGTTTTTTTCTAGCTGCTGCAAAATTCCTGTTTAGCTCTTGTTTTCATTGCATCTCTTATCCAGAGATGTTAGTTTTAGTAGTGTTATGTGAGTACTCTCATGTTTGCTTGTTGTATCATTTAGAGAGTCCTTTTTAAAACATATTTTGTATGATGCTTGTTGGGAAAAGAAACTACTGCTTGTAGTAGAATTTATAACGGTGCAGGTAGAAGCTTGTATAGACTGTGGCTAGAATTTTTTATATCATGTTAGATGTTATTTTAATTCTAAATCCTAGTGGTTATTAAGTAGCATGATTTGTCTCAAATAGATGAGAGTGTTTAATGTGCCACTGAAATAATCATGAGTTGTTCTTGTCATTTGCAAGCATAAATTTGTGGTGTTCTCCTTTGAATGTTTTATTTGGTTGACTTGGCGCATGCTCACACAATGTTTATGACTATGAACCAGTCACTTATAGCCTCTATGATCATTTAGTTTTTGAACTTGTGGTACCATTTATGATTTGATTAATGATTCTTATATCGCTATGCATGATAATGGCCTTTATGCTATGTTGATTTGTCGCTCCCAGTCTTTTGCTAGCCTCCACCTGTACTGAGTATGAGCTCTACTCGTGCATCCAACTCCCACAAACCAAACTTTGCCAAATGTGTCCACCATACCTACCTATATGTGGTATTTAAGGGCCACTCCAAATTAAATTGCTCATGTGTTACTTTGCCAAAATTACTCCTGTTTTGTGCTCATGTTTTAGCTCATGAGGACGTAAATAGAGAATCTTTATCTCAATTGTTGATTGGACCTTCACACCATGGACTAGTGGCTTCATCCGCTTATCCAATTGATAGAAGAGCTGGCAGCGGGGTGCCCAGCCCCAAATTAATACAACAAATTCTTTTCACTATTCTTGCCCCTGATTTATCAGTCAAAGCATAATTGTGTAAACAAAAGAGAAAGAGGGATAACCTTCTACAAAGATGTGTCCTTCTATGGGAGCCTCTCTTGTAACGTACTGTATAGTTTTTTTTACCATTCGTTGACATAAGTATACACACTTCTTTAAAAATATCTTTTCAATACCTCTGTTTAATAAAATAAAAAGATCTAGCACACGAGTGATCCCTGCTTCCGTCTGCGAAGGGACTTTCTTTTACTTTTATGTTGCGTCTCCATCTTCTAACTTTATCCACAATTGAGAGGGCATAGTTGCCATTATGTGTTTAATGTGCATTTGTCCCAGAAACATTATTAATTGATTCATGATGTGTTATTGTTTGTTCTCAAATAATTTGTTCTAGTGTTCCTCATGAACTTTGAAGGTGTCCTGGCATTTATGTTTTGCCCCACTCTTAAGGACAAGCGAAATATCACTTTTCCATGTTATCTTTATGCTTGAAACAAACGTATATCTTTCAGTGCATTATTATTCATGATCTTTTATTTGTGTTACTTCTCATGATGCAAGATGATTGCTATGCTTTATTGTTAAAGTTTTATTTATCATGCTTGTGTTGAAGTTCTATGATCTCAGCTTACATATGCTTTTACATTATTGATGATGAAGTTTATGTTGGTAGAATGTCACCTCAGAAATTCTGTGTTTTTATCGTTTACCTACTCGAGGACGAGTAGGAACTAAGCTTGGGGATGTTGATACGTCATAAACATATTCTTAATTTCTGATGTTCCATGTTGTTTCCATGTTATTTCCTGCATGTTTGCTATACACTTTATGTCATTTTTATCGATTTCCGGGACTAACCTATTGACAAGATGCCACAGAGTCAGTTCCTTCTTTTCTGCTGTTCTTAGTTTCAGAAAAGTTGTTCTGAAAATATTTTCGAAATTGGAAAATTCGAAACCCGAAAGTCTTAGAATTCCCGATGGTTCCACGAAGTCCCAAAGAGGCTCGGAGGGGGCCATAGGAACACTAGTTTACTTAGGTCTATGAGGATGGGAAACAATATTAGAAGCATCCTCACGAAAGACAATGTGTTCATCCTCTATATTTCTACAAACAAGATCTGTCACTATTGCTACACGAGGTTCAACAGTTATTTGTTCATCAGGTTCAATAGATTTCTTATTACTCTTACTAACCACACTATCCACCATATAGTGTTCTTTCACCTTAGCAGGGAAAGTCATCTTTACTATTAAATGGCACTTCAAGGTACGTTGGTACGTCAATCCCATGGTATGTCGTTGCCATTTTTCAGAAAACCCCATACAAAATCTTGAAACCAACCCGCAGTCCATAAGCGAAAGGAAGCCCCTTCGTATCCAAGTCAACCCTCAATCCAAAAGAGATCTTGCTTCTCCGTGCCTCCGTGCTGTGCGGCGCCGCCGGTAACAGCCCCCGCCCTTCTCCTCCTTCGACGAGGTCCTCCTCCACGAGACATGGCCTAGCGCCCTCACCTCCGACATCCCTCTCGTCTTTCTCTTCCCTAACGCAAAGCCGCCACTCTCGCCAAGAGGTTCCTAGATCCCAAAATGTATCTCCGCAAGAGGCTAGGGTTTCGGAGCGGGGCACGGCCGCCGCGTGGAGCTAACCATTGACGCTCCCCACGCTCATGGCCCGCCTCCGACACGCTACCCCTTCAGCCGCATGACGCCTCCGAGAGGTCACGATTGACGCGTACTCACACCTGCCTACGATGCCGGCCCCTTAATCGCCCCCTCTTTAGTGTAGTTCGCTGTCCATCCGCCGGTTGTTGCAAGGTCGCGTCCTCGCTGTCAGCCGTCAAGTTCATTGCTTCGCCTTCCATGATTGTGCCACCTTCCCTCCAGGACCACAACGCCTCCCTTCTAACTCACCACTCGCGTCTCCTCTTCCAAGCTTCACTGTTCAGTGAAACAAAGGTAACATCCCGCCATTGCTATTAGCAGTTAGCACCGTGGAAGTCAAGTTGCTTTCCCATGATGCGGAAAGAGGCTATTTTGCTTGCATTGCTACTTTTTTTGCTTGGCTGTCTTTGCTGCATGAAAGAGTAGAGGGGATTCATAGTGTTTTTCCGTGTGTGCTGCTACTTGTTTTAGTAGAGAGGATTGAGCGAATATAGATTTATTTTTCTGATGAATATGCGGTCTACTAGAGCTATTGAACACTAAAAAACGTCAGCTTGGTTATTGTTAGAGTATACGTTGTATACGTCATGTCGTGTACAGAGTCCTTAGGACTTACAACCGTATCTCTGTTTGTATGAGTCGGTTCTGATATTCCTTGGTCTCCAAGGCTTGTACCCATATATATTGATTAACACGTGAACGCCCCAAGTGTGGCGCTTCCTAAACCTTTCTCGTTTGCTTGGTATCAGAGCGGCAGAAAAAACCCTAGATCCCCGATCCGATCTCCCTCGACATGTCGACCTCCTCGTCCCTCGTCGATAACACCAGCGGCGCCCTCACCACCTCCACCATGCCAGCCGCCCAGAGCTCCACCACCAGCGCCCTTGTCTCCTCCTCGTCTTCAGCCATGAACGTGGCCAGCGTGCGCACGCACGTGCCCGTCACCCTCGACTTGAAGGCCCCCAACTTCACCAAGTGGAGGATGCTGCTGCGTGTTCTCCTTGGCAAGTACGATCTGCTTCATCATGTCAACACCGTCGCCCCCGCCGACGCCCGCACCGCCGACTGGATTCGCGAGGACTACATCGTCCGGTCTTGGCTCTATGGATCCATCTCCGATGAGATCTTGGACATTATCATGGCGGAGGACCAGACTGCGCAGGAGGCATGGACCCTCATCTCCAACCTCTTCCTCGACAGCCAGATGACGCGCGCCGTCTACCTCGAGGCGGAATTCCGTGGACTCGTGCAAGGCGACCTCACCATCACCGCGTACTGCCATCGCCTCAAGGCTCTCTCCGACGCTCTGCGTGACGTCGGCACACCGGTCTCCGACCAAACCCTCGTCCTCAACTGCCTTCGCGGTCTCAACCCGCGCTTCGCCGACATCACCACCATCGTCACCATGCAGTCTCCGCTGCCCACCTTCGCTCAAACTCGCTCCCTTCTCACCCTCCGGGAGACGCAGATCGCCAACAACGCGCAGGTGGGAACCAGACCGCCCTCTACGGCACTTGGTCCAACGGCGCCGGCTCTTCTTCAAGCAACAACACCGGCGGAGGTGGCTCTGGCGGGAGCAACTCCGGTGGGAAGACCGGTGGCGGCAACTACTACGCCAAGAAGAAGAAGAACGGGGGCGGCAACAACGGCGGCGGAAACCGCAATGGCGGCGGTGACCGCGACACTGCCCCGCGCGGCGCGTCCTCCGGCGTCGGTCCCTGGGTGTGCTTCAACCCCTACACAGGCCAGGCCCAGCAGTGGCAGGCCTCCTCCTCCTGGCGTCCTTCCAGCGGCCCGTCCAACGGGCCCGGACTCCTCGGCCCACGGCCTGTCGCCCTCCCGCCAGCGCAGGCCTTCACGTCCCTCGCTCCGATGCATGGGCAGGCGTTCGGTACGAACCCTCTGCCCATCCCCGGCTACACTGGTGCCTCAATGCATGGACAGGCTGCACCAACTACGAGCTGGGACACCTCTGCCCTGCTGGCCGCACTGAACAATGCCGCCACGCCATCGACCACCGGTGGCGAGTGGGTCATGGACTCGGGAGCCACCGCCCATATGGCCTCCGACTCCGGTATGCTTCCCATCCTTCATCCATCTCCTTCTTCTTCCCATGTCACCGTCGGTAATGGATCCACCATGCCAATCTCACACACCGGCCATGTCTCCTTTCCTGCTTCCGCACGCACTCTTTCACTTCGCAATGTCCTAGTAGTTCCTAATCTTGTTAAGAATCTTATTTCTACTCGACGTTTTACCATTGATAATCTCTGTTCTGTTGAATTTGACCCCTTTGGTTTTTCCATCAAGGATCTTCTCACCAAGGGCGTGATTCTGCGCTGCAATAGTCGCGGCGACCTCTACCTCTTCACACCACCAGCCGCCCAACGCCACCACTCCATCTATGGACTCGTCGCCGCCTCCACTTCAGCAGAACTATGGCATCGTCGCTTAGGACACCCAGGACGTGACGCCTCGTCACATCTTTCTAGACTTTCAAAAATACCATGTAATAAAGAAGCCTCGCCTATTTGCCACGCCTGTCAGCTTGGCAAACACGTGCGCTTGCCTTTCACTAGGTCTACTTCGATTAGTGTTGCTCCTTTTCAATTAATCCATTGTGATCTTTGGACATCTCCTGTGCTAAGCATCTCCGGTTACAAATATTTTCTTATTATCGTTGATGATTTCTCGCACTTCATGTGGACTTTTCCACTTCGGCAAAAATCGGATACCGCTGACACTATTCTTAATTTCGTCGCCTATGCCCGCACACAATTTTCTCGACCTCTCATTGCCATGCAAGCCGACAACGGCACGGAATTTCTCAACTCCACCGTAACTAGCTTCTTCACCCGTCATGGTATCCACCTTCGCCTCTCGTGCCCCTATACGTCGCCTCAAAACGGCAAGGCCGAGCGCGCCATACGCACCGTCAACGACGTCACGCGTACACTTCTATTCCAATCACACATGCCACCTAACTGTTGGGCTGAGGCCCTTGCCGCGGCAACACACCTTGTCAATATTCGACCGTCCCATGCCATCGGCTTCACCACACCCTACCTCCGTCTCCACAACAAAATGCCCGACTACCATGCCTTGCGAGTATTCGGTTGCCTCTGCTACCCCAACCAATCCGCCACCGCGCAGCACAAACTATCTCCTCGGTCTGTTGCATGCGTCTTCCTCGGCTACCCCAGTAATCACAAAGGCTACCGTTGTCTCGCCCTCGACACTCGTCGCGTCATTTTCTCGCGCCATGTGGTGTTCGATGAGACGGTCTTTCCTTTAGCATACGCACCCGACCGACCCCAGTACACCGTTGCCTCGCTTGATTTTCTTCTCGATCTCACCACGACGCAGCACCACATCGAGCCACCACCCCAACCCGCTATGCATGGTCACCCTGCGCCCGCTATGCATGCCTCCCCGCCCAACTCCTCCGGGCCATCCTCCCCGCGCACGCCTACCACAGCTGGGTCGCCATCCGGCCCGCCGCCCTCTCCTAGCACCGCATACAGCCCGCCATCCGGTTCCCCAGCTCCCGGCACGTCCCCGCCATCCCCGGCTTCCACCGCGGATTCCCTCTCGCCACCTGTCGTTGTGCACCGGCCACCGTCTCCCTCCAACGCACATCCTATGGCGACTCGTGCAAAGCACGGCATTTTCCAACCCATCGATCGTCTCAACCTATCTGTCAGTCATTCTCCTCCATCTCCGATTCCAAAGACATACCGGGGTGCCCTCCATGATCCTGAGTGGCGTCGTGCTATGCATGATGAATATGAGGCTTTGGTCAAAAATAATACATGGTCCCTTGTGCCAAAACCTGCTCGTGCTAATGTTGTTTCAGGTAAATGGATATACAAACACAAGTTCCACTCGGATGGTCGTCTGGCTCGCTATAAGGCTCGGTGGGTGGTGCGTGGCTTCTCCCAACAACCGGGCATCGACTTCGACGAGACCTTCAGCCCGGTTGTCAAGCCCGCCACGATCCGCATTGTGTTGAGCATCGCCTTGTCCCGCTCTTGGCCGATCCATCAGCTCGACGTCAAGAATGCGTTCCTACACGGCAATCTTGACGAGGAGGTATACTGTCAGCAGCCCCCAGGCTTCGTCGACACTCGCTACCCCGACCATGTGTGTCGTCTCCACAAGTCGCTGTACGGCCTCAAGCAGGCACCGCGTGCCTGGTACCAGCGCTTCGCCCTCTACACGCATCGTCTTGGCTTCGTCGCCTCCAAGTCGGATGTGTCGTTGTTTGTCTACCACCACGACAACGAGCTCGCGTACATCCTCCTCTACGTCGACGACATCGTCATCACGGCCTCCAGCGACCGTCTACTCTGTCATCTTACTCGGCTGCTCCACTCCGAGTTCGCACTGACAGACCTTGGCGATCTTTCGTTCTTCCTCGGGATTTCTGTGACGCGGACTGCTGCCGGGATGGTTCTCTCGCAAAGGCAGTATGCCATCGAGCTTCTTCAACGCGCTGGCATGATGGATTGCAATCCATGCTCAACCCCCATCGACACGAAGTGCAAACTGTCTGCTGCCGATGGTGCTCTTCTAACTGATCCTACAGAATACAGGAGCTACGCCGGCGCATTGCAATACTTGACGCTCACGCGTCCCGATCTTGCTCACGCTGTTCAGCAAGCATGCTTATACATGCATGCACCTCGCGAGCCTCACCTGAACTTGGTGAAACGGATTCTCCGCTACATCAAGGGTACCCTCGACCTCAGCATGCATCTCTCCAGCTCGTCACCGACCACTCTCACCGCCTACTCTGACGCTGATTGGGCGGGATGCCCGGACACACGGCGCTCCACGTCAGGGTATTGTGTCTATCTCGGCGATAACCTTATCTCCTGGTCCTCCAAACGGCAGACTACGGTCTCTCGTTCCAGCGCCGAGGCAGAATACCGAGCTGTTGCACATGTTGTTGCTGAATGCTGCTGGATACGACAGCTTCTTGGCGAGCTCCATCATCCTCTCTCGGCTGCCACCGTGGTCTTTTGTGATAATGTCAGCACTGTCTACATGGCGTCAAACCCGGTCCAACACCGTCGCACCAAGCATATAGAGATCGACATACACTTTGTCCGCGAGAAGGTCTCTCTTGGTCAGGTCCGAGTTCTTCATGTGCCATCTTCTCGACAATTCGCCGACATAATGACAAAGGGGCTTCCGACACAACTATTCTCAGAATTTTGGTCCAGCTTGTGCGTTCTTCCAGCCGACGCACAACCTGAGGGGGGATGTTAGAGTATACGTTGTATACGTCATGTCGTGTACAGAGTCCTTAGGACTAACAACCGTATCTCTGTTTGTATGAGTCGGTTCTGATATTCCTTGGTCTCCAAGGCTTGTACCCATATATATTGATTAACACGTGAACGCCCCAAGTGTGGCGCTTCCTAAATTCTCGTTTGCTGTTATGTTCCTCGAATCGGATTATTCATCTTAGTAGTCTTAGTAGAGAAGTCGGATATTAGGCCATTCAACAACTACTTTTCATGCCACCATCGCGTTGTTCACTGGAAACCAACCCGCTGTCCATAAGCGAAAATCTACAGGTTTTGAGTACTCCCTCCGTTCCATATTAGATGACTCTCAACTAGATGTATCTATTACTAAAATATGTCTAGATACATCTATATGAGAGCCATGTAATATGGAACGGAGGGAGTACCTTGCACAATATATTTTTTTTAAAAAATTCACTCTCGTGTTGCTGTTATTCACCATAGATTCTGTGTTCGAATTCTACAGGTCATCACAACATTCAATAAAATGCAGATTTCGGAGATTACAGTGATGGGCGCGGGATCGGACGATTGGAAGTCCTTGGCGGTGGGGCAGCAACAACGTGCTGCCGCAGACTAAGCTTGCAGTGCACCAACATGGAGGCGGAGGTAGGGTCCTCTGGGTGGTGGCGAGCAAGGAGAAAGGGGCGAGATGGCGGAGGGCATGGAGGCAAGATCGGTGGTGCTGGTCGACTGTGCCTTCCCGTCGTCGCCTGATCTAAGTGGCACCGATGCCACGGTATTCAAGTACCTAAGTTGTTGTCTAGGTACCTCAACCTTTTTATTGTTGCCTGCCTTTATATCTACATTGAAAATATATCAGATCTTGGTCGTGCATATGACTGAAATTACAATGATTAAGCCTGGTAATTTGTTACGCACGATTTCAGTACATCCCATGTTTAATGCTTCAGACTTAGCTATCTGATGCAAGCATAAATTCAGTACTTCTTAGATTAGGCCCTCACTTCGAGCTTTGCTCTTTTTTTGACAACCAAATGAGAGAGCTTTATTTCATAGCATAATGTTTACAATCCTCTATGACCAGAGGTTCAGATAACAAAGGAATAGAATTCAGCCAAAAACGTATAGAGTTATAGGTTCTTGCTTTAGCAGCCAGGTCTTGTGCTACACGGTTGTACTCTGCCACTCTCTCATAACATTTATAATAGCCAGGACATTGCCTCTCGATAATTTTGCTTGGATATCATCGATTAGAAAGCAGTAGGCAGAGCGGTCTTGTCCTGAACAATTTATGGACTTTGCCGCTTAGGCGCAGTCTGTCTCACAGATAAAATGTTAACGCCGGCGCTAATCCTTCATTAATCGCTTGTAACTCCGCCTCCTCCGCCGAATTGCATCCAACTAGCATTCTGGCAGCCGAGAAAATGACTTCCCCATTTTCATTACATGCAACTATACCTATACTCGCTTGACCTTTTTACTCTGATGAAAGAGCCGTCCATATTTACATTTGCTGTATCCGTATCAGGTTTTCCCCAAGTACATGTCCTCCTAGGATCTGTCGCAGCATCTACACAAGAGGATGAAGCACAAGATCCTGCTGGACCGATTTTTCGCCCTTTTGGTTCTGAATATTTGGGCTAATTAGATTCAAGTCTCGGGCATAGTTGCTTAAAAAGAATCAATCGATTGATTGATGCTAGCTTCCCCAGCATCATGTATAACATTGTTTCTCAGATGCCAAGCCCTCCAAAGCAATAAGAGGATAAGTCCACAGTCTGTTTTGCTTCGATTTGAAAGCAAAATCAGGAGCCAGTCATTCCCTGAATAGCAGAAATCTCTTTCTTTTGGAACATTCCAGTATCTTCTCATCATTATCTAAGGACTCTTGCCTTTGTGCAGGTCACGGTAGCATGAAAGCTGTGTCTGGCATCAGTTCCGCTTATACTGCAGGTATTAACCGTCTCCAAAGTAGGCCTCCGCTTGTTGTACTTTGTCGCCAGATTATCAGCAGCAAGATCCAAACATCCTATCCTTTCTAGGAACCTGGGCTGACCAGATGCATTTCCACAAAGAGCGCCTAGCATCTCCAGTGTTGCTGGTGCTCTGCGTAACCGAGCTTTCGTGAGCAAGGTTATAGGCCAGCTTATAAGCACACCTTACTGAGAAAATTCCTGATTTTTCAAAGTTCCAAGCAGCAAAATCTCTGCAAAGTTTTGTTGGTAGTTTTATGCTCAAAACATGCTCACCATCGTGAGGGAGGAAAGTTTCTTTTAGAAGCTCATTCCATTTATTGACATTTTACCTTTATAGAACTTTGCTTATTTCAGCTAGAGTGTCCAAACATGAAGCCATAAATTATCATGATCTGTTAATTTCCGTAGGTGGTTCTGTGCTTGTGCATACGTATATAAATACAAATTTCAGGCATATTGTTTGGATTATCTTTTTTTCTACCATTTCAGCCCTCCAATCCATTCTCAAATAATTTTCATATGTGTCTGATGTAGGGGTCCCTACGCTGATCGGGCTCTCAGAACACGACTTCAATACTGGATGCATCGCCAAGTTCCGCTCCACGCAGTCGCACACTGTTGTGGCGCATGTATAATTACCATCGGAACCCATGGCCATAATATGTTTATCCTATTAATCTACTGAAATGAATTTTGCGCAACAAGTGTCAGAATTTTTGTTACTTGAAAGCCAGGTTGCGGCGAAAAATGAAACAGTCTACCGAAAAAAATCGGCCGTGTCGACGAGAAGCTTAGGAAACATGGGGTTTGACTCGAAATATTTTATTCGTTTTCTTGTCGCTTAACTTGGGAAGCAGGGGGTTCAACTCAAAATATTTTATTCGCAAAATATTCACAAGTTCTCAATTGTTTATTTTTAGCATTGTAAATCGTCTTAGGATGCTTGTTTTAATAATGCACGTATTATGGGAAAATGGGCAGATGATAACTGTCGCGGTGGTGGCTGGAACGGCTGCTCTACATTGACGGTATCCGCGCCACGTTCTCTGCTGAGCTGAACAAGAAGTGAAGAAGCAAGAGCTCACCTTTGTCGGTGGTTCTTTTTCTGTTAATGTTCCACTCAATTAGTTTGTAATATAGTCTGACAATTCTGTATACATTCCCATTCATCATTATCAGAAGTAGAAGAATAGAATTTTTAGTTTCTCTTTTGTTTTCAGTGATATATAGGAGAAGCAAGTTCCAATTGTTCTTTGTTCTTTTGGCTGTCGCTTGTAATCTTTGTTCCGGGTCAGAAATAAAAGACTATTTAATCTATCCTTCATGTATTATAATTTTTTTTCATCTTTGTTCAGGCCTACACCCCATATTTTCAGAATTTGTTCAATTATGCATTTCAATGATGATTTTTTTTCAGAATATGTTCAATTATGCACTTCAGTCAGAAATAAAATGAGCTGCTTCCTAGGGTATGCTGTTGCTGTGCTTCATAAAACCTAAATTCAGTAGGCGTTGTACAAGAGGTCTCAAGATTTCATAGGTTCGCCACTACTATCAACGGTTTTCTTTGACTTCATGATGTTTGCCTATTAGCTAGCAATGAAACTATTGTAGCAATCTATGACAGGTTAGTCTTCTATGAGTAAGGAAAATTGTTCTATTTTCCTTTTGGGTTATGCTTTATAATGCAGATTGGCAAATGTGTATATGGCAAACTTCGAAGTGATTCCTGCCTGACAAAATTGGCGGCATATATGAATACAAAAAGGAAAGTTGTCTTTGAACTAGGGAGCCTAAGCAAAGGTTTTACACTGTAGATCCATTCGATCAAATGCCACTTAAAGTTTCTTGTTCTCTTGGCTCAATGCATCAAAATGTTCGAATATTTGTTGTGCATAATGTTTATATGCGCGACGGAAAAAAATTAAGGACGTGTTTGGTTCGGGAATATGTAACGTAACTAGGTTACAGAGGTGCCTGATTCCTTTAAAATGTGTTTGGTTTGGACGTTCCTTCCGTAAACAAATTCCACCCGTACTTGAGGCCGATACCGCTCGCACCCCCACGGTAACAGATCGCGTTACCGGCCTATACAAGTCTCTCCCTACTCGGTCTAGATCTAGTCTCCTCTTCCTGCCGACCTGGTCCCGCCACCGGAGCCGTCGCGGCTGTCGCCGGGAAAGGTACAGCGGCAGCCTTCTGAACATGAGGGCACTGCTTGCGGCAGCTTCTCTTCTTCCATTCTTTACTACCAAATCAGTGAACCCGCGGCCACGCGAGCGGCCGGACGCGTGCGTGGTGGTACGCATTTGCGGCGGCGCGGCCAAATCCGGTCGCACCGAGTTCTTGGAGGTGGTGGTGTGGTCGTGGATGCTAGGGCGGCGCGATCAGCTGGCGTTCGGGATCTGGCGACAGGCTCCCACTCGACGGACGCGTAGGACCTACCACACGGCGCGGACGTCGTCTGCAACACCTTGCTGCCTTCATCCCGAGCAGGCGGCCTTAGCTAGCGTCTGCGGAGGTGGACGGACCCGGTCCTGCGTGGCGTGCAACTCGTCCTCGTCCGCGAGGTTGTCCTTGCACAAGCTTCACGCCGTCCGTCGAAGTGGATTTGGCTCGACAGCCATACCGGAGATAGCTCCAGATCCGCGCGCTGGCATGGTTGACGGCATGGAGCGCGGAGCTCTGCCTCGATGACATGCTCATGCTCGGCCACTCCATGTGCAACGCGCGCCCTCTCTCTGGTTTCCTCAGCAAGTGCTACAATAACATACAAGAACAAGCAGGATTGAGCACGACCAGTACTTGTGTTACCATGCTGAAAATTCTCAACCAAACAGTCGTAAGCGACCTATTTACATTACCAAACAGAATTGTAGTTTTCCGTTCCACCCACGATACCATCATGTAATCTGATTGCATTACCGTTACTGTTACCATTTTTGAACCTAACACGTCCTAATGTCCCGTGGCAACGCACGGGCATTCAACTAGTTTTTTCAACATAGGGCTCAGGAATAACAGGATTAACAGCATGCACTTCTATATTAATAGCAAAATCATCACTAGGATTCCCTCTAAGCTCAGGTGAAATAGCAGGAGTAACTGGATTTTTATCAGGAGTTTTAGTGTTTGCAATATTTTTAGCTTTAGCAATAGTAGCATCTAAGGACCGAGAGAACCACTCTCACGAAGCACAGTAGAAGCATCATCAAAAGTATCAGAAGTATTTTCAGATTCAACAGAAGTAGCACGTGTAGGATGTGTATGTGGTGGTGTAAGCAGCTTACTCATAACAGACGGTGAATCAAGAGCAACAGAGGTGTTCAGAGTTGTACCTCTTCTTTTAGTGGATGGTAATATAGGAAACTTTCCATCACGAGTCTTACCCATGATGAATGATTGGCGGTAGATAATAGTACTCTCCGGTGAGCTCGCAAATAAACCTATGCTCCCAGGCAACAGCGCCAGAAAATAGTCTTGATAACCCACAACTATAAGGGAGCACGACAGTCTTTGAGGGAAGTAAAACCCAAATTTATTGATTCGACACAAGGGGAGCCAAACAATATTTGTGAGCCTTAACAAGTGAGTTGTCAATTCACCTGCACCTGAAAGTGGACTTGTTCGCCGTGGTTTATCAGTAGTAACAGTTTTATAGTAGCAGTAGTAGTGAAATAATAGCAGTAGTGAAATGAAAACAACAACAGTAGTGTTTGAAGGAAACAACAGGATTAAATACTGTAGGCATACGGATAGATGAACGGGCGTTGCATGGATAAGATAGTTCATATAATAATCAATACATGGGCATTGCAGATAAATAAGATAAAGCATCCAAGCACAAGGTAACCATAGGCATGTGTTCCGTAAATAGTCGTACATACTCGCAATGAGAACTTGCACAACATCTTTTGTCCTACCAGCCCGTTTTCAGTGGGGCCTCAAGTAAACTACTGGTAATTAAGGTGTTCCTTTTAATAGAACACCGGAGCAAAGAATTAGCACTACGTGAACACATGTGATCCTCACATCACAGTCATCCCCTCCGGTTGTCCCAATTTCTGTCTCTTCGAGGCCTCGGGTTCCGGACAACGATATGTGTAAACAACTTGCAGGTATGATCAAGAAACAATAATCATCGTGATTCAATAACATGTTCAGATCTAAGATCATGGCACTCGGGCCCAAAGTGACAAGCATTAAGCATAAAAAGTTACAACAATGTCAATAGCACTAATAGAGGATACTGTTGGAACGCGTAGAGATAAACAAAAATTTTCCTACGCGGTACTTCCAAGATCTAGCCGAGGTAGAAGGCCACGATGATTACCACTAGACGCGCGGTTGCGGATTATCGATGAAGCGCGTCGGGGCAGTGCAGTCCACGATCCGATCCAGCCGATCCGATCCCGCGAACGTCGAAGTGCTGAACGTACAGCACCTCTGCCGGTATCCACACGTACAAGGAGGAGCTCCGACGGCGGACTGCTAGGTCCGGTGCGATTGCTGGACTGAGTGGGGCTAGGGTTCCCAACGCATGGGAGTGGACTAACATGCCCGCTGGGCAACATGCGCCCCTCTTTATATAGCGAATGGTAGTAGGATTCATAACACTTGTGGTCCATTCCCTCGGTGAGTCCAACTCACAAACTCAGTCCATTTCTGGTTCGGGTCCAACCCGACCAATATTGCTCCCGCTCTTAAGTGTGCGACCCTGCAATCTCATGGCGACTTGGACACGATTGGAGTCCAACTCCCAATCGATCAATCGGTAGCGGCTCCTAGTAGAACGTGCCGACTCCCAAGTCACATTGAGTCATGAAGACATACCTTTCAATGTGATATTCATCTTAGTCCCTTTTGTCTCACGATATACTTTGTCGAACTATAGGCGATTTATCGTCATCCCTTAAATAGCTCAACTCTCTTCTCGGTCTGTGATATATGATTCATCTGACTAACTCTTAGTCAACAGACACACTTAACACTTAACTGAGTCGCGCATGGCCATGCTTCCCGAATCATATCACTCGAGAGGGCCCAGAGAATATCTCTCCATTCGGAGGGGTAAAATCCCATCTTGATTATCCACATCACGCAGTTTGCTTCTCATTCGACCCGAACTCTGCCTTTATAGCTGCCTTGTCACAAAGGAGCGTTTAACAGAACCTAAGTCGGTGATCCACAACTCGGATTGTGCGACAACCTCAGGTCTAAGGATTACATTGATTTAAACATGCAAATGACGACTTGCTCGTTGCATCTCAATGTGGGTCAGTCCGACTTGCTAAACTCTTTAGCCAAGTCCGTGAACGTTGGAATGGCATCACCATGCCCATGATAAATGGAACCGTGTCATCATCCAACACTCACATTAGTCTAGGGTGTGTGTCCAACACAACCTTAACGACCAAGGACAATCAGTATGAACAACATGAATACATAGTTCCACAATCGAATCACATATTCAATGACATATATCAGATGTTTAAACCAAAGGACAACTTAATAACTTTATGAATACATTGGGAATTACATCATACATGATTGCCTCTAGGGCATATTCCCAACATTCTCCCACTTGCACTAGAGTCAATCATCTTGGCATCATATGTCTAGGCATCTAATGTCCATACCTCTCATGTGCGCCTCATACTTAGGCTGTGGTAGCGCGTTTGTCAGCGGATCTGCAATGTTTGCATCCGTGTGTACTTTTCATAACTTGATATCACCTTGTTCGACAAACTGGCGAATGAGGTCGTACCCCATGAGTATATGTTTGTTCTTCTGGTGTTTTCTAGGTTCCTTGGCTTGTGCGATAGCACTATTGTTGTCACAATATACGTCCAAAGGATTGGACGCGC
Organism: Alopecurus myosuroides; assembly: GCA_028641055.1. Lineage (NCBI taxonomy): Eukaryota > Viridiplantae > Streptophyta > Magnoliopsida > Poales > Poaceae > Alopecurus > Alopecurus myosuroides. The sequence continues at coordinate 30,119,679 of CM054058.1, forward strand.
CCTGAACCACACCAAGATCTATCAGGAGGTTCCTGATCCAAACAACTTCCTTTGCCGCCTCTGAGGCAGCAATATACTCAGCATCTGTTGTAGATGCAGACATCGTATCTTGCTTGGAACTCTTCCAGCTCACAGCTCCTCCGTTCATTACGAACACGTATCCAGATTGCGAACGAGAATCATCCGAGGTGAGATAACTCGCATTCGTGTAACCCTTTACACTGAATTCCTCATCACCTCCATAAACTAGGAACATTTACTTAGTATTTCTCAAATACTTAAGGATATTTTTAACCGCTGCCCAGTGGGCTTCGCCAGGGTCAGCCTGGTATCTGCTCGTAACACTTAGAGCATAGGAAACATCTGGCCTAGTACAAATCATGGCATACATGATGGATCCGATTGCCGAAGCATACGGGATCACACTCATCCGACTTCGCTCATCAATCGTCGAAGGACACTGAGTCTTGCTAAGTTTTATACCATGGGACATCGATAAGAATCCCTTCTTGGACTCTTCCATTTTGAATTTCTTCAAAACTTTGTCCAGATATGTACTCTGACTCAATCCAATGAGCCGCCTTGATCTATCTCTATAGATCCTGATTCCTAATATGTAGGTTGTCTCACCCAAATACTTCATTGAGAAACTCCTTTCCAATGACTCTTTGGTTTCTTGCAACATCATGACATCATTTCCAATCAGTAATATGTCATCCACATATAAGATTAGAAAATTTACTTTGCTCCCACTAAACTTCTTGTATAAACAAGAATCATGATCGCTCTTGATGAAGCAAAACGATTTGACTACCTCATCAAAGCGAATGTTCCAACTCCGAGATGCTTGCTTCAACCCATAAATAGATTTATGAAGTTTGCATACCTTGTAAGCGTTAGCTGGATGGACAAAACCTTCGGGCTGTATCATATACACGTCCTCAGTTAAATTTCCATTAAGGAAAGCCGTCTTGACATCCATCTGCCATATCTCATAGTAGAAATAGGCTGCTATGGCTAACATGATCCGAATTGATTTAAGCATCGCTAGGGGCGAGAAGGTCTCGTCGTAGTCAACTCCTTGAACCTGTCGGACCCCCTTCGCGACAAGTCGTGCTTTACAGATGGAAATATTTCCATCCATATCAATTTTCTTCTTAAAGACCCATTTGCACTCGACGGGTCTTGCACGGTCAGGCAGATCAACCAAATTCCAAACTTGGTTTTCATCCATGGACTTTAACTCGGATCTCATGGCTCCAAGCCATGACTCGGAATCAGATCCCACCATCGCTTCCGAATAAGTTTCCGGCTCATTACTGTCTAACAGTAAAATATCACGAGCATTTTGTAATCTGGCAGATCTCCGTGGTTCAGGTGCTGTTACCGGTGTAGGTACCACGATCGGCTCAGCCTCCAAGGCGCTCGCCGACTCGCCCCTCGCCGGTTCCACTGTGCTCCCACTGACTTCCCGACTGAGAAACTCTTTCTCAAGGAAGACACCATTCGGAGCGACAAACACTTTGCCCTCTTCCCGGTTGTAGAAGTAGTACCCCAAGGTTTCCCTCGGATACCCCACGAAAATACACTTATCCGACTTGGGTGTGAGCTTGTCCGACTGAAGTCGCTTGACAACCCCAATTCTTAAGAAAAGACAAACTTGGCTTTTTGCTAGTCCACATCTCATGCGGTGTCTTCTCTACTGACTTTGATGGTACTCTGTTTAGTGTGAACGCTGCAGTTTCTAGACAATAACCCCAAAATGATAAAGGTAGATCTGTCTGACTCATCATTGATCGTACCATGTCCAACAAGGTCCGATTTCTCCGTTCCGATACACCGTTTCTCTGCGGTCTACCCCGCGGAGTGAGTTGAGGAACTATTCCACAACTCTTTAGATGGTAATCAAATTCATGGCTCATGTACTCGTCTCCACGGTCCGACCGTAGAAACTTTATTTTCTTGTCGAGCTGATTCTGTACCTCACTCTGGAATTCCTTGAACTTTTCAAAGGCTTCCGACTTGTGTTTCATTAAATAGATGTATCCATACCTACTCAAATCATCAGTGAAGGTAATGAAGTACTCACAACCACCTCTGGCTGTCGTGCTCATTGGACCACATACATCACTATGTATTAGTTCCAACAAGTCGGACGCCCTTTCACAACTTCTTGCAAAAGGTGTCTTGGTCATTTTGCCTAGTAGGCAGGATTTGCATGTCTCGAACGACTCTAAGTCGAACAAAGTTAGAAGTCCATCATCATGGAGCTTCTTCATGCGCTTCCAACTTATATGACCAAGCCGACAATGCCAAAAGTAAGTCATATTCAGATCATTTGGTTTCAACCTTTTAACATTTATGTTATAGACCGATTCACCATCAAGATTCAAAATAAATAACCCGTTCTGAACGGGTGCAAAGCAATGAAACATATCATTCAAATATAAAGAACAACCATTATTTTTAATATTCGACTCATAACCTTGTCTCATCAAACATGAGGCGGAAATAATGTTTCAACTAAGCACTGGAACATAATAACAATTATTTAATTCCATTAAAAATCATGAAGGTAAATGAAGTTGCATCGTGCCGACTTCCAACGCAGCGACTCTCGCCTTGTTGCCGACCCGAATATCAACCTCTCCTCTTGCCACGATCCTAGTTCTTACCAGTCCCTGCAACGAGTTGCATATGTGAATAACTGATCCGGTATCATATACCCAAGAACTATTAGGCGCATCAGCAAGATTAATGTCTATAACATTGCACACAAGCGTACCTGAGTTGGAAGTCACACCTCCACTCTTGGCTCTGTCAGCCAAATACTTGGTGCAGTTCCTCTTCCAGTGGCCATCCTGCTTGCAATAGAAGCAATTGTCTCCGGCTGTAGGAGAAGGCTTAGTCTTTGAGGAAGCGCTCTGGACAGGGCCATGGGCGTTGCCTCCTGACTTATCCTTCTTCTTCTTAGTCCAAAAACTCTTCTTGAACTTAGCCTTATTCTGCACCATCAACACTTGACTGACGCCTTTCTTTAGATCAGCCTCTGTCGTTTTGAGCATCCCATGTAATTCAGTGATACTCTTATCCATACCATGAATACGGTAGTTCGAGATGAACGGACCATACGCACTAGGAAGAGAGTTCAGAATTATATCAGTAGCGAACTCTTCGTTAATTGGGAAGCCCAGCCGATCCAGAGACTGTATGTAACCAATCATCTTGATTACATGCGGACTCAGTGGATCGCCATCTTTTAGCTTACAGCCCAGCAAAGCTTGAGAGACTTGATACCTCTCGGTCTTTGCCTGAGCCTGGAACATACTTTTGAGACTTTCGATCATATCGGAGGCCTCAACATTCTCGAACTGCTGCTGCAAGTCCGGTTCCATGTGTGCAAGAATAAGACAGCTAATTTCGGTAGACTCATCTCTAGTCTTATGGTAGGCATTCATGACTGCGACAGTCGCATCGTCATCTGGCTCTTCTGGAAGTGGAGTTTCTAGAACATGTTCTTTCTTGTCATGCTTGATGACTATCCTCAGATAACAGTACCAGTTGGTGAAATTAGTTCCATTAAGCTTATCTTTCTCTAGGATTGACCTCAACGCAAAAGTGGACAACTGAGGAAGGTTGCTAGGTGCCATTGATCTACAACAGAAAATATGCAAAAACACTTAAGACATGTATTCATAAAAGAACAGGCATATTAAACGCTTTAATACTTATGCTCCCACTAGAACCAACACCCCTCCGATGGTAGCTAAGTGATTCAAGATCCTTAATAAGCAAGTCAACTAGTGAGCTTTAGCATCACCGCTAGCCGTCAAGTGATCTAGGTAGGAAACACCTTGCCAATCGTATCCCTATACGACTCCTGTTAGTTGGGTGGCATCACATGCCCCGGCTCCCAACATACCTCGCCCCGAGCCCCACAACCGTTGTGATGGACTCGTCTAGAGTACCAAGTGTTTCTGCTTGTAAGAGTCTGACTCAAACCCACCTAACCGGAAAGAATTGGTAGCAACTCAATTTTATGAGCCCACTACCAAGAATGTTCGACTTGTGATGGTGCAGCACTGGCGGGGCGACCGACTAGATCTTCTTTGAGGGATTAAAATCTACCAACTATCTAAATAGAGGTAAATAGAGACATAACAATAACACAAATAAAGCAATTATAATGTGAAATGGTATGACTCTCTTCATAGTGATCTCCATCTCCACGAAGCTTGTAAGTCGACTCGTGCCAACTCTTGTCACGTGCCATCTTACTCCATGTAGCCGACTTGTACGTCGACTTGCATGTCTTCCGGATTCTCCAACAAGCTACACTAGCTAGTAAATGAAAAATTACATAGAGAATCCGACACGCATGCCGTTATACAATAAAATGACAGCACCTAGGCTCCAGCCGGCTGACAAGAAACATGATACGCAGATCATGTATGGATTACACACATGACAGGCACATAAGCCATACCATTCACAACTTCCTGCAAAAACAAGTTATGCATAGATACGATATCTACCGGCATTGTGAAACTCGCAACGACATCTAAGGCGCTACGACAGGGCGAAGCCGGCGGTCCCTCGCGGGTGCGGGCAGCGCCCGACGATTTCGGAAAACGCAGATCTCATCTACATTCCGAACATGGATTTCTTCTTCGGATAAAACGATTTTACCCAAATCTGATCCGTATTCCGATTCGATCAAACTCTTTGATCTTCGATCACCGCAACTGTATTTATGTGTCACGGTATACCCCGATGGCGGAAACCGACCGGTAGGGGTAACTTGTTCCACGACCTTAGCAGTATGATCACGGAAACCTGATCATCCATTAACCCCGAGTACGATTGATCCAATCAACCTTGTACAAAACCGATCTATCTCATAGACCGACCACCAGAACAGCAATTAGATCATATCTAATGCTAACTACATATCACATATATACGGATCTCGGGCCTAATACCAGAAACTACCGCTCTGATACCACTGTTGGAACGCGTAGAGATAAACAAAACTTTTCCTACGCGGTACTTCCAAGATCTAGCCGAGGTAGAAGGCCACGATGATTACCACTAGACGCGCGGTTGCGGATTATCGATGAAGCGCGTCGGGGCAGTGCAGTCCACGATCCGATCCAGCCGATCTGATCCCGCGAACGTTGAAGTGATGAACGTACAACATCTCTGCCGGTATCCACACGTACGGGGAGGAGCTCCGACGGCGGACTGCTAGGTCCGGTGCGACGGCTGGACTAACGCATGGGAGTGGACTAACGTGCCCGCTGGGCAACCTGCGCCCCTCTTTATATAGCGAATGGTAGTGGGCTTCCCAACTCCCAATCGATCAATCGGTAGCGGCTCCTAGCAGAACGTGCCGACTCCCAAGTCCCATTGAGTCATGACGACATACCTTTCAATGTGATATTCATCTTAGTCCCTTTTTTCTCACGACATACCTTGTCGAACTATAGGCGATTTATCGTCATCCCTTAAATAGCTCAACTCTCTTCTCGGTCTGTGATATATGATTCATCTGACTAACTCTTAGTCAACAGACACAGTTAACACTTAACTGAGTCGCGCATGGCCATGCTTCCTGAATCATATCACTCGAGAGGGTCCAGAGAATATCTCTCCATTCGGAGGGGAAAAATCCCATCTTGATTATCCACATCACGCAGCTTGCTTCTCATTTGACCCGAACTCTGCCTTTATAGCTGCCTTATCACAAAGCAGCGGTTAACAGAACCTAAGTCGGTGATCCACAACTCGGATTGTGCGACAACCTCAGGTCTAAGGATTACATTGATTGAGACATGCAAATGAAGACTTGCTCATTACATCTCAATGTGGGTCAGTCCGACTTGCTAAACTCTTTAGCCAAGTCTGTGAACGTTGGAATGGCATCACCATGCCCATGACAAGTGGAACCGTGTCATCAGCCAACACTCACATTAGTCTAGGGTGTGTGTCCAGCACAACCTTAACGACCAAGGACAATTAGTATGAACAAAATGAATACATAGTTCCACAATCGAATCACATATTCAATGACATATATCAGATGTTCAAACCAAAGGACAACTTAAAAACTTGATGAATACATTGGGAATTACATCATACATGATTGCATCTAGGGCATATTCCCAACAGATACTAGGCATTATGCCCAAACAATCACGGCATTATTACATGAACAATGTCATCCAATCCCTACCACCCCCTTCATCCTACAGCGGGGGAATCACTCACACATGGATGGGGGAAACATGGATGGTCGATGGAGAGGCCTTGGTGATGATGATGGCGATGATCTCCTTCAATTCCCCGTCCCGGCAGGGTGCCAGAACGGAGTTTCTAAACCCCGATAAAGGATTCACGATGGCGGCGGAGCTACGGACTTCTTTCTAGAAAATGATCGAACCCCCTCGGGTTTTAGGTTTCGGGGCATATGTAGTCGAAAGGAGAGTCCGAGGGGTGCCGGACATGGGCTCACCAAGCCTAGGCGCGGGGCCCACCTTGGCCTCGCCTGGGTGTGGTGAGGGCACCCCCTTGCCCCTCTCCGACTCACCTTCTGGCTCCGGGAGTCTTCGGGTAAAATATGCACTTTCCTTCGTTTCCGGGGATTTTTCCTAAAAGTTGATTTTCTGTGCAAAAACGAGACACCAAAGTAATTCTGCTGAAAACATCATTAGTCCGTGTTAGTTGCATTCAAAACACACAAGTTTAGAGGGAAAACAACGGCAAAGTGTTCGGAAAAGTATATACGTTTTTGACGTATCACTCCCTAAAAAAGTAGATGCAAGTCGGATTGAACAATATAGATCTATTTGTTTATTAAATGTCAGCTTTAAGATCTTCACTAAGGTGGGTACCAATAGAATAACTTCTATTTCCAGTAGAGTTATTCGACCAACACAATCAACATTTATTCCCGGTGGAAATATTCTTGACGGTGTAGTTGTCTTACATGAAACGGTTCATGAATTGAGAAAGAAAAGCATGGATGGGGTGCTTTTTAATATTGATTTCGAGAAGGCTTATGAAAAGGTTAATTGGTCTTTTCTCCAATAAGTTTTGAGGATGAAAGGTTTCTCTTCTTTATGGTGCCAATGGATTGTGACTTTTGTCCAGGGAGGTAGTGTTGGGATAAAGGTAAATGATAATATCAGTCACTATTTACAGACTCTCAGAGGATTAAGGCAGGAAGATCGGTTATCTCCTATCCTTTTTAATCTAGTGGCTGATATGTTGGCAATCTTGATTGAGCGTGCTAAACAAGATGGCCAAGTAGGAGGGTTGATACCACATCTTGTCGATGGTGGGGTATCGATTCTTCAATATGCCGATGACACAATTTTATCCTAGAGCATGACCTTGAAAAGGCTCTTAATATGAAACTCATTCTTGCGATGTTTGAGCAGCTCTCAGGATTCAAGATTAATTTTCACAAGACTGAAATATCTTGTTTTGGCAAAGAAAAAGTGCCCCAAGATAAATATCGTCTCATCTTTGGTTGTGAGGTGGGGGAGATGTCGTTCAAATATTTGGACATTCCAATCCATTATAGAAAGTTATAAAATAAGGGGTGGAAACAAGTTGAGGATAGATTTGAGAAGAAGCTGAGCTCTTGGGTCGGGAAGTTACTCTTGTATGGAGATCGTCTTATACTGATTAACTCCATGCTCACAAGTTTACCTAAGTTTCTCATATCCTTTTTCGAGATTCTGGTTGGGGTTAGGAAGAGACTCGATTTCTATCGGTCTAGGTTCTTTTGGCAGAGCGATGTGAAGAAGAGAAAGTACCGGTTTTCAAAGTGGAATATTGTGTGTCGCCCAAAATATGTGCTTGTTAAGTAAATGGATTTTCATTGTTAGATGGTGAAGGTGTGTGGCATGAATTACTTTCTAATAAATATTCAGGAGATAAAAAAAATTCTCAGGGTCAAGCAAAACAATCCGACTCCCCTTTCTGGAAAGGTATGATGATGGTTACACAAGAATTGTTTTTCCCCGGTGCATTCGTGTTGGGGAATGGACATAATGTTCGGTTCTGGGAGGATACTTGGTTAGGTGATGAGCCGTTGTCACAACAATATCCTGCCCTTTATAATATTGTTTCTTATAAAAATGTTTTGGTAGCAAACGTGTTATCTCATAATCCTCTTAATATTAGTTTTCGGAGACCGATTTTGGAAAATCGGCGAGAATTATGGCTGCATTTGGTCGAGAGATTAATGAGCGTATCTCTAACAAATGAGAATGATTCTTTTGTACGGCATCGATCGACATATGGGATGTTTTCTGTTAAGTCCTTTTATGCCGATTTGCTCCATGGATCCATGGTATTTTTACGTTAGTACTTGTGGAAATTAAAGATACCACTAAATATTAAAATATTTTTGTGGTTTCTGAATAGAAAAGTGATTTTAACAAAAGATAATTTTACTGAAAGAAAATGGAATGGGTCTAAAACAAGTGTTTTTTTGTGACAAAGAAAATTGTAGTACACACATGTGGCAAGAAAGAAGTCGAGACCAATCTATTTACAACTAGATCATGGACTAGACCTTGAAGCAACCATGCATTCCAAAAAATGCGTGCACGCACGTGTATATATACTCGGTCTAGTCCTTTCTATCCATATATGCCATCCTGAAGACTGCGGATGTGTATATTCCTGCAGTAGTACAAGGTAAGGTCGCAGTCTCGTAGAACATTTGGAACCTGCCGGCGACAAAACATTGCCATATTGCTGTTCTTGTAGTGGAATCAAGGAAATTGTAGTACACACATGTGGTAAGAAAGAAGTCGAGATAGATTAGGCGATGCATGCCTTATGTCTCAGTATTTATTACCTTACCGTGCGAGGGACTAGACCTTGAAGAAAACGTTGCAGTCACCTTCCAGAAACAACGATGCATTCCAAAAATGCATGCACGCACGTGTATATATACACGAGGGCGTGCGTGCAATGCCAACGTGTGCAGCAATAGCGAGGCAATCATCAACAATGTCTGGCCAATACGAGTACAACGTGCAAGTCCGAGCGGCTCCAAGGCCGGAGGCTGACGAAATCGAAGGCGATGTACGGGTCACGGTCCCCGGCCCCGGTCGCCACCGTGGACCCTCAACCGACGAGGACGAGCGTCCCCATGGCCGGACGATGGACGTACAGCTGCTCTACAGGAACGCGTCGGCAAGGGAGAGGTCTGCGGCCGACGCGCTTGTCTCCCTGCAAGGCGACGATGACGAGTGAGCGCAATGCAATTCATGCATGGATGCTATATATGCACGTTAACTAGCTAGAAATATATTTGTCTTCAGTTTGCTTCTGTTAGTTTACTACTTTCTCGCTACCTTTACCTAGAGAATCATGTTTTTGGATCTGTTTTTGAAAATATTCGATCGCTATTAGCTTGTCAATGATCAGCATTTCATGCTTATTACTACTCTAATGATGTCTTCTTTACGACTATAAGCTTGTACTGGAACTGGTCCGTCCGCACATCCACGCCCGCAATGAATCGTGTCCGCATCGAATCAATTCGTGTTCTCTCGAACCGCTTCGGGGGAGACTGGCGGTTTCCTCTACTCCATCTCCATGGTGGATGAAGAAGCAGAGGAGTCGATCTGATGATTGCCTTGAAAAACCTCGTTTGGACCTCAACTGTTTCCAGTCACAACGGTGGTGGTGGAGGGCTGGGACGCTGGAGGAGGTCATTCACCCAGGCCATCGATTGGCCTCCCATAGTGTCTTGGTCTTCCCAACATAACAAGTCTCTACTTTTATTTTTATGTATGAAACCAGACAGATACCAACTACGCCCTCCCATCCCCACTCCCACCAGATTTATCTCGAGGCGAACAAATTGTGAGATCACAGCAGAAAATAATTTGAGTGAAAAAACAAATAAGAAACATAAGTTTGGACGATGACGAGTGTCTCCCGGCAAGGGAGAGGTCTGCGGCCGACGTGCTTGTCTCACTGCAAGAAGACGATGACGAGTGAACGCAATGCAATTCATGCATGAATGCTATGCACGTTAATTAGAAATATATGTCTTCAGTTAGCTTATGTTAGTTTACTACTATCTGGCTCCCTTTACCTAGAATCATGTTTTTGGATCTGTTATCGTTGGTCTATGAAAATATTTGAATGCTATTTGATTGTAACCGATTAGTCTTTCATGCTTATTACTACTCTAATGATGTCTTCCGACGTTCGGTTGAGTGGAACAAGATAAATACTCTGGATAACTGAGATAGAGGGAATAACATATTTGGATCCGAAATCGCTTTCTCACGCGCGCGTAGCTTCTCCTGCTCTCTCTATTCCCTTTTCTAACGTAGGGACCATCTATCATGTTTCATTTTGACTTTTCCGTTTCACATGCATGGAAGGTTGAGCATGTCAATTTCTGTTTCTCCTAATCTACCGCATGCACATGCATGGAAGGAGTCCACCGGTCCATTTCTTTTTCCTTTGTGTACATTGTCGCTTCTATGCTTTTGCTTCATATCGTTCCTCTCTTCTCCTTTTCTTTTTCCTGGCTTACTAATAAAGGATGAAAGGAATACTTTTCATTCCGCAAACATTTTTTAGAACTTGCGAAACTTTTTAAACTTATGAACGTCGAACCCGTGGACAATACTTTGGATGTCAACTTTTCTCTCAAAATCGTAGACCTCTCTTCCCTATTTATTTGTGTTATGGAACATATATTTTGTAGGAAAATGCATGTTCTCAATATGATGCGATTCCTTTTACGTGCCAGAACAAAAATAATTGTTTTTTTCTCGCGAAACAATATCCCATATAATATTTCAATTCATTTTTGGCAGTTGTTTTCTATAGAAACGCGTATTTCTTATGAAAAAAAATATTTTTCTTAGGTCAAATTTATTTTGAATTCCCTTTTACGTCCGGTAGTTTTTCAGCGGAACAATAAAGGGTGGGAAAAACACTTTCTACAAGTATTAAAAATATGAACAATATATAACCTACTTTCTACTAGTATGGACATGAGACCTCTTGTTTGATTGGTAACTTCCTCACTAGGTGTTTCATTACATATTCTACTAGTGTTTAGTATGCTTACTAGTTTTCTACATGCTTGGTAACATGTTTATAAGTTTTATGATTGATAACTTTCTTACTAGTTTTATCCTCGTAACTTGTGTGGTAGATACTTGTTAACATATTTACTAGTTTCAAGATTGGTAAATTTCTCGTTAGGAGGTTGGTAAAATAATCTATTAGTTTTTTTGACTGATAACTTTTGATCTAGATACCTATTAACATTTTTATTAGTTTTAAGATTGATAAGTTCCTTATTAGGTGCTTGATAACATATTCTACTAGTTTTTAGCGTGCTAGCTTATGTGCTATACATACTTCGTAACATCTTTACTAATTTTAAAATTGATAATTTTCATGATATATGCTTGATAAATTTTCTATTAGTTTTATCCTAGTAACTTAAGTCCTAGATACTTGATAATATCTTTGTAATATTGGTAAATTTCTTACTAGGTGATTGATAACATATTCTACTAGTTGATAACCTTTCAAGAATGTTTTATCAAGAGTGATGTATGGAAACTACCAAACTAAAAAACATTTAACAATGTTATCAACTAGGATGTATGAAAATTACCAGCCTAACAACTTTTTAAGAATGTCAAGTGTGATGAATGGAAATCACCAACCTAAAAACCTTTTAAGAATGTTATCAACTGGGATGTATGCAAATTTCCAACCTAAAAACCTTTTAAGAATATTATCAAGTGCGATGAATTAAAATTACCAACCTAAAAACCTTTTTTTAAGAATGTTATGAAGTCTGATGAATGGAAATCACCAACCTAAAAACCTTTAAGAATGTTATGAAGGGGGATTAATAAAAATTACCAACCTAAATACATTCTTCAAAAGGTTATCAAGTGTGATGAATTAAAATTACCAAACTAAACACTTTTTAAAATTTTATCAATTGGGATGTATGAAAATTACCAATCTTAAAACATTTTGAGAATGTTATTAAGTGCAATGAATGAAATTACCAGCCTAAAAACATTCTAAGAATGTTATCAAGTGCGATGAATAAAAATTACCAACAGAAATACCTCTTTTAAGAATGTTATCAAGTGTGATGAATGGAAATGACCAACCTAAAAACCATTTTTTAATAATATTATGAAGAGGGATTAATAAAAATTACCAAACTAAAAACCTTCTTCAAAAGGTTATCAGATGTCATGAATTAAAATTACCAACCAATTTATTTTTAAGAATGTTATCAAGTGTGATGAATGAAAAACTACCAAAGTAAAAACTTTTCAAGAATATTATCAAGTGTTATGAATGAAAACTACCAACCTAAAAACCTATTTTTTGAGGATGTTATCAAGTGTGATGAATGACAATTACCATCCTAAAAACCTTTTTTGAGAATGATATCAAGTGTGATGAATGACAATTACCAACCTAAAAACCTTTTTTTAGAATGTTATCAAGTGTGATGAATGAAAATCACCAACCTAAAATCCTTTTTTAAAGGTTATCATGTGTGATGTATGATAATTACCTACCTAAAAAGCTATCAAGGATGTTATCAAGCGTGATGAATGAAAATTACCAATCTAAAAACCTTTCTTGAGAATGTTTATCAAGGGTGATGAATGAAAACTACGAAAGTAAAAACTTTCAAGAAATATTATCAAGTGTCATGGATGAAAATCACCAACCTAAAAACTTTATATGAATGTTATCAACTGTGATGTATGACCAACCTAAAACTTTTTCAAGAATGTTTTATAAAGGGTAATGAATGAAAACTACCAAACTAAAAAACATTTAACAATGTTATCAACTAGGATGTATGAAAATTACCAACCTAAAAACCTTTGAAGAATATTTATCAAGTTTAATGAATGAAAATTAGCAACCCAAGAAGTTTTTAATAATGTTATCGATTGTGATGAATTGAAATCACCAAGTTAAAAAACATTTTAAGAATGTTAACAACTGGGATGTATGCAAATTTCCAACCTAAAAACCTTTTAAGAATGTTATCAAGTGCGATGAATTAAAATTACTAACCTAAAAACCTTTTTAAGAATGTTATCAAGTCTGGAAATAACCAACCTAAAAAATTCATCGCCCAGAACGATAAAAGTCTTTGGTTGTTCTTATTGAGTACCTCCCAAAACGATGCGCCAGCGACCCTCTACTCCCGTCATGAAACCTGTTGTTTTCTTTTACAGACCCGTCAAAGGTTGGATCCCATCTACATTGGGGGGGGGGGGGGGGGGCGGGGTGAAAGATGAATCTTTATACAGTGGGAATGGGCCGGTGCCGTTGCAAGGAGTTGCGCACTTATCAGAGACATCCAATAATTTACACAATAATTATTTTTTTCTGCACAAGATGTTGGTAATTTTTCTACTAGATTTACAGTCTTTTAGACTAGTTGGAAGTGGAAAAAATTTATACTAGTTGGAAGTGGAATTTTTTCTACTAGTTGGAAGTTTATTTTTTCTACTAGACAGTGGGAATTTTCATACTAGCTGGAAGTGAATAAAATTATACTAGATGGAAGTGGAATTACTAGACCAAAATGGGAATTAATATTGTAGGCCTTTTTTTCTAAATGTATAACAACGATTATAGGAAAAACATTTTTTCTCACCATAAAAGTGCTGGCGAATAAAGGGAATAGACTCTTAAAAAAATCAGCGTACAAAAAATGCCTCGTAATTGTTTGCGGGGGAACCGGGTCGAATGGACGCGATCCGCGCGTGCAATAAAAGGGAAAATAATGAAACATGCGTGCGCGTGTCACGTAACGGGAAAAAAAACTCGCGCGATCGATCAGCTTTGGTTATGCGCGCCTGCTCGGAAACCCCTCGACAGAAAGCGAACCGTCGAGCGTGCAAGGTAGCATCACCCATTTGAATCCCAAGACGACGTTGGCGCAGAAGCTGACACAGAAGCAATCTCTGGGTCTCTACCTTTAGATTACGTGGCCATAGAAACACGTTCTGGCGAAGATGAACAAACATCCTCGGGTAAGTAAACTTAGAGCAAAGAGAAAGCGACAACGAGATCATACTTTTCTTGCTTTTGAAGTTCCTTCTACTTATCTCCGGCGGATTCACATCTATGTCTCTTTGAGAAGACTGCCTTGACAATTCAATAATCAATCACTAGATTTAGGATCACAAGCCGATGCTTCACGTCGAAATGGGTTAGTCTGCATTTGAGAGACCCCGCCTAGCTCTAAAATGGTTGAAACCTTTCCTCGACCGGATAACATAGCATTATGATAGTTTTCTTCGGCTAGAAAAGGAAGACTCATAGTCGCACTGGGAGTGAACGATACAAACGATGAAGCTCCCGAATTGGCATAATTGATGTATAAGAAGACATAGGATCTGTTGTCCTTGGAACCGGGCGCGACCCTCTTTCCGCTATTATGAGCGAGTTTTGGGTTAGGCAGAGCGGGCCAATAGGGATAAAAATAGAATACTGGCTGGTCCAATAGGGGACTTAGCCGAAATAGAAGACTCGAAGGCTAATTTAAACCATACCACAAGAAAACCCCTTATTTGGATTGGAACCGATGACTTAAGCTAAGCCCCTTTTCAAATCAAAGCTTATCGACCTATCAAGAGAAAACAGAGGAATTACTCTTAGGCTGATCCCTGTGGAAATTTTAGGTTTCATAATGCTTCTACCGTTAAAGATATGCTTTCCTTTACATAAGATCTTTACGCTTTCTCACGTTCACAATCTTCTCTTAGAAGGGCACATTATTCAGAATGGGCAATCATCCTATGAGGAAATAATCATCTTTCACTTGGGCGAAGCGCTGACAATTCATATCTGGCAAAGCCCTATCCCGCCTATGTGGAAGAAACAGGGTTTGATTCACTCTTATCTTGAGAGAGAAAGAAGTCAAGTTGGACCAAAGAAAAGAGAGAAAGCGACCCGCTTCAGGCAGTTTTTTTCTCCCGCCATCCATGTAATGTAGTTCAGCGCCTCTACCACCTGCCTCTCCCCGGGCAACTTACTCTTATTCTTAAGCGCATCTAATTTCATAAAAAGGTAATCCTGAGATAACAAGGAGAGGAACGAAAAGTAGCTCTACTGTTAAGTGGAGGTTAGAAGTAGCTCGACTGAAAGGATAGGAATTCATTCTTTTCTGGCTTGAAGTTCCATAATATTTGCAGTTATAGAAAGAAGTTCTTCCATTATTTAGAAGTAACTAAGATCTCCCGCTGTAAATAGCTAAGGATCTCCAGTCTCTGCTAGGCACAGGGCGTACTAATTTTTATTATAATCAGGTTAGGCTTTTAAGTGGTTTTCTAGAGCGGATTAGGGCTATCTATTAGACCTCCTATTGTTGTTAGCAGGCCAAGAATGTAGAATGCGCTCGTCCCTAATCTCATCGGTTTGAATTGCCTTCTCTTTCTGTCGTAATTATAAGTACTCGATTGAACCAATTGTTTTTCATTTCCCAGTAGGTCACCTTGGGCCAGCTGCTGACTTTCTAGAAAGAGACAAGGAAGTCGATTCAAAATAAGGGAAGAAAGAAAGAACCCCTGTGGCGTTTGGTACCTTTCGAGATAGCTTCCTTCTATCCTTATGCGAATGTTAAAGATTTCCTTTTTTCATCTTCTTAGGTATCTTGTCATATAGGTGCGCGTATGTCTGCCTTGCTTAAGGGCGGTTCTTAGGTCAAGCTTGTTTTAGACTGGAGCCAATCCTAGCCCGATACTAGGATGACGATACGCATTTCTAAAACTGACACCTGGGAATAGGCCATGCCCAAGCGCCCTCCCAAGATCGGACTCGACGGAGGGTAAGACATCCCGTCGGGATGCCCGTCAGCAAGCAAGCACTTTCGAAAGCAAGAAATAGGTATGGTTTCTGGAGTTGGATCTTTCATCAACCCGGAACAATAGTGGAGGCGAGCCCGGATGCAGAGATAGATGGATGAATGGTGTCGATTTCCACTCTTAGATTGCCTGGTCCGCCTTTCTCTACTATGCCTTTTTTCGTGAAATACTAAATGACTCCTCTTGCTCCAAGCTCCCTTTTGTTGCCTTCTCGTTCACATCCTCGTTCAATTTAAACAAGCTTTCAATCAATATCTGAAGGCACATTATATAATTCCTATATGGAAATTCATTTGCGGAAGACCTCCATTCAAACATGAGAAAAGCTTATCAAGGCCTCGTCGTCCTCACCGCTCAAGCATGGGAAAAACGTTATGTGCTATCGTTGCGGGGAGAAGGGTCATCTTGCGGAGATCTGCAGAAAAGAGGCGACCCGCTTCATTTGTGGAGCCTTCGGCCACAGATCCTTCTACTGTCCTAGGCGAGGGAAGCAAGGTAACCAATTAATCCTCTTTCTTGTGCTTCAGCCCTACGAGGATATGGTGAGAAACGTGGAACATTTGAAAAAATGTGTTGTGTCGTTGAGGGGAAGAGCGAGTCTTTCGAAGGGATCGTTCTGAAGGAAGAGTGTCCCCTCCATTTGGATACAGTTTCTGATTGTTAGCTAGAATATATGGGTGTATTGTCATTCAAGTTCTATAGATGGTGTCTATCTCACTATCTGTTTGAGTGCCTGAAGGCCCCTGGAGGAGTCGTTCTATGAGTTGTATTCAAGCTCGCCGCCCTTAGACCGAGTCAAGTTAGCGATAAGAGTCAGCTACTTTGGCCTTGTCATTCGCTTTGTTTCCATATGGTTGGAGTGCGGGTGGCCACTAACCCAACGAACGAACTTACGTGTAGGTGTGATCCTATCTGCTCTTCCACTATATGACTAGAAATCCAGTACAACCATGTCCCTTTCGCCCAGGGAAAAGCCCTCTTTGAAGGAGAATCCACTTCCGAGGGCCAAAGGCGGGCATCCGATGTCAGAGAAAGGCATTCAGGCACCGCAAATCCAAGAAAGTCTGAATACATGCCGGCACGAAAAGCGAAATGACAAAAGGGATTGGGGTTGTTTCGGCACCAAAAAAAGTGTCACTATGCTAAACACATCGAATATCCGTCTCTTTATGTGGGAGCGAACCATCTTCGCTTACGGGTCTACCGATCCTATAGCTCCGATATAGATTTAAGTCACTTGGCAGCGGGCCCTGCGGAAAAATGGTTTTGGATGGAAGAGGTACAGGAGAAAGACTTTCCACTTAGAGTCAGAAGTCCACGCTAGATGACCGATCTTTATGACCTTGAGAAAAATCACCTATATTGAATTAATCAAAATCGGTTATTTCAATCGATCCATGAAAGGAATTGATCACCATGATAATGTGACGCAAGGCAAAATCAGTAATCAACATCGGTTATGTGAAATAGGTCATTTGAGAAAAAAAGAGAGAATAGGACAATCTATATGTTTAACACAAGCGGTTAAGTCGATAGCTTTGTTAAGGAACAACTAAAGAAAACGCTCTCACGAATCCTATTTTCTGATTATGTATGCCGCGACATTACGATTTGGAGCTTTGACCCGGCCATGTAGAGCACTCATAGAGGTCCGGATTCACGTCAGTGATCTACCACACCCATGCTAGATTTCAGTAGAGTCCCCACTCGCCAACTGCGATGTCTTGGTTGTGAGGCCCCACCTATCCATCTTCCCATAGTTTTACTGAGGTAGTACCATCCCCAATTCGACACTTTTTGTGTTGATGTTCTAAGAAATTGGTTGAGGAAATCGACTTCCATCAGAGGAAGCACTTGTGCACATCAACTTAGGATATCCCCTCCATTCTACACCAGATTATGAACTCACGGGGACCATATAGGAAAGGCGAGAAGCCCTGGCTTTGATGACATCCCGACCTATAAAAAAAGGAGCAAGCCAAGGGAAAGGAATAGCTGTTGGTTATGGAACCCATGGTCATGCTAATTGAGCAAGCCGCGCACGAGACAAAGCCACAGGAGCTTAATGAGTCAAATCCCCATTAACTAGTCAGTCAGCGCTTTCAACTCTGTCTTTCATCTGTTCACTCATGTCTCAAACTTCTTTCACTTTTATTGACTTTAGGCACTTCAAAGAAAAAAGCCTCTCAAAGACACCAAAAACTAGAATGCCTTCTTTTCTTGAAAGACCGAAGTGCTTTCACTTTCTTTCCTTTCCAAAAAGGGCTGAGCTTCCTTATCATTTTCTAGGCTGAGGCTAGGCAGAGAGTGAATTGAAATCCAAAATCAATAAATCGGCATAGTTGCGATGCGCTCACTCAAGCTTAGGCACCGAAGAAGCATTCCATTTCCTTTCAAGTAATGAGAGGGCTATCTGTGAAAATGAAAAAGAGAGGGAACTTGCTTAGCCGGCGTACGAGACCAAATCTTGTTTTGCTTACGGGCTGTAGCTACCGGGTCCGAAGGAGGTTGATCGTGAATCAATTCCATCTGTTAGGGCGGGCAAGTTGCGGTGAAAGAGAGTCCATATTTCTCTTAAAGTTTGCTTTTGTGAAGAAAGTATGGCTGCCGAAAGCTCTGGGGGAGGCTCGCTCCTCCTACATTGAACTCTTCTTTTCTTTTTTCTTTGATTCAACAAATGCAAGTTCGTCTTCGTCTGATTTTTCAATGGGAAAACAAAATCATGGGTGGAGGAAGAGGCTGTGATCAATAAAGGGGATGATGATGACTTCCATCTTTCTATGGATTTTTTCTCATTATAAATCGAAAGATCGGGTCAAAGCCTTCCAAACCATCCACTGGATTTTCATGTTCGTAAGGGAGGAACATGTGTGTCATTTTCACGAGTTTTTAGATAATCCAATTTTATGTGAGATTACTTTCATTTTTACTGAATCACTTGAATCAGTTAAAGGAGACGAGGCTTCTGGCCCAGCCAGAAGGGCTGTAGAGGATAGTTTTGACCGCGGGAGAGGCAGGTCCAGGTAACGGGGAGAATCCGCTAGGCTGAGGTTGAGTGGATCACTTCCTTGAGAAGGGCTTTCTATAACTAAGAAATGAGAATTGTTGACCCATATGATCTCAGGCTCATAAAGAGGATGAAACTTCTAATTTCATTCACACTTTTAAATTGAGGTCGTCGGTGATCTTTTCCAAGGTGTCCAGAGAAACCTGCTTTGAACATGACATTCGTACCCAAGGAAAGTTTTGGCAGGCATTACTGTGATCTTGAAGCCCTTGCTAGGAGCTAGTCGGTACGGCTCACTACTAAAGAAGGTTCACTGGTAGAAAATAGGCCTATAGTCCCGGTTCGCCAGGGCCAGTAGTCCCGGCCGCGCAACCGGGACTAGCTCGTCGGTGATCTTTTCCAAGGTGTCCAGAGAAACCTGCTTTGAACATTACATTCGTACCCAAGGAAAGTTTTGGCAGGCATTACTGTGATCTTGAAGCCCTTGCTAGGAGCTAGTCGGTACGGCTCACTACTAAAGAAGGTTCACTGGTAGAAAATAGGCCTATAGTCCCGGTTCGCCAGGGCCAGTAGTCCCGGCCGCGCAACCGGGACTAGCTCGGCGCGACTAAAGACCCCCCCCCTATAGTCGAGCCGCTTACGAACCGCGGCTAAAGGCCCGGCCACGTGGGCGGTTGGCGGAGCCGGGGGTCGGAGGACCTTTAGTCCCGGTTGGCCACATGAACCGGGACTAAACTTTATTTCGTTTATTTCCTTAATTCATTTGGGTTTCTAATTATTTTTCACACCAATTTTTCTCTCCCTTTTATCTTTCCCTTTTTTTCACTTCCTTTTTTTTTCAGAATTTGTATTATTTGCTTAGTGTCTAACTACAATTGTCGCTAGTCAAATTACTTACTCGTGGTTAAACTTCCCGCTCGGTCACCCATCCTCCCACTACTCTAGCACTAGCACGCTTAACTTCCGAGTTTCATACCGTCCCGCATCCAAGTGTTTCGCACGCATGTATGTGATAGTAGTATCATATCAATCTTATTAACATGTTGGTCGATGCCACATTTCTTTATTGTTTGAATTTCAAATAAATCTTTTAATAAACAAAAGTAATGATGTAATTAATAATTTTGAGTAAATAAATAAACATTAAGTTTTTAATTTGTATTATTTCTAAAAATACAAATAATATATCAAAAAATTAAGAAAAATAGAACTAATTCATTTTAAAATCTTAAAAATACAAATAATATATCAAAAAATTAAGAACAATAATACTAATTCATTTTAAAATCTTAAAAATACAAAATATATCAAAAAATTAAGAAAATAATACTAATTCATTTTAAAATCTTAAAAATACAAATAATATATCAAAAAATTAAGAAAAATAATACTAATTCATTTTAATACTGGATGAGTTTGCTATTGACTAGATATATGTTTTCCTGGCTTAGATTAATTTTTGGTGAACAGATATATAGAAACTGTAGTTTTTCTGTTTTGTTTTCTTGATGTGTTCTTGTTTGTTTTCTTGATGTGTTTTTGTTTTTGCTTGTTTTGAAACGTGTGTTTGACATAATATAGAAATAGTATAGCTAGGAATTAATATAGAAATAATATCCATTACACTTTGCAACACTTTGCAAATTTTTCCAAGTCATTTAAAACTAGGAAACAAAAATAGTTTTATGAACAACAAAAGACAAGTGATAACTACAATCACAAGTAAAATACGAGTAGAGACATCACAATCATGAATAGAACACAATCATATCACATTCATAACATAGAGTCTTACGATCACACATAACACAAACATAAGTCTCATAATACTAAGATATCCATTACATACTAAGATATCCATTACATGCATATATCGAACGCATACATCTATGGCTCCGTCGAGTAGATGCGGAACAACTCGTAGGAGACGTATGCATCTATGGCTGCATACTTGACGTTCGTCCAGTCCAGTGGGGTCTTCTCCCAATACCGGTGATTCCTCGAGGGGAAACCAGACTTCATGGTTTCGTAGCCCTCGTGGATGAAGGCAGTTGCCATCGGAGCCATCCTGGTCTTGGGCCCGGGCAACTCATCGAAATGGATAAGATCCTGAAGATCAATGTAGTGATCCTCAGGTATCACAATACCCAAGCGCATCAATTTCTGACGGTCTTGAGTGATGTCAACGCTGCAAAAGTCATACCCCTTGTTGACAAGAAAATCAACAAGTGCCGGAGAATTCTTTGAACTACGGCAACAACAAAAATTTGATACGTGTTAGATATGTTGCAACACATGTATTCTTCAGATGCAACAAACAAATCGAAGATGAAAGATTGTACGTGTGCGTTACCTTGACCATTGGAAGACCAAAACGGTCTCCTTGAACGCAATCTGGATGACGGCAACATCCCGTTGATCCGTCGTATACTCCAGATCAAGCCCGAAGAACCGGTGTTCATCGGGAGAGGAGAAATAGAGATTGGTCAAATTCCCAAGAGCAGCGGGGAGGATCTCGCAAATGTTGGTGTAGCACACTTAGAGACGCTTGCCGCATGGTGTGGGACCACGGATTCTCTGCCAAACTTCAGCCATGGTGCTTGGTGGAGGAAGATCGAAGAGAGGGAAGAGAAGAGAAGAGAGGAAGAAACAGAGACTCAGACGCGCAATGTAGCTATGGCGCCCTTCTGCCTCTCTCGCGGAATAAAAACCGCCGCGCGGGAGGCGAGCAGTTTGTATCTTTAGTCCCGGGTGGGCAGGCCAACCGGGACTAAAGACTCATTAGTCCCCCGGGCGGCAGGCCAACCGGATTATGGCCCTCCACGGCCCTCAACGCGCTTCCCAACCCCGCGAAAGCATGATCCTTCTGTCGCGGGTCTCCTCCCGACCCGGGACTAAAGACTCATTAGTCACGGTGCGCGACGTTTGGGGACTGATGGGGGCGTATGGAAGGCCTTTTTTCTACCAGTGGTTCTGGCATGCTTCGACTTAGCCCTGTGATCCGCTAATTCATCTCTTGATCTGGTATTCCTCAAAGGAGGTGGATAGGGTCAGCCTTTTCTTCATGGATATGTTGAACAAGTTTTGTATTCCGAACAATCTAAATATTATGTGGGTACGAAGCCTATTTATAATATTCGAACACATATCAAAACTAACCCGGAGTAGCCCAATTTAAGTGGGTACGAAGCCTCCTAGTTTGCTCTTGTCGGACTATTTTGATAAACTCGAATGAAGATACCAACGTCCCATGCTTACCTACGTCACATTCTTAAAGATCGGTGGTACGAAAACCGCTACAGAAAGTCAAACTATAAAGAATATGTTTGACGCATCTTATGACCAGTAAAGTAACCCTAACAAAGCTCACTTCTTCTTATTCGCGTAGAGAGGCATATTTCATTCGATTTGGCTTTATTTAGTAATTTTTTAGGGCAACGAGCAAGAGTAGGATTCTGGGAAGGAAGTGCTTGCCTTTCACCTGCTGTTTGATTCTTATCTAATACGATTATGCTTGGTCCTATGTAAATAAATGTCACATGCTATGTTTTTCTATGGCCTAGAAATGGCTTTATCCACCTGTTGTAGGGAATGCCTCAACGCATGTGTCTACCCACTCTTTTGTGTAATATGCTGGAACTCTCTCTCACCTCGAAATGCGATTGCAAGATAGTTAGAATGTGCTTGCTGATATCGAAACACTCCTGGGGACGCCTGACCAATGCTTGATGCTCTTGTAGAAAGAACTCTATTTTGATCTAATCACCGGAACAACAGCTTTAGGGAAGTATCCCACAGCTGGCTAATAAATATGCCTTTGAAGTGTGCCTTGTCGTTATGAGCGATATCTTGGCGTACCATTAAAGGGAGTCAGTGGGCACCGTAAGTAGTAATCGAGAACTTGATGAACATACCAACCAGTATGTGAATCCGTAAAACAAGTGGAGGAAGAGAGGCTATATCTAGCTTTCCCTGCCTAGTGAGCCCGTTCACCTAGTCTTTCCTTGCTTTCAGTGGCATATGACTATCTGAATGCCATATACCAATCTCAATCCTCCAGCTAATAAGCTATCACACACAGTGTTCTATCTCCCTTTTTTCCATCTACAGAAACTCCCTTCCCTATGTGACTTCAGCTTTCACCGGATGCTGAATTCGCGTTTTGTCCTTGGCTTATTCTTTCTCATGTCTCTAAATAGGTATTCTTGTCTCTCTGCTCTGTTAAGCCTTGTTGCCATTTCTTATCTCCGGCTATCTGCCCAGCCCACCCGATCCTATTGACCAGTGCTGTCTGACCGAAAGGGAAAGATTGGGGAGAATACCTTGAGCTTGCCTTTTCCTTGGATACTCAATGGATTTCCCATGGCATTAAGGATTTCCTGTTTCCCCGAGTCAATCTTGCAGTTCCGGTTTCCTTTCAACCAATTCCAATCAGAGGAAGGAACTCGGCTTTAGTTGCTCGCCCGCGCCTCCTAGGCTAATTCAAATCCTATGCTCCATGATCTTGCGGGTTTGCTCCATTTGAACTTGTCCACACTGGCATAACCAGTATCTCCCCGGAACTAAGAGGCATGGATACCCATCTTTATCTTAAGAATAACTGCATCAACGTTTCATATCGATAGCTTCGTCACGCCCTTAATGATAGGGGCCACTAAACCTAGTGATTTGCATCATGATTTGACTCTCGCATACTTACTAAATAGGGCAGACTCAACCTTACTCGACCAGAACAACAGGAGATTGGATTCTTTCATCCTACCCGAAAGTTTGGCAACAGCCAAGCGCAAATACATTGATTCCTTTCAGACCATTCGGACAACGCCTAAAGGCTCTCCTTCTATCCATTCACCGGTCATCGGAACATGCATGTCCTACTTGAATCAATTCTACCACATCTTTACGGAGGCTTCCCCAAGTGCATCAGAAATTGGTTATGCACAATACATTCAGTTCAATACTCGTATGCGGGCACTCAGGAATAATCCTATCAAAGAAAGAATGAGTCACCCCTTCCTCTCGAAGGTTGGTGGAGCTCCATATCCTACTTCCAAATCAAGAAAGTCTGGTAACAACGATGGCAACAAGAGCTATCAAACTTTTCATACATACTTTTGCATTACCTTTAGTATGCGTTTCTCAATCAATTGTGCTCGCAACAACATGAGCAGCTTCCCCTGATACAGGTAGTTCATCAAGTCTATTTCATTGGAGTTCTTATGAATATAGCTATTTCCCACAATAGCCCTCGAATGGAAGAGTTATTAGCGGAATCACCTGAGTCGGGTTTACCTGTGGAATCTATTGCATTAGGGACAGAATCCCAAGACGACGTTGGCGCAGAAGCTGACACAGAAGCAATCTCTGCGTCTCTACCTTTAGATTACCTGGCCATAGAAACACGTTCTGGCGAAGATGAACAAACATCCTCGGGTAAGTAAACTTAGAGGAAAGAGAAAGCGACAACTAGATCATACTTTTCTTGCTTTTGAAGTTCCTTCTACTGGTGTACCGGGCACATGGGATGTTGCCTCACCGAACTCCTTTATCTCCAGCGGATTCGCATATGTGTCTCTTTGAGAAGACTGCCTTGACAAGTCAATAATAAATCACTAGATTTAGGATCACAAGCCGATGCTTCACGTCGAAATGGGTTAGTCTGCATCTGAGAGACCCCGCCTAGCTCTAAAATGGTTGAAACCTTTCCTCGACCGGATAACACAACATTATGATAGTTTTCTTCGGCTAGAAAAGGAAGACTCATAATCGCACTGGGACTGAACAATACAAACGGTGAAGCTCCCGAATTGGCATAATTTATGTATAAGAAGACATATGATATGTTGTCCTTGGAACCGGGCGCGGCCCTCTTTCCGCTATTATGAGCGAGTTTTGGGTTAGCCAGAGCGGGCCAATAGGGATAAAAATAGAATACTGGCTGGACCAATAGGGGACTTAACCGGAATAGAAGACTCGAAGGCTAATTGAAACCATACCACAAGAAAATCCCTTATTTGGATTGGAACCGATGACTTAAGCTAAGCCCCTTTTCAAATCAAAGCTTATCGACCTATTAAGCATATAGTTGAAGTAGCATGATTTAAGCTTCTTAGCGCTTAGGCTACTACCTTCAACCTTATCTTACTTAGATGGAAGAGATAGTAAGCAAGACTGTCTATGCTACGATCTTGCTTCTTTTATGAAGACAGAAAGAGAAGGCAATTCAAACCTAATGGCCAAACGAATCCAAGACAGAAATACTTATAGCCATAAAAGAATAACAAGAGAACGAAAAAAACTCCATATTCTACTGGCATGCCTCTCTAATCTACTATCCAACTGCCATGAAAGCACCACTGAAGACTGGCTTCTCCGACCTTCCACCCGATCCTGGGCGATCCCGGATCGACAAGCCGACGGTGTGGATTCCCTATATATGGATGGTAGGAACGCTGCAACTGCAGAGCCCTGGATGCGTCAGTGAGTTTCCCTCTATGAGAGAAAGAGAGGTTGTTAATCTTGGATCAGACGACGTGTTGGTATTATTGATAAGGCTTGGATTAGCAAATTAGCACCGCTGGAGTTTAGGTATCCGAAATAGCGAAATACATAAATTATCTATCTCACGTACGTCTCCAACTTATCTTGAGCCATCAGTCAGATTGAATGCAGCGCCCTGCCAGCAGCTCCTGACCTCTGTTCCTATGGGGGAAAGAAGGTGTGGCTTTGGACCCCAAACTCTTCCATGACGCCCTTCTTCTTATAGCGTGGGTAAGTGATCAATACAGACAAAAATCACACCCATTGGATCCAATCCATCCTGATATGATTGGGTGATTTGCACGTTCCCTTAAGAACAAGCACACACACACTAAATCCTGAAAAGAAAGATAGATGCTCATCTTCACACTGATAGCATCAGGCTCACTACGTACGTTGTCCAACCCACCTCGTAAGACATTTTTCCTCGGATAGCCAAGTGAAAGAGGAGGTCTCAAGCGTGCAAAAACACATGTATGAGCATGAAAAGATGTGCAATCAAGCTCAGAGACTGCAGATAATGGATCTCTCATGCACCGGTTTCCCTCAGTTCAGGAAGGGAAGCGAGCTCTCAAGGGTCCCAGGATAAAAAAGGAAATTAATATGTCTCCGACCAAAGTGATAGCTAAAGGCTTTACCCATTGGCAAGGAACGCCTGGAGGAGTGAAACAACGATTCCGCCTAGCGTAGGACACGTATATTTTATCCAATCTAGCAAGCGTAGCCAGCCCCACCCACGGGTGAAATTGTACAGCTCCCTATCTCGTTGAAAGCCCCTTTGCTTACGGAAGAGAAGAGTTGGATGCCGGTACTTGGTGGGAAAGCTCTCGTTTCAACTTTGCTTCTTGTAAGCTTCGGTATAAATAGCTCACTTGCGGGATCTAATCTCATTCTATGGGAACAGCTTTCATTTCTATCTTTTGGCTGGCAGTGGTGAACAAATCCTTTCTCTTCACTTTTTTTTTGTGCACCGCATGGCACTGGTCAAGATGTGACTCATCCTGTATATAAATAATTAGGAGACCTCTCACGAACTTGTTAAAGAAAGGTGTACTATTTGTGTGGACAAGCCAAAGCAATCCTTTGATGTTCTCAAGCAAGCTTTAATTGAGGCCCCTGTGTTGGTTCTCCCTGATTTCAGTAAAAGATTTGTGCTAGAAATAGATGCCTGTGGGCATTGGAGCTGTGATAAGGGGTAGAAGTATTCGTGTGGGGTGGGTTTCGAAGGGAAGGTTGCATGATAGATCGTATCCCGTCCGTCCTTTGAGGAATACTGAAATGACTATACTTATAGAATGGTCCATATCGAACAGATACAATACTGGTTTACACAGAGAATATCGCCTAGCTCTAAAACGGCAGCACCTGAGTGCAACTTCGAGTAAGAAAGAACGACCTTCAGGTACCTTTTTACCGGGGCATTGTTTTAAAAACTTTAGCTGATTGATCTACGAATGGAGGGATTCAAGCTTGTTTTTGTTAAACGAGATGCAAACGACTAACAAACTGGATTCGAAGCCACTTGTCGTAATAGTACCTGCGGGTTCTTTCTGTGGAGCCTTCAAATGCAATAGCTAGCTGCCCAACGGCCAATGTCATAGGAAAATCTCCATTTTCCAACTTATACAACTCTTTGGGGTCCAAAGATACTCGCCATTGCAACTTAATAAATAGGACCGGTGGGATCGCCTTTAACAGATATACCGGTTTCACTGCTTTCGTACCCTTTGTTTTGGTCATGTGGATGACCCGGAGACCGTAGATAAGATGGATACCCACGCACTTCCTTCAATGAAGAGAGTTTTACCAAGGACCCTTAGACAGATAGGGGGGACAGACAAGAGGTATGCAACCTGCTGAATATTGTCACCGAATCGCTCACAGACAAATACTTGGGGCTCCCCTCCCTGGTAGGAGTGGATAGGACCGACTGCTTCCAACACTTAATTGAGAGAGTTTGCACTCGGATTAATGGCTGCAAAGAGGAAGGGCTAATTGGCTCCGCCATGGAGACCAAAATACGAGCTTCTTTCCTCACATCATTTTGCAGCGGAGAAAAAAGAAGAACATAATAAAGTTTCTGAATGACTCAAACGGCAACAGGATCGAAGGTAATGACCAGTTAGCATCTCTCATACAGGGTTACTTTGAGGGACTGTTCACCTCAGAAGTCCTAGCTCCCGACCCTGGGCTACTGGGGAAAGTAAAGAGGCGAGTAACTCAAGAAATGAACGCAAGCGTCTTGGCTCCGTTCACGGCAGATGAAGTAAAGGCAGCACTCTGAATTCAATTGAGAGTTAGGTACAGTAATCTTCAGATATGACAATACCTCCCCCAAAGCATTGTCAAGTGTTGGAATTAGGGCACCAACCACGAATAGGAGCTGTATAGAACTCCGGAAAGATACCTTTGATGAAGTCGGCATCCTCCCAAGTGGCATTTGCTTGATCCAAACTAGCCCACTTAACCAACCACTGGGTAACTAAAACTTTGCTACGAGGCAGAGATCTGGTTTGCAAGACTTCACAACTGGTTCAGTTTGAATTTGACCATCAGGGCCAACCATAGGCAAGTTAGGAGAAGGCACAGCATTAGCACCATAGTGTTTCTTGAGATGACTGACGTGAAAGACTGGGTGGATGCTTATAGTGGAAGGCAATTGCAATTTATAAGGAAGACTGCCAATCTTCTCCAATATACGAAAATGGCCATAGTATTTAGAAATCCGCTTCAGTGAATTTAAGATTCCAAAAGCAGTCATGCGATATGGTTGGAGCTTTAAGTAAACCATGTCTCCCACAGAAAATGATCTTTCACTTCTATGCTTGTCAGCATATTTCTTCATGCGAGATTGAGCTTGGTCCAAATTGTCCTTTAACCTTGACCTGATGCATCTGTTTCAAAAGTAAATGGTAGGGTCAAATCAGGCAAAGCTGTCACATCCCAATTTTGGAATACCTGATAACACAGTTGTTTTGCTAATTGCTTCACAAATAAACTTTGGTTGTGTTTGTTTGAGTGCAACTAAAGAAACTAATTATATAAACTTACATGGCTAAGAAATGGAAAGCAAACTTAAAAAGATAGCAAAGCAGTAAACTAAAAATATTCAACATATTGTTCCAATGACCATGGAAATATTTTCTAAAGTAAATATTTATCAAGGAGTTTTCCAAAACTATCTTATGAATCCCATACTTGTTGAATATTATTCCAAGGCCTAAATTAAGAAAGAGGAAACACTTAATAAATTTCCCTAAAAGACTATCAGGAAAAAGAGGCATTCTTAGATGCTTCACCAAAATCTTATCAAATGTTTTTCCAACCTTGCAAGCTTAAAAACAAAAGTATTGGAGAGCATTGACTTGATATCTCTAGTCACATAAATATTTTGGCAAAGCATTGTTAAAGAAAAGCCAAGTGCCTTATTAAATTGAATTTCCAATATTTCCAGAAACAGGAAACTCAAGCAAGTTACTACTGGAAACTTTCTTCAAATGATTTGAAATTGATACCAGTGCTTCCTTATATCATATAAGGAACACACACAAGAGGAGACAAAAAATGGAATCCATTAAAGTCCTGAAAACATGATTTTTCTCCACAGCAACATTTGGAATTTTGAACAAGTTTGTTCTACAAACTTTTTCAAAATGTCATGAAATAAATACCACATGCTCTATAACATAAATAAGGACGAAAACCAAAAGGGAACAAGTTTTTGAATAATTTAAGTTGCCAAAAACCCCTGCTTTCTAGACAGCACCTTTTAGAAATTTGAACAAGTTTGTTCTATGAAGTAACTGAAAATGACTTGAATTTTCTACCACACAAGGAACACACCAAATAAGGAATGTGTGCCAAAAATTATCATTTTTGGAAACTCCTAAGTAGTGAAATAAATTAAATGTCCATTTATGTCAGAATTGAAATTTGAACAACTTTGAACTATCAAGTTTATCCAAATGAGCCAATTTTCACATATGTTGTGCATCTCAACTAATAAGAATTTTGGGCAAAAGTATTTTAAATTTAGACTTTGTTTTCCAAGTGAAAACCACATTTTCCAGAGAGTAAAAGGATCTCTTTGTAAATAGCCAGGGACCTATTTGTAATCCGAGTCACTCCTTCTTCTTCCTAGCTTCTCTGTAGATGCAGTGCCCTACTCCATTGCTTCGAGTGGAAGCTTTCTCCTCCCCCCTCGAGCTCTCTCTCTCTCTGCATTTTTTTCCCAATCGGAACCCTAGCCGAATAGGCTCGCCGTCGATCGGCCGATGGAGAGCACGCCGCCGGTCGCCGTTGGGCTCTTCCTCTCCGCCTCGACGTGCTTGTCCTCCCTGCAGAAGGAATCGAGGCGGAAGGCCGCGAGGAGCCCGCGCCGTCCATTTTCGTCTTCGAGTCCGGCGAACTCCGGCGAGGGATCACCGCCGCCTCGCTCCTCCTCCGCCTTCACCGTGCGTCCCCTCGCGTTCATGGTGAGCAGGCGCACCTCGCCGTCCCTTTTCCCCTCTCCCTCTCCCTCCGAATCTTCGTCGCGCCGCGCTCGTGCTTCGGCCGCCGCGCGCCGTCGTCGTCGCCGCGCTCCGGTTGCTCGCCTGGAAGCGGCGCTACCCTCACTTGGTTCCCCGCGTCAAGAGCGGCTCGTGGATGTTTTTGGTTCGCAAATCGGTGGCCGTTTGCGCCGGATGTTGGCTCGTCGGAATCCTCCCCGTCGGCGATGACGTCGTGCTGGCGTCAGCCTTGCCTTGACCCCGCGCAGGGCAGGTCAAACCCGCGGGTGGGCCGCGCATTGCCCGCGTGGCAGACACCGTGGCCGCCTGGCCCGCTGGTCAGCGGCTGCGGCTAGTTTTGCTCGCGGTAGAACTAGATCTGGCCGGCCCAATAGTGGATCTGGCCCATCCACAGTTGTTTTTCCAATTTAATTTTTACAGAATATTGCATGTTTACTTTTGGCACTAAAAGCTAACCTAAAAGATGAATTTGACCAAGATAAAATTCACAGTTGTAAACCAACAAAATCTAAACCATCTCCAATTTGTAGATCTACATTTGGATGAATATTTTAGACATGAAAAATGTTTTGGCAACAGGTACCAGAAACAGAAAAATGAGCACCATTTTAATTTCACAACTCAGAATGAGGTGTATCCAATTGCATTGGAAAGCCCTTGAAATTTCCTAACAGGAGCAATTAACCTTGCTTCCAAATTCTTAGTATTTTTGAAATGGCACTTTGGTGATTTTTATAAAATCATTAAAGATGAATTTTGATGCAAACTCAATTGGATGGTCTTGTATATGTTTAGGGCTATCCAAAGCTAGCTGGGTTTAATTTTTAGAGCATCATAGAAAATTTGGTGGACAGATCTTTAATTTGCATGTTTCTGCCGTTTTGGCATTTTAGGAAATTAATTGGTGTGGATATATTTTTGTGTTGCAATATTGTTTTCTAGCATGTACAAGTTGTGTGAACTTGTTTTCTAAGGTATACTTAGCTATTTTAGCATGTTAGATTGTGTGGACTTGAGTGTAGGAGAAATAGGATTTATGTTAGTAGCATATGTTTATTCTCTAGTTTATACTTGCATAGAATTTTTGAGTGATAAATTTATGTGCAAGCACTTGGATTGTTGCGTTGAGAGATTAGATCCAGTACCATGTTGGTACCTATGTTATGTTGGTATCACCTCTACTAGCTTGCACTTGAGTTGGTATAGAAGCATGAGTAGTTTAGTCATCACTATGACAATGTTATGGAAAAATTCTCTCATGTGTAGAATTTTTGGCATAAGAATTTGTGGTTGTGTAGCCACATATTTTTGTGTTGTATTCATAGGACTAGTAGCATTTTGATGATGTTTTTATGAGTACTTGACCCCTGAAGTTTTCACTTGTGTGGAGATAATAGCATGAGTAGCATTACCTTGCTTATTTTAGCATCCTATTATTTTCTACTAGTATGGTTATTGCACTAGGTGCTAGTTTAGTATTTTGTTAATTTTTAGCAAGTATGACCAGAGGCTTGTGACCTCTTAATTATTTGTTATGCTAATGGAACACCCACTGGTGTCATTGCATTTTTGGTGGAAACATTATTTCCCCCACACTAGATGTGTTTCTTTTATATAGTTCTCTAACTAATGAGTGCCTAGTATTTTTACCTTGGGATTTTTAGTGCTAAATGAAAATGTGTATGCTTCTGTTTGTAAGTGGTTGTAATCATGTGTGTCTTGCTAGGAAAAACCCATTCTTGGAGTGTGGTTTGATTCCTCTAGTAATGCCCCTTTTTATTACCACTAGTATGTAGGAGTTGCCCTGCAAATGGATGCCTTGTTTTAATTAAATGGGATATTTTTGTTATAGCAAGTTGTCGCACCCGGACTTCTAGAGGATACTCACAGTCTGCTAAACAGTAGATAAATGGCTTACGGGGCATACCGGCACCCGCATCTCAATATGAGTAGGCCAACACGTAAACGTGTGACAACCATCCTCTACTATTCATCGTCTGCGCAAACCATCCCATAGAAATCCGACTACTTCCATTGACGTACTTCATAACATACACAAATGGTACGTCAACGGCATTTGAACAAGTGATATCACAACAAATCTCTAAGACACAAATAAATAGAAATAAGTTGCAAATAGCTCTCACTAGAGCAGAGATAGCAAATACAATCATCCAGAGGACACATGTCCCAACAAGTCATCATTACATCACAGCGGAAGCATCCAAAGTGTCTGAGTACAGATAAGATCCAAATAGGCCTAAGAGGCCGGAAACGAAAAGACGGAGCCCATCCACGAGGTCTCGGATCCTGCCAGGGTCCGCTATCTACTCGTCAACAGCCTCGTCATACTCCACGTAGTAGCCACCATGGGGATCCTCGGAAACGTAGTCTGCGGAAACCACAGCCCCAAAGGGGTCAGTACAGACAAGTACTGGCAAGCAAGACTCACAAGATACCAAAGTGTACCCGGCAACACCAAGTACAGATGCTTTGGGTTCAACGGAAGAATAGGTGATAGAAAAGATGCGGCAGTGGGCTGCAGTAACCAACTATAGAGACTCGCTACAACTTCCGGCTAAGAGAAAGGGATAAGATAGCGAATCGGAACCAACTACCAACAACCTCAAACAAACCCATCTTGGATCTCGCCCCTTATCCAAAGGAGCAATCCGAGGATAACTCACACAGTTGGATTAATGATGGTTCAGGTTATTGTGTCAATAAACCTATTACTAGTCAACTTATTATTGATTAGGTGTAAGTTGTCTAATCCTTGTTAGCCAGCCCTATCACCATGTCATCCATAACCGCGGACAACACGACTTCTCGAGAAGATTTAACCCTGCAGGGGTGCACCAATTTGGCCGTACACGTAAGAATACCCCGCCAGATTGGAAATGCACTTCCACCAAGCGAGGCACTCAACACAACCCAACTATTCTTCGCATCAAGCCCAAAGAACCCCGTGCAATTGAGCGCACGGCTAATCAAGCCCCACGAAGAAAAGGGGACCCTCATAGCACTCTAAGAACGTGTCTCCCTAAATGCCGACTACAAAAGTTTCCACCCTGGCCTCGGGTTCGTACCTGCATATGCATGCGGCAAATGGAAAACCCGAACTAGATGAGGCGATTTGGACGAGATGCGAATCGAATCAAATTGAGGGGGGCGCCCATACACGCTTCCCACATGCTGTTAGCGCGCTCAACATGGATCCAGAGGACAAGAACTTTTCCTGAGTTCGACACTAGCAGGCCTCAAAACCATACCCGGCCTCCTGCCGGTGCCTTATCATCAAATTAGCATTACCTCAAACATTAACAGGTTGTTGTTTAACATCGAGCCCCAGAACATAATAAATAAGGTAACAGAAATAACGGACAATAGAATCGAGCAGTAACAACCCTAAGCATGCTAGTAGGACACAGGCAACAAGCAATGGGGTTTTAGGTGGGGGAGGTGTGGCTATATCAGGGTTACCGGATAACATGTGATAGGATCGGAACACAAGCAACGAATCTTAAGGCTAGTAGAATAGACAACGGAAAGTATCGATATCCAGTGTGGAAAGGACACAATGGTTCAGGTGAGTGAATAGTTGCCTGCAAACTCAGTAGCCTGGTACTGGGCTAATTCCTCAAAAGTAGTGTCGTAAACCTCGTCTGTCTCAACGTCGTCGTCTATTCGAGAAGAAGCAAACAAACAACACAGAGAGACAAACAATCAATAACATGGCGTAATGCACAAACATGTGATGATGCATGGCAATTTAATTGATGCATCAAAGATAAGCTAGTTGACATGGTAACAATTGAATGGAACCATATGCAATTTGGATTTCATATGGAAAGCCCATGAATTAAGGTTGGATTAAATGATCTACAACTAACCATCATGTGGAAATTGATTAACATGATGCATGGATGATGAAAACAATAAGAAAACAACAATAGCTTCAATTTGAAATGAAGTTTACCAAGTTTGGAAATTTATTTATTAAGTTATGAAATTTGGCTTCTTAAAGGAGTTACACAAGCATTTGTTGTTTTCACCAATTTTAATTGTTCAAAATAGTTAACAAAATTCATATTTGGAAAGAACACAAAATTTTAGGTGGAATACATGTTTCATTTGTTGAAAAAGGAATTAGGATGAATTAATTATGAATTAAACAAGTTTAAACAGGATTTAAATGGATTTAATTCAAGTATGAATTTATTTGAATTTTTATTTGTTCAAAACATTTAATAAAATTCATGTTTGGAAAGTTTATACCTTTCTGGTTTGAAACCATATTTTATATGTTCAGAAGGAAATTAATTTGACCAAGTTATGAATTTAGCAATTTTAAATGATTGAAACAAGGTTTAAATTATTTAACCAATTTTAATTAGTCAAAACCGGAAAGAAAGTTTATATTTGGAAAGGTGGTTCAATTTTGCATGGAAAACATATTTCATATGTGCCATTTGAATTAAATTTGAATTAGTTATGAATTTAATCAAATTCAAAAGAGTTGTTTGAATTTGAAATTTTGAAACTATTTGAAATGTTCAAAACAGTAAACAAATGATTTAAACATGTAGAGAATTAAATTTGGTACAGAAAACATATTTTATTTATTATATTTGGATTTGAAATACAAAAGTTATTTGGATTTTAAATGCAGGGGCTATTCTGCAATTTTAAAAACATTCAGATTTGGTCCAGGGGCTTGGACGCAAAAGAAATCTTACAGAAGGGCCCCTGGAACCCTTTTCTACCCAGCAGATCAACCCCTGGGTCACTGGCCCGTGGGCCAGTGCCCAGCTGGCGCTGCGCTGGGAGCTGGCGTGGCAACCACCGCCTATGGCAGGTGGGCCCTGCCTGCCCGCGTGGCAGATGCGCAAAAAGGGATTTTTTATTCTGCGCGCGGGGGGGATTGAACCCGCGACGCAGCGTTGCGCGCCGTTGGATCAAGACAGTGCGGTGCGGATGCGTTTGTTGACAGAGAAGCGCGCGCGTGGTTTTGAGGTGCTCCTGTTCCTATCTGACGAAACTGAACAAAATTCAGTCTTTCGCCTGAACCTGTCGACGGCAGAGGGAAACGGCGGTGCTGCACGGCGCGGTGACCACGATTTGGCGGCGCTGGACATGTGCGTGTGCGTACAGCAGGTGGTGGAGCGTGTGCACGTGCTTGGGCTGCCCGGATGTGGACGGGAGCGTGCTCGACGGCGGCCATGGCGGCACGGTGGCGTCAGCCCGACAGAGGAAAAACGAACAAGGAAGCAAAGGAGGGGGCTTTGCCCGGGAATCGACGGAGGAGGTCACCTTGGGGCTGTCGGAGGCGAGGTTTTGATGTGAGCTAGACGGAGTCGACGGCGCGGTGATGATTTTCAGAACAGCTGCGGCGGTGACGAGCTCGCCGTCGAGGATCAGCGGCCCCTGGGTCCTGCTGCAGCTGTCGAGGAGGAAGAGGGAGAGGCGGCGGTCCTGCTCGTGCCCCTGGCTTGCACGGTGGCGCCACCTAAGCTGCTGTCGACGGCGGCGCCATGATCGGCCAACTTCCCCAACGTTCGCCAGAGAGGAGAAATAGGGAGGAGGAAGGGAGCTGGCGGCGGCAGGGAGGAAGGAGAGGGCTAGGCTAGGGTTTAGGGGGGCTCGTGGGGTAGATATAGGGCGAGGAGAGGGAGCAGGTGGCGAGGGGGGTGCTCTGCTGCGTGCGCGCTGGCGTCAGCTGACGCCAGCCGTACGGAGGAGGGAGAAGGGGGCCGCGGGCCTGCTGCGCGCGCGCTGGGGTTAGGTGGGCTGGGCTGGCCCAGTCTGCCTTCCCCAGCCGTTTTTTATTTTATTTTTTCTTTCTCTTCTTTTTTTTTTTGCTGAAAAGAAAAGGTAAGAAAAGAGAGAAAATTAGAGGGGTTTTGGGGTTTTAAAATTTGGTGTTAAATTTATAGTTTGTTATTTACAAAACCCAACTGTGCCATTGTTTAGTTTTCAAAATTTTAACTTGGTTGCTGTTTGAAAATTCAATTGAATTTGAGCAAAGTTGTTATTAAGTGAATTATTGAAAAGAAGCAATTTAAATAGTTTGAACCTTCAAGTTTATAGGAAACAATTTAATGTTTTGATTTGAACTTTTTATTTGAAAAAATTGTAACAGAACAAGTATGAACAAGAATTTGAAATTTGTTTGAATTTCAAATGGAAAAACAAGGGAAAACAAATGAAAACAAATGGAAAACAAATGCAATGCTTATGATGTCATGATGCAAAACATAACTTAACAAAAAGCAAACATTCTAATGGAGTTTTCATACTTGGGATGTTACACAAGTATAGATGTTTTTCACTCCTGTTTTTATGACATGGACCCTCTGGTTGTATTTCAATTACTTGATTGAAATGCATCCATTGATTCTTCATGTTTGAGTAGTACTAGTTTCCTTAGCAGTTTTTGTATTGAATTATTTTTCCTACCAACTTGTGTTTGGTAGATATTTGTGTATCCTTGCATGAGGCCATGTTTTCATTTTCCATTATGATAACATGGTTCCTTGTTTGCATTTTAGTACTTTACTTATTATGCTTGCTTGCATAGCAAACCCTTAGTAGAAGCATGTGTCGGATATATACCAAATAGGGGTATATCAGATGGTAGTCAAAGTGCCGGATTTCCAGGGTGGCCCAAGCGGTAGTGGGCTGTGGTCCATTGGGCGGCCCAGTAACCCGACGCACAGAAGCCGGATTCTAGAAGGACCCGGATCAGGGCCCACGTGATCTGGCTTGGAGGAGAAGACGGATTCCTTACTTTCCAAGTTGTAGTTACCGTAGTCTTCTAGGTTTCCTATTCTGTAAGCCCTAATCCGGCTATTATATAAAGCCGGACGGGAGATAAGTTTGATAACGAATAACAGAGAAGAAGCTATAGGCTAACTCGCCGGGAAGTTGATCTTCTGCGAATAGTTAGATCCAAACCTCACATTGTAAGTTTATATCAAGGCTTTAGTCCTGATTAGTGAGAAGTGCAGGAGTAGGCACGTCGTACTGTCGCGACGTACCCGAACCTGGGTAAATCCTGTGTTCACTGTTCACCACGCGATCCCGTTACCCCACGTCTCTACCGTAGTCTCATGGCACCCCCGTCTATGAAAACTACTACGATGTCTCGACAGTTGGCGCCCACCGTGGGGCAAACGACGTTAGGCGTGAAGTTCCGATCTGGGATACTCGGCGGGATCGGAAGATCAATCACTATGGGAAGCCTGGAGTTCGACGACGACGTCGGACGCTTCCTCGACAATGGATCCTACATACCGGCGCAAAAACACCTGGTAAGTGCCTGCGTGTTACCATCTGCTAACATCTTTATCGAACTAACTGCAGAAGCAATGGGGTTTTGCGGTGGAAGTAAATATTTCCCACCCGCCCTATACCCAGTCGAAGATGACTATGATACCGGATTCTTCTCAGATCGCCGACAAAAAAGTGATACACACTTTATCGGCATGGTGCAATCCAAAATCGCCGAAAACATGGATGACGGAAATCTCGTGCCAGAGGAAGACAAAAACACACCCGTCACAGAGACGGAAGATCCGACACCCGTCATACAGGCGGAAGATCCGACATCATTCAACACGACGATGAACTCGGAAGCTGACTCTGTACTAGCCACCATTGAGGCGAGATTAGATTCAGAAACCGGATCAGATTATCTTGATTCCGAAGACGAAGACGAGGACGCCTTCGAAAGGAAAGTTAAATCTTTTCACGAGGGATTCCATGAAGTACTAATGGCGAAACCGGCTGATACCATGGACGCCGGCAGCCAGGAAAGCCCTAAAACTCCTCCGCCAGAGGAAGAGAGAGAAGACGGAGAAACTTCTCCGATATTTCCTAATGTAAAGGAATTGACAGAAGATGAGCCTGTCAAAAAGCCTCCCTCTTCCAAGAAAAAGCACCGTGCTGCTAAGAAACTCCAATACAAAATCCGGAAGAAAAAATCAGCTGATCTAGCTGATGAAAACCTGGAAGTAGGAGACGCTAGCGGAACAAAGCCTGCGGAGAAGAAAATCAAAGTAATCCTTGCTCCGCGAATGACGGAACAGGAAGAACGGCAGCTGTTGCAAACGCCAGTGGGATTAAACGAACCCCCTGAGATGCTGGAAGCCAGGAGACGAGCTTTCCAACGGCAACAACAACATCTACTCAGATCTCGTGAACACCTCCAAAAAACCCAGGATGACATTAAGCTCATGAAGGAAGAAATCGAGGAGTACGAGAGAAATAATAGATCTGGCATTAAACCTACAAGGTTACCCGGAATCGTAAGACCGGAAGTACTGCCGCCAAAGGAAAGGTTTCACAACCCATCTTGGCAAAAGCAGGTAAACAGCAAACATGCCAGAGGCGAACCAATATACAAAACCACAGCAGAAAACGCGGAAGCAGCGTTCGCCATCCTTAACAATGACATGTACTCCAATGGTGAAAAACTTCAAGGGGTGTATGCTTTCCTAGGAAAAGCATTGCAACAACAGCAGCGGGGCCAAGAGCGATCAGGAAGACTGCATGATAACTCCGCCTTATGCAAAACAGCTACTTGCGCTGCTGGAGCACCTGGACCAGAGGAACCTGGAGATTCAGACAATTCAAAGGATAAAAAAGAGGATCCGAGAAAAGACAAGAAAAACACCGACAATAGGGATGAAGCATCCCGAACCGGATCCCATCCCTCGAAAAGTGGACTCAAACCGCACGACCGGGAAGAAAAATACCGGAATGACG
Source organism: Alopecurus myosuroides (assembly GCA_028641055.1). Lineage (NCBI taxonomy): Eukaryota > Viridiplantae > Streptophyta > Magnoliopsida > Poales > Poaceae > Alopecurus > Alopecurus myosuroides. Next base: position 30,158,429 of record CM054058.1, read on the forward strand.
GCAAAACAATGCCACCTCCGAGAAACCCAGCTAAGAAAGCCGGAAGATACGATATACCTCACAGACGTGAGAGATCCCGGACACCTCCTAAGGATAAAGAAAGGCACAGGAGCAGGACTCCGCCTAATCCAAAAGGGCGTGATCACGGAAGAGATAGATACAATCCCGGAAAAGCGCGTCTGCGCAACAATGGAAAAGAAAGGAGTAGATCCCCTACTATCCATTCAGCCGGAAGATATTCCGCACACATTGATAGAGCGGAAAAGGATGATCTATACTTTGGTCCTAAGTGTTTCACCGACAGGATCCGAAGGATAACCCTGCATTCTGGCTTTGCCAAAGTCGGTCCAACGTACCAGAAATACACCGGCAGCACAAACCCGGACACCTGGCTCTCAGACTACTATACAGCCGTCCAGATCAACAATGGGACAGACCTGGAAGCTGTCAAGTTTCTTCCCCTAATGTTACTGGACGGAGCCAGAGATTGGATCAATGGATTACCATCAAGAACTGTCGACAGCTGGGATGATATGGCTAGAGTATTTACTCAGCATTTCCGGGGAACGTACAAACGCCCGAACAGCATCAACCAGCTGAACCGTTGCACCCAATTCGAGGATGAACCATACGTGGATTCCATCTCCAGATGGACGGCAATGAAGAATATTTGTTCTGGAGTAACTGACGTACAAGCAATGCATGCTTTCGTCAATGGCCTAAAACCCGGACTTGTACCGTTCATGGTTGGTTCCAAACTGCACAAAGATCTCGGATCTATGCTTACAACCGCCAACAAAAACGCTGCAGCCGAAGACGACATCAGAGCAAGAGGAGGCAATATCGAATCACTGATACTTGCCAAGAAAACTCCTCGTTCTGACAAAAAAGGAACTCCAGAAACAACGACAAAACACAAAGAGGTCAACATAGCCTTTGGAAGTGAAAAAGGGAATAAGTGGAAAGGACGCAGTCCAGATCCAATCAACTACACTCCAGAGGAGTGGGAGAGGATTAAGTCGGAACCCTGTGTCCACCATTCACAATTTGGGAAACCCACCCATACAAACGCGCAATGCCGGCTGAATAAACACATGAAAGGAAGTGGAGGATCCAGAAATAAGGGGAAGGGTTCAAAAAGGAAACCCGCCAAACAAAAGCCAGAAGCTGACAAAGAAGACAGTGAATCGGAAACTGATGAAAAAATACAGGAACAACAGCGAAAGGGCGAACCCAAATTTCCGAGAGTTGATGGAGAAGTAATGCTAACATTCCTAGCAACTCCGTCAGCAAAGGTGGCCAAAAGAACACTTCGAGAAATAAACGCGGTTGTTCCGGCAACCCCAAAATTCTTGAAGTACTCCAACACACAAATTACCTCGGATCAGTCTGATCATCCCGGGAATATCCCTAAACCCGGCACACAAGCTCTTGTCGTAAGCCCTATTGTCCAGAACACTAGGGTAAGAAGAGTGCTGATGGATGGAGGATCCAGCATCAACATAATGTACCTGGATACACTGAAGCATCTGAAGATTTCCGAGTCCCAGCTCAATTACAGCAACATACGCTTCCATTGCGTTGTTCCTGGTAGACAAGCGCGATCCCTAGGAGAAATATCCCTACATGTCACCTTCGGAGATAAAGATCACTTCCGGCAGGAAAAAGTATCCTTCGAAGTAGTGCCGTTCGAAAGCGTGTATCACGCAATACTCGGACGTCCAGCTTTCGCCAAATTCATGGCAAGATCCTGTTATATCTATAACAAGCTGAAGATGCCAGGACCCAAAGGAGGAGTAATCACCATAGCCGGTGACTTCAAGCTGGCAAACGAGTTGCAGAAAGAAAACGCCCTTTGCGCTCAGAGGGTCATAGCAAAGGAAGAACTGAAGGAATTAGCCAAGGAGGTATCTGTAAGGACCCCAGACCGGCAGTCTGAAACCCTACGTATGCATACATTCACGATCCCAGAAAGATCAGTCGTGAACAACATACAAAGTTGGCACATAGAAATACATCATCCATTACACGAATACACAAAGGTATTACACAAATGATCACATGATCAAGTTTAACACAACTGCCTCATGGGGCAGGCAACTTATCAAACACAGCGGAAGACAATTAAAACACAACGTAGTTGAGCCCAAGTCACGCCTTAACCTACAGGCTGCTGACCCGGAGACGATCCTAGTTCGCAAAGCCGTCAACTCCGTACTTCTCTTCATAGATATCCTTCGGAGGCTCCTTCTCAAAGTCTGGCAAGTAGATACCAGGGGCGAAACCATAATGAGTACATTTGAATGTACTCAGCAAGACATCCATCATGTCACTTACTAAACATGCAAATATGCTTATATGGTGGAATAGGTAGGCTATAAATAGGGTGCACTATCAATGGTGTTCATATATGATGACACCACAGTTGCAGTCAGGTTAATCTGTATCTTCGTTGAAGAAGATACTTCAGAAGAAAATAATATAGTTTTATTTCTCTTGTCGATATCACATGTACAAGAGTCTGTGTAAAGTTTTGTTAAAGAATAATTTCTCTTTGCAAAACTTCTTGGAATCAGTTTCCAGAATTCTTGCTTAGAGTAGAAAAGGTTTTCTTTGCAAAACATTTTGTTTTGTATAACATCATCTGGCTTTTCATCATCGACGATACCTCCACGGTATACGTTTTCCTTCCTTTCCGAACTTCACAAGTTCAACACTTCCTTTCCAAAATTCCCTTTCAAAAACTCCTCTTTTGAAAACATTGACACAATGCTAGCTACATGGCCATTCAACTGTCCATATCCGAGGACGCGGCTTCTTCGAAAAAGTTGTACTCTGCAGAGGTGTACACATCCACCAGATCCAGTACACCTCCCGTGAACAATCACGGACTGTAACAACAGTATGTAAACATCAGGTATCTGATCATAACCATCCACTATGTTCAAGCTAGAATGTGTCCTATCTCTCAGTTGAGTTTTACCGGTCATCCCCGGCACCGAGCTAATCCCTGCCAAGCCAGGATGCCTCAACTGATGCGACTGGAGGGAAAATTAATCCCACACTTTTTATGTCTCACTCTGACACAATTCGGTTCAAGGGATTCGCATCCCTTATAGCGATTGATATAGACACACACTAACAAGGAACAAACTTCAAGTTAAGCCCCGTGCCCATGTTGGGGTAGGGTGGCAGTACGGTAAAGGTTGTCCGGCGAAGACTAGGTTATGTGTCATTTTTGAAAACACCATTTTCTCAAAAATGACCACTTCCACATTCCTCCGGAGAACAAGGATCCGCCTTTTCTCCGGGTTTTTCCGTAAAGCCTTTGTTTTGTAGAATCACAATTTTAGGGTGTCCACTTAGGGACTAGTATATTTGATGGTAATAAATACCATGTGGTGGCTTATGGGCTTGGTATTACCAAGTTTAACTACTGGCATGATAGTAACCTATATATAGTATAGTAGTAATTTCCACATCAAAAATAGTTTTGATAATCAAGTTTTTGTAAAACTTCAGAGGTAAAACATGCATGATAGATAATGATAATTATTGTATCAGCAAGCATCAGGATGGCTTGCCTGGTATCTCCTTGTGTCCCTGTTTTTGGAGTGACTGGAACTTGAAACAGATCTTCACGACACTTCCTTCCTCTTCGTTTTCTAACGTCGTAAATGGAATAAAGGACACACATTCAGAACCAATCAAGGCAAGCAACCATACATAACAATACATACAGCAAGGAAATCTAATAATAACAAAAGCACTCAATTATTAATTGAGGCAAACAATCAAACAAATCCTACTTGGCAGAAATGCCATTTAATAAGACAACTTAAGGTTGGAGGGACATATCTCACAACCTTAATATCATGGATTCATTGGGTGTGCCACTCTCATACCAAGATATTAATAAACCCAAAATATACTTAGTTTCACAAGGGTGAGACTACTAAAAGTATATAAAACATGCACCACATTAATCATGGCAATGGGTCTATCAACCAAACAACAAAAAGAAAAAGGTAGCTATCTTACTAAGTCTAAATTCACATCAAGAATAAATAAGACACATGATTTGCAAAAGTTACTTTTACAAATCAGTGAGCCTACACAAGTGTAACAAGGTAATAGACTCATCACAAAACACACAATTACTCATAGTGAGAACAATAGAAACAATGGCTAAAAAGGAGGAATCCTATAGACATGTTTCTACTAAAAGTTTGCTATGCAAGCATGCATAATAAGCAAAGTAATAAAAGGAAAACAAGGAACCATGTTATCATAATGGGAATGAAAAACATGTCCTCATGCAAGGATACACAAATATCTACCAAACACAAGTTGGCAGAAAAATAATTCAATACAAAAACTGCTAGGGAAACTAGTACTACTCATACATGAAGAATCAATGGATGAATTTCAATCAAGTAATTGAAATACAACCAGAGGGTACATGTCATAAAAACAGGAGGGAAAATCATCTATACTTGCTATAACAAAAATATTCCATTTGATAAAACAATGCATCAATTTGCAGGGCAACTCCTACATACTAGTAGTAATAAAAAGGGCATTACTAGAGGAATCAAACAACACTTCAAGAATGTATTTTTCCTAGCAATCCACACATGATTATAACCACTCACAAACAGATGCATACACATTTTCATTTAGCACAAAAATTCCCAACGCAAAAATACTAGGCACTCATTTGTTTGAGAACTATATAAAAGAAATCCATCTAGTTTGGGGAAATAATGTTTCCACCAAAAATGCAATGAAACCAGTGGGTGTTCCACTAGCATAACAAAACATTAAGAGGTCACAAAGCCTCTGGTCATACTTGACAAAAATTAGCAAAAACCTAAACTAGCACCTAGTGCAATAACAATACTAGCAGAAAATAATAGGGTGCTTAAATAAGCAAGGCAATGCTACTCATGCTATTATTTTCACACAAGTGAAAAATCTAGGGGTCAAGTACTCATAAAAACATCATCAAAATGCTACTGGTCCTATGAACATAACAAAAAAATATGGGGCTACACAACCACAAATGATTATGTCAAAAATTCCACACATGAGGGAATTTTTCCATAACAATTTCATAGTCATCACAAAGCTACTCATGCTTCTCTACCAACTCAAATGCAAGCTAGAATAGGTGATACTAACGAAATATAAGTACCAACATGGTACTGAATCTAATATCTCAACACAACAATTCAATCACTTGCACACAAATTAATCATTCAAAAATTATATGCAAGTACTAAACTAGAGATAAACATATGATCTTAATATAAATCCTATTTCTTCTCAACTCAAATCCACACAATCTAACATGCTAAAATAGCTAAGAACATCTTAGAAAACAAGTTCACACAACTTATACATGCTAGAAAACAATATTGCAACACAAAAATATCATCACACAAATTAATTAACTAAAATGCCAAAATGGCAGAAACATGCAAAACCAAGATCTGTCCACCAAATTTTCTAGGATGCTCTAAAAATTAAACCCTTCTAGGTTTGGATATACCTAACCATATAAAATACCATCCAATTGAGTTTGCATCAAAATTCATTTTTAATTATTTTATAAAAAGCACCAAAGTGCTCTCTGGTGTTTTACCAAATTGCATGCCATTTCAAAAATACTTGGAATTGGGAAGCAAGGTTAATTGATACTGTTAGGTAATTTCAAGGGCTTTCCAATGCAATTGGCCTCACTTCATTCTGAGTTTTGAAATAAAAATGGTGCTCATTTTGGTGTTTCTGGTACCTGTTGCCAATTCATTTTTCATTTCAAAAATATCAATCCAATTGTAGATCTACAAGTTGAAGATGGTTTAGAGTTTGTTGGGGTACCATTGTGAATTTTAGTTTGGTCAGATTCATCTTTTAAGTAGCATTTTAGAGCCAAAAGTATACAGGTACTTTCTCTGTAAAAATAAAATGGAAAAACATGTGTTGTTGGGCCAGATCTGCCAACGGGCCGGCCAGATCCAACTGTCACCGCGGGCAGAGCCAGCCAACGCCGCTGACTCGCGGGCCAGCCGGCCACGCGGGCAGCCACGCGGCAGAGGCGAGGCCCACGCGCCAGTTTGACTCCTCCCGCGCGGGGTCAGCGCGCGCTGCGTCAGCACGACGTCAACGCGACGTCATCGCCGGCGGGAGACGTCTCCGGCGAGGCCAAATCGAGCGGATTCGACCAGCGTTTCGCGAACCAAAGGCATCTACGAGTTTCTTACGACGAGAGGAACCGAGCGGAGGTGGTTTCGTTTCCGGGGAGCGGCCGGAGGGCGGCGGCGACGGCGCGCCCGCGGTGGCCGGAAAGTGACCACGGTACGGCGTCGTTTCGGAGGGAGAGGGAGAGGGGAAAAGGGTCGGGGGGATTCCCCTGCTCACCATGAACGCGCGGGAGGGCTTGGAGAGGACGGAGGAGGGTCGTGGCGGCCGGAATCCGTCGCCGGAGTCCGCCGGACCCGCAGCACCGAAATGGACGGCGCGGCCACCTCGAGCCGTCCCACCTCGATTCTCTTTGCACCCAGCACCACCACGACGAGGCGGAGCTGCTGGTACCAACGGCTAGCGGCGGCGAGCCCTCCATCGACCCAATCGAACGACGAGCCCGAGCTAGGGTTTCGGCTAGAGAGAAAATCAGAGAGAGAGAGAGAGTGCTCGAGGGGGAAGAGAGAGAGGGGGCAGGTAGGAGGTGCACATGGGGGTTTTTATCATCTAGTTTGCTTCCAATCGAAGCTATGGAGCATGGGCAGCCATGCCCTCTACTGCATCATCTACAGGAAGAAGAAGGACATGGATGACTCAGCTTACAATTTAGTCCCTGCCAATTTTACAAGTAGGTCCTTTTCTCTCTGAAAATGGATGTTTTCCCTAAGCAAACAAAGTTATAAATTGAAATACTTTTGCCCAAAATTCTTATTAGAATAGATACACAACATATGTGAAAATTGGCTCATTTGCCTAAACTTGATAATTCAAAGTTGTTCAAATTTGAATTCTTACATAAATGGACATTGAATTTATTAACCTATTTAGGAGCTTCCAAAAATGATAATTTTTGGCACACCTTCCTTATTTGATATGTTCCTTATGTGGTAGAAAATTCAAGTCATTTAGAGTTACTTCATAGAACAAACTTGTTCAAATTTCAAAAAGGTGCTGTCAAGAAAACAGGGGTTTTTGGCAACTTAAATTATTCAAAAACTTGTGCCCTTTTGGTTTTCATCCTTATTTATTCTATAGAGCATCTGGTATTTATTTCATGGCATTTGGAAACAGTTTGTAGAACAAACTTGTTCAAAATCCCTATTGTTGCTGTGGAGAAAAACCATGTTTTCAGGACTTTAATGGATTCAATTTTTGGTCTCCTCTTGTGTGTGTCCCTTATTTGATATAAGGAAGCAATGGTATGAATTTCAAATCATTTTAAGAAAGTTTCCAATAGTAACTTGTTTTAGTTTTCTGTTTCTGGAAATATTGGAATTTCTATTTAATAAAGCACTTGGCTTTTCTTTAACAATGCTTTGCCAAAATATTTATGTGACTAGAGATAGCAAGTCAATGCTCTCCAATACCTTTGTTTTTAATCTTGCAAGGTTGGAAAAACATTTGATAATATTTTGGTGAAGCATTTAAGAATGCCTCCTTTTTCTGATATTTCCTTATGGAAATTTATTTAGTGTTTCCTATTTCTTAATTTAGGTCTTGGAATAATATTCAACAAGTATGAGATTCATAAGATAGTTTTTGGAAAACTCATTGATCAATATTTACTTTGGAAAATATTTCCAAGGTCATTGGAACAATATGTTGAATATTTTGTTTTCAATTTCTTAGCCATGTAAGTTTATATAATTAGTTTGTTTAGTTGCACTCAAACAAATACAATCAAAGTTTAATTGTCATAACCAAGGTTTATTAGTCAAGCAATTAGCAAAACAACTGTGTTAACAGGTATTCCAAAATTGGGATGTGACAGGTCTTCCCCCCTTAAAAAGAATCTCGTCCCCGAGATTCGCAAGCGAGGACTAAGGGAGGCCCAACAAACACAATGTTAGTGTTGGAGTGCAGGTGCTTCCCCCCTTTGACTTTTCTTGGGAGGTGGGGCACATCCCTAAATTAGCAAATTCATTTTTAAAAGTACACCAGCACTGTGTTAGGTCCAAAACTTTTGTTTCCTAGTTTGAACAAAAATTAAGGTTAGTGCAGAACTACCTGGAAAAATACCGTCAATTATTACATGAGTTCTTAGCTATATCCCACATCTTACATAACACATATGGGGTGGTGTACCACCCTCATAACAAGGTATATAAGAAGCTAACAATATAGCTTGTGGGTGCAAAGGTTAGGTTGCTAAGGTAAAATAAATAGACAGAATAATACCCATGGCAGTGGTTATTACCCACCACAAGCAACTATCACTTTAATATGTTCATGATTTTAGTTGGATGTTTTAGTTTCATAAAGTACTCTTAAGCAGAATCATAACACAAGTATAAACTCGTGCTAAGGTAAAACATTTAAACAAAATCCAATAAGCAAGCAAACAACACCACAGATGAATAGACTATTTATTCACTAGGTTATTGTTTATTAGAGGTTTTGGAATCCATCAATCATGAACAATTAGCAAACAACCAGTAGCTAAAAAGCAATGAATACAATCATAAAGATACTCTAAAACACCATCTTTAAACAATATGAAACTCCTATTTCACAGGCATAAAATAAAACAGGACTGCACAAATAATACACTAGTATGAAAATTCAACACCAGCATGCTATAAGAGATAATCATATCCTATAACCATAGAACGTGCAACTAAATAATTAATGGCATTATAACAGAAGTAATAACTTCCTAAACATGCTATATCAACACATATACTCATAAAATAAAAAGAGGGTAATACTAGAGCAAAAATCACCATTTTCTAGTGGTGAGACTAGTTTCACTCTAGAGAAGCAAACAACGCTATCATGATGTTTAAACTTAAACAAGCAAGTCATGAATATAAGTGTACATAATAACAGTACACCAATCCTACTCATGTTAGTAAGCACAGACATCAAAACAGTCCCATGATACAACTATTTAACATGCATAAATTAATTCTAGCAATTTATGTTTTTCTTAAACAATTACTAGCAAACAAGCAAGGTATAACTCACACAACCAGTAGCTATGCCATTAATGAAAAGTTATCTAAACCTTTTCAAAAATCCATACACTCAATTTAAAATTATTCACAAACAATCTACCAATCAAGAGGAATTTATTTTATTTGCGAACAATTTAATTTTAGCACACGATAGTGAAACATTTCTTAACATGATACCCCTAAGGAATATTATGCTAACAAAAGGATCACACCTAAACATATTAGTATTTACTAATAAGAGATAAACTTCTCACTTGCATAAGTGAAAAGAAACAATTATATTTCCCATGGTGGAAAATAGAAATCAATCACATAGTGAAACATGCTATTTTCACATATGTGTATGGTTGGGGATTTTTATACTCAAGCCAGAATGAAATGGGACCAGTGGGCTATGGCCTACTAATACCAAGGAAAAATAGGTACTAAGCCTCTGGTTACTCATGAAAAACTTTGCATACAAGATAAAAATATAAGGCTATTTAATCTAGTGAAGCAATACTAGTGCATATTGATAGCAATTCTTACACATGCTTTACTATTAAGATACATGCAAGCTAATAGAGGTACAAGCATCAAAATAACAGTACCTAAATGGTACTGGACTCAAGGAAAAACATAGCACAAAATCTACTAAGAAAGTATACACAGATCTAGTTCTCACAATACTTCCAATTAACAAACTAGAAGGTAACAAATGTTATTTCATTTTTATTCGAGTTCCAATCATGCACACACTTTCTAGGGTAGATTTTTTGTAAGAAAACAACATAATAACAAGTCCTAACAACTCCATATAAGTTAGGAAGCAAGATTGAACAAAACACAAATTCATTTCAATCAAGAGCACACAAAGAAACAAAAACAGGAAAACTGTTGTTTCCTAGATCTATCATAACCATTCCATCGTTCACTTAATTTCTAAACCCCGAATCTCATAGTACTTACAACGTCTACTAAGATTTGGTTTCCAAAATAGATACACCTGATATCCTTTTGACTAGTAAACGAATAGGTCATCATTTTATTTTCTCGTGACTTCTCCTTTTTACCAACTAGATTAAAAGGTGTCCTAAGTCACTTAATTTCTTGGTTTAGAAAGAGTTGTCAGTAGTTTGCATGCTTTGGTTAGGTGTCCACCTAAGATTAGACAAAGCATGTTAGTCTTGTTAGCTTTCTATTAAATAATGTTTGTCCGACAAGATACGACTAGCGTCATCGTACGTCGAATATTGAATTGTGCTCTTTAGATTGGCTTTTGAGGGGGTTGCGCATCATGGCATGTGAACACCTCTTTTGCACCTTTCTCCAGAGGAGGGAGGTATATAAATTTTTAAAAAGGGGATTTCTCTTGTTTGGTCTTTTAAAAGGGGACATAAAAAGGTGCAACGTTTAGCCAACAGGGTAAAAAGAGTCTTTTGCAAACACACAAAACAAAGAGGTTTTGGTCAGTATTGGTTGGTTTTCTTCACGCCTTTTCTTCTTTGAAGGGTGTCATTGTTGGAGCTTTAAATGTTGGAGTGCAGCATTGGTAGCAAAGCTAGCAGCTCGTGTGGCTTGATGGTCCTCTATTATTAGGTCCAATGGTGCTTTCATTGATGGTGGTGGTTCACGACGGGTCGCATTATGAAGCGAAAACGAGTATAAGTCTAAGCAACAAATTCTTGTTTTTGAATGCTATACAAACATTTTTGCTCGCAAAAATTTAACAGGAGGCGATTCAAAAACAAGAGCGGGGCAAGCACAAATCTGCAAATTTTGAGCACCCCACAAACATATAGAAGCCTAGATGAACCAAAATCTACACCACACAATAGCACAAAGTCCTACGGACACACATAAGCAAGCCAAAACACACAAGCAAGGCTCCATGGGAGCTACGTCGGGGGAGACGACTCATGGAGTTATCGCTAAATTACTCCAAACTAGACTGATCCAAAAATCCTAGAAGTGGCTGAAGAACTATATCTACTTCTGACCATCATCACTGTAGAGCTAGGCAATTATTTTGGTCTTCTCGGGACATCGGCAAGTATACAAGTTTTTGTATGAAAACAAGATAAATAAAAGTAAAGTTTTGATAAAACTTTATGCAACAATCTGTTTTTGAAACTCCAACTATTTTCTGAACCGAAAACTTCAAAGACGAGAGATGTTTCAAAAACAGAGCGGAGCAGTTGCAAACAAGTAAGAAATAAACTTTTAACCGAGAGAGATACCAACTTTGTAAGGCCCGCCCTTCGAACCACTGTTCAAGGACGCCCTTGATATGCATTTAGAATCTTTTGAAAAGATCAGAAGGAGGGAAAATATACTAAAATTCCCTTAGATATAAATAATTTAGATAGTAAATAGGTTTTTACTCAAAAATACTTTTCTTTCCTATCTGACGTCCATGCTAACTAAGGTCTCCTAAGGTCAGGATGGCTCTGATACCAACTCTGTAAGGACCCCAGACTGGCAGTCTGAAACCCTACGTATGCATACATTCATGATCCCAGAAAAATCAGTCGTGAACAACATACAAAGTTGGCACACAGAAATACATCATCCATTACACGAATACACAAAGGTATTACACAAATGATCACATGATCAAGTTTAACACAACTGCCTCATGGGGCAGGCAACTTATCAAACACAGCGGAAGACAATTAAAACACAACATAGTTGAGCCCAAGTCACGCCTTAACCTACAGGCTGCTGACCCGGAGACGATCCTAGTTCGCAAAGCCGTCAACTCCGTACTTCTCTTCATAGATATCCTTCGGAGGCTCCTTCTCAAAGTCTGGCAAGTAGATACCAGGGGCGAAACCATAATGAGTACATTTGAATGTACTCAGCAAGACATCCATCATGTCACTTACTAAACATGCAAATATGCTTATATGGTGGAATAGGTAGGCTATAAATAGGGTGCACTATCAATGGTGTTCATATATGATGACACCACAGTTGCAGTCAGGTTAATCTGTATCTTCGTTGAAGAAGATACTTCAGAAGAAAATAATATAGTTTTATTTCTCTTGTCGATATCACATGTACAAGAGTCTGTGTAAAGTTTTGTTAAAGAATAATTTCTCTTTGCAAAACTTCTTGGAATCAGTTTCCAGAATTCTTGCTTAGAGTAGAAAAGGTTTTCTTTGCAAAACATTTTGTTTTGTATAACATCATCTGGCTTTTCATCATCGACGATACCTCCACGGTATACGTTTTCCTTCCTTTCCGAACTTCACAAGTTCAACACTTCCTTTCCAAAATTTCCCTTTCAAAAACTCCTCTTTTGAAAACATTGACACAATGCTAGCTACATGGCCATTCAACTGTCCATATCCGAGGACGCGGCTTCTTCAAAAAAGTTGTACTCTGCAGAGGTGTACACATCCACCAGATCCAGTACACCTCCCGTGAACAATCACGGACTGTAACAACAGTATGTAAACATCAGGTATCTGATCATAACCATCCACTATGTTCAAGCTAGAATATGCCTATCTCTCAGTTGAGTTTTACCACATCCCCGGCACCGAGCTAATCCCCGCCAAGCCAGGATGCCTCAACTGATGCATCCGGAGGGAAAATTAATCCCACACTTTATATGTCTCCACGACATTCGGTTCAGAGGATCGCATCCCCTATAGCACATTGAGATAGCACACACTAATAAGAACAAACTTCAAGTTAAGCCCCTTGCCCATGTTGGGGTAGGGTGGCAGTACGGTAAAGGTTGTCCGGCGAAGACTAGGTTATGTGTCATTTTTGAAAACACCATTTTCTCAAAAATGACCACTTCCACATTTCCTCCGGAGAACAAGGATCCGCCTTTTCTCCGGGTTTTTCCGTAAAGCCTTTGTTTTGTAGAAACACAATTTTAGGGTGTCCACTTAGGGACTAGTATATTTGATGGTAATAAATACCATAGGGTGGCTTATGGGCTTGGTATTACCAAGTTTAACTACTGGCATGATATTAACCTATATATAGTATAGTAGTAATTTCCACATCAAAAATAGTTTTGATAATCAAGTTTTTGTAAAACTTCAGAGGTAAAACATGCATGATAGATAATGATAATTATTGTATCAGCAAGCATCAGGATGGCTTGCCTGGTATCTCCTTGTGTCCCTATTTTTGGAGTGACTGGAACTTGAAACAGATCTTCACGACACTTCCTTCCTCTTCGTTTTCTAACGTCGTAAAAGGAATAAAGGACACACATTCAGAACCAATCAAGGCAAGCAACCATACATAACAATACATACAGCAAGGAAATCTAATAATAACAAAATCACTCAATTATTAATTGAGGCAAACAATCAAACAATCCTACTTGGCAGAAATGCCATTTAATAAGACAACTTAAGGTTGGAGGGACATATCTCACAACCTTAATATCATGGATTCAGTGGGTGTGCCACTCTCATACCAAGATATTAATAAACCCAAAATATACTTAGTTTCACAAGGGTGAGACTACTAAAAGTATATAAAACATGCACCACATTAATCATGGCAATGGGTCTATCAACCAAACAACAAAAAGAAAAAGGTAGCTATCTTACTAAGTCTAAATTCACATCAAGAATAAATAAGACACATGATTTGCAAAAGTTACTTTTACAAATCAGTGAGCCTACACAAGTGTAACAAGGTAATAGACTCATCACAAAACACACAATTTCTCATAGTGAGAACAATAGAAACAATGGCTAAAAAGGAGGAATCCTATAGACATGTTTCTACTAAAACTTTGCTATGCAAGCATGCATAATAAGCAAAGTAATAAAATGCAAACAAGGAACCATGTTATCATAATGGGAATGAAAAACATGTCCTCATGCAAGGATACACAAATATCTACCAAACACAAGTTGGCAGAAAAATAATTCAATACAAAAACTGCTAAGGAAACTAGTACTACTCATACATGAAGAATCAATGGATGAATTTCAATCAAGTAATTGAAATACAACCAGAGGGTCCATGTCATAAAAACAGGAGGGAAAATCATCTATACTTGCTATAACAAAAATATTCCATTTGATAAAACAATGCATCAATTTGCAGGGCAACTCCTACATACTAGTAGTAATAAAAAGGGCATTACTAGAGGAATCAAACAACACTTCAAGAATGTATTTTTCCTAGCAATCCACACATGATTATAACCACTCACAAACAGATGCATACACATTTTCATTTAGCACAAAAATTCCCAACGCAAAAATACTAGGCACTCATTTGTTTGAGAACTATATAAAAGAAATCCATCTAGTTTGGGGAAATAATGTTTCCACCAAAAATGCAATGAAACCAGTGGGTGTTCCACTAGCATAAAAAAACATTAAGAGGTCACAAAGCCTCTGGTCATACTTGACAAAAATTAGCAAAAAGCTAAACTAGCACCTAGTGCAATAACAATACTAGCAGAAAATAATAGGGTGCTTAAATAAGCAAGGCAATGCTACTCATGCTATTATTTTCACACAAGTTAAAAATCTAGGGGTCAAGTACTCATAAAAACATCATCAAAATGCTACTGGTTCTATGAACATAACACAAAAATATGGGGCTACACAACCACAAATGATTATGTCAAAAATTCCACACATGAGGGAATTTTTCCATAACAATTTCATAGTCATCACAAAGCTACTCATGCTTCTCTACCAACTCAAATGCAAGCTAGCAGAGGTGATACTAACAAAATATAAGTACCAACATGGTACTGAATCTAATATCTCAACACAACAATTCAATCACTTGCACACAAATTAATCATTCAAAAATTATATGCAAGTACTAAACTAGAGATAAACATATGATCTTAATATAAATCCTATTTCTTCTCAACTCAAATCCACACAATCTAACATGCTAAAATAGCTAAGCACATCTTAGAAAACAAGTTCACACAACTTATACATGCTAGAAAACAATATTGCAACACAAAAATATCATCACACAAATTAATTAACTAAAATGCCAAAATGGCAGAAACATGCAAAACCAAGATCTGTCCACAAAATTTTCTAGGATGCTCTAAAAATTAAACCCTTCTAGGTTTGGATAGCCCTAACCATATAAAAACCACCAAAGTTAATTCTCTGGTGTTTTACCAAATTGCATTCCATTTAAAAAATACTTGGAATTTGGAAGCAAGGTTAATTGCTCCTGTTAGGAAATTTCAAGGGCTTTCCAATGCAATTGGCGTCACTTCATTCTGAGTTTTGAAATAAAAATGGTGCTCATTTTGGTGTTTCTGGTACCTGTTGCCAATTCATTTTTCATTTCAAAAATAGCAATCCAATTGTAGATCTACAAGTTGGAGGTGGTTTAGATTTAGTTGATGTACAACTGTGAATTTTTGTTTGGTCAAATTCATCTTTTACATAGGTTTTTAAGCTCAAAAGTAAACATGTAAGTTTCTGTTAAAAATTAAATGGAAAAAGATACAAATGGGCCAGATCTGCTAACGGGCCGCCCAGATCTGGAAGCACCGCGAGCAGAGCCAGCCTCAAGTCGCTGACCTGCGGGCCAGCGGCCACGCGGGCAGCCACGCAGGCAAGGCCAGGCCCACGCGCCAGTTTGACTCCTCCCGCGCGGGGTCAGCGCGCGCTGCGTCAGCACGACGTCAACGCGACGTCATCGCCGGCGGGAGACGTCTCCGGCGAGGCCAAATCGAGCGGATTCGACGAGCGTTTCGCGAACCAAAGGCATCTACTAGTTGCTTACGACGAGAGGAACCGAGAGGAGGTGGTTTCGTTTCCGGGGAGCGGCCGGAGGGCGGCGGCGACGGCGCGTCCGCGGTGGCCGGAAAGTGACCACGGTACGGCGTCGTTTTGGAGGGAGAGGGAGAGGGGAAAAGGGTCGGGGGGATTCCCCTGCTCACCATGAACGCGCGGGAGGGCTTGGAGAGGACGGAGGATGGTCGTGGCGGCCGGAATCCGTCGCCGGAGTCCGCCGGACCCGCAGCACCGAAATGGACGGCGCGGCCACCTCGAGCCGTCCCACCTCGATTCTCTTTGCACCCAGCACCACCACGACGAGGCGGAGCTGCTGGTACCACCGGCTAGCGGCGGCGAGCCCTCCATCGACCCAATCAACGACGAGCCCGAGCTAGGGTTTCGGCTAGAGAGAAAATCAGAGAGAGAGAGAGAGTGCTCGAGGGGGAAGAGAGAGAGGGGGCATGTAGGAGGTGCACATGGGGGTTTTTATCATCTAGTTTGCTTCCAATCGAAGCTATGGAGCATGGGCAGCCATGCCCTCTACTGCTTGCTACAGGAAGAAGAAGGACATGGATGACTCAGCTTACAATTTAGTCCCTGCCAATTTTACAAGTAGGTCCTTTTCTCTCTAAAAATGGATGTTTTCCCTAAGCAAACAAAGTTATAAATTGAAATCCTTTTGCCCAAAATTCTTATTAGTATAGATACACAACATATGTGAAAATTGGCTCATTTGCCTAAACTTGATAATTCAAAGTTGTTCAAATTTGAATTCTTACATAAATGGACATTGAATTTATTAACCTATTTAGGAACTTCCAAAAATGATAATTTTTGGCACACCTTCCTTATTTGATATGTTCCTTATGTGGTAGAAAATTCAAGTCATTTAGAGTTACTTCATAGAACAAACTTGTTCAAATTTCAAAAAGGTGCTGTCAAGAAAACAGGGGTTTTTGGCAAATTAAATTATTCAAAAACTTGTGCCCTTTTGGTTTTCATCCTTATTTATGCTATAGAGCATGTGGTATTTATTTCATGGCATTTGGAAACAGTTTGTAGAACAAACTTGTTCAAAATCCCAATTGTTGCTGTGGAGAAAAACCATGTTTTCAGGACTTTAATGGATTCAATTTTTGGTCTCCTCTTGTGTGTGTCCCTTATTTGATATAAGGAATCAATGATATGAATTGTAAATCATTTTAAGAAAGTTTCCAATAGTAACTTGTTTTAGTTTTCTGTTTCTGGAAATATTGGAATTTCTATTTAATAAAGCACTTGGCTTTTCTTTAGCAAATGATTTGCCAAAATATTTAGGTGACTAGAGATAGCAAGTCAATGCTCTCTAATACCTTTGTTTTTAAGTTTGCAAGGTTGGAAAAACATTTGATAAGATTTTGGTGAAGCAT
Source organism: Alopecurus myosuroides (assembly GCA_028641055.1). Classification (NCBI taxonomy): domain Eukaryota; kingdom Viridiplantae; phylum Streptophyta; class Magnoliopsida; order Poales; family Poaceae; genus Alopecurus; species Alopecurus myosuroides. Next base: position 30,175,769 of record CM054058.1, read on the forward strand.
CTAAGAATGCCTCTTTTTCTGATAATCTTTTAGGGAAATTTATTAAATGTTTCTTCTTTCTTAAATTTAGAACTTGGAATAATATTCAACAAGTATTGGATTCATAAGATGTTTTTGGAAAACTCTTTGATCAATATTTACTTTAGAAAATATTGCCAAGGTCATTGGAACAATATGTTGAATATTTTTAGTTTACTGCTTTGCTATCCTTTTTAAGTTTGTTTAGTTGCACTTAAACAAACACAAACAAACAAAACCAAGGTTTATTAGTCAAGCAATTAGCAAAACAACTGTGTTAACAGGTATTCCAAAATTGGGATGTGACAGTATCGCCGACAAAAATGCCGGCAGGAAAAGAAACTCGGAAGCCAACAGACATCTTCAAGGCGTCTGAGAATACAAAACAGGTAATCCTAGATCCCAAAGATCCGACAAAGTTCATCGTCGTAGGGACTGGGATGACTGACATATAGGAAGGCGAGCTCATCAAGTTCCTCCGTGAGAACTGGGATATTTTTGCCTGGTGTCCAGCTGACATGCCAGGCGTACCCAGGGAACTTGCTGAGCACCAACTCAAGGTGATTCCAGGATCAAAACCCGTCAAACAAGGTCTCCGTCGATTTGACGGAAGAAGACGGAAGGCTATTGGCAAGGAAATTATCCGGCTTTTAGCAGCAGATTTCATCCAGGAAGTAATCCACACTGAATGGTCTGCAAATCCGATGTTAGTACCGAAGAAAGACACTACTGCTCTTAGAATGTGTATAGATTACACAGGCTTGAACAAATTGTGTCCGAAAGATAGTTTCGCGTTACCGCGAATCGATCAAATAATAGATGCCACTACAGGCTCTGAGCTTTTATGCTTTTTGGATGCATACTCCGAGTACCACCGAATACGCATGAAAAAGGAAGATCAAATTAAGACTTCTTTCATAACCCCATATGGGACGTACTATTACATAACCATGCCATTTGGCCTGAAGAACGCAGGTGCAACTTACCAGCGTTGCATGCAACGTTGTTTGCATAGTCAGATTGGCAAAAACGTTCATGTTTACGTGGACGATATTGCTGTCGTAACCAAGAAAAAAATACACTCCTTGAGGATCTGCGAGAAACTTTCGAAAACTTGCGCACCTACAAGATGAAGTTAAATCCATCTAAGTGCGTATTCGGGGTTCCCTCAGGAAAACTTCTGGGTTTCATCGTTTCTCACAGAGGAATAGAAGTAAACCCGGAAAAGATCAAAGCCATCTTGAACATCTCGAAACCTTCGTGCGTGAAAGATGTCCAAAGATTGACGGGTTCCGCCGCTGCCGTCAGCGGATTTATTAGTCGGCTGGGGGATAAAGCCTTACCACTCTACAAGCTGCTGAAAAAATCCGACAAGTTCGAGTGGACATGTAGCGCCCTCACATTTAACAATGTAAGAACTACTGTGTTAAGTGCTAGTCCCTGGATCAATGCTAGCACCACAGAACAAAATGTAATGTATCATTGCAGAAGTATCAAAACTTATTACAAATGATCCAGAATAGCCAAGTATAGCTTTATTACAAACTGCATAGTCCTGAAAGACTAGCAAAACTCAGAGTTCTAAACAACAGAAATAAAGGTAGCAATGAGCCTCCATCTTCAGTCATGCGCCACAGGCATTACATGTTGGGTGTAGACTCGAGTCCAAGCACTTAATCAAACTTCATCCTCAGAATTTCCTGCACGTTGGAATATGCATCCCCCGAAGGAGATTCAGTACAAACAATGTACTGGCAAATGACACTATGGTGGATATAAAATGGCAAGTCTAAACTACATGCATATCTGGCTTGGTGGAGTTTAGGCTATTTTGCAGAAAGCAAGTTTTTCCCTAACACTTTTGAAAAAGAGTTTTCTTTCAAGGATTGGCACCATGGGACACACCCATGAGCACCACAACTAATATTTCCTTAGCCAAATTTTACTTCTTCAAAACGGTGTTGAGATTATTCTGTCCATCCTTGTCCGGCTGCTTGAAGTTGTCCTTACCGGGAACACGGCTATGATCATAGTTTCTAACTCTGCAGAGGTTGTGCACTTTCACCCTTTGTCTTCAATTAGCCCAAACATCCTATACACCCGGAGTGCATCATGGAAAGGAGAGAATTGAGACGAGATCTTTCAGAAGCAAGAATTCAACCCAACCAGCAAGACCCGTTCCACCTATAATTCTGCTACATCTTCATGTCAAGCATGGGTTGAACTCTCACAACTTAGTTGATCAAGACAGAGCCCATATGTCAAAAGGGCTGCACGGGAAGCTACTAAACTTAGAGGGACTTAGGAATCTCTTTGTTCCTGGGTGGCCATCCACAAGTGTACTCCTTCGGTGATAAAGACCATTGATATGGCCCTAGGGAGCCACTCAACATAATCCAATCACATCCAAAACCCACCCAGGTGTTTCATTGGGAGTTATACTTAGAATTTTTCCACAACATTGAGTAAAACAAATTTGTAGCAAGGCTAAGCATCTACTAAGCATAAGTCTCCAAAATAACAAGTCTAAAGGATGGCTACACACTACTTGGGATTTTGTATAGCATAGTAATAACTTAGTAAAATTTCCTATCATGCATGCTACTCAAAAGCACTAATAATGCATAGTAAAATATGGGACATTTGATGGTGTGTCACTTGCCTTGGCAATAGGATGAACAATCACAACAAGAGTAACAGCAACAAGAGTAGACTTGATCCTCTTCACAATCTATACAAGCAAAACAATCCACACATAAACATACAAACAACATAACAAAATAACAATACCAAAACATGTATGCATGCTATGCAATGATCCAAATAATGCAGATAATTCACAACTAGCAATAACTACTAACAAAGATGTTCTCTGTTGTTAATAACATGATTATGATGGATGCAAAACAAATTAATTATCAAATTATAATTATAAGCATTATTAGGGTTTTAATATAGACTAATATGAAGATTAATAGGGTTTTTGTTACAAAGTTGCACAATTAATTTTTCCAACGCATCTACTGGATAGAGGACATCAAAACAAAACCATAGCAATTGATTTCACCTAAAAAGGATTTGTAGATTAAAAGTTATGCCCAAATTAGTGATAAATAGAGATCTACAAATAACATGTGATTGCACGTTCCAAATTTGAAATTTGAATAGCCTAAATTAATCTACACAAAGTGCTGATTCCAAAAAGTCCAAAATCATCTAAATCGGAGCTACAGAACGAAAGTTATGAATTTTTGAAGTTTTAATTCAAATCTGTTTTATTTTGTTTTAGCAGAAAAACTGGTCGATCCGTGGCAACGGCAATGGTGGCTCCTGATTGGTCGATGGCGTTTCGGCCGGATCGCGCGCGTGGATCGTTAGATCTAAAGTGCTACGGGTGGCCGAGATCTATCGTACCGATTCGCGCTATCTTCTAATCTCAGCCGTGGACTGAGATCCAACGGTCAGGGAGAGTGGCGGCGGAACTCACTGGAGCTGGCGGGCGGACGTCGACGGCGACTTCGGGTGTGGACGGCGCGGACGTTCCCGTACGTCTCCGGCGATGGCGAGCACGGCGAGAGCTTCTCCTCCTCGCGCTGAACCTTCTCGTCTCCTCGGTGGCGTCTCCCGTAGCTCGGAACGGCGGCGGCGTAGTTTCCCGTGGCGGTCCCGACAATGGAGCACGGCGGAGCGATTTCGAGGTGGAGGCGAGTAGGGTTTGGGGGCAAGATCGGGGCACGGACGTCCAGAGGCGGCGGGGTTGGGTATTTAAGGGGGTAGAAACGTGGGGGAGGGGGTAGGGTAGCGGGGAGAGGCGGTGGGCGGATCTCGTGTCCTTCTCGGACACGACGGCGGCGGCGGCATTTTGTCGAACACCTCCGGGGCGCGGAGTCTGCGTTCAGGTTGAAGACGACGGGGCGGGCCCCAGCTGTAAGCGAGAGAGGGAAGGGATGGGCCAGTTTTCGGTCGCGGTACTGGGCCGGCCCGTTGGCTAGCGGCTGCGCGCGCGCGAGAAATGAGAGGGGCGAGGGAAGATGGGCTGGGCCCGAGGGGAGAGAGAAAGAGGGGGCTGGGCTGCAGTGCGGCTATTCTCCTTTTTTTTTTCTTTTTCTCTTTTCTGTTTTTAAATAAATTAGTTTAGAAATCAATTCAAAACCCCACCAAAATAATTCAGAAAAAAACACAAAAATATGTTTTGGAAAGCTTATGAAAAGTAGAACATTTTGGTACTATTATTTCCCACAAATAAAATACTTTCCTTTTGAAAAATATTTTAAACTCAATTAGGGATTAAAGGATTATAACTCCTAAATTTTTGGATTAACAAAATAAAACCATATTTTCTTGCAAACAAAATGCAGTGATGCAGCGAGTATGTATGCATGATGGATTTTGGATTTTTTGAAACCTGGGATGTTACAGACTAACCCCCTTACGATGAAGCTCGCCCCCGAGCTTCGGATAGGCTAGCAAATAGGTAAGGGTGGTCTTCACGAAGATCATCTTCTCGTTCCCATGTGGCTTCCTCTTCGGTGTGGTGACTCCACTGTACTTTGCAAAATTTTAGGGTCTTGGTGCGAGTAATCCTTTCCGCTGTTTCCAATATCTTGATTGGTTTCTCCTCATAGGTCAGATCGTTCTCCAGTTGCACTTCCTCAAGGGGTACCGTATCCTTTAATGGAGTTTCCAACATCTCGGGGTGACACTTTTTCAACTGACTAACATGAAACACGTTATGGACTGCCGAAAGAATTTCTGGTAACTCCAACTCGTATGCCACTTCTCCTTTACGAGAGAGAATTTTGAATGGTCCAATGAACCGAGGTGCTAATTTCCCTTTGATCCCAAACCTTTTTACTCCACGGAGTGGTGATACTCGAAGGTAGGTCCTATCACCAACCTCATAGGTGACTTCCCTACGTTTGTTATCGGCATAGCTCTTCTGTCTAGACTGCGCAATCTTCAGTCTATCTTTAATTAACCTAACCTTCTCCTCAGCCTCTTGAATAATGTCAGGTCCAAAGAAATTCCTTTCCCCTACACCACTCCACAACAATGGCGTAGTACACTTTTTCCCATACAGGGCTTCAAACGGTGCCATCTCAATACTTGCTTGGTAGCTGTTGTTGTAAGAAAACTCTGCGTAGGGTAGATTATCATCCCAACTAGACCCATAGTCTAGTGCGCAAGCTCTTAGCATATCTTCCAGAATCTGGTTTACCCTTTCCGTCTGGCCATCTGTCTGTGGATGAAAGGCGGTGCTAAACTCCAATCTAGTTCCTAAGGATTCGTGTAATTGTCTCCAGAAATGTGATGTAAATTGTGTTCCCCTATCCGAGACAATACTTTTAGGAACACCATGAAGGCACACAATCCTCTTCATGTATATCTCTGCTAACTTTGCACTAGTGTATGTGGTTTTTACGGGTATGAAGTGAGCTACTTTTGTCAAACGATCCACTACCACCCAAATGGAGTCATATCCAGACTTAGTCCTGGGCAGACCGGTAATGAAATCCATACCAATCTGTTCCCACTTCCAGTCAGGTACTTTTAATGGTTGTAGTAGTCCTGCCGGTTTCTGATGCTCTGCCTTCACCCTACTGCATACATCACACTTGGCTATATATTCAGCTATGTCCTTCTTCAAATTATTCCACCAAAATCTTTCCTTCACATCCATATACATCTTAGTATTACCCGGATGGATGGAGTAAGGAGTTTCATGGGCTTCTTGTAGAATTAGCTTCCTAAGATCAGGATCATTGGCTACACAGACGCGCTTCTCAAACCAGAGGGTTCCTTGATCGTCTTCATGAAATCCCGGAGCCTTCTCTCTTCTCAAGTTTACTCTAATCTCATCTAGACCTTTGTCTCCTTTTTGGGCTTCACGTATCCTATCCAATAGAGTGGGTTGTACTACTAGAGAGGTTACAAATCCTTCAGGTACCACTTCCAACCTTAGGTCCTTAAATCCTTTGCATAGGTCATCGGGCAATTCTCCCGCCGTAAGGCCATTGACATAAACCTTTCGACTTAGGGCGTCAGCTACCACATTAGCCTTGCCTGGGTGATACTGTAAGCTGAGGTCATAATCCTTGATAAGTTATAACCATCTTCGTTGTCTCATATTCAACTCCTTCTGGGTGAAGATATATTTCAGACTTTTATGATCTGTGAATACCTCACACCTTTTTCCCATCAAATAGTGTCTCCAGGTTTTCAATGCATGTACTACCGAGGCTAACTCAAGATCATGTGTGGGATAGTTTACTTCGTGCTTCTTGAGTTGTCTAGAGGCATAGGATACTACTCTGCCCCCTTGCATCAGAACACTCCCTAACCCTTGACGTGAGGCGTCGCAGTACACCTGGAATTCTTTCTCCAAGTCTGGTAGGCACAAAACTGGGGCTGTTACCAAACGTTTCTTTAATTCTTGGAAACTATCCTCGCAGGCATCGTTCCATTCAAACTTCTTTTCCTTTTTCAACAACTCTGTCATGGGTTTTGCTATCTTGGAGAAATTCTCAATGAACCTTCGGTAGTAACCAGCCAGACCCAAGAAACTGCGAATTTCTCCAACATTCTTGGGCAGTTCCCACTCTGTTACTGCTGCTACTTTGGATGGATCCACGGCGATTCCCTCCTTTGACACAATATACCCAAGAAATCCCACTTCACTAAGCCAAAATTCACACTTGCTAAACTTGGCATAAAGTTTGTACTCTCTCAGCTTCTCCAAGATTTGTCGTAGGTGTTTCTCATGCTCCTTGCTGCTTTTTGAATAAATTATTATGTCGTCAATGAATACCACGACGAATTTATCAAGAAATTCCATGAACACTTTGTTCATCATATTCATGAAGTAGGATGGGGCATTGGTTAAACCAAAAGGCATCACTGTGTACTCGTAAGAACCATATCGGGTGACAAAGGCGGTTTTAGGTATATCAAGTTCCCTAATCTTTAGTTGGAAATATCCGGTTCGAAGGTCAATCTTGGAAAACACACATGCTCCCTCCAATTGGTCAAACAGATCGTTGATTTTTGGTAAAGGGTATTTGTTCTTGATAGTCACTTCATTTAGGGAACGATAGTCCATTACCAAACGTTGGCTCTTATCCTTCTTTTCCACGAAGAGAACTGGGGCTCCCCATGGTGATGAACTCTCCCGAATAAAACCTTTGCCTAGCTGTTCTTCTAGCTGTTTCTTAAGTTCCTTTAGCTCGTCTGTGGACATTGGGTAAGGTCTCTTTGCTATGGGGCATGTGCCTGGTACTAGATCAATAAGAAACTCCACGTCTCTGTCTGGTGGCATTCCGGGTAATTCTTCGGGGAAAACATCGAGGTATTCCCTTACTATTGGTACTTGATCTGGGCTAACCCCCTTAAGAGAGTTCAGCCTTACCCCTTTAAGTTCCAATTTGGATTTGAATCTAATCCTTCTTCCTTCTGGGGTGGTAAGTGCGATAGCTCTATCAACACAGTCAATGACCCCTCCAAAATTGGTCATCCAATCCATTCCCAGAATAACATCTAAACCTTGTGATTCTAGTACTACCAGGTGGGTTGGGAATCTATACTTCCCAATTTCCAGGACGAGATCCCTACATCCGGTATTAGCAAACATTTCTCCTCCTGGAGAACTCACTCTAATGGTTTTGCCTATGGTTTTGGTGATTAACCCATTTTTGTTTACAAAAACTCTTGATATGAATGAATGCGATGCTCCAGTATCAAATAAAACCAATGCTGGAAAGGAGTTGAGTAGGAACGTACCAATCACCGCATCAGGCTCATCCATCACTTCTTCCACATTGATGTGGTTCACGTGTCCTTTCTGAAATGGGTTTGGCTTGGCATTTTCATCACCTTTCCTTTCTGGGCACTTATCTGCAAAATTTCCCGTCTTCTTACATTTGTAGCATGTCACCTGCGCAAGATCTCTCCTCGCCTCAGGGGTGTGGCGTTGATGTCCATTGTTGTTTTGTCCACTATGGTTGTTTCCTTTGAATCCTCCATTATTTCCTCTGTACCCACCATTGTGGTTATGACCATTTTGTCGGTGACCATTGCTATTATGGTGGTGATTCCACGGCTTGTGTCCACTGCCTTCAGGGAAATGTTGCCTTTTGTGCGTAATTTCAGAGTTGGTCTTGCTAGTATTGAACTTTCTCTTTCTGTTTTCCTCCTTCCTCATGTTGTTGTCCAAGGTGATTGCTTTGTCCAACAAGGACTGATAATTGGGTGCATAAGCCACAGACAAGGGTATTTTCAGCTCTCCCTTAAGTCCATTAAGAAATTTTTCCTTTCTCTTATCATCTGTATCAACGTCCTCGGGTGCATACCTGGACAACGAGCAAAAGTCATCCATGTATTCCTTTAGTGCTCTTCCCCCCTGCTTCAAGCTACGGAACTCTTCCTTCTTGAGATTCATTATTCCAGAGGAGATATGCGCATTCCGAAAACCTTCCTTAAAATCATCCCAAGTCATGCCTTCCAGTGGGTGAGTTATTTGATAAGTTTCCCACCACGTCACAGCTGGTCCTTCCAGTAGGTGCACGGTGAATCTCACCTTTTCCGCATCAGTGCACTCACAGGTCACTAGGTCCCTGTTAACTGAGCGGAGCCAATCATCTGCCACTATTGGATCAGTAGCCGATGAGAACTTGTTGGGCCTAAGTCTCAGAAACCTGGTAAGTCTGTCCATTGGGGGTGGGGGTGGCGGATTGTTGTTGTTGTTGTTGTTGTTGTTGTTGTTCATTGCTGCTACAAACTGAGTCATCATCTGTAGAAGTTGGGCTTGGGAAGTGAGCATATGCTGAAGGGCATCATTGTTGTTGTCCTCATTGTTGTTGTTGTTGGGGTCGCGACGAGGAGGCATCTGTGGGTTTTCAGCATAGATGAGGAAAAGATAGATAGAGCTACGAGGAGAAAATTTTCCTACCCATGCACAATACAACAAGACAAACAATCAATGGAAAATAACAACTTAAAAAAATTATCATCTCTTAACCAAATTTCGAAATTTGAACTTAATTTTCAACAAAGCAAAACCACTTAGTTCAAACCAAAACACTCTATAATTGCCATATCACAAGTTGATAGGTCAACGCTAACACATTTAGACTAAACGTGGAATGATAGCATGGTGGTCCAACTATTTTGCCCTATATTCGACCATTGCACCCTCTTCTTCCTCTTCTACTACTTCAACCGTGATTCCTTCATCTGCGAGGATTGATTTGAGTTCCTTTACTTCTCTCTCTAGGTCTTCACTTGTCTCCTGATATTTTCTCTTCTCACCACGCAAGGTCTCTATTATGTCATAGTCAACATCTAACTGAACGTCGTTGTCTTCCAGCATTGATTTTAACTCTTTTAGCTCCTTGTTCTTGTCTCTGACTCTCTTCTCTTGACTTTTAAACTTCTTGTCTTGAGCTATAAACTTCTCCTCATGAGCTTTGGCCACTTCTTCTTGAGCTTTGACCTTCTCTTCTGTTGACTTGAGTTGGGCGCGTAGCTCGTCATTCTTTAGCAACTCCATGCGTCTATCGTCCTCAAGGTCTTTGATATGATTTTCTAGGTCTTGGAGGTATTGGTGCAACGGGTTGAATTTGTGTTTGGTCTCCGGGTCTAAGTAGTAAGGGGCCCCATTCTCATCACGTCTCCCTAGCACATGGGAGTAGTGATTCTTCAATTCTCGATGATATTTCCCACATAAACGTCCTATCAGCTCTTGCATGATGAGGTTGAGGCCTTTCTCCATGGAGTCACTAATCATCTTGATCTCTATGTCTTCGGTCTCGGGCTTTGTCTTGCGTCCAGGTTGTAGGAGTTTGATTCCCCAACAACCTTCTTTGACGAATTTCTTCAGTTGGCTTCCTTTGATGGTCGGTGTGGTTAGCTTCAAATGCTCAAGTATATTGATAAGATATCCTCCAAAGCGTGTATCCTTGAGGTCTTCAGCGGTGGTGAAGTTGAAGCCCTTCATCTTTAAGTTTAGGAGATAACATAAGTCATGAGATCTTAAGGCATAGATGTACTAGATACGAGATAAGTAAAAGTACTTAGAAAATATTAAGTCTTCTTTCATGGTGATCATTTGCTCATTAACACCTTATTGAAATTTGGATATTCACTATAGTGAGAGAGACTGGCACCCGCAAAGCCAATCAGGGAACCGGTCTCATGTACGTGGACATGTAATGTTGGTCCGGGCCGCTTCATCTCACTATGCCGCTAGTATCCAAAAATACTCAAAGGAGTTAATAAATTTTGACCAAAAAGGTTTTCCAAACCTAAGGGCTCGAACCTACAGGCAACACTTTGCTCTGATACCATTTTGTAGCGCCCTCACATTTAACAATGTAAGAACTACTGTGTTAAGTGCTAGTCCCTGGATCAATGCTAGCACCACAGAACAAAATGTAATGTATCATTGCAGAAGTATCAAAACTTATTACAAATGATCCAGAATAGCCAAGTATAGCTTTATTACAAACTGCATAGTCCTGAAAGACTAGCAAAACTCAGAGTTCTAAACAACAGAAATAAAGGTAGCAATGAGCCTCCATCTTCAGTCATGCGCCACAGGCATTACATGTTGGGTGTAGACTCGATTCCAAGCACTTAATCAAACTTCATCCTCAGAATTTCCTGCACGTTGGAATATGCAGCCCCCGAAGGAGATTCAGTACAAACAATGTACTGGCAAATGACACTATGGTGGATATAAAATGGCAAGTCTAAACTACATGCATATCTGGCTTGGTGGAGTTTAGGCTATTTTGCAGAAAGCAAGTTTTTCCCTAACACTTTTGAAAAAGAGTTTTCTTTCAAGGATTGGCACCATGGGACACACCCATGAGCACCACAACTAATATTTCCTTAGCCAAATTTTACTTCTTCAAAACGGTGTTGAGATTCTTCTGTCCATCCTTGTCCGGCTGCTTGAAGTTGTCCTTACCGGGAACACGGCTATGATCATAGTTTCTAACTCTGCAGAGGTTGTGCACTTTCACCCTTTGTCTTCAATTAGCCCAAACATCCTATACACCCGGAGTGCATCATGGAAAGGAGAGAATTGAGACGAGATCTTTCAGAAGCAAGAATTCAACCCAACCAGCAAGACCCGTTCCACCTATAATTCTGCTACATCTTCATGTCAAGCATGGGTTGAACTCTCACAACTTAGTTGATCAAGACAGAGCCCATATGTCAAAAGGGCTGCACGGGAAGCTACTAAACTTAGAGGGACTTAGGAATCTCTTTGTTCCTGGGTGGCCATCCACAAGTGTACTCCTTCGGTGATAAACACCATTGATATGGCCCTAGGGAGCCACTCAACATAATCCAATCACATCCAAAACCCACCCAGGTGTTTCATTGGGAGTTATACTTAGAATTTTTCCACAACATTGAGTAAAACAAATTTGTAGCAAGGCTAAGCATCTACTAAGCATAAGTCTCCAAAATAACAAGTCTAAAGGATGGCTACACACTACTTGGGATTTTGTATAGCATAGTAATAACTTAGTAAAATTTCCTATCATGCATGCTACTCAAAAGCACTAATAATGCATAGTAAAATATGGGAGATTTGATGGTGTGTCACTTGCCTTGGCAATAGGATGAACAATCACAACAAGAGTAACAGCAACAAGAGTAGACTTGATCCTCTTCACAATCTATACAAGCAAAACAATCCACACATAAACATACAAACAACATAACAAAATAACAATACCAAAACATGTATGCATGCTATGCAATGATCCAAATAATGCACATAATTCACAACTAGCAATAACTACTAACAAAGATGTTCTCTGTTGTTAATAACATGATTATGATGGATGCAAAACAAATTAATTATCAAATTATAATTATAAGCATTATTAGGGTTTTAATATAGACTAATATGAAGATTAATAGGGTTTTTGTTACAAAGTTGCACAATTAATTTTTCCAACGCATCTACTGGATAGAGGACATCAAAACAAAACCATAGCAATTGATTTCACCTAAAAAGGATTTGTAGATTAAAAGTTATGCCCAAATTAGTGATAAATAGAGATCTACAAATAACATGTGATTGCACGTTCCAAATTTGAAATTTGAATAGCCTAAATTAATCTACACAAAGTGCTGATTCCAAAAAGTCCAAAATCATCTAAATCGGAGCTACAGAACGAAAGTTATGAATTTTTGAAGTTTTAATTCAAATCTGTTTTATTTTGTTTTAGCAGAAAAACTGGTCGATCCGTGGCAACGGCAATGGTGGCTCCTGATTGGTCGATGGCGTTTCGGCCGGATCGCGCGCGTGGATCGTTAGATCTAAAGTGCTACGGGTGGCCGAGATCTATCGTACCGATTCGCGCTATCTTCTAATCTCAGCCGTGGACTGAGATCCAACGGTCAGGGAGAGTGGCGGCGGAACTCACCGGAGCTGGCGGGCGGACGTCGACGGCGACTTCGGGTGTGGACGGCGCGGACGTTCCCGTACGTCTCCGGCGATGGCGAGCACGGCGAGAGCTTCTCCTCCTCGCGCTGAACCTTCTCGTCTCCTCGGTGGCGTCTCCCGTAGCTCGGAACGGCGGCGGCGTAGTTTCCCGTGGCGGTCCCGACAATGGAGCACGGCGGAGCGATTTCGAGGTGGAGGCGAGTAGGGTTTGGGGGCAAGATCGGGGCACGGACGTCCAGAGGCGGCGGGGTTGGGTATTTAAGGGGGTAGAAACGTGGGGGAGGGGGTAGGGTAGCGGGGAGAGGCGGTGGGCGGATCTCGTGTCCTTCTCGGACACGACGGCGGCGGCGGCATTTTGTCGAACACCTCCGGGGCGCGGAGTCCGCGTTCAGGTTGAAGACGACGGGGCGGGCCCCAGCTGTAAGCGAGAGAGGGAAGGGATGGGCCAGTTTTCGGTCGCGGTACTGGGCCGGCCCGTTGGCTAGCGGCTGCGCGCGCGCGAGAAATGAGAGGGGCGAGGGAAGATGGGCTGGGCCCGAGGGGAGAGAGAAAGAGGGGGCTGGGCTGCAGTGCGGCTGTTCTCCTTTTTTTTTCTTTTTCTCTTTTCTGTTTTTAAATAAATTAGTTTAGAAATCAATTCAAAACCCCACCAAAATAATTCAGAAAAAAACACAAAAATATGTTTTGGAAAGCTTATGAAAAGTAGAACATTTTGGTACTATTATTTCCCACAAATAAAATACTTTCCTTTTGAAAAATATTTTAAACTCAATTAGGGATTAAAGGATTATAACTCCTAAATTTTTGGATTAACAAAATAAAACCATATTTTCTTGCAAACAAAATGCAGTGATGCAGCGAGTATGTATGCATGATGGATTTTGGATTTTTTGAAAACTTGGGATGTTACAGGACAGAAGAGGCTGATGCAGCGTTAACCCAGTTAAAGGAAACTTTGATGAAAGCTCCGATTTTGGCATTCCCAAAAGACGAAGAACCTATGTTATTGTACCTCACGGCTACAAACAAGGTTATTAGTGCGGTAATCGTTGAGGAGCGGAAGAAAGACGAACAAAGCATACCAGACCAGCATCCGGTATATTACATATGTGAAGTTTTCTCCGAATTCAAACAAAGGTACCCACACTATCAAAAACTGGCATATGGTGTATTTTTCGCATCTAGAAAACTGCGCCATTACTTCCAAGGGCATTCCATAACAGTGGTATGTAAAGCACCACTAGGGTACATTATAAACAATGCGGAGGCAACTGGTCGAGTAGCCAAATGGGGTATCGAGCTAGCAGCCTTCGACATTAAGTATCAGCCAAGGACGGCAAATAAAATCCCAGGTTTTGGCAGATTTTGTCGCAGACTGGACGGAAGCAATGGAGAAAACACCAATGCCGGAGTCCGAATACTGGATCATGCACTTTGACGGATCCAAGATGAAGGAGGGCGCTGGCGCTGGTGTAGTCTTAAAATCCCCTAGGGGAGACACAATGGAGTATGTATTGCAAATACACTTCAACGCTAGTAATAACGTGGCAGAATATGAAGCTTTGCTTCATGGCTTGCACATTGCAAAAGAAATAGGAGTAAAGCGCATCTTGTGCTATGGCGACTCGGATTTGGTACAACATCAGCTTAACCAAACCTGGGACGCCAAAAGCCCTATAATTGCCGAATACCGGAGAACGGTAGACGAGTTCGCCATATGTTTCTTTGGATTCGAAGTACTCCACATCAAAAGGGAGGAAAATTGGAACGCGGATGCGTTAGCCCGCATGGGATCAGAGAGGGTAAAAACCCTACCGCCAGGTATATTCGTCCAGCATTTGCATGAGCCATCCATAAAAAGTGGAGATGTTGATTATCCTCTGGCTTCCGAATCAATTGAAGTTATGCTCGTCAAACCGGACTGGACAATTCCATATCTAAACTTCTTAGTCAATCAGAAGTACCCGGAGGGAGCAGACGAAGTCTTGCAAAGACAAATACAGCGTCGATGCAAAGGATACGTAGTAATTGACAATTGTCTGTATAAACGCAGTACTTCCGGAATTTTTCAGCGGTGTATCTCACCAGAAGAAGGACGATAAATACTGGAAGAAATCCATGCCGGAGATTGCGGACATCATGCTCAATCAAAAAGCATAGTTAAAAAAGCATTCCGCGCTGGGTTTTTCTGGCTAACAGCCAAGACAGATGCTGAGCTCATAGTTAATACGTGCGCTGGGTGTCAATATTACGCCAAGCAGACTAATTTGCCGGCCCAAGCACTCAAAACTATCCCCATTACATGGCCGTTTGCGGTTTGGGGGCTAGATATGATGGGACCGTTCAAAACTACAAGAGGTGGACTTACACATCTACTCATAGCAGTGGATAAGTATACCAAATGGGTGGAGGCCAAACCCATCAAAAAGCTGGATGGTGCAACTGCCAGAAATTTCATCATTGACTTAGTAATGAGATACGGCGTTCCACAGAGCATAATAACCGACAACAGGACAAATTTCTCCATCGGGGAGTTGGCAAAATATTGCCGACAAACAGGAATTCGCCTAGATCTCGCATCTGTGGCACACCCGCAATCCAATGGACATGTTGAGAGAATGAATAGCTCAATCTTGCAAGGAATACGCCCAAGACTCGAATCTCCTCTTCACAGAGCAGCTGGAGCATGGGTAGAAGAGCTACCTTCCGTGCTTTGGAGTATTCGAACGACGCCAAATAGGTCAACTGGGCAAACCCCGTTCTTCCTAGTTTATGGTGCGGAAGCTATTCTTCCAACGGACATGATCCATGATAGCCCAAGAGTGTAAGATTTCGATGACTCGGATGCCGAAGAAGCACGACAGGATGCCGTCGATCTCTTAGATGAGGAACGAGATCTTGTGCTTCAAAGATCCGTCATCTATCAGCAAGGTTTACGACGTTATCATAGTCGGAAAATCAGGCATCGTTCTTTTAAAGAAGGTGACCTAGTACTAAGGCTGGTGCAACAAAGGAAGCATAAATTGGCCCTAGTTTGGGAAGGACCATTTGTCATAAGTAAAGCCATGAAGAATGGATCATACTATCTTGTCAACATTCGAGATACGGAAGACGATCCCGAGAAGCAGAATCGCAAAAGAAAGAGAAAGATAGATGTTGAGCTAGGAGAGACAAAGAGGCCTTGGAGTATCCTGCAGTTACGTCCCTTCTATACTTAGTTCAATTTCAATGTAAACATCTTTTGAGATCATGAAATAAAGTTTTCGGAATTCTGATATCCATGTTTTTTACAAGTCTCATTATAGTACAAAGCATGATTCCACCTTATCTATTTCCCAATGATCTTACAAAATACTCAATGTTAACCCGAATTGTGCCTGCGTGCTCGGCGTTAAAAAACTGAATGATTTTTCAGCCTGCTAACGGCTAAAGGAAACTCGGATTGTGCCTGCGTGCCCAAGATTCATTCAAAAATTCCTTATTTTTCTCTAAGCATTATCTGATTGATTATGTGTTGGGTCACTGGAGCTAGTTAGTAAAAATGCCTTTAGTATGATCCATGTTTCCGAGTTAAAACTGATTGGTTATACCCAGTTACTCGGCATGACGCTTCATAATGCTATTGGGCCATTTCAAACACTAAGGACAGTTAAAACATATACGCCAGAGAACTTAGAAGATAAAGGAATAGTCAAACCCGAAAACCTTGCAAGGAATTTCATAATTCAAAGCTGCAAAAGGCAGAGTTCTTGTTTCGACAAACGGAATAGAAGCATTGCAATATGAATTACATTGTAAAAATAATGCTCCTATTGTACAAATCCACCATCCAATTTTAGTGTAACCCTTCAAGCATCTGAGTCTTCTTCGTTGCTGTCATCCTCGGGGGCTGCAGGGACCTCTTCTTCTGGATAGGTGATGGAAATGTTCACCATAGAGGAAATCTTGGTGGCGTGACCTTTGATTTCATCAAAGATGGTGGTTCGCTGATTTTTCGTATATCCTTGAGGGATACCGGACGCCACACGCCAAGACTTTGCACCAGGGTAGTGCATACGCATAAGGCCGAGTGCCATGCGTGCACCACCCCGTGCAGCGGAGCGAAGGATGGATTCCCTGGACTCCGCCACCTCCATGATGGCGCCCGGAAGTTTGTAAACTTTCGATAATTCTATAGTACTCGTGGGAAGGAACTTGTTAATCAACTGCATTCCTGCATCTCTGATTGCGTTCCATACCTCCCCGAAAGCTCGGATTTTCTCAGTCCGAGAAAGCCCTGGAAAATTTCTTGTTTTTTCGAATAAGCAACCAAAAAAGGTTAGGCGAAAAAATGAAGAAAGAAAATAAGACATGAAGAAATCGGTAAAAGGAACTAACTTACCAAGAACATTGTCGATTTCGGTACCTTCTTTCAGGCGCGAGAATAACATACTTTCCAAATCCTGGATAATAGACTTATTTTCCGCTGCCTGTAAAGAAGCCTGGGATTGAGCAATCCCAAGGGCCAGATTACTGGCTTCTAGGTCTTTTTGAACCTTCATAAGCTCATTGAGAAGGTTCGAGTTTTCCTCACGGAGCCAAGCGGTATTGCTGGAATCCTCAGCTAACTCTTTGGCCTTAGCTAAAGCAGCTGTAGGATAAGAAAAATATTCCGAATTTAGAAAAAATTCGAGAAAAGTTAGTTTCCGGATAAACAACTGCAGAGAATAAATACCTGTTGTTTCCGATAGATGTAGCTGAGATAAGGCCAGCTCGTTGTTTTTTGACTCAATAATAGATTGAAGGGTTCTAACTTCTTCATTCTTGATGTTAAGCTTGTTAAAAACTTCTAAGTTTATGGCATCAGCAGAATTCTGCAACACTGAAATGAAAGCCAAATTCTTAAGTATGAACAAGCATAGTAAGAAGCATTAAGAAGAAGCCAGGCTTTCAACTTAATGCTTGGGGGCTAGAAGTATTACCTGGCTCATTTCTCGCAAGTTTTCCAAAGTCTCGTTGAATTCTTTTGCATAGTCCGAGAAAAGAATCCCAACGTGATGAAGGCCATCTTGTATGACCTGACGAGGTGAAAATACGAAATCATTGCGAACAATTAATCCGCCTTGTGGCCAAGGGCGAATCAGAGGGGCAGGAGCGAAGAATTTCTTAGCCTCTGGACGAATATATCCAACGTCATCGAATGGTTCTTCCTTTATCCGGATATTGCTGTCCAAATTGGAGATGGGTTCGTTTCCAACAGATGACCGGAGATTTCCACCCGTCTGTGTTTCCGTTCTCCCCCTCACGCCCGTGGTTGCAGAAGAAGATTGTTCTTTGATAACAGCTTTATGTTTCTTCAACTTCTTTGACTTCAGAGGAGTTGGGGCAAGGCTGAAAGGACAATGTCCGAGAAATAAAAATCTTGAAGAACCAAAGGAAAACGATGACTAGGGAAGCTCCAGTAAAATACCTGGAGGTGGCGATGGGAATTCCGTCAACAGTTACCGTTTTCCCGAAAGTTACTTGCCTTTTGCGTTTCCGATCATTATAAAAGCTAGCATGTAATTCGCTAAGCTCGATGTCGGAAGCAAGATCAGCTCCTTGAAGTTCGTCGAACTAGGAAAGAATTAACGTTATGTTGAAAGTTAGAAGAAAGAAGTTAATCTGAAGAAAACCCGGAAGCAAGGAAAGTATAAATACCTTAGGGGCCAGATTTTCCACGTGATAAATCGCCAGACTTTCTTCAATTTGATCGCTGGTGGCGACCAGTTGGTTAAGCCGCTTTATAAAATCATTGTTGGTATAAGCCTTATCTGTTCCCCCCATGCTATCTTCTGGCCCTTTGTATTCACAAAGGAGCCGGGAAAGAAAGGAAAGAGGTTGAATACGGCGTCCAAACCAACATAAAACGGTATCCTTCCCAGTTAAAGAAGGCTGAGAGGAACTAAGCTTGGCGATACGTCGTTTTATCTTCATCAGGTTTTCCGGCAATGTTTGTACTGCTGCAACTGTCCAACTCTCTGGAGGGATGGCGGCGGAATTAACAAATGGAGGAACCCCGGTTTCCTTACCAGGGAATGGGACGTCCTGATGGTAAAAGAAAGAACCTAGCCAAGATTGGGAAGGTTCCGGAATTTTTATCTTTGGGTACCAATCTTCTCTGAACTTCCAAAGAGTGAAAGATATAGTTCCGCAGATAGGAGAAATACCTTCTGTGATGTTATGTTTTACCTCAAAGCAATATTGCCAAAAATCTAGACTAGGAGTTATCCCGAGATACCCTTCAAAAAGGGCTTGGAAACTAGCTAGATAGAGGATGGAGTTTGGAGTAAGATTATGTGGCTGGACGCCATAATAGTTAAGGACGTCTAAGAAAAAGGCGGAAGGCGGTAAACCCATACCTCTCGCGATGTGAGAGGTAAGGAGGACGCGTTCCCCGTCTTTTGGTTTGGGCTCGAGTTCACCTTCCGAGTTCCGCCATTTTCCTTTAACTATTAATCCTTCTCTTGCCATTCGTGGAAGGAGGGGAAGAGGAATATTGCTCGGACTCCAGTTGCCGACAAATTCTGTTTCTTCGTTAGCTCCAGCAGCGGCGAGCTCGTCGCCGAGGAGCGTGATCTTCTCCTCCGCTGTCTCGTGAGCGAACGGCGGAGAAGGCGCGGAGCTCGTGCCCGCAAGACTCGCGGCGACGGAAGGATCACCTCCGCCCGCCGCAGAAGCCGCGGTCTTTTCCGGCTTGCCCCGGCGCGCGTCGGGGAGCCTAGCTATAGATCTAGGTCGTTGATGATATCTTCGATGGTGTGCGCGGCGGAGTGGGCAGGAGAAGGCGGTGAGGATGCCATTAGGTGGCGGCGCGGTTCTTCTCCGGTGATGCCCTGGGTGTGGTGTGCGCTCGGGAACGGTTCTTCGCTCGAATACTTGTGCGCAACAATGGCGTGGAGAGTGAGAGAGCGGAAGGATTTCAGCGAGGACGAAGGCGATTACTTATAGCCGGAAATCCGTCAAGATGCGTGCCAACGGCTATTTTGACCGTTGGATGATCAACGCGTGTCACTCGCCGGAAAATCCGGGAAATGAAACGACAGGGTAATGATGGCTATCTCCTCGTTTCCCGTGAGAATCTGTCAGAGATACGTTACTGGGTTTCCCGTAGCAGTGATAGCATATATGGCCATTGCTGATTTCACTGCCGGCTGCATAATTTCATCGATCACAAGGACCTACGATTTGCTGCTAACTAGCTAGCACTACAAAACGGATGCGCTAACGCGCAACGGCTTTCGATTGGCCAATCAAATCACCAATAAGTGATCGAAAGCTTACTTTGTTTAGTATGATATGAAGGTTCTTCTCTTCCAGCCCCCCGGCCCCTCTATGATAAGGAAAGTTTTCAAAACGAAAAGAAAATGGAAAACCTTGCCCTTCCGTCAGTCGAAGCAGTCAATATGGTTTACGGGACTTTTTCTTCTTTTTCTGTTGAATCGGTAAACAACAACAGCTTTCTTTTTGAAGAAGGCACCGCAGATAATTTCGGGGCCCTGGACCCCCAAACAGCTTGGATACGATCGCTTACTAACGAAGAAATTTGGCATAATACTTTTTATTCCATCTATTTAATGCAAAGAAATTATTATTGGAATTTTATGAATTCATTCTATTTTATACATGGCTTTTTTCCTTATCCTTTCTATTTGTACTTTTTATAATTGCCGTTTCATTCCTATTCGTGGTTTTGATGCAAAGAACTAGAAGTGAAACCCAAACGACCCTTACGTCAGTATGATTAAAGCGCTGATGTAGGAAGTTCCTTCTCCGCGAAGGATCGTGAAAGAAAAGCTAGATTTTCAGGATTCCGAGTTTCACGTTACCATCTCTTTCAAAGAAGAATAAGAAGAATCAAGACTGCTGATCGAAGTTTCTCGGACAAAGCACATTTGGCAAAAGACGGCGAATCAGAGTTTTAATCCTTCTTGGGGGCTACTGTCGGATATATACCAAATAGGGGTATATCAGATGGTAGTCAAAGTGCCGGATTTCCAGGGTGGCCCAAGCGGTAGTGGGCTGTGGTCCATTGGTCGACCCAGTAACCCGACGCACAGAAGCCGGATTCTAGAAGGACCCGGATCACGGCCCACGTGATCTGGCTTGGAGGAGAAGACGGATTCCTTACTTTCCAAGTTGTAGTTACCGTAGTCTTCTAGGTTTCCTATTCTGTAAGCCCTAATCCGGCTATTATATAAAGCCGGACGGGAGATAAGTTTGATAACGAATAACAGAGAAGAAGCTATAGGCTAACTCGCCGGGAAGTTGATCCTCTGCGAATAGTTAGATCCAAACCTCACATTGTAATTCTATATCCAGGCTTTAGTCCTGATTAGTGAGAAGTGTAGGAGTAGGCACGTCGTACTGTCGCGACGTACCGAACCTGGGTAAATCCTGTGTTCACTGTTCACCACGCGATCCCGTTACCCCACGTCTCTACCGTAGTCTCATGGCACCCGTCTATGAAAACTACTACGATGTCTCGACAGCATGTCTATAGGATTCCTCCTTTTTAGTGATTGTTTCTATTGTTGTCACTATGAGAATTGTGTGTTTTGTGATGAGTCTATTGCCTTGTTGCACTTATGTAGGCTCACTGATTTGTAAAAGTAACTTTTGCAAATCATGTGTTTTATTTATTCTTGATGTGAATTTAGGCTTAGTAGATTAGCTACCTTGTCCTTTTTGTGGTTGGGTTGATAGACCCATTGCCATGATTATTATTGTGTATGTTGTGTATACTTTTAGTAGTCTCACCCTTGTGAAGCTAAGTGTATTATGGGTTTATTAATATCTTGGTATGAGAGTGGCACACCCACTGAATCCATGATATTGAGGTTGTGAGATATGTTCCTCCAACCTTGAGTTGTCTTATTAAATGGCATATCTGCCAAGTGTGTTTGTCTGATTGTTTGCCTCCATTAATAATTGTGTGATTGGTTTTTATTAGTTTCCTTGCTGTATGTATGGTTATGCATTGTTTCTTGCATTGATTGGTTCTGAATGTGTGTCCTTTATTATTTTTACGACGTTAGAAAACGAAGAGGAAGGAAGTGTCGGGAAGCTCTGTTTCAAGTTCCAGTCACTCCAAAACTAGGGACACAAGGAGTTACCAGGCAAGCCATCCTGATGCTTGCTGATACAATACTTATCATTATCTATCATGCATGTTTTACCTCTGAAGTTTTCCCCAAACTTGATTATCAAAACTATTTCTGATGTGGCTATTACTACTATACTAGTATTTAGGTTACTATTATGCCAGTAGTTAAACTTGGTAATACCAAGCCCATAAGCCACCATATGGTATTTATTACCATCAAATATACTAGTCCCTAAGTGGACACCCTAAAATTGAGATTCTACAAAACAAAGGCTTTACGGAAAAACCCGGAGAAAAGGCGGATCCTTGTTCTCCGGAGGAATGTGGAAGTGGTCATTTTTGAGAAATTGGTGTTTTAAAAAATGACACATAACCTAGTCTTCGCCGAACAACCTTTACCGTACTGCCACCCTACCCCAACATGGGCACGGGGCTGAACTGGAAGTTTGTTCTTGTTAGTATGTGTTCTATCTGAAACGCTATAAGGGACGGAATCCCTTGAACCGATTGTCGTCAAAAATCCCAAGGTTGAGACATAAAAAGTGTGGGATTAAGTTTCCCTCCGGTCGCATTAGTTGAGGCATCCTGGCTGGTGGGGATTAGCTCGGTGCCGGGGATGCGGTAAAACTCAACTGAGAGATAGACACATTCTAGCTTGAACATAGTGGATGGTTATGATCAGATACCTGATGTTTACATACTGTTGTTACAGTCCGTGGTTGTTCACGGTAGGTGTACTGGATCTGGTGGATGAGTACACCTCTGCAGAGTACAACTTTTTCGAAGAAGCCGCGTCCTCGGATATGGACAGTTGAATGTCCATGCAGCTAGCATTGTGTCAATGTTTTCAAAAGAGGAAGTTTTTTAAAAGGAATTTTTGACAGGAAGTGATGAACTTGTGAAGTTCGGAAAGGAAGGAAAACTTATACCGTGGAGGTATCGTCGATGATGAAAAGCCAGATGCCGTTATACAAAACAAAATGTTTTGCAAAGAAAACCTTTTCTACTCTAAGCAAGAATTCTGGAAACTGATTCCAAGAAGTTTTGCGAAGATAAAATATTCTTTAACAAAGCTTTACAAAACCTCTTGTACATGTGATATCTACAAGAGAAATAAAACTATATTATTTTCTTCTGAAGTATCTTCTTCAACGAAGATACAGATTAAACTGACTGCAACTGTGGTGTCATCATATATGAACACCATTGATAGTGAACCCTATTTATAGCCTACCTATTCCACCATATAAGCATATTTGCATGTTGGGTAAGTGACATGATGGATGTCTTGCTGAGTACATTCAAATGTACTCATTATGGTTTCGCCCCTGGTATCTACTTGCCAGACTTTGAGAAGGAGCCTCCGAAGGAGATCTATGAAGAGAACTACGGAGTTGATGGCTTTGCGAACTAGGATCGTCTCCGGGTCAGCAGCTTGTAGGTTAAGGCGTGACTGGGCTCATCTACGTTGTGTTCTAATTGTCTTCCGCTGTGTTTGATAAGTTGCCTGCCCTATGTGGCAGTTGTGTTCAACTTGATCATGTGATCTTTTATGTAATAACTTCATGTATTCGTGTAATGGATGATGTATTTCTGTATGCCAACTGTGTATGTTGTTCACGACTGGTCTTTCTGGGATCGTGAGTGTATGCATACGGAGGGTTTCAGACTGCCGGTCTGGGGTCCTTATAGAGTTGGTATCAGAGCCATCCTGACCTTAGGAGACCTTAGTTAGCATGGACGTCAGATAGGAAAGAAAAGTATTTTTGAGTAAAAACCTATTTACTATCTAAATTATTTTTATCTAAGGGAATTTTAGTATATTTTCCCTCCTTATTATCTTATCAAAAGATTCTAAAGGCATAATCTCTCTCGGTTAAGAGTTTATTTCTTACTTGTTTGCAACTGCTCCGCTCTGTTTTTGAAACATCTCTCGCCTTTGAAGTTTTCTGTTCAGAAAATAGTTGGGTTTTCAAAAACAAATTGTTGCATATTCTTACCTCTCTCAGTTAAATGTTTTATCAAACCTTTACTTCTATTATCTTGTTTTCATCCAAAAAACTTGTATACTTGCCGATGTCCCGAGAAGACCAAAATAATTGCCTAGCTCTACAGTGATGATGGTCAGAAGTAGATATAGTTCTCCAGCCACTTCTAGGATTTTGGATCAGTCTAGTTTGGAGTAATTTAGCGATGACCCCAAGAGTCGCCTCCCCCGACGTAGCTCCAATGGAGCCTTGCTTGTGTGTTATGGCTTGGTTATGTGTGTCCGTAAGACTTTGTGCCATTGTGTGGTGTAGAATTTGGTTCATCTAGGCTTCTATATGTTTGTGGGGTGCTCAAAATTTGCAGATTTGTGATTTCCCCGCTCTTGTTTTTGAATCGCCTCTTGTTAGGTTTTTGCAAGAAAAAATGTTTGTATAGTATTCAAAAACAAGAATTTGTTGCTTAGACTTATACTTGTTTTCGCTTCGAAATGCCACCCGTCGTGAACCACCACCATCTCCCCCACAATCAATGAAAGCACCGTTGGGCCTAAATAGAGGACCATCAAGCCACACGAGCTGATAGCGTTGCTACCAATGCTGCACTCCAACAGATAAAGCTCCAACAACGACAACCCTCAAAGAAGAAAAGGCGTGAAGAAAACCAACCAATACTGACCAAGACCTCTATGTTTGTCTGTTTGCAAAAGACTCGTTTTGCCCTGTTGGCTAAAGGTTGCACATTTTTATGTCCCCTTTTAACAGACCAAACTAGAGAGATCCCCTTTTAAAAGTTATATAGCTCCCTCCTCTGGAGAAAGGTGCAAAAGAAGTCTTCACAGGCCATGATGCGCAACCCCCTCAAAAGCCAATCCGAAGAGCACGATTCAATATTCGACGTATGATGACGCTAGTCGTATCTTGTCGGACAAACATTATTTAATAGAAAGCTAACAAGACTAACATGCTTGGTCTAATATTAGGTTGACACCTAACCAAATCATGCGAACTACTGACAACTCTTTCTAAACCAAAGAATTAAGTGACTTAGGACACCTTTTAATCTAGTTGGTAAAAAGGAGAAGTCACGAGAAAATAAGATGAGGACCTATTCGTTTACTAGTCAATAGGATATCGGGTGTATCTATTTTGGAAACCAAATCTTGGTAGGCGTTGTAAGTACTATGAGATTAGGGGTTTAGAAATTAAGTGAACGATGGAATGGTTATCATAGATCTAGAAAACAGCAGTTTTCCTGTTTTTGTTTCTTTGTGTGCTCTTGATTGAAACGAATTTGTGTTTCATTCAATATTGCTTACTAACTTATATGGACTTGTTAGGACTTGTTATTGTGTTGTTTTATTACAATAAATCTACCCTAGAAAGTGTGTGCATGATTGGAAACTCGAATAAAAATGAAATAGCATTTGTTACCTTCTAGTTTATTATTTGGAAGTATTGTGAGAACTAGATCTGTGTATACTTTCTTAGTAGATTTTGTGCTATGTTTTTCTTTGAGTCCAGTACCATTTAGGTACTGCTATTTTGATGCTTGTACCTCGGTTATCTTGCATGTCTCTTAATAGTAAAGCATGTGTAAGCATTGCTATCAATATGCACTAGTATTGTTTCACTAGATTAAATAGCCTTATATTTTTATCTTGTATGCAAAGTTTTTCATGAGTAACCAGAGGCTTAGTACCTATTTTTCCTTGGTATTAGTAGGCCATAGCCCACTGGTCCCATTGCATTTTGGCTTGAAGATGAAAATCCTCAACCATACACATGTGTGAAAATAGCATGTTTCACTATGTGATTGTTTTCTAGTTTCCACCATGGAAAATATAATTGTTTGTTTTCACCTATGAAAGTGAGAAGTTTATTTATAATTAGTAAATACTAGTATGTTTAGGTGTGATCCTTTTGTTATCATAATATTTCTTAGGGGTATCATGTTAAGAAATATTTCATTATCGTGTGCTAAAATTAAATTGTTCGCAAATAGAATAGATTCCTCTTGATTGGTAGGTTGTTTGTGAATAATTTTAAATTGAGTGTTTGGATTTTTGAAAAGGTTTAGATAACTTTTCATTAATTGCATAGCTACTGGTTGTGTAAGTTATACCTTGCTCGTTTGCTAGTAATGGGTTAAAGAAAACAGAAATTGCTAGAAGAAATTTCTGCATGCTTAATGGTTGATTCATAAAATTACTCCGGAGCTTGTGCTTACTAACATGAGTAGGATTGGTGTACTGTTATTAGGTACACTTATATTCATGACTTGCTTGTTTAAGTTTAAACATCATGATAGCATTGTTTGCTTCTCTAGAGTGAAGCTAGTTTCACCACTAGAAAATGGTGATTTTTGCTCTAGTATTACCCTCTTTTTATTTTATGAGTATATGTGTTGATATAGCATGTTTAGGAAGTTATTACTTCTGTTATCATTCCATGAATTATTTAGTTGCATGTTCTATGGTTATAGGATATGATTATCTCTTATAGCATGCTGGTGTAGATTTTTCATACTAGTGTGTTATTTGTGCGGTCCTGTTTTTTTTATGCCTGGGTAATAGGAGTTTTATCTGGTGTGAAGATGATGTTTTAGAGTATCTTTATAATTGGATTCATTGGTTTTTAGCTACTGGTTGTTTGCTAATTGTTCATGATTGATGGATTCCAAAACCTCTAGTAAACAATAACCTAGTGAATAAATAGTCTATTCATCTGTGGTGTTGTTTGCTTGCTTATTGGATTTTGTTTAAATGTTTTACCTTAGCATGAGTTAATGCTTGTGTATGATTGTGATTAAGAGTATCTTATGAAACTAAACCATTCAACTAAAATCAGGAACCTATTAAGTGATAGTTGCTTGTGGGGAGTAACACCCACTGCCGTGGCTATTGTCTTGTCTATTTGTTTTACCTTAGCAACCAAACCTTTGCACCCACAAGCTATATTTTTAGCTTTTTATATACCTTGTTATGAGATTGGTACACCACTCCATATGTGGTATGTACGATGTGGGATATAGCTAGGAACTCATGTTATAATTGACGGTACGTTTCCAGGTAGTTCTGCACTAACCTTAATTTTGTAGTGACGTTATCAGAAATTTTAAAAATTGGCGGTTGAGTAAATTTGATAGCTAGAGAATTTGTTTTGAAGAATTTTCTAATTTAGGGGAGTACCCCGCCTCCCAAGAAAAGTCAAAGGGGGGAAGCACCTGCACTCTAACACTAACATTGTGTTTGTTGGCCCTCCCCTAGTCCTCGCTTGCGAATCTCGGGGACGAGATTCTTTTTAAGGGGGGAAGACCTGTCACATCCCAATTTTGGAATACCTGATAACACAGTTGTTTTGCTAATTGCTTCACAAATAAACTTTGGTTGTGTTTGTTTGAGTGAAACTAAACACACTAATTATATAAACTTACATGGCTAAGAAATGGAAAGCAAACTTAAAAAGATAGCAAAGCACTAAACTAAAAATATTCAACATATTGTTCCAATGACCTTGGCAATATTTTCTAAAGTAAATATTGATCAAGGAGTTTTCCAAAACTATCTTATGAATCGCATACTTGTTGAATATTATTCCAAGGCCTAAATTAAGAAATAGGAAACACTTAATAAATTTCCCTAAAAGACTATCAGGAAAAAAAGGCATTCTTAGATGCTTCACCAAAATCTTATCAAATGTTTTTCCAACCTTGCAATCTTAAAAACAAAAGTATTGGAGAGCATTGACTTGATATCTCTAGTCACATAAATATTTTGGCAAAGCATTGTTAAAGAAAAGCCAAGTGCCTTATTAAATTGAATTTCCAATATTTCCAGAAACAGGAAACTCAAACAAGTTACTATTGGAAACTTTCTTCAAATGATCTGAAATTGATACCAGTGATTACTTATATCAAATAAGGAACACACACAAGAGGAGACCAAAAATTGAATCCATTAAAGTCCTGAAAACATGATTTTTCTCCACAGCAACATTTGGAATTTTGAACAAGTTTGTTCTAAAAACTTTTTCAAAATGCCATGAAATAAATACAACATGCTCTATAATATAAATAAGGATGAAAACCAAAAGGGAACAAGTTTTTGAATAATTTAAGTTGCCAAAAACCCCTGTTTTTTAGACAGCACCTTTTAGAAATTTGAACAAGTTTGTTCTATGACGTTACTCAAAATGACTTGCATTTTCTACCACACAAGGAACACACCAAATAAGGAATGTGTGCCAAAAATTATCATTTTTGGAAACTCCTAAGTAGTCAAATAAATTCAATGTCCATTTATGTCAGAATTGAAATTTGAACAACTTTGAACTATCAAGTTTATCCAAATGAGCCAATTTTCACATACGTTGTGAATCTCAACTAATAAGAATTTTGGGCAAAAGGATTTTAAATTTAGACTTTGTTTTCCAAGTGAAAACCACATTTTTCAGAGAGTAAAAGGATCTCTTTGTAAATAGCCAGGGACCTATTTGTAATCCGAGTCACTCCTTCTTCCTAGCTTCTCTGTAGATGCAGTGCCTGTCGCACCCGGACTTCTAGAGGATACTCGCAGTTCCGTTGAACAGTAGTTGATTGGATTACGGGGCTTACCAGCACCCGTATCTCTTACGAGTAGGCCAACACACGTATGTGTGACAACTAACCCCTACTGTTCATCGTCTACGTAAACCATCCCATAGAAATCAGGATACTACCATTGACGTACTTCATACCATACACACATGGTACGTCAACGGCGTTTAACAAAATGATAGCACAACAGATCTCTAAGACACAAAAGATGGAAATAAGTTGCAAATAGCTCTCACTAGAGCAGAGATAGCAAATACAATCATCCAGAGGACACATGTCCCAACATATCATCATTACATCTCAGCGGAAGCATTCAAAAGGTCTGAGTACAGACAAATCCAAATAGGCTTAAGAAACCGAGAATGAAAAGGAAAAAGGAGCCCATCCACATAGTCTCGGATCCTGCCCGGGTCCGCTATCTACTCGTCAGCAGCCTCGTCAAACTCCACGTAGTAGCCGTCACGGGGATCCTCGTAAGCGTAGTCTGCGGAAACCACAGCCCCAAAGGGGTCAGTACAACAACGTACTGGCAAGCAAGACTCACAGTTCACCAAAGGGTAACCCGTCAACACCAAGCACAGATGCTTTGGGTTCAACGGAAGAAAGGGTGATACAAAAGATGCGGCAGCGGGCTGCAATAACCAACTACAGAACATACTACAATTTCCGGCTAACAGAAAGGAGGTAAGATAGCATATCGTAACCAACTACAACTAACCACCAAACAAACCCATCCTGGATCTCGCCCCTTATCCAAAGAAGCAATCCGAGGATAAACTCACACAGTTGGGTTAATGATGGATCAAGTTATTGTGGCAATAAGGCTATTACTAGTCAAGTTATCATTAGTTAGGTGTAAGTTGTTCTGAGTACTTGTTAGCCAGTACTTTCATCAAGTCAACCATAACCACGGAAAACACGGCTTCTCGAGAAGATTTATCCCTGTAGGGGTGCACCAATTTGGCCGTACACGTAAGAATATCCGGCCAGACGGGAATCAAACCCACCAAGCGAGGCACTCTACACAACTCAACTCTTCTTCGCATCAAGCCCAAAGCACCACGTGTTGTGCGTGCGCGGCTAATCGAGCCCCACGAAGAAAAGGGGACCCTCATAGCACTCTAAGACCACGCCGCCCTAAATGCTGACTACAAAAGTTCCACCCTGGCCTCGGGTTCGTACCTGCATATGAGTGCATCAAATGGAAAGCCCGAACTAAGTGTGGCGATTTGGACGAGATGCGAATCGAATCAAATTGAGGGGGGCGCCCATACACGCTTCCCACATGCGGATAGTGCGCTCATCATGGATCAGTAGACAAGACCCTTTTCCTAATTAGGGTCGACACTAGCAGGCCTCAAAACCACGCCGGGCCTTCTGCCGGTGCCTTATCAGCAAATTATTATTACCTCAAAATTAACAGGTTGTTGTTTAACATCGAGCCCCAGAACATAATAGAAATATAGTAACAGAAAGTAACGGTTAACAGACTCGAGCAAAACAACCCTAAGCATGCTAGTAAGACACGGGCAACAAGCAATGGGGTGATAGGTGTGGAGGTGAGGCTATATCAGGGTTAAAGGTAACATGTGATAGGTTCGTAGCAGAAGCAACGATACATATGGCTAGCAGAAAAGACAACGGAAAGTATCGGTATCCAATGTTCAAAGGAACACAGTGGTTCATGTGAGTGAATAGTTGCCTACAAACTCAGCAGCCTGGTACTGAGCTAGATCCTCAGAAGGGGTGTCGTAAGTATCGTCTGTCTCAACGTCGTCGTCTATTCGAGAAGAAGCAAACAAACAAGGCAGAGGCAAACAATCAATAACATGGCATAGTGCACAATCATGGGATGATGCATGACCATTTATTTGATGCATCAAAATAAACAAGTTGACATGGTAACATAACATGATTAAATGGACCCATATGCAATTTGAGTTGCATATGAAAAGCCCAGGAATTAAGGTTGAAATAATTGTTTTACAACTAACCAACAGGTGAAAGTGAATTAGCATGATGCATGGATGAGGAAAACAGCAAAATAACAACAATAGAATCAATTGGAAATAAGATTTACCAATTTTGGAATTTTATTTATTAAGTTATGAAATTTTGGTTTCTTAAAGGTGTCACACAAGCATTTGTTGTTTTCACCAATTTAAATTGTTCAAAACAGATAACAAAGTTCATATTTGAAAAGAGCACACAAATTTTAGGTGGATTACATGTTTCAAAATTGAAGAAGGAATTACAATGATTTAATTATGAATTAAACAAGTTTAAACAAGATTTAATTGAATTTAATTCAAGTATGAATATTATTTGAATTTTATTTGTTCAAAACATAAATTCAAATTCATATTTGAAAAGGTTATACTTTTCTAGTTTGAAAACATATTTTATATGTTCAAAAACAATTTAATTTGAGCAAGTTATGAATTTAGCAAACTTAAGTGATTTAAACAAGGTTTAAATTGTTTAAGCAATTTTAATTATTCAAAACATGAAACAAAATTTATATTTGAAAAGATGGTTCAAAATAGCATGGAAAACATATTTTATTTGTGTTATTTAATTTAAGTATGAATTTGTTATGCAATTAATCAAATTTTAAATGAATTGTTTGAATTTTAAATTTGAATGCATTTGAAATATTCAAAACAGAATACAAATGGTTTAACTAGGTAGAGAATTAAATTTGGTTTAACAAACATATTTTATTTATATTATTTGGATTTGTAATTTAAAAGTTATTAGTAAATTAAAAACAAGGACCAATCTGTGAAGAAAAAGGACTTAATTTGAAAAGAAAAAGGCTGAAAAACGTTTTTCACTCTGCAGGGGCTAGCTACACCCACTGACAGAGGGCCCCTGGGCTGCGTGGCGCTCACGTGGCAGCAGAGGCCACTGGCAGGTGGCCCCTGCCTGTCAGCACCCTTGCGCGAAAAAAAGGTTGGGTTAAATTGCGGGAGCAGGGATCGAACCTGCGCCCTGCTGCGCGCGCTCGCTGTGCTGCTACCAGTGCGGTAGTGAATCGCTCTTTGTCAGTATAGCATGCGCAACGAGGTTAAGGTTCAGTTCTTTAACTGAACTTTTAACTGCGCGCGTTTCTGAACTTTGACATAGAGCAACGGTGGCGCAACGGGGGCGAGATGCTGCAGCGCTGCGGTGCCGTGCTTGCTGCGGTGCGTGGACGCGTGCGTGCTGGTGTGCATCGTGCAGAGGAGGAGCAGGAGGGGATGCAAGGTGGCGTGCTCACTGTGAGGGAACGGAGGGGAAGCAGGCTCGGGCAGAGGTGGTCGCCGGCGAGGTCGAGGATGGCGGCAGCGACGTGTGCGTTCCCAGCAACAGGGGAGGTGTCGAGGACGTAGATGGCAACGCGGCGATCTCGTTCCCAGCACTAGCTCACGCAGAGAGGCATCGGAGGCGGTGATCGCCGGAGAGATTCAGAGAGGTGGCGCCGGTGAGGTTCAGAGAGGTGGAGAGGAGCAGTGGAAGGAGGAGGAAATTGGCGGCGCTCTGCGAGGGAGAAGGAGGTAGGGGTCTAGGGCTGCTCTCCGGGACCTAGGGGTAGGTTTTATAGGGCTTCGGGGCGAGTGCTGGCCGTTGCTGCGCGACGGCGTCGACGTGCCGGTGGTGGATTCTCTGCCGTACAGGAGGAAGACAAGGGCGAAGGGGTACCGGGCCTGCGGGGAAGAAAATTGGGCTGGGCCTGCGTGGGGGGCACAGCCCACTGCCCCTCTCTCTTTGGTTATGTTTTATTTTTTTTGTTTTGTTATTTTTTTTTGCTGAATAGAATTAGGAAGGAAAAGAAAGGTTTTGGGGTTTAGAGAATTTTTGAAAAATTTGTGTAAGTTAGTTATTACAACAGCAATAAATTGCCAACTTTGGTTTTCCAAAGATTTCAACTTAAATTGTTGTTTGGAAATTGTTTGAAATTTGAAAGAATTTTGAGATTAAGAGATTTATTGAAAACAAGATTTAAATGGTTTGAACCTTAAAGTTTAATTGAAACAAAAGTATTAGCATTGTGTTGTAATTCTCATAAGTTTGCTGTTTGTAATATGTGATTTGAATGTTTGAATGCAATTTGAATTAAGTGGATTATTAAAGAACAATTTAATAGTTGAGATTTTTATTTTTCATGGAAACAATTGGATGTTTTATTTGAACCTTTTATTTGGAAAGTTGTAACATAACAAGTATGAACAAAACATTTGAAATATTGTTTGAATTTCAATTGTGAAAACAAAGGAAAACAGATGCAAACAAAAGGAAAACAAATGCAATGATTAAGATGCCATGATGCAAAACAATAATTAAACAAGAATCAAACATTCTAGGGGTGTTTTCATACTTGGGATGTTACAAAACGCCCCCCCTTGAAGGAATCGCGCCCCGAGATTCCTTACTGAGAAGAGAAAAGGTCCGGATACTTCTTGCGAAGATCCTCTTCGGTCTCCCACTGTGACGCCCCGAGATCGGGCACTATGCAGATTTCAGCATTCCCGCCAAATCCGCATAATAACCGATTCCAGGTTGCCACTTGTGATAACAGTACAACAGTTCACGAATAATCCACAACAACAACATAAAAGATATATATACAAGAAGACTCAAACGAGCCAAGGATACAACTGATACAAAACAAAGATCCAAATAACAGCGGAAGAAACAACATAGTGTCCGACTACGGACAAGATACAAATTGGACTAAGAGTCCTGAAGATAACCGAGAGCGTCCAATCCCTGCCCAGGCCAAGCCGGAGGGATTCCCAAGCTAACGTCGTCAGACTTCAAACCTGTTGACTGCAATTTGGAATTTGCAGCCACGAAAAAGAATTCGTGGGTCAGTACGGTTAAGTACTGGCAAGTGGATAAACCCATACTCACAAGATACCGGCGTAACCAGTCATCACAAGATACAAATACTTTGGGATCAACGGAAAGGAAGGGGTTATTGCAAATAAGCGGCAACGGTCTGCACCAACCAACTACAGAGACTCACTACAACATCCGGCTAAAAGAGAGGGATAAGATAGCGTATCGTAACCAACTTCAACTACTCACCAAACAAACCCATCCAATGTTACCCCCTACTAAGGAAGCAACCCAAGGATAACTCACACGGTTGATTAATGATGGATCAAGTTATTGTGTTAATAAGACTATTACTAGTCAAGTTATTATCGTTAGGTGTAAGTTGTCTGAGTACTTGTTAGCCAGTACTTTCACCAAGTAATCCATAACCGCGGAAAACACGGCTTCTCGAGAAGATTTATCCCTGCAGGGTGTGCTCCAGTACCCATACACACTCAAGCCACCAACTAAAACTCAGGTTGGCTTGACACGACCCAAACCATCTCTACAACCCATCCTCGGAGCCACGGAGCTATAAGGTCCCAGCCACGCAGCCGAATACTCAGCGCAGGTGTGCAAAACTCCCGCAGGACACAACACCCCGGCACTACAGGCCTCGCCCTATATGCACCATCATCATCATAACCAGTAACCAAGGGGGGCCAACCCATTATGCAAAGGAGCAAATGGAACACCCGAACTATATGTGGCTCTTCGGACAAGCTGCAGATCAGGTCTAAGTCGAGGGGGGTCCCATACTACCACCCGGATGCGGTGAGCACGCTCATCATGGATCAGTAGACAAGACTCTTTTCCTAGTTTCGACACTAGCAGGCCTCAAAACCCTAACCCGGGCCTCCTGCCGGTGCCTTAACATCAAATTATTATTACCCAAAACATTAACAGGTTGATTGAATTGAAACCCAACTATCAACTAAACAGGTGATACGACAAAGGATAACCATACTCGAGCACAAACAAATCTAAGCATGCAACTACGACACGAGGGCCAACAAGGTAATCAAACAACAGTTAATAGGAAGTGGAAGGAAGGCTATATCATGGCTGCAAGGTAAACATATAATAGGATCGAGACACAAGCATCGTATCAACAGGCTAGAATAAGAACAACGGAAAGCATCGGTAACAAGTGATGAAAGGCAGCCATTTGGCAGCAAGTGAGTATACTTGCCTGAGATCCAGCAAGTAGAGGTACATCCACAGAACATGTCGTTGCTCACATCATCTCAACGTCCTATCCGCGAAGAAGCAACGAACCTCGAACAAACACCGGATGCAACAATTACTACTACGGCAAAAGATCCAGCATGATCCTATTTTATATGCATGACATGGGAAGATGCAACAGGGAAAACAACTTAAACAATTTAATCGGAACCGGAGTCCGGAGAAAATAGGAATTGGTTCAAGTTGTTTAGCTAACCATCAAGTTAAATGTTGTTTAGCATGGAAAACAATAGAGTAGATGAGTTAGGCAATTTAAATGGAATGGGGCATCAGCTGGAATTAATTAGCCCACACATCCCATGTGTTGTCATATAGATGAACAGGCATAACAAAAGCTAAAATGCACAAGGCAAGATGCAAACAGGAATATGAATGGCATGAACATGTTAAAGATATGAAACTGATTGGAAAACATATTTTATTTGTTTGATTTGGGATTAAAATGAATTAGTTATGAATTTTGGCAATTTAAATTGCATTAAATAAGAGGTGAAACAATTATTCAAATTAATTGTTGCAAACCAGAAAACAAAGTTGATATTCAGGTGTGGCATTTGATTTTGGATGGAAAACATGTTTTGAGTATTTAATTTGGAGCAAACATTTGAAAGTTATTAATTATGCCATTTAATTCATCATTTTTAAGGATTATTAAATAACATTAATTTTAATTGCCCAAATTGCAAAACAAAGTTGATAAACAGAAAGTACAATGAATTTGGACTGAAAAACATATTTTATTTGAGTTAATTGAATTAAGTATGAATTAATTATGGAATTAACCAAATTGGAAAAGAATTGTTTGAATTTGAAATTTGAAACAATTTGAGTTGTGCAAAACAGATAACAAATGTGATATTTGAAAAGTTCATGGAATTTTGATTGGAATACATATAAAATTTGTGCAAATTGGAGTTACCAATTAAAAGTTATGATTTATAGAAGATTCACTCGTTTTCTGGAATTTTTGGAAAATAGAAAAAGGGTTTGGAAATTTTTGTCACGCAGGGCATCTGTACCCAGTGACTATGACCAGTGGGGTCGTGCACAGGTGGCATCCACGTGTCGCGCGAGTGTGGGCTGACGTGGCCACTGGGTCACTGCCGGGTGGGCCGTCCCGTGCGGTGGAAAAATAGCCAAAAAGGTGGAGCCTTTTGCCTCCGTGGGGAGTCGATCCAGGGACCTCCTGGGTTGCAGCGCAGCGGCCAACCACTAGGCTAGTCAAATTCTCGTGTCAGTATACCGCTCGGTGGGATTAAGAGGCGACGGCACACGATACTGAATTTTTTACACCGCGATTTCAGAGAACAGAACGATCGTGAACGACGAACTGCGCCCACCGCTCGATGGCGGGGCGAACAGAGCAGGGGAAGGAGAGGGGCCTAGGCCGAGGTGGGGCCCTCACCGTGGCGTGCAGTCGCAGAAGGGAGCGAGGGCGTCGTCGTCGAAGGGAAGAGGGGCAGGGGGTCGCCGTCGAGTGGAGAGGAAGGAGGCGCAGCAGGCTCCCCGCCGGCGGCAAACGCGTCGATGCCGCGGCTCTGGTGGCGCCAAGACCCCGACGAAGGGGTGCCGTTCGAAGCTGGTTGCGCCCCGATTCCATTCCCGATGGAATCGGGGCCGATCGAGGAGGGCAACTTCGGCGCCATGGCTCCAAAGGGGCGGCCATGGCAGCTGTCGCCGGTTCTTCAGAGAACAACATTCATACAGGGATTTTGGAGTGGAAAATCAAGGGGAGAGGAAAGCTGGCGGCGGAGGGGGAAGGGAGAAGGAGCAGCTAGGGTTTTGGGGGGGAATCGCATGGGGGAGGAGATAAGGAGGGGCAGGTGGGGAGGGTGCGTGCTGCTGCTGCCTTTTTCTGCAGATGAAAGCGACAGGGAGGGGGGGATCGACTGTACGGAGGTTGGGGGTGAGACAGCTTGGGCCTACTTCGGGTTGTAGGTGGGCTGCCCCTTGTGGGCTGGCCTGCCTCCCCACTCCTCTCTTTCTATTTTTTTTTGTTTCTTTTTTTTTTGCATTGTAAGAAAAGAATAGGAAGGAGAGAAGAAAGGAAAAAGGGTTTTTGGGGTGTAAATCTTTATGAACTATTTTTTATTGATTAGCAAAACATCAAATAACAAGGTTTGTTACTTATTTCCAACAATTTGGAAAATGACAAATTGTTTGAACTTTGCTATTTGAAATTCATATAGGATTTCAGTTGATTTTTAAAATTGACAAATTTTATTTAATGAACCCAAAAACTTAGTGAGCTAAAAAGAGTGCAAGTTGTTAATTTTCTCAAACCACAATTGATCATGTCAAATAAGAAGGAGAAAGATTTGAAACTTAGTTTGCCATTACGGTGTGGATAAAAAAGGAATTTTATTCACAAGCAATCAACTTCAAACTATGGAAAACAATTGGAGTTGTTTGATTGCAATTATTAAATTAGAAATTTGGACAATGTTGGAAAGTTTAATTTGGTTTTGAAAATTGGAGATTTGTTCTGAAAACATGATGCAATGCATATGATGCATGTGATGCAATGCAACAACCAACTTTCTATCTAGGGTAACACCCCAGGTGTTACACCCATGTTGCCTCTTTATCGGAATGATGGGACCACTGCACTTTCAAGAACATGGTGCTCTTGTTGCGAGTCTTACGCTCGGTCTCATCGAGAATTCGAATAGGGTGCTCCTCATAAGATAGATCTTCTTGCAGTTCAATGGAATCATGATCAACTGCCCGATCTGGATCTTTGAAACACTTCTTGAGCTGTGACACGTGAAATACATCGTGCACCTTGGATAGTTTTTCTAGAAGTTCAAGACGATAGGCATTTTCCGCACGCCTTGAGAGAATGTTTAAAGGACCAATGTATCTTGGTGCAAGCTTTCCTTTCACACCAAAACGATGAGTGCCTCTGAGGGGAGTTACACGGAGATATGCCTTGTCACCAGGTGCATAGATCATATCCCTGTGCTTGCTGTCATAGTAGCTTTTCTGACGAAAACTGAGCAATCTTGAGATTGTCACGAATGATGCGAACTTTCTCTTCGGCTTCCTTAACAATGTCAGGGCCTAAGAGTGAACGTTCACCAGCTCCAGACCAATTGATTGGACTCCTGCATCTGCGGCCATAGAGAGCTTCAAATGGTGCCATGCCTAGGCTTCCCTGGAAGCTGTTGTTGTAGGAGAATTCAGCATATGGAAGGCAATCCTCCCATTTCATGCCAAAGGAGAGACCGCATGCTCTGAGCATATCCTCGAGAATCTGATTGACTCTTTCGACTTGCCCCTGAGACTGAGGGTGATAAGCTGTGCTGAACAGAAGTTTGGTGCCCAATGCTTCTTGAAAGCTTTTCCAGAAATGAGAAGTGAAGATACTTCCACGGTCTGAGCTTATTTCCAATGGAACACCATGAAGAGGAACAATATTTGCTGTGTAGAGCTCTGCTAACTGGCTAGCTGAGATTGTTTCTTTGACAGCAAAGAAGTGAGCTACTTTAGTGAGACGATCAATAACAACGAAGATTGCATCGTTGCCCTTCTTGGACTTTGGAAAACCAGTGACGAAGTCCATTTCAATCATGTCCCACTTCCACTCAGGAATTTTCAGAGGTTGGAGAAGACCGGCTGTTTTCTGATGAACTGCCTTAACACGTTGACAAACGTCGCATTCAGAAAAGTATTGAGCAATTTCACGTTTCATGCCAGGCCACCAATACAGTGTTTTGAGATCCTGGTA
This sequence comes from Alopecurus myosuroides, assembly GCA_028641055.1. Classification (NCBI taxonomy): domain Eukaryota; kingdom Viridiplantae; phylum Streptophyta; class Magnoliopsida; order Poales; family Poaceae; genus Alopecurus; species Alopecurus myosuroides. Next base: position 30,213,797 of record CM054058.1, read on the forward strand.
TATCTTTGTACTTCCAGGGTGGATGGAGAGAGGAGTTTCATGAGCCTCCTTGAGAATAACATCTTTGAGACTTTGAACTTGAGGAACTGCAATGCGTCCTTCGAAGAACACAGTTCCCTTGTCATCAATTGAGAAGGACTTAAATTTCTCCTTGCCTTCTTTGATGGGCTCTACCATCTTCTTGATTTCAGCATCACGAAGTTGTTCAGAACGAATCTTGTCCTCGAGAGTTGGACTGGCTGTCAAGCTTGCAAGATAGCCTTGAGGAACAAGACCAAGGTTCAGCTTTTGTAATTCTTCATGAAGTGGAGGTTGGCTTTCCATGATCATGAGATTATTGCAATACGACTTGCGACTGAGAGCATCGGCCATAACATTAGCATTGCCTGGAGTGTAAGAAATGGTGAGATCAAAGTCTTTAATCTTTTCAATCCATCTCCTTTGCCTGAGGTTTAGATCTGGTTGAGTGAAGATGTATTTCAGACTCTTATGATCGGAAAAGATTTCAGTGCGATTACCCAACAAGTATTGCCTCCATTTCTTGAGGGCAAACACAACTGCTGCAAGTTCTAGGTCATGTGTGTGATAATTTTGCTCATGTGCATTCAACTGACGTGAAGCATAAGCCACAACTTGACGTTCTTGCATAAGAACTGCACCTAGACCTTGGAGAGATGCATCGCAGAATATCTGGAAAGGTTTGGTAGTATCTGGGCCAACCAGAACTGGTGTAGAAGTGAGTTTAGTCTTCAGGAGATTGAAACTTTCATCACATTGTGGAGACCAAACGAACTTCTTGTCCTTCTTTGTGAGATCAGTGAGAGGTTTGGCAATCTTGGAGAAGTTTTGGACGAAACGACGGCAATAGCTAGCCAAGCCAAGAAAACTTCTTACTTGCTTTACCGTCTTAGGAGGTTTCCAATCAACAATTGCTTTAACCTTTTCTGGATCAATGGCTATTCCCTTGGCAGAGATGATATGACCAAGGTAAGCAACTTCTGGAATCCTGGAGAACTTAGCATATAGACGATGCTCGCGAAGTTTCATGAGAGTGAGACGAAGATGTTCTTCATGCTCTTCCTCGGATTTTGAGTAGACAAGAATGTCATCCAGATATACGACAATGAACTTGTCGACGTATTCATGGAAAACAAAATTCATGAGTCGAGAGAATGTCGCCGGTGCATTGGTGAGACCAAAGGACATGACGGTGTATTCATATAGACCGTAGCGAGTGGTGAAAGTTGTTTTTGGAATATCTTCCTTTCTGATCTTTATTTGATGGTAACCCATTCTCAAGTCCAACTTGGAGAATATTGAGGCTCCAGCAAGTTGATCAAAAAGATCATCGATACGAGGAATTGGATACTTGTTTTTGATGGTTTTCTTGTTGAGAGGACGATAGTCAACCACGAGTCTCTTTGTGTGATCCTTCTTCGCAACGAACAGAGTTGGGCAACCCCAAGCGGAGGAACTAGGTTGAATGTAACCTTTTTCCATGTACATATCGATTTTCTCCTTTAACAGTTTCAGTTCAGGAGGAGCTATCTTGTATGGATGCTTAGAGATTGGAGCAGTACCTGGTTCAAGCTCGATCACGAACTCAACTGCTCTGTTCGGAGGCATCCCTGGCAACTCTTCTGGAAAGACGTCAGGGAATTCACAAACCACCGGAACATTTTCGAGTAGAGGTAGAGGTTTAGCATCGAGGGTGTAAAGCTGAACAGAACTTGATTCATTTGGAGAATAGACTATCTGGCCAGAAGGGTGGAACAGAGTTATTGACTTTTGGGCACAGTCAATCGTAGCTTTATTGGCCTTCAACCAATCCATGCCAAGAATGACATCAATGTCAGAATTTCCAAGCAGTATGAGAGAAGCAAGGAATATGTGGCCTCCAATTAGGATCTGATTCTCGTGACTGATCTTGGAAGTTTGCATAGTTGCTCCAGGGGATTTTACTACTAGCGGGGAACCCAAACCAACAAAGGTGAGTTTAACTGCTGTCGCAAAGATCTTTGACACGAAAGAATGCGATGCTCCATTATAAAACAACACTTTAGCTGGGTTAGACTTTACGGGGAATGTACCGAGAACGACGTGAGTAGCTTCCTCAGCTTTGTCGGCCTTGATATGATTCACCCTTGCGGTCCTCCCGACAGGCCTGTTGTTGGGGTTGAAGGCTTTAGCCGGGGGAGCACGCACCATTGCCTGGTTGGTGTTGGGACGAGGTGGTGGTGGAGGTAGCTGCCTCTGAGTGCACTTGTCAGCGTAGTGCCCCGTCTGCTTGCACTTGAAGCAAGTGACGACACGAGGAGGATCTGCTCTTGGCTGCCCCATTGAAAACCTCTGACCATGCATCTGAGATGGGTTGGGTGGGCGGGGAGCAAAGCCTGGAGAAGCTTGGTCATATGGAGCCCGAGTGACAGCACTATTTGGCACCCAGATGCGGCGCTTCTGCGGAGGGGTGGTCATGTTGGAGGAGGAACCACCCTCACGCGAGTGCTTACGAGATTCCTCGAACGCCTTGCGCCCATTTTCTTCATTTAGCGCGGTGTTAACGAGCTCCTCGAAGTCTTTGGTCTTGATGTTGGTGAGGGCGTACTTGAGTTCCGGGTTAAAACCTCTGCGGAACCTTGCCATCTTCTTAGCCTCAGTGGACACCTCGTCTCCACCGTATCGAGCGAGGCGATTGAACTCACTCTGATAGCCAATGACGTCCAGCTTGCCTTGCTTGAGAGAGCAAAACTCCTCACGCATCCTTTCCATGAGACCATCTGGAATGTGGTGCTTCAGGAAAGCTTCCTTGAAACAACCCCAGGTGATTGGGTAGCCAGCTCTCATGGTCTGGTAGTTCTCCCACCAAGTAGCTGCCTGACCCTTCAGCAGATAGGAGGCATACTTGACCTTGTCTTCCTCAGCAACGTGAGCGATGTCCAGAGCCTTGGCCATCTCACGGATCCAGTCATCAGCATCCAGAGGCTCGCGTGTTGCCACGAAAGCTCTCGGGCCCAAACTCAGAAACTCCTTGATACTGACTCGTGGAGCGGTCTGGTTGTTGTGCTGATTAGCCTGGAACTGGGCCATCCGCGTCACGACTTGAGTCATCTGAGTCAACAGCTCCGTGATTGGCGGTGGCTCAGGCGGGGTGTTCCTGGTTGGCGGCATCCTGAATGGAAATGCATTTTAGCACAACAACAGAAAAAGGATAGACTTGTAACCGAGAGAGAGATTATTCCGACGCATGAATAGATAACCAACAGATACATCATCACATGTTCAAATACATCAGAATATCCAACACACCATAAATGGTTCGAATGCCAAAGGATAACTAAACATAGCTAGGAATGGATACATCGGAACTCCCATGCTCATCACGCAGGACGGCGGTGAGTAGTACGGCGAGAGGTACGGTGAGGAGGACGCCCACGAAAGTAGGTAGAACGACGATCCACGTAGATCTGACGTGGTCTGAGCCCGACTCTCGGTGTGGTGAAGTACATAGCATCGACTCCCTGTGCTCCAAAGCGGGGAATCCCAGTGTAACCAGCACCAAGATTGAGGAGTGGACCTCTGATCGGCTCGTAACCTCCAGCATCTGGCAGAGGATGACCAACTGGCTGCTCGAAACGTGCAAAGCGCTCGTCTCCAACAAAGTCTGTGGTGTACGTCGCCAGACGAGTCAAAGCGAGGTAGAGCTGCTTTCTGACTGAAGCCAACTCCTGAGAAAGTGTGCGGGCAACTGCGTCACTGTGCCTCACAAACTGAGCGGTGGTGTGCAGCCTGGAGCTATCATGCTCATAAACATCCAAGTTGTCGTAGAGAGTGGAGTGAGCTCCCTCCGAAGTGATGTAACCAAGGGGGATGTGGCGATATATGGAATCGTCAAATCCCCAGTAGTCAGCACGAAGGACGGTGAGACTCACATAAGCTGCCTGCTGCACGGCCATATCCACTGTGGAACCTACTGCCTCGTAGCGGTGGATGACGCTCATGCCATCATCTGACAGAATGTAGACGATAGCCTGGTAGTAGGTCTGGTCAAACTCTCGCTGCTGCTCGTAGACCTGGTACTCTGGTGCCCAACGGAACCCCAGATAAGTGACCATGTCTCTCAGCATCTCTGGATAACCGGCGGTGCTCTCGCAACGAGTCATCCGAACCACCTGCGGGTAGAACCTGAGATCCATCTGCAGATCATCGGGGAAGATTTGATTAGACGCCGGTTGAAGAACTGAAGTGGAAAGCAACAACAAGGTTTCAACGGACGAAAAGGATGTTGAGAAGAACAGGATATCGAAGCAACAACGGGAAACACAAGACCAAAAACTCCTGAGGTACTACGGAAAACCCATCCGGGCTTCTAAAGGATCAATATCTACTGCTTAAGGAATAGAGGATTTGCTTCCGGGGCTTACACGCCTCCGTTCTCAATCGCGAGTAGGCAACATGATAAATCATGTCACAACCACCTCCATTCCTATGGTCTAGTAGATATAACTATCCTAGAGAAACCAGGATTCGTGAAAACCTAACTTGAAAGTTTAGATGAGAAGGGAAAACAACGTTGCACTTCCTTACCAGAAAAGGGAGGGTGGTTGGGGAAAGAAATAAAATGGCAGAATTCCTACTCTCACGTTTCATTTTTCCTATATAGCTACAAAATAGTTTCTAGACTCAACTGCGACCAGTAAAAGGGATCCTACAGGCAGACAGGCTCTGATACCATTTCTCGCACCCGGACTTCTAGAGGATACTCGCAGTTCCGTTGAACATTAGTTGATTGGATTACGGGGCTTACCGGCACCCGCATCTCTTACGAGTAGGCCAACACACGTATGTGTGACAACCAACCCCTACTGTTCATCGTCTACGTAAACCATCCCATAGAAATCAGGATACTACCATTGACGTACTTCATACCATACACACATGGTACGTCAACGACGTTTAACAAAATGATAGCACAACAGATCTCTAAGACACAAAAGATGGAAATAAGTTGCAAATAGCTCTCACTAGAGCAGAGATAGCAAATACAATCATCCAGAGGACACATGTCCCAACATATCATCATTACATCTCAGCGGAAGCATTCAAAAGGTCTGAGTACAGACAAATCCAAATAGTCTTAAGAAGCCGAGAATGAAAAGGAAAACGGAGCCCATCCACGTAGTCTCGGATCCTGCCCGGGTCCGCTATCTACTCATTAGCAGCCTCGTCAAACTCCACGTAGTAGCCGTCACGGGGATCCTTGTAAGCGTAGTCTGCGGAAACCACATCCCCAAAGGGGTCAGTACAACAACGTACTGGCAAGCAAGACTCACAGTTCACCAAAGGGTAACCCGTCAACACCAAGCACAGATGCTTTGGGTTCAACGGAAGAAAGGGTGATACAAAAGATGCGGCAGCGGGCTGCAATAACCAACTACAGAGCATACTACAATTTCCGGCTAACAGAAAGGAGGTAAGATAGCGTATCGTAACCAACTACAACTAACCACCAAACAAACCCATCCTGGATCTCGCCCCTTATCCAAAGAAGCAATCCGAGGATAAACTCACACAGTTGGGTTAATGATGGATCAAGTTATTGTGGCAATAAGGCTATTACTAGTCAAGTTATCATTAGTTAGGTGTAAGTTGTTCTGAGTACTTGTTAGCCAGTACTTTCACCAAGTCAACCATAACCGCGGAAAACACGGCTTCTCGAGAAGATTTATCCCTGCAGGGGTGCACCAATTTGGCCGTACACGTAAGAATATCCCGCCAGACGGGAATCAAACCCACCAAGCGAGGCACTCTACACAACTCAACTCTTCTTCGCATCAAGCCCAAAGCACCATGTGCTGTGCGTGCGCGGCTAATCGAGCCCCACGAAGAAAAGGGGACCCTCATAGCACTCTAAGACCACGCCGTCCTAAATGCCGACTACAAAAGTTCCACCCTGGCCTCGGGTTCGTACCTGCATATGAGTGCATCAAATGGAAAGCCCGAACTAAGTGTGGCGATTTGGACGAGATGCGAATCGAATCAAATTGAGGGGGGCGCCCATACACGCTTCCCACATGCGGATAGTGCGCTCATCATGGATCAGTAGACAAGACCCTTTTCCTAATTAGGGTCGACACTAGCATGCCTCAAAACCACGCCGGGCCTCCTGCCGGTGCCTTATCAGCAAATTATTATTACCTCAAAATAAACAGGTTGTTGTTTAACATCGAGCCCCAGAACATAATAGAAATATAGTAACAGAAAGTAACGGTTAACAGACTCGAGCAAAACAACCCTAAGCATGCTAGTAAGACACGGGCAACAAGCAATGGGGTGATAGGTGTGGAGGTGAGGCTATATCAGGGTTAAAGGTAACATGTGATAGGTTCGTAGCAGAAGCAACGATACATATGGCTAGCAGAAAAGACAACGGAAAGTATCGGTATCCAATGTTGAAAGGAACACAGTGGTTCATGTGAGTGAATACTTGCCTGCAAACTCAGCAGCCTGGTACTGAGCTAGATCCTCAGAAGGGGTGTCGTAAGTATCGTCTGTCTCAACGTCGTCGTCTATTCGAGAAGAAGCAAACAAACAACGCAGAGGCAAACAATCAATAACATGGCATAGTGCACAATCATGGGATGATGCATGACCATTTATTTGATGCATCAAAATAAACTAGTTGACATGGTAACATAACATGATAAAATGGACCCATATGCAATTTGAGTTGCATATGAAAAGCCCAGGAATTAAGGTTGAAATAATTGTTTTACAACTAACCAACAGGTGAAAGTGAATTAGCATGATGCATGGATGAGGAAAACAGCAAAATAACAACAATAGAATCAATTGGAAATAAGATTTACCAATTTTGGAATTTTATTTATTAAGTTATGAAATTTTGGTTTCTTAAAGGTGTCACACAAGCATTTGTTGTTTTCACCAATTTAATTTGTTCAAAACAGATAACAAAGTTCATATTTGAAAAGAGCACAAAAATTTTAGGTGGATTACATGTTTCAAAATTGAAGAAGGAATTACAATGATTTAATTATGAATTAAACAAGATTTAATTGAATTTAATTCAAGTATGAATATTATTTGAATTTTATTTGTTCAAAACATAAATTCAAATTCATATTTGAAAAGGTTATACTTTTCTAGTTTGAAAACATATTTTATATGTTCAAAAAAAATTTAATTTGAGCAAGTTATGAATTTAGCAAACTTAAGTGATTTAAACAAGGTTTAAATTGTTTAAGCAATTTTAATTATTCAAAACATGAAACAAAATTTATATTTGAAAAGGTGGTTCAAAATAGCATGGAAAATATATTTTATTTGTGTTATTTAATTTAAGTATGAATTAGTTATGCAATTAATCAAATTTTAAATGAATTGTTTGAATTTTAAATTTGAATGCATTTGAAATATTCAAAACAGAATACAAATGGTTTAACTAGGTAGAGAATTAAATTTGGTTTAACAAACATATTTTATTTATATTATTTGGATTTGTAATTTAAAAGTTATTAGCAAATTAAAAACAGGGACCAATCTGTGAAGAAAAAGGACTTAATTTGAAAAGAAAAAGGCCGAAAAACGTTTGCGAAGAAAAACGTTTGTGAAGAAAAAGACTTAATTTGTAATCTGCCTGTCAGCACCCTTGCGCGAAAAAAAGGTTGGGTTAAATTGCGGGAGCAGGGATCGAACCTGCGCCCTGCTGCGCGCGCTCGCTGTGCTGCTACCAGTGCGGTAGCGAATCGCTCTTTGTCAGTATAGCATGCGCAACGAGGTTAAGGTTCAGTTCGCTAACTGAACTTTTAACTGCGCGCGCGTTTCTGAACTTTGACATAGAGCAACGGTGGCGCAACGGGGGCGAGCTGCTGCAGCGCTGCGGTGCCGTGCTTGCTGCGGTGCGTGGACGCATGCGTGCTGGTGTGCATCGTGCAGAGGAGGAGCAGGAGGGGATGCAAGGTGGCGTGCTCACTGTGAGGGAACGGAGGGAAAGCAGGCTCGGGCAGAGGTGGTCGCCGGCGAGGTCGAGGATGGCGGCGGCGACGTGTGCGTTCCCAGCAACAGGGGAGGTGCCGAGGACGTAGATGGCAACGCGGCGATCTCGTTCCCAGCACTAGCTCACGCAGAGAGGCATCGGAGGCGGTGATCGCCGGAGAGATTCAGAGAGGTGGCGCCGGTGAGGTTCAGAGAGGTGGAGAGGAGCGGTGGAAGGAGGAGGAAATTGGCGGCGCTCTGCGAGGGAGAAGGAGGTAGGGGTCTAGGGCTGCTCTCCGGGGACCTAGGGGTAGGTTTTATAGGGCTTCGGGGCGAGTGCTGGCCGTTGCTGCGCGACGGCGTCGACGTGCCGGTGGTGGATTCTCTGCCGTACAGGAGGAAGACAAGGGCGAAGGGGTACCGGGCCTGCGGGGAAGAAAATTGGGCTGGGCCTGCGTGGGGGCACAGCCCACTGCCCCTCTCTCTTTGGTTCTGCTTTATTTTTTTGTTCTGTTATTTTTTTTTGCTGAATAGAATTAGGAAGGAAAAGAAAGGTTTTGGGGTTTAGAGAATTTTGGAAAAATTTGTGTAAGTTAGTTATTACAACAGCAATAAATTGCCAACTTTGGTTTTCCAAAGATTTCAACTTAAATTGCTGTTTGGAAATTGTTTGAAATTTGAAAGAATTTTGAGATTAAGAGATTTATTGAAAAACAAGATTTAAATGGTTTGAACCTTAAAGTTTAATTGAAACAAAAGTATTAGCATTGTGTTGTAATTCTCATAAGTTCAAATTGGGTGCTGTTTTTAATATGTGATTTGAATTTTTGAATGCAATTTGAATTAAGTGGATTATTAAAGAACAATTTAATAGTTGAGATTTTTATTTTTCATGGAAACAATTGGATGTTTCATTTGAACCTTTTATTTGGAAAGTTGTAACATAACAAGTATGAAGAAAACATTTGAAATATTGTTTGAATTTCAATTGTGAAAACAAAGGAAAACAGATGCAAACAAAAGGAAAACAAATGCAATGATTAAGATGCCATGATGCAAAACAATAATTAAACAAGAATCAAACATTCTAGGGGTGTTTTCATACTTGGGATGTTACAAAACGCCCCCCCCCCCTTGAAGGAATCGCGCCCCGAGATTCCTTACTGAGAAGAGAAAAGGTCCGGATACTTCTTGCGAAGATCCTCTTCGGTCTCCCACGTTGCCTCTTTATCGGAATGATGGGACCACTGCACTTTCAAGAACTTGGTGCTCTTGTTGCGAGTCTTACGCTCGGTCTCATCGAGAATTCGAATAGGGTGCTCCTCATAACATAGATCTTCTTGCAGTTCAATGGAATCATGATCAACTGCCCGATCTGGATCTTTGAAACACTTCTTGAGCTGTGGCACGTGAAACACATCGTGCACCTTGGATAGTTTTTCTGGAAGTTCAAGACGATAGGCATTTTCCGCACGCCTTGAGAGAATGTTGAAAGGACCAATGTATCTTGGTGCAAGCTTTCCTTTCACACCAAAACGATGAGTGCCTCTGAGGGGAGTTACACGGAGATATGCCTTGTCACCAGGTGCATAGATCATATCCCTGTGCTTGCTGTCATAGTAGCTTTTCTGACGAGACTGAGCAATCTTGAGATTGTCACGAATGATGCGAACTTTCTCTTCGGCTTCCTTAACAATGTCAGGGCCTAAGAGTGAACGTTCACCAGCTCCAGACCAATTGGTTGGACTCCTGCATCTGCGGCCATAGAGAGCTTAAAATGGTGCCATGCTTAGGCTTGCCTGGAAGCTGTTGTTGTAGGAGAATTCAGCATATGGAAGGCAATCCTCCCATTTCATGCCAAAGGAGAGACCACATGCTCTGAGCATATCCCCCAGAATCTAATTGACTCTTTCGACTTGCCCCTGAGACTGAGGGTGATAAGCTGTGCTGAACAGAAGTTTGGTGCCCAATGCTTCTTGAAAGCTTTTCCAGAAATGAGAAGTGAAGATACTTCCACGGTCTGAGCTTGTTTCCAATGGAACACCATGAAGAGGAACAATCTTTGCTGTGTAGAGCTCTGCTAACTGGCTAGCTGAGATTGTTTCTTTGACAGCAAAGAAGTGAGCTACTTTAGTGAGACGATCAATAACAACGAATATTGCATCGTTGCCCTTCTTGGACTTTGGAAAACCAGTGACGAAGTCCATTTCAATCATGTCCAACTTCCACTCAGGAATTTTCAGAGGTTGGAGAAGACCGGCTGTTTTCTGATGAACTGCCTTAACACGTTGACAAACGTCGCATTCAGAAAAGTATTGAGCAATTTCACGTTTCATGCCAGGCCACCAATACAGTGTTTTGAGATCCTGGTACATCTTTGTACTTCCAGGGTGGATGGAGAGAGGAGTTTCATGAGACTCCTTGAGAATAACATCTTTGAGACTTTGAACTTGAGGAACTGCAATGCGTCCTTCGAAGAACACAGTTCCCTTGTCATCAATTGAGAAGGACTTAAATTTCTCCTTGCCTTCTTTGATGTGCTCTACCATCTTCTTGATTTCAGCATCACGAAGTTGTTCAGAACGAATCTTGTCCTCGAGAGTTGGACTGGCTGTCAAGCTTGCAAGATAGCCTTGAGGAACAAGACCAAGGTTCAGCTTTTGGAATTCTTCATGAAGTGGAGGTTGGCTTTCCATGATCAGGAGATTATTGCAATACGACTTGCGACTGAGAGCATCGGCCATAACATTAGCCTTGCCTGGAGTGTAAGAAATGGTGAGATCAAAGTCTTTAATCTTTTCAATCCATCTCCTTTGCCTGAGGTTTAGATCTGGTTGAGTGAAGATGTATTTCAGACTCTTATGATCGGAAAAGATTTCAGTGCGATTACCCAACAAGTATTGCCTCCATTTCTTGAGGGCAAACACAACTGCTCCAAGTTCTAGGTCATGTGTGTGATAATTTTGCTCATGTGCATTCAACTGACGTGAAGCATAAGCCACAACTTGACGTTCTTGCATAAGAACTGCACCTAGACCTTGGAGAGATGCATCGCAGAATATCTGGAAAGGTTTGGTAGTATCTGGGCCAACCAGAACTGGTGTAGAAGTGAGTTTAGTCTTCAGGAGATTGAAACTTTCATCACATTGTGGAGACCAAACGAACTTCTTGTCCTTCTTTGTGAGATCAGTGAGAGGTTTGGCAATCTTGGAGAAGTTTTGGACGAAACGACGGCAATAGCTAGCCAAGCCAAGAAAACTTCTTACTTGCTTTACCGTCTTAGGAGGTTTCCAATCAACAATTGCTTTAACCTTTTCTGGATCAATGGCTATTCCCTTGGCAGAGATGATATGACCAAGGTAAGCAACTTCTGGAATCCAGAACTCACATTTGGAGAACTTAGCATATAGACGATGCTCGCGAAGTTTCATGAGAGTGAGACGAAGATGTTCTTCGTGCTCTTCCTCGGATTTTGAGTAGACAAGAATGTCATCCAGATATACGACAACGAACTTGTCGACGTATTCATGGAAAACAGAATTCATGAGTCGAGAGAATGTCGCCGGTGCATTGGTGAGACCAAAGGACAAGACGGTGTATTCATATAGACCGTAGCGAGTGGTGAAAGTTGTTTTTGGAATATCTTCCTTTCTGATCTTTATTTGATGGTAACCCATTCTCAAGTCCAACTTGGAGAATATTGAGGCTCCAGCAAGTTGATCAAAAAGATCATCGATACGAGGAATTGGATACTTGTTTTTGATGGTTTTCTCGTTGAGAGGACGATAGTCAACCACAATTCTCTTTGTGTGATCCTTCTTCGCAACGAACAGAGTTGGGCAACCCCAAGCGGAGGAACTAGGTTGAGTGTAACCTTTTTCCATGTACATATTGATTTGCCCCTCTAACAGTTTCAGTTCAGGAGGAGCTATCTTGTATGGATGCTTAGAGATTGGAGCAGTACCTGGTTCAAGCTCGATCACGAACTCAACTGCTCTGTTCGGAGGCATCCCTGGCAACTCTTCTGGAAAGACATCAGGGAATTCACAAACCACCGGAACATTTTCGAGTAGAGATAGAGGTTTAGCATCGAGGGTGTAAAGCTGAACAGACCTTGATTCATTTGGAGAATACACTATCTGGCCATAAGGGTGGAACAGAGTTATTGACTTTTGGGCACGGTCAATCGTAGCTTTATTGGCCTTCAACCAATCCATGCCAAGAATGACATCAATGTCAGAATTGCCAAGCAGTATGAGAGAAGCAAGGAATATGTGGCCTCCAATTAGGATCTGATTCTCGTGACTGATCTTGGAAGTTTGCATAGTTGCTCCAGGGGATTTTACTACTAGCGGGGAACCCAAACCAACAAAGGGGAGTTTAACTGCTGTCGCAAAGATCTTTGACACGAAAGAATGCGATGCTCCATTATAAAACAACACTTTAGCTGGGTTAGACTTTACGGGGAATGTACCGAGAACGACGTGAGTAGCTTCCTCAGCTTTGTCGGCCTTGATATGATTCACCCTTGCGGTCCTCCCGACAGGCCTGTTGTTGGGGTTGAAGGCTTTAGCCGGGGGAGCACGCACCATTGCCTGGTTGGTGTTGGGACGAGGTGGTGGTGGAGGTAGCTGCCTCTGAGTGCACTTGTCAGCGTAGTGCCCCGTCTGCTTGCACTTGAAGCATGTGACGACACGAGGAGGATCTGGCCTTGGCTGCCCCATTGAAAACCTTTGACCATGCATCTGAGATGGGTTGGGTGGGCGGGGAGCAAAGCCTGGAGAAGCTTGGGCATATGGAGCCCGAGTGACAGCACTATTTGGCACCCAGATGCGGCGCTTCTGCGGAGGGGTGGTCATGTTGGAGGAGGAACCACCCTCACGCGAGTGCTTGCAAGATTCCTCGAACGCCTTGCGCCCATTTTCTTCATTGAGCGCGGTGTTAACGAGCTCCTCGAAGTCTTTGGTCTTGATGTTGGTGAGGGCGTACTTGAGTTCCGGGTTAAAACCTCTGCGGAACCTTGCCATCTTCTTAGCCTCAGTGGACACCTCGTCTCCAGCGTATCGAGTGAGGCGATTGAACTCACTCTGATAGCCGATGACGTCCAGCTTGCCTTGCTTGAGAGAGCAAAACTCCTCACGCATCCTTTCCATGAGACCATCTGGAATGTGGTGCTTCAGGAAAGCTTCCTTGAAACAACCCCAGGTGATTGGGTAGCCAGCTCTCATGGTCTGGTAGTTCTCCCACCAAGTAGCTGCCTGACCCTTCAGCAGATAGGAGGCATACTTGACCTTGTATTCCTCAGCAACGTGAGCGATGTCCAGAGCCTTGGCCATCTCACGGATCCAGTCATCAGCATCCAGAGGCTCGCGTGTTGCCACGAAAGCTCTCGGGCCCAGACTCAGAAACTCCTTGATACTGACTCGTGGAGCGGTCTGGTTGTTGTGCTGATTAGCCTGGAACTGGGCCATCTGCGTCACGACTTGAGTCATCTGAGTCAACAGCTCCGTGATTGGCGGTGGCTCAGGCGGGGTGTTCCTGGTTGGCGGCATCCTGAATGGAAATGCATTTTAGCACAACAACAGAAAAAGGATAGACTTGTAACCGAAAGAGAGATTATTCCGACGCATGAATAGATAACCAACAGATACATCATCACATGTTCAAATACATCAGAATATCCAACACACCATAAATGGTTCGAATGCCAAAGGATAACTAAACATAGCTAGGAATGGATACATCGGTACTCCCATGCTCATCACGCAGGACGGCGGTGAGTAGTACGGCGAGAGGTACGGTGAGGAGTACGCCCACGAAAGTAGGTAGAACGACGATCCACGTAGATCTGACGTGGTCTGAGCCCGACTCTCGGTGTGGTGAATTACATAGCATCGGCTCCCTGTGCTCCAAAGCGGGGAATCCTAGTGTAACCAGCACCAAGATTGAGGAGTGGACCTCTGATCGGCTCGTAACCTCCAGCATCTGGCAGAGGATGACCAACTGGCTGCTCGAAACGTGCAAAGCGCTCGTCTCCAACAAAGTCTGTGGTGTACGTCGCCAGACGAGTCAAAGCGAGGTAGAGCTGCTCTCTGGCTGAAGCCAACTCCTGAGAAAGTGTGCGGGCAACTGCGTCACTGTGCCTCACAAACTGAGCGGTGGTGTGCAGCCTGGAGCTATCATGCTCATAAACATCCAAGTTGTCGTAGAGAGTGAAGTGAGCTCCCTCCGAAGTGATGTAACCACGGGGGATGTGGCGATAGATGGAATCGTCAAATCCCCAGTAGTCAGCACGAAGGACGGTGAGACTCACATAAGCTGCCTGCTGCACGGCCATATCCACTGTGGAACCTACTGCCTCGTAGCGGTGGACGACGCTCATGCCATCATCTGACAGAATGTAGACGATAGCCTGGTAGTAGGTCTGGTCAAACTCTCGCTGCTGCTCGTAGACCTGGTACTCTGGTGCCCAACGGAACCCCAGATAAGTGACCATGTCTCTCAGCATCTCCGGATAACCGGCGGTGCTCTCGCAACGAGTCATCCGAACCACCTGCAGGTAGAACCTGAGATCCATCTGCAGATCATCGGGGAAGTTTCGATTAGACGCCGGTAGAAGAACTGAAGTGGAAAGCAACAACAAGGTTTCAACAGACGAAAAGGATGTTGAGAAGAACAGGATATCGAAGCAACAACGGGAAACACGAGACCAAAAACTCCTGAGGTACTACGGAAAACCCATCCGGGCTTCTAAAGGATCAATATCTACTGCTTAAGGAATAGAGGATTTGCTTCCGGGGCTTACACGCCTCCGTTCTCAATCGTGAGTAGGCAACATGATAAATCATGTCACAACCACCTCCATTCCTATGGTCTAGTAGATATAACTATCCTAGAGAAACCAGGATTCGTGAAAACCTAACTTGAAAGTTTAGATGAGAAGGGAAAACAACGTTGCACTTCCTTACCAGAAAAGGGAGGGTGGGTGGGGAAAGAAATAAAATGGCAGAACCTACTCTCACGTTTCATTTTTCCTATATAGCTACAAAATAGTTTCTAGACTCAACTGCGACCAGTAAAAGGGATCCGACAGGCAGACAGGCTCTGATACCATTTCTCGCACCCGGACTTCTAGAGGATACTCGCAGTTCTGTAGAACATTAGTTGATTGGATTACGGGGCTTACCGGCACCCCCATCTCTTACGAGTAGGCCAACACACGTATGTGTGACAACCAACCCCTACTGTTCATCGTCTACGTAAACCATCCCATAGAAATCAGGATACTACCATTGACGTACTTCATACCATACACACATGGTACGTCAACGGCGTTTAACAAAATGATAGCACAACAGATCTCTAAGACACAAAAGATGGAAATAAGTTGCAAATAGCTCTCACTAGAGCAGAGATAGCAAATACAATCATCCAGAGGACACATGTCCCAACATATCATCATTACATCTCAGCGGAAGCATTCAATAGGTCTTAGTACAGACAAATCAAAATAGGCTTAAGAAGCCGAGAATGAAAAGGAAAACGGAGCCCATCCACGTAGTCTCGGATCCTGCCCGGGTCCGCTATCTACTCGTCAGCAGCCTCGTCAAACTCCACGTAGTAGCCGTCACGGGGATCCTCGTAAGCGTAGTCTGCGGAAACCACAGCCCCAAAGGGGTCAGTACAACAACGTACTGGCAAGCAAGACTCACAGTTCACCAAAGGGTAACCCGTCAACACCAAGCACAGATGCTTTGGGTTCAACGGAAGAAAGGGTGATACAAAAGATGCGGCAGCGGGCTGCAATAACCAACTACAGAACATACTACAATTTCCGGCTAACAGAAAAGAGGTAAGATAGCATATCGTAACCAACTACAACTAACCACCAAACAAACCCATCCTGGATCTCGCCCCTTATCCAAAGAAGCAATCCGAGGATAAACTCACACAGTTGGGTTAATGATGGATCAAGTTATTGTGGCAATAAGGCTATTACTAGTCAAGTTATCATTAGTTAGGTGTAAGTTGTTCTGAGTACTTGTTAGCCAGTACTTTCACCAAGTCAACCATAACCGCGGAAAACACGGCTTCTCGAGAAGATTTATCCCTGCAGGGGTGCACCAATTTGGCAGTACACGTAAGAATATCCCGCCAGACGGGAATCAAACCCACCAAGCGAGGCACTCTACACAACTCAACTCTTCTTCGCATCAAGCCCAAAGCACCACGTGTTGTGCGCGCGGCTAATCGAGCCCCACGAAGAAAAGGGGACCCTCATAGCACTCTAAGACCACGCCGTCCTAAATGCCGACTACAAAAGTTCCACCCTGGCCTCGGGTTCGTACCTGCATATGAGTGCATCAAATGGAAAGCCCGAACTAAGTGTGGCGATTTGGACGAGATGCGAATCGAATCAAATTGAGGGGGGGCGCCCATACACGCTTCCCACATGCGGATAGTGCGCTCATCATGGATCAGTAGACAAGACCCTTTTCCTAATTAGGGCCGACACTAGCAGGCCTCAAAACCACGCCGGGCCTCCTGCCGGTGCCTTATCAGCAAATTATTATTACCTCAAAATTAACAGGTTGTTGTTTAACATCGAGCCCCAGAACATAATAGAAATATAGTAACAGAAAGTAATGGTTAACAGACTCGAGCAAAACAACCCTAAGCATTCTAGTAAGACACGGGCAACAAGCAATGGGGTGATAGGTGTGGAGGTGAGGCTATATCAGGGTTAAAGGTAACATGTGATAGGTTCGTAGCAGAAGCAACGATACATATGGCTAGCAGAAAAGACAACGGAAAGTATCGGTATCCAATGTTGAAAGGAACACAGTGGTTCATGTGAGTGAATACTTGCCTGCAAACTCAGCAGCCTGGTACTGAGCTAGATCCTCAGAAGGGGTGTCGTAAGTATCGTCTGTCTCAACGTCGTCGTCTATTCGAGAAGAAGCAAACAAACAACGCAGAGGCAAACAATCAATAACATGGCATAGTGCACAATCATGGGATGATGCATGACCATTTATTTGATGCATCAAAATAAACTAGTTGACATGGTAACATAACATGATAAAATGGACCCATATGCAATTTGAGTTGCATATGAAAAGCCCAGGAATTAAGGTTGAAATAATTGTTTTACAACTAACCAACAGGTGAAAGTGAATTAGCATGATGCATGGATGAGGAAAACAGCAAAATAACAACAATAGAATCAATTGGAAATAAGATTTACCAATTTTGGAATTTTATTTATTAAGTTATGAAATTTTGGTTTCTTAAAGGTGTCACACAAGCATTTGTTGTTTTCACCAATTTAAATTGTTCAAAACAGATAACAAAGTTCATATTTGAAAAGAGCAAAAAATTTTTAGGTGGATTACATGTTTCAAAATTGAAGAAGGAATTACAATGATTTAATTATGAATTAAACAAGTTTAAACAAGATTTAATTGAATTTAATTCAAGTATGAATATTATTTGAATTTTATTTGTTCAAAACATAAATTCAAATTCATATTTGAAAAGGTTATACTTTTCTAGTTTGAAAACATATTTTATATGTTCAAAAACAATTTAATTTGAGCAAGTTATGAATTTAGCAAACTTAAATGATTTAAACAAGGTTTAAATTGTTTAAGAAATTTTAATTATTCAAAACATGAAACAAAATTTATATTTGAAAAGGTGGTTCAAAATAGCATGCAAAACATATTTTATTTGTGTTATTTAATTTAAGTATGAATTAGTTATGCAATTAATCAAATTTTAAATGAATTGTTTGAATTTTAAATTTGAATGCATTTGAAATATTCAAAACAGAATACAAATGGTTTAACTAGGTAGAGAATTAAATTTGGTTTAACAAACATATTTTATTTATATTATTTGGATTTGTAATTTAAAAGTTATTAGCAAATAAAAAACAGGGACCAATCTGTGAAGAAAAAGGACTTAATTTGAAAAGAAAAAGGCTGAAAAACGTTTTTCACTCTGTAGGGGCTAGCTACACCCACTGACAGAGGGCCCCTGGGCTGCGTGGCGCTCACGTGGCAGCAGAGGCCACTGGCAGGTGGCCCCTGCCTGTCAGCACCCTTGCGCGAAAAAAAGGTTGGGTTAAATTGCGGGAGCAGGGATCGAACCTGCGCCCTGCTGCGCGCGCTCGCTGTGCTGCTACCAGTGCAGTAGCGAATCGCTCTTTGTCAGTATAGCATGCGCAACGAGGTTAAGGTTCAGTTCGTTAACTCAACTTTTAAGTGCGCGCGCGTTTCTGAACTTTGACAGAGAGCAACGGTGGCGCAACGGCGGCGAGCTGCTGCAGCTCTGCGGTGCCGTGCTTGCTGCGGTGCGTGGACGCGTGCGTGCTGGTGTGCATCATGCAGAGGAGGAGCAGGAGGGGCTGGAAGGTGGCGTGCTCACTGTGAGGGAACGGAGGGGAAGCAGGCTCGGGCAGAGGTGGTCGCCGGCGAGGTCGAGGATGGCGGCGGCGACGTGTGTGTTCCCAGCAACAGGGGAGGTGTCGAGGACGTAGATGGCAACGCGGCGATCTCGTTCCCAGCACTAGCTCACGCAGAGAGGCATCGGAGGCG
This sequence comes from Alopecurus myosuroides, assembly GCA_028641055.1. Classification (NCBI taxonomy): domain Eukaryota; kingdom Viridiplantae; phylum Streptophyta; class Magnoliopsida; order Poales; family Poaceae; genus Alopecurus; species Alopecurus myosuroides. The sequence goes on from CM054058.1 coordinate 30,232,390, forward strand.
GTGAGCCGGAGAGATTCAGAGAGGTGGCGCCGGTGAGGTTCAGAGAGGTGGAGAGGAGCGGTGGAAGGAGGAGGAAATTGGCGGCGCTCTGCGAGGGAGAAGGAGGTAGGGGTCTAGGGCTGCTCTCCGGGGACCTAGGGGTAGGTTTTATAGGGCTTCGGGGCGAGTGCTGGCCGTTGCTGCGCGACGGCGTCGACGTGGCGGTGGTGGATTCTCTGCCGTACAGGAGGAAGACAAGGGCGAAGGGGTACCGGGCCTGCGGGGAAGAAAATTGGGCTGGGCCTGCGTGGGGGGCACAGCCCACTGCCCCTCTCTCTTTGGTTCTGTTTTATTTTTTTGTTCTGTTATTTTTTTTTGCTGAATAGAATTAGGAAGGAAAAGAAAGGTTTTGGGGTTTAGAGAATTTTGGAAAAATTTGTGTAAGTTAGTTATTACAACAGCAATAAATTGCCAACTTTGGTTTTCCAAAGATTTCAACTTAAATTGCTGTTTGGAAATTGTTTGAAATTTGAAAGAATTTTGAGATTAAGAGATTTATTGAAAACAAGATTTAAATGGTTTGAACCTTACAGTTTAATTGAAACAAAAGTATTAGCATTGTGTTGTAATTCTCATAAGTTCAAATTGGGTATTGTTTGTAATATGTGATTTGAATTTTTGAATGCAATTTGAATTAAGTGGATTATTAAAGAACAATTTAATAGTTGAGCTTTTTATTTTTCATGGAAACAATTGGATGTTTTAGTTGAACCTTTTATTTGGAAAGTTGTAACATAAGAAGTATGAACAAAACATTTGAAATATTGTTTGAATTTCAATTGTGAAAACAAAGGAAAACAGATACAAACAAAAGGAAAACAAATGCAATGATTAAGATGCCATGATGCAAAACAATAATTGAACAAGAATCAAACATTCTAGGGGTGTTTTCATACTTGGGATGTTACAGTGCCCTACTCCATTGCTTTGAGTGGAAGCTTTCTAAGTGGATAAGAACCCCCCCCCCCCCATGTGCACTGGTCTGCTACTTGCCCTCTCTCTCCCCCCCTCGAGCTCTCTCTCTCTCTGCATTTTTTTCCCAATCGGAACCCTAGCCGAATAGGCTCGCCGTCGATCGGCCGATGGAGAGCACGCCGCCGGTCGCCGTTGGGCTCTTCCTCTCCGCCTCGACGTGCTTGTCCTCCCTGCAGAAGGAATCGAGGCGGAAGGCCGCGAGGAGCCCGCGCCGTCCGTTTTCGTCTTCGAGTCCGGCGAACTCCGGCGAGGGATCACCATCGCCTCGCTCCTCCTCCGCCTTCACCGTGCGTCCCCTCGCGTTCATGGTGAGCAGGCGCACCTCGCCGTCCCTTTTCCTCTCTCCCTCTCCCTCCGAATCTTCGCCGCACCGCGCTCGTGCTTCGGCCGCCGCGCGCCGTCGTCGCCGCCGCGCTCCGGTTGCTCGCCTGGAAGCGGCGCTGCCCTCACTTGGTTCCCCGCGTCGAGAGCGACTCGTGGATGTTTTTGGTTCGCAAATCGGTGGCCGTTTGCGCCGGATTTTGGCTCGCCGGAATCCACCCCGCCGACGATGACGTCGTGCTGGCGTCAGCCTTGCCTTGACCCGCGTAGGGCAGGTCAAACCCGCGGGTGGGCCGCGCATTGCCCGCGTGGCAGCCACCATGGCCGCCTGGCCCGCTGGTCAGCGGCTGCGGCTAGTTCTGCTCGCGGTAGAACTAGATCTGGCCGGCCCAATAGTGGATCTGGCCCATCCACAGTTGTTTTTCTAATTTATTTTTTACAGAATATTGCATGTTTACTTTTGGACCTAAAAGCTAACCTAAAAGATGAATTTGACCAAGATAAAATTCACAGTTGTAAACCAACAAAATCTAAACCATCTCCAATTTGTAGATCTAGATTTGGATGAATATTTTAGACATGAAAAATGTTTTGGCAACAGGTACCAGAAACAGAAAAATGAGCACCATTTTAATTTCACAACTCAGAATGAGGTGTATCCAATTGCATTGGAAAGCCCTTGAAATTTCCTAACAGCAGAAATTAACCTTGCTTCCAAATTCTTAGTATTTTTGAAATGGAGTGCAATTTGGTAAAACACCAGAGAGCACTTTGGTGATTTTTATAAAATCATTAAAGATGAATTTTGATGCAAACTCAAATGGATGGTCTTGTATATGTTTAGGGCTATCCAAACCTTGATCGGTTTAATTTTTAGAGCATCATAGAAAATTTTGGCATTTTGGCATTTTAGGAAATTAATTGGTGTGGATATATTTTTGTGTTGCAATATTGTTTTCTAACATGTACAAGTTGTGTGAACTTGTTTTCTAAGGTTTACTTAGCTATTTTAGCATGTTAGATTGTGTGGACTTGAGTGGTGGAGAAATAGGATTTATGTTAGTAGCATATGTTTATTCTCTAGTTTATACTTGCATAGAATGTTTGAGTGATAAATTTATGTGCAAGCACTTGGATTGTTGTGTTGAGAGATTAGATCCAGTACCATGTTGGTACCTATGTTATGTTGGTATCACCTCTACTAGCTTGCACTTGAGTTGGTAAAGAAGCATGAGTAGTTTAGTCATCACTATGAGAATGTTATGGAAAAATTCTCTCATGTGTAGAATTTTTGGCATAAGAATTTGTGGTTGTGTAGCCACATATTTTTGTGTTGTATTCATAGGACCAGTAGCATTTTGATGATGTTTTTATGAGTACTTGACCCCTGAAGTTTTCACTTGTGTGGAGATAATAGCATGAGTAGCATTACCTTGCTTATTTTAGCATCCTATTATTTTCTACTAGTATGGTTATTGCACTAGGTGCTAGTTTAGTATTTTGTTAATTTTTACCAAGTATGACCAGAGGCTTGTGACCTCTTAATGCTTTGTTATGCTAGTGTAACACCCACTGGTGTCATTGCATTTTTGGTGGAAACATTATTTCCCCCACACTAGATGTGTTTCTTTTATATAGTTCTCTAACTAATGAGTGCCTAGTATTTTTGCCTTGGAATTTTTAGTGCTAAATGTAAATGTGTATGCTTCTGTTTGTAAGTGGTTGTAATCATGTGTGTCTTGCTAGGAAAAACCCATTCTTGGAGTGTGGTTTGATTCCTCTAGTAATGCCCCTTTTTATTACCACTAGTATGTAGGAGTTGCCCTGCAAATGGATGCCTTGTTTTAATTAAATGGGATATTTTTGTTATAGCAAGTATAGATGTTTTTCACTCCTGTTTTTATGACATGGACCCTCTAGTTGTATTTCAATTACTTGATTGAAATGCATCCATTGATTCTTCATGTTTGAGTAGTACTAGTTTCCTTAGCAGTTTTTGTATTGAATTATTTTTCCTGCCAACTTGTGTTTGGTAGATATTTGTGTATCCTTGCATGAGGACATGTTTTCATTTTCCATTATGATAACATGGTTCCTTGTTTGCATTTTAGTACCTTACTTATTATGCTTGCTTGCATAGCAAACCCTTAGTAGAAGCATGTCTATAGGATTCCTCCTTTTTAGTCATTGTTTCTATTGTTCTCACTATGAGAATTGTGTGTTTTGTGATGAGTCTATTGCCTTGTTGCACTTATGTAGGCTCACTGATTTGTAAAAGTAACTTTTGCAAATCATGTGTTTTATTTATTCTTGATGTGAATTTAGGCTTAGTAGATTAGCTACCTTGTCCTTTTTGTGGTTGGGTTGATAGACCCATTGCCATGATTATTATTGTGTATGTTGTGTATATTTTTAGTAGTCTCACCCTTGTGAAGCTAAGTGTATTTTGGGTTTATTAATATCTTGGTATGAGAGTGGCACACCCACTGACTCCATGATATTGAGGTTGTGAGATATGTTCCTCCAACCTTGAGTTGTCTTATTAAATGGCATATCTGCCAAGTGTGTTTGTCTGATTGTTTGCCTCCATTAATAATTGTGTGATTGGTTTTTATTAGTTTCCTTGCTGTATGTATGGTTATGCATTGTTTCTTGCCTTGATTGGTTCTGAATGTGTGTCCTTTATTCTTTTTACGACGTTAGAAAACGAAGAGGAAGGAAGTGTCGGGAAGCTCTGTTTCATGTTCCAGTCACTCCAAAACCAGGACACAAGGAGTTACCAGGCAAGCCATCCTGATGCTTGCTGATACAATACTTATCATTATCTATTATGCATGTTTTACCTCTGAAGTTTTCCCAAAACTTGATTATCAAAACTATTTCTGATGTGGCTATTACTACTATACTAGTATATAGGTTACTATTATGCCAGTAGTTAAACTTGGTAATACCAAGCCCATAAGCCACCATATGGTATTTATTACCATCAAATATACTAGTCCCTAAGTGGACACCCTAAAATTGTGATTCTACAAAACAAAGGCTTTACGGAAAAACCCGGAGAAAAGGAGGATCCTTGTTCTCCAGAGGAATGTGGAAGTGGTCATTTTTGAGAAACTGGTGTTTTAAAAAATGACACATAACCTAGTCTTCGCCGGACAACCTTTACCGTACTGCCACCCTACCCCAACATGGGCACGGGGCTTAACTGGAAGTTTGTTCTTGTTAGTGTGTGTTCTATCTCAAACGCTATAAGGTACGGAATCCCTTGAACCGATTGTCGTCAAAACTCCCAAGGTTGAGACGTAAAAAGTGTGGGATTAAGTTTCCCTCCGGTCGCATCAGTTGAGGCATCCTGGCTGGCGGGGATTAGCTCGGTACCGGGGATGCGGTAAAACTCAACTTAGAGATAGACACATTCTAGCTTGAACATAGTGGATGGTTATGATGAGATACCTGATGTTTACATACTGTTGTTACAGTCCGTGGTTGTTCACGGTAGATGTACTGGATCTGGTGGATGAGTACACCTCTGCAGAGTACAACTTTTTCGAAGAAGCCGTGTCCTCAGATATGGACAGTTGAATGACCATGTAGCTAGCATTGTGTCAATGTTTTCAAAAGAGGAAGTTTTTGAAAAGGAATTTTTGACAGGAAGTGTTGAACTTGTGAAGTTCGGAAAGGAAGGAAAACGTATACCGTGGAGGTATTGTCGATGATGAAAAGCCAGATGCCGTTATACAAATCAAATGTTTTGCAAAGAAAACCTTTTCTACTCTAAGCAAGAATTCTGGAAACTGATTCCAAGAAGTTTTGCAAAGAGAAAATATTCTTTAACAAAGCTTTACAAAACCTCTTGTACATGTGATATCTACAAGAGAAATAAAACTATATTATATTTTTCTGAAGTATCTTCTTCAACGAAGATACAGATTAACCTGACTGCAATTGTGGTGTCATCACATATGAACACCATTGATAGTGAACTCTATTTATAGCCTACCTATTCCACCATATAAGCATATTTGCATGTTGGGTAAGTGACATGATGGATGTCTTGCTGAGTACATTCAAATGTACTCATTATGGTTTCGCCGCTGGTATCTACTTGCCAGACTTTGAGAAGGAGCCTCCGAAGGAGATCTATGAAGAGAAGTACGGAGTTGACGGCTTTGCGAACTAGGATCGTCTCCGGGTCAGCAGCCTGTAGGTTAAGGCGTGACTTGGGCTCATCTACGTTGTGTTTTAATTGTCTTCCGCTGTGTTTGATAAGTTGTGTTCAACTTGATCATGTGATCTTTTATGTAATAACTTTATGTATTCGTGTAATGGATGATGTATTTCTGTATGCCAACTGTGTATGTTGTTCACGATTGGTCTTTGTGGGATCGTGAATGTATGCATACGGAGGGTTTCAGACTGCCGGTCTGGGGTCCTTACAAAAGCCATAATAGGAGCAGTGACCAGACAATTGTTCAATGTTGTGAAGGCCTCAATTTGAGCATCTGACCACTGGAATGAATCTTTTTTTAGACAGTCATGAAGTGGCCTAGAATTGATCCCATACTTCTTGACAAATCTTCTGTAATAACCAGCCATACCAAGAAAACTCCTCAACTGAGTGATAGTCTTAGGTGCTGGCCATTCTTTGATGGCAACTATTTTATGGGGGTCTGTCGATATACCCTATCCTTAGATAACATGCCCTAAATACTCCACTTGTGGGACAGGAAAACTGCATTTGCTAATCTTAGCATATAGTTTTTCTGACCTTAGAATGTTCAGGACAAAGTTGAGATGTTTGAGATGAGCTTGTTTGGTCTTGCTATATATAAGAATATCATCAAAGAATACCAAAAGGTATTTCCGGAGCAAAAACATGATTCATTAAAGATTGGAAGGTAGCAGGTGTATTAGTGAGTCCAAATGGCATCACTAAGTATTCATAATGACAAAAATATGTCCTAAAAGCTGTTTTATCTTATCTTCTCATTCTTATCTGATGATAACCTGATCTCAAATCAAGTTTGGAAAACAGTTGTGCACCATGTAGCTCATCTAATAGATCCTCAATGATAGGAATATTGAATTGATTTTCTGCACTTAACCCGAAAGCAAGTTTTCAAACCAGACCTCCTCTGTGAAGTGATGGAAGTAGTGAAGGTTTAGGCTTCGGATCTGTGAAGTTCAGGAAAGGGAAAGAAGACGTTCATGATAGATTGGTGAATGAGCAAGGAAAGCCTAAACTATCCAAGCAAGATAGCGCTGTCAAGCAAGCCTGTTTTGACCAAGCAAGCAAGCTGGAGCACCTTTCACTCTCGGACATAAAGTCTTTTATCCAATTCAATCACAGTATGGGTATAAGGAGCTAAAAGATTTATCCGTTGGAGCTCTTTCTTTTGGTTCATACCAGAAGACCGTTAAATAGCCGTAAGCGGTGGTGGTGATGAAGTCAGTTAAGAAGATATATCTTCAGAGGACGATGAAACTAAGTAAAGTAGGGTTTGAGCTTCGACCGTGTTAACTCTTCTTTTAGAGGAAGGTAAGTCAGGTTAGAATAGAACTAGCCGAAGCTTTCGGGAAGGATAGGCCTCCATTAGCATTCTATCGAGACATTGTTTAGCAATCTCGCAGTCATTGAGACAAATACTTAGCACGAGAGAAGGATCACAGGAGCTATTTTTTTTAGTCAGTCTGGCTGAAAGCAGGCTAAGTCCAGGCGATGAAATTCTGTTGGGACATGCCTAAAGTGGATTTTGCCAGAAGAAGCTGCGGGATAGCGAAAAATAGGCAGTTAGAGAACCCCATTGTTCGAGAATAACTTGGCGTCGAAGGAACGAAAGTATGCTCGACTGAAAGGAGAAGGAATTAAGGCTTGCCCCAGATCTATCGTCAGTCGTTCTCACTCCTTCGTCCATCATACTCCCTGCACTCCCCAAACTCTATGGGTTTGCGTTAGCTATAAGAGCGAATTGGCTGTTTCGAGCGTGTAGCAATGCGAGATAGAAGATTGAGCTTGCATGCAATAGCTATAGGTTAGTGAAAGTAGGCACGAGTGGATGGCACTAGTATTCTTATCACGTCAGGTAGCTTGCTATCCGAAAAACTACGATATACGCCGCTTCGATACAACTACGCCTATCGGCTTACGGCCAAGACCACTTTCAGATAGAGAGTCATGGGCTTCTATCAAGTACTGGAGGCAAGATCATCAACTAGTACATAGCCATAGCATAGCCCAAGGTTTACGCATCCTATTTTCGCCTGCCATCGTATTTGATGGTCGGCGTGGGCAATAGGCTTCGCTTCGTAGACTGTTTTCCCAGCCGTTGCAAAGACTTCGCGAGAACGGTTAGGGGAGCGGATTCGCCAAGCTAGGGAAAACAAAGCCGTCCGGCCCTACCAGATTAAGAATGTGAAGGCCTTTCCTTCGAAAGAAAAAAAGAGCTATGCTATTGACAGACCCTTTCGTACTTACTTCGAATCAATAGGACTATCATTTTTCATGAGGCGGGCCAAATAGAGAATGAAATGCAAAAGAACTGAGGCTGGGGGGTGTCGTCCATCAGGGCCCCCCGCCTTACAAATGGGTCGTCCCCCATAATGAATCGAATGGTCCTTCGACCCTTGTTTGATTACGACGGCCAGCATAGATGACATCTCATGACACCCGCCCACTATTACTACAAAAAGCCCTGCCCTGGCACCTTCTCTAGACGGAGAGTAAGCGACTTCTATTATCACCGGAGCGTCGAGTCAAATTTATCGTGTCATGTGCAACGTCCATAAATGGTGGTTCATTAATGTCCATAGATTTAGACTCCTTCCCCCTTCCCTTATACGCAAAAGATCGAGAGGGGCCCGAACCAAACCGAGAACGTAAACAGAATTCGACTCACTCTCGTATGGCTCGCCCTCGAGCCCTGGGCGAGTCCGCTGGGTCTTTCCCTCTTGTTCAGTGTCCGCCACGATAAAAACGCACGGAAGAACTATGGTATGCCCAGCGCGTGGAGGAACCGTTGAGAGTGTCCCTTGTCTCGGTAGGGAACAGTACCTATTGTCTTGAAAAAGAAAAAGTAAGTGCTACGGTCCCCTATTGTTTGATCCAATATTGACCGGTGCGGATCACGTTCTACTACCTCCGGTCCGTGGTTCGACCTCCCATAGTGGTCCTTGCTTTTCTTTTTGAAAGCTCCGCGGGGCTAATTTTGTGTACTTGCTCAGCGTGCCCCCCTTTCGTCGAGTGCCCCGCCCGGTTCACAGGGATGTTGGCCTACCAAGCAAGCACTTGCCCGCAGCTCCTGCCGCCTGCCAAGTGGGCTCCCCGCTCGTTATCCTGACTGTTCTCTCTGCTGGGCCCTTTCCTATTGTTGTAACCATAAGCTATGGCAATTCCAACTCGCACCCCACTCTGGCCCGCCCAGCGAAGCCTGAGTGAGCTCAGTGGTCAGCCCCTGACGTTAGGGGTCTTTCGCTTTTGCCAGATCTATAGAGATATTACGAGTCCTCCGTCCCATATTCCCTCGCCGCGGCCATTTGGTTCACCGGTACTACCAAAAAGTCTCATGCTTACGTTACTGTGACTGATATATAAGTATGATCTCGGACTACGAAGACCCAGTCGTGCTTCTGGTTTCCATTCTCATCATCATATTGAAGGAAACTCCTCGTGCTCTGCCATAAGAACTTGGAGTCCATATCATGGTGAAGGTAAGGTAACGCTGTGATTCTTGCTCAAAAAACTGACCGAACACGTTCAAGTTATTGGCTCGTCCGACCCGGCAGCATTCATGAGTCGCTCGTTCAACTGTCCCTCGGAGACACGGTCGAGAAGTGACATGCATGGTCGCCCCCCCGTCCTTTCTTTCTCTTGGTCCCACCAGGGCGGGCCCCTCTGAGGTAATAAAGAAATGGATAAAAAAAGGGACTTCTGCTACGGGCTATGCCACCCATTACTTATGAGGTAAGTCGCATATGTCCCATCGCAAGCACCTACAATGTCATGATCACATTGGTTTACCCTTTTTTGGTAGTTCAACGGATGGTCGCCCCTCCAACAAGAAAAGGTAGAAATATGGAAACTTCTCTGCCATTTAGATCGGAGAATTTATAGAGGAAATCGGATTTTAAATTTCCAGAAACCACACGATTATATATCCAAAGGGAATGTTGGGAATATACCCTAGAGGCAATCATGTATGATGTAATTCCCAATGTATTCATAAAGTTATTAAGTTGTCCTTGTTTTGAACATCTGATATATGTCATTGAATATGTGATCGATTGTGGAACTATGTATTCAGGTTGTTCATACTAAATTGTCCTTGGTCATTAAAGGTTGTGCTGGACACACACCCTAGACTAATGTGAGTGTTGGCCGATGACACGGTTCCACTTGTCATGGGCATGGTGATGCCATTCCAATGTTCATAGACTTGGCTAAACAGTTTAGCAAGTCGGACTGACCCATATTGAGATGCAACGAGTAAGTCGTCATTTGCATGTCTCAATCAATGTAATTCTTAGACCTGAGGTTGTCGAACAATCCGATTTGTGGATCACCGACTTAGGTTCTGTCAAACGCTGTTTTGTGACAAGGCGGTTATAAAGGCAGAGTTCGGGTCGAATGAGAAGAAAACTGCATGATGTGGATAATCAAGATGGGATTTTGCCCCTCCGAATGGAGAGATATTCTCTAGGCCCTCTCGAGTGATATGATTCAGTAAGCATGACCATGCGCGACTCAGTTAAGTGTTAACTGTGGTTGTTGACTAAGAGTTAGTCAGATGAATCACATATCACGGATCGAGAAGAGAGTCGAACTATTTAAGGGATGACGATAAATCGCCTATAGTTCGACAAGGTATATCGTGAGGCAAAAGGGATTAAGATGAATATCACATTGAAAGGTATGTCGTCATGACTCAATGGGACTTGGGAGTCGGCACGTTCTGCTAGGAGCCGCTACCGATTGATCGATTGAGAGTCGGACTCCAATCGTGTCCAAGTCGCCATGAGCCTGCAGGGTCGCACACTTAAGAGCGAGAGCAAATGTATTGGTTGGGTTGGACCCGAACCGGAAATGGACTGATTTTGTGAGTCGGACTCACAGAGGGAATGGGCCACAAGTGTTGTGAAGCCCACTACCATTCGCTATATAAAGAGGGGCGCAGGTTGCCCAGCGGGCGGTAGAGTCCACTCCCATGCGTTGGGAACCCTAGCCCCACTTAGTCCAGCCGTCGCACCGGACCTAGCAGTCCGCCGTCGGAGCTTCTCCTCGTACGTGTGGATACCGGCAGAGGTGTTGTACATTCAGCACTTCGACGTTCGTCGGATTGGATCAGCTGGATCGGATCGTGGGACTCCACTGCACCGACGTGCTTCATCGATAATCCGCAACCGCGCGTTCCAACAGTGGTATCAGAGCAGTAGTTTCTGGTTTTAGGCCCGAGATCCGCACATATGTGATATGCAGTTAGCGTTAGATGTGATCTAATTGCTGTTTTGGTGGTCGTTCTATGAGATAGATCGGTTTTGTACAAGGTTGATTGGATCAATCGTACTCGGGGTTAATGGATGATCTGGTTTCCGTGATCATACTGGTAAGTTCGTGGAACAACTTACCCCTACCGGTCGGTTTCCGCCATCGGGGTATACAGTGACACATAAATCCAATTGCGGTGATCGAAGATCAAAGAGTTTGATCGAATCCGAATACGGATCAGATTTGGGTAAAATCGTTTTATCCGATGAAGAAATCCATGTTCGGGACCGCCGGCTTCGCCCTGTCGTAGCGCTTTAGATGTCGTTGCGAGCTTCTCAACGCCGATAGATATCGCGTCTATGCATAACTTGTTTTTGCAGGAAGTTGTGAATGGTATGGCTTATGTGCATGTGATGTGTGTAATCCATACATGATCTACGATCATGTTTTGTCAGTCGGCTAGAGCCTAGGTGCTGTCATTTTTATTGTATAACGGCCTGCGTGTCGGATTCTCTATGTAATTTTTCATTTACTAGCTAGTGTAGCTTGTTGGAGAACCCGGGTGACATGCAAGTCGATGTGCAAGTCGGCTACATGGAGTAAGATGACACGTGACAAAAGTTGGCACGAGTCGACTTACAAGCTTCGTGGAGATGAAGATCACCATGAAGAGAGCCATACCATTTCACATTATAATTGCTTTATTTGTGTTATTGTTATGTCTCTATTTACCTCTATTTAGATAGTTGGTAGATTTTAAACCCTCAAAGAAGGCCTAGTCGGTCGCCCCGCCAGTGCTGCACCATCACAAGTCGGACATTCTTGGTAGTGGGCTCATAAAATTGAGGTGCTACCAATTCTTTCCGATTAGGTGGGTTTGAGTCGGACTCTTACTGCGGAAGCACTTGGTAATCTAGACGAGGCCATCACAACGGTTGTGGGGCTCGGGGCGAGGTAGGTTGGGAGCCAGGGCATTTGATGCCACCCAACTAACAGGAGTCGTAGTGGATACGATTGGCAAGGTGTTGCCTACCTAGATCACTTGACGGCTAGCGGTGATGCTAAACCTCACTAGTCGGCTTGCTTATTTAGGACCTTGAATCACTTAGCAACCATTGGAGGGGTGTTGGTTCTAGTTGGAGCATAAGTATTAAAACGTTTAATATGCCTGCTCTTTTATGAATACATGTCTTAAGTGTTTTGCATATTTTCTGTTGTAGATCAATGGCACCTAGCAACCTTCCTCAGTTGTCCACTTTTGCGTTGAGGTCAATCCTAGAGAAAGATAAGATTAATGGAACTAATTTCACCAATTGGTACCGTAATAGGAGGATAGTCCTCAAGCATGAAAAGAAAGAACATGTTCTAGAAACTCCACTTCCAGAAGAGCCAGATGACGATGCGACTGTTGCAGTCATGAATGCCTACCGTAAGACTAGAGATGAGTCTACGGAAATTAGTTGTCTTATGCTTGCACACATGGAACCGGACTTGCAGCAGCAGTTCGAGAATGTTGAGGCCTACGATATGATCGAAAGCCTCAAAAGTATGTTTCAGGCTCAGGCAAATACCAAGAGGTATCAAGTCTCTCAAGCTTTGCTGGGATGTAAGCTTAAAGACGGTGATCCACTGAGTCCGCATGTAATCAAGATGACTGGTTACGTGTAGTCTCCGGATCGGCTGGGCTTCCCAATTAACGAAGAGTTCGCTACTGATATAATTCTGAACTCTCTTCCTAGTGCGTATGGTCCGTTCATCTCGAACTACCATAAGAATAGTATGGATAAGAAGATCACTGAATTACATGGGATGCTCAAAACGGCAGAGGCTGATCTCAAGAAAGGCGCCAGTCAAGTGTTGATGGTGCAGAATAAGGCTAAGTTCAAGAAGAGTTCTTGGACTAAGAAGAAGAAGGATAAGTCAGGAGGCAACGCCCATGGCCCTGTCCAGAGCGCTTCCTCAAAGACTAAGCCTTCTCCTACAGCCGGAGCCAATTGCTTCTATTGCAAGAAGGATGACCACTGGAAGAGGAACTGCACCAAGTATTTGGCTGACAGAGCCAAGAGTGGAGGTGTGACTTCCAACTCAGGTACGCTTGTGTGCAATGTTATAGACATTTATCTGGCTGATGCACCTAATAGTTCTTGGGTATATGATACCAGATCAGTTATTCACATATGCAACTCGTTGCAGGGACTGGTAAGAACTAGGAGCGTGGCAAGAGGAGAGGTTGATATTCGGGTGGGCAACAAGGTGAGAGTCGCTGCGTTGGAAGTCGGCACGATGCAACTTCATTTACCTTCAGGATTTTTAATGGAACTGAATAATTGTTATTATGTTCTAGTGGTTAGTCGAAACATTATTGCCGCCTCATGTTTGATGAGACAAGGTTATGAGTCGAATATTAAGAATAATGGTTGTTCTTTATATTTGAAAGATATGTTTCATGGCTTTGCACCCGTTCAGAATGGGTTATTTATTTTGAATCTTGATAGTGAATTGGTCTATAACATAAATGTTAAAAGGTTGAAACCAAATGATCTGAATATGACTTAATTTTGGGATTGTCGGCTTGGTCATATAAGTTGGAAGCACATGAAGAAGCTCCATTATGATGGAATTCTAACTTCGTTCGACTTAGAGTCGTTCGAGACATGCGAATCATGCCTACTAGGCAAGATGACCAAGACACCTTTTGCAAGGAGTTGTGAAAGGGCGTCCGACTTGTTGGAACTAATACATAGTGATGTATGTGGACCAATGAGCACGCCAGCTAGAGGTGGTTATGAGTACTTCATTACCTTCACTGATGATTTGAGTAGGTATGGATATATCTATTTAATGAAACACAAGTCGGAAGCTTTTGAAAAGTTCAAGGAATTCCAGAGTAAGGTACAAAATCAACTCGGCAAGAAAATAAAGTTTCTACGGTCGGAACGTGGAGGCGAGTACATGAGCCATGAGTTCGATGACCATCTAAAGAGTTGTGGAATAGTTCCTCAACTCACTCCGCCGGGTACACCGCAGAGAAACGGTGTATCGAAACGGAGAAATCGGACCTTGTTGGACATGGTACGATCAATGATGAGTCAGATAGATCTACCTTTATCATTTTGGGGTTATTGTCTAGAACCTGCAGCTTTCACACTAAACAGAATACCATCAAAGTCAGTAGAGAAGACACCACATGAGATGTGGACTGGTAAAAAGCCAAGTTTGTCTTTTCTTAAGATTTGGGGTTGTGAAGCATTTGTCAAGCGACTTCAGTCGGACAAGCTCACGCCCAAGTCGGATAAGTGTATTTTCGTGGGGTATCCGAGGGAAACCTTGGGGATCTACTTGTACAACCGGGAAGAGGGCAAAGTGTTTGTCGCTCGGAATGGTGTCTTTCTTGAGAAAGAGTTTCTCAGTCGGGAAGTCAGTGGGAGCACGGTGCAACTCGAAGAAATTCGAGAGGAACCAACTAGTGGCGAGTCGGCAATGGCCTTGGAGGCTGAGCCGGTCGTGGTACCTACACCGGTTACAACACCTGAACCTCGAAGATCTGCCAGATTACAGAGTGCTCGAGATGTTTTACTGTTGGAAAGTAATGAGCCGGCAACTTATTCAGAAGCGATGGTGGGATCTGATTCCGATTCATGGCTTGGAGCCATGAGATCCGAGTTAAAGTCCATGGATGAAAACCAAGTTTGGAATTTGGTTGATCTGCCTGACGGTGCAGGACCCGTCGAGTGCAAATGGGTCTTTAAGAAGAAAATTGATATGGATGGAAATATTTCCATCTATAAAGCACGACTTGTCGCGAAGGGGTTCCGACAAGTTCAAGGAGTTGACTACGACGAGACCTTCTCGCCCGTAGCGATGCTTGAATCAATTTGGATCATGTTAGCCATAGCATCCTATTTCGACTATGAGATATGGCAGATGGATGTCAAGACGGCTTTCCTTAATGGAAATTTAACTGAGGACGTGTATATGATATAGCCCGAAGGTTTTGTCGATCCGGCTAATGCTGACAAGGTATGCAAACTTCAGAAATCCATTTATGGGTTGAAGCAAGCATCTCGGAGTTGGAACATTCGCTTTGATGAGGTAGTCAAATCGTTTGGCTTCATCAAGAGCGATCATGATTCTTGTTTATACAAGAAGTTTAGTGGGAGCAAAGTAAACTTTCTAATCTTATATGTGGATGACATATTACTGATTGGAAATGATGTCATGATGTTGCAAGAAACCAAAGAGTCATTGGAAAGGAGTTTCTCAATGAAGGATTTGGGTGAGGCAACTTACATATTAGGAATCAGAATCTATAGAGATAGATCCAGGTGGCTCATTGGATTGAGTCAGAGTACATATCTGGACAAGGTTTTAAAGAAATTCAAAATGGAAGAGTCCAAGAAGGGATTCTTACCAATGTCCCATGGCATAAAACTTAGCAAGACTCAGTGTCCTTCGACGACTGATGGCGAAGTCGGATGAGTGTGATCCCGTATGCTTCGGCAATCGGATCCATCATGTATGCCATGATTTGTACTAGGCCAGATGTTTCCTATGCTCTAAGTGTTACGAGCAGTTACCAGGCTGACCCTGGCGAAGCCCACTGGGCAGAGGTTAAAAACATCCTTAAGTACTTGAGAAATACTAAGGAAATGTTCCTAGTTTATGGAGGTGATGAGGAATTCAGTGTAAAGGGTTACATGGATGCGAGTTATCTCACCGACTCAGATTATTCTCGTTCGCAATCGGGATACGTGTTCGTAATGATCTGAGGAGCTGTGAGCTGGAAGAGTTCCAAGCAAGATACGGTGTCTGCATCTACAACAGAGGCTGAGTATATTGCTGCCTCAGAGGTGGCAAAGGTAGCTGTTTGGATCAGGAACCTCCTGATAGATCTTGGTGTGGTTCAGGGCGCGTCCAATCCATTGGACGTATATTGTGACAACAATGGTGCTATCGCACAAGCCAAGGAACCTAGACAACACCAGAAGAACAAACATATACTCATGCGGTACCACCTCATTCGCCAGTGTGTCGAACAAGGTGATATCAAGTTATGCAAAGTACACACGGATGCAAACATTGCAGATCCGTTGACAAAGGCGCTACCACAGCCTAAGAATGAGGCGCACACGAGAGGCATGGGCATTCGATGCCTAGGCATATGATGCCAAGATGATTGACTCTAGTGCAAGTGGGAGACTTTTGGGAATATGCCCTAGAGGCAATCATGTATGATGTAATTCCCATTGTATTCATAAAGTTATTGAGTTGTCCTTGTTTTGAACATCTGATATATGTCATTGAATATGTGATTCGATTGTGGAACTATATATTCATGTTGTTCATACTAGATTGTCCTTGGTCATTTAGGTTGTGCTGGACACACACCCTAGACTAATGTGAGTGTTGGCTGATGACACGGTTCCACTTGTCATGGGCATGGTGATGCCATTCCAACGTTCACGGACTTGGCTAAAGAGTTTAGCAAGTAGGACTGACCCACATTGAGATGCAACGAGCAAGTCGTCATTTGCATGTCTCAATCAATGTAATCCTTAGACCTGAGGTTGTCGCACAATCCGAGTTGTGCATCACCGACTTAGGTTCTGTCAAACGATGTTCTGTGACAAGGAAGCTATAAAGGAAGAGTTCGGGTCGAATGAGAAGCAAGCTGCGTGATGTGGATAATCAAGATGGGATTTTGCCCCTACGAATGGAGAGATGTTTTCTGGACCCTCTCGAGTGATATGATTCAGGAAGCATGGCCATGCGTGACTCAGTTAAGTGTTAACTGTGTCGGTTGACTAAGAGTTAGTCAGATGAATCACATATCACGGATCGAGAAGAGAGTTGAACTATTAAAGGGATGACGATAAATCGCCTATAGTTCGACAAGGTATATCGTGATGCAAAAAGGACTAAGATGTATATCACATGTAAAGGTATGTCGTCATGACTCAATGAGACTTGGGAGTCGGCACGTTCTGCTAGGAGCCGCTACCGATTAATCGATTGAGAATCGGACTCTAATCATGTCCAAGTCGCCATGAGCTTGCAGGGTCACACACTTAAGAGCGGGAGCAAGTATTGGTTGGGTAGGACCCGAACCGGAAATGGACTGATTTTGTGAGTCGGACTCACAGAGGGAATGGGTCACAAGTGTTGTGCAGCCCACTACCATACGCTATATAAAGAGGGGCGCAGGTTGCCCAGCGGGCACGTTAGTACACTCTCCCATGCGTTGGGAACCCTAGCCCCACTCAGTCCAGCCGCCGCACCGGACCTAGCAGTCCGCCGGCCGAGCTCCTCCTCGTACGTGTGGATACAGGCAGAGGTGCTGTACATTCAGCACTTCGACGTTCGAGGGATCGGATCGGCTGGATCGGATCGTGGGACTGCACTGCCCCGACGCGCTTCATCGATAATCCGCAACCGCGCGTCTAGTGGTAATCATCGTGGCCTTCTACCTCGGCTAGATCTTGGAAATACCGCGTAGGAAAAAGTTTTCGTTTATCTCTACGCGTTCCAACATATCCGAGGGAAACCTTGGGGTACTACTTCTACACCGGGAAGAGGGCAAAGTGTTTGTCGCTCGGAATTGTGTCTTCCTTGAGAAAGAGTTTCTCTGTCGGGGAGTTAGTGGGAGCACAGTGCATATCGAAGAAATTCGAGAGGAACCAGCTAGGGGCGAGTCGGCAATGGCCTTGGAGGCTGAGCCAGTCGTGTTACCTACACCGGTAATAGCACCTGAACCACGAAGATCTGCCAGATTACAAAATGCTCGTGATGTTTTACTGTTAGACAGTAATGAGCCGGCAACTTATTCGGAAGCGATGGTGGGATCTGATTCCGAGTCATGGCTTGGAGCCATGAGATCCGAGTTAAAGTCCATGGATGAAAACCAAGTTTCGAATTTAGTTGATCTTCCTGACGGTGCAAGACCAGTCGAGTGCAAATGGGTCTTTAAGAAGAAAACTGATATGAATGAAAATATTTCCATCTATAAAGCACGACTTGTTGCGAAGGGGTTCCGACAGGTTCAAAGAGTTGACTACGACGAGACCTTCTCGCCCGTAGTGATGCTTAAGTCAGTTCGGATCATGTTAGCCATAGCAGCCTATTTCGACTATGTGATATGGCAAATGGATGTCAAGACGGCTTTCCTTAATGGAAATTTAACTGAGGACGTGTATATGATACAACCCGAAGGTTTTGTCGATCCAGCAAATGTTGACAAGGTATGCAAATTTCAGAAATCCATTTATGGGTTGAAGCAAGCATCTCAGAGTTGGAACATTCGCTTTGATCAGGTAGTCAAATCGTTTGGCTTCATCAAGAGTGATCATGATTCTTGTTTATACAAGGAGTTTAGAGGGAGCAAAGTAAATTTTCTAATCTTATATGTGGACGACATATTACTGATCGGAAATGATGTCATGATGTTGCAAAAAACCAAAGAGTCATTGGAAAGGAGTTTCTCAATGAAGGATTTGGGTGAGGCGACTTACATATTAGGAATCAGGATCTATAGAGATATATCAAGGCGGCTCATTGGATTGAGTCAGAGTACATATCTGGACAAAGTTTTGAAGAAATTCAAAATGGAAGAGTCTAAGAAGGGATTCTTCCCGATGTCCCATGGCATAAAACTTAGCAAGACTCAGTGTCCTTCGATGACTGATGAGCAAAGTCAGATGAGTGTGATCCCGTATGCTTCGGCAATCGGATCCATCATGTATGCCATGATTTGTACTAGGCCAGATGTTTCCTATGCTCTAAGTGTTACGAGAAGATACCAGGCTGACCCTGGTGAAGCCCACTGGGCAGCGGTTAAAAACATCCTTAAGTACTTGAGAAGAACTAAGGAAATGTTCCTAGTTTATGGAGGTGATGAGGAATTCAGTGTAAAGGGTTACACGGATGCGAGTTATCTCACCGACTCGGATGATTCTCGTTCGCAATCTGGATACGTGTTCGTTATGAACGGAGGAGCTGTCAGCTGGAAGAGTTCCAAGCAAGATACTGTGTCTGCATCTACAACAGAGGCTGAGTATATTGCTGCCTCAGAGGCGGCAAAGGAAGATGTTTGGATCAGGAACCTCCTGATAGATCTTCGTGTGGTTCAGGGCGCGTCCAATCCATTGGACGTATATTGTGACAACAATGGTGCTATAGCACAAGCCAAGGAACCTAGACAACACCAGAAGAACAAACATATACTCATACGTTACCACCTCATTCACCAGTTTCTCGAACAAGCTGATATCAAGTTATGCAAAGTACACACGGATGCAAACATTGCAAATCCGTTGACAATGGCACTACCACAGCCTAAGCATGAGGCGCACATGAGAGGTATGGGAATTTGATGCCTAGGCATATGATGTCAGGATGATTGACTCTAGTGCAAGTGGGAGACTGTTGGGAATATACCCTAGAGGCAATCATGTATGATGTAATTCCCAATGTATTCATAAAGTTATTATGTTGTCCTTGTTTTGAACATCTGATATATCTCATTGAATATGTGATTCGATTGTGGAACTATATATTCAGGTTGTTCATACTAAATTTTCCTTGGTCATTAAAGATTTTGCTGGACACACACCCTAGACTAATGTGAGTATTGGCTGATGACATGGTTCCACTTGTCATGGGCATGGTGATGCCATTCCAGCAGGTCGGACTGACCCATATTGAGATGCAACGAGTAGTCGTCACTTGCATGTCTCAATCAATGTAATCCTTAGACCTCAGGTTGTCGCAAAATCCGAGTTGTGGATCACCAACTTAGTTTCTGTAAAACGTTGTTCTGTGACAAGGCAGTTATAAAGACAGAGTTCGGGTCGAATGAGAAGCAAGCTGCATGATGTGGATAATCAAGATGGGATTTTCCCCCTCCGAATGGAGAGATATTCTCTGGGCCCTCTCGAGTGATATGATTTAGGAAGCATGGCCATGCACGACTCAGTTAAGTGTTAACTGTGTCTGTTGGCTAAGAGTTAGTCAGATGAATCACATATCATGGATCGAGAAGAGAGTCGAACTATTTAAGGGATGACGATAAATCACCTATAGTTCGACAAGGTATATCGTGAGGCAAAAGGGACTAAGATGAATATCACATTGAAAGGTATGTCGTCATGACTCAATGGGACTTGGGAGTCGGCACATTCTGCTAGGAGCCGCTACCGATTGATCGATTGAGAGTTGGACTCCAATCGTGTCCAAGTCGCCATGAGCCTGCAGGGTCGCACACTTAAGAGCGGGAGCAAATGTATTGGTTGGGTTGGACCCGAACCGGAAATGGACTGATTTTGTGAGTCGGACTCACAGAGGGAATGGGCCACAAGTGTTGTGAAACCCACTACCATTCGCTATATAAAGAGGGGCGCAGGTTGTCCAGCGGGCGGTAGAGTCCACTCCCATGCGTTGGGAACCCTAGCCCCACTCAGTCCAGCCGTCGCACCGGACCTAGCAGTCCGCCGTCGGAGCTCCTCCTCGTACGTGTGGATACCGGCAGAGGTGTTGTACGTTCAGCACTTCGACGTTCGTGGGATTGGGTCGGCTGGATCGGATCGTGGGACTCCACTGCACCAACGTGCTTCATCGATAATCCGCAACCGCGCGTCCAGTGGTAATCATCGTGGCCTTCTACCTCGGCTAGATGTTGGAAATACCGTGTAGAAAAACGTTTTGTTTATCTCTACGCGTTCCAACAGGGAATAGGCCACGCCTAAAATCATCCTAAGCGCAGCTAATGTGGCTACTAAGCTATTTCTTTGGAAAGCTCCTACTAAGATTAGAAATTCCCCAATAAAGCTGCTAGTGCCGGGTAAACTCAGATTGGCTAAAGTGAAAAAGAAGAAAATGGTAGAGAAATTTGGCATGGTGCTCACTAAACCTCCATAATATCTAACAAGTCGAGTCTTATGTCGGTCATATAGAACACCAACACATAGGGCTGAAGAAACTAGTCCATGACTTAACATAAGTAAAATGCTACCTCCAATTCCCTATATGTTCAATAGAGCCTAATATTCCCCCAGAGTACACCACTTACCCCCCGAACCGTACAATATAGTGACCACCTATCATACGGCTTTCTAACTCCACTTCTTTTCTGGTCGTTCCGCTCTGTCGGATCGATGGTAGTCTCAGAGATCTGGTAACCTCCGGCATTTTTGACATCACGCTTCCTGCTTCCATTTTGAGTTGCACATCTTTCTCCCCGGGGCATACTATAGTATAACATCGTAGACCCCCACCCCAACTCTATCTTCCTTATCAGTGAACCGGAACATAGTGCATAGGTACTCTTCGATGCTGCGAGGACGAGACGAGGTGACATACTACAATCACGCACTGAAGTTCTGCCCTTCGTCTCGGCATATGGAACCTCCCATCTGCTCCCTCGGGATAGGTAGCCCCATCCCCCACCCCCCCTTTCCCGAGAGGTGGCCGGGCTGTGTTTCCCCTGCGGCCACCCGGTGGCGGCAGAAAACGAAAAAGGGTGGGCTCCGCGCGGTTCGCGTTTTATTGTAAAGAGAGAGCTTTTCATTCTCTTATAGAAGCCCGCGGCCCACGCGGGTAAAGCCCAGCGAAACTGCAGGGAGCACTGACCAATGGGGGGATGAGGGTGACTCCGCCCACGGGTTGGACCACACCACAGGCAAAAGTCCTTCCACGGCAAGAGAAGGGTGACCGGAACAAGAAAAGGGAGCTAGTCGTTGGAGGGAAGACAAGGATCATTCCGTGCGACTCCACAGAAGAGTACGCGCGCTGGAAAAGGCAGCCAGCTTAAAAACGCTAGCTAGTTTTGTAGCCTTATTTAGTTTGGTTGCCTACGTTTGCTCTCCGGCGCGCTACGGCAACACCCCCTGCTTGCTTCTTTCTGTTCGACGCGGAGCTCGCAGCCTCCCCACCCTTGCTTAGCGTTCCACTTGTGATCCTGGAGGATTTGTAGAAATGCGCCCGGCCATGAAGAATGGATTTTTTTTATTTTCTTTCATGTGAACGGCCCTATCTTGTAAAGAATGTTTTTTCGTGCTATAGACCACGTTGAGAAAGACCAACCAACAACACAAATAAAGACCGTTCCATTTGGGTACCTCGAAAGGGAGGTGCTCTTTATGATGCTACGAATATGGACCGAATACGGGGCAAATACGGTTCTATCAAGGATAAATATTTCCTCGAATGTTTATTAAAAAAGTGGAAACATATGGGAATCAATGTGCATGCTAGGGTTACGGACTTAGGAATAGATGGAGCTGACCTCCGGAATATATCGTTAGGTTAACTAGGGGAATAGATAGGGAACTACTTTTGGGCCAGGCCATAGATTTACATGTTAATGGGCCGTTAAAGGTATTATTTCGCGGATACTTATCGGATAATTACCGGATATTAACCGTGAAATATGGCATATCCTCGGATACGGCCAGATATTAGTAAATTACTATTCGTATTTGTGACCGTATCCGTCAACTATCCGGCCGTATCCGCATTTTCCTTCTGTGAGCCTCTAGTCGGTCGGTCGGAAATAATCCGTATCATTTTCACCGCAACATCGATCAACATCTTTTGTTTTTCAAGATCCATTTACATTCGACATCGTTGCGGTTATTAGGAAAGTAAACCAAAGTCCATACATTTTTTTTGTAAATGGATTCAATTTTAAATTTCATGGCATCTTTCCATTTACCACGGTCAGGGCTTCCTCATAGTTCACAGGTTCACTTTGTCTAGCAATATCACATTCATGATAGGATTACTGTTGGGGGAATGGACAAGGGGGTGCCCCAGAGTGCTCACCGTCGAACCAGATTCGGTAGAATTTGATTTGTAGATGAAGTGCCGGTTTATATCCAGAACCGGCTTGCATAGGAGAATCGGATTAAGCATGAAGACCCGGGCAGGCCCAGCGGAGCCCAACGGAATTATGGCCCAGACGGAAGGTTCTAGCTAGGCACGACTCATCGGTCCAGAACAGGCCGGTGTAACCCGGATTACGAGAGGAACCGGCACATGCCATGCCTGTCGAGTCTAGATATGACTACGAGGACGGGCGTGACCCGGATTCTCCTGTAAACCCCGGGAACTTGTCTGTTATATAAAGCATGTTCCTGGGACGTAGAAAGCTGGAGTAGGTTTTAACCTCAATAGAGGGTCTGAACCTGGGTAAAATCGCATCTCTTGCTTCCACCATAACCGTTTCGATACTTCGCTTAGAACAAATGGCCTCACAAGCTAGTTCTCACATAAGGACACTTGCCGTGACAACACCGCGACAGTTGGCACCCATCGTGGGGCTAGCTCGCGGAAGCGTCGTTTTTCTGGATAGAGACCTACCAGCAATCAAGAAACTCGTGATTGGCCGGCTCAAGAGGAGCCGGCGCGGAAACTATTACAACCAGATACTTGAGACCACAGTTCGCTTTCGTCGAATCCGTTTTTCGAGTCCCCTTCAGGGGAATCCAGTTTTCATCGGGTTTGTTGGAGGAACCGGCCTAGAGCCAGTCAGGAGTCGAATCAGTTCTTGGAGAGAGCTACGATCGTGCATTTGCATGGTGAATCCTCGGTTGGCAACGAAGATCGAGATGAAACATTTCCATCCACCAGCTTTTCGAAGACCGGTTAGGAGGCAACCTAGAAGAAGAACTGAAATTTCGAAGAAGCATTTCAGGACACAGCCTTCTACATTGGCAGACAAAATCATCCCCACGAAACCAAGGTATGATGCTAATGGAAATATTTTTCATGTGCTAGTAAATACAGTTCTAGGAGCACGTGGAAATACAGTCAAGAGGACAACAAGCAATCAGATGACAATAGTGGAACCACAGTACACATCCGTTCACAGCCAAGACCTGAACTGAGGGAAACATGGACTCGCTGAATGAACTCCTTGTGACCCCAATTACGGCTGAGAACCTGTAACATCGTAAGTAATAAATAGGGAGGCTTCAGCAAAACTAACACACGCTCTTCAGGAGATCCAAACGGAGGCAACTTGTATAAACGAGGCATGGGACAAATGTAATGCAGGAGATCACTTGTATGAATGCAGAGGGAGTTCATCTGGGATTCAGAGAGAAGGAATTGGCTTCAGTTTAACACAGGCGCACCAAAACCGGGCTCAATGCCGGCTTTGGGATAGGACTCGAACCAACAAACCTCAGAATCTTTTTGAGTTCCGGACTAGCACGCCGGACCTTTTAAACCGGTTCAACTAGTTCAACCAGTACCTCTGCAGCCTCCATTCCAACCTGTGCATTTGCCAACAGATAATACAACAACACGTCAACCCAGTCTAAAATCTGGTTTATAAACAACCAACACTCGAACAGCCCGAGCTTTTTCATACGCCTGAGGGTCACTTCAACAATCTAATCGATAATATTTGGGGCGGCAACCAACAGTCTGGCCCAAATCCCAGTGGATGCGAATAACCCGCTAGAGGTGGAAGCGATGAAGGCAATCGAGATGTTACAAACTGCATTGGTTCAATCGGTGAATTAAAGTAAACATGAAAATATATTTGACACCATACAACAGTAGGAACTCGTTACCTAGAAGCCACCATGCAAATTCACTTGTTCCCGCCGGTTCCAGCAATGCAAACCGGCGTCAACAACCAGTTCTACCAAGACAGACAGTTTTACATGCTCCTGGAGTTATTAACACATGGCATAGGGTAGTAGGAACCGAAAACAAACACCAGTTCAAAATCAAGTCTCGAGCCCAGTAGCAACCGGGTTTCAAAGAATTGGATTTCAGTGCCTAGGACCTGCAATAAGGAACGAGAGAATACCATCTGATTTCAAAGGACCTCACAAAGTTCAAAACTACCCCACGGATATGGATCCAGCGTATTAGATAGAAAGCTACGAGATGGCTATGAAAGTTTTGGAGGTTAGCGAAGTTGTATGCACGTGGTACATGAGTATGATATTGAACGGACCTGCGAAGTCATGGTTAAAAACTTGCGTGAAAACTCGATCAACACCTGGCAAGAGTTGAAGGATGAGTTCATCAAATTCAAAGAACTTGCAAGCGCCCAACTATGATCACAGAGCTGAAAAACTATGTTCGGAAGGAGGAAGAGTAATCTCAACACTAGTCATGGCGCGTTGTAGAAATCATTCATTCATTGGTCGGCATTACAACTCAATAAGCGGTCATAGTTCTAGAGAGGAATTGCAAATTTGATCCCCTGAGACATAAATTGGGACGCATCAAGAGATACAACAACGATATGATGGAACTGATCGACGCCATGACCAATGTCTCACCCGGACTTCTAGGGGATACTCATCGGGCCGAACTGAATAGTAGATGCTTGGATTACGGGGCTTATCTGCTCCCGCATCCTCTTACGAGTAGGCCAGCACTTATGTGCGACAACCGAACTCTACTATCCACCGTCGATGTAAACTATCCCATAGAAATCAGGACACTTCCATTGACGTACTTCAAACCATACACACATGGTACGTCAACGGCGTTTGAACAAGTGATATCACAACAGATCTCTACGACACAAAAGATTGAAATAAGTTGCCAATGGCTCTCATTAGAGCAGAGATAGCAAATACAATCATTCAGAGGACACATGTCCCAACAATTCATCATTACATCACAGCGGAAGCACTCAAAATGTCTGAGTACAGACAAGAACCAAATAGGCCTAAGAGTCCGGAAACGAACAGACGGAGCCCATCCACGAAGTCTCGGATCCTGCCCGGGTCCGCTATCTACTCGTCAGCAGTCTCGTCATACTCCACGTAGTTGCCACCATGGGGATCCTCGGAAATGTAGTCTGCGGAAACCACAGCCCCAAAGGGGTCAGTACATAAACGTACTGACAAGCAAGACTCACAGTTCACCAAAGTGTAACCCGTCAACACCAAGCACAGATGCTTTGGGTTCAACGGAAGGAAGGGGATATAAAAGATGCTGCAACTGGCTGCTCTAACCAACTACGGAATTACTACCACTTCCGGCTAACAGAAAGGAGATAAGATCGCGTATCGTAACCAACTATAGCTAACTCCAAACAAACCCATCCTGGATCTCGCCCCATATCCAAAGAAGCAATCCGAGGATAACTCACACATTTGAATTAATGATGGTTCAGATTATTGTGTCAATCAGCGTATTACTAGTCAAGTTGTTAATCATTGGGTGTAAGGTTGTTAATCATTAGGTTTAAGTTGTCCTGAGTACTTGTTAGCTAGTACTTTCACCAAGTAGTCCATAACCGCGGAAAACACGGCTTCTCGAGAAGATTTATCCCTGCAGGGGTGCACCAATTTGGCCGTACACGTAAGAATACCCCGCCAGATAGGAAATGCACTTCCACCAAGCGGGGCACTCAACACAACTCGACTCTTCTTCGCATCAAGCCCAAAGAACCTTGGGCGCACGGTTAATCGAGCCCCGAAGAAAAGGGACCCTCATAGCACTCTAAGAACGTGTCCCCCTATATGCCGACTACAAAAGTTCCACCCTGGCCTGGGCTCGCAAAAACATGCATGCGGCAAATGGAAAACACGAACTAAATGAGGCGATTTGGACGAGATGCGAATCGAATCAAATTGAGGGGGGCGCCCATACTCGCTTCCCACATGCGGTTAGTGCGCTCATCATGGATCAGTAGACAAGACCCTTTTCCTAATTAGGGTCGACACTAGCTGGCCTCAAAACCACACAGGGCCTCCTGCCGGTGCCTTATCATCAAATTATTATTAATAATAACATTAGCATGATTGATTGATTAAACATCGAGCCCCCAGAACATAATGAAATAGTAACAGAAAGTAACGGGTAACAGACTCGAGCAAAACAACCCTAAGCATGCTAGTAAGACACGGGCAACAAGCAAAAGGTTATAGGTATGGAGGTGAGGCAATATCAGGGTTAAAGGATACATGTGATAGGTTCGTAACAGAAACAACTATTCATAGGGCTAGCAGAATAGACAACGGATAAGTATCGGTATCCAATGTTGAAAGGAACACGATGGTTCATGTGAGTGAATACTTGCCTGCAAACCCAGTAGCCTGGTACTGAGCTAACTCCTTAGAAAGGGTGTCGTAAGTATCGTCGGTCTCAACGTCGTCGTGTATCCGAGAAGAAGCAAACAAACAATGCAGAAAGATAAACAATCAATAACATGGCATAGTGCACAAACATGGGATGATGCATGACCATTTAATTGATGCATCAAAATAAACTAGTTGACAAGATAGCAACATGATTAAATGGACCCATATGCAATTGGATTGCATATGAAAAGCCCATGAATTATGGTTGAATTAATTGTTCTACAACTAATCATCTTTTGGAAATGAATTAGCATGATGCATGGATGAGGAAAACAACAAAATAACAACAATAGAAACAATTGTAAATAAGGTTTACCAAGTTTAGAAATTCATTTATGAAGTTTTGGAATTTTGGTTTCTTAAAGGTGCCACACAAGCATTTGTTGTTTTCATCAAGTTTAATTGTTCAAAATAGATAACAAAGTTTATATTTGAAAAGAACACACAATTTTAGGTGGATTACATGTTTCACTTGTTGAAAAAGGATTTCAAATAAATTATTTATGAATTAAACAAGTTTAAGCAGGAATTAAATGAATTTAATTCAAACATGAACTTATTTGAATTTTTATTTGTTCAAAACATTAAGTGAGATTCATATTTGAAAAGATTATACTTTTGTGGTTTGAAAACATATTTTATATGTCCCAAAAGAATTTGTTTTGATCAAGTTATAAATTTAGCAATATTAAATGATTTAAACAAGGTTTAAATCATTTAACCAATTTCAATTATTCAAACCATGAAACAAATTTTATATTTGGAAAGAGGGTTTAATTTTGCATGGAAAACTTATTTAATTTGTTGAAATTGGATTTAAAATGAGCAAGTTATGATTTTGGCAATTTTAAATGCATTAAACAAGAAACAGTTGTTTTCAGCAATTTAAATTATTCAAAACAGCAAACAAAATTTATATTTGGAAAGTACATGAAAAATTGATTGGAAAACATGTTTAGTTTGTGGAATTTGGAATTTTTATGCCCAAGTTATGAATTTTGCAAATTAAGTGATTTAAACAAGAATTCAAATGTTTCACCAAATTAAAATATTCAAAACAGTAAACAAATTTTATATTTGGATAGAGCATTTAATTTGGGACAGAAAACATATTAAAAATGTTGAATTTGGAGTTGGGATGAATTACTTATGCATTTTACAAGTTAAGGTGCAAATCTGCCATTTTTATCACCTCTAGGGACTTGGAAAATATTTTGCAGGGGCTAGAAATAATTTTCAAGGACCTATTGGTGATTTCTGACAAGTTCTGTAACCAAACAAAATAAAATAAAAATGTGTGGTTTTATTGCGCAGGGGAGGGATCGAACCCCTGCGCTCTGCTGCGCGCAAAGGGGTGGCTACCACTGCGGTGGGATTGGTTTCGTGACAGAAGGGGGCAGCGGGGAACGATAAGATGCATTTTCGGTTATCTGAATCTTTGTGTTAACTGAACCTCAGATTGGTACTGCACCTCGATGGAGAGATGGCCGCCGGTGGTTCGCTGCCCGCTCGCCGCGGTGGCCGTGTGCAGGAAGGGCGTGGTGCTGCCAAGGGAGAGGGGAGGAGGCGATAGGAGGGAGGAGCGAGTGGGAGACGAGGTGGCTCACCTCGAGGGCTCGAAGAAGGAGGAGGTCGGGGCGGAAAGAGGTGGCCGGCGGCGGAGGAAACGTCGACGGCGTCGTCGACTTGGGCAGTACCTGGCGGTGATGCCTTCAGCGATCTCGGAGCTAGAGGGGTGCCGGTTCCATTCCCCTAACCAGAGGATCCTCGAGGTGACCGTGGTGGTCGGGGCTATGGGGAGGCAGTGCCCTCTGTATCTCTCTCGCAGGTACAGAGGTTCAGAGACCGAGGAGAAATCGAGGGGAAAGACAGGAGCGATGGCGGCGCTAGGGCGAGGGGACTAGGGTTAGCGAGCAGAGGGGAGAGGTGGGTTTTAAGGTGGAGCTCGAGCTCGTACGGCCAGTCATCGAATGGAGGAGGAGGTGATCGGGTGGTGGTGCTGTAGTCGTACACAGGGTGACGTCGGGGGGGAGGAAGACGACAAGCAGAAGGGGTATGGGCCAGAAGGAAAAGGTGGGCTGTGGGCTGGGGGGAGATGAAAAATAAAGGGCTGGGCTAGCATGTCTCCCTCCTTTGCTTTTTCTTTGTTATTTTATTTTTTTATTTTTTGCAGGATTAGAAATAGGAAGAATTTGGTGAGTTTTTGGGTTAATAAAATTTTTAGAAAAATTTGTGTTAGTTGACTAGGTCAACAACAACCAAATGTCAACTTCTGTTTTCCAAATATCTCAAAACCAACTTGCCGTTTGTAATTAGCTCAAATTTGGAATGAATTTGATTATTGATTGAAATATTAAAAACAGGAATTTAAATGGCATGAACCTTTAGTTTGAAATAAATGGAAACAAAAGATTAGAATGTTTTGGTAATTTTTATAATTTTCAAATTGGGTGCTGTTTGAAATTTGATTCCAAGTTAAATGATTTTGGAGATTACGTGATTATTGCAAACAAAATTTAAATGGGGTGAACATGTAGTTTTAATTGGAAGAAAATGATTATTATTGTTGTGTAATTACCATTAATTCCAAAAGGTTGCTTTTTGGAAAGAATGTGATTTGAATTTGGAAGCAATTTGAATTAAGTTTGGATTAACTAGATGTGTTTCTTTTATATAGTTTTCTAACTAATGAGTGCCTAGTATTTTTGCCTTGGAATTTTTAGTGCTAAATGTAAATGTGTATGCTTCTGTTTGTAAGTGGTTGTAATCATGTGTGTCTTGCTAGGAAAAACCCATTCTTGGAGTGTGGTTTGATTCCTCTAGTAATGCCCCTTTTTATTACCACTAGTATGTAGGAGTTGCCCTGCAAATGGATGCCTTGTTTTAATTAAATGGGATATTTTTGTTATAGCAAGTATAGATGTTTTTCACTCCTGTTTTTATGACATGGACCCTCTAGTTGTATTTCAATTACTTGATTGAAATGCATCCATTGATTCTTCATGTTTGAGTAGTACTAGTTTCCTTAGCAGTTTTTGTATTGAATTATTTTTCCTGCCAACTTGTGTTTGGTAGATATTTGTGTATCCTTGCATGAGGACATGTTTTCATTTTCCATTATGATAACATGGTTCCTTGTTTGCATTTTAGTACCTTACTTATTATGCTTGCTTGCATAGCAAACCCTTAGTAGAAGCATGTCTATAGGATTCCTCCTTTTTAGTCATTGTTTCTATTGTTCTCACTATGAGAATTGTGTGTTTTGTGATGAGTCTATTGCCTTGTTGCACTTATGTAGGCTCACTGATTTGTAAAAGTAACTTTTGCAAATCATGTGTTTTATTTATTCTTGATGTGAATTTAGGCTTAGTAGATTAGCTACCTTGTCCTTTTTGTGGTTGGGTTGATAGACCCATTGCCATGATTATTATTGTGTATGTTGTGTATATTTTTAGTAGTCTCACCCTTGTGAAGCTAAGTGTATTTTGGGTTTATTAATATCTTGGTATGAGAGTGGCACACCCACTGAATCCATGATATTGAGGTTGTGAGATATGTTCCTCCAACCTTGAGTTGTCTTATTAAATGGCATATCTGCCAAGTGTGTTTGTCTGATTGTTTGCCTCCATTAATAATTGTGTGATTGGTTTTTATTAGTTTCCTTGCTGTATGTATGGTTATGCATTGTTTCTTGCCTTGATTGGTTCTGAATGTGTGTCCTTTATTCTTTTTACGACGTTAGAAAACGAAGAGGAAGGAAGTGTCGGGAAGCTCTGTTTCATGTTCCAGTCACTCCAAAACCAGGACACAAGGAGTTACCAGGCAAGCCATCCTGATGCTTGCTGATACAATACTTATCATTATCTATTATGCATGTTTTACCTCTGAAGTTTTCCCAAAACTTGATTATCAAAACTATTTCTGATGTGGCTATTACTACTATACTAGTATATAGGTTACTATTATGCCAGTAGTTAAACTTGGTAATACCAAGCCCATAAGCCACCATATGGTATTTATTACCATCAAATATACTAGTCCCTAAGTGGACACCCTAAAATTGTGATTCTACAAAACAAAGGCTTTACGGAAAAACCCGGAGAAAAGGAGGATCCTTGTTCTCCAGAGGAATGTGGAAGTGGTCATTTTTGAGAAACTGGTGTTTTAAAAAATGACACATAACCTAGTCTTCGCCGGACAACCTTTACCGTACTGCCACCCTACCCCAACATGGGCACGGGGCTTAACTGGAAGTTTGTTCTTGTTAGTGTGTGTTCTATCTCAAACGCTATAAGGTACGGAATCCCTTGAACCGATTGTCGTCAAAACTCCCAAGGTTGAGACGTAAAAAGTGTGGGATTAAGTTTCCCTCCGGTCGCATCAGTTGAGGCATCCTGGCTGGCGGGGATTAGCTCGGTACCGGGGATGCGGTAAAACTCAACTTAGAGATAGACACATTCTAGCTTGAACATAGTGGATGGTTATGATGAGATACCTGATGTTTACATACTGTTGTTACAGTCCGTGGTTGTTCACGGTAGATGTACTGGATCTGGTGGATGAGTACACCTCTGCAGAGTACAACTTTTTCGAAGAAGCCGTGTCCTCAGATATGGACAGTTGA
Organism: Alopecurus myosuroides; assembly: GCA_028641055.1. NCBI lineage: Eukaryota > Viridiplantae > Streptophyta > Magnoliopsida > Poales > Poaceae > Alopecurus > Alopecurus myosuroides. The sequence goes on from CM054058.1 coordinate 30,263,945, forward strand.
ATGACCATGTAGCTAGCATTGTGTCAATGTTTTCAAAAGAGGAAGTTTTTGAAAAGGAATTTTTGACAGGAAGTGTTGAACTTGTGAAGTTCGGAAAGGAAGGAAAACGTATACCGTGGAGCTATTGTCGATGATGAAAAGCCAGATGCCGTTATACAAATCAAATGTTTTGCAAAGAAAACCTTTTCTACTCTAAGCAAGAATTCTGGAAACTGATTCCAAGAAGTTTTGCAAAGAGAAAATATTCTTTAACAAAGCTTTACAAAACCTCTTGTACATGTGATATCTACAAGAGAAATAAAACTATATTATATTTTTCTGAAGTATCTTCTTCAACGAAGATACAGATTAACCTGACTGCAATTGTGGTGTCATCACATATGAAAACCATTGATAGTGAACTCTATTTATAGCCTACCTATTCCACCATATAAGCATATTTGCATGTTGGGTAAGTGACATGATGGATGTCTTGCTGAGTACATTCAAATGTACTCATTATGGTTTCGCCGCTGGTATCTACTTGCCAGACTTTGAGAAGGAGCCTCCGAAGGAGATCTATGAAGAGAAGTACGGAGTTGACGGCTTTGCGAACTAGGATCGTCTCCGGGTCAGCAGCCTGTAGGTTAAGGCGTGACTTGGGCTCATCTACGTTGTGTTTTAATTGTCTTCCGCTGTGTTTGATAAGTTGTGTTCAACTTGATCATGTGATCTTTTATGTAATAACTTTATGTATTCGTGTAATGGATGATGTATTTCTGTATGCCAACTGTGTATGTTGTTCACGATTGGTCTTTGTGGGATCGTGAATGTATGCATACGGAGGGTTTCAGACTGCCGGTCTGGGGTCCTTACAAAAGCCATAATAGGAGCAGTGACCAGACAATTGTTCAATGTTGTGAAGGCCTCAATTTGAGCATCTGACCACTGGAATGAATCTTTTTTTAGACAGTCATGAAGTGGCCTAGAATTGATCCCATACTTCTTGACAAATCTTCTGTAATAACCAGCCATACCAAGAAAACTCCTCAACTGAGTGATAGTCTTAGGTGCTGGCCATTCTTTGATGGCAACTATTTTATGGGGGTCTGTCGATATACCCTATCCTTAGATAACATGCCCTAAATACTCCACTTGTGGGACAGGAAAACTGCATTTGCTAATCTTAGCATATAGTTTTTCTGACCTTAGAATGTTCAGGACAAAGTTGAGATGTTTGAGATGAGCTTGTTTGGTCTTGCTATATATAAGAATATCATCAAAGAATACCAAAAGGTATTTCCGGAGCAAAAACATGATTCATTAAAGATTGGAAGGTAGCAGGTGTATTAGTGAGTCCAAATGGCATCACTAAGTATTCATAATGACAAAAATATGTCCTAAAAGCTGTTTTATCTTATCTTCTCATTCTTATCTGATGATAACCTGATCTCAAATCAAGTTTGGAAAACAGTTGTGCACCATGTAGCTCATCTAATAGATCCTCAATGATAGGAATATTGAATTGATTTTCTGCACTTAACCCGAAAGCAAGTTTTCAAACCAGACCTCCTCTGTGAAGTGATGGAAGTAGTGAAGGTTTAGGCTTCGGATCTGTGAAGTTCAGGAAAGGGAAAGAAGACGTTCATGATAGATTGGTGAATGAGCAAGGAAAGCCTAAACTATCCAAGCAAGATAGCGCTGTCAAGCAAGCCTGTTTTGACCAAGCAAGCAAGCTGGAGCACCTTTCACTCTCGGACATAAAGTCTTTTATCCAATTCAATCACAGTATGGGTATAAGGAGCTAAAAGATTTATCCGTTGGAGCTCTTTCTTTTGGTTCATACCAGAAGACCGTTAAATAGCCGTAAGCGGTGGTGGTGATGAAGTCAGTTAAGAAGATATATCTTCAGAGGACGATGAAACTAAGTAAAGTAGGGTTTGAGCTTCGACCGTGTTAACTCTTCTTTTAGAGGAAGTAAGTCAGGTTAGAATAGAACTAGCCGAAGCTTTCGGGAAGGATAGGCCTCCATTCGCATTCTATCGAGACATTGTTTAGCAATCTCGCAGTCATTGAGACAAATACTTAGCACGAGAGAAGGATCACAGGAGCTATTTTTTTTAGTCAGTCTGGCTGAAAGCAGGCTAAGTCCAGGCGATGAAATTCTGTTGGGACATGCCTAAAGTGGATTTTGCCAGAAGAAGCTGCGGGATAGCGAAAAATAGGCAGTTAGAGAACCCCATTGTTCGAGAATAACTTGGCGTCGAAGGAACGAAAGTATGCTCGACTGAAAGGGGAAGGAATTAAGGCTTGCCCCAGATCTATCGTCAGTCGTTCTCACTCCTTCGTCCATCATACTCCCTGCACTCCCCAAACTCTATGGGTTGCGTTAGCTATAAGAGCGAATTGGCTGTTTCGAGCGTGTAGCAATGCGAGATAGAAGATTGAGCTTGCATGCAATAGCTATAGGTTAGTGAAAGTAGGCACGAGTGGATGGCACTAGTATTCTTATCACGTCAGGTAGCTTGCTATCCGAAAAACTACGATATACGCCGCTTCGATACAACTACGCCTATCGGCTTACGGCCAAGACCACTTTCAGATAGAGAGTCATGGGCTTCTATCAAGTACTGGAGGCAAGATCATCAACTAGTACATAGCCATAGCATAGCCCAAGGTTTACGCATCCTATTTTCGCCTGCCATCGTATTTGATGGTCGGCGTGGCAATAGGCTTCGCTTCGTAGACTGTTTTCCCAGCCGTTGCAAAGACTTCGCGAGAACGGTTAGGGGAGCGGATTCGCCAAGCTAGGGAAAACAAAGCCGTCCGGCCCTACCAGATTAAGAATGTGAAGGCCTTTCCTTCGAAAGAAAAAAAGAGCTATGCTATTGACAGACCCTTTCGTACTTACTTCGAATCAATAGGACTATCATTTTTCATGAGGCGGGCCAAATAGAGAATGAAATGCAAAAGAACTGAGGCTGGGGGGTGTCGTCCATCAGGGCCCCCCGCCTTACAAATGGGTCGTCCCCCATAATGAATCGAATGGTCCTTCGACCCTTGTTTGATTACGACGGCCAGCATAGATGACATCTCATGACACCCGCCCACTATTACTACAAAAAGCCCTGCCCTGGCACCTTCTCTAGACGGAGAGTAAGCGACTTCTATTATCACCGGAGCGTCGAGTCAAATTTATCGTGTCATGTGCAACGTCCATAAATGGTGGTTCATTAATGTCCATAGATTTAGACTCCTTCCCCCTTCCCTTATACGCAAAAGATCGAGAGGGGCCCGAACCAAACCGAGAACGTAAACAGAATTCGACTCACTCTCGTATGGCTCGCCCTCGAGCCCTGGGCGAGTCCGCTGGGTCTTTCCCTCTTGTTCAGTGTCCGCCACGATAAAAACGCACGGAAGAACTATGGTATGCCCAGCGCGTGGAGGAACCGTTGAGAGTGTCCCTTGTCTCGGTAGGGAACAGTACCTATTGTCTTGAAAAAGAAAAAGTAAGTGCTACGGTCCCCTATTGTTTGATCCAATATTGACCGGTGCGGATCACGTTCTACTACCTCCGGTCCGTGGTTCGACCTCCCATAGTGGTCCTTGCTTTTCTTTTTGAAAGCTCCGCGGGGCTAATTTTGTGTACTTGCTCAGCGTGCCCCCCTTTCGTCGAGTGCCCCGCCCGGTTCACAGGGATGTTGGCCTACCAAGCAAGCACTTGCCCGCAGCTCCTGCCGCCTGCCAAGTGGGCTCCCCGCTCGTTATCCTGACTGTTCTCTCTGCTGGGCCCTTTCCTATTGTTGTAACCATAAGCTATGGCAATTCCAACTCGCACCCACTCTGGCCCGCCCAGCGAAGCCTGAGTGAGCTCAGTGGTCAGCCCCTGACGTTAGGGGTCTTTCGCTTTTGCCAGATCTATAGAGATATTACGAGTCCTCCGTCCCATATTCCCTCGCCGCGGCCATTTGGTTCACCGGTACTACCAAAAAGTCTCATGCTTACGTTACTGTGACTGATATATAAGTATGATCTCGGACTACGAAGACCCAGTCGTGCTTCTCGTTTCCATTCTCATCATCATATTGAAGGAAACTCCTCGTGCTCTGCCATAAGAACTTGGAGTCCATATCATGGTGAAGGTAAGGTAACGCTGTGATTCTTGCTCAAAAAACTGACCGAACACGTTCAAGTTATTGGCTCGTCCGACCCGGCAGCATTCATGAGTCGCTCGTTCAACTGTCCCTCGGAGACACGGTCGAGAAGTGACATGCATGGTCGCCCCCCCGTCCTTTCTTTCTCTTGGTCCCACCAGGGCGGGCCCCTCTGAGGTAATAAAGAAATGGATAAAAAAAGGGACTTCTGCTACGGGCTATGCCACCCATTACTTATGAGGTAAGTCGCATATGTCCCATCGCAAGCACCTACAATGTCATGATCACATTGGTTTACCCTTTTTTGGTAGTTCAACGGATGGTCGCCCCTCCAACAAGAAAAGGTAGAAATATGGAAACTTCTCTGCCATTTAGATCGGAGAATTTATAGAGGAAATCGGATTTTAAATTTCCAGAAACCACACGATTATATATCCAAAGGGAATGTTGGGAATATACCCTAGAGGCAATCATGTATGATGTAATTCCCAATGTATTCATAAAGTTATTAAGTTGTCCTTGTTTTGAACATCTGATATATGTCATTGAATATGTGATCGATTGTGGAACTATGTATTCAGGTTGTTCATACTAAATTGTCCTTGGTCATTAAAGGTTGTGCTGGACACACACCCTAGACTAATGTGAGTGTTGGCCGATGACACGGTTCCACTTGTCATGGGCATGGTGATGCCATTCCAATGTTCATAGACTTGGCTAAACAGTTTAGCAAGTCGAACTGACCCATATTGAGATGCAACGAGTAAGTCGTCATTTGCATGTCTCAATCAATGTAATTCTTAGACCTGAGGTTGTCGAACAATCCGATTTGTGGATCACCGACTTAGGTTCTGTCAAACGCTGTTTTGTGACAAGGCGGTTATAAAGGCAGAGTTCGGGTCGAATGAGAAGAAAACTGCATGATGTGGATAATCAAGATGGGATTTTGCCCCTCCGAATGGAGAGATATTCTCTAGGCCCTCTCGAGAGATATGATTCAGTAAGCATGACCATGCGCGACTCAGTTAAGTGTTAACTGTGGTTGTTGACTAAGAGTTAGTCAGATGAATCACATATCACGGATCGAGAAGAGAGTCGAACTATTTAAGGGATGACGATAAATCGCCTATAGTTCGACAAGGTATATCGTGAGGCAAAAGGGATTAAGATGAATATCACATTGAAAGGTATGTCGTCATGACTCAATGGGACTTGGGAGTCGGCACGTTCTGCTAGGAGCCGCTACCGATTGATCGATTGAGAGTCGGACTCCAATCGTGTCCAAGTCGCCATGAGCCTGCAGGGTCGCACACTTAAGAGCGAGAGCAAATGTATTGGTTGGGTTGGACCCGAACCGGAAATGGACTGATTTTGTGAGTCGGACTCACAGAGGGAATGGGCCACAAGTGTTGTGAAGCCCACTACCATTCGCTATATAAAGAGGGGCGCAGGTTGCCCAGCGGGCGGTAGAGTCCACTCCCATGCGTTGGGAACCCTAGCCCCACTTAGTCCAGCCGTCGCACCGGACCTAGCAGTCCGCCGTCGGAGCTTCTCCTCGTACGTGTGGATACCGGCAGAGGTGTTGTACATTCAGCACTTCGACGTTCGTCGGATTGGATCAGCTGGATCGGATCGTGGGACTCCACTGCACCGACGTGCTTCATCGATAATCCGCAACCGCGCGTTCCAACAGTGGTATCAGAGCAGTAGTTTCTGGTTTTAGGCCCGAGATCCGCACATATGTGATATGCAGTTAGCGTTAGATGTGATCTAATTGCTGTTTTGGTGGTCGTTCTATGAGATAGATCGGTTTTGTACAAGGTTGATTGGATCAATCGTACTCGGGGTTAATGGATGATCTGGTTTCCGTGATCATACTGGTAAGTTCGTGGAACAACTTACCCCTACCGGTCGGTTTCCGCCATCGGGGTATACAGTGACACATAAATCCAATTGCGGTGATCGAAGATCAAAGAGTTTGATCGAATCCGAATACGGATCAGATTTGGGTAAAATCGTTCTATCCGATGAAGAAATCCATGTTCGGGACCGCCGGCTTCGCCCTGTCGTAGCGCTTTAGATGTCGTTGCGAGCTTCTCAACGCCGATAGATATCGCGTCTATGCATAACTTGTTTTTGCAGGAAGTTGTGAATGGTATGGCTTATGTGCATGTGATGTGTGTAATCCATACATGATCTACGATCATGTTTTGTCAGCCGGCTAGAGCCTAGGTGCTGTCATTTTTATTGTATAACGGCCTGCGTGTCGGATTCTCTATGTAATTTTTCATTTACTAGCTAGTGTAGCTTGTTGGAGAACCCGGGTGACATGCAAGTCGATGTGCAAGTCGGCTACATGGAGTAAGATGACACGTGACAAAAGTTGGCACGAGTCGACTTACAAGCTTCGTGGAGATGAAGATCACCATGAAGAGAGCCATACCATTTCACATTATAATTGCTTTATTTGTGTTATTGTTATGTCTCTATTTACCTCTATTTAGATAGTTGGTAGATTTTAAACCCTCAAAGAAGGCCTAGTCGGTCGCCCCGCCAGTGCTGCACCATCACAAGTCGGACATTCTTGGTAGTGGGCTCATAAAATTGAGGTGCTACCAATTCTTTCCGATTAGGTGGGTTTGAGTCGGACTCTTACTGCGGAAGCACTTGGTAATCTAGACGAGGCCATCACAACGGTTGTGGGGCTCGGGGCGAGGTAGGTTGGGAGCCAGGGCATTTGATGCCACCCAACTAACAGGAGTCGTATTGGATACGATTGGCAAGGTGTTGCCTACCTAGATCACTTGACGGCTAGCGGTGATGCTAAACCTCACTAGTCGGCTTGCTTATTTAGGACCTTGAATCACTTAGCAACCATTGGAGGGGTGTTGGTTCTAGTTGGAGCATAAGTATTAAAACGTTTAATATGCCTGCTCTTTTATGAATACATGTCTTAAGTGTTTTGCATATTTTCTGTTGTAGATCAATGGCACCTAGCAACCTTCCTCAGTTGTCCACTTTTGCGTTGAGGTCAATCCTAGAGAAAGATAAGATTAATGGAACTAATTTCACCAATTGGTACCGTAATAGGATGATAGTCCTCAAGCATGAAAAGAAAGAACATGTTCTAGAAACTCCACTTCCAGAAGAGCCAGATGACGATGCGACTGTTGCAGTCATGAATGCCTACCGTAAGACTAGAGATGAGTCTACGGAAATTAGTTGTCTTATGCTTGCACACATGGAACCGGACTTGCAGCAGCAGTTCGAGAATGTTGAGGCCTACGATATGATCGAAAGCCTCAAAAGTATGTTTCAGGCTCAGGCAAATACCAAGAGGTATCAAGTCTCTCAAGCTTTGCTGGGATGTAAGCTTAAAGACGGTGATCCACTGAGTCCGCATGTAATCAAGATGACTGGTTACGTGTAGTCTCCGGATCGGCTGGGCTTCCCAATTAACGAAGAGTTCGCTACTGATATAATTCTGAACTCTCTTCCTAGTGCGTATGGTCCGTTCATCTCGAACTACCATAAGAATAGTATGGATAAGAAGATCACTGAATTACATGGGATGCTCAAAACGGCAGAGGCTGATCTCAAGAAAGGCGCCAGTCAAGTGTTGATGGTGCGGAATAAGGCTAAGTTCAAGAAGAGTTCTTGGACTAAGAAGAAGAAGGATAAGTCAGGAGGCAACGCCCATGGCCCTGTCCAGAGCGCTTCCTCAAAGACTAAGCCTTCTCCTACAGCCGGAGCCAATTGCTTCTATTGCAAGAAGGATGACCACTGGAAGAGGAACTGCACCAAGTATTTGGCTGACAGAGCCAAGAGTGGAGGTGTGACTTCCAACTCAGGTACGCTTGTGTGCAATGTTATAGACATTTATCTGGCTGATGCACCTAATAGTTCTTGGGTATATGATACCAGATCAGTTATTCACATATGCAACTCGTTGCAGGGACTGGTAAGAACTAGGAGCGTGGCAAGAGGAGAGGTTGATATTCGGGTGGGCAACAAGGTGAGAGTCGCTGCGTTGGAAGTCGGCACGATGCAACTTCATTTACCTTCAGGATTTTTAATGGAACTGAATAATTGTTATTATGTTCTAGTGGTTAGTCGAAACATTATTGCCGCCTCATGTTTGATGAGACAAGGTTATGAGTCGAATATTAAGAATAATGGTTGTTCTTTATATTTGAAAGATATGTTTCATGGCTTTGCACCCGTTCAGAATGGGTTATTTATTTTGAATCTTGATAGTGAATTGGTCTATAACATAAATGTTAAAAGGTTGAAACCAAATGATCTGAATATGACTTAATTTTGGGATTGTCGGCTTGGTCATATAAGTTGGAAGCACATGAAGAAGCTCCATTATGATGGAATTCTAACTTCGTTCGACTTAGAGTCGTTCGAGACATGCGAATCATGCCTACTAGGCAAGATGACCAAGACACCTTTTGCAAGGAGTTGTGAAAGGGCGTCCGACTTGTTGGAACTAATACATAGTGATGTATGTGGACCAATGAGCACGCCAGCTAGAGGTGGTTATGAGTACTTCATTACCTTCACTGATGATTTGAGTAGGTATGGATATATCTATTTAATGAAACACAAGTCGGAAGCTTTTGAAAAGTTCAAGGAATTCCAGAGTAAGGTACAAAATCAACTCGGCAAGAAAATAAAGTTTCTACGGTCGGAACGTGGAGGCGAGTACATGAGCCATGAGTTCGATGACCATCTAAAGAGTTGTGGAATAGTTCCTCAACTCACTCCGCCGGGTACACCGCAGAGAAACGGTGTATCGAAACGGAGAAATCGGACCTTGTTGGACATGGTACGATCAATGATGAGTCAGATAGATCTACCTTTATCATTTTGGGGTTATTGTCTAGAACCTGCAGCTTTCACACTAAACAGAATACCATCAAAGTCAGTAGAGAAGACACCACATGAGATGTGGACTGGTAAAAAGCCAAGTTTGTCTTTTCTTAAGATTTGGGGTTGTGAAGCATTTGTCAAGCGACTTCAGTCGGACAAGCTCACGCCCAAGTCGGATAAGTGTATTTTCGTGGGGTATCCGAGGGAAACCTTGGGGATCTACTTGTACAACCGGGAAGAGGGCAAAGTGTTTGTCGCTCGGAATGGTGTCTTTCTTGAGAAAGAGTTTCTCAGTCGGGAAGTCAGTGGGAGCACGGTGCAACTCGAAGAAATTCGAGAGGAACCAACTAGTGGCGAGTCGGCAATGGCCTTGGAGGCTGAGCCGGTCGTGGTACCTACACCGGTTACAACACCTGAACCTCGAAGATCTGCCAGATTATAGAGTGCTCGAGATGTTTTACTGTTGGAAAGTAATGAGCCGGCAACTTATTCAGAAGCGATGGTGGGATCTGATTCCGAGTCATGGCTTGGAGCCATGAGATCCGAGTTAAAGTCCATGGATGAAAACCAAGTTTGGAATTTGGTTGATCTGCCTGACGGTGCAGGACCCGTCGAGTGCAAATGGGTCTTTAAGAAGAAAATTGATATGGATGGAAATATTTACATCTATAAAGCACGACTTGTCGCGAAGGGGTTCCGACAAGTTCAAGGAGTTGACTACGACGAGACCTTCTCGCCCGTAGCGATGCTTGAATCAATTTGGATCATGTTAGCCATAGCATCCTATTTCGACTATGAGATATGGCAGATGGATGTCAAGACGGCTTTCCTTAATGGAAATTTAACTGAGGACGTGTATATGATATAGCCCGAAGGTTTTGTCGATCCGGCTAATGCTGACAAGGTATGCAAACTTCAGAAATCCATTTATGGGTTGAAGCAAGCATCTCGGAGTTGGAACATTCGCTTTGATGAGGTAGTCAAATCGTTTGGCTTCATCAAGAGCGATCATGATTCTTGTTTATACAAGAAGTTTAGTGGGAGCAAAGTAAACTTTCTAATCTTATATGTGGATGACATATTACTGATTGGAAATGATGTCATGATGTTGCAAGAAACCAAAGAGTCATTGGAAAGGAGTTTCTCAATGAAGGATTTGGGTGAGGCAACTTACATATTAGGAATCAGAATCTATAGAGATAGATCCAGGTGGCTCATTGGATTGAGTCAGAGTACATATCTGGACAAGGTTTTAAAGAAATTCAAAATGGAAGAGTCCAAGAAGGGATTCTTACCAATGTCCCATGGCATAAAACTTAGCAAGACTCAGTGTCCTTCGACGACTGATGGCGAAGTCGGATGAGTGTGATCCCGTATGCTTCGGCAATCGGATCCATCATGTATGCCATGATTTGTACTAGGCCAGATGTTTCCTATGCTCTAAGTGTTACGAGCAGTTACCAGGCTGACCCTGGCGAAGCCCACTGGGCAGAGGTTAAAAACATCCTTAAGTACTTGAGAAATACTAAGGAAATGTTCCTAGTTTATGGAGGTGATGAGGAATTCAGTGTAAAGGGTTACATGGATGCGAGTTATCTCACCGACTCAGATTATTCTCGTTCGCAATCGGGATACGTGTTTGTAATGATCTGAGGAGCTGTGAGCTGGAAGAGTTCCAAGCAAGATACGGTGTCTGCATCTACAACAGAGGCTGAGTATATTGCTGCCTCAGAGGTGGCAAAGGTAGCTGTTTGGATCAGGAACCTCCTGATAGATCTTGGTGTGGTTCAGGGCGCGTCCAATCCATTGGACGTATATTGTGACAACAATGGTGCTATCGCACAAGCCAAGGAACCTAGACAACACCAGAAGAACAAACATATACTCATGCGGTACCACCTCATTCGCCAGTGTGTCGAACAAGGTGATATCAAGTTATGCAAAGTACACACGGATGCAAACATTGCAGATCCGTTGACAAAGGCGCTACCACAGCCTAAGAATGAGGCGCACACGAGAGGCATGGGCATTCGATGCCTAGGCATATGATGCCAAGATGATTGACTCTAGTGCAAGTGGGAGACTTTTGGAAATATGCCATAGAGGCAATCATGTATGATGTAATTCCCACTGTATTCATAAAGTTATTGATTTGTCCTTGTTTTGAACATCTGATATATGTCATTGAATATGTGATTCGATTGTGGAACTATATATTCATGTTGTTCATACTAGATTGTCCTTGGTCATTTAGGTTGTGCTGGACACACACCCTAGACTAATGTGAGTGTTGGCTGATGACACGGTTCCACTTGTCATGGGCATGGTGATGCCATTCCAACGTTCACGGACTTGGCTAAAGAGTTTAGCAAGTAGGACTGACCCACATTGAGATGCAACGAGCAAGTCGTCATTTGCATGTCTCAATCAATGTAATCCTTAGACCTGAGGTTGTCGCACAATCCGAGTTGTGCATCACCGACTTAGGTTCTGTCAAACGCTGTTCTGTGACAAGGAAGCTATAAAGGAAGAGTTCGGGTCGAATGAGAAGCAAGCTGCGTGATGTGGATAATCAAGATGGGATTTTGCCCCTACGAATGGAGAGATGTTTTCTGGACCCTCTCGAGTGATATGATTCAGGAAGCATGGCCATGCGCGACTCAGTTAAGTGTTAACTGTGTCGGTTGACTAAGAGTTAGTCAGATGAATCACATATCACGGATCGAGAAGAGAGTTGAACTATTAAAGGGATGACGATAAATCGCCTATAGTTCGACAAGGTATATCGTGATGCAAAAAGGACTAAGATGTATATCACATGTAAAGGTATGTCGTCATGACTCAATGAGACTTGGGAGTCGGCACGTTCTGCTAGGAGCCGCTACCGATTAATCGATTGAGAATCGGACTCTAATCATGTCCAAGTCGCCATGAGCTTGCAGGGTCACACACTTAAGAGCGGGAGCAAGTATTGGTTGGGTTGGACCCGAACCGGAAATGGACTGATTTTGTGAGTCGGACTCACAGAGGGAATGGGTCACAAGTGTTGTGCAGCCCACTACCATACGCTATATAAAGAGGGGCGCAGGTTGCCCAGCGGGCACGTTAGTACACTCTCCCATGCGTTGGGAACCCTAGCCCCACTCAGTCCAGCCGCCGCACCGGACCTAGCAGTCCGCCGGCCGAGCTCCTCCTCGTACGTGTGGATACAGGCAGAGGTGCTGTACATTCAGCACTTCGACGTTCGAGGGATCGGATCGGCTGGATCGGATCGTGGGACTGCACTGCCCCGACGCGCTTCATCGATAATCCGCAACCGCGCGTCTAGTGGTAATCATCGTGGCCTTCTACCTCGGCTAGATCTTGGAAATACCGCGTAGGAAAAAGTTTTCGTTTATCTCTACGCGTTCCAACATATCCGAGGGAAACCTTGGGGTACTACTTCTACACCGGGAAGAGGGCAAAGTGTTTGTCGCTCGGAATTGTGTCTTCCTTGAGAAAGAGTTTCTCTGTCGGGGAGTTAGTGGGAGCACAGTGCATATCGAAGAAATTCGAGAGGAACCAGCTAGGGGCGAGTCGGCAATGGCCTTGGAGGCTGAGCCAGTCGTGTTACCTACACCGGTAATAGCACCTGAACCACGAAGATCTGCCAGATTACAAAATGCTCGTGATGTTTTACTGTTAGACAGTAATGAGCCGGCAACTTATTCGGAAGCGATGGTGGGATCTGATTCCGAGTCATGGCTTGGAGCCATGAGATCCGAGTTAAAGTCCATGGATGAAAACCAAGTTTCGAATTTAGTTGATCTTCCTGACGGTGCAAGACCAGTCGAGTGCAAATGGGTCTTTAAGAAGAAAACTGATATGAATGAAAATATTTCCATCTATAAAGCACGACTTGTTGCGAAGGGGTTCCGACAGGTTCAAAGAGTTGACTACGACGAGACCTTCTCGCCCGTAGTGATGCTTAAGTCAGTTCGGATCATGTTAGCCATAGCAGCCTATTTCGACTATGTGATATGGCAAATGGATGTCAAGACGGCTTTCCTTAATGGAAATTTAACTGAGGACGTGTATATGATACAACCCGAAGGTTTTGTCGATCCAGCAAATGTTGACAAGGTATGCAAATTTCAGAAATCCATTTATGGGTTGAAGCAAGCATCTCAGAGTTGGAACATTCGCTTTGATCAGGTAGTCAAATCGTTTGGCTTCATCAAGAGTGATCATGATTCTTGTTTATACAAGGAGTTTAGAGGGAGCAAAGTAAATTTTCTAATCTTATATGTGGACGACATATTACTGATCGGAAATGATGTCATGATGTTGCAAAAAACCAAAGAGTCATTGGAAAGGAGTTTCTCAATGAAGGATTTGGGTGAGGCGACTTACATATTAGGAATCAGGATCTATAGAGATATATCAAGGCGGCTCATTGGATTGAGTCAGAGTACATATCTGGACAAAGTTTTGAAGAAATTCAAAATGGAAGAGTCTAAGAAGGGATTCTTCCCGATGTCCCATGGCATAAAACTTAGCAAGACTCAGTGTCCTTCGATGACTGATGAGCAAAGTCAGATGAGTGTGATCCCGTATGCTTCGGCAATCGGATCCATCATGTATGCAATGATTTGTACTAGGCCAGATGTTTCCTATGCTCTAAGTGTTACGAGAAGATACCAGGCTGACCCTGGTGAAGCCCACTGGGCAGCGGTTAAAAACATCCTTAAGTACTTGAGAAGAACTAAGGAAATGTTCCTAGTTTATGGAGGTGATGAGGAATTCAGTGTAAAGGGTTACACGGATGCGAGTTATCTCACCGACTCGGATGATTCTCGTTCGCAATCTGGATACGTGTTCGTTATGAACGAGGAGCTGTCAGCTGGAAGAGTTCCAAGCAAGATACTGTGTCTGCATCTACAACAGAGGCTGAGTATATTGCTGCCTCAGAGGCGGCAAAGGAAGATGTTTGGATCAGGAACCTCCTGATAGATCTTCGTGTGGTTCAGGGCGCGTCCAATCCATTGGACGTATATTGTGACAACAATGGTGCTATAGCACAAGCCAAGGAACCTAGACAACACCAGAAGAACAAACATATACTCATACGTTACCACCTCATTCACCAGTTTCTCGAACAAGCTGATATCAAGTTATGCAAAGTACACACGGATGCAAACATTGCAAATCCGTTGACAATGGCACTACCACAGCCTAAGCATGAGGCGCACATGAGAGGTATGGGAATTTGATGCCTAGGCATATGATGTGAGGATGATTGACTCTAGTGCAAGTGGGAGACTGTTGGGAATATACCCTAGAGGCAATCATGTATGATGTAATTCCCAATGTATTCATAAAGTTATTATGTTGTCCTTGTTTTGAACATCTGATATATCTCATTGAATATGTGATTCGATTGTGGAACTATATATTCAGGTTGTTCATACTAAATTTTCCTTGGTCATTAAAGATTTTGCTGGACACACACCCTAGACTAATGTGAGTATTGGCTGATGACATGGTTCCACTTGTCATGGGCATGGTGATGCCATTCCAGCAGGTCGGACTGACCCATATTGAGATGCAACGAGTAGTCGTCACTTGCATGTCTCAATCAATGTAATCCTTAGACCTCAGGTTGTCGCAAAATCCGAGTTGTGGATCACCAACTTAGTTTCTGTAAAACGTTGTTCTGTGACAAGGCAGTTATAAAGACAGAGTTCGGGTCGAATGAGAAGCAAGCTGCATGATGTGGATAATCAAGATGGGATTTTCCCCCTCCGAATGGAGAGATATTCTCTGGGCCCTCTCGAGTGATATGATTTAGGAAGCATGGCCATGCACGACTCAGTTAAGTGTTAACTGTGTCTGTTGGCTAAGAGTTAGTCAGATGAATCACATATCATGGATCGAGAAGAGAGTCGAACTATTTAAGGGATGACGATAAATCACCTATAGTTCGACAAGGTATATCGTGAGGCAAAAGGGACTAAGATGAATATCACATTGAAAGGTATGTCGTCATGACTCAATGGGACTTGGGAGTCGGCACATTCTGCTAGGAGCCGCTACCGATTGATCGATTGAGAGTTGGACTCCAATCGTGTCCAAGTCGCCATGAGCCTGCAGGGTCGCACACTTAAGAGCGGGAGCAAATGTATTGGTTGGGTTGGACCCGAACCGGAAATGGACTGATTTTGTGAGTCGGACTCACAGAGGGAATGGGCCACAAGTGTTGTGAAACCCACTACCATTCGCTATATAAAGAGGGGCGCAGGTTGTCCAGCGGGCGGTAGAGTCCACTCCCATGCGTTGGGAACCCTAGCCCCACTCAGTCCAGCCGTCGCACCGGACCTAGCAGTCCGCCGTCGGAGCTCCTCCTCGTACGTGTGGATACCGGCAGAGGTGTTGTACGTTCAGCACTTCGACGTTCGTGGGATTGGGTCGGCTGGATCGGATCGTGGGACTCCACTGCACCAACGTGCTTCATCGATAATCCGCAACCGCGCGTCCAGTGGTAATCATCGTGGCCTTCTACCTCGGCTAGATGTTGGAAATACCGTGTAGAAAAACGTTTTGTTTATCTCTACGCGTTCCAACAGGGAATAGGCCACGCCTAAAATCATCCTAAGCGCAGCTAATGTGGCTACTAAGCTATTTCTTTGGAAAGCTCCTACTAAGATTAGAAATTCCCCAATAAAGCTGCTAGTGCCGGGTAAACTCAGATTGGCTAAAGTGAAAAAGAAGAAAATGGTAGAGAAATTTGGCATGGTGCTCACTAAACCTCCATAATATCTAACAAGTCGAGTCTTATGTCGGTCATATAGAACACCAACACATAGAAAAAGGGCTGAAGAAACTAGTCCATGACTTAACATAAGTAAAATGCTACCTCCAATTCCCTATATGTTCGATAGAGCCTAATATTCCCCCAGAGTACACCACTTACCCCCCGAACCGTACAATATAGTGACCACCTATCATACGGCTTTCTAACTCCACTTCTTTTCTGGTCGTTCCGCTCTGTCGGATCGATGGTAGTCTCAGAGATCTGGTAACCTCCGGCATTTTTGACATCACGCTTCCTGCTTCCATTTTGAGTTGCACATCTTTCTCCCCGGGGCATACTATAGTATAACATCGTAGACCCCCACCCCAACTCTATCTTCCTTATCAGTGAACCGGAACATAGTGCATAGGTACTCTTCGATGCTGCGAGGACGAGACGAGGTGACATACTACAATCACGCACTGAAGTTCTGCCCTTCGTCTCGGCATATGGAACCTCCCATCTGCTCCCTCGGGATAGGTAGCCCCATCCCCCACCCCCCCTTTCCCGAGGGGTGGCCGGGCTGTGTTTCCCCTGCGGCCACCCGGTGGCGGCAGAAAACGAAAAAGGGTGGGCTCCGCGCGGTTCGCGTTTTATTGTAAAGAGAGAGCTTTTCATTCTCTTATAGAAGCCCGCGGCCCACGCGGGTAAAGCCCAGCGAAACTGCAGGGAGCACTGACCAATGGGGGGATGAGGGTGACTCCGCCCACGGGTTGGACCACACCACAGGCAAAAGTCCTTCCACGGCAAGAGAAGGGTGACCGGAACAAGAAAAGGGAGCTAGTCGTTGGAGGGAAGACAAGGATCATTCCGTGCGACTCCACAGAAGAGTACGCGCGCTGGAAAAGGCAGCCAGCTTAAAAACGCTAGCTAGTTTTGTAGCCTTATTTAGTTTGGTTGCCTACGTTTGCTCTCCGGCGCGCTACGGCAACACCCCCTGCTTGCTTCTTTCTGTTCGACGCGGAGCTCGCAGCCTCCCCACCCTTGCTTAGCGTTCCACTTGTGATCCTGGAGGATTTGTAGAAATGCGCCCGGCCATGAAGAATGGATTTTTTTTATTTTCTTTCATGTGAACGGCCCTATCTTGTAAAGAATGTTTTTTCGTGCTATAGACCACGTTGAGAAAGACCAACCAACAACACAAATAAAGACCGTTCCATTTGGGTACCTCGAAAGGGAGGTGCTCTTTATGATGCTACGAATATGGACCGAATACGGGGCAAATACGGTTCTATCAAGGATAAATATTTCCTCGAATGTTTATTAAAAAAGTGGAAACATATGGGAATCAATGTGCATGCTAGGGTTACGGACTTAGGAATAGATGGAGCTGACCTCCGGAATATATCGTTAGGTTAACTAGGGGAATAGATAGGGAACTACTTTTGGGCCAGGCCATAGATTTACATGTTAATGGGCCGTTAAAGGTATTATTTCGCGGATACTTATCGGATAATTACCGGATATTAACCGTGAAATATGGCATATCCTCGGATACGGCCAGATATTAGTAAATTACTATTCGTATTTGTGACCGTATCCGTCAACTATCCGGCCGTATCCGCATTTTCCTTCTGTGAGCCTCTAGTCGGTCGGTCGGAAATAATCCGTATCATTTTCACCGCAACATCGATCAACATCTTTTGTTTTTCAAGATCCATTTACATTCGACATCGTTGCGGTTATTAGGAAAGTAAACCAAAGTCCATACATTTTTTTTTGTAAATGGATTCAATTTTAAATTTCATGGCATCTTTCCATTTACCACGGTCAGGGCTTCCTCATAGTTCACAGGTTCACTTTGTCTAGCAATATCACATTCATGATAGGATTACTGTTGGGGGAATGGACAAGGGGGTGCCCCAGAGTGCTCACCGTCGAACCAGATTCGGTAGAATTTGATTTGTAGATGAAGTGCCGGTTTATATCCAGAACCGGCTTGCATAGGAGAATCGGATTAAGCATGAAGACCCGGGCAGGCCCAGCGGAGCCCAACGGAATTATGGCCCAGACGGAAGGTTCTAGCTAGGCACGACTCATCGGTCCAGAACAGGCCGGTGTAACCCGGATTACGAGAGGAACCGGCACATGCCATGCCTGTCGAGTCTAGATATGACTACGAGGACGGGCGTGACCCGGATTCTCCTGTAAACCCCGGGAACTTGTCTGCTATATAAAGCATGTTCCTGGGACGTAGAAAGCTGGAGTAGGTTTTAACCTCAATAGAGGGTCTGAACCTGGGTAAAATCGCATCTCTTGCTTCCACCATAACCGTTTCGATACTTCGCTTAGAACAAATGGCCTCACAAGCTAGTTCTCACATAAGGACACTTGCCGTGACAACACCGCGACAGTTGGCACCCATCGTGGGGCTAGCTCGCGGAAGCGTCGTTTTTCTGGATAGAGACCTACCAGCAATCAAGAAACTCGTGATTGGCCGGCTCAAGAGGAGCCGGCGCGGAAACTATTACAACCATGATACTTGGAGACCACAGTTCGCTTTCGTCGAATCCGTTTTTCGAGTCCCCTTCAGGGGAATCCAGGTTTTCATCGGGTTTGTTGGAGGAACCGGCCTAGAGCCAGGTCAGGAGTCGGAATCAGTTCTTGGAGAAGCTACGATCGTGCATTTGCATGGTGAATCCTCGGTTGGCAACGAAGATCGAGATGAAACATGTTCCATCCACCAGCTTTTCGAAGACCGGTTAGGAGGAAACCTAGAAGAAGAACTGGAAAGTTTCGAAGAAGCAGTTCAGGACACAGCCTTCTACATGGTAGGACAAAATCATCCCACGAAACCAAGGTATGATGCTAATGGAAATATTTTTCATGTGCTAGTAAATACAGTTCTAGGAGCACGTGGAAATACAGTTCAAGAGGACAACAAGCATCAGGATGAGCAATAGTGGAACCAGCAGTACCACATCCGTTCACGCCAAGACCTGAACTGAGGGAAACGATGGACTCGCTGAATGAACTCCTTGTGACCCCAATTACGGCTGAGAACCTGTAACATCGTAAGAAATAAATAGGGAGGCTTCAGCAAAACCTAACACACGCTCTTCAGGAGATCCAAACGGAGGCAACTTGTATAAACGAGGCATGGACAAATGTAATGCAGGAGATCACTTGTATGAATGCAGAGGGAGTTCATCTGGGATTCAGAGAGAAGGAATTGGCTTCAGTTTAACACAGGCGCACCAAAACCGGCTCAATGCCGGCTTTGGGATAGGACTCGAACCAACAAACCTTCAGAATCTTTTTGAGTTCCGGACTAGCACGCCGGACCTTTTAAACCGGTTCAACTAGTTCAACCAGTACCTCTGCAGCCTCCATTCCAACCTGTGCATTTGCCAACAGATAATACAGCAACACGTCAACCCAGTCTAAAATCTGGTTTATAAACAACCAACACTCGAACAGCCCGAGCTTTTTCATACGCCTGAGGGTCACTTCAACAATCTAATCGATAATATTTGGGCGGCAACCAACAGTCTGGCCCAAATCCCAGTGGATGCGAATAACCCGCTAGAGGTGGAAGCGATGAAGGCAATCGAGATGTTACAAACTGCATTGGTTCAATCGGTGAATTAAAGTAAACATGAAAAATATATTTGACACCATACAACAGTAGGAACTCGTTACCTAGAAGCCACCATGCAAATTCACTTGTTCCCGCCGGTTCCAGCAATGCAAACCGGCGTCAACAACCAGTTCTACCAAGACAGACAGTTTTACATGCTCCTGGAGTTATTAACACATGGCATAGGGTAGTAGGAACCGAAAACAAACACCAGTTCAAAATCAAGTCTCGAGCCCAGTAGCAACCGGGTTTCAAAGAATTGGATTTCAGTGCCTAGGACCTGCAATAAGGAACGAGAGAATACCATCTGATTTCAAAGGACCTCACAAAGTTCAAAACTACCCCACGGATATGGATCCAGCGTATTAGATAGAAAGCTACGAGATGGCTATGAAAGTTTTGGAGGTTAGCGAAGTTGTATGCACGTGGTACATGAGTATGATATTGAACGGACCTGCGAAGTCATGGTTAAAAACTTGCGTGAAAACTCGATCAACACCTGGCAAGAGTTGAAGGATGAGTTCATCAAATTCAAAGAACTTGCAAGCGCCCAACTATGATCACAGAGCTGAAAAACTATGTTCGGAAGGAGGAAGAGTAATCTCAACACTAGTCATGGCGCGTTGTAGAAATCATTCATTCATTGGTCGGCATTACAACTCAATAAGCGGCCATAGTTCTAGAGAGGAATTGCAAATTTGATCCCCTGAGACATAAATTGGGACGCATCAAGAGATACAACAACGATATGATGGAACTGATCGACGCCATGACCAATGTCTCACCCGGACTTCTAGGGGATACTCATCGGGCCGAACTGAATAGTAGATGCTTGGATTACGGGGCTTATCTGCTCCCGCATCCTCTTACGAGTAGGCCAGCACTTATGTGCGACAACCAAACTCTACTATCCACCGTCGATGTAAACTATCCCATAGAAATCAGGACACTTCCATTGACGTACTTCAAACCATACACACATGGTACGTCAACGGCGTTTGAACAAGTGATATCACAACAGATCTCTACGACACAAAAGATTGAAATAAGTTGCCAATGGCTCTCATTAGAGCAGAGATAGCAAATACAATCATTCAGAGGACACATGTCCCAACAATTCATCATTACATCACAGCGGAAGCACTCAAAATGTCTGAGTACAGACAAGAACCAAATAGGCCTAAGAGTCCGGAAACGAACAGACGGAGCCCATCCACGAAGTCTCGGATCCTGCCCGGGTCCGCTATCTACTCGTCAGCAGTCTCGTCATACTCCACGTAGTTGCCACCATGGGGATCCTCGGAAATGTAGTCTGCGGAAACCACAGCCCCAAAGGGGTCAGTACATAAACGTACTGACAAGCAAGACTCACAGTTCACCAAAGTGTAACCCGTCAACACCAAGCACAGATGCTTTGGGTTCAACGGAAGGAAGGGGATATAAAAGATGCTGCAACTGGCTGCTCTAACCAACTACGGAATTACTACCACTTCCGGCTAACAGAAAGGATATAAGATCGCGTATCGTAACCAACTATAGCTAACTCCAAACAAACCCATCCTGGATCTCGCCCCATATCCAAAGAAGCAATCCGAGGATAACTCACACATTTGAATTAATGATGGTTCAGATTATTGTGTCAATCAGCGTATTACTAGTCAAGTTGTTAATCATTGGGTGTAAGGTTGTTAATCATTAGGTTTAAGTTGTCCTGAGTACTTGTTAGCTAGTACTTTCACCAAGTAGTCCATAACCGCGGAAAACACGGCTTCTCGAGAAGATTTATCCCTGCAGGGGTGCACCAATTTGGCCGTACACGTAAGAATACCCCGCCAGATAGGAAATGCACTTCCACCAAGCGGGGCACTCAACACAACTCGACTCTTCTTCGCATCAAGCCCAAAGAACCTTGGGCGCACGGTTAATCGAGCCCCGAAGAAAAGGGACCCTCATAGCACTCTAAGAACGTGTCCCCCTATATGCCGACTACAAAAGTTCCACCCTGGCCTGGGCTCGCAAAAACATGCATGCGGCAAATGGAAAACACGAACTAAATGAGGCGATTTGGACGAGATGCGAATCGAATCAAATTGAGGGGGGCGCCCATACTCGCTTCCCACATGCGGTTAGTGCGCTCATCATGGATCAGTAGACAAGACCCTTTTCCTAATTAGGGTCGACACTAGCTGGCCTCAAAACCACACAGGGCCTCCTGCCGGTGCCTTATCATCAAATTATTATTAATAATAACATTAGCATGATTGATTGATTAAACATCGAGCCCCCAGAACATAATGAAATAGTAACAGAAAGTAACGGGTAACAGACTCGAGCAAAACAACCCTAAGCATGCTAGTAAGACACGGGCAACAAGCAAAAGGTTATAGGTATGGAGGTGAGGCAATATCAGGGTTAAAGGATACATGTGATAGGTTCGTAACAGAAACAACTATTCATAGGGCTAGCAGAATAGACAACGGATAAGTATCGGTATCCAATGTTGAAAGGAACACGATGGTTCATGTGAGTGAATACTTGCCTGCAAACCCAGTAGCCTGGTACTGAGCTAACTCCTTAGAAAGGGTGTCGTAAGTATCGTCGGTCTCAACGTCGTCGTGTATCCGAGAAGAAGCAAACAAACAATGCAGAAAGATAAACAATCAATAACATGGCATAGTGCACAAACATGGGATGATGCATGACCATTTAATTGATGCATCAAAATAAACTAGTTGACAAGATAGCAACATGATTAAATGGACCCATATGCAATTGGATTGCATATGAAAAGCCCATGAATTATGGTTGAATTAATTGTTCTACAACTAATCATCTTGTGGAAATGAATTAGCATGATGCATGGATGAGGAAAACAACAAAATAACAACAATAGAAACAATTGTAAATAAGGTTTACCAAGTTTAGAAATTCATTTATGAAGTTTTGGAATTTTGGTTTCTTAAAGGTGCCACACAAGCATTTGTTGTTTTCATCAAGTTTAATTGTTCAAAATAGATAACAAAGTTTATATTTGAAAAGAACACACAATTTTAGGTGGATTACATGTTTCACTTGTTGAAAAAGGATTTCAAATAAATTATTTATGAATTAAACAAGTTTAAGCAGGAATTAAATGAATTTAATTCAAACATGAACTTATTTGAATTTTTATTTGTTCAAAACATTAAGTGAGATTCATATTTGAAAAGATTATACTTTTGTGGTTTGAAAACATATTTTATATGTCCCAAAAGAATTTGTTTTGATCAAGTTATAAATTTAGCAATATTAAATGATTTAAACAAGGTTTAAATCATTTAACCAATTTCAATTATTCAAACCATGAAACAAATTTTATATTTGGAAAGAGGGTTTAATTTTGCATGGAAAACTTATTTAATTTGTTGAAATTGGATTTAAAATGAGCAAGTTATGATTTTGGCAATTTTAAATGCATTAAACAAGAAACAGTTGTTTTCAGCAATTTAAATTATTCAAAACAGCAAACAAAATTTATATTTGGAAAGTACATGAAAAATTGATTGGAAAACATGTTTAGTTTGTGGAATTTGGAATTTTTATGCCCAAGTTATGAATTTTGCAAAATTAAGTGATTTAAACAAGAATTCAAATGTTTCACCAAATTAAAATATTCAAAACAGTAAACAAATTTTATATTTGGATAGAGCATTTAATTTGGGACAGAAAACATATTAAAAATGTTGAATTTGGAGTTGGGATGAATTACTTATGCATTTTACAAGTTAAGGTGCAAATCTGCCATTTTTATCACCTCTAGGGACTTGGAAAATATTTTGCAGGGGCTAGAAATAATTTTCAAGGACCTATTGGTGATTTCTGACAAGTTCTGTAACCAAACAAAATAAAATAAAAATGTGTGGTTTTATTGCGCAGGGGAGGGATCGAACCCCTGCGCTCTGCTGCGCGCAAAGGGGTGGCTACCACTGCGGTGGGATTGGTTTCGTGACAGAAGGGGGCAGCGGGGAACGATAAGATGCATTTTCGGTTATCTGAATCTTTGTGTTAACTGAACCTCAGATTGGTACTGCACCTCGATGGAGAGATGGCCGCCGGTGGTTCGCTGCCCGCTCGCCGCGGTGGCCGTGTGCAGGAAGGGCGTGGTGCTGCCAAGGGAGAGGGGAGGAGGCGATAGGAGGGAGGAGCGAGTGGGAGACGAGGTGGCTCACCTCGAGGGCTCGAAGCAGGAGGAGGTCGGGGCGGAAAGAGGTGGCCGGCGGCGGAGGAAACGTCGACGGCGTCGTCGACTTGGGCAGTACCTGGCGGTGATGCCTTCAGCGATCTCGGAGCTAGAGGGGTGCCGGTTCCATTCCCCTAACCAGAGGATCCTCGAGGTGACCGTGGTGGTCGGGGCTATGGGGAGGCAGTGCCCTCTGTATCTCTCTCGCAGGTACAGAGGTTCAGAGACCGAGGAGAAATCGAGGGGAAAGACAGGAGCGATGGCGGCGCTAGGGCGAGGGGACTAGGGTTAGCGAGCAGAGGGGAGAGGTGGGTTTTAAGGTGGAGCTCGAGCTCGTACGGCCAGTCATCGAATGGAGGAGGAGGTGATCGGGTGGTGGTGCTGTAGTCGTACACAGGGTGACGTCGGGGGGGAGGAAGACGACAAGCAGAAGGGGTATGGGCCAGAAGGAAAAGGTGGGCTGTGGGCTGGGGGGAGATGAAAAATAAAGGGCTGGGCTAGCATGTCTCCCTCCTTTGCTTTTTCTTTGTTATTTTATTTTTTTATTTTTTGCAGGATTAGAAATAGGAAGAATTTGGTGAGTTTTTGGGTTAATAAAATTTTTAGAAAAATTTGTGTTAGTTGACTAGGTCAACAACAACCAAATGTCAACTTCTGTTTTCCAAATATCTCAAAACCAACTTGCGTTTGTAATTAGCTCAAATTTGGAATGAATTTGATTATTGATTGAAATATTAAAAACAGGAATTTAAATGGCATGAACCTTTAGTTTGAAATAAATGGAAACAAAAGATTAGAATGTTTTGGTAATTTTTATAATTTTCAAATTGGGTGCTGTTTGAAATTTGATTCCAAGTTAAATGATTTTGGAGATTACGTGATTATTGCAAACAAAATTTAAATGGGGTGAACATGTAGTTTTAATTGGAAGAAAATGATTATTATTGTTGTGTAATTACCATTAATTCCAAAAGGTTGCTTTTTGGAAAGAATGTGATTTGAATTTGGAAGCAATTTGAATTAAGTTTGGATTAAGTGAATTATTGAAACCACAATTTTAAATAGTTGAACCTTAGGGATTTAATGGAAACAAAATGATTGATTTGTTTTGCAATTTTCATAACTTTCAAAAGGGTTGTTGTTTTGGAAATTAATTGAATTTGAAAGGGGTTTGGTATTAAGTGAATTTTTGATAGAAACAAAACAACAGTTTGGAATTACAACTTTAATGGAAACAATTGATTGTTTTGATTTGAAATATAATTTTGGAAATTGTAACATCACAAGGATGAAACAAAAGGTTTGAATTTTGGTTTGAAATTCAAATAGAAAACAAAGGAAAACAAGGGAAAACAGTTGGAAAACAAATGAAAACAGAGGAAAACAAAAGGAAAACAAGCAAAACAATTGCAATGAACACGATGCCATGATGCAAAACATAAAATAACAGAGAGCAAACATTCTAATGGCTATTTTTCATACTTGGGATGTTACAACCAAGTATGCCGAGTCTGACAAAACAAAGGATGCAGACTCAAACTACGAGAAATCTGGAAAGGGAAAGAAAAAAGGAGGCAAGGGTAATCAGAACCCGAACCGGAGTAATTGGAATTATCAGGATCAGAGTAACAACAAGCGCCAGAACGGTGAAGGCACGTCAGACCTGGCAGCCAACACAAATACATGCCACAAAAACCAGCGCCAAAACAAGAACTTCTCTGTGAACCAAAATTTCCGGCCAAACAATTTTGCTCAAGTACAACAAGCCTTGAAGGGCCCGTGTCCCCTCCATAGCAAGAACAGACATGTGGCAACTCATTCTTGGCAGAACTGTTCATAATGTAGGGTTTCCGGCCTAGTAGAAATAACAAT
Source organism: Alopecurus myosuroides (assembly GCA_028641055.1). Taxonomy (NCBI): domain Eukaryota; kingdom Viridiplantae; phylum Streptophyta; class Magnoliopsida; order Poales; family Poaceae; genus Alopecurus; species Alopecurus myosuroides. The sequence goes on from CM054058.1 coordinate 30,289,459, forward strand.
AACTATGGACCTCGAAACAATGAAAGTGGTAACTCAGGAAATATGGGCGGATGCCACCAAGGAACCGGAAATTCAGGACCCGGAAATCAAATATCAGGTCATCACAGCTAAGGAAACCAAGGGACAAACAAGGGAGGAAGCCATCAAGGTGGATAATCTGGTTTTCAAACTAATCCCAAGAAACTCAGTCAGGGACAGTATCATGTTTTCATAACCTATTCATTTAGAAGGGGGAGGAAAGTACAGAATCACGCCGTCAACATTGTTACCCCTACTGTCCCTTGATGGCTAAACTGGTCAGAACAACCCATTTAAATAACATGGAGTATAGCGGACCATGCCCCTAGGGTTGCTAACCCAGGAAGTGTTGCATTGGTCGTAGCTCCACAGGTTTGAGGATATAAACTGGATAAAGTGTTGATGGATGGTAGAGACAACATAAACATACTTTATTATAATACCTTCAAGAGGATGAACCTGCGGGACTAACATACCCAACCATCATCAATTGTATTTCTTGGAATTGTCCGTAGTAAGTCCGCTAGGCCTATTGGAAGAATTTACCATGAAGTTGCGTTTGGAATCTTCGAAAACTACAAGACTGAGATATTGGCGTTCGAAGTTGTCAAGTTCAAAAGCCCATATCAGGCTTTGTTCGGGAGACCATCTTATGCCAAGTTTATGGCGAGATCCTTCTACGTTTACCTTAAACTGAAGATGTCGGGTCCGAAAGGGAATATTACGGTTCATGGAGATAGAGACATAACTCTGGAATGTGAGAAAGGTGATGCAACCTATGCAGATTCAACATGTGCAGACAAAGAACTGAAGTTATGCAAGCTGCAGGTTGATCATGAGGATATGAACTCGCTAAAAAAACATCAACTAAGTATAAATTGAAATTCAAATCAGCTCAGGAAACCAAACTGGTAGACTTCACCCCAGGAGACTCTTCTAAGCAGTTCAGCATGGGGGGTCATATGACTGATAAATAGGAAAATACGATAATCAACTTCCTCCATGAGAATTGGGACATTTTGCCATGGAAGCCTTTTGACATGCTTGGTGTTCCAAGGGAACTTGGTGAGCATAACCTAAATGTGGATCCTAAACTGAAACTAGTTCAACAGTTCCTCCGTCGTTTCAATGACGAGAGAAGAAAGACTAATGGAGAAGAAATAGCTCGGCTCTTTGCAGCCGGGTTTATTTTGGATGTTTTACATCCAAAGTGCTTAGCAAATCCAGTTCTCGTCCTGAAAAAAAGGTTCCTGGAGGATGTGCATAGATTATACAGACCTGAACAAAGCATGTCCCAAGGATATGTTTTCCTTTCCTCGTATTGACCAAATCATTGATTCTACTACTGGGTGTGAACTATAATGTTTTCCTTACTCTTATTCAGGTTACCATCTGATTAAGATGAAAGAGGAGGATAAAGAGAAGACCTCGTTTATTACTCCTTTTGGTACATTTTGCTACACATCCATGCCCTTTGGACTGAAAAATGCAGGAGCAACTTATCAGAGATGCATCTAAAAATGTTTGGAAAAGCAGATTGGGAGAAACATACAGGCTTATGTGGATGATATTGTTGTCAAGTCCTAGAAAGGTGATACTCTGAATTCTGACCAAGAAGAGACATTTGCGAGTTAACCCAAGTACTAGATGAAGCTAAACACGGCAAAATGTGTGTCTTGAGTACCAGCTAGAAAAATACTAGGTTTCAGAATTTCTTAAAGAGGAATTGAAGCAAACCCGGAAAAAATCTAGGCTATACATAACCTAAGAACAACGGTTTACCTAAAGGATGTCAAGAAATAGACAGGATGTGTTTCATCTCCGAGCCGGTTTATAAGCAGACTTGGATAAAAAGCCATACCATCTTGAAGAAAACTGACAAGTTAGTCTGGAACCAAGAAGCCGATGATACTTTGGAGGCCTTGAAGAAAAAACTCTCCAAGCACCTATACTAGTCGCGCCGCCTGAGAAGAAAGAGCCCATGTTGCTATATATTGCTGCAAACGACAGAGGGGTCAGTGCGGTTGTAGTCGTCGAAAGAAAACAAGAAGGAAAAGAAGACTTGGTTGAGAGACTAGTTTATTACGTGAGTGAGGTCCTGGCAGAATTAAAGCAGAGATACCTACATTGGCAGAAACTATTTTTTGGCGTGTTTATGGCGAGTCGTAATCTGAAACATTAGTTTCAGGAACACCTCACCACAGTTGTCAGTTCGGCACTGCTATTAGACAGTATCCAAAACAAAAACACGACCGATCGAGTCACTAAGTGGGCTATCGAGATGGGGCCATATCATATAAAATATGAGCCAAGAACTGCAATCAAGTCTCAGGCGCTAATTGAGTTTATAAATGAGTGTACACTGTTACAAGTTCCACCTGAAAAACCTGACACCAAGTATTGTACCCTGCATTTTGACGGGTCATGAAAATTGAAGGTTCAGGAGCCGGTGCGGATCTGACGTCTCCACGAGGTGATAAATTTCGATATGTTTTACTGATTTCATTCAAATGCACTAATAATGAAGCAAAGTATGATGATTTTATCCATGGGCTCCTAATTGAAAAGGAGATGAGTATAACCAGGATTCAATTCTTAGGAGATTCAGACTTTGATTCTAGTTGTAGTGCACACATGTGGTATGCAATAAGTTTAGACCGATCTAGTTGTAGCTAGATCAGGTGATGCATTCCTTTTTGTCTCAGTAATTTATTGGCATACCCTGTGCGGGACTAGACCTTGAAACAAATGTTGCAGTCCGCTTACATAAAAAAACCATGTATTCCAAATGTGCATGCACGCACGTGTATATAAACGAGGGTGTGCGTGCAATGCAACATGTGCAGCAATAGTTCGATCTCTGACATAATCATCAACAATGTCTCGCCAATACGATTACAACGTCCCAGTCTGAGCGGCTCCAAGGTGGGAGGCTGACGAAATCGAAGGAGATGTACGGGTCACGGTCCCCGGACCCGGTCGCCATGGTGACCCCTCAACCGACGCAATGCAATTCATGCATTAATGCTATGCACGTTAACTAGAAATATATTTGTCTTCAATTTGCTTATGTTAGTTTACTACTTCCTCGCTCACTTCACCTAGAGAATCATGTTTTTGGATATGTTATCGTTGCTCAAGAACTAAACGAACTAGTCACAAGACATCATATGGATTATAATCAGAGGTGATATAATAATAAATAATAATCTGGTCATAAAGTGCAATCACCGATAAATCTCGTAAGCATCAACTACTAACAAGTAATCCACACCGGGAGAGAGATCTAGTGGAAAACGACAATATGGATGACGATGATGATCTTGATGATGCCCGGAGCGATGACGGTGACGATGGTGATGATTTCCCCTCTCCGGGGAGGAATTTCCCCGGCAGATTCCTCCCTGTTGTTTTCCGCCCCGTTGAGGCGGCGGAATATTTCCTCGACGGTTCCTCTGGCATTAGGGTTCCCTGGGGGTCAAGTTCGCTAGAGGGGGATGATATGTCATAAATGTATCCTTAATTTCTGATGTTTCATGTTGTTTTCATCTTATTTCCTACATGTTTGCTATACACTTTATGTCAATTTTATTGATTTACGGGACTAACCTATTGACAAGATGCCACAGAGTCAGTTCCTTTTTTCTGTCGTTTTTAGTTTCAGAGAAGTTATTCTGGAAATATTCCCGAAATTGGAAAATTCGAAGCCAGGAAGTCTTCGAATTCCCGAAGAGGCCCGGAAGGGGTCACACCATAGGGCGGTGCCCCCTTGACCGCGCCTGGGGTGGTGTGGGCCCCTCGGGCGTCCACCACCATAGCCCTTTCTCCTATTTATTCCCCTAGGTACGACAACCCTAAAAAGATACCACTTCGTCCCGAGAAACATCCGATGCCGCCGTCATCGTCATCCTGAGATCGGGTGGGTTCTGGAGCTCTCCACGGCACCCTGCCGGGAGGAGAATTCATCACCGGAGTGGTCTACACCACCATGCCCTCATCCGAAGTGATGCTTGAGTAGTTTATCCCTGGACTACGGGTCCATAGCAGTAGCTAGATGGTTATCTTCTCTACTTTGTACCTCATATTTGGATCTCGTGAGCTGCCCTACATGACCGAGATCATCTTTATGTAATGCTACATGTTGTGTTTGCTGGGATCTGATGAATGTTTAATGATATGTCTTCTGATTATCAATCTATCATGTTATCTTCATGCATATGTTATTTATGATCTTGCATGCTCTCCTTTATTAATAGATGCTCTGGTCAAGTAGATGCTAGTAACTGCAAGAGGGAGTATTTATGCTCGATAGTGGGTTCATACCTCCTTTGGATCTGTGCTCGAGTGACAGAAGCGTAACAGATGGAGGATGTGTTATTGTCATTAGGGATAAAACAACGGTGTTTACTTAGTTTACATTGTTTACATTACACACTTTGCTTACTGCTATTACCTGTTGCGTGCAACTTAATACCCAACGTTTGTTCGGATGATATTCGGAGGGTGGATTATTAGTCATACATGAAGTTGGATGACAGTCTATGTATCTTGTTGTAATGCCCGCATGAATCACATAGTAATCTTTCTGTCTTGCATACGCACGACAGTTCAGCCTTTATTTCTGTCAATTGCCCAGTTATAATTCGTTCACCACACATGTTATTTATCTTTTATGGAGAGACATCTCTACTGAACTGTGGACCCCGGTCCATTTTTTCATTCTGATAATACACACACTGCTTCCACTGCTTTCAGTCTGCTTCCACTGTTTTCACACTGCTGCTCTTTTTTCATACTATTCTCATACCATTTTCCACACCATACATTTAACCTCTTGAAAACCTCACTGCTTTGTTGGGGCAAAGTGAATTGTTTGTGTTGTGCAGGTTCCACGTTGCTTCTGAACCCTGCCATCTCAGCTCCATCAACCTTTTGAATTTACTCCTTCCTCCTACTGGTCGATTCAACCTTGGTTTCTTTCTGAGGGAAAACTGCTACTGTGCTCATCATAACTTCCTCTTGGGGTTTCCCTACGAGTGCAAGACATTCACCATCAAGCTATTTTGTGGCCCCGTTGGCGGGGAGGAAGAGAATTTCTGCAAGGGGGTCTCTCACCTCCAATCTCTTTAATTTTTTTTGTTTTGCTTAGTTTATTATATTTTGTCTTGTTTGCTTCTCTTTATCAAAAACACACAAAAAATAGTTCTTATTCTAGCTGTAGTTTTATTCCTGTTTTTAGTCTTGCTAAAGTGAGTGTTCCTGAAGTTGAAGTTCGCTCTTTTAACCAACAAGGTGGAGACAGTTTGAAAGATGCTTGGTATAGGATAAGTGATTCTCATCATAGATGCATTAAAAAATATTCCATTTTAATCCTTCTTAGGATTTTTTCTGTTGGTATTACTAGTTGGTATAGGTATGTTCTAGACACTCTTATAGGCGGCAATATTTTTGGGAACACCTGCTTTGGAAGCCTATAATTTAATTGAAAGTTTAGTTGGAACACCACCTACTAAGGTTGTTAAAACTGAGATCACTTTAGATGATGTTATTTAAAAGCTAAACTCTATGGAGAAAATTTGCCAATTTTTGTTTATAATGCTAGCAAAGTTAATGAATCAATAGTAAGTATCAACAAGAAAATCATTGTTTTAGAAGCTAGCGATATCCATGATAGTCAAAATATGAGGATTGGTAAATTAGAGGAGGCTATGGAAAATTGAAGCTCCACTTTTTCTTCTCTTAAGTTTCAAAGGGAGAAACCTTCTGTGGGAAAAGAGAAAAAAATTATGTATGTCACCAAGGTGCCTAAACCTAAATCCCCTATGTGCTTAAAATTAATAAAACTTTTAGTGAAACTAAAAGTTATTTGCATGTTGAATCCTCTTCAGGGGTGTCTAAGGTACCCATTTCAACAATTGGAGTTTTGGAAGAAATTATTGATTTGGATGCTTCTTCACTTGAAAACACGTGAATCCACTTTTCTGGGCCTAGCTAAAAAGCATTAAAGAAAAGCACTTCTTGGGAGATAATCCATGTGCAAATTCTAAGAATAATGAATCATCTAAGCTTGGGGATTCCCAAGGCATTCCCTTCTTCATCAACAATTTATCAGGTCACTTCTAGTGAAACTATATTTTTATTCGGTCAGATCATATGAAGTTTACTTGGAGCGTCTGTTTATTTTTATTTTGTTTTATTTTTTTTCCTTGACGCAGTTATATAGTTGTACCCTAGAATTCCTTGTTTGGGAGAGAGACACGCTCCGTTTTTTTCGTTTGAATATTCATTATGCTCGTATTCTTAGTTTTTCTTCTAGCTGCTGCAAAATTCCTGTTTAGCTCTTGTTTTCATTGCATCTCTTATCCAGAGATGTTAGTTTTAGTAGTGTTATGTGATTACTCTCATGATTGCTTGTTGTATCATTTAGAGAGTTTTTTTTAAAACATATTTTGTATGATGCTTGTTGGGAAAAGAAACTACTGCTTGCAGTAGAATTTATAACGGTGCAGGTAGAAGCTTGTATAGACTGTGGCTAGACTTTTTTATATCATGTTAGATGTTATTTTAATTCTAAATCCTAGTGATCATTAAGTAGCATGATTTGTCTAAAATAGCTGAGAGTGTTTAATGTGCCACTGAAATAATCATGAGTTGTTCTTCTCATTTGCAAGCATAAATTTGTGGTGTTCTCCTTTGAATGTTGTATTTGGTTGACTTGGCGCATGCTCACACAATGTTTATGACTATGAACCAGTCACTTATAGCCTCTATGATCATTTAGTTTTTGAACTTGTGGTACCATTTATGATTTGATTAATGATGCTTATATCGCTATGCATGATAATGGCCTTTATGCTATCTTGATTTATCGCTCCCAGTCTTTTGCTAGCCTCCACCTGTACTGAGTATGAGCTCTACTCGTGCATCCAACTCCCACAAACCAAACTTTTCGAAATGTGTCCACCATACCTACCTACATGTGGTATTTAACGGCCACTCCAAATTAAATTGCTCATGTGTTACCTTTAAAACTTTCAAAATTACTCTTGTTTTGTGCTCCTGTTTTAGCTCATGAGGACGTAAATAGAGAATCTTTATCTCACTTGTTGATTGGACTTTCACACCATGGACTAGTGGCTTCATCCGCTTATCCAATTGATAGAAGAGCTGGCAGCGGGGTGCCCAGACCCAAATTAATACAACAAATTCTTTTCACTATTCTTGCCCCTGATTTATCAGTCAAATCATAATTAAGTAAAAAAAGAGAAAGAGGGATAACCTTCTACAAATATGTGTCCTTCTATGGGAGCCTCTCTTGTAAGGTACTGTATTTTTTTGTTTACCATTCGTTGACATAAGTATACACACTTCTTTAAAAATATCTTTTCAATACCTATGTTTAATAAAATAAAAAGATCTAGCACACGAGTGATCCCTGCTTCCGTCTGCGAAGGGACTTTCTTTTACTTTTATGTTGAGTCTCCATCTTCTAACTTTATCCACAATTGAGAGGGCATAGTTGCCATTATGTGTTTAATGTTCATTTGTCCCAGAAACATTATTATTTGATTCATGATGTGTTATTGTTTGTTCTCAAATAATTTGTTCTAGTGTTTCCTCATGAACTTTGAAGGTGTACTGGCATTTATGTTTTGCCCCACTCTTAAGGACAAGCGAAATATCACTTTGCCATGTTATCTTTATGCTTGAAACAAACGTATATCTTTCCGTGCATTATTATTCATGATCTTTTATTTGTGTTACTTCTCATGATGCAAGATGATTGCTATGCTTTATTGTTAAAGTTTTATTTATCATGCTTGTGTTGAAGTTCTATGATCTCAGCTTACATATGCTTTTACATTATTGATGATGAAGTTTATATTGGTAGCATGTCACCTCAGAAATTCTGTGTTTTTATCGTTTACCTACTCGAGGACGAGTAGGAACTAAGCTTAGGGATGTTGATACGTCATAAACGTATTCTTAATTTCTGATGTTCCATGTTGTTTCCATGTTATTTCCCACATGTTTGCTATACAATTTATGTCATTTTTATCGATTTCAGGGACTAACCTATTGACAAGATGCCACAGAATCAGTTCCTTCTTTTCTGCTGTTCTTAGTTTCAGAAAAGTTGTTCTGAAAATATTCTCGAAATTGGAAAATTCGAAACCCGAAAGTCTTAGAATTCCCGATGGTTCCACGAAGTCCCAAAGAGGCTCGGAGGGGGGGCCATAGGAACACTAGTTTACTTAGGTCTATGAGGATGGGAAACAATATTAGAAGCATCCTCACAAAAGACAATGTGTCCATCCTCTATATTTCTACAAACAAGATCTTTCACTATTGCTACAGGAGGTTCAACAGTTATTTGTTCATCAGGTTCAATAGATTTCTTATTACTCTTACAAACCACACTATCCACCATATAGTGTTCTTTCACCTTAGCAGGGAAAGTCAGCTTTACTATTAAATGGCACTTCAACGTACGTTGGTACGTCAAACCCATGGTCTGTCGTTGCCATTTTTTAGAAAACCCCTTACAAAATCTTGAAACCAACCCGCAGTCCATAAGCGAAAGGAAGCCCCTTCGTATCCAAGTCAACCCTCAATCCAAAAGAGATCTTGCTTCTTCGTGCCTCCGCGCTGTGCGGCGCCACCTGTAATAGCACCTGCCCTTCTCCTCCTTCGACGAGGTCCTCCTGCACGAGACATGGCCTAGCGCCCTCACCTCCGACATCCCTCTCGTCTTTCTCTTCCCTAACACAAAGCCGCCACTCTCGCCAAGAGGTTCCTAGATCCCAAAACGTATATCCGCAAGAGGCTAGGGTTTCGGAGCGGGGCACGGCCGCTGCGTGGAGCTAACCATTGACGCTCCCCACGCTCATGGCCCGCCTCCGACACGCTACCCCTTCAGCCGCATGACGCCGCCGAGAGGTCACGATTGACGCGTACTCACGCCTGCCTACGATGCTGGCCCCTTAATCGCCCCCTCTTTAGTGTAGTTCGTTGTCCATCCGCCGGTTGTTGCAAGGTCGCGTCCTCGCTGTCAGCCGTCAAGTTCATTGCTTCGCCTTCCATGATTGTGCCACCTTCCCTCCAGGACCACAACGCCTCCCTTCTAACTCACCACTCGCGTCTCCTCTTCCAAGCTTCACCGTTCAGTGAAACAAAGGTAACATCCCGCCATTGCTATTAGCAGTTAGCACCGTGGAAGTCAAGTTGCTTTCCCATGATGCGGAAAGAGGCTATTTTGCTTGCATTGCTACTTTTTTTTCCTTGGCTGTCTTTGCTGCATGAAAGAGGAGAGGGGATTCAGAGTGTTTTTCCTTATGTGCTACTACTTGTTTTAGTAGAGAGGATTGAGCGAATATAGATTTATTTTTCTGATGAATTTGCGGTCTACTAGAGCTATTGAACACTCAAAAACGTCAGCTTGGTTATGTTCCTCGAACGGATTATTCATCTTAGTAGTCTTAGTAGAGAAGTCGGATATTAGGCCATTCAACAACTACTTTTCAGGCCACCATCCCGTTGTTCACTGGAAACCAACCCGCTGTCCATAAGCGAAAATCTACAGGTTTGAGTACTCCCTCCGTTCCATATTAGATGACTCTCAACTAGATGTATCTATTACTAAAATATGTCTAGATACATCTATATGAGAGTCATGTAATATGGAACGGAGGGAGTACCTTGCACAATATATTTTTAAAAAAAATTCACTCTCGTGTTGCTGTTATTCACCATAGATTCTGTGTTCGAATTCTACAGGTCATCGCAACATTCAATAAAATGCAGATTTCGGAGATTACAGTGATGGGCGCGGGTTCGGACGATTGGAAGTCCTTGGCGGAGGGGCAGCAACAACGTGCTGCCGCAGACTAAGCTTGCAGTGCACCAACATGGAGGCGGAGGTAGGGTCCTCTGGGTGGTGGTGAGCAAGGAGAAAGGGGCGAGATGGCGGAGGGCATGGACGCAAGATCGGTGGTGCTGGTCGACGGTGCCTTCCCGTCGTCGCCTGATCTAAGTGGCACCGAGGCCACGGTATTCAAGCACCTAAGTTGTTGTCTAGGTACCTCAACCTTTTTATTGTTGCCTGCCTTTATATCTACATTGAAAATATATCAGATCTTGGTCGTGCATATGACTGAAATTACAATGATTAAGCCTGGTAATTTGTTACGCACGATTTCAGTACATCCCATGTTTAATGCTTCAGACTTAGCTATCTGATGCATGCATAAATTCAGTACTTCTTAGATTAGGCCCTCACTTCGAGCTTTGCTCTTTTTTTGACAACCAAATGAGAGAGCTTTATTTCATAGCATGATGTTTACAATGTTGTTGCCTGTATCTGAAAATCGTAACGACAACAGATGACGAGCAACAGTACAGGTTCAGGAAGCGAGAGCAAGCGATTTGTGCTGCGAAAACGTGCAGTGTTTTCTGTTGTATTCCAGAGCTTATAAAACGGAAAAGCTAACTAACTCCCGATCATCTAGTCAGGATCCGAGCTTATCGCGCCATCCCACGACTACATCTCCTAACTACATGCTAATCGGGTGGACTAACACAACGGGATGGAGAACGTGCACTTGTACTTCTCCGACAACTACTCGCGACTCGGAATCACAGGCGACTCAGTGTGCGTTTATTTTCTTCAGAAAACGGTAACTTAACTGAACATGAGCTTAGGCTAACATTTCTCCCCCTTAAGCTCATAATCACTTACTAATCTCCACAACTCCAAGCTTCTGTCGCATCTCGATGAACCGCACGCGTCCGAGGGCCTTGGTGAGAACATCTGCTGCTTGATCGTTCGTCCCAACGTGAGTCACCTCGACCAGCCTTGCCTCCATGCTTTCCCTGAGGAAGTGGAACTTCACATCTATGTGCTTGCTGCGCCCATGATTGACTGGGTTCTTGGCTAATGCGATCGCAGACTTGTTGTCCACCAACAGTCTGAATTTTGCTAGGTCCGTTCCCTGCATTTCTGCCAGGAGACGACTGAGCCAAACCCCTTGGCATGTTGCATCTGCTGCTGCCACATATTCCGCTTCACATGAACTAATTGCGACGATCCTTTGCTTCTGTGAGGTCCAGCTAATCGGATTTCCGCCGAGAAAGAAAACATGTCCTCCTGTACTCTTCCGATCGCCAACATCCCCTGCGTGATCACTGTCACTGTATCCCAAAAGTTCAGCTGCTCCGACTCCAGCCTTGTACTTGCAGCCATGGCCTACTGTGCCTTGTATGTATCGCATGATTTGCTTGACGGCTGCCCAATGTGCTTCCCTTGGCTTCTCCATGAACCTGCTGACAACTCCTACTGCGTGTGCGATATCAGGTCGAGTGTTGACCAGATATCTCAGGCTTCCGATCACACTCCGATAGAGGGTGACGTCAAATTCAGTCCCACCCTCATCTTTCGTCAGTTTCAGACGACACTCCATGGGTGTATTGCAGCTGTTGCATCCACTGAGCCCCGCTGCTTCCAATATCTTCTCAGCATAGCTCCTCTGTGAGAGTGTGATCTCTCCGTCAGCTTGTGTCACCTTGATCCCCAGATAATAGATCAGCAGCCCGAGATCTGACATCTTGAACAGTTTCTGCATCTGCCCCTTGAAATCGATGATGGAAGCTGTGTCCGTTCCTGTGATGATGAGATCATCAACATAAACTCCGACAAGAAGATATGAGGTTGTGTCCCCGCGTCGATAGACGGCGTGCTCTAGTGGGCTGCGCGTGAATCCAAGCTTGCACAGTGTGTCATCCAGCTTGGAATACCAGGCTCGCGGCGCCTGCCGCAGCCCGTACAATGCTTTGCGCAGCCTCAGAACGCTTCGCTCGTTGCCGGTGGAGACGTAGCCCGGCGGTTGCTCGACGTAGACTTCCTCTGAGAGCTCGCCGTTGAGGAAAGAGGACTTTACGTCCATGTGATGCACCTCCCAGCTCGAGTGCGCCGCGAGAGCTAGCAGCAAGCGAACTGTCTCCATCCGCGCGACGGGCGCGAAAACCTCCTCAAAATCTACTCGCTGTCGCTGAGCATATCCTTTGGCGACGAGCCGCGCCTTGTGCCTGACAACGTTGCCGTCGGGGTCTCGCTTCCCCTTGTACACCCACTTTAGCCCGATCGCCTTGGAGCCCTCCTCGTATCCGACGAAGATCATCGGAGCGGAGCGGTCGGAGAGCTTGGTGACGCCCGGCCCGGTCTTCTTCACGTGCGCCGTGCACCCGAATGTCCGCAGGTGGTGCACGCTGGGCTTCCGCCCGTGCCACGCCTCATACGGCGTGACGCCCTCCAGGCTCCGCGTGGGTGCCCTGTTCAGGATGTAGACGGCGGTCCTGACAGCCTCCGCCCAGAAGTACGACGGCACGGACATGCTCTTAAGCATACAGCAAGCCATCTCCACGATCGTCTGATTCCTTCTCTCGACGACCCTGTTCTGTTGCGGAGTGTAGGGGGCCGTGGTGTAGTGCTTCATCCCCTTCTGCTCGCAGTAATCGCGGAAATCGACGGAATTGAACTCGCCGCCCCGATCGGAACGGAACGCGCGCAGTTTGCTCTTCCCTTCCGCCTCGGCCATGATCTGTATCTTCTTGAAGCGATCGAAGGCCTCATCCTTCCTCTGCAGGAGCTCCAGCCACATGTAGCGACTGTGGTCGTCCACCACCAGGAGGAAATACTGCTTCCCGCCGGGCGACAGCGGCGAGATCGGCCCGCAGAGGTCCGTGTGGACCAGCTCGAGCCCTTCTTCAGCACGATACGCGCTCGCATGAGGGAACGCTGCTCGATGCTGCTTCCCAAGCGCACCCGTCGCAGTGGTCCTCGATCCGCTCGATCACTGGGAGACCGCGCGCCATCTGCTTGGTCGACATGGCTCGCAGCGCGCGGAAGTGCAGGTGACCCATCCTGGCGTGCCATCTCCACGACTCGGTGTCGCCGTGTGCGAGGAGACAGGACGGTGTGTCGATGGTGAGGACGCCGATGTACAGGCGATGCGCCGTTCCGCGGGATCGCGGATCGTCATGATCCCATGCTTGATCCCGACCTCGCACCCTCCTTCATCCAGTTGCCCGACAGAGATAATGTTGCTGCGCAGGCTTGGGATGAAGTAGACCTCCGACAGCGTCCGTTGCTCGCCGGTCTGCGCGCGGAAGACCACGGTGCCGCGCCCGCGAATCGCCACCAGTGAGCCGTCGCCGAATTTCACCGTGCCGTGCACGGTTTCGTCCAGCGCGGCGAACACGTGCCGCTCGCCGGTCATGTGGCTCGTCGCGCCTGTGTCAAAGAACCAAGCGCCATAGGGGGAGGGAACGGGAATCAACTTCTCTTCGTTGAGGAAGACTGCCTGCTGCACCATGGTCTCGGTGGCGATGGCCATGTACATGCCGCCCTGCTGCTCGTCAGCTGGGCGCACCAGATTCGCCGCCTCCTGCTTCTCCTTACGTTCCCGATCGCGCTGCACCTTGTGGCATTCTTTGGCCCAGTGCCCAGGCTTGCCGCAGTAGCGACAATTCCCGTGTTTCCGGCCTCCTTCCTTCCCGGATTTGCCGCCCTCACCCTGCGATTTGGGCTTGAACGACGGCTTGTCCTTCTTCTCCAGGCCTGACGAGGACGATCCGGCGCGTTGCTTCTGCCGCGCCACCCATTCCTCCTCGGTGAGCAATAGTTTTCCCACCCCTTCAGTCACCTCGTCGTCGAGCCCGTAGCCCTCCTCCACCGTGAGAAGACGCCCGCACAGCTCCTCGATGGTGAGCTCCTTCAGGTCCACGACCTGCTCGATGGCCATCACCACCATCCGGTATTTCTTCGGCACGACGCGGAGGAATTTGAGCACCCCAGCGTACTCGTCCTTGGGATCGCCGAGGAGCTCGAGATCGTTCATGATCCCTGTCAGTCGGATCGCGAAATCCTCGACTGTTTCACCGGCCTTGAACCGGAGCTCCTCGAACTCACGGCGGCGCGTCTGCACCTTGGCTTCTCGGATGCGTTCGCACCCGAGCCTCATCGTCTTGAGGGTTTCCCACGCCTCCTTGGCGCTATCCTTGCACGCCAGCGTGCGGATGAGCTCCGGTGGCACCGCGCGCAGCAGTGCCGCCAGCGCGGCACGGTCGTCGTGTTCGTCGACGGCGCCGTACTCGATTGCATCCCAGAGACGCGCCACCTGCAGCTGTACCTTCATGACCATCGCCCATTCCGCGTAATTGGTGCGCGTAAGAATGGGGTAGGATGCGGCGGCGGTGGTCTGGTGTACCACCCGCTCGCGCACCACGAGCTGGCCGCGACGCACTGGACTGCGGCCTCTCCGTGATGCGACTGAAGGTGAGCGGTGTCGCTCCCCGGGCGCTGGCGTCTTGCCGCTCGCGCCAGCGTTGACATCCTGGGCAGCCTTGCTCGCTGCCTCGCTGATCGCCTTCGCTCTCTTACTCTCGGTTGACATAGCTCTGATACCAAATGTTGTTGCCTGTATCTGAAAATCGTAACGACAACAGATGACGAGCAACAGTACAGGTTCAGGGAGCGAGAGCAAGCGATTTGTGCTGCGAAAACGTGCAGCGTTTTCTGTTGTATTCCAGAGCTTATAAAACGGAAAAGCTAACTAACTCCCGATCAGCTAGTCAGGATCCGAGCTTATCGCGCCATCCACGACTACATCTCCTAACTACTTGCTAATCGGCTGGACTAACACAACGGGAGGGAGAACGTGCACTTGTACTTCTCCGACAACTACTCGCGACTCTGAATCACAGGCGACTCAGTGTGCGTTTATTTTCTTCAGAAAACGGGAACTTAACTGAACATGAGCTTAGGCTAACATACAATCCTCTATGACCAGAGGTTCAGATAACAAAGGAATAGAATTCAGCCAAAAACGTATAGAGTTATAGGTTCTTGCTTTAGCAGCCAGGTCTTGTGCTACACGTTTGCACTCTGGCACTCTCTCCTAACATTTATAATAGCCAGGACATTGCCTCTCGATAATTTTGCTTGGATATCATCGATTACAAAGCAGTAGGCAGAGCGGTCTTGTCCTGAACAATTTATGGACTTTGCCGCTTAGGCGCAGTCTGTCTCACAGATAAAATGTTAACGCCGGCGCTAATCCTTCATTAATCGCTTGTAACTCCGCCTCCTCCGCCGAATTGCATCCAACTAGCATTCTGGCAGCCGAGAAAATGACTTCCCCATTTTCATTACATGCAACTATACCTATACTCGCTTGACCTTTTTAGTCTGATGGAACAGCCGTCCATATTTACCTTTGCTGTATCCGTATCAGGTTTTCCCCAAGTACATGTCCTCCTAGGATCTTTCGCAGCATCTACACGAGAGGATGAAGCACAAGATCCTGCTGGACCATTTTTTCGCCCTTTTGGTTCTGAATATTTGAGCTAATTAGATTCAAGTCTCGGGCATAGTTGCTTAAAAAAAATCAATCGTTTGATTGATGCTAGCTTTCCCAGCATCATGTATAACATTGTTTCTCAGATGCCAAGCCCTCCAAAGCAATAAGAGGATAAGTCCACAGTCTGTTTTGCTTCGATTTGAAAGCAAAATCAGGAGCCAGTCTTTCCCTGAATAGCAGAAATCTCTTTTTTTTTGGAACATTCCAGTATCTTCTCATCATTATCTAAGGACTCTTGCCTTTGTGCAGGTCACGGTAGCATGAAAGCTGTGTCTGGCATCAGTTCCGCATATACTGCAGGTATTAACCGTCTCCAAAGTACGCCTCCACTTGTTGTACTTTGTCGCCAGATTATCACGAGCAAGATCCAAACATCCTATCCTTTCTAGGAACCTGGGCTGACCAGATGCATTTCCACAAAGAGCGCCTAGCATCTCCAGTGTTGCTGGTGCTCTGCGTAACTGAGCTTTCGTGAGCAAGGTTATAGGCCAGCTTATAAGCACTCCTTACTGAGAAAATTCCTGATTTTTCAAAGTTCCAAGCAGTAAAATCTCTGCAAAGTTTTGTTGGTAGTTTTATGCTCAAAACATGCTCACCATCGTGAGGGAGGAAAGTTTCTTTTAGAAGCTCATTCCATTTATTGTCAGGTGCCAACAGACATTTTACCTTTATAGAACTTTGCTTATTTCAGCTAGAGTGTCCAAACATGAAGCCATAATTTATCATGATCTGTTAATTTTCGGAGGTGGTTCTGTGCTTGTGCATACGTATATAAATACAAATTTCAGGCATATTGTTTGGATTATCTTTTTTTCTATCATTTCAGCCCTCCAATCCATTCTCAAATAATTTTCATATGTGTCTGATGTAGGGGTCCCTATGCTGATCGGGCTCTCAGAACACGACTTCAATACTGGATGCATCGCCAAGTTCCGCTCCACGCAGTCGCACACTGTTGTGGCGCATGTATAATTACCATCGGAACCCATGGCCATAATATGTTTATCCTATTAATCTACTGAAATGAATTTTGCGCAACAAGTGTTAGAATTTTTGTTACTTGAAAGCCAGGTTGCGGCGAAAAATGAAACAGTCTACCGAAAAAAAATCGGCCGTGTCGACGAGAAGCTTAGGAAACATGGGGTTTGACTCGAAATATTTTATTTGTTTTCTTGTCGCTTAACTTGGGAAGCAGGGGGTTCAACTCAAAATATTTTATTCACAAAATATTCACAAGTTCTCAATTGTTTATGTTTAGCATTGTAAATCGTTTTAGGATGCTTGTTTTAATAATGCACGTATTATGGGAAAATGGGCAGATGATAACTGTCGTGGTGGTGGCTGGAACGGCTTCTCTACATTGACGGTATCCGCGCCATGTTCTCTGCTGAGCTGAACAAGAAGCACTGGTAGAAAACAGGCCTACAGTCCCGGTTCGCCAGGCCCATTAATCCCGTCCGGGCAACCGGGACTAGCTACGCGCGACTAAAGGCCCCCCCCTATAGTCCCATCTCTTACGGACCGGGAGTAAAGGCCTGTCCACGTGGGCGGGTGGCGGAGCCTGGGGTCGGAGGACATTTAGTCCCGGTTGGCCACATGAACCGGGACTAGATTTATTTCGTAATTTTTTTAATTCATTTGCTTTCTAATTATTTTTCTCACCTTTTTTCACTCCCTTTTTTTCACTCCTTTTTTTACTCCCTTTTTTTCACTCCCTTTTATTCTCACAATTTGTATTATTTGCTTAGTGTCTAACTAAGATTATCTCTAGTCCAATTAGTTACTCATGGTCAAACTTCCCGCTCGGTCACCCATCCTCCCACTGCTCTAGCACTAGCACGCTTAACTTCCGAGTTCCATCCCGTCCCGAATCCAAGTGTTTCTCACGCATGTATATGATAGTTGTATCATATCAATCTTATTAACATGTTGGCCGAAGCCATATTTTTTTATTGTTTGAATTTCAAATAAATCTTTGAATAAACAAAAGTAAAGATGTAATTAATAATTTTGAATAAATAAATAAACATTAACTTTTAATTTGTATTATTTCTAAAAATACCAATAATATATCCAAAAAATTGAGAGAAATAGAACTAATTCATTTTAAAATCTTAAAAATACAAATAATATATCAAAAATGAAGAACAATAATACTAATTCATTTTAAAATCTTAAAATACAAAATATATATAAAAAATTAAGAACAATAATACTAATTCATTTTAAAATCTTAAAAATACAAATAATATATCAAAAAATGAAGAAAAATAATACTAATTCATTTTAAAATCTTAAAATGAAAAAATATATCAAAAATAAAGAACAATAATACAAACAATATTCATTACATGCATAGAGTCGATCACACATAACACAATAGAGTCGATCACACATAACACAAACATACAGTTGATCACATTTCATAATTAACATATTATATATAGAGAGTCGATCACAAAAGATATCCATTACATATATATACTACTAATTAGATACCCATTACATGCGCATGCATACATCATCTATGGCCCCGCCGAGTAGATGCGGAACAACTCGTACGCGACATATGCATCTACGGCCGCATACTTGAGGTTCGTCATGCGCAATGGGGTCTCCTCCCAATAGTTGTGATTCTGCCGGGGGAAATCAGTCTTCATCCTTTCATAGGCCTGGTGGATGAAGGTGCTTGCCATGACAGCCATCCCGGTCTTTGGCCCGGTCAACTGGATAAGAGTCTGAAGATCAACGTAGTGATCTTCCGGTATCATAATACCGATGCGCATAAACTTCACACGGTCTTGCGTGATGTCCACGCTACAAAAGTCAAACCCCGAGTTGACAAGAAAATCAACAAGGTCCGGGCAATGCCTCGAACTACTGTAACAACAAAAATAGGATATGTGTTAGATATGTTGCAACACACGTATTGTTCACATGCAACAAAAAAACTCGAAGATGGAATGCAAGATTGTACACGTGTGCTATATACCTTGACCATTGGAAGACCAACACCGAATGCTTGAACGATATCTGGATGAGGGCAACATCCTTCTGATTCGCCGTGTACTCCAGATCGAGACCAAAGAACCGGTGTTCTTCGGGAGCATCAAAATAGAGATCGGCCAAATGACCGAGAGCTTCAGGCAGCCTCGCGTAGTTGTTGGTGAAGAGCACGTCCAAATCCTTGCCGCATGGTGTCTTCCCATTGTATCGCGTCCATTCAGCCATTTTGCGTGCGTGTGCTTGGATCGAAAGAGAGCGAGAGAGAGGAAGAACAGAGAGCGAGAGGAAGAACAGAGAGCAAAGCAGTGGAATGGCGCCCTCTGCCTCGCTCGCGAAATAAAAACCGCCGCGGGGGAGGCGAGACGCTTGATGTTTAGTCCCGGTTGGCCACGGGAACGGGGAATAAAGGGCCATTGGTCCCGGTTGGCCACGGGAACGGGGAATAAAGGACCAATAGTCCCGGGCGGCCATGTCAACCGGAATTAATTCCCGCCACGCGTCGCAACGCGCTTCCCAACCCGCGACGTCTGACCTTCTGTCGCGGGTCTCCTCCCTACCCGGGACTAAATACTCATTGGTCACGGTGCGCAACGCTTGGGGACTGATGCTGGCATACCGAAGGCCTTTTTTCTACCAGTGAAGTGAAGAAGCAAGAGCTCACATTTGTCGGTGGTTCTTTTTGTGTTAATGTTCCACTCAATTAGTTCGTAATATAGTCTGACAATTCTGTATACATTCCCATTCATCATTATCAGAAGTAGAAGAATAGAACTTTTAGTTTCTCTTTTGTTTTCAGTGATATATAGGAGAAGCAATTTCCAATTGTTCTTTGTTCTTTTGGCTGTCGCTTGTAATCTTTGTTCTGGGTCAGAAATAAAAGACTATTTAATCTATCCTTCATGTATTATAATTTTTTTTCATCTTTGTTCAGGCCTACACCCCATATTTTCAGAATTTGTTCAATTATGCATTTCAATGATGATTTTTTTTCAGAATATGTTCAATTATGCACTTCAGTCAGAAATAAAATGAGCTGCTTCCTACGGTATGTTGTTGCTGTGCTTCATAAAACCTAAATTCAGTAGGCGTTGTACAAGAGGTCTCAAGATTTCGTAGGTTCGTCACTACTATCAACGGTTTTCTTTGACTTCATGATGTTTGCCTATTAGCTAGAAATGAAACTATTATAGCAATCTATGACAGGTTAGTCTTCTATGACTAAGGAGAACTGTTCTATTTTCCTTTTGGGTTATGCTTTATAATGCAGATTGGCAAATGTGTATATGGCAAACCTCGAAGTGATTCCTGCCTGACAAAATTGGCGGCATATATGAATACAAAAAGGAAAGTTGACTTTGAACTAGGGAGCCTAAGCAAAGGGTTTACACTGTAAATCCATTCGATCAAATGCCACTTAAAGTTTCTTGTTCTCTTGGCTCAATGCATCAAAATGTTCGAATATTTGTTGTGCATAATGTTTATATGCGCGACGGAAAAAAATTAAGGACGCGTTTGGTTCAGGAATATGTAACGTACCTAGGTTACAGAGGTGCCTGATTTCTTTAAAATGTGTTTGGTTTGGATGTTCCTTCCGTAAATAAATTCCGCCCGTACTTGAGGCCGATACCGCTCGCAACCCCACGGTAACAGATCGCGTTACCGGCCTATACAAGTCTCTCCCTACTCGATCTAGATCCAGTCTCCTCTTCCTGCCAACCTGGTCCCGCCACCGGAGCCGTCGCGGCTGTCGCCGGGAAAGGTACAACGGCAGCCTTCTGAACATGAGGGCACTGCTTGCGGCATCTTCTCTTCTTCCATTCTTTACTACCAAATCAGTGCAACCGCGGCCACGCGAGCGGCCGGACGCGTGCGTGGTGGTACGCATTTGCGGCGGCGCGGCCAAATCCGGTCGCACCGAGTTCTTGGAGGTGGTTGTGTGGTCGTGGATGCTAGGGCGGCGCGATCAGCTGGCGTTCGGGATCTGGCGATAGGCTCCCACTCGACGGACGCGTAGGACCTGCCACACGGCGCGGACGCCGTCTGCAACACCTTGCTGCCTTCATCCCGAGCAGGCGGCCTTAGCTAGCGTCTGCGGAGGTGGACGGCCCAGGTCCTGCGTGGCGTGCAGCTCGTCCTCGTCCGCGAGGTTGTCCTGGCGCAAGCTTCACGCCATCCGTCGAAGTGGATTTGGCTCGACAGCCATACCGGAGATGGCTCCAGATCCGCGCGCTGGCATGGTTGACGGCATGGAGCGCGGAGCTCTGCCTCGACGACATGCTCATGCTCGGCCACTCCATGTGCAACGCGCGCCCTCTCTCTGGTTTCCTCAGCAAGTGCTACAATAACATACAAGAACAAGCAGGATTGAGCATGACCAGTACTTGTGTTACCATGCTGAAAATTCTCAACCAAATAGTCGTAAGCGACTTATTTACATTACAGAATCTGATTGCATTACCGTTACTGTTACCATTTTTGAACCAAACACGTCCTAATGTCCCATGGCAACGCACGGGCATTCAACTAGTTTTTTCAACATAGGGCTCAGGAATAACAGGATTAACAACATGCACTTCTATATTAATAGCAAAATCATCACTAGGATTCCCTCTAAGCTCAGGTGAAATAGCAGTAGTAACTGGATTTTTATCAGGAGTTTTAGTGTTTGTAATATTTTCAGCTTTAGCAATAGTAGCATCTAAGGACCGAGAGAACCACTCTCACGAAGCACAGTAGAAGCATCCTCAAAAGTATCAGAAGTATTTTCAGATTCAGCCGAAGTAGCACGTGTAGGATGTGTATGTGGTGGTGTAAGCAGCTTACTCATAACAGACGGTGAATCAAGAGCAACAGAGGTGTTCAGAGTTGTACCTCTTCTTTTAGTGGATGGTAATATAGGAAACTTTCCATCACGAGTCTTACCCATGATGAATGATTGGCGGTAGATAATAGTACTCTCCGGTGAGCTCGCAAATAAAGCTATGCTCCCAGGCAATGGCGCCAGTTTATAGTCTTGATAACCCACAAGTATAAGGGAGCACGACAGTCTTTGAGGGAAGTAAAACCCAAATTTATTGATTCGACACAAGGGGAGCCAAAGAATATTTGTGAGCCTTAACAAGTGAGTTGTCAATTCACCTGCACCTGAAAGTGGACTTGTTTGCCGTGGTTTATCAGTAGTAACAGTTTTATAGTAGTAGTAGTGAAATAATAGCAGTAGTGAAATGAAAACAACAACAGTAGTGTTTGAAGGAAACATCAGGATTAAATATTGTAGGCATACGGATAGATGAACGGGCGTTGCATGGATAAAATAGTTCATATAATAATCAATACATGGCACTGGTGGAGAACAGGCAGTAGCACCGGTTTGTAAGGGCCTTTGGACTCGGATACAAAACCGGTGCTACGTATCCGGGACTAAAGGCCCCCCCCCCTTTAGAACCGGTCAGTCACCAACCGGTTCTAAAGGCCTCCACGTGGGCGCCGAAGAGCGCGCGCAGGCGGAGGACCTTTAGAACCGGTTGGTAACACCAACCGGTCCTAAAGCTTTTTTTTTTCTTTTCTTTTCAGGGTTTCCAATTCCATATTTAGGGTTTAGGGTTTAGGGCGTGTTCCGTATTTTGAGGGTTTCCGTTTACGTGTTTCCGTTTCTAAAGAAGGCAATACGTATTTTCAGAAAACACGTAATCGGAAATACGTATCCGGAAACACCGATTCCGTGTTTGCGGTTAAATGTTTCCGATTCCGTGTTTGCGGTTAAATGTTGATGCACCAAATAAAAGTACATATATATATACATGTAACACGAAGTAATCGACCGAGAATTACATAATCTGAAGTTCGTTTTGAATAGTTGTATACTTGCATAGAGAAGGGAGCTGGCTATAATTGGTTCATAGGATGGAAAAATTCTCCGTCTTCTGCTATGACTTGCGTGAGAAGAAATCCTGCCAATTCCTCTGCAATAGCCTTGCAACGGTCGATTGGTTTGAGCTGCGCCCGATTTCGTGCCATCTTGAAAAGAACTAGATGAAAACAATTAAGTTATGAACAAAACTAAACATAATTAATGGCAACATAAGTAAAGTTGTGAAGATCCGGTTACGTACCTCTAGATTTCTCCTAGTACGGGATTTCTCATTGATCGTCCTGTGAATGAACTCGCAAACGTAGTATCCACAATAATCAGTTCCCTGTGGTTGTTGCGGGACTTTCTATATACGAGAAACATAATTCAGTCAAATTAATAATAATCAAGAGAATGGTAATGGTATTTAAATCAGGGTACGTAGTACTACTTACTTTGTTAATCTGAAAGTGGAGAATGTCTGCCCATGTATCGGGTTCTTCCTTGATGAACATTTGCCAAACCCTGGGTGACAAAAGAAAAATGAATAGATGAGTTAATTATTACTTACTTGATATCAGGGAATGAACGAAAAAGAGGATGATGAACGAAAGAGGCCGATATATATATACTTTTGAAGCATCTGACGCGCGGTCTTCCATGTGTGAGCGCCCCAGGTTAACGAGTCCCAGACTTCAACTTGTCCTTTATCGATTCTAATGATGAACAATATGAAGTGGCCGCTGCGCACGTGTACACACGCAGTCATGCATACTCATCAATTACACTTAACATCAGGTAAGCAAAATGGAATGTCTACAAGACAGTAACACTCACTTGAATCCGTAGGGCCAAAGTATTTCTTTTTTGGTACTTTGTCGCTTCAAAAACCTTAGCAAATCATCCGGTGTATCCTTGTTGAACATTTCTACTGTGTTTTGATGATACGAATACGGGTCAATGAACCCAAAGTCCCAGATTCCTACGAGTCTACATTCACGAATCTTCATTCTGCATAGTAGCGTACAAAAAGAATGTCGTGAGTGATAATTATACGGGCAACGAACGCGAGCTTAACTAAATAATTAAATTACACAAATAAATCACTTACAAACAGTAGCAGCTGAGGATAGACTTGTCGAGGGCACGTTGATTGTACATCTAGAAGAAATCATCAAACCCAAGCTCGACACCGTAATCTCCGAAGTAGTGTTGATCCTGAACTTGAGCCATGATACAGTCTCTCTCCTGCCTTGCGGCCTCCAAGTACCAATCATGTAAACTCCGTAGTTGGGTTGTTAGATCAGTAGGATTTTCGACCAGAGGGTGCCCGGGCTTGTATGTATATACCACATCAGCAATAGCGTAACCCACGTCGCCCATGCGTGGACCGGACACTGAAGCCTGGTCAGATAAGACCTTGAGCGGGGCAATTGACCGTGCTTCTTGTTGTCCGAGCTGGGGAACTTGTTTCCCGCATTTCGTCTGCTCCACCTGCTTCATCTCCTCCGTCTGCTTCTTCTGTGCGGTGTGCGTCTTCTCAATGTACCGTTCATAGTCTGAAAGGGGCGGCGGTGGCGGCAGTGCAGGATAATATAAGTTGTCGATGGTCCGCTCAATTTTCCACTTTGGGATGTCCTTCAGATTTTCCTTCCAGGTGTCTTGATGGGGCTTCAGGGGAAACTGTGTGAACCATGCGCTGGTTTTGGCTTTCACGACATCGCTTAGTTCCTCCGGAGTCATCAGGCCTGGTAACTTCGGCGGAGTCTCGACTTTCTTGGATTTCCTTGGTCTCCTCTTGGGAGGAGTCCTGTTTCTTGTGAACTTCAGCTTCCGCTTTGCCGTACCCGTAGTGGGCGCATCCGTCGGCTCACGGGAGTGCACGGGCGATGGACCCTCGGCCTCGGGCTCCCAATCTTCGTTGTGGGGTGGACTTGGAGGTTCGTTGGGGGGTGGACTTGGAGGTCGTGCATTCTCTGTACGAAAGTGAAAAAACTATTAAAAATAAGCTTACATGTGGTGCAACATTCAGTAATTGATGGAGGTATATATGGTGCATTTGTACCTGGAGGAGTCGGTGGCCTTGGCGCCGAGTTAGGAAACACGATGTGTTTCTTATTCCACAATATGATACCAAGATCCATTTCTCCCAGTGTCTTCTCGCCTTCACCTCCAGGAATATGGAGCTCAATATCATCTTCCTCTGTCTTCTCTTCTTCCTCTCTTGATCTTTCTCCACCAAGCACACCATGGCTGAAGTTTGGGACATATACCGTGGTCCCGCACCATGCGGCAAGCAACTCGAGGTGTGCTACACCAACAGTTGCGAGAGGCTCCCCGGTCCTCTTGCGCATTTGACCAATCTCTATTTGTCCTCTCCCGATGAACACCGGTTCTTCGGGCTTGATCTGGAGTATACGGCGGATCAACGGGATGTTGCCGTCATCCAGATTGCGTTCAAGGAGGCCGTGTTGGTCTTCCAATGGTCAAGGTAACGCACACGTACAATCTTGCATCTTCGATTTGTTTATTGCATGTGAAGAATACATGTGTTGCAATATCTAACACGTATGAAATTTTTGTTGTTGCAGTAGTTCAAAGCATTCTCCGGCCCTTGTTGATTTTCTTGTCAACGTGGGATATGACTTTTGTAGCGTTGACATCAGGCAAGACCGTCTGAAGTTGCTGCGCTTGGGTATTGTGAAACCTGAAGATCACTACATTGATCTTCAGGATCTTATCCAATTGAACGGGCCAAGGACCGGGATGGCTCGCATGGCAACTGCCTTAATCCACGAGGGCTACGAAACCATGAAGTCTGGTTTCCCCCGAAAAATCACTTTTTATGGGAGAAGAACCCACTGGACTTCATGAACGTCAAGTATGCAGCCATAGATGCATACGTCTCCTACGAGTTGTTCCGCATCTACTCGACGGAGCCATAGATGTATGCGTTCGATATATATGCATGTAATGGATATCTTAGTATGTAATTAATGGATATCTTAGTATTGTGAGACTTATGTTTGTGTTATGTGTGATCGTAAGACTCTATGTTATGAATGTGATATGATTGTGTTCTAAAATCAGAAACAAAGATATAAAATGTGGTGTAGAATGGGAAAAATTTGATCACTTACCCCAGGCGCATTTTTATACTGTGCGCCTGCGGTAGTACTCTTATCCCAGGCGCATTTGTACACTGTGCGCCTGCGGTAGTACTCTTATCCCAGGCGCATTCGTCCACGGTGCGCCTGCGGTAATGTTACCCCAGGCGCATACTGAAGTTTATGCGCATGTGGTAAGTTAGGGTGGGTAATGAGTAAGGCAACGAGAAGTGAGAGCGCAAGTGATACATCGAGCATATATATCGTGGATACATATATATAGATTGATTTAGCGAGATACCATACATGTAGATTTTTCTTCTTCTATTTTTCTTTTTTGTTTCACTTCCCTGTTTTCTTTTACATTGATTTATAAAACATGGAAAACAGAAGGTTACTTTTATTAAAAACAGAAAACAGACGCGCTAGCACGCCGCAGTGTCGCCGGAATACAAATTCTTTTATTAAAAAAGAGAAAACAGACGAACACTACTCCTCGTCGTCGTCGTCGGGGAACTCGTCGCTGACCTCCTCCGGGTCATCGTCGTTGTCGAACTCGTCGGTGACCTCCTCGTCGTCGTCGGAGGTGCATGATGGTATGTCCGAGATAGGCCCCCACCTCGGATCGTGGGAGCCCCAGACGTCGCCGGCGTGGTCGGCCCGACGAAGCTCTTGCAGCGCATTCGTCCTCGCCTCCCGAGCGGCATCTAACGCGAGGTGGCGTTCAAGGCGGCGCTCCGCCCGCTCAGCCGCGCGGGTCTGCCAGAGCTCCTCGTCGGCGCTCTCCTCCCCCGGGTTGTTCCGGTAATACTCGCGGACGACGCGGTCTTCCATGGCGTCGACTAGGCCCTGAAACGCGCGGTGGCGGAGTTGGAGGTGGTCGGCGGCAGTGACGATATGCGGCTTTGGAGCCCTGGCCTCCGCTTCCCAGACGGTGTGGCAGTCGTTGAAGTTCATCAGCGACCGCAGGCGGTTGAGGCGCCAGGCCGCCGTGTCCCAGGCGCGGGCGGCCTCCGCCGCCGTCGCAAAGGAGCCGAGGGGGATGCGGTCGTCCCCCCAGCGGATATCTGCGCTGAACATTCCGTTCTGCCGTGCTCGGACGCCGCGGAAGCCGGTGGTGCTGTTTCTCCTCGGAGGCAATGTGGAAGCGCGACGGTGCGTGGAGAGGAGTGAGCGCGTGGAGAGGAGAAGACGCGCTCGAGGCGCGACAGTTTATACCGCGCCCTCCTGGCCACGCGTCACAACTCCCGCGCCACGCGTGAACTCCCGCGCCGGTTGTTAACGTCAACCGGTACTAAAGGCCTGTACAGGGGGGCGCACATTTTTTTCTTCTTATTTCTGTTTCCAAAGGGGGGTGTAGAACAAAACAAACGGTATCGCCGTCATACAGCCCAACCGTGGCTAGCTACTGGGTGCATATATGCATACCAAATGCACGGCTGGACGTATGACGGCGAATCCGGATGTTTTGTATTTGCTCGATGAACTGAATATATGATGTATCAAACCTTAAAGGGGGTGTAGAACAAAACAGACGGTATCGCCATCATATAGCCCAACCGTGGCTACTGGGTGCATATATGCATACCAAATGCACGGCTGGACGTATGACGGCGAATCCGGATGTTTTGTATTTGCTCGATGAACTGAATATATGATGTATCAAACCTTAAAGGGGGTGTAGAACAAAACAGACGGTATCGCCATCATACAACCCTGCAGTGGCTACTGAGTGCATATATGCATACCAAATGCACAGCAGGGCGTATGCTGGCGAATCCGGATGTTTTGTATCTGGGAGATGAACTGAACGGTGTATGAAGCTGGGCTATATATAGGGTCCTCTGGCTCACAAAGTGTTGAGCTAGGGTTTTGATCCAACGGTTAAGAAACATCTCATCCAACGGCTCACAACAGCTCGAAAGAAACACACCGTAGCCCTGATCGTACGGCTCACAAACAGCTGGAAAGAAACACACCCCGGATCCAACGGCTCACAAGCGGTTGAAAGAAACACACGATCCGTGTGATTCTATCTGATTGGTCCAAACGAAAGCCTAACCCATTAAGTCCGGTTGGTGTCCCCAGCCGGGACTAAAGGGATGATCCGTTTCTATTTTTCTTCTTGCCTTTCTTCTGATTGCGCCGTAATAACCATGGAACATCTTCATCATTTAACTGAATGCTTGGATCATCTTTGACTTTGAAGGGAGGAATTTCATCAAATTTATTGTAATCTTCTGACATGTCTGTCTTGTCCTCGACTCCCACGATGTTTCTTTTCCCTGAAAGAACTATGTGGCGTCTTGGCTCATCGTCTGATGTATTCGCTTCCTTATCTTTTCTTTTTCTCGGTCTGCTAGACATGTCCTTCACATAGAAAACCTGAGCCACATCATTGGCTAGGACGAATTGATCATTGTCGTACCCAAGATTCTTCTGATCCACTGTTGTCATTCCGTACTTCGGGTCTACATTCACGCCTGACAGGTCGAACCATTTGCACCAGAACAAAGGGACCTTAAAGGAAGGTCCGTAGTCAAGTTCCCATATCTGCTCTATGTAACCATAGTATGTGACCCTTTGCCCGTTGTCGTCTTTTGCATCAAACCGGACGCCACTGTTTTGGTTGGTGCTCTTTTTATCTTGGTCTGCCGTGTAAAATGTGTTAACATTTATCTCGTACCTTTTAAAGGTCAATATAGTCGAAGATGGTTGCTTGGCCAACAAGTATAGCTCATCTTCAACAATGTTGTCATTAATGAGACGTCTTTGCAACCAACCGCCAAAAGTCTTTGCGTGTTCTTTAGCAATGAAATCTTCAGGTTGCTCCGGGTATTTCGAGCGTAAAATATCCGTGTGTTCCTGGATATATGGAGCCGCCAAGCTGGAATTAACTAGAACTGTGTAGTGTGCTTGAGTGAAAGATTGCTCGTCCATACATGTTGTTGATTTCTTTCCTACCGTGCCTTTTCCACGTAGTCTCCCCTCATGGCGCGACTGAGGAACACCGATCGGGTTCAGGTCAGGAATAAAGTCAACACAAAACTCAATGACCTCCTCTGTTCCATAGCCCTTGACCATGCTTCCTTCCGGCCTAGCACGGTTTTTAACATAATTCTTCAAGACTCCCATGAACCTCTCAAAGGGGAACATATTGTGTAAGAATACAGGACCGAGAACGGAAATCTCTTGGACTAGGTGAACTATGAGGTGCGTCATAATATTGAAGAAGGTTGGTGGGAACACCAACTCGAAGCTGACAAGACATTGGACCACATCCTTCTGTAAACTTGGTAGAGTTGCTGGATCGATTACCTTCTGAGAAATTGCGTTGAGGAATGCACATAGCTTCACAATGGGTACTCGCACGTTTCCTGGCAGAAGCCCCCTCAATGCAATCGGAAGTAACTGGGTCATGATCACGTGGCAGTCATGAGACTTTAGGTTTTGGAACTTTTTCTCTTCCAGGTTTAGTATTCCTTTTATGTTCGACGAGTAGCCAGACGGGACCTTGATACTGCTCAGGACTTGGAAAAAGATCTCCTTCTCTTCCTTGGTAAGAGCGTAGCTGGCAGGACCTTTGAAATTCTCTGGATTCATCAGGTCGTCTCGTTCGTGCATACGTTGGTGGTGCAGCCGTGCTTTTGGTGTATCTCTCGACTTCTTCCCATGCACGCCCAATAAGTTTAGCAGGTTCACACAAATATTTTTCGTCACGTGCATCACGTCGATCGCGGAGCGAACCTCTAGGAATTTCCAATAGGGTAGTTCCCAGAATATAGATTTCTTCTTCCACATGGCTACGTGGTTGTCGGCGTCATTCGGAACAGATTGTGCGCCAGGACCCTTACCAAAGATTACTTTTATATCTTTGACCATGTCATATATATCAGTACCTTTAGGGAGGGTTGGCTTCCTCCGTGTATCTGCCTCGCCTTTGAAATGCTTTCCTTTCTTTCTTACGGGATGCCTGTCTGGAAGAAATCGACGATGCCCCGGGTACACATTCTTGCTTATATGTATACTTTCAGTCTCGCCTAAACAGTGTGTGCATGCGCTGTATCCCTTGTTTGACTGTCCTGAGATGTTACTAAGAGCGGGCCAATCATTGATGGTTACAAACAGCAACCCTCGTAGGTCAAATTCCTCTTGTTTGTACTCGTCCCACACACGTACACCTTCGTCAGCCCACAACTCTAAAAGTTCATCAACCAGTGGCCTGAGGTACACATCAATGTTGTTGCCAGGTTGCGACGGGCCTGGGATAAGCACTGGCATCATAATGAACTTACGCTTCATGCATAACCAAGGAGGAAGGTTATAGATACATAGAGTCACGGGCCAGGTGCTATGACTGCTACTCTGCTCCCCAAACGGATTCAGGCCATCTGTACTCAAACCAAACCTTAAGTTTCTTGCGTCACGTGCAAAGTCCTCGTACTTATCGTCGATGTTTCTCCACTGCAACCCATCAGCGGGGTGTCTCAGCATATCGTCTTCCTTACGGTCTTCTTTGTGCCATCACAGCAACTTGGCATGCTCTTTGTTTCGGAACAAACGTTTCAACCGTGGTATTATAGGAGCATGACACATCACCTTGGCAGGAACCCTCTTCCTGGGGCGATCGACGCCCTCAACATCACCAGGGTCATCTCGCCTGATCTTGTACCGAAATGCACCGCATACCGGGCAGGCAGTTAAATTCTCGTGCTGACCGCGGTAGAGGATGCAGTCATTGATGCATGCATGTATCTTATGCACTTCCAATCCTAGAGGGCAGACAACCTTCTTTGCTTCGTATGTACTGCAGGGCAGCACGTTATCTCTTGGAAGCATCTTCTTCATTATTTTCAGCAGATTTTCAAATCCCTTGTCAGATAATCCATTCTCTGCCTTCCATTGCAGCAATTCCAGGGTGGTGCCCAGCTTTTTCTGGCCATCTTCGCAATTTGGGTACAACAATTTTTTTGTGGTCTTCTAACATGCGCTCCAACTTCAACCTCTCGTTTTCACTTGCGCAGTTTATCTGTTCTTCACGAATGACCTGACGAAGATCATCATCAGACTCATCAACAATGTCCTCAAGTTCAGGCTCGTCTTCCCCCATTTCAGTATCACCGTGTTCACCGAACATAGGATAATTATCATCATCCTCTTCTTCTTCATTGTCTTCCATTACAACCCCTCTTTCTCCGTGCTTGGTCCAACAAAAATAACTGGGCATGAAGCCTTCTTGCAACAGGTGGGTGTGTATGGTTCTTGAGTTATGGAAATTCCTCCTATTCTGACATTTTTTACATGGACAAAAAATAAATCCATTCTGCCTGTTTTTCTCAGCCACATTGAGAAAACTATGCATGCCATTAAGGAATTCGGGACGACGTCGATCACTGTACATCCATTGCCGGTTCATCTGCATTATATAAATTTATCAACAACCATTATGCTAAATCATCATGACTAAATTAATTAATTAATACAAAAAGTTCATCACACGTTAATACCAAACTAGCGTATAGTGACCATACATATATAGTTCTCATAAAAATACACACTGAAACCATCCATAAAAACTCTCTCTAATTAATGCATTTAAAAACAACAACAAATGCGATCAAAATCGCAACAAAGGTAACAATTGACCCGACGGCATAATGATACCAAGCCTCTTTACTAATTGCATATTTCCTAATCTTTCTAATCTTCAGGCGCATTGCGTCCATCTCGCTCTTGTGACCATCGACGACACCGGCAAGAACCTTTTCCAAGGTCATCTTCTCTCTTTCAGTTTTTTCCAACCTTTCTTCAGTTTTTTTCAATCTTTCTTTCAAGCCAACATTTTCTTGTTCAACTAAGTATAACTTCTCAACAATAGGGTCGATTGGCATTTCCGGTTCCACTACCTCCTAGATAAAAATATCTATGTCAAGTTGGTCGGCGTAAGTAATTGTCGTATAATCAGGAAATGAAAATATGTAGTGAAAAAAGATAATATACCACATCCGAATCATAGACTGGACGACGGCCAACGGGGACGGATATCAAAACCATGGCGCTATGTATATAAAAAAAATCTTACACAATAAGAAAATTATATACAAGTAAATATATACGTAAATCATACAAATCAAAATTTGTTTTGGTAAATAAAAACAATAGGCTCACCAAGGTTGTGTCGGTGATGGGGCGATCGACGGCAGTGAGGAAGGGGACAAGGCGCGCGACACTAAAAAAACCACAAATCAAATTAATTTTGAGCTCAAATTGCATCAATTAGTATACATAACAAAATGAATAACAAATTCTAGCTTAGGCATTTCATCAAACACCTAACTAGCACAACAAAAATGAAAATGAGCAAGGGAAAACGAGCAAAACTTGCAATACCGGAAGAGGGAATGTTGATGCTAACCGTAGGACCGATGGGGTACCAACAATCTTGACAAATGGTGGAGAAAAATGGGGAAGGATTAGACCTCACAAGAGGAAGGAAGAGAGCCAAAAATGGAGTTGAGCTAGAGATGGAAAAAATGGAGCTGAGCTCGGGGTGGTATGTAGGGTTTAGGGGAGGGCTTTAGGACCGTTTGTGTTACAAACCGGTTCTAAAGAATATGACAGCGGGACCCGCTGTAGCTGCATAAAATGAGAAAACCTGTAGAACCGGTTTGTGATACAACCGGTTCTAAAGGGTCTGCCCCTGGGCCCCCCTCCCTGCAGCAAATGACCCGCAAGGCCTTTAGGACCGGTTTGTGTTACAAACCGGTCCTAAAGGCCTTGCGGCCATTTGCTGCATGGGTGGGGCCCAGGGGACAGACCCTTTTGAACCGGTTTGTATCACATCCGGAAAGAATTGGTAGCACCTCAATTTTATGAGCCCACTACCAAGAATGTTCGACTTGTGATGGTGCAGCACTGGCGGGGCGACCGACTAGACCTTCTTTGAGGGATTAAAATCTACCAAATATCTAAATAGAGATAAATAGAGACATAACAATAACACAAATAAAGCAATTATAATGTGAAATGGTATGGCTCTCTTCATGGCGATCTCCATCTCCACGAAGCTTGTAAGTCGACTCGTGCCAACTCTTGTCACGTGCCATCTTACTCCATGTAGCCGACTTGTACGTCGACTTGCATATCTTCCGGATTCTCCAACAAGCTACACTAGCTAGTAAATAAAAAATTACATAGAGAATCCGACACGCAAGCCGTTATACACTAAAATGACAGCACCTAGGCTCCAGCCGGCTGACAAGAAACATGATACGCGAATCATGTATGGATTACACACATCACATACACATAAGCCATACCATTCACAACTTCCTGCAAAAACAAGTTATGCATAGATACGATATCTACCGGCGTTGTGAAACTCGCAACGACATCTAAGGCGCTACGAAAGGGCGAAGCCGGCGGTCCCTCACGGGTGCGGGCAGCGCCTGACGATTTCGGAAAACGCAGATCTCATCTACATTCCGAACATGGATTTCTTCACCGGATAAAACGATTTTACCCAAATCTGATCCGTATTCCGATTCGATCAAACTTTTTGATTTTCGATCACCGCAACT
This sequence comes from Alopecurus myosuroides, assembly GCA_028641055.1. Lineage (NCBI taxonomy): Eukaryota > Viridiplantae > Streptophyta > Magnoliopsida > Poales > Poaceae > Alopecurus > Alopecurus myosuroides. The sequence goes on from CM054058.1 coordinate 30,322,436, forward strand.
GGATTTATGTGTCACGGTATACCCCGATGGCGGAAACCGACCGGTAGGGGTAAGTTGTTCCACGACCTTAGCAGTATGATCACGGAAACCTGATCATCCATTAACCCCGAGTACGATTGATCCAATCAACCTTGTACAAAACCGATCTATCTCATAGACCGACCACCAGAACAACAATTAGATCACATCTAACGCTAACTACATATCACATATGTACGGATCTCGGGCCTAATACCAGAAACTACCGCTCTGATACCACTGTTGGAACGCGTAGAGATAAACAAAACTTTTCCTACGCGGTACTTCCAAGATCTAGCCGAGGTAGAAGGCCACGATGATTACCACTAGACGCGCGGTTGCGGATTATCGATGAAGCGCGTCGAGGCAGCACAATCCACGATCCGATCCAGCCGATCCGATCCCGCGAACGTCGAAGTGCTGAACGTACAACACCTCTGCCGGTATCCACACGTACGAGGAGGAGTTCCGACGGCGGACTGCTAGGTCCGGTGCGACGGCTGGACTGAGTGGGGCTAGGGTTCCCAACGCATGGGAGTGGACTAACGTGCCCGCTGGGCAACCTGCGCCCCTCTTTATATAGCGAATGGTAGTGGGCTTCCCAACTCCCAATCGATTAATCGGTAGCGGCTCCTAGCAGAACGTGCCGACTCCCAAGTCCCATTGAGTCATGACGACATACCTTTCAATATGATATTAATATTAGTCCCTTTTGTCTCACGATATACCTTGTCGAACTATAGGCGATTTATCGTCATCCCTTAAATAGCTCAACTCTCTTCTCGGTCTGTGATATATGATTCATCTGACTAACTCTTAGTCAACAGACATAGTTTACACTTAACTGAGTCGCGCATGGCCATGCTTCCTGAATCATATCACTCGAGAGGGCCCAGAGAATATCTCTCCATTCGGAGGGAAAAAATCCTATCTTGATTATCCACATCACGCAGCTTGCTTCTCATTCGACCCAAACTCTGCCTTTATAGTTGCCTTGTCACAAAGCAGCGTTTAACAGAACCTAAGTCGGTGATCCACCACTCGGATTGTGCGACAACCTCAGGTCTAAGGATTATATTGATTGAGACATGCAAATGATGACTTGCTCATTGCATCTCAATGTGGGTCAGTCCGACTTGCTAAACTCTTTAGCCAAGTCCATGAATGTTGGAATGGCATCACCATGCCCATGACAAGTGGAACCGTGTCATCAGCCAACACTCACATTAGTCTAGGGTGTGTGTCCAGCACAACCTTAACGACCAAGGACAATTAGTATGAACAAAATGAATACATAGTTCCACAATCGAATCACATATTCAATGACATATATCAGATGTTCAAACCAAAGGACAACTTAATAACTTTATGACTACATTGGGAATTACATCATACATGATTTCCTCTAGGGCATATTCCCAACAGATACTAGGCATTATGCCCAAACAATCACGACATTATTACATGAACAATCTCATCCAATCCCTACCATGCCCTTCATCCTACAACGGGGGAATTACTCACACATGGATGGGGGAAACATGGATGGTCGATGGAGAGGCCTTGGTGATGATGATGGCGATGATCTCCTTCAATTCCCCGTCCCGGCAGGGTGCCAGAACGGAGTTTCTAAACCCCGATAAAGGATTCGCGATGGCGGCGGAGCTACGGACTTCTTTCTGGAAAACGATCGAACCCCCTCGGGTTTTAGGTTTCGAGGCATATGTAGTCGAAAGGAGAGTCCGAGGGGTGCCGGAGGTGGGCTCACCAAGCCTAGGTGCGGGTCCCACCTTGGCCTCGCCTGGGGGTGGTGAGGGCACCCCCTTGCCCCTCTCCGACTCATCTTCTGGCTCCGGGAGTCTTCGGGTAAAATATGCACTTTCCTTCGTTTCCAGGGATTTTTCCTAAAAGTTGATTGTCTGTGCAAAAACGAGACACCAATTAATTCTGCTGAAAACATCGTTAGTCCGTGTTAGTTGCATTCAAAACACACAAGTTTAGAGGGAAAACATCGGCAAAGTGTTCGAAAAAGTATATACGTTTTTGACGTATCACTCCCTAAAAAAGTAGATGCAAGTCGGATTGAACAATGTAGATCTATTTGTTTATTAAATGTCAGCTTTAAGATCTTCACTATGGTGGGTACCAATAGAATAACTTCTATTTCCAGTAGAGTTATTCGACCAACACAATCAACATTTTTTACCGGTGGAAATATTCTTGACGGTGTAGTTGTCTTACATGAAACGGTTCATGAATTGAGAAGGAAAAGCATGGATGGGGTGCTTTTTAATATTGATTTCGAGAAGGCTTATGAAAAGGTTAATTGGTCTTTTCTCCAATAAGTTTTGAGGATGAAAGGTTTCTCTTCTTTATGGTGCCAATGGATTGTGACTTTTGTCCAGGGAGGTAGTGTTGGGATAAAGGGAAATGATGATATCAGTCATTATTTACAGACTCTCAGAGGATTAAGGCAGGAAGATCCGTTATCTCCTATCCTTTTTAATCTAGTGGCTGATATGTTGGCAATCTTGATTGAGCGTGCTAAACAAGATGGCCAAGTAAGAGGGTTGATACCACATCTTGTCGATGGTGGGGTATCGATTCTTCAATATGCCGATGACACAATTTTATTCCTAGAGCATGACCTTGAAAAGGCTCTTAATATGAAACTCATTCTTGCGATGTTTGAGCAGCTCTCAGGATTGAAGATTAATTTTCACAAGACTGAAATATATTGTTTTGGCAAAGCAAAAGTGGCCCAAGATGAATATCGTCTCATCTTTGGTTGTGAGGTGGGGGAGATGTCGTTCAAATATTTGGACATTCCAATCCATTATAGAAAGTTATAAAATAAGGAGTGGAAACAAGTTGAGGATAGATTTGAGAAGAAGCTGAGCTCTTGGGTCGGGAAGTTACTCTTGTATGGATATCGTCTTATACTGATTAACTCCATGCTCACAAGTTTACCTAAGTTTCTCATATCCTTTTTCGAGATTCCGGTTGGGGTTACGAAGAGACTGGATTTCTATCGGTCTAGGTTCTTTTGGCAGAGCGATGTGAAGAAGAGAAAGTACCGGTTTTCAAAGTGGAATATTGTGTGTCGCCCAAAATATGTGCTTGTTAAGTAAATGGATTTTCATTGTTAGATGGTGAAGGTGTGTGGCATGAATTACTTTCTAATAAATATTTAGGAGATAAAACATTTTCTCAGGGTCAAGCAAAACAAACCGACTCCCCTTTCTGGAAAGGTATGATGATGGTTACACAAGAATTGTTTTACCCCGGTGCATTCGTGTTGGGGAATGGACATAATGTTCTGTTCTGGGAGGATACTTGGTTAGGTGATGAGCCGTTGTCACAACAATATCCTGCCCTTTATAATATTGTTTCTTATAAAAATGTTTTGGTAGCAAACGTGTTATCCAATAATCCTCTTAATATTAGTTTTCGGAGACCGATTTTGGAGAACCGGCGAGAATTATGGCTGCATTTGGTCGAGAGATTAATGAGCGTATCTCTATCAAATGAGAATGATTCTTTTGTACGGCATCGATCGACATATGGGATGTTTTCTGTTAAGTCCTTTTATGCCGATTTGCTCCATGGATCCATGGTATTTTTACGTAAGTACTTATGGAAATTAAAGATACCACTAAATATTAAAATATTTTTGTGGTTTCTTAATAGAAAAGCGATTTTAACAAAACATAATTTTATTAAAAGAAAATGGAATGGGTCTAAAACAAGTGTTTTTGCGACAAAGAAAATTGTAGTACACACATGTGGCAAGAAAGAAGTCGAGACCGATCTAGTTACAACTAGATCATGGACTAGACCTTGAAGCAACCATGCATTCCAAAAAATGCGTGCACGCACGTGTATATATACTCGGTCTAGTCCTTTCTATCCATATATGCCATCCTGAAGACTGCGGATGTGTATATTCCTGCAGTAGTACAAGGTAAGGTCGCAGTCTCGTAAAACATTTGGAACCTGCCGGCGACAAAACATTGCCATATTGCTGTTCTTGTAGTGGAATCAAGGAAATTGTAGTACACACATGTGGTAAGAAAGAAGTCGAGATAGATTAGGTGATGCATGCCTTATGTCTCAGTATTTATTACCTTACCGTGCGAGGGACTAGACCTTGAAGAAAACGTTGCAGTCAGCTTCCAGAAACAACCATGCATTCCAAAAATGCATGCACGCACGTGTATATATACACGAGGGCGTGCGTGCAATGCCAACGTGTGCAGCAATAGCGAGGCAATCATCAACAATGTCTGGCCAATACGAGTACAACGTGCAAGTCCGAGCGGCTCCAAGGCCGGAGGCTGACGAAATCGAAGGCGATGTACGGGTCACGGTCCCCGGCCCCGGTCGCCACCGTGGACCCTCAACCGACGAGGACGAGCGTCCCCATGGCCGGACGATGGACGTACAGCTGCTCTACAGGAACGTGTCGGCAAGGGAGAGGTCTGCGGCCGACGCGCTTGTCTCCCTGCAAGGCGACGATGACGAGTGAACGCAATGCAATTCATGCATGGATGCTATATATGCACGTTAACTAGCTAGAAATATATTTGTCTTCAGTTTGCTTCTGTTAGTTTACTACTTTCTCGCTACCTTTACCTAGAGAATCATGTTTTTGGATCTGTTTTTGAAAATATTCGATCGCTATTAGCTTGTCAATGATCAGCATTTCATGCTTATTACTACTCTAATGATGTCTTCTTTACGACTATAAGCTTGTACTGGAACTGGTCCGTCCGCACATCCACGCCCGCAATGAATCGTGTCCGCATCGAATCAATTCGTGTTCTCTCGAACCGCTTCGGGGCAGACTGGCGGTTTCCTCTACTCCATCTCCATGGTGGATGAAGAAGCAGAGGAGTCGATCTGATGATTGCCTTGAAAAACCTCGTTTGGACCTCAACTGTTTCCAGTCACAACGGTGGTGGTGGAGGGCTGGGACGCTGGAGGAGGTCATTCACCCAGGCCATCGATTGGCCTCCCATAGTGTCTTGGTCTTCCCAACATAACAAGTCTCTACTTTTATTTTTATGTATGAAACCAGACAGATACCAACTACGCCCTCCCATCCCCACTCCCACCAGATTTATCTCGAGGCGAACAAATTGTGAGATCACAGCAGAAAATAATTTGAGTGAAAAAACAAATAAGAAACATAAGTTTGGACGATGACGAGTGTCTCCCGGCAAGGGAGAGAGGTCTGCGGCCGACGTGCTTGTCTCACTGCAAGAAGACGATGACGAGTGAACGCAATGCAATTCATGCATGAATGCTATGCACGTTAATTAGAAATATATGTCTTCAGTTAGCTTATGTTAGTTTACTACTATCTGGCTCGCTTTACCTAGAATGATGTTTTTGGATCTGTTATCGTTGGTCTATGAAAATATTTGAATGCTATTTGCTTGTAACCGATCAGTCTTTCATGCTTATTACTACTCTAATGATGTCTTCCGACGTTCGGTTGAGTGGAACAAGATAAATACTCTGGATAACTGAGATAGAGGGAGTAACATATTTGGATCCGAAATCGCTTTCTCACGCGCACGTAGCTTCTCCTGCTCTCTCTATTCCCTTTTCTAATGTAGGGACCATCTATCGTGTTTCATTTTGACTTTTCCGTTTCACATCCATGGAAGGTTGAGCATGTCAATTTCTGTTTCTCCTAATCTACCGCATGCACATGCATGGAAGGAGTCCACCGGTCCATTTCTTTTTCCTTTGTGTACATTGTCGCTTCTATGCTTTTGCTTCATATCGTTCCTCTCTTCTCCTTTTCTTTTTCCTGGCTTACTAATAAAGGATGAAAGGAATACTTTTCATTCCGCAAACATTTTTTAGAACTTGCGAAACTTTTTGAACTTATGAACGTCGAACCCGTGGACAATACTTTGGATGTCAACTTTTCTCTCGAAATCGTAGACCTCTCTTCCCTATTTATTTGTGTTATGGAACATATATTTTGTAGGAAAATACATGTTCTCAATATGATGCGATTCCTTTTACGTACCAGAACAAAAATAATGGTTTTTTTCTCGCGAAACAATATCCCATATAATATTTCAATTCATTTTTGGCGGTTGTTTTTTATAGAAACGCGTATTTCTTATGAAAAAAAATATTTTTCTTAGGTCAAATTTATTTTGAATTCCCTTTTACGTCCGGTAGTTTTTCAGCGGAACAATAAAGGGTGGGAAAAACACTTTCTACAAGTATTAAAAATATGAACAATATATAACCTACTTTCTACTAGTATGGACATGAGACCTCTTGTTTGATTGGTAACTTCCTCACTAGGTGTTTCATTACATATTCTACTAGTGTTTAGTATGCTTACTAGTTTTCTACATGCTTGGTAACATGTTTATAAGTTTTATGATTGATAACTTTCTTACTAAGTACTTGGTGACGTATTCTACTAGTTTTATCCTCGTAACTTGTGTGGTAGATACTTGTTAACATATTTACTAGTTTCAAGATTGGTAAATTTCTCGTTAGGAGGTTGGTAAAATAATCTATTAGTTTATTTGACCGATAACTTTTGATCTAGATACCTATTAACATCTTTATTAATTTTAAGATTGATAAGTTCCTTATTAGGTGCTTGATAACATATTCTACTAGTTTTTAGCGTGCTAGCTTATGTGCTATACATACTTCGTAACATCTTTACTAATTTTAAAATTGATAATTTTCATGATATATGCTTGATATTTTTTCTATTAGTTTTATCCTAGTAACTTAAGTCATAGATACTTGATAATATCTTTGTAATATTGGTAAATTTCTTACTAGGTGATTGGTAACATATTCTACTAGTTGATAACCCTTCAAGAAAGTTTTATCAAGAGTGATGTATGGAAACTACCAAACTAAAAAACATTTAACAATGTTATCAACTAGGATGTATGAAAATTACCAGCCTAACAACTTTTTAAGAATGTCAAGTGTGATGAATGGAAATCACCAACCTAAAAACCTTTTAAGAATGTTATCAACTGGGATGTATGCAAATTTCCAACCTAAAATCCTTTTAAGAATATTATCAAGTGCGATGAATTAAAATTACCAACCTAAAAACCTTTTTTTAAGAATGTTATGAAGTCTGATGAATGGAAATCACCAACCTAAAAACCTTTAAGAATGTTATGAAGGGGGATTAATAAAAATTACCAACCTAAATACATTCTTCAAAAGGTTATCAAGTGTGATGAATTAAACTTACCAAACTAAACACTTTTTAAAATGTTATCAATTGGTATGTATGAAAATTACCAATCTTAAAACATTTTGAGAATGTTATTAAGTGCGATGAATGAAATTAGCAGCCTAAAAACATTCTAAGAATGTTATCAAGTGCGATGAATAAAAATTACCAACAGAAAAACCTCTTTTAAGAATGTTATCAAGTGTGATGAATGGAAATCACCAACCTAAAAACCATTTTTTAATAATATTATGAAGAGGGCTTAATAAAAATTACCAAACTAAAAACCTTCTTCAAAAGGTTATCAGATGTCATGAATTAAAATTACCAACCAATTTTTTTTTAAGAATGTTATCAAGTGTGATGAATGAAAAACTACCAAAGTAAAAACTTTTCAAGAATATTATCAAGTGTTATGAATGAAAACTACCAACCTAAAAACCTAATTTTTGAGGATGTTATCAAGTGTGATGAATGACAATTACCAACCTAAAAACCTTTTTTGAGAATGATATCAAGTGTCATGAATGACAATTACCAACCTAAAAACCTTTTTTTAGAATGTTATCAAGTGTGATGAATGAAAATCACCAACCAAAAATCCTTTTTTAAAGGTTATCATGTGTGATGTATGAAAATTACCTACCTAAAAAGCTATCAAGGATGTTATCAAGCGTGATGAATGAAAATTACAAATCTAAAAACCTTTCTTGAGAATGTTTATCAAGGGTGATGAATGAAAACTACGAAAGTAAAAACTTTCAAGAAATATTATCAAGTGTCATGTATGAAAATCACCAACCTAAAAACTTTATATGAATGTTATCAACTGTGATGTATGAAAATCACCAACCTAAAACTTTTTCAAGAATGTTTTATCAAGGGTGATGAATGAAAACTACCAAACTAAAAAACATTTAACAATGTTATCAACTAGGATGTATGAAAATTACCAACCTAAAAACCTTTTAAGAATATTTATCAAGTTTGATGAATGAAAATTAGCAGCCCAAGAACTTTTTAAGAATGTTATCAATTGTGATGAATTGAAATAACCAAGTTAAAAAACATTTTAAGAATGTTAACAACTGGGATGTATGCAAATTTCCAACCTAAAAACCTTTTAAGAATGTTATCAAGTGCGATGAATTAAAATTACTAACCTAAAAACCTTTTTAAGAATTTTATCAAGTCTGATGAATGGAAATCACCAACCTAAAAACATTCATCGCCCAGAACGATAAAAGTCTTTCGTTGTTCTTATTGAGTATCTCCCAAACCGATGCGCCAGCGACCCTCTACTCCCGTCATGAAACCTGTTGTTTTCTTTTACAGACCCGTCAAAGGCTGGATCCCATATACATTGGGGGGGTGAAAGATGAATCTTTATACAGTGGGAATGGGCCGGTGCCGTCGCAAGGAGTCGCGCACTTATCAGAGACATCCAATAATTTACACAATAATTATTTTTTTCTACACAAGATGTTGGTAATTTTTCTACTAGATTTACAGTCTTTTAGACTAGTTGGAAGTGGAAAAAATTTATACTAGTTGGAAGTGGAATTTTTTCTACTAGTTGGAAGTTTATTTTTTCTACTAGACAGTGGGAATTTTCATACTAGCTGGAAGTGAAGAAAATTATACTAGATGGAAGTGGAATTACTAGAACAAAATGGGAATTAATATTGTAGGCCTTTTTTCTAAATGTATAACAACGATTATAGGAAAAACATTTTTTCTCACCATAAAAGTGCAGGCGAATAAAGGGAATAGACTCTTAAAAAAATCAGCATACTAAAAAATGGCTCGTAATTGTTTGCGGGCGAACTGGGTCGAACGGACGCGATCCGCGCGTGCAATAAAAGGGAAAAGAATGAAACATGTGTGCGCGTGTCACGTAACAGGAAAAAAAACTCGCGCGATCGATCAGCTTTGGTTATGCGCGCCTGCTCGGAAACCCCTCGACATAAAGCGAACCATCGAGCGTGGAAGGTAGCATCGCCTATTTGAATCCCAAGACGATGATGGCGCAGAAGCTGACACAGAAGCAATCTTTGGGTATCTACCTTTAGATTATGTGGCCATAGAAACACGTTCTGGCGAAGATGAACAAACATCCTCGGGTAAGTAAACTTAGAGCAAAGAGAAAGCGACAACGAGATCATACTTTTCTTGCTTTTGAAGTTCCTTCTACTTATCTCCGGCGGATTCGCATCTATGTCTCTTTGAGAAGACTGCCTTGACAAGTCAATAATCAATCACTAGATTTAGAATCACAAGCCGATGCTTCACGTCGAAATGGGTTAGTCTGCATCTCAGAGACCCCGCCTAGCTCTAAAATGGTTGAAACCTTTCCTCGACTGGATAACACAACATTATGATAGTTTTCTTCGGCTAGAAAAGGAAGACTCATAGTCGCACTGGGAGTGAACGATACAAACGATGAAGCTCCCTAATTGGCATAATTGATGTATAAGAAGACATAGGATCTGTTGTCCTTGGAACCGGGCGCGACCCTCTTTCCGCTATTATGAGCGAGTTTTGGGTTAGCCAGAGCGGGCCAATAGGGATAAAAATAGAATACTGTCTGGACCAATAGGGTACTTAGCCGAAATAGAAGACTCGAAGGCTAATTTAAACCATACCACAAGAAAAGCCCTTATTCGGATTGGAACCGATGACTTAAGCTAAGCCCCTTTTCAAATCAAAGCTTATCGACCTATTAAGCATATAGTTGAAGTAGCAAGATTTAAGCTTCTTAGCGCTTAGGCTACTACCTTCAACCTCATCTTACTTAGATGGAGGAGATAGTAAGCAAGACTGTCTATGCTACGATCTTGCTTCTTTTATGAAATTTCCACTTTCATACCCCCCACAGACGATTCCTTGCATCAAGAGAAAACAGAGGAATTACTCTTAGGCTGATCCCTGTGGAAATTTTAGGTTTCATAATGCTTCTACCGTTAAAGATATGCTTTCCTTTACATAAGATCTTTACGCTTTCTCACGTTCACAATCTTCAGTTAGAAGGGCACATTATTGAGAATGGGCAATCATCCTATGAGGAAATAATCATCTTTCACTGGGGCGAAGCGCTGACAATTCATATCCGGCAAATCCCTATCCCGACTATGTGGAAGAAAGAGGGTTTGATTCACTCTTATCTTGAGAAAGAAAGAAGTCAAGTTGGACCAAAGAAAAGAGAGAAAGCGACCCGCTTCAGACAGTTTTTTTCTCCCGCCATCCATGTAATATAGTTCAGCGCCTCTACCACCTGCCTCTCCCCGGGCAACTTACTCTTATTCTTAAGCGCATCTAATTTCATAAAAAGGTAATCCTGAGATAACAAGGAGAGGAACGAAAAGTAGCTCTACTGTTAAGTGGAGGTTAGAAGTAGCTCGACTGAAAGGATAGGAATTCATTCTTTTCCTGCTTGAAGTTCCATAATATTTGCAGTTATAGAAATAAGTCATTCCATTATTTAGAAGTAACTAAGATCTCCCGCTTAGCTAAGGATCTCCGGTCTCTGCTAGGCACAGGGCGTACTAAATTTTTTTTATAATCAGGTTAGGCTTTTAAGTGGTTTTCTAGAGCGGATTGGGGTTATCTATTAGACCTCCTATTGTTGTTAGCAGGCCGAGAATATAGAATGCGCTCGTCCCTAATCTCATCGGTTTGAATTTCCTTCTCTTTCTGTCGTAATTATAAGTACTCGATTGAACCAATTGTTTTTCATTTCCCAGTAGGTCACCTTGGGCCAGCTGCTGACTTTCTAGAACGAGACAAGGAAGTCGATTCAAAATAAGGGAAGAAAGAAAGAACCCCTGCGGCGTTTGGTACCTTTCGAGATAGTTTCCTTCTATCCTTATGCGCATGTTAAAGATTTCCTTTTTTTCATCTTCATAGGTATCTTGACATATAGGTGCGCGTATGTCTGCCTTGCTTAAGGGCGGTTCTTAGGTCAAGCTTGTTTTAGACCGGAGCCAATCCTAGCCCGATACTAGGATGACGATACGCATTTCTAAAACTGACACCTGGGAATAGGTCCTGCCCAAGCGTCCTCCCAAGATCGGACTCGACGGAGGGTAAAACATCCCGTCGGGATGCCCGTCAGCAAGCAAGCACTTTCGAAAGCAAGAAGTAGGTATGGTTTCTGGAGTTGGATCTTTCATCAACCCGGAACAATAGTGGAGGCGAGCCCGGATGCAGAGATAGATGGATGAATGGTGTCGATTTCCACTCTTAGATTGCCTGGTCCGCCTTTCTCTACTATGCCTTTTTTCGTGAACTACTAAATGACTCCTCTTGCTCCAAGCTCCCTTTTGTTGCCTTCTCATTCACATCCTCGTTCAATTTAACCAAGCTTTCAATCAATATCTGCATGCACATTATATAATTCCTATATGGAAATTCATTTGCGGAAGACCTCCATTCAAACATGAGAAAAGCTTATCAAGGCCTCGTCCTCCTCACCGCGCAAGCATGGGAAAAACGTTATGTGCTATCGTTGCGGGGAGAAGGGTCATCTTGCGGAGATCTGCAGAAAAGAAGCGACCCGCTTCGTTTGTGGAGCCTTCGGCCACAGATCCTTCTACTGTCCTAGGCGAGGGAAGCAAGGTAACCAATTAATCCTATTTCTTGTGCTTCAGCCCTATGAGGATATGGTGAGAAACGTGGAACATTTGAAAAAATGTGCTGTGTCGTTGAGGGGAAGAGCGAGTCTTTCGAAGGCATCGTTCTGAAGGAAGAGTGTCCCCTCCATTTGGATACAGTTTCTGATTGTTAGCTAGAATATATGGGTGTATTGTCATTCAAGTTCTATAGATGGTGTCTGTCTCACTATCTGTTTGAGTGCCTGAAGGCCCCTGGAGGAGTCGTTCTGTGAGTTGTATTCAAGCTCGCCGCCATTAGACCGAGTCAAGTTAGCGATAAGAGTCAGCTACTTTGGCCTTGTCATTCGCTTTGTTTCCATATGGTTGGAGTGCGGGTGGCCACTAACCCAACGAACGTACTTACGTGTAGGTGTGATCCTATCTGCTCTTCCACTATAGGACTAGAAATCCAGTACAACCATGTCCCTTTCGCCCAGGGAAAAGCCCTCTTTGAAGGAGAATCCACTTCTGAGGGCCAAAGGCGGGCATCCGACGTCAGAGAAAGGCATTCAGGCACCACAAATCCAAGAAAGTCCGAATACATGCCGGCACGAAAAGCGAAATGGCAAAAGGGATTGGGGTTGTTTCTGCACCAAAAAAAGTGTCACTATGCTAAACACATCGAATATCCGTCTCTTTATGTGGGAGCGAACCATCTTCGCTTACGGGTCTACCGATCCTATAGATCCGATATAGATTTAAGTCACTTGGCAGCGGGCCTGCGAAAAAACGGTTTTGGATGGAAGAGGTACATGAGAAAGACTTTCCACTTAGAGTCAGAAGTCCACGCTAGATGACCGATCTTTATGACCTTGAGAAAAATTACCTATATTGAATTAATCAAAATCGGTTATTTCAATCGATCCACGAAAGGAATTGATCACCACGATAATGTGACGCAAGGCAAAATCAGTAATCAACATCGGTTATGTGAAATAGGTCATTTGAGAAAAAAAAAAGAGAATAGGACAATCTATATGTTTAACACAAGCGGTTAAGTCTATAGCTTTGTTAAGGAACAACTAAAGAAAACGCTGTCACGAATCCTATTTTCTGATTATGTATGCCGCGACATTACGATTTGGAGCTTTGACCCGGCCATGTAGAGCACTCATAGAGGTCCGGATTCACGTCAGTGATCTACCACACCCATGCTAGATTTCAGTAGAGTCCCCACTCGCCAACTGCGATGTCTTGGTTGTGAGGCCCCACCTACCCATCTTCCCATAGTTTCACTAAGGTAGTACCATCCCCAATTCGACACTTCTTGTGTTGATGTTCTAAGAAATTGGTTGAGGAAATCGACTTCAATCAGAGGAAGCACTCGTGCACATCAACTTAGGATATCCCCTCCATTCTACACCAGATTATGAACTCACGGGGCCCATATATGAAAGGCGAGAAGCCCTGGCTTTGATGACATCCCGACCTGTAGAAAAAGGAGCAAGCCAAGGGAAAAGAATAGATGTTGGTTATGGAACCCATGGTCATGCTAATTGAGCAAGCCGCGCACGAGACAAAGCCACAGGAGCTTAATGAGTCAAATCCCCATTAACTAGTCAGTCAGCGCTTTCAACTCTGTCTTTCATCTGTTCACTCATGTCTCAAACTTCTTTCACTTTTATTGACTTTAGGCACTTCAAAGAAAAAAGCCTCTCAAAGACACCAAAAACTAGAATGCCTTGTTTTCTTGAAAGACCGAAGTGCTTTCACTTTTTTGCCTTTCCAAAAAGGGCTGAGCTTCCTTATCCTTTTCTAGGCTGAGGCTAGGTAGAGAGTGAATTGAAAGCCAAAATCAATAAATCGGCATAGTTGCGATGCGCTCACTCAAGCTTAGGCACCGAAGAAGCATTCCATTTCCTTTCAAGTAATGAGAGGGCTATGTGTGAAAATGAAAAAGAGAGGGAACTTGCTTAGCAGGCGTACGAGACCAAATCTTGTTTTGCTTACGGGCTGTAGCTACCGGGTCCGAAGGAGGCTGATCGTGAATCAATTCCATCTGTTAGGGCGGGCTAGTTGCGGTGAAAGAGAGTCCATATTTCTCTTAAAGTTTGCTTTTGTGAAGAAAGTATGGCTGCCGAAAGCTCTGGGGGAGGCTCGCTCCTCCTACATTGAACTCTTTTTTTTTTTGATTCAACAAATGCAAGTTCGTCTTCGTCTGATTTGTCAATGGGAAAACAAAATCATGGGTGGAGGAAGAGGCTGTGATCAATAAAGGGGATGATGATGACTTCCATCTTTCTATGGATTTTTTCTCATTATAAATCGAAAGATCAGGTCAAAGCCTTCCAAACCATCCACTGGATTTTCATGTTCGTAAGGGAGGAACATGTGTGTGTTATATATAAATAAAGGACTTTCTATTTAGCGTTGTCATTTTCACGAGTTTTTAGATAATCCAATTTCATGTGAGATTACTTTCATTTTTACTGAATCACTTGAATCAGTTAAAGGAGACGAGGCTTCTGGCCCAGCCAGAGGGGCTGTAGAGGATAGTTTTAACTGCGGGAGAGGCAGGTCCAGGTAACGGGGAGAATCCGCTAGGCTGAGGTTGAGTGACTCACTTCCTTGAGAAGGGCTTTCTATAACTAAGAAATGTGAATTGTTGACCCATATGATCTCAGGCTCATAAATAGGATGAAACTTCTAATTTCATTCACACTTTTAAATTGAGCTCGTCGGTTATCTTTTCCATGGTGTCTAGAGAAACCTGCTTTGAACATGACATTCGTACCCAAGGAAAGTTTTGGCAGGCATTACTGTGATCTTGAAGCCCTGGCTAGGAGCTAGTCGGTACGGCTCACTACTAAAGAAGTTTCTGGCATGCTTCGACTTAGCCCTGTGATCCGCTAATTCATCTCTTGACCTGGTATTCTGCAAAGGAGGTGGATTTCATTAGATTTGGCTTTAGTTAGTACTTTTTTAGGGCAACGAGCAAGAGTAGGATTCTGGGAAGGAAGTGCTTGCCTTTCACCTGCTGTTTGATTCTTATCTAAAACGATTATGCTTGGTCCTATGTAAATAAATGTCACATGCTATGTTTTTCTATGGCCTAGAAACGGCTTTATCCACCTGCTGTAGGGAATGCCTCAACGCATGTGTCTACCCACTCTTTTGTGTAATATGCTGGAACTCTCTCTCACCTCGAAATGCCATTGCAAGATAGTTAGAATGTGCTTGCTGATATCGAAACACTCCTGTGGACGCCTGACCAACGCTTGATGCTCTTGTAGAAAGAACTCTATTTTGATCTTATCACCGGAACAGCAGCTTTAGGGAAGTATCCCACAGCTGGCTAATAAATATGCCTTTGAAGTGTGCCTTGTCGTTATGAGCGATATCTTGGCGTACCATTAAAGGGAGTCAGTGGGCACCGTAAGTAGTAATCGAGAACTTGATGAACATACCAACCAGTATGTGAATCTGTAAAACAAGTGGAGGAAGAGAGGCTATATCTAGCTTTCCCTGCCTGGTGAGCCCGTTCACCTAGTCTTTCCTTGCTTTCAGTGGCATATGACTATCTGAATGCCATATACCAATCTTAATCCTCCAGCTAATAAGCTATCACACACAGTGTTCTATCTCCCTTTTGTCCATCTGCAGAAACTCCCTTCCCTATGTGACTTCAGCTTTCACCGGATGCTGAATTCGCGTTTTGTCCTTGGCTTATTCTTTCTCATGTCTCTATATAGGTATTATTGTCTCTATGCTCTCTTGAGCCTTGTTGCCATTTCTTATCTCCGGCTATGTGCCCAGCCCACCCGATCCTATTGACCAGTGATGTCTGACCGAAAGGGAAAGATTGGGGAGAATACCTTGAGCTTGCCTTTTCCTTGGATACTCAATGGATTTCCCACGGCATTAAGGATTTCCTGTTTCCCGAGTCAATCTTGCAGTTCTGGTTTCCTTCCAACCAATTCCAATCAGAGGAAGGAACTCGGCTTTAGTTGCTCGCCCGCGCCTCCTAGGCGAATTCAAATCCTATGCTCCATGATCTTGCGGGTTTGCTACATTTGAACTTGTCCACACTGGCATAACCAGTATCTCCCCAGAACTAAGAGGCATGGATACCCATCTTTATCTTAAGAATAACTGCATCAACGTTTCATTTCGATAGCTTCGTCACACCCTTAATGATAGGGGCCACTAAACCTAGTGATTTGCATCATGATTTGACTCTCGCATACTTACTAAATAGGGGAGACTCAACCTTACTCGACCAGAACAACAGGAGATTGGATTCTTTCATCCTACCCGAAAGTTTGCCAACAGCCAAGCGCAAATACATTGATTCCTTTCAAACCATTCGGACAACGCCTAAAGGCTCTCCTTCTATCCATTCACTGGTCATCGGAACATGCATGTCCTACTTGAATCAATTCTACCACATGTTTACGGAGGCTTCCCCAAGTGCACCAGAAATTGGTTATGCAAAATACATTCAGTTCAATACTCGTATGCGGGCACTCAGGAATAATCCTATCAAAGAAAGAATGAGTCACCCCTTCCTCTCGAAGGTTGGTGGAGCTCCATATCCTACTTCCAAATCAAGAAAGTCCGGTCACTGGTAGAAAATAGGCCTTCGGTACGCCCCCATTAGTCCCCAAAATAATGGACCCGCGACCATAGGGGTCTTTAGTCACGGTTCGGGACGAGACCCGCGACCAATATTCTGGGCCCAGCGCGCTCGGCCCACAGCTGGCGGAGGGGAGGGGCTTTAGTCCCGGTTGGCCAGACCAACGGGGACTAATAGGTCCTCGGGCCGGCCCCACGGCCTTTAGCCGCGGTTGTCCAGGTGAACCGGGACTAAAGGCCCATCCCTATATATAGGACTCAGCTCGCTGCACTTGGCCACATTTGCTCACAATATTCACAAGGGGGTGGTGGGTATGCTTTTGGTTCCTACTATGCACACAAGGTGTTCGATGAAATGCCCCATAGCATGAAACACACTTGAGCGTTTTCATTTATTTTACCTCCGTGATCGCGGTTAGCAACTTGAACCTTTCATGATTTGTATTATTTCCAGCTAGCTAGTTAGTTTAACAGATGCATGATGGTTAATTATATACTTTATATAATAATAATGCAGATGAATCGGCAATGGATGTACGGTAACCGACTCTCCGGTGAGTTCACTACGGGTTTGAAAGATTTCCTCGTAGTGGCAAATGCGAACAAGCAGCGAGGTTTTATTATGTGTCCATGTGCTGAATGTAAGAATGAGAAGGGTCACTCCTCCTCAAGAGTCGTTCACATGCACCTGCTTCGGCACGGTTTCATGCCAAGCTATAATTGTTGGACCAAGCATGGAGAAAGAGGGGTTAGAATGGAAGAAGATGAAGAAGAGGATGATATCGATTTCAACTATCATGACCTTTTCGGTGATACTTTCATGGAGGATGATGCTGAAGGTGGGGAAGGGTTTGGTGAAGGTGAAGAAGAGGCACATGATGAGCCCACTGATGATCTTGGTCGGACCATTGCTGATGCACGGAGACGCTGCGAAACTGACAAGGAGAGGGAGAATTTGGATCGCATGTTAGAGGATCACACGAAGTCACTGTACCCAGGATGCGACAATAGTCTGAAAAAGCTGGGCTGCACACTGGATTTGCTGAAATGGAAGGCACGGGAAGGTGTAGCTGACTCATCATTTGAAAATTTGCTGAAAATGTTGAAGAATATGTTTCCGAAGAATAACGAGTTGCCCACCAGTACGTACGAAGCAAAGAAGGTTGTGTGCCCTCTAGGTTTAGAGATTCTGAAGATACATGCATGCATTAACGACTGCGTCCTCTACCGCGGTGCATACGAGGATTTGAATGAATGCCCTGTATGCACTGCATTGCGTTATAAGATCAGAGGCGATGACCCTGGTGACGATGTTGAGGGCGAGAAACCCAGGAAGAGGGTTCCCGCCAAGGTGATGTGGTATGCTCCTATAATACCTCGGTTGAAACGCCTGTTCAGGAACAAAGATCATGCCAAGTTGTTGCGATGGCACAAAGAGGACCGTAAGTCCGACGGGGAGTTGAGACACCCCGCTGATGGAACGCAATGGAGAAAGATCGACAGAGAGTTCAAAGATTTTACAGCTGACGCAAGGAACATAAGATTTGGTCTAAGTACTGATGGCATGAATCCTTTTGGCGAGCAGAGCTCCAGCCATAGCACATGGCCCTTGACTCTATGCATCTACAACCTTCCTCCTTGGTTGTGCATGAAGCGGAAGTTCATTATGATGCCAGTGCTCGTCCAAGGTCCGAAGCAACCCGGCAACGACATCGATGTGTACCTAAGGCCATTAGTTGATGAACTTTTACAATTGTGGGGCAAACCTGGTGTACCTGTGTGGGATGAGCACAAAGAAGAGGAATTTAACCTACGAGCGTTGCTTTTTGTAACCATCAACGATTGGCCTGCTCTCAGTAACCTTTCTGGACAGTCAAATAAGGGATACAAAGCATGCACGCACTGCTTACATGAGACTGAAAGTGTATTTTTGGATAACTGTAGGAAGAACGTGTACCTGGGTCATCGTCGATTTCTTCCCCGAAATCATAACGTAAGAAAGAAAGGCAAGCATTTCAACGGCAAGGCAGATCACCGGCCGAAGCCTGCGGAACGTACTGGAGCTGAGATATTTGATATGGTCAAGGATTTGAAAGTCATCTTTGGAAAGGGTCTTGGCGGACAATCAGTTCCGCAGGGAGTTGACGGGCACGTACCCATGTGGAAAAAGAAATCGATATTTTGGGAGCTACAGTATTGGAAAGTCCTAGATGTCCGCTCTGCAATCAACGTGATGCATGTTACGAAGAATGTTTGCGTGAACCTGCTAAGCTTCTTGGGCGTGTATGGGAAGACAAATGATACAAAGGAAGCACGGCAGGATCAGCAACTTTTGAAAGACCCAGATGACCGGCATCCGGAATGGTTTCAAGGTCGTGCCAGCTACGCTCTTACGAAAGAAGAGAAGGTCATTTTTTTTGAATGCCTGAGCAGTATAAAGGTCCCGTATGGCTTCTCGTCGAATATAAAGGGAATAATAAACATTGCGGACAAAAAGTTCCAAAACCTGAAGTCTCACGACTGCCACGTGATTATGACGCAATTGCTTCCGATTGCTTTGAGGGGCCTCCTACAGGAAAATGTTCGAGTAGCCATTGTGAAGCTATGTGCATTCCTCAATGCAATCTCTCAGAAGGTAATCAGTCCAGAAGATCTACCACGGTTACAGAACGATGTGGTCCAATGTCTTGTCAGTTTTGAGTTGCTGTTTCCACCATCCTTCTTCAATATTATGACGCACCTCCTGGTCCACCTAGTCGAAGAGATTTCCATTCTCGGTCCTGTATTTCTACACAATATGTTCCCCTTCGAGAGGTTTATGGGAGTATTAAAGAAATATGTTCGTAACCGTGCTAGGCCAGAAGGAAGCATCGTAAAGGGCTATGGAAATGAGGAGGTAATTGAGTTCTGTATTGACTATGTTCCTGACCTTAAGCCGATTGGTATTCCTCAATCGCGGCACGAGGGGAGACTAAGTGGAAGAGGCACGATCGGAAGGAAATCAACGATATGTATGGACGGTCATTCTATGACTGAAGCACACTACACAGTTCTGCAAAATTCTATCTTGGTGGCTCCGTATTTTGAGCAACACAAGAATATTTTACGCTCGAACAACCCGGGGAAGACTGAATCATGGATTAGAAAGGCCCACATGGAGACTTTCGGCAGTTGGTTGCGAAAACATTTAATGAATGACAATGATGTTGGAGATCAGCTGTACATGTTGGCCAAGACACCATCTTCGACTATCACCACTTTCCAAGGGTACGAGATTAATGGGAATACATTTTACACGATCTCCCAAGATAAAAAGAGCACCAACCAAAACAGTGGTGTCCGCTTTGATGCAGCAACCGAGATTGGGCAAAAGGTCACATATTATGGTTACATAGAGGAGATATGGGAACTTGACTATGGACCCTATTTTAAGGTCCCTTTGTTCCGGTGCAAATGGTTCAAGCTAACAGGAGGTGGGGTAAAGGTGGACGAGCAATACGGAATGACAATGGTGGATTTCGACAATCTTGGTTACCTTGACGAACCATTCGTCCTAGCCAAAGATGTCGCTCAGGTTTTCTATTTGAAGGACATGAGTAGCAAACCGAGGAAACGGAAAGATAAGAAAACGATCAGTGCATCATGCGATGATCCAAAGCGTCACATTGTTCTTTCAGGGAAAAGAAACATCGTGGGAGTGGAGGACAAGACAGACATGTCAGAAGATTATAATATGTTTGGTGAAATTCCGCCCTTCAAAGTGAACTCTGACCGAAGCATTAAGTTAAATGATGAGGATGCTCCATGGATACGTCCAAATCGTAAGAAAGCGGGGACACAAGGGAAGAATTGATGGGTAATAATTTATTGTACCAAACTTTGTTGAATGGATCATGTTTAATGGATCATTTTGAATTATATTATCTCTAATTAATTTATTGTACCAAACTTTTACTAATTAAAAACAGAAAACAGACGCGCTAGCGCGCCGCAGTGTCGCCGGAATGCAAATTCTTTTATTAAAAAGAGAAAACAGACGAACACTACTCCTCGCCGTCGTCGTCGGGGAACTCGTCGGTGACCTCCTCCGGGTCATCATCGTCGCCGAACTCGTCCGTGACCTCCTCGTCGTCGTCGGAGGTGCATGATGGTATGTCCGAGATAGGCCCCCACCTCGGATCGTCGGAGGCCCAGACTTCGTCGGCGCGGTCGGCCCGACGAAGCTCCTGCAGCGCCCTCGTCCTCGCCTCCCGAGCGGCATCTAACGCGAGGTGGCGTTCGAGGCGGCGCTCCGCCCGCTGAGCCGCGCGGGTCTGCCAGAGCTCCTCGTCGGCGCTCTCCTCCCCCGGGTTGTTCCGGTAATACTCGCGGACGACGCGGTCTTCCCTGGCGTCGACTAGGCCCTGAAACGCGCGGTGGCGGAGGTGGAGGTGGTCGGCGGCAGTGATGATCTGCAGCTTCCCAGACGGTGTGGCAGTCGTTGAAGTTCATTAGCGACCGCGGGCGGTTGATGCGCTAGGCCGCCGCGTCCCAGGCGCGGGCTGCCTCCGCCGCCGTCGCAAAGGTGCCGAGGGGGATGCGGTCGTCCCCCCAGCGGATATCTGCGCTGAACATTCCGTTCTGCCGTGCTCGGACGCCGCGGAAGCCGTTGGTGCTGTTCCTCCTCGGAGGCATGGTGGAAGCGCGACGGCGCCGAGGAGAAGACGCGCTCGAGGCGCGACAGTTTATACCGCGCCCTCCTGGCCACGCGTCACAACTCCCGCGCCACGCGTTGCAACTCCCGCGCCACGCGTCACAATTCCCGCGCCACGCGCCACCCTAATTAACACAACCAAGCAAATAGTTGCACACTACTACCCGAGCTCAAAGTGAACACTGACCCAAGCATGGATGGATGTGTTAAAGGGGGGGTGTAGAACAAAACAATCGGTATCACCATCATACAGCCCTACCGTGGCTACTCATTGCAATATGCATACCAAATGCACGGTAGGACGTATGATGGCGAATCCGGATGTTTTGTATTTGCTCGATGAACTGACCGGTGTATGAAGGTGGGCTATATATAGGGTCCTCTGGCTCACAAAGTGTTGTGCTAGGGTTTTGATCCAACGGTTAAGAAACCACCTCATCCAACGGCTGGTCACAACAGCTCGAAAGAAACACACCGTAGCCCTGATCGAACGGCTCACAACAGCTCAAAAGAAACACACCCCGGATCCAACGACTCAGAAGCGCTTTAAAGAAACACACGATCCGTGTGATTCTATCTGATTGGTCCAAACGAAACCCTAACCCATTTAGTCCCGGTTGGTGTCCCCAACCGGGACTAAAGGGATGTTTTCTTCTCGCTATATATATGTGCATTGCCACACCATTGGCATAAACACATACAAACTCACCACTCTCTCATGGCTTCTACCGTACCCACTCTAACATTCATCCAGGCGGAGGCACTTTCCGCCTCGAACTACCCCTGCCCGCCCGGCTACAGTGTTCCCGCCGGTTGGATGCTGAGCGCCGGAGGAGTGCCGGTCCCTCCTCTTCCTCAAGGTGTGGCACGTCGGGCGGCCATCACGAACCATTACTACCACGAGCTCACGCCGGAGCAGCGGAGAGATCCCAGTTGGCATCCCGATAACCAACATACTTGGGATGCCTTCTTCATCAATCGGCGTGAGAGGGCGCTCGCCAGGTATGAGGAGGACGGCCTGCCTCCTGGGAACTTTCACGAGGCCGGTCGTCGGCTATGGTGGTCCGGCCGGACTCTACAGAGCGTCATGGACTACATCAGGGCCGGCGATATCCCCCACCTGCGCTACCCTCAGGCCCAGTCCTGGGCTTTGAATTTTCTCGCATGTAGGCCTAGGCAGGAGTATGACTAGCAGCAGATATCAGATCATGCATCTATGCTCTCCGTTTAGGTTTAGATCCACTCTTGCCATTATGTACTGCCTTTTTTATCTATGGGAATTTTTAAGATTGGAAAAAGAATTAGTTTTATTTTTCTGAATTTTCTGAAATATTATTTGTATTTTTAAGATTGGAAAAAGAATTAGTTTTATTTTTCTGAATTTTCTGATATATTATTTGTATTTTTAAGATTGGAAAAAAGAATAGTATTCGAATAACCACGTTTAGTCGCGGTTGGTGTCACGAACCGTGACTAAAGGCTCGTTCTACGCGGGAACGAAAACGCCGCGAAAATTTTCACCTTTAGTCCCGGTTCGTGACACCACCCGGGACTAAAGGCCCGCGGAGGGTACCCAGGGGACCTTTAGTCCCGGTTCGTGACACCATCCGGGACTAAAGGCTTGACCTATATATGTGCGATTCCTTCCTGCCCCAAAATTTTCCAAGTCCCCAAACCCTCGTCTTCATTCGCGCCGGCGCCCAGTCGTCTTCTGCCCCGTCGCCGTCTCCCGCGCAGATCTCCGTCGTCGTCGCCATCGCCGTCGCCGTCGCCGCGCCGTCGCCCTCGTCGCACCCTTCTCTCCACCGCCTCCACCCTGCTCCGCCCCCGCCCCGTCGCCGTCTCTCCGGCCGGTAGGTTCCCCGCGGGCCGTCGCCGTCGCCCTAGAACCAACGCCATCGAACTAGAACCAACGGCGTCGCCCTAGAACCAACGCCGAACCAACGCCGTCGCCGTCCCTCGCGCTCGCTCCCGCGGCCAGATTCGCCGCCGGCGAGACCACAGTGGCCGTGGCCTCGTCCCCATCTCCGTCCCCTCCCCCGTGGCGAGCAGCACAGTGGCCTCGTCCCCATCTCCGTTGCATCCCCCGTGGCCGGAATCGTCGATCCGAGATCCTAATCTGCAACCGCCGGCCACGCCAGGGGTGACGTCATGATGACGTCACCTGCCCACTGTTCTAAATTACAGAATATAAATAACCTTCTAAATTAAATAACTTTTAATTTATAATTTAATTTTTTTGGAAAAATATGCAAAATGTTCAGAAAAATCTAAGCTATCTGTTTATATCATTTTCAATCATGTTTGACAAAGTTCAAAATGAGACCATATTTGAATTTGTATTAAATTCATTAAAATAATGATGAAAATAAGTTTTAATTCAATAAATTCAGAATATTAAGTGTAATATACCAAAATGACCAGGAAAGCAAATGCAACCTAGCTATGGGGTTCTCCAAGTCATTTGAGAAACTAATCTTGGACACACCTCTAAAGTATGGTTTTCCCCCTCCGGTGGTTATCGTTCTTCCACCCAAAACCCTAGCAATCTGTTTTCCCTCCTTCTACGACAATATTTGCTAAGTCTCCTATATACTTAATTAATTTTTACTACATGCATGTCTGCAGGAGTGACATATGGCAGACAATAGAGACCTGACGGCGGAACAGGTGGCTGAAGGTTATATATTAGATATCATAGCCGGAGGAGGAACAGACATTGTCGATGATGTAATCTCTTCTTATCTGAACCTTGAGGATCAAGAAGGTGAAGGAGGAACAGACATTGTCGATGATCAAGGAGGTGAAGAAGGAACAGACATTGTCGATGATCAAGGAGGTGAAGGAATGGGCATTGATGACGGAGGTCAACCGTCGACAAACGACGATCTCCAATTGCAAAGAACAACCACCTCCGGCGAGGTATATATTTTAGCCCTCGGTCTTATTTTAGCCCTCGGTCCAATTGCAAAGACTAACGCGCGCGACTCTCTTTCTTATTTTAGCCCTCGGTCGGATCTAGTATGACAAAGCGTGGCAAATCCAAGGCGATGAAAGATTCCGAAATATATACCATCGAATCAGTCAGTGAAATCGGCAAGCCCCTACAGCACACCACAAAGTTTATCAACCAATGCGGAGTCATTGTTAGAGACATCGTCCCGATCACCGTCCAGGAATGGAAGGAGCCAAAGAAAGCACGTATTGGTTTCAGTTATGTCGACAAGAGAACGAAAAAGATTATGTTTAGAAAGCTTATTGCACATTTCATTCTACCTCCGGAATACAACAAAAAAGATGAATTCGGTCAGGACGTTCCGGGTGGACGTGAGAGGAGGAGGATAGTCAAAGAGTTCGCTCTTCAGAAGATGGCCGAAGCATTCCGGAACTTCAAGAAAAAATTGTTCCGTGAATATGTCAGCAAGGGCAAGACTCCGATTTTCACTGGACAATATGAGAAACTGAGAGATGATTGGACAGAATTTGTGACGCAACATAAATCGGAGCATTTCAAGGAAATGTCGGCAAAAAATAAGGCTAATGCGGAAAAGAAACAGTACCATCATGTTATGGGGCCAGGAGGATACCGCGTTTCGGCGCCTAAGTGGCAGGCAATGGAGGACGGCCTAAGGGCAAGAGGAATCCGTCTAGGTACAGAGGGATGGGACGAAAGAGCCAAAATGTGGTGGTACGGGCATGGGGGATCGCTAGACCCGGAGACAGGGGAGTGTGTTCACCGGCAGAAAAAGTTTGCTCCCACAAAAGACCTTGTTGACGCAATGACCAAAGCTCAACAGGGCAAGATCACGTTCAACAGAGAGAGAGACCAACTGACAGTTGCCCTCGGAAATCCTGAACACGGAGGACATATACGAGGCAAAGGAAGATTGCCGTGGAAAGTAGGGTTTTCCCAGGAGGGTGACCCGTACTGTTACAGAAGCCGTAGGAGAGGTACGGACCGGGCTGCAGATGAACTGTCGAATCTTGCAATGGAAGTTTCTGAACTGAAGAAGGTCGTGGCGGGAATACTTGAGAAAGAAAAAGCGTCGGCTGCAGGGCCGCATCAAGAACATGCAACGGATCTCGGAAGCCAGCAGCGGAGAAGCAGCGTGGCTTCCACGGAGGCCCCGACTGCAGGTGCTAATGCACCGATGATCGAGAGTCGTGCACCGGAGCCTCACTACCCCGTGGATGACGTAAAGGAGATGAAAGAATGTGATCTGCATTATCCCGTGGGGAACATTTCCATGAAGGTGGCTACCGGCAGTGCTTTACCCTATACACCTGGAGCACTCCATCACAACAACCCCATTCCATATGGCTATGCTCGTGTCACGGTGGAAGACATAGTCCAAGCGTTTGAGGACCTGGAGATTGACATAGCTACACCCGAAGGGGAGAGAAGACTTGGAGATGTCAAGCGCCAGTTCATTCTATGGAAAAAGAAGTACATAGTGTTTCCAGGCGAGACGCCAAGGCTAACAAGTCCACCCCCTACGATGGTGCAGGTGCTGGTGGTGGTTGTGGTGCTGGTGCTGGTTCACCTACGCCTCCTTCACGCCATTCGACGTCGTCCCCCGATCTTCCTCCTCCGGCGGTTAAGCAGCCGTCGCCCACGATTCCTCCTCCGGCGGTTAAGCAGACGTCGCCCCCCATTCCTCCTCCGGAGGAAAAGCAGACGTCTCCCACTATTCCTCCTCCGGAGGAAAAGCAGACGTCGTCGCCCCCCATTCCTCCTCCGGAGGATAAGCGGACGTCGCCCCCCATTCCTCCTCCAGCGAAGAAACAGAAGCAGGCGGCCAGCAAGGGAACCCGCTCTTGGTCTATTAACCCGGACCCTTATGTACCTAAGACCACACGGGTACCAGAGCCATCACTGAAGCCTCTCCCCCCAAGGGCTTGGGAACTTAGTGATGCTGAAACCAAATTGGTCGTGAAGGCTGACGTTGACAAATGGAAGGGCAAACTGAAGGCGCTAAAGGAGCCTGAGCCCAAGGAAGTATTCCCTCCGATTGTAGACTATTGGGCTACGGATTTTTTATCGACAGTGTCCCAATCCGTGAAGAATTTGCCTAAAGACTATGATATTGAACTTCGTAAGCAAGCAGGAATATTGGAGGAGGAGAAAAAAAAGCAAAAATGATAAAAAGCGGGAAACAAGTTGCCCAGCTCGGGATGCAGAGTAAACAATCGATCCCCCCCGTCATAGTGAAAGCCGCTCCGGAACAGGACCCCGAGGTCATAAATGCTGTGACAGCAATGAGATTGACTGTAGCTACTGCCATGCAAAATGCGTCCGAGGCCGGTATGTCTCTTCGTGCCTTTTTAGACATGGACGATATGCCAATGGCTGATGTAGCATTAAAATATGTGAAGAAAGGGCCTCTCGTCGAGCCTGCGAAGGAAAAGGATCTACCACCACCAATGCAAAGTCTGCTACGTTGGTACAAAGATTTCATAGCATTTACCGACAAAGAATTTGTGTATGTGGATTATACAGAGGAGCATCACACTAAAAAGTACTCTGTAACAGTTGAGTTGAGTGAATTGTTCCAGCTGTTCAATATGCGTGAGCTCGACAAATCTATCCTGAGTTGCTACGTTCTGTAAGTGATTTATTTCTACCTCATCTCGTTCTTCATTGCCTACACTATATATATATATATATATATATATATATATATATATATATATATATATATATATATATATATATATATATATTGTCCTAACTATATTGTTCCGTACGCTATTATGCAGATTGAAGATTTGGGAATGCAAAGTAAGACTCATCCATGATGTTGGGTTCATTGACCCACAAATCATTAATGGAACTATGTTAGAACGTCACCCCAAAGACGTGGAGAAAGACTTGTACAATTTTTTTAAAAAGCATGAATCCAAAAGATATATTCTATTTCCTTACCATTTTGGGTGAGTGTTTCTCTCATGTTCCCATTCTCTTTTGTTTACTCCATGCATGGTATGTCCAATCGATAAATTATGCATGACTCTGCATCTAATGTGTCCGCAGGTACCACTGGATTCTGCTAAAAATTGATCTTCACAAGTCCTTAGTTTTGATCATTGACTCTATGAATTCAAATACAGATCTTTGGGTCAACATGAGAAAAATGATGCAAAGGTAATTATTTTTCAATCATTTGCGCTCTATATCGATCGGTCTCTTTTGTTCATTTTCTAAGCTAATAACTCCCTTGTTCATTTAATTTTATTTGCATTGTAGAGTTTGGAGACGGCTCTCACTTCAACATGTCGGTGAATTCAAAGATGCGCTACAATTTAAAAATGTGGTCAAAGGTGTGGATAAGCAGCCACCGGGGACCGGTCTATGTGGATACTATGTCTGTGAGAACATACGGAAAGAAATATCTGAGAGGAAGAAGGACGAGGAAACGCGGAAGGGTCTCAATAACTTGCGGAGGGCGCTTACTCCAGAAGCTCGCTTCCGACCAATTCAAGAGGAAATAGCAGGATTTTTCCTTAGGCATGTCATCCAGAAGAAAGGAGAGTTCCATGCGTCCACCGACGATGACTTTTATCCGCATGTATAAGCCCTGAGTACTTTGAAACTTGTGCGAATTTGTGTATGCTCGTCCATCTTAATTGTGTAATATGGAAACTTGTTCGAGGTTGTATATATGGTCACCCGATATTGAATATATATTATATATTCCTATTGAATTCTCCTTGTTTGATATTTCATATATATATATATGCATGTATATGTGTACTGAAATTAAAACAAAACAAATTAAAAAGGAAACAGGTTTAGGGGGCCTAAAACCCTAAACCTGCGCAGGTTTTCAGTCCCGGTTAACCACAAGAACCGGGACTAAAGGTCCTCCGCCGCAACGGACCCCTAGCGCCCACGTGGACGGGCTTTTAGTCCCGGTGCGTAAGTGGCGGGACTATAGGGGGGGCATTTAGTCGCGCATAGCTAGTCCCGGTTGCCCGGACGGGATTAATGGTCCTGGCGAACCGGGACTGTAGGCCTATTTTCTACCAGTGGGTAACAACGATGACAACAAGAGCTATCAAACTTTTCATACAAACTTTTGCATTACCTTTAGGATGCGTTTCTTAATCAATTGTGCTCGCAACAGCATGAGCAGCTTCCCCCGATACAGGTAGTTCATCAAGTCTATTTCATTGGAGTTCTTATGAATATAGCTATTTCCCCCAATAGCCCTCGAATGGAAGAGTTATTAGCGGAATCACCTGAGTCGGGTTTACCTGTGGAATCTATTGCATTAGGGACAGAATCCCAAGACGACGTTGGCGCAGAAGCTGACACAGAAGCAATCTCTGAGTCTCTACCTTTAGATTACCTGGCCATAGAAACACGTTCTGGTGAAGATGAACAAACATCCTCGGGTAAGTAAACTTAGATCAAAGAGAAAGCGACAACTAGATCATACTTTTCTTGCTTTTGAAGTTCCTTCTACTGGTGTACCGGGCACATGGGATGTTGCCTCACCTAACTCCTTTATCTCCGGCGGATTCGCATCTGTGTCTCTTTGAGAAGACTGCCTTGACAAGTCAATAATAAATCACTAGATTTAGGATCACAAGCCGATGCTTCACGTCGAAATGGGTTAGTCTGCATCTGAGAGACCCCGCCTAGCTCTAAAATGGTTGAAACCTTTCCTCGACCGGATAACACAGCATTATGATAGTTTTCTTCGGCTAGAAAAGGAAGACTC
This sequence comes from Alopecurus myosuroides, assembly GCA_028641055.1. Classification (NCBI taxonomy): domain Eukaryota; kingdom Viridiplantae; phylum Streptophyta; class Magnoliopsida; order Poales; family Poaceae; genus Alopecurus; species Alopecurus myosuroides. The sequence continues at coordinate 30,351,344 of CM054058.1, forward strand.
ATAGTCGCACTGGGAGTGAACGATACAAACGATGAAGCTCCCGAATTGGCATAATTGATGTATAAGAAGACATATGATCTGTTGTCCTTGGAACCGCGCGCGGCCCTCTTTCCGCTATTATGAGCGAGTTTTGGGTTAGCCCACTACTAGGAAAAAGCTTACCCGTGACGCACCAATTAGCTTATCCGAGACACACCTAGGCGCGTCACGGCTATCACGCCGCGCCTATTAAAATAGCCGTGACGCACCTATTTTTGGTGCGTCACGGCTATCTCGTTTACTCGTGGCGCACCGCCTGTTTGGTGCGTCACGGCTATCTTTAGTTACCCGTGGCGCACCTCCTGTTTGGTGCGTCACGGCTATTGATTTCGAATTTTTTTAAAAAAAAGCGGGACAGATCCAGATCTAGATCTAGATCCAGATCTGGCCGCCCAAAAATTTGAAATTTTGAAAAACGAAAGCGGAGAGGCCGCCGGAGTGGAGAGTGGAGGTGGCCGCCGGAGAGAAGGTGGTCGTGGTCGCCGGAGAGGAGGAGGCCGCCGGAGAGGAGGTGGTCGCCGGAGTAGAGGTGGTCGCCGGAGAGGAGGTCACCGGAGAGGACGTCAACGGAGAGGAGGTGGTCGCCGGAGTAGAGGTCGCCGGAGTGGATGTGAGGTGGTGGTGGTGGTTGTGGTGGTTGTGGTGGTGGTGGTGGTGGTGGTGGTGGTAGGAGGAGGAAGGGAAAAGAGAGGATGGAGAGTGGAGGAAGAAGAAATGAGAAGGGAATGGAGAAGAGTGGAGGAAGGAGGAGGAAGTGGAGTATATATAGGTGGGTGGCCACTCCCGGGTTCGAAATTTGAAAATTTCTGCCCAGACTTAGCCGTGACGCACCATACATGTGGTGCGTCACGCCTATCTTACTTAGCCGTGACGCACCATACATGTGGTGCGTCACGCCTATCTTTTTTTATATTTTTTTTATTTTTAATTTCTAGTCAAAAATCTTCAAACGGTTATAACTTTTTTCCCTTTCGGAATTTGGATAATCTAAAAAAGGCTCACAGGCCGAAGGCAAGTGAGGTTGGATTCCTTTTTTCCTCTAGTTTCCGTTGGTATATTGAACTTTAAATTCCGACATCGTATGCAAAAGTTATGCCCCTTTTACTTTTTTAAAGAACTTTTGCTCAGAAAGTCGAAATCCGTATTTCAAAACTTGTTAAAAAAGTATACATTAAACTCTCCGTGCATCTATATGGAATTTATTTTTTGATGATTTTAGACATGTAACTCTTCCGTGACAAAACTAGGAAGGCGGTCCCGGGGGGGGGGGGTGTGGAGGGAACATTTCGGTGGATACAATAGCCGTGACGCACCATATGTTTGGTGCGTCACGGCTATTGCAATACCCGTGACGCACCAAACAAACGGTGCCTCACGGCTATCTTATATGACGGCTATGGTATCCACCGAACACCCACATATAGCCGTGACGCACCGTTTGTTTGGTGCGTCACGGGTATGCCCATAGGCGTGAAGCACGAAACCGTGGTGCGCCACGGCTATTAGGCGTGACGCGCCATTTTGCTGGTGCGTCACGGGTATCATCACTCCTATAGCCATTTTCCTAGTAGTGGCCACAGCGGGCCAATAGGGATAAAAATAGAATACTGGCTGGACCAATAGGGGACTTAGCCGGAATAGAAGACTCGAAGGCTAATTGAAACCATACCACAAGAAAAGCCCTTATTCGGATTGGAACCGATGACTTAAGCTAAGCCCCTTTTCAAATCAAAGCTTATCGTCCTATTAAGCATATAGTTGAAGTAGCATGATTTAAGCTTCTTAGCGCTTAGGCTACTACCTTCAACCTCATCTTACTTAGATGGAGGAGATAGTAAGCAAGACTGTCTATGCTACGGTCTTGCTTCTTTTATGAAGACAGAAAGAGAAGGCAATTCAAACCTAATGGCCATACGAATCCAAGACAGAAATACTTATAGCCATAAAAGAATAATAAGAGAACGAAAACAACTCCATATTCTACTAGTCTGCCTCTCTAATCTACTATCCAACTGCCATGAAAGCACTACTGAAGACTGGCTTCTCCGACCTTCCACCCGATCCTGGGTGATCCCGGATCGACAAGCCGACGGTGTGGATTCCCTATATATGGATGGTAGGAACGCTTCAACTGCAGAGCCCTGAATGCGTCAGTGAGGTTCCCTCTATGAGAGAAAGAGAGGTTGCTAATCTTGGATCAGACGGCGTGTTGTTATTATTGATAAGGCTTGGATTAGCAAATTAGCACCGCTGGAGTTTAGGTATTCGAAATAGCGAAATACATAAATTATCTATCTCAATTACGTCTCCAACTTATCTTGAGCCATCAGTCAGATTGAATGCAGCGCCCTGCCGGCAGCTCCTGACCTCTGTTCCTATGGGGGGAAGAAGGTGTGGCTTTGGACCCCAAACTCTTCCATGACGCCCTTCTTCTTATAGCGTGGGTAAGTGATCAATACAGACAAAAATCACACCCATTGGATCCAATCCATCCTGATATGATTGGGTGATTTGCACGTTCCCTTAAGAACAAGCACACACACACTAAATCCTGAAAAGAAAGATAGATGCTCATCTTCACACTAATAGCAGCAGGCTCACTACGTACGTTGTCCAACCCACCTCGTAAGACATCTTTCCTCGGATAGCCAAGTGAAAGAGGAGGTCTCAAGCGTGCAAAAACACATGTATGAGCAGGAAAATATGTGCAATCAAGCTCAGAGTGATGGAGGGATAATAACCCGGTAGGCCAACTATAAGGCGTAACCCGGCCCAAAGGACGCTGCGCAGGATCCGGCTAAGGATAAAGAAATTTCTGGAAGGCCCAAATTTGTAGGCCTCGTAACCCGGATTGTGGGCTACGGTAAGGAAAGTTAGGGTTTGTATGCGGTGTCCGGGTAGGATTCAGGGTACGCCTTGGAGGGCAAGTCCGGGGGGGGGGGGGGCGGGTGCTTTATAAACCGACCCCTAGGTCTAGTTGAGAGAGATCTAAGAGCCCTAGCAATATCGCTTGGTATCGAGCATCCAGTGTAACGCGAGAGTTGAGTTAATATCTTGAGATCGGAGACTCGGCGACTTGATTGCCGGCTACCAGATTGAGTTCCATCATGTTTTCCTCTGAGCTAAACCCTCTCCCAAACGCCTGTGTCTTCTTGCCCCAAGATCAGTTACCCCCGGTAACGTCTGCCGTGATTATCCCACGACAGTTGGCGCCCACCGTGGGGCCTGCGTCCAAAGGTGTTTACATCACGGGAGAAGCTCGGAAGAATATGGAGAAACTAGTCATCGGCGAGATCTACATCGACCACGAAGGAGAGAAGATGGTGGACGATTCCGGCTGGGGACCAGAGTCGGATCACCTCGAATCCGGATCTATTGTGACAATCGGCCAAATCAGCATCTTCATCGGTATGGTACGTACATCTGGTTTTAAAGGACAATATCATGTGCATACTACAGGAACTCCTAATAAAGACAAGAAGATACTGAAGCAAGCGGTAAACTCGGTTTCCTCGGCCGTTCCGAGATATCTGAGGTGGTCAGAACAAGATGTAACATGGAGCAGAAGAGATCATCCGGAAAGGATAGAGCACCCGGGAGTTTTAGCATTGGTAGTTGCACCACTGGTTAATGGTTATGAGTTGAAAAGGGTCCTGATGGATGGTGGAAGTAGTATCAATATCTTATATTGGGAAACTTTTTTACGCATGGATCTCAAGGAGTCTCAGCTACAGAAAAGCTCAACATTTTTTCATGGGATAGTGTCGGGTCACTCAGCATGCCCCGAGGGGAAAATCACGTTGGAAGTAGCTTTTGGAGAATCAAAGGATAATTATCGAGTCGAGTGGCTCACTTTCGAGGTGGTCAAATTGCGCAGTCCTTATCACGCGCTGTTTGGAAGGCCGGCTTATGCTAAATTCATGGCTAGGCCGTGTTATGTATATTTACAGCTAAAAATCCCGGGTCCTAAACAAACCATCACCATACATGGGAGCCGGGATATAGCAGCTGAGTGCGATGAAGGAGATTCGGTAATGGCCGAGCAGGCTTGCAGAAACGAGGAACTCAAGTACTATCGGTCGCAAGTAGTCCCGGATGACAGGACAGCATTGAAAAGGCCGAATACTGAAGACGAAAGAGCAAAATCCAAGGCAGCGCAGGATACCAAGATGATAGCTTTTGTTGAAGCGATATGCCGGGTATCCCCACAGAATTGGCAGAACACAGTTTGCACGTAGACCCTAAGTCCAGGCCTGTGAAGCAGAGCCTGCGGAAGATGAACGAGGAAAGAAGGAAAGCTATAGGAGAAGAAATCGCGCGGCTGCTGACAGTCGGCTTCATTATGGAAGTATTTCACCCGGATTGGTTAGCAAATCCGGTTCTCGTGATGAAAAAGACCAATGAGTGGAGGATGTGCATTGATTTTACGAGTCTCAACAAGCATTGCCCAAAGGATCCGTTTGCGTTACCAAGGATAGATCAGATCATAGAAGCGGTAGCTGGAAGTGACCTATTATGTTTCCTGGATGCATATTCCGGGTATCATCAGATTAAGCTCAAGAGGGAGGATTGGGAGAAAACATCATTTATAACCCCTTTTGGGGCCTTTTGTTACAAAACTATGACGTTTGGATTGAAGAACGCTGGCGCAACTTATCAACGGTGTATACAGAAGTGCTCTGAGGACCAAGTTGGACGCAATGTCCATGCATATGTGGATGATGTGGTTATCAAGACCAAGAAGGCAGAGACATTTATTGACGATCTAAAGGAGACGTTCAAGAACTTGAGGAGGTATCAGATGAAGCTTAACCCAACGAAGTGTGTATTTGGAGTTCCAGCTGGGAAGCTACTCGGCTTTATCATTTTCGAGAGGGGAATTGAAGCAAACCCGGATAAAATAAAAGCTATCCAGAATCTGAAAAAGCCGGAAAATTTGAAGCATGTTCAAAACCTCACGGGTTGCGTAGCAGCCTTGAGCCGATTTATATCCAGACTCAGAGAAAAAGCAATACCGTTGTACCGGCTCTTGAGGAAATCCGATAAATTCGTATGGGATCAAGAGGCGGATGAGGCGTTCGAGGCACTAAAGAAGCAGTTGTCTGAAGCACCAGTCCTAGCGGCCCCGGGTCCTAAAGAGCCCATGTTGCTCTACGTAGCAGCGGGCCCCCGAGCCGTTAGTGCAGTAGTAGTTGTGGAGCGTAAAGAGGATGGGAAAATTTATTCGGTCCAGAGACCGGTTTATTACGTCAGCGAAGTATTATCAGAGGCAAAGCAGCGCTATCCGCACTGGCAAAAGCTGGTTTTCGGGGTCTTTATGGCCAGCCGGAAACTGAAGCCGTATTTTCAGGAACACCCCATAACAGTGGTAAGTTCGATACCAATGTCGGATATCATCAGAAAATCAGATGCAACAGGAAGAATAGCCAAGTGGGCGATAGAAATGGGGGATTATCACATCAACTACGAGCCCAGGTCAGCAATCAAATCTCAGGCTTTGGTCGATTTCGTTAATGACTGGACACACACAGGCATGACCACCATGGCTCCAAACTCCGACTCTTGGATTATGCACTTCGATGGATCCAAGCAATACGAGGGATCAGGAGCTGGAGTGGTGCTAACATCACCCAAAGGAGACAAATTGAGTTACGTGCTACAGATTCATTTTGATTGTTCCAACAACGTGGCCGAGTATGAGGCCCTATTGCACGGCTTAAAGGTAGCCAAGGAGATGAACATTAAGAGGATACGATGCTTTGGAGATTCGGACCTTGTAGTACAACAGGTATCAGGAACTTGGGATAGAAAGGACGCAACTATGGCAGCATACCGCAGAGAGGTTGACAGGGTCGCAGGATGCTTCTCCGGATATGAGGTGGAGCACATAGACAAAAGAAAGAATGAGGCAGCAGACGCCCTCGCTAGACTCGGCTCGCGCAGAGAGCCGGTTCCACCTAACGTCTTCCTGGATGAATTATGGCGACCATCAGTTAAAACCGAGTCTGAGGAAGAACTGGCGAGTCAAGACCCGGATTTGGAGCTCGTGGCCACCGTACGCGCTGTTCCCGAGTGGACAGAACCGTTTTTGGCCTATCTATCACGAGGCGAGTTACCATAGCAGGAGGTGTTAGCAAGGCAAATTTTGAGAAGAGCAAAGGGATATTCTATCATCAATGGGGAGTTATACAAGAGAAGCGCACCAGGAGTCTTTTGCGCTGTGTAGCACCAGAAGAAGGACGACAGATTCTTAAGGAAATCCATGAAGGTGATTGTGGGCATCATGCATCCACAAGATCCCTTGTGGCCAAAGCTTATCGACACGGATTTTTCTGGCTCACGGCGCAAGCAGATGCGGAGCGATTAGTGGCAAGGTGTGACGGATGTCAAAGGTACGCTCGCCAAACCCACTTGCCGGCTATGGAATTACGGACAATTCCGTTAACTTGGCCGTTCGTTGTTTGGGGTATGGACATGGTTGGTCCCTTTCACATGTCACCTTGAAAGAAGACACATCTTTTGGTGGCTATTTATAAGTTTACCAAGTGGGTTGAGGTTATGCCAGTCACCAATTGTGAAGCAGTTACAGCAGTCAAGTTCCTAAAAAGAATTATCTATCGGTTTGAGTATCCCCACAGTATAATTACCGACAATGGAACCAACATGTCCCTTGGCGCAATGGAGAAGTTTTGCGGTAACAATGGAATCCGACTTGACGTAGCATCAGTGGCTCATCCGCAGGCAAATGGACAAGTGGAAAGGGCAAACCAAGAATTACTTCGTGGACTAAAACCACGACTGCGGGTCCCTTGCATTAGGGCTGCGGGTGCATGGGTCGAAGAACTACCTTCCGTGGTATGGGGTATTAACACTACACCTAACAGATCTACTAAGATGACACCATTCTTTATGGTCTATGGTGCGGAAGCAGTGCTGCCGAGTGATATTAATCATGATTCACCTCGAGTATCAGCTTACGTCGAGGTAGAGAACGAGAAGACCCGGCAGGATGCCGTAGATATGTTAGAAGAACACAGGGAACAAGCCCTGGAAAGATCGGCCACATATCAGCAAGATTTACGGAGGTATCATAGCCGGCGCGTGAAAACCCGGGTATTCCAGGAAGGAGACTTGGTTCTACGCCTGGTACAGTCAAACGAAGGAAAACACAAGTTATCACCACCATGGGAAGGGCCATTTATCATAAGCCGGAATCTGCACAACGGATCGTATTACCTGATAGATGCAAGGGAAGAGTCGGCTACAGTTAATGACACCGCCCATTTCACTTCGTCTATGCAGGAAAGAGACAGACCATGGAACGTGGCTCAGCTACGTCCCTACTATACTTAGTATAGACTATATTGGCAAATGGAGTTGCACGATGTAACAGGCGGCAGGTTTCAGACGCACTCTTTTCCTATCCAGAGCACCCTTGGGGACTGGGTGGGTTTTTAATGAGGCGGCTTGCTGACCCAACATTCTCATATCAAGAAAAGAAGTGGTTATTCTCATGTTCTTTAATCTCAGTACGTTGCATATATATAGGTCTTGGGGGCTGATTGCTTGAATAGCACAGTTGCAAACTCAATGACCCGGCCTTGATGCCTATGAGTTATAAGGGCCGATTACTCGCAAACGAGTACGGCTGCAATCTTATAACCGGACAAAGGAGCCAAACTTTCTTGACTTTTCTTACTTAAGCTCGATGTGACTCGCAATAAAAGTGGCATGATTTGCTCGCTTACGATTACAATCAGCCATGAAGCCCAATGGGACTTGCCTGACCATGTTTTCGTATAGATGTAGCAACATGGTATCCACGCGAAAGCCGGCTTATAGTACAAGATAGCCAAAAGGGTCATCTAAACCACAAGTTATGCAGAGTACAAAGCTAATAGCCGGAAACTCAATGTTTATCAAGCATAACTTCATTACCTATGTGAAACGGCTCCGGGTCTGGGCTTAGCAAACAACAAACTCGTTCTCTTCGAAAAGACCACATATCCGAGACTCGGAAATTCGGGTCTTGGCGATTCGGGATTTTGGAAAAAGAAAAATTTGCTTAGTTGCTAAGGCTCAAAAAACCCAAACATCCGAGTCTTGGGGACTTAGAAGCAAGTCCGCTCGTCAACACCCATGAAACTCGGAAACCGAGACTCACAAAAGGGATCGTAAAGAAAGTCGGATATCAAGAACAAGTTGACTCAAAAGTGGGTAAATATAAACGATCAGAAGAAGCACAAAGTGTATCAGGACCTTAAAGTGCATTACAAGTATCGGTACTAGTATCAAAGGTGCACAGGTGCACCATCAACAAACGATTGTTTAAACGGCCCATTTATCGACTGACGCACACAAAACTGCATCGGGTAGCAAGCATCACTCAGCATCCTGGGCTGTGGTGTCCATCTTCTCCTTGCCTTTGTTGTTACTATTGATGGCAGCAGCACCCGGATCAGCAGCATTGCCGGCTCGTGCAGGAGGAGGGACGACAGGTGTGGAAGTAGCAGGCGCAGAGTCGGCTTCAGCTTTCTTTTTTGCAGCTTCCTCCCGCAACTTGGCAGTCTCCTCCTTCCATATGGCTAGCATGTCATAAGGCTTGGGAAGATCCGATTTAATCGCTTCACCATCAGCACCATAGGAAGGGACAATGGAATTGAGCTCCCAACTGTCAGCAATCACGCTTGCCGAGTAACGGACTTCTTTCTGGATGGCCTTGAAATCCTTCGGGGAAAACTTGGACCCATCACGGTTGAGTTCCGGAAATCCGAGCTTCAGCTTGCCCGGATCAAGCTTAGGAAAGTAAGCTTTAGCCAGGGCAAGCCCCCGGGTTACCCCAATCCGGCAAGACGAACGCTTCCAATGCCAAATCCATTCGGGGACGGTAGAGCAAGCATCCATCATCCTCTTCAATGTGACGTGCCCAACGCCCGGCCAACGTATTTCTTGAAGCATCCATCTGGTTCCGGCACATAGCTGCCGGATAACGTACTTCATGATTTTCAGCTTGGCAATATCATCTTCATCCGGCATCACTTCATCCGGGCCTGCAGAAATGAATAAAAGAATGATCAAGGAAACCCGGCTATGTATCAGCAGGGTAACTCGGATTATGGACATTATGCTAAGAGTCATACCGATCAAAGCGCGATACGTATCAGCAATCTGAACAGAAAGATTTGTCAGTTTATCTTCTGCCGCATGAGCCCGCTTCCTGTACTTCCTTGTGATCTTCCCACTCCTCCTGGCCTCAGCCTCGGCCCCCTCACGCAGAGCCAACTCCTTTTCAATACGCTTGGTGGCCTTAGCCAACTTTTTCTCAGACTGGGCCACAAAAGCCCGGATGGAAACACAAGGAAGGATCAGTCGGATGTATTATGAAGTTCCAAGCAAATTAACAAGCAATTCACTCAGAACTTGGGGACTGTATAGGGATACAAGTGGTGTTATTCGAATTTACCTCATGCTTCTCTATCAAAGCTTCTAGGATATTTTCTTCATTGGCCCTCAAGGTATGGAGGGCATCAAGCATTTGGGCGAATGTCATATCTTCGGGGCGAACACCAGAAGGGCCGGCAGATTGGTCTTCTGGCTGAAGGCCTTTTCCGGTTCTTGGGGTCGAAACCCGGACCGTCTGGGTATCCGGATTGGGGGAACCCGTCCTTGTCTCCAGGACCCCGATCTCCGCATCCATTTCTTCGGAGGATTTTGGAGATCCGGCTTCCTGATGGGCCGGGTCTCCAAAGGGGTCTTGATCTTGGTCGTCTTCAGCCTCATCGCCAGCTGCAGCATTCATGTTGTCAGTCGGCCCCTCTGCCCCATGGTTCTCTATTTCTGTGTTCTCCGGGTCACTTGTGGTGACTTGGGCGCTAAGAAAAAAGAGAAAGAGGCGGTCAGTAATATTGGCTGAAAAAGTTATCAGGTATGAAAGAATATCGAGCGATGGAGACTTACCGGGCATTCACAGCGTAATCCGGCGGGAGTTCGCCGCTGGAAGCGGACGAAGTTGTCAAAGGGACCGATAGTGGAACCCGGAATTGCCCAGCGCGTGGGTGATTAGGAGATGGATGGCGCCGAGGAGATTTGGATGGTTGAGGTGGAGGAGTGCCAGCCCGGTGAGCGGGTGAAGTGGAGATACCCGGGTTAAGGGGATCCTCGCCCGGGGAACTCCGGGTCACCCTGCGTTTGGCCGGGAGAGGATCCTTCAAGTATGGCGAGTGTGACAATTGTTGGTTAAGTTTACGCATGGTATCGAAGGAGTAAGGCTCAGAAGATACAGAAGAAAAAGGAACCTTGGAAACCACTCCTCTGGCCTTCCTCTTGGCCCCGACTGTGGCCTCCTGATCGGACTCGGTGGCCTCCGGGTCATCCTCCTCTTTTTCTTCTTCGTCTTCCAGCCCTGAGAATCGAATATATATCAGTGGGAAAAAGGTGAACGGGAGGAAAGTAATGCAAATGAAGATAGCGCAAGATTCGGATAAGGACCCTCATCATCATCAGCCGGCTCGTCCCCTTCTTCTGGGTCTCTAGAAGGGGGGAGGTTTCAACTCTCCAGAAGGGATCATCAGCCTAAAGACCAAAAAGATGAGAGCAGGAATTAGAAGTTGTATCAAGTCAAAGTGTGGAAATAAGTTATGAGTATCAGATCTTACCGTTGGAGCAGGGTTTTCCCGAGTGAATGGAGGTAACCCGGCGATGTTCTTTATCACCTCCAGTTTCTCCGTCAAGAAGCCCTTGATGGTTTCGTTAGTATCACCGATCGCAAAACTCTTGGTGGAATATCGGAGCGCATCCGTGGTGTGCCCCGAATACTCGCACATCAATTTAGTGCGGATAGAGTTGGGTTGGATCCGGAAATCGACCCATGTTTTCACTAAGTTGAGCCCAAGAAGACCTTGGGCTGAGAGGATGGCTATTTTAACTAGCAAGGGCTGGATTGCCTCCCTGTCCGAGCCAGGTGCAAAAGCGCTGAAAGACTCGGAAGGCTCGAGGAGGCCCTCCGGGTAACTCGGCACCTTCTTCTCGCCGTCTCGGGAGGTGTCGTGGCAGTAAAAGAAAGATAGTTGCCAATGTTTGACGTGGGAGTTTAGATTGAGGGTTGGCATCGGTGAATTCTTGCGTCGTTGGATGGATACCCCGCCGCAAGTGAGGAGTGCCCCGTCACCGCTTTCGCGGCACGGCTTGCACTGGAAGAGTTCAATGAAGAGAGCCAAACTTGGCGGAGTGCACAAGTATGACTCGGATAAAACAATGAAGTGGGTAATATTCAACATAGTGTTAGGCCCTATGTCGAATACCCGGAGGCCATAGTGGTTTAGGACCTCCCGAAAGAAAGGGTGACCCGGAGGACGGAATCCCCGGGTCACGTGCTCTATGAAGCAGATTACCGCATTATCGGCGGATGTGGGCCGGATCTCGTCGCCCGGTACCCTCCAGTGAATGTCTTTCTGAGAAGGGAGAACTCCCAACTCGGCCAGCCCGTCTAGCTTGGCCTTCGTAACTGTGGATCGCTCCCAATTGGCGGATATGGTTTGGGTTGTCTTCGCCTGGGGCGGTTGTTTCCCTTACCTCTTAGGAGCCATGGGGTCAACCTGCAAAACACAAGGAAAAGGATACAGGAAATAAGACTCGGAAATATTGGATTATCCGAGTATGTACCTGGAGTATCAAGAAAGTATGAAAACTAAGGATTATCCGGATATCATGTCACGAAGTGAAGATTGCGAGTTATCCGGGTATCAAGTACAACTATAGAAATTATTGGCCACTTACGTATTGAAAGGTGTTTGAGGAAGATGGATGGTTGCCCATGTATCTACTACAAGCAAAAGAACCGGAAAAGGAGGATTTTCCGGGTATCAATGTTATGCGCGGAAAGTTGGGATGAAATGGATCTAGATTGGAAAATTCGCGGACGATTCTACGAAGAAATTGGTGATTAATAATGGTACAAGGGTGGTGTGTGATCATCAAACAGGTTGTTGAAGGAGTTGGCAAGCATCTGAGCCATCCAATTCGGTGTGACGGAAAAAACGGCCCGCGGGTTGACCTAGATCCAATCTAGGGTAAATCGAAAAAAATTGCGGGGCTGAATTAACAAGTGCAAGGAACTTACTGGGAGCGATTGGAGTCTAGTGCGACGGCGGTGGACGGCATGGTCTGAATACCCCTTGCAACTCTTGGTGAGAAGGACGAGGGTGCAGTGGTGGAGCTTGGCGGCGGCGCGGGACGGTTCGAGGACGAACGCGGCCGGCGGTGGCTTTGCTCCGGTGGCAAGCCCGAAATTCCTGTGGTGGTGTTGCGAGAGCGCAAGGAGTGAGGAAGGAAAGGAGAAGTTGGAGTGAAGCGTTGGGTTCTAGGTTACCCACTGGGAACTATTTATAAGGTGCGGATAAAACCTATCCCAACGGGCGGAAGCCGGAAATTTTGGAATAATAACTACCTGCGCGGATTTTGCGAGATATGCTTTAAGTATTGGACTAGGTATCCGGACAGAAATAGGGAGGAGATATTCTCCGTAATATCAAGATCGATTATCGAGTAAAGTACAGGATCTTGGCATTTTTATCAGGGCTTAGACCCGGAAGGCTAGGCCAAGTACTTGGAGAAAGGCCGGGATTACTATATGGCCACCATGGAGTTAGGCCTAGCTATTTATCAAAGCACTTTAGCCCGGCCTCCATACACTTGTGCGTTTGATATTTTTGCAGGGAATAGCAAGCGCTTCAAGGAGGAATCCGTGAAGCCCAAGCTATTATGGGGACTACTGATGGACGGATAATAACCCGGTAGGCCAACTCTAAGGCGTAACCTGGCCCAAAGGACGCTGCGCAGGATCCGGCTAAGGATAAAGAAATTTCTGGAAGGCCCAAATTTGTAGGCCTCGTAACCCGGATTGTGGGCTACGGTAAGGAAAGTTAGGGTTTGTATGCGGTGTCCGGGTAGGATTCAGGGTGCGCCTTGGAGGGCAAGTCCCGGGGGGACGGGTGCTTTATAAACCGACCCCTAGGTCTAGTTGAGAGAGATCTAAGAGCCCTAGCAATATCGCTTGGTATCGAGCATCCAGTGTAACGCGAGAGTTGAGATAATATCTTGAGATCGGAGACTCGGCGACTTGATTGCCGGCTACCAGATCGAGTTCCATCATGTTTTCCTCTGAGCTAAACCCTCTCCCAAACGCCCGTGTCGTCTTGCCCCAAGATCAGTTACCCCCGGTAACGTCTGCCGTGATTATCCCACGACACAGAGACTGCAGATAACGGATCTCTCATGCACCGGTTTCCCTCAGTTCAGGAAGGGAAGCGAGCTCTCAAGGGTCCCAGGATAAAAAAAGGTAATTAATATGTCTCCGACCGAAGTGATAGCTAAAGGCTTCACCCATTGGCAAGGAACGCTTGGAGGAGTGAAACAATGATTCCGCCTAGCGTAGGACACGTATATTTTATCCAATCTAGCAAGCGTAGCCAGCCCCACCCACGGGTGAAATTGTACAGCTCCCTATCTCGTTGAAAGCCCCTTTGCTTACGGAAGAGAAGAGTTGGATGCCTGTACTTGGTGGGAAAGCTCTCGTTTCAACTTTGCTTCTTGTAAGCTTCGGTATAAATAACTCACTTGCGGGATCTAATCTCATTCTATGGGAACAGCTTTCATTTCTATCTTTTGGCTGGCAGTGGTGAACAAATCCTTTCTCTTCACTTTTTTTTGTGCTCCGCATGGCACAGGTCAAGATGTGACTCATCCTGTATATAAATAATTAGGAGACCTCTCGCGAACTTGTTAAAGAAAGGAGTACCATTTGTGTGGACAAGCCAAAGAAATCCTTTGATGTTCTCAAGCAAGCTTTAATTGAGGCCCCTGTGTTGGTTCTCCCTGATTTCAGTAAAAGATTTGTGCTAGAAACAGATGTCTGTGGGCATTGGAGCTGTGATAAGGGGTAGAAGTATTCGTGTGGGGTGGGTTTCGAAGGGAAGGTTGCACAATAGATCGTATCCCGTCCGTCCTTTGAGGAAGACTGAAATGACTATACTTATAGAATGGTCCATATCGAACAGATACGATACTGGTTTACACAGAGAATATCGCCTAGCTCTAAAACGGCAGCACCTGAGTGCAACTTCGAGTAAGAAAGAACGACCTTCTGCAACCTTTTTACCGGGGCATTGTTTTAACAACTTTAGCTGATTGATCTACGAATGGAGGGATTCAAGCTTGTTTTTGTTAAACGAGATGCAAACGACTAACAAACTGGATTCGAAGCCACCTGTCGTAATAGTACCTGCGGGTTCTTTCTGTGGAGCCTTCGAATGCAATAGCTAGCTGCCCAACGGCCAATGCCACACACAAATCTCCATTTTCCAACTTATACAACTCTTTGGGCACTAGTAGAAAACAGGGCATTGAGCCAAGCCCAATGGAACCGGATGTGATACAAACCGGTTCAGAAGGGTCTGTCCCTGGGCCCCACCCATGCAGCAAAATGCCCGCAAGGCCTTTAGGACCGGTTTGTAAAACAAACCGGTCCTAAAGGCCTTGCGGGCCATTTGCTGCAGGGAGGGGGGCCCAGGGGCAGAACCTTTAGAACCGGGTTGTATCACAAACCGGTTCTACAGGTTTTCTCATTTTTTGCAGCCACTGCGGGTCCCGCTGTCATATCCTTTAGAACCGGTTTGTAACACAAACCGGTCCTAAATCCCTCCCCTAAACCCTACATACCACCCCGAGCTCAGCTCATTTTTTCCAGCTCGAGCTCAACTCCATTTTTGCTCTCTTCTTCCTCTTGTGAGGTCTAATCCATCCCCATTTTCTCCACCATTTGTCAAGATTGTTGGTACCCATCGGTTCTACGGTTAGCATCAACGTTCCCTCTTCCGGCATTGCAGGTTTTGCTCGTTTTCTTGCTCATTTCATTTTTGTTGTGCTAGCTAGGTGTTTGATGAAATGCCTAGCTAAGCTAGAATTTGTTATTCATTTTGTTATGTATACAAATTGATGCAATTTGAGCTCAAAATTAATTATGATTTGTGTTTTTTTTAGTGTCGCGCGCCTTGTCACCTTCCTCACTACCGTCAATCGCCCCATCACCGACACAACCTTGGTGAGCCTATTGTTTTTATTTACCAAAACAAATTTTGATTTGTATGATTTACGTATTTACTTGTATATAATTTTCTAGAGCCATGGTTTTGATATCCGTCCCCGTTGGCCCTCGTCCAGTCTATGATTCGGATGTGGTATATTATCTTTTTTCACTACATATTTTCATTTCCTGATTATACGACAATTACTTACGCCGACCAACTTGACATAGATATTTTTATATAGGAGGTAGTGGAACCGGAAATGCCAATCGACCCTATTGTTGAGAAGTTATACTTAGTTGAACAAGAAAATATTGGGTTGAAAGAAAGATTGAAAAAAACTGAAGAAAGGTTGAAAAAACTGAATGAGAGAAGATGACCTTGGAAAAGGTTCTTGCCGGTGTCGTCGATAGTCACAAGAGCGAGATGGACGCAATGCGCCTGAAGATTAGAAAGATTAGGAAATATGCAATTAGTAAAGAGGCTTGGTATCATTATGTCGTCGGGTCAATTGTTACCTTTGTTGCGATTTTGATCGCATTTGTTGTTGTTTTTAAATGCATTAATTAGAGAGAGTTTTTATGGATGGTTTCAGTGTGTATTTTTCTGAGAACTATATATGTATGGTCACTATACGCTAGTTTGGTATTAACGTGTGATGCACTTTTTGTATTAATTAATTAATTTAGTCATGATGATTTAGCATAATGGTTGTTGATAAATTTATATAATCCAGATGAACCGGCAATGGATGTACAGTGATCGACGTCGTCCCGAATTCCTTAATGGTATGCATAGTTTTCTCAATGTGGCTGAGAAAAACAGGCAGAATGGATTTATTTTTTGTCCATGTAAAAAATGCCAGAATAAGAGGAATTTCCCTAGCTCAAGAACCATACACACCCACCTGTTGCAAGAAGGCTTCATGCCCAGTTATTTTTGTTGGACCAAGCACGGAGAAAGAGGGGTTATAATGGAAGACAATGAAGAAGAAGAGGATAATGATAAGTATCCTATGTTCGATGAACACGGTGATACTGAAATGGGGGAAGATGAGCCTGAACTTGAGGACATTGTTGATGAGTCTGATGATGATCTTCGTCAGGTCATTCGTGAAGAACAGATAAACTGCGCAAGTGAAAACGAGAGGTTGAAGTTGGAGCGCATGTTAGAAGACCACAAAAAATTGTTGTACCCAACTTGCGAAGATGGCCAGAAAAAACTGGGCACCACCCTTGAATTGCTGCAATGGAAGGCAGAGAATGGATTATCTGACAAGGGATTTGAAAACCTGCTGAAAATAATGACGAAGATGCTTCCAAGAAATAACGTGCTGCCCTGCAGTACATAGGAAGCATGGTCAAGGGCTATGGAACAGAGGAGGTCATTGAGTTTTGTGTTGACTTTATTCCTGACCTGAACCCGATCGGGGTTCCTCAGTCGCGCCATGAGGGGAGACTGCGTGGAAAAGGCACGCTAGGAAAGAAATCAACAACATGTATGGACGAGCAATCTTTCATTCAAGCACACTACACAATTCTAGTTAATTCCAGCTTGGCGGCTCCATATATCCAGGAACACACGGATATTTTACGCTTGGAATATCCGGAGCAACCTGAAGATTTCATTGCTAAAGAACACGCGAAGACTTTCGGAGGTTGGTTGCAAAGACGTCTGATTAATGACAACATTGTTGAAGATGAGCTATACTTGTTGGACAAGCAACCATCTTCGACTGTATTGACCTTTAAAGGGTACGAGATAAATGGTAACATATTTTACACGGCAGAGCAAGATAAAAAGAGCACCAACCAAAACAGTGGCGTCCGGTTTGATGCAAAAGATGACAACGGGCAAAGGGTCAGATACTATGGTTACATAGAGCAGATATGGGAACTTGACTACGGACCTTCCTTTAAGGTCCCTTTGTTCTGGTGCAAATGGTTCAACCTGTCAGGCGTGAAGGTAGACCCGAAGTACGGAATGACAACAGTGGATCAGAAGAATCTTGGGTACGGCAATGATCAATTCGTCCTAGCCAATGATGTGGCTCAGGTTTTCTATGTGAAGGACATGTCTAGCAGACCGAGAAAAACAAAAGATAAGGAAACGAATACATCAGACGATGAGCCAAGGCGCCACATAGTTCTTTCAGGGAAAATAAACATCGTGGGAGTCGAGGACAAGACAGACATGTCAGAAGATTACATTAAATTTGATGAAATTCCTCCCTTCAAAGTCAAAGATGATCCTAGCATTCAGTTAAATGATGAAGATGTTCCATGGTTACGGCGCAATCAGAAGAAAGGCAAGAAGAAAAATAGAAACGGATCGTCCATTTAGTACCGGTTGGGGACACCAACCGGGACTAAATGGGTTAGGGTTTCGTTTGGACCAATCAGATAGAATCACACGGATCGTGTGTTTGTTTCAACCGCTTGTGAGTCGTTGGATCCGGGGTGTGTTTCTTTCCAGCTGTTGTGAGCCGTTCGATCAGGGCTACGGTGTGTTTCTTTCGAGCTATTGTGAGCCGTTGGATGAGATGTTTCTTAACCGTTGGATCAAAACCCTAGCTCAACACTTTGTGAGCCAGAGGACCCTATATATAGCCCAGCTTCATACACCGTTCAGTTCATCTCCCAAATACAAAACATCCGGATTCGCCAGCATACGCCCCGCTGTGCATTTGGTATGCATATATGCACTCAGTAGCCACTGCGGGGTTGTATACTCGCGATACCGTTTGTTTTGTTCTACACCCTCCTTTAAGGTTTGATACATCATATACTCAGTTCATCGAGCAAATACAAAACATCCGGATTCGCCATCATACGTCCGGCCGTGCATTTGGTATGCATATATGCACCCAGTAGCCACGGTCGGGCTGTATGATGGCGATACCGTCTGTTTTGTTCCACACCCCCCTTAAGGTTTGATACATCATATACTCAGTTCATCGAGCAAATACAAAACATCCGGATTCGCCGTCATACGTCCAGCCGTGCATTTGGTATGCATATATGCACCCAGTAGCTAGCCACGGTTGGGCTGTATGACGGCGATACCATTTGTTTTGTTCTACACCACCCTAACTTACCACAGGCGCATAGACTACAATATGCGCCTGGGGTAACATTACCGCAGGCGCATAGACAAAATATGCGCCTGGGCTAAGAGCTATACCACAGGCGCATAGTGTGTAATGTGCGCCTGGGGTAAGTGATCAGATTACATTAAATTTGATGAAATTCCTCCCTTCAAAGTCAAAGATGATCCTAGCATTCAGTTAAATGATGAAGATGTTCCATGGTTACGGCGCAATCAGAAGAAAGACAAGAAGAAAAATAGAAACGGATCGTCCCTTTAGTACCGGTTGGGGACACCAACCGGGACTAAATGGGTTAGGGTTTCGTTTGGACCAATCAGATAGAATTACACGGATCGTGTGTTTGTTTCAACCGCTTGTGAGTCGTTGGATCCGGGGTGTGTTTCTTTCCAGCTGTTGTGAGCCGTTCGATCAGGGCTACGGTGTGTTTCTTTCGAGCTGTTGTGAGCCGTTGGATGAGATGTTTCTTAACCGTTGGATCAAAACCCTAGCTCAACACTTTGTGAGCCAGAGGACCCTATATATGCACCCAGTAGCCACTGTCGCGCCTCGAGCGCTTCTTCTCCATCCCTCTGCACCGTCGCGCTTCCACCATGCCTCCGAGAAGGAACAGCACCACCGGTTTCCGCGGCGTCCGAGCACGGCAGAACGGAATGTTCAACGCAGATATCCGCTGGGGGGACGACCGCATCCCCCTCGGCACCTTTGCGACGGCGGCAGAGGCAGCCCGCGCCTGGGACGCGGCGGCCTGGCGCCTCAACCGCCCGCGGTCGCTGATGAACTTCAACGACTGCCACACAGTCTGGGAAGCGGAGGCCAGGGCGACGAAGCCACAGATCATCACTGCCGCCGACCACCTCCACCTCCGCCACCGCGCGTTTCAGGGCCTAGTCGACGCCAGGGAAGACCGCGTCGTCCGCGAGTATTACCGGAACAACCCGGGGGAGGAGAGCGCCGACGAGGAGCTCTGGCAGACCCGCGCGGGTCAGCGGGCGGAGCGCCGCCTCGAACGCCACCTCGCGTTAGATGCGGCTCGGGAGGCGAGGACGAGGGCGCTGCAAGAGCTTCGTCGGGCCGACCGCGCCGGCGAAGTCTGGGCCTCCGACAATCCGAGGTGGGGGCCTATCTCGGACATACCATCATGCACCTCCGATGATGACGAGGAGGTCACTGACGAGTTCGGCGACGATGATGACCCGGAGGAGGTCACCGACGAGTTCCCCGACGACGACGGCGAGGAGTAGTGTTCGTCTGTTTTCTCTTTTTAATAAAAGAATTTGTATTCCGGCGACACTGCGGCAATCTGTATGGTATCTCGCTAAATCAATCTGTATGGTATGTCGCTAAATCAATCTATATATATGTATCCACGATATATATGCTCGATGTATCACTTGCGCTCTCACTTCTCGTTGCCTTACTCATTACACACCCTAACTTACCACAGGCGCATAAACAGCAAAATGCGCCTAGGGTAATTTTACCGCAGGCGCACAGCCAAGAAATGCGCCTGGGATAAGAGCTTTACCGCAGGCGCATTTTGTGTATAGTGCGCCTGGGGTAAGTGATCACATATACAGAAACAGTAGTTTTTCTGTTTTGTTTTCTTGATGTGTTTTTGTTTGTTTGTTTTGAAATGTGTGTTTGACATAATATAGAAATAGTATCGCTAGGAATTAATATAGAAATAATATCCATTACATAATAATATATACATTACATGATAATATATCCATTACATACTAATATATCCATTACATGCATATATCGAACACAAGATGCGGTACACAAACAACATCTATGGATCCGTCGAGTAGAAGCGGAACAACTCGTAGGAGACGTATGCATCTATGGCTGCATACGTGATGTTGGTCCAGTCCAGTGGGTTCTTCTCCCACAACCAGTGATTCTTCGAGGTGAAATCAGTCTTCATGGTTTCGTAGCCCTCGTGGAGGAAGGCAGTTGCCATGAGAGCCATCCCGGTCTTCGGCCTGTTCAAATCAGCAAAATGGATAAGATCCTGAAGATCAATGTAGTGATCTTTAGGTATCACAATACCCAAGCGCATCAACTTCGGACGGTCTTGCGTGTTGTCAACGCTGCAAAAGTCATACCCCTTGTTGACAAAAAAATCAACAAGTGCCGGAGAATGCTTTGAACTACTGCAACAACAAAAATTTGATACGTGTACGTGTTAGATATATTGAAACACATGTATTCTTCACATGCAACAAACAAATCGAAGATGCTAGATTGTACGTGTGCGTTACCTTGACCATTGGAAGACCAAAACGGCCTCCTTGAATGCAATCTGGATGACTGCAACATTCCGTTTATCCGCCGTGTACTCTAAATCAAGCCCGAAAAACCGGTGTTCTTCGGGAGAGGAGAAATACAGACCGGTCAAATACCCAAGAGCACCGGGGAGCTCCTCGCAATTGTTGGTGTAGAACACGTCGAGACTTTTGCCGCATGGTGTGGCCACATCATATCTCTTAGAAACTTCAGCCATGGTGCTTAATTAGTGGAGGAAGATCAAGAGAGGAAGAAGAAAAGACAGAGGAAGAAGAGAAGAAACAGAGACTCGCGATCGGGCTGGTGCGCACTGTAGCAATAAAACTGCCGCGCGCGGGAGGCGGGCAGTTTGTACTAAGACCTTTAGCACCGGTTGCTAACACAAACCGGTGCTAAAGGCCTATAGTGGGCGCGCAGTCTGAGCGTGGCCCCAGCTACAGGTCTTTAGCACCGGTTTGTGTTAGCAACCGGTGCTAAAGACCCTTTAGCACCGGTTGTTAACACAAACCGGTGCTAAAGGCCTGTAGTGGGGATATATCTCTGGACTTGTGAAATTTTGTGCTCATTTCTTTCGCGCGCGTCTTCTCCTATACCTACGGCGAAGCCCTGCTCCGCCTCGTCGCCGTCCGTCCGCCTCGTCGCCGTACGCCTCGCCTCGGTCCGCCGCGCCTCCGTCGGCCGCGGCTCCGGCCGCTCTCTGTCTCCGTCGCCGTCGATCCCCCGCGCGGCCCCGCGTCCGTCGCGCCTCCACGGTCGCCGTCCGCCTCCGTCGCGCCGTCGCGCCGTCCGCCCCCGTCCGCCTCCGTCGCGCCTCCGTCTCGCCTCCGCCTCCGCCGCCCCGCCTCTCGCCCCTCGATCGCCGTCGCCGGCCTAGCTAGGTAATTAAGTTTTATTTCGGTTTTTTTTCAATTTTGTTTTACTGTTAGAATTTTTAGAGTTAGTGTTACTGTTTAGTGTTACAAATTTTTAGATTTAGTGTTAGATTGTTTTTAGAGTTAGTGTTAGTGTTAGAAATTTTTAGATTTAGTGTTAGATTTTTTTAGAGTTATTAGTGTTAGTGTTAGAATTTAGTGTTAGAAATTTTTAGAGTTAGTGTGTTAGATTTTTTTAGTGCTTTATTTTGTTTTTACAATTTTGTTTAGTGTTAGAATTTTTCTGTTAGAATGTTGTGTTAGAAAATTTCACTAAGTTAGTGTTAGAAAATTTCAGAAAGTTAGAATATATATATAATTTCAGTAAGTTAAAATTTTTCACTAAGTTACCATATTGTTCCTGTTTAACTTTCATCTTATTTCTGTTATATTTCTCAATTTACTATTTTTTACTAAGTTAGAAACACTAAGGTATTTTACTTAATTATGGAATATTTACTTAGTCCGGGCAGGTTTTTAGTTCATGTCTTTGTTGGACCCGCCGGGGGATGTCCGGGACTGGGCCCCGCCAGGCTGGCATTGGGAGCTCCTTAGTACCGGGGCACGCGGCTTGGTGAGAAATCCGGGTGACGTGGTCGACCCGGATATTCTTTGGTGGCCATCGCGTTGGCCACACTCGGTGCGGAGAGAGCCGGCCCCTGAGGAGGTGGTACAACAGCGTATCAGGGAGGAGGACGAGCACGTCCGTCGCTACATGTACTTGCTCGATAGCCAGTATAGGCAGTATAGCAGCAGTTGGTCGATTATTAGGAGGGTTCCTTACCACGTGAGCTATGACCCTATGAGGGTTCCTTATCTATGGATGCGTAGCACCCGTGACTCAGCACCCCGCGGCTTAGGACCCGATCGGAGTTAATTATTTTGAGAGATGTCACGAGACTATGTATAAGTGATATTATTCGATCGTGATGTATTAGGGTTAAAAAAATCAACCCGAGCTATGTAACTCTTGG
This sequence comes from Alopecurus myosuroides, assembly GCA_028641055.1. Lineage (NCBI taxonomy): Eukaryota > Viridiplantae > Streptophyta > Magnoliopsida > Poales > Poaceae > Alopecurus > Alopecurus myosuroides. The sequence goes on from CM054058.1 coordinate 30,373,749, forward strand.
TGTGTCCAGAACTATTATTTCATTAATATGTCCAGAACTATTATTTTATTACTGTCCGATGAAATAATTTCGCCAAGTGCCCGATGAAAATTTCGCTAAGTGTTCTTCATTTTATAAATTTTACTAGCAGGTGTTGAGCTATGGATTCCCAAGAACCTGTACATGATCAGCACGCCGATCAGCTCGCCGGAATGGGTGAGGCGGAGAAGGAAAGATACGTGTGCCAGATGATTTTTGATAATGCAACGGCCATATATCGTGATGACGACGATGGACAGGCGTTTAGCAATCAATTTTTGAACGACTCCGGCGACGGAGATCAGAATATAGAAGATGTAGTAGATGATGACGACGACAACGTCGAGGATGAAGAAGTGCCCTCCAGAACAAACTCTGCCAATGTATATCTCAAGTCACTGTTCACGCAACAATTAATTTGTTTTGCACTTACTAACGAATCATTATTTTCCCGTTTAGGCGCCCTCCGGAACAGCTAGCGCAAGTACTGAGACAAAGTCCAAACGAGGCCCGGCCGCAAGGTTGAAAGATACCGCAAGGTTCTCGATTGATACAGTTGCTGCTGATGGCAAACCACTGCAGCCCCCAGAAACTTATCGCAAATTCGTAAATCAGTGCGGAGTTGTTGTAAGAGACCTGGTCCCGATCAACTTAATAGAATGGAATAAGCCGAAGACCGGGGCCAACGTTGGAGCTAGTTATGTCGATGAAAGATTGAAAAAAATTCTTTGCGAAACGCTATGGCAAAATTTCAGCGTAGCGGAAGATAAGAAGAAGAAAGTCGAGAAGTGGGCTTTGAAGAAGATGGCCACACAATTCCAGAGGTGGAAGAAAGAACTGTGGAAGAAATATCAGAAAGAAGATCCAGTTTTCACTGGGAACCTAGTGAAGATAAGAGACGCTTGGGATGATTTTAAGGCGTACAAGAAATCGGGTGTCTTTACATCCCGATCGGCCAAATATTCGGAGAATGCGAAGAAGAAGAAATATCACCATATTTTGGGGTCAGGTGGCTACATGACTGCCCTGCCTAGGTGGCGAAGCTATGAAAATGCGCTTGTGAAAAGAGGTATCATTCCACAGACACATGACTGGCCCGATAGGTCCAAGTTCTGGTTGTTCGCGCATGGGGCAACGTTGGACGCTGAGACTGGGATGATTGTTGCTCAGGGACCATGGTCGGAAAAAATAACAACAGTCGTAGCAGAACTAGAGAAGGCAATAGAAGCTGTTCGAAAAGGAACTTTTGTTCCCGATAGAGAGAACGACGAGCTGACGAGGGCACTCGGGAACCCCGAAAAGTGGGGACGAACACGAGGCTTTGGAGCGGATACCCCGTGGAGCCAAGGGTTTGCAGCGGACATTGCCACTTACAGAAGCCGTGATAGAAGCAAGAAAAAGACGAGTGAACGGATATCGACATTAGAAGAAAAGGTGGATTTTCTCTTGAAGAAAGGGGGACACCCTCTACCTGACACTGAAGAGGAGGTAGAACATCGTCCTTTACCTGATCAGCTGCAAATAGAAGACGATCATGCCGTCCCATCTCAGCATAGAAGCAGCGTGGGTTCCACGCACCTGCAGCTAGAAGACGGTCGTGCAGTCGAACCGTCGGTGCCTCACTACCCCGTGGATGATATCACGGAGAAGACAAACTGTGAGATACATATGCCAATGGGGAACATATCCTTCAGGGTGGCGTCAGGCTATGCTTTACCGAATCAACCTGGAGCAACCTACCATGGTGGTCAGATTCCAGCATCCCATGCTCGTGTCGGGTTGTCAACAATTACGTCGGGATGCCATTCAATTGAGCTCAGTATTCCTGGAGGTGAGGGCGAGAAGACACTGGGAGAAATGGAGCTTGGTATCATCTTGTAGAATAAGAAACACATCGTGTTCCCTAACTCGGCGCCAAGGCCACCGACTCCTCCAGGTACGAATGCACCATACCTCCATCAATTACTGAATGTTGCACCACATGTTATCTTATTTTTAATAGTTTTTTCACTTTCGTACAGAGAATGCACGACCTCCAAGTCCACCCCCCAATGAACCTCCAAGTCCACCCCACAACGAAGATTGGCCGGAGCCCGAGGCCGAGGGTCCATCGCCCGTGCACTCCCGTGAGCCGACGGATGCACCCACTACGGGTACGACAAAGCGGAAGCTGCAGTTCAGAAGAAACGGGACTCCTCCCAAGAAGAGACCAAGGAAATCCAAGAAAGTCAAGAGTCCCCCGAAGTTACCAGGCTTGATGACTGAGGAGGAACTAACCAATGCAGTGGCATCCAAAACCAAGGCATGGTTCGCACAGTTTCCCCAGAAGCCCCCTCCAGACGTCTGGAAGGAAACTCTGAAGGACATCCCAAAGTGGAAAATTGAGCGGACCATCGACAACTTATATTATCCTGCACCGCCGCCACCGCCGCCCCTTTCAGACTATGAACGGTATATTGAAAAGAAGCACGCCGCACAGATGAAGCAGGCGGAGCAGACGAAATGCGGGAAACAAGTTCCCCAGCTCGGACAACAAGAAGCACAGTCAGTTGGCCCGCTCAAGGTCTTATCTGACGCGGCTTCAGTGTCCTGTCCACGCATGGGCGACGTGGGTTACGCTATTGCTGATGTGGTATATAAATACAAGCCCGGGCACCCTCTGGTCGAAGATCCTACTGCTCTAACAACCCAACTACGGAGTTTACATGATTGGTACTTGGAGGCCGCAAGGCAGGAGAGAGACTGTATCATGGCTCAAATTCAGGATCAACACTACTTCGGAGATTACGGTGTGGAGCTTGGGTTCGATGATTTCTTCCAGATGTACAATCAACGTGCCCTCGACAAGTCTATCCTCAGCTGCTACTGTTTGTAAGTGATGTATTTGTGTAATTTAATTATTTAGTTAAGCTCGCGTTCGTTGCCCGTATAATTATCACTGACGACATTCTTTTTGTACGCTACTATGCAGAATGAAGATTCGTGAATGCAGACTGGCAGGAATCTGGGACTTTGGGTTCATTGACCCGTATTCGTATCATCAAACCACAGTAGAAAAGTTCAACAAGACTACACCGGATGATTTGCTAAGGTTTTTGAAGCGACAAAATACCAAAAAAGAAATACTTTGGCCCTACGGATTCAGGTGAGTGTTACTGTCTTGTAGACATTCCATTTTGCTTACCTGATGTTAAGTGTAATTGATGAGTATGCATGACTGCGTGTGTACACGTGCGCAGCGGCCACTTCATATTGTTCATCATTAGAATCGATAGAGGACAAGTTGAAGTCTGGGACTCGTTAAACTGGGGCGCTGACAGATGGAAGAGCGCGCGTCAGATGCTTCAAAAGTATATATATATCAGCCTCTTTCGTTCATCGGCCTCTTTTTCGTTCATTCCCTGATATCAAGTAAGTAATAATTAACTCTTCTATTCATTTTTCTTTTGTCGCCCAGGGTTTGGCAAATGTTCATCAAGGAAGAACCCGGTACATGGGCAGACAAGCTCAACTTTCAGATTAACACAGTAAGTAGTACTACGTACCCTGATTTAAATACCATTACCATTCTCTTGATTATTATTAATTTGACTGAATTATGTTTCTCGTATATAGAAAGTCCCGCAACAACCACAGGGAACTGATTATTGTGGATACTACGTCTGCGAGTTCATTCACAGGAAGATCAATGAGAAATCCCGTACTACCAGAACTCTAGAGGTACGTAACCGGATCTTCACAACTTTATTTATGTTGCCATTAATTATGTTTAGTTTTGTTCATAACTTAATTGTTTTCATCTACTTCTTTTCAGGATGGCATGAAAGCGGGCGCAGCTCAAACCAATCGACCGTTGCAAGGCTATTGCAGAGGAATTGGCAGGATTTCTTCTCACGCAAGTCATAGCAGAAGACGGAGAATTTTTCCATCCTATGAACCAATTATAGCCAGCTCCCTTCTCTATGCAAGTATACAACTATTCAAAACGAACCTCAGATTATGTAATTATCGGTCGATTACTTCGTGTTACATGTATATATATATATGTACTACTGTTTGGTGCATCAACATTTAACCGCAAACAGAAACGGAAACACGTAAACGGAAACCCTGAAAATACGGAACACGCCCTAAACCCTAAACCCTAAATACGGAATTGGAAACCCTGAAAAGAAAAAAGAAAAAAAAAGAGAAAAAAAAAACTTTAGGACCGGTTGGTATTACCAACCGGTTCTAAAGGTCCTCCGCCTGCGCGCTCTCTTCGGCGCCCACGTGGAGGCCTTTAGAACCGGTTGGTGACTGACCGGTTCTAAAGGGGGGGGCTTTAGTCCCGGATACGTAGCACCGGTTTTGTATCCGAGTCCAAAGGCCCTTACAAACCGGTGCTACTGGCCTGTTCTCCACCAGTGGGGGTCCAAAGATACTCGCCATTGCAACTTAATAAATAGGACCGGTGGGATCGCCTTTAACAGATATACCGGTTTCACTACTTTCGTACCCGTTGTTTTGGTCATGTGGATGACCCGCAGACCGTAGATAAGATGGATACCCACGTACTTCCTTCAATGAAGAGAGTTTTATCAAGGACCCTTAGATAGATAGGGGGACAGACAAAAGGTATGCAACCTGCTGAATATTGTCACCGAATCGCTCACTGACAAATACTTGGGGCTCCCCTCCCTGGTAGGAGTGGATAGGAGCAACTGCTTCCAACACTTAATTGAGAGAGTTTGCACTCGGATTAATGGCTTCAAAGAGGAAGGGCTAATTGGCTCCGCCATGGAGACCAAAATACGAGCTTCTTTCATCACATCATTTTGCAGTGGAGAAAAAAGAAGAACATAATAAAGTTTCTGAATGACTCAAACGGCAACATGATCGAAGGTAATGACCAGTTAGCATCTCTGATAAAGGGTTACTTTGAGGGACTGTTCACCTCAGAAGTCCTAGCTCCCGACCCTGGGCTACTGGGGAAAGTAAACATGCGAGTAACTGAAGAAATGAACACAAGCCTCTTGGCTCCGTTCACGGCAGATGAAGTAAAGGCAGCACTCTGAATTCAATTGAGAGTTAGGTACAGTAATCTTCAGATATGACAATACCTCCCCAAAAGCATTGTCAAGTGTTGGAATTAGGGCACCAACCACGAATAGGAGCTGTATAGAACTCCGGAAAGATACCTTTGATGAAGTCGGCATCCTCCCAAGTGGCATTTGCTTGATCCAAACTAGCCCACTTAACCAACCACTGGGTAACTAAAACTTTGTTACGAGGTAGAGATCTGGTTTGCAAGACTTCACAACTGGTTCAGTTTGAATTTGACCATCAGGGCCAACCAGAGGCAAGTCAGGAGAAGGCACAGCATTAGCACCATAGTGTTTCTTGAGCTGACTGACGTGAAAGACTGGGTGGATGCTTACAGTGGAAGGCAATTGCAATTTATAAGGAAGACTGCCAATCTTCTCCAATATACGAAAATGGCCATAGTATTTAGAAATCAACTTCAGTGAATGTAAGATTCCAAAAGCAGTCAGGCGATATGGTTGGAGCTTTAAGTAAACCATGTCTCCCACAGAAAATGATCTTTCACTTTTATGCTTGTCAGCATATTTCTTCATGCGAGATTGAGCTTGGGCCAAATTGTCCTTTAACCTTGACCTGATGCATATGTTTCAAAAGTAAATGGTAGGGTCAAATCAGGCAAAGCCATAATAGGAGCAGGGACCAGACAATTGTTCAATGTTGTGAAGTCCTCAATTTGAGCATCTGACCACTGGAATGAATCTTTTTTTAGACAGTCATGAAGTGGCCTAGATTTGATCCCATAATTCTTGACAAATCTTCTGTAATAACCAGCCATACCAAGAAAACTCCTCAACTGAGTGATAGTCTTAGGTGCTGGCCATTCTTTGATGGCAACTATTTTATGGGGGTCTGTCGATAGACCCTATCCTTAGATAACATGCCCTAAATACTCCACTTGTGGGACAGGAAAACTGCATTTGCTAATCTTAGCATATAGTTTTTCTGACCTTAGAATGTCCATGACTAAGTTGAGATGCTTGAGATGAGCTTGTTTGGTCTTGCTATATATCAGAATATCATCAAAGAATACCAAAAGGTATTTCCGGAGCAAAAACATGATTCATTAAAGATTGGAAGGTAGCAGGTGCATTAGTGAGTCCAAATGGCATCACTAAGTATTCATAATGACAAAAATATGTCCTAAAAGTTGTTTTATCTTATCTTCTCATTCTTATCTGATGATAACCTGATCTCAAATCAAGTTTGGAAAACAGTTGTGCACCATGTAGCTCATCTAATAGATCCTCAATGATAGGAATATTGAATTGATTTTCTGCACTTAACCCGAAAGCAAGTTTTCAAACTAGACCTGCTATGTGAAGTGATGGAAGTAGTGAAGGTTTAGGCTTCGGATCTGTGAAGTTCAGGAAAGGGAAATAAGACGTTCATGATAGATTGGTGAATGAGGAAGGAAAGCCTAAACTATCCAAGCAAGATAGCGCTGTCAAGCAAGCCTGTTTTGACCAAGCAAGCAAGCTGGAGCACCTTTCACTCTCGGACATAAAGGCTTTTATCCGTTGGAGCTCTTTCTTTTGGTTCATACTAGAAGACCGTTAAATAGCCGTAAGCGGTGGTGGTGATGAAGTCAGTTAAGAAGATATATCCTCAAAGGACAATGAAACTAAGTAAAGTAGGGTTTGAGCTTCGACCGTGTTAACTCTTCTTTTAGAGGAAGTAAGTCAGGTTAGAATAGAACTAGCCGAAGCTTTCGGGAAGGATATGCCTCCATTAGCATTCTATCGAGCCATTGTTTAGCAATCTCGCAGTCATTGAGACAAATACTTAGCATGAGAGAAGGATCACAGGAGCTATTTTTTTTAGTCAGTCCGGCTGAAAGCAGGCTAAGTCCAGGCAATGAAATTCTGTTGGGACATGCCTAATGTGGATTTTGCCAGAAGAAGCTGCGGGATAGCGAAAAATAGGCAGTTAGAGAACCCCATTGTTCGAGAATAACTTGGATTCGAAGGAACGATAGTATGCTCGACTGAAAGGAGAAGGAATTAAGGCTTGCCCCAGCTCTATCGTCAGTCTTCTCACTCCTTCGTCCATCGTACTCCCTGCACTCCCCAAACTCTATGGGTTGCGTTAGCTATAAGAGTGAATTGGCTGTTTCGAGCGCGTAGCAATGCGAGATAGAAGATTGAGCTTGCATGCAATAGCAATAGGTTAGTGAAAGTAGGCACGAGTGGAGGGCACTAGTATCCTTATCACGTCAGGTAGCTTGCTATCCGAACAACTACGATATACGCCGCTTCGATACAACTACGCCTATCGGCTTACGGCCAAGACCACTTTCAGATAGAGAGTCATGGGCTTCTATCAAGTACTGGAGGCAAGCTCATCAACTAGTACATAGCCATAGCATAGCCCAAGGTTTACGCATCCTATTTTCGCCTGCCATCGTATTTGATGGTCGGCGTGGCAATAGGCTTCGCTTCGTAGACTGTTTTCCCAGCCGTTGCAAAGACTTCGCGAGAACGGTTAGGGGAGCGGATTCGCCAAGCTAGGGCAAACAAAGCCGTCCGGCCCTACCAGATTAAGAATGCGAAGGCCTTTCCTTCGAAAGAAAAAAAGAGCTATGCTATTGACCGACCCTTTCGTACTTACTTCGAATCAATAGGCCTATCATTTTTCATGAGGCGGGCCAAATAGAGAATCAAATGCAAAAGAATCGAGGCTGGGGGGTGTCGTCCATAAGGGCCCCCCGCCTTACAAATGGGTCGTCCCCCTTAATGAATCGAATGGTCCTTCGACCCTCGTTTGATTCCGACGGCCAGCATAGATGAAATCTCACGACACCCTCCCACTATTACTACAAAAAGCCCTGCCCTGACACCTTCTCTAGACGGAGAGTAAGCGAATTCTATTAGCACCGGACCGTCGAGTCGAATTTATCGTGTCATGTGCAACGTACATAAATGGTGGTTCATTAATGTCCATAGATTTAGACTCCTTCCCCCTTCCCTTATACGCAAAAGATCGAGAGGGGCCCGAACCAAACCGAGAACGTAAAACAGAATTTGACTCACTCTCGTATGGCTCGCCCTCGAGCCCTGGGCGAGTCGTCCGTGTCTTTCCTTCTTGTTCTGTGTCCGCCACGATAAAAACGGACGGAAGAACTATGGTATGCCCAGCGCGTGGAGGATCCGTTGAGAGTGTCCCTTGTCTCGGTAGGGAACAGTACCTATTGTCTTGAAAAAGAAAAGGTAAGTGCTACGGTCCCCTATTGTTTGATCCAATATTGACCGGTGCGGATCACGTTCTACTACCTCCGGTCCGTGGTTCGACCTCCCATAGTGGTCCTTGCTTTTCATTTTGAAAGCTCCGCGGGGCTAATTTTGCATACTTGCTCAGCGTGCCCCCCTTTCGTCGAGTGCCCCGCCCGGTTCACAGGGTTGTTGGCCTACCAAGCAAGCACTTGCCCGCAGCTCCTGCCGCCTGCCAAGTGGGCTCCGTGCTCGTTATCCTGACTGTTCTCTCTGCTGGGCCCTTTCCTATTGCTGTAACCATAAGCTATGGCAATTCCAACTCGCACCCACTCTGGCCCGCCCAGCGAGGCCTGAGTGAGCTCAGTGGTCAGCCCCTGACGTTAGGGGTCTTTCGCTTTTGCCAGATCTATAGAGATATTACGAGTCCTCCGTCCCAGATTCCCTCGCCGCGGCCATATGGTTCACCGGTACTAAAAAAAAGTCTCATGCTTACGTTACTGTGACTGATATATAAGTATGATATCGGACTACGAAGACCCAGTCGTGCTTCTGGTTTCCATTCTCATCATCATTTTGAAGGAAACTCCTCGTGCTCTGCCATAAGAACTTGGAGTCCGTATCATGGTGAAGGTAAGGTAACGCTGTGATTCTTGCTCAAAAAACTGACCGAACACGTTCAAGTTATTGGCTCGTCCGACCCGGCAGCATTCATGAGTCGCTCGTTCAACTGTCTCTCAGAGCCACGGTCGAGAAGTGCCATGCATGGTCGCCCCCCCCCCATCCTTTCTTTCTCTTGGTCCCACCAGGGCGGCCCCTCTGGGGTAATAAAGAAATGGATAAAAAAAGGGACTTCTGCTACGGGCTATGCCACCCATTACTTATGAGGTAAGTCGCATCTGTCCCATCGCAAGCACCTACAATGTCATGATCACATTGGTTTACCCTGTTTTGGTAGTTCAACGGATGGTCGCCCCTCCAACAAGAAAAGGTAAAAATATGGAAACTTCTCTGCCATTTAGATCGGAGAATTTATAGAGGAAATTGGGTTTAAAATTTCCAGAAACCACACGATTATATATCCAAAGGGAATGTTGGGAATATGCCCTAGAGGCAATCATGTATGATGTAATTCCCAATGTATTCATAAAGTTATTAAGTTGTCCTTGTTTTGAACATCTGATATATGTCATTGAATATGTGATTCGATTGTGGAACTATGTATTCAGGTTGTTCATACTAAATTGTCCTTGGTCATTAAAGGTTGTGCTGGACACACACCCTAGACTAATGTGAGTGTTGGCCGATGACACGGTTCCACTTGTCATGGGCATGGTGATGCCATTCCAACGTTCACAGACTTGGCTAAACAGTTTAGCAAGTAGGACTGACCCATATTGAGATGCAACGAGTAAGTCGTCATTTGCATGTCTCAATCAATGTAATTCTTAGACCTGAGGTTGTCGCACAATCCGATTTTTGGATCACCGACTTAGGTTCTGTCAAATGTTGTTCTGTGACAAGGCAGTTATAAAGGCAGAGTTCGGGTCGAATGAGAAGAAAGCTGCATGATGTGGATAATCAAGATGGGATTTTGCCCCTCCGAATGGAGAGATATTCTCTGGGCCCTATCGAGTGATATGATTCAGGAAGCATGGCCATGCGCGACTCAGATAAGTGTTAACTGTGTCTGTTGACTAAGAGTTAGTCAGATGAATCACATATCACGGATCGAGAAAAGAGTCGAACTATTTAAGGGATGACGATAAATCGCCTATAGTTCGATAAGGTATATCGTGAGGCAAAAGGGACTAAGATGAATGTCACATTGAAAGGTATGTCGTCATGACTCAATGGGACTTGGGAGTCGGCACGTTCTGCTAGGAGCCGCTACCGATTGATCGATTGAGAGTTGGACTCCAATCGTGTCCAAGTCGCCATGAGCCTGCAGGGTCGCACACTTAAGAGCGGGAGCAAATGTATTGGTTGGGTTGGACCCGAACCGGAAATGGACTGATTTTGTGAGTCGGACTCACAGAGGGAATGGGCCACAAGTGTTGTGAAGCCCACTACCATTCGCTATATAAAGAGGGGCGCAGGTTGCCCAGCGGGCGGTAGAGTCCACTCCCATGCGTTGGGAACCCTAGCCCCACTTAGTCCAGCCATCGCACCGGACCTAGCATTCCGCCGTCGGAGCTCCTCCTCGTACGTGTGGATACCGGAAGAGGTGTTGTACATTCAGCACTTCGACGTTTGTCGGATTGGATCGGCTAGATAGGATCGTGGGACTCCACAGCACCGACGTGCTTCATCGATAATCCGCAACCGCGCGTCCAGTGGTAATCGTCGTGGCCTTCTACCTCGGCTAGATCTTGGAAGTACCGCATAGGTAAAAGTTTTGTTTATCTCTACGCGTTACAATAGTGGTATCAGAGCAGTAGCTTGTGGTTTTAGGCCCGAGATCCGCACATATGTGATATGTAGTTAGCGTTAGATATGATCTAATTGCTGTTTTCGTGGTCGTTCTATGAGATAGATCGGTTTTGTACAAGGTTGATCGGATCAATCGTACTCGGGGTTAATGGATGATCTGGTTTCCGTGATCATACTGGTAAGGTCATGGAACAACTTACCCCTACCGGTCGGTTTCCGCCATCGGGGTATACAGTGATACATAAATCCAGTTGCGGTGATCGAAGATCAAAGAGTTTGATCGAATCGGAATACGGATCAGATTTGGGTAAAATCGTTTTATCCGATGAAGAAATCCATGTTCGGGATGCCCCTTGGATCCCCACCCACTATCCGGCTAGCGGGGCCGCCGGCTTCGCCCTGTCGTAGCGCTTTAGATGTCGTTGCGAGTTTCACAACGCCGGTAGATTTCGCGTCTATGCATAACTTGTTTTTGCAGGAAGTTGTGAATGGTATGGCTTATGTGCATGTGATGTGTGTAATCTATACATGATCTATGATCATGTTTTGTCAGCCGGCTATAGCCTAGGTGCTGTCATTTTTATTGTATAACGGCATGCGTGTCGGATTCTCTATGTAATTTTTCATTTACTAGCTAGTGTAGCTTGTTGGAGAACCCGGGTGACATGCAAGTCGATGTGCAAGTCGGCTACATGGAGTAAGATGGCACGTGACAAGAGTTGGCACGAGTCGACTTACAAGCTTCGTGGAGATGAAGATCACCATGAAGAGAGCCATACCATTTCACATTATAATTGCTTTATTTGTGTTATTGTTATGTCTCTATTTATCTCTATTTAGATAGTTGGTAGATTTTAATCCCTCAAAGAAGGTCTAGTCGGTCGCCCCGCTAGTGGTGCACCATCACAAGTCGGACATTCTTGGTAGTGGGCTCATAAAATTGAGATGCTACCAATTCTTTCCGATTAGGTGGGTTTGAGTCGGACTCTTACTGCGGAAGCACTTGGTAATCTAGACGAGGCCATCACAACGGTTGTGGGGCTCGGGGCGAGGTAGGTTGGGAGCCGGGCATTAGATGCCACCCAACTAACAGGAGTCGTATTGGATACGATTGGCAAGGTGTTGCCTACCTAGATCACTTGACGGCTAGCGGTGATGCTAAAGCTCACTAGTCGGCTTGCTTATTTAGTATCTTGAATCACTTAGCAACCATTGGAGGGGTGTTGGTTCTAGTGGGAGCATAAGTATTAAAACATTTAATATGCCTGCTCTTTTATGAATACATGTCTTAAGTGTTTTGCATATTTTCTGTTGTAGATCAATGGCACCTAGCAACCTTCCTCAGTTGTCCACTTTTGCGTTGAGGTCAATCCTAGAGAAAGATAAGATTAATGGAACTAATTTCACCAATTGGTACCGTAATCTGAGGATAGTCCTCAAGCATGAAAAGAAAGAACATGTTCTAGAAACTCCACTTCCAGAAGAGCCAGATGACGATGCGACTGTCGCAGTCATGAATGCCTACCGTAAGACTAGAGATGAGTCTACGGAAATTAGCTGTCTTATGCTTGCACACATGGAACCGGACTTGCAGCAGCAGTTCGAGAATGTTGAGGCCTACGATATGATCGAAAGCCTCAAAAGTATGTTCCAGGCTCAGGAAAATACCGAGAGGTATCAAGTCTCTCAAGCTTTGCTGGGCTGTAAGCTTAAAGACGGTGATCCACTGAGTCCGCATGTAATCAAGATGACTGGTTACATGCAGTCTCTGGATCGGCTGGGCTTCCCAATTAACGAAGAGTTCGCTACTGATATAATTCTGAACTCTCTTCCTAGTGCGTATGGTCCGTTCATCTCGAACTACCATAAGCATAGTATGGATAAGAAGATCACTGAATTACATGGGATGCTCAAAACGGCAGAGGCTGATCTCAAGAAAGGCGCCAGTCAAGTGTTGATGGTGCAGAATAAGGCTAAGTTCAAGAAGAGTTCTTGGACTAAGAAGAAGAAGGATAAGTCAGGAGGCAACGCCCATGGCCCTGTCCAGAGCGCTTCCTCAAAGACTAAGCCTTCTCCTACAGCCGAAGCCAATTGCTTCTATTGCAAGAAGGATGACCACTTGAAGAGGAACTGCACCAAGTATTTGGCTGACAGAGCCAAGAGTGGAGGTGTGACTTCCAACTCAGGTACGCTTGTGTGCAATGTTATAGACATTTATCTGGCTGATGCACCTAATAGTTCTTGGGTATATGATACCGGATCAGTTATTCACATATGCAACTCGTTGCAGGGACTGGTAAGAACTAGGAGCGTGGCAAGAGGAGAGGTTGATATTCTGGTGGGCAACAAGGTGAGAGTCGCTGCGTTGGAAGTCGGCACGATGCAACTTCATTTACCTTCAGGATTTTTAATGGAACTGAATAATTGTTATTATGTTCTAGTGCTTAGTCGAAACATTATTGCCGCCTCATATTTCATGAGACAAGGTTATGAGTCGAATATTAAGAATAATGGTTGTTCTTTATATTTGAAAGATATGTTTCATGGCTTTGCACCCGTTCAGAACGGGTTATTTATTTTGAATCTTGATAGAGAATTGGTCTATAACATAAATGTTAAAAGGTTGCAACCAAATGATCTGAATATGACTTAATTTTGGGATTGTCGGCTTGGTCATATAAGTTGGAAGCACATGAAGAAGCTCCATGATGATGGACTTCTAACTTCGTTCGACTTAGAGTCGTTCAAGACATGTGAATCATGCCTACTAGGCAAAATGACTAAGACACCTTTTGCAAGAAGTTGTGAAAGGGCGTCCTTCTTGTTGGAACTAATACATAGTGATGTATGTGGTCCAATGAGCACGACAGCCAGTGGTGGTTATGAGTACTTCATTACTTTTACTGATGATTTAAGTAGGTATGGATATATCTATTTAATGAAACACAAGTTGGAAGCCTTTGAGAAATTCAAGGAATTCCAGAGTGAAGTACAAAATCAACTCGGAAAGACAATAAAGTTTCTATGGTCGGACCGTGGAGGCGAGTACTTGAGCCATGAGTTTGATGACCATCTAAAGAGTTATGGAATAGTTCCTCAACTCACTCCGCCAGGTACACCGCAGAGAAATGGTGTATCAGAACGGAGAAATCGTACCTTGTTGGACATGGGACGATCAATGATGAGTCGGACAGATCTACCTTTATCATTTTGGGGTTATTGTCTAGAAACTGCAGCGTTCACACTAAACAGAGTACCATAAAAGTCGGTAGAGAAGACACCGCATGAGATGTGGACTGGCAAGAGGCCAAGTTTGTGTTTTCTTAAGATCTGGGGTTGTGAAGCATTTGTCAAGCGACTTTAGTCGGACAAGCTCACGGCCAAGTCGGATAAGTGTATTTTCGTGGGGTATCCGAGGGAAACCTTGGGGTACTACTTCTACACTGGCAAGAGGGCAAAGTGTTCGTCACTCGGAATGGTGTCTTCCTTGAGAAAGTGTTTCTCAGTCGGGGAGTCAGTGGGAGCACAATGCATCTCGAAGAAATTCGAGAGGAACCAGCTAGGGGCGAGTCGGCAATGGCCTTGGAGGCTGAGCCAGTCGTGTTACCTACGCCGGTAATAGCACGTAAACCACGAAGATCTGCCAGATTACAAAATGCTCGTGATGTTTTACTGTTAGACAGTAATGAGCCGGCAACTTATTCGGAAGCGATGGTGGGATCTCATTCCGAGTCATGGCTTGGAGCCATGAGATCCGAGTTAAAGTCCATGGATGAAAACCAAGTTTGGAATTTAGTTGATCTTCCTGACGGTGCATGACCCGTCGAGTGCAAATGGGTCTTTAAGAAGAAAACTGATATGCATGGAAATATTTCCATCTATAAAGCACGACTTTTTGCGAAGGGGTTCCGACAGGTTCAAAGAGTTGACTGCGACGAGACCTTCTCGCCCGTAGCGATGCTTAAGTCAGTTCGGATCATGTTAGCCATAGCAGCATATTTCGACTATGAGATATGGAAAATGGATGTCAAGACGGCTTTCCTTAATGGAAATTTAACTGAGGACGTGTATATATTACAGCCCGAAGGTTTTGTCGATCCAGCAAATGTTGACAAGGTATGCAAACTTCAGAAATCCATTTATGGGTTGAAGCAAGCATCTCGGAGTTGGAACATTCGCTTTGATCAGGTAGTCAAATCGGTTGGCTTCATCAAGAGCGATCATGATTCTTGTTTATACAGGGAGTTTAGAGGGAGCAAAGTAAATTTTCTATTCTTATATGTGGACGACATATTACTGATTGGAAATGATGTCATGATGTTGCAAAAAACCAAAGAGTCATTGGAAAGGAGTTTCTCAATGAAGGATTTGGGTGAGGCGACTTACATATTAGGAATCAGGATCTATAGAGATAGATCAAGCCGGCTTATTGGATTGAGTCAGAGTAAATATCTGGACAAAGTTTTGAAGAAATTCAAAATGGAAGAGTCTAAGAAGGGATTCTTCCCGATGTCCCATGGCATAAAACTTAGCAAGACTCAGTGTCCTTTGATGACTGATGAGCAAGGTCAGATGAGTGTGATCCCGTATGCTTCGGCAATTGGATCCATCATGTATGCCATGATTTGTACTAGGCCAGATGTTTCCTATGCTCTAAGTGTTACGAGAAGATACCAGGCTGACCCTGGTGAAGCCCACTGGGCAGCGGTTAAAAACATCCTTAAGTACTTGAGAAGAACTAAGGAAATGTTCCTAATTTATGGAGGTGATGAGGAATTCAGTGTAAAGGGTTACACGGATGCGAGTTATCTCACCGACTCGGATGATTCTCGTTCGCAATTTGGATACGTGTTCGTTATGAATGGAGGAGATGTCAGCTGGAAGAGTTCCAAGCAAGATATTGTTTCTGCATCTACAACAGAGGCTGAGTATATTGCTGCCTCAGAGGCGGCAAAGGAAGTTGTTTGGATCAGGAACCTCCTGATAGATCTTGGTGTGGTTCAGGGCGCGTCCAATCCATTGGACGTATATTGTGACAACAATGGTGCTATAGCACAAGCCAAGGAACCTAGACAACACCAGAAGAACAAACATATACTCATACGTTACCACCTCATTCGCTAGTTTGTCGAACAAACTGATATCAAGTTATGCAAAGTACACACGGATGCAAACATTGCAAATCCGTTAACAAAGGCGCTACCACAGCCTAAGCATGAGGCGCACATGAGAGGTATGGGCATTCGATGCCTAGGCATATGATGTCAGGATGATTGACTCTAGTGCAAGTGGGAGACTGTTGGGAATATGCCCTAGAGGCAATCATGTATGATGTAATTCCCAATGTATTCATAAAGTTATTAAGTTGTCCTTGTTTTGAACATCTGATATATGTCATTGAATATGTGATTCGATTGTGGAACTATGTATTCAGGTTGTTTATACTAAATTTTCCTTGGTCATTAAAGGTTGTGCTGGACACACATCCTAGACTAATGTGAGTGTTGGTTGATGACACGGTTCCACTAGTCATGGGCATGGTGATTCCATTCCAGCAAGTCAGACTGACCCATATTGAGATGCAACGAGTAAGTCGTCATTTTCATGTCTCAATCAATGTAATCCTTAGACCCCAGGTTGTCGCACAATCCGAGTTGTGGATCACCAACTTAGTTTCTGTCAAACGTTGTTCTGTGACAAGGCAGTTATAAAGACAGAGTTCGGGTCGAATGAGAAGCAAGCTGCATGATGTGGATAATCAAGATGAGATTTTCCCCTCCGAATGGAGAGATATTCTCTGGGACCTCTCGAGTGATATGATTCAGGAAGCATGGCCATGCACGACTCATATAAGTGTTAACTGTGTCTGTTGACTAAGAGTTAGTCAGATGAATCACATATCACGGATCGAGAAGAGAGTCGAACTATTTAAGGGATTACGATAAATCGCCTATAGTTCGACAAGGTATATCGTGAGGCAAAATGGACTAAGATGAATATCACATTGAAAGGTATGTCGTCATGACTCAATGGGACTTGGGAGTCGGCACATTCTGCTAGGAGCCGCTACCGATTGATCGATTGAGAGTCAGACTCCAATCGTGTCCAAGTCGCCATGAGCCTGCAGGGTCGCACACTTAAGAGCGGGAGAAAATGTATTGGTTGGGTTGGACCCGAACCGGAAATGGACTGATTTTGTGAGTCGGACTCACAGAGGGAATGGGCCACAAGTGTTGTGAAGCCCACTACAATTCGCTATATAAAGAGGGGCGCAGGTTGTCCAGCGGGCGGTAGAGTCCACTCCCATGCGTTGGGAACCCTAGCCCCACTCAGTCCAGCCGTCGCACCGGACCTAGCAGTCCGCCGTCGGAGCTCTTCCTCGTATGTGTGGATACCGGCAGAGGTGCTGTACGTTCAGCACTTCGACGTTCGTGGGATTGGATCGGCTGGATCGGATCGTGGGACTCCACTGCACCGACGTGCTTCATCGATAATCCGCAACCGCGCGTCCAGTGGTAATCATCGTGGCCTTCTACCTCGGCTAGATCTTGGAAGTACCGTGTAGAAAAACGTTTTGTTTATCTCTACGCGTTCCAACAGGGAATACGCCGTGCCTAAAATAATCCTAAGCGCAGCTAATGTGGCTACTAAACTATTTCTTTGGAAAGCTCCTACTAAGATTAGAAATTCCCCGATAAAGCTGCTAGTGCCGGGTAAACTCATATTGGCTAAAGTGAAAAAGAAGAAAATGGTAGAGAAATTTGGCATAGTGCTCACTAAACCTCCATAATATCTAACAAGTCGAGTCTTATGTCGGTCATATAGAACACCAACACATAGAAAAAGGGCTGAAGAAACTAGTCCATGACTTAACATAAGTAAAATGCTACCTCCAATTCCCTATATGTTCGATAGAGCCTAATATTCCCCCAGAGTACACCGCTTACCCCCCGAACCGTACAAGATAGTTACCACCTATCATACGGCTTTCTAACTCCGTTTCTTTTCTGGTCGTTCCGCTCTGTCGGATCGATGGTAGTCTCAGAGATCTGGTAACCTTCGACATTTTTGACAACACGCTTCCTGCTTCCATTTTGAGTTGCGCATATTTCTCCCCGGGGCATACTATAGTATAACATCGTAGACCCCCACCCCAACTCTATCTTCCTTATACGTGAACCGGAACATAGTGCATAGGTACTCTTCGATGCTGCGAGGACGAGACGAGGTGACATACTACGATCACGCACTGAAGTTCTGCCCTTCGGCTCGGCATATGGAACCTCTCAGCTGCTCCCTCGGGATAGGTAGCCCCATCCCCACCCCGCCTTTCCCGAGAGGCGGCCGGGCTGTGTTTCCCCTGCGGCCACCCGGTGGCGGCAGAAAACGAAAAAGGGTGGGCTCCGCGCGGTTCGCGTTTTATTGTAAAGAGAGAGCTTTTCATTCTCTTATAGAAGCCCGCGGCCCACGCGGGTAAAGCCCAGCGAAACTGCAGGGAGCACTGAGCAATGGGGGGATGAGGGTGACTCCGCCCACGGGTTGGACCACACCACAGGCAAAAGTCCTTCCACGGCAAGAGAAGGGTGACCGGAACAAGAAAAGGGAGCTAGTCGTTGGAGGGAAGACAAGGATCGTTCCGTGCGACTCCACAGAAGAGTACGCGCGCTAGAAAAGGCAGCCAGCTTAAAAACGCTAGCTAGTTTTGTAGCCTTCTTTAGTTTGGTTGCCTACGTTTGCTCTCCGGCGCGCTACGGCAACACCCCCTGCTTGCTTCTTTCTGTTCGACGCGGAGCTCGCAGCCTCCCCACCCTTGTGATCCTGGAGGATTTGTAGAAATGCGCCCGGCCATGAAGAATGGATTTTTTATTTTCTTTCATGTGAACGACCCTATCTTGTAAAGAATGTTTTTTCGTGCTATAGACCACGTTGAGAAAGACCAACCAACAACACAAATAAAGATCGTTCCATTTGGGTACCTCGAAAGGGAGGTGCTCTTTATGATGCTACGAATATGGACCGAATACGGGGCAAATACGGTTCTATCAAGGATAAATGTTTCCTCGAATGTTTATTAAAAAAGTGGAAACATATGGGAATCAATGTGCATGCTAGGGTTACGGACTTAGGAATAGATGGAGCTGACCTCCGGAATATATCGTTAGGTTAACTAGGGGAATAGATAGGGAACTACTTTTGGGCCAGGCCATAGATTTACATGTTAATGGGCCGTTAAAGGTATTATTTGGCGGATACTTATCGGATAATTACCGGATATTAACCGTGAAATATGGCATATCCTCGGATACGGCCAGATATTAGAAAATTACTATTCGTATTTGTGACCGTATCCGTCAACTATCCGGCCGTATCCGCATTTTCCTTCTGTGAGCCTCTAGTCAGTCGGTCGGAAATAATCCGTATCATTTTCACCCCAACATCGATCAACATCTTTTGTTTTTCAAGATCCATTTACATTCGACATCGTTGCGGTTATTAGGAAAGTAAACCAAAGTCCATACATTTTTTTTATAAATGGATTCAATTTTAAATTTCATGGAATCTTTCCATTTACAACGGTCAGGGCTTCGTCATAGTTCACAGGTTCACTTTGTCTAGCAATATCACATTCATGATAGGATTACTGTTGGGGGAATGGACAAGGGGGTGCCCCAGAGTGCTCACCGTCGAACCAGATTCGGTAGAATTTGATTTGTAGATGAAGTGCCGGTTTATATCCAGAACCGGCTTGCAAAGGAGAACCGGATTAAGCATGAAGACCCGGGCAGGCCCAGCGGAGCCCAAACGAGTTATGGCCCAGACGGAAGGTTCTAGGCACGGCTCATCGGTCCAGAATTGGCGGGTGTAACCCGGATTACGAGAGGAACCGGCACATGCCATGCCTGTCGAGTCTAGATATGACTACGAGGACGGGCGTGACCCGGATTCTCCTGTAAACCTGGGAACTTGTCTGCTATATAAAGCATGTTCCTGGGACGTAGAAAGACATGTTCTAGTTGATAGAATCGCTCCTTGTAATCGAGATCTCGAATTATCAATAGTCAAGAAGCTAGAGTAGGTTTTAACCTCAATAGAGGGTCTGAACCTGGGTAAAATCGCATCTCTAGCTTCCACCATAACCGTTTCGATACTTCGCTTAGAACAAATGGCCTCACAAGCTAGTTCTCACATAAGGACACTTGCCGTGACAACACCGCGACAGTTGGCACCCATCGTGGGGCTAGCTCGCGGAAGCGTCGTTTTTCTGGATAGAGCCCTACCAGCAATCAAGAAACTCGTGATTGGCCGGCTCAGGAGGAGCCGGTGGGGAAACTATTACAACCATGATACTTGGAGACCACAGTTCGCTTTCGTCGAATCCGTTTTTCGAGTCCCCTTCGGGGGAATCCAGGTTTTCATCGGGTTTGTTGGAGGAACCGGCCTAGAGCCAGGTCAGGAGTCGGAATCAGTTCTTGGAGAAGCTACGATCGTGCATTTGCATGGTGAATCCTCGGTTGGCAACGAAGATCGAGATGAAACATGTTCCATCCACCAGCTTTTCGAAGACCGGTTAGGAGGAAACCTAGAAGAAGAACTGGAAAGTTTCGAAGAAGCAGTTCAGCACACAGCCTTCTACATGGCAGGACAAAATCATCCCACGAAACCAAGGTATGATGCTAATGGAAATATTTTTCATGTGCTAGTAAATACAGTTCTAGGAGCACGTGGAAATACAGTTCAAGAGGACAACAAGCATCAGGATGAGCAATAGTGGAACCAGCAGTACCACATCCGTTCACGCCAAGACCTGAACCGATGGCAACGATGGACTCGCTGAATGAACTCCTTGTGACCCCAATTACGGCTGAGAACCTGTAACATCGTAATACATAAATAGGGAGGCTTCAACAAAACCTAACACGCGCTCTTCAGGAGATCCAAACGGAGGCAACTTGTATAAACGAGTTACAGACAAATGTAATGCAGGAGATCACTTGTATGAATGCATAGGGAGTTCATCTGGGATTCAGAGAGAAGGAATTGGCTTCAGTTTAACACAGGCGCACCAAAACCAGCTCAATGCCGGCTTTGGGATAGGACTCGAACCAACAAACCTTCAGAATCTTTTTGAGTTCCGGACTAGCACGCCGGACCTTTTAAACCGGTTCAACTAGTTCAACCAGTACCTCTGCAGCCTCCATTCCAACCTGTGCATTTCCCAACAGATAATACAGCAACACGTCAACCCAGTCTAAAATCTAGTTTATAAACAACCAACACTCCAACAGCCCGAGCTTTTTCATACGCCTGAGGGTCACTTCAACAATCTAATCGATAATATTTGGGCGGCAACCAACAGTCTGGCCCAAATCCCAGTGGATGCGAATAACCCGCTAGAGGTGGAAGTGATGAAGGCAATCGAGATGTTACAAACTGCAGTGGTTCAATCGATGAATTAAAGTAAACATGAAAAATATATTTGACACCATACAATAGTAGGAACTCGTTACCTAGAAGCCACCATGCAAATTCACTTGTTCCCGCCGGTTCCAGCAATGCAAACCGGCGTCAACAACCAGTTCTACCAAGACAGACGGTTTTACATGCTCCTGGAGTTATTAACACATGGCATAGGGTAGTAGGAACTGAAAACAAACACCAGTTAAAAATCAAGTCTCGAGCCCAGTAGCAATCGGGTTTCAAAGAATTGGATTTCAGTGCCTAGGACCTGCAATAAGGAACGAGAGAATACCAGCTGATTTCAAAGGACCTCACAAAGTTCAAAACTAACCCACGGATATGGATCCAACGTATTAGATAGAAAGCTACGAGATGTCTATGAAAGTTTTGGAGCTTAGCGAAGTTGTATGCACGTGGTACATGAGTATGATATTGAACGGACCTGCGAAGTCATGGTTAAAAACTTGCCCGCAATCTCGATCAACACCTGGCAAGAGTTGAAGGATTAGTTCATCAAATTCAAAGAACTTGCAAGCGCCCAACTATGATCACAGACCTGAAAAACTATGTTCGGAAGGAGGAAGAGTAATCTCAACACTAGTCATGGCGCGTTGTAGAAATCATTCATTCATTGGTCAGCATTACAACTCAATAAGAGGTCACAGTTCTAGAGAGGAATTGCAAATTTGATCCCCTGAGACATAAATTGGGACGCATCAAGAGATACAACAACGATATGATGGAACTGATCGACGCCATGACCAAGTATGCCGAGTCTGACAAAACAAAGGATGTAGACTCAAACTACGAGAAATCTAGAAAGGGAAAGAAAAAAGGAGGCAAGGGTAATCAGAACCCGAACCGGAGTAATTGGAATTATCGGGATCAGAGAAACAACAAGCGCCAGAACGGTGAAGGCACCTCAGACCTGGCAGCCAACACAAATACATGCCACAAAAACAAGCGCCAAAACAAGAACTTCTCTGTGAACCAAAATTTCCGGCCAAACAGTTTTGCTCAAGTACAACAAGCCTTGAAGGGCCCGTGTCCCCTCCATAGCAAGAACAGACATGTGGCAACTCATTCTTGGCAGAACTGTTCATAATGTAGGGTTTCCGGCCTAGTAGAAATAACAATAACTATGGACCTCGAAACAAAGAAAGTGGTAACTCAGGAAATATGGGCGGATGCCACCAAGGAAGCGGAAATTCAGGACCCGGAAATCAAATATCAGGTCATCATAGCTAAGGAAACCAAGAGACAAACAAGGGAGGAAGCCATCAAGGTGGATAATCTGGTTTTCAAACTAATCCCAAGAAACTCAGTCAGGGACAGTATCATGTTTTCACAACCTATTCATGCAGAAGGGGGAGGAAAGTACAGAATCATGCCGTCAACATTGTTACCCCTACTGTCCCTTGATGGCTAAACTGGTCAGAACAACCCATTTAAATAACATGGAGTATAGCGGACCATGCCCCTAGGGTTGCTAACCCAGGAAGTGTTGCATTGGTCGTAGCTCCACAGGTTTGAGGATATAAACTGGATAAAGTGTTGATGGATGGTAGAGACAACATAAACATACTTTATTATAATACCTTCAAGAGGATGAACCTGCAGGACTAACATATCCAACCATCATCAATTGTATTTCTTGGAATTGTCCGTAGTAAGTCCGCTAGGCCTATTGGAAGAATTTACCATGAAGTTGCGTTTGGAATCTTCGAAAACTACAAGACTGAGATACTGGCGTTCGAAGTTGTCAAGTTCAAAAGCCCATATCAGGCTTTGTTCGGGAGACTAGCTTATGGCAAGTTTATGGCGAGATCCTGCTACGTTTACCTTAAACTGAAGATGTCGGCTCCGAAAGGGAATATTACGGTTCATGGAGATAGAGACATAACTCTGGAATGTGAGAAAGGTGATGCAACCTATGTAGATTCAACGTGTGCAGACAAAGAACTGAAGTTATGCAAGCTGCAGGTTGATCATGAGGATATGAACTCGCTAAAAAACATCAACTAAGTCTAAATTGAAATTCAAATCAGCTCAGGACACCAAACTGGTAGACTTCACCCCAGGAGACTCTTCTAAGCAGTTCAGCATGGGGGGTCATATGACTGATAAATAGGAAAATACGATGATCAACTTCCTCCATAAGAATTGGGACATTTTGCCATGGAAGCCTTTTGACATGCTTGGTGTTCCAAGGGAACTTTGTGAGCATAACCTAAATGTGGATCCTAAACTGAAACTAGTTCAATAGTTCCTCCGTCGTTTCAATGACGAGAGAAGAAAGACTAATGGAGAAGAAATAGCTCGGCTCTTTGCAGCCGGGTTTATTTTGGATGTTTTACATCCAAAGTGCTTAGCAAATCCATTTCTCGTCCTGAAAAAAAGGTTCCTAGAGGATGTGCATAGATTATACAGACCTGAACAAAGCATGTTCTAAGGATATGTTTTCCTTTCCTCGTATTGACCAAATCATTGATTCTACTACTGGGTGTGAACTATAATGTTTTCCTTACTCTTATTCAGGTTGCCATCTGATTAAGATGAAAGAGGAGGATAAAGAGAAGACCTCGTTTATTACTCCTTTTGGTACATTTTTCTACACATCCATGCCCTTTGGACTGAAAAATGCAGGAGCAACTTATCAGAGATGCATCCAAAACTGTTTGGAAAAGCAGATTGCGAGAAACATGCAGGCTTATGTGGATGATATTGTTGTCAAGTCCCAGAAAGGTGATACTCTGATTTCTGACCAAGAAGAGACATTTGCGAGTTTACCCAAGTACTAGATGAAGCTAAACCCGGCAAAATGTGTGTCTTGAGTACCAGCTAGAAAAATACTAGGTTTCATAATTTCTTAAAGAGGAATTGAAGCAAACCCGGAAAAAATCTAGGCTATACATAACCTAAGAACACCGGTTTACCTAAAGGATGTCAAGAAATAGACATGATGTGTTTCATCTCCGAGCCGGTTTATAAGCAGACTTGGAGAAAAAGCCATACCATCTTGATGAAAACTGACAAGTTAGTCTGGAACCAAGAAGCCGATGATACTTTGGACGCCTTGAAGAAAAAACTCTTCAAGCACCTATACTAGTCGCGCCGCCTGAGAAGAAAGAGCCCATGTTGCTATATATTGCTGCAAACGACAGAGGGGTCAGTGCGGTTGTAGTCGTCGAAAGAAAACAAGAAGGACAAGAAGACTTGGTTGAGAGACTAGTTTATTACGTGAGCGAGGTCCTGGCAGAATTAAAGCAGAGATACCTACATTGGCAGAAACTATTTTTTGGCGTGTTTATGGCGAGTCGTAATCTGAAACATTACTTTCAGGAACACCTCACCACAGTTGTCAGTTCAGCACTGCTATCAGACAATATCCAAAACAAAAACACGACCGATCGAGTCACTAAGTGGACTATCGAGATGGGGCCATATCATATAAAATATGAGCCAAGAACTGCAATCAAGTCTCAGGCGCTAATTGAGTTTATAAATGAGTGTACACTGTTACAAGTTCCACCTGAAAAACCTGACACCAAGTATTGTACCCTGCATTTTGACGGGTCATGAAAATTGAAGATTCAGGAGTCGGTGCGGTTCTGACGTCTCTACGAGGTGATAAATTTCGATATGTTTTACTGATTTCATTCAAATGCACTAATAATGAAGCAAAGTATGAGGATTTTATCCATGGGCTCCTAATTGAAAAGGAGATGAGTATAACCAGGATTCAATTCTTAGGAGATCCAGACTTTGATTCTAGTTGTAGTATACACATGTGGTATGCAATAAGTTTAGACCGATCTAGTTGTAGCTAGATCAGGTGATGCATTCCTTTTTGTCTCAGTAATTTATTGGCATACCCTGTGCGGGACTAGACCTTGAAACAAATGTTGCAGTCCGCTTACATAAAAAAAACCATGTATTCCAAATGTGCATGCACGCACGTGTATATAAACGAGGGTGTGCGTGCAATGCAACATGTGCAGCAATAGTTCGACTTCTGACATAATCATCAACAATGTCTCGCCAATACGATTACAACGTCCCAGTCTGAGTGGCTCCAAGGTGGGAGGCTGACGAAATCGAAGGAGATGTACGTGTCACGGTCCCCGGCCCCGGTCGCCATCGTGACCCCTCAACGGACGCAATGAAATTCATGCATTAATGCTATGCACGTTAACTAGAAATATATTTGTCTTCAATTTGCTTATGTTAGTTTACTACTTTCTCGCTCACTTCACCTAGAGAATCATGTTTTTGGATATGTTATCGTTGCTCAAGAACTAAACGAACTACTCACAAGACATCATATGGATTATAATCAGAGGTGATATAATAATAAATAATAATCTGGTCATATAGTGCAATCACCGATAAATCTCGTAAGCATCAACTACTAACAAGGAATCCACACCGGGAGAGAGATCTAGTGGAAAACGACAATATGGAACCCTAATTGTTACAGCGGGACGGGGGTGGATGGTGGGGACGGTGGTGTTTGTGGTGATGATGATGACGATGATGATCTTGATGATGCCCGGAGCGATGACGTTGACGATGGTGATGATTTCCCCTCTCCGGGGAGGAATTTCCCCGACAGATTCCTCCCTGTTGTTTTCCGCCCCGTGGAGGCGGCGGAATATTTCCTCGATGGTTCCTCTGGCATTAGGGTTCCCTGGGGGTCAAGTTCGCTAGAGGGGGATGATATGTCATAAATGTATCCTTAATTTCTGATGTTTCATGTTGTTTTCATCTTATTTCCTACATGTTTGCTATACACTTTATGTCAATTTTATTGATTTTCGGGACTAACCTATTGACAAGATGCCACAGAGCCAGTTCCTTTTTTCTGTTGTTTTTAGTTTCAGAGAAGTTGTTCTGGAAATATTCCCCAAATTGGAAAATTCGAAGCCAGGAAGGGGCCACACCATAGGGCGGTGCCCCCTGGCCGCGCCTGGGGTGGTGTGGGCCCCTCGGGCGTCCACCGCCATTGCCCTTTCTCCTATTTATTCCCCTCGGTACGACAACCCTAAAAAGATACCACTTCGTCCCAAGAAACATCCGATGCCGCCGTCATCGTCATCCCGAGATCGGGTGGGTTCTGGAGCTCTCCACGGCACCCTGCCGGGAGGGGAATTCATCACCGGAGTGGTCTACACCACCATGCCCTCCTCCGAAGTGAAGCTTGAGTAGTTTATCCCTGGACT
Source organism: Alopecurus myosuroides (assembly GCA_028641055.1). Lineage (NCBI taxonomy): Eukaryota > Viridiplantae > Streptophyta > Magnoliopsida > Poales > Poaceae > Alopecurus > Alopecurus myosuroides. The sequence goes on from CM054058.1 coordinate 30,400,171, forward strand.
ACGGGTCCGTAGCAGTAGCTAGATGGTTATCTTCTCTACTTTGTACCTCATATTTGGATCTCGTGAGCTGCCCTACATGACCGAGATCATCTTTATGTAATGCTACATGTTGTGTTTGCTGGGATCTGATGAATGTTTAATGATATGTCTTCTGATTATCAATCTATCATGTTATCTTCATGCATATGTTATTTATGATCTTGCATGCTCTCCTTTATTAATAGATGCTCTGGTCAAGTAGATGCTAGTAACTGCAAGAGGGAGTATTTATGCTCGATAGTGGGTTCATACCTCCTTTGGATCTGTGCTCGAGTGACAGAAGCGTAACGGATGGAGGATGTGTTATTGTCATTAGGGATAAAACAACGGTGTTTACTTAGTTTACATTGTTTACATTACACACTTTGCTTACTGCTATTACCTGTTGCGTGCAACTTAATACCCAAGGTTTGTTCGGATGATATTCGGAGGGTGGATTATTAGTCATACATGAAGTTGGATGACAGTCTATGTATCTTGGTGTAATGCCCGCATGAATCACATAGTAATCTTTATGTCTTGCATATGCACTACAGTTCAGCCTTTATTTCTGTCAATTGTCCAGTTATAATTCGTTCACCACACATGTTATTTATCTTTTATGGAGAGACATCTCTAGTGAACTGTGGACCCCGGTCCATTTTCTCATTCTGATAATACACACACTGCTTCCACTTCTTTCAGGCTGCTTCCACTGTTTTCACACTGCTGCTATTTTTTCATACTATTCTCATACTATTTTCCACACCATACATTTAACCTCTTGAAAACCTCACTGCTTTGTTGGGGCAAAGTGAATTGTTTGTGTTGTGTAGGTTCCACGTTGCTTCTGAACCCTGCCAACTCAGCTCCATCAACCTTTTGAATTTACTCCTTCCTCCTACTGGTCGATTCAACCTTGGTTTCTTTCTGAGGGAAAACTGCTACTGTGCTCATCTTAACTTCCTCTTGGGGTTTCCCTACAAGTGCAAGACATGCACCATCAAGCTATTTTGTGGCCCCGTTGCCGGGGAGGAAGAGAATTTCTGCAAGGGGGTCTCTCACCTCCAATCTCTTTAATTTTTTTTTTGTTTTTCTTAGTTTATTATATTTTGTCTTGTTTGATTATCTTTATCAAAAACACACAAAAAAATAGTTCTTATTCTATCTGTAGTTTTATTCCTGTTTTTAGTCTTGCTAAAGTGAGTGTTCCTGAAGTTGAAGTTCGTTCTTTTAACCAACAAGGTGGAGAAAGTTTGAAAGATGCTTGGTATAGGATAAGTGATGCTCATCATAGATGCACTGAAAAATATTCCATTTTAATCCTTCTTAGGATTTTTTCTGTTGGTATTACTAGTTGGTATAGGTATGTTCTAGACACTCTTACAGGCGGCAATATTCTGGGAACACCTGCTTTGGAAGCCTATAATTTAATTGAAAGTTTAGTTGGAACACCACCTACTAAGGTTGTTAAAACTGAGATCACTTTAGATGATGTTATTTAAAAGCTAAACTCTATGGAGAAAATTTGCCAATTTTTGTTTATAATGCTAGCAAAGTTAATGAATCAATAGTAAGTATCAACAAGAAAATCACTGTTTTAGAAGCTAGCGATATCCATGATAGTCAAAATATGAGGATTGGTAAATTAGAGGAGGCTATGGAAAATTTAAACTCCACTTTTTCTTCTCTTAAGTTTCAAACGGAGAAACCTTCTGTGGGAAAAGAGAAAAAAAATTATGTATGTCACCAAGGTGCCTAAACCTAAATCCCCTATGTGCTTAAAATTAATAAAACTTTTAGTGAAACTAAAAGTGATTTGCATGTTGAATCATCTTCAGGGGTGTCTAAGGTACCCATTTCAACAATTGGAGTTTTGGAAGAAATTATTGATTTGGATGCTTCTTCACTTGAAAACACGTGAATCCACTTTTCTGGGCCTAGCTAAAAAGCATTAAAGAAAAGCACTTCTTGGGAGATAATCCATGTGCAAATTCTAAGAATAATGAATCATTTAAGCTTGGGGATGCCCAAGGCATCCCCTTCTTCATCAACAATTGATCAGGTCACTTCTAGTGAAACTATATTTTTATTCGGTCAGATCATATGAAGTTTACTTGGAGCGTATGTTTATTTTTATTTTGGTTTATTTTTTTTCCTTGACGCAGTTATATAGTTGTACCCTAGCATTCCTTGTTTGGGAGAGAGACACGCTCCGCTTTTTTCGTTTGAATATTCATTATGCTCGTATTCTTAGTTTTTTTCTAGCTGCTACAAAATTCCTGTTTAGCTCTTGTTTTCATTGCATCTCTTATCCAGAGATGTTAGTTTTAGTATTGTTATGTGAGTACTCTCATGTTTGCTTGTTGTATCATTTAGAGAGTTTTTTTAAAACATATTTTGTATGATGCTTGTTGGGAAAAGAAACTACTGCTTGTAGTAGAATTTATAACAGTGCAGGTAGAAGCTTGTATATACTGTGGCTAGAATTTTTTATATCATGTTAGATGTTATTTTAATTCTAAATCCTAGTGGTTATTAAGTAGCATGATTTGTATCAAATAGCTGAGAGTGTTTAATGTGCCACTGAAATAATCATGAGTTGTTCTTGTCATTTGCAAGCATAAATTTGTGGTGTTCTCCTTTGAATATTTTATTTAGTTGACTTGGCGCATGCTCACACAATGTTTATGACTATGAACCAGTCGCTTATAGCCTCTATGATCATTTAGTTTTTGAACTTGTGGTACCATTTATGATTTGATTAATGATGCTTATATCGCTATGCATGATAATGGCCTTTATGCTATGTTGATTTGTCGCTCACAGTCTTTTGCTAGCCTCCACCTGTACTGAGTATGAGCTCTACTCGTGCATCCAACTCCCACAAACCAAACTTTGCCAAATGTGTCCACCATACCTACCTACATGTGGTATTTAACGGCCACTCCAAAGTAAATTGCTCATGTGTTACCTTTAAAACTTTCAAAATTACTCCTGTTTTGTTCTCCTGTTTTAGCTCATGAGGACGTAAATAGAGAATCTTTATCTCAATTGTTGATTGGACTTTCACACCATCGACTAGTGGCTTCATCCGCTTATCTAATTGATAGAAGAGCTGGCAGCGGGGTGCCCAGCCCCAAATTAATACAACAAATTCTTTTCACTATTCTTGCCCCTGATTTATCAGTCAAAACATAATTGTGTAAACAAAAGAGAAAGAGGGATAACCTTCTACAAAGATGTGTCCTTCTATGGGAGCCTCTCTTGTAACGTACTGTATTTTTTTTACCATTCGTTAACATAAGCATACACACTTCTTTAAAAATATCTTTTCAATACCTCTGTTTAATAAAATAAAAAGATCTAGCACACGAGTGCTCCCTGCTTCCATCTGCGAAGGGACTTTCTTTTACTTTTATGTTGAGTCTCCATCTTCTAACTTTATCCACAATTGAGAGGGCATAGTTGCCATTATGTGTTTAATGTGCATTTGTCCAAGAAACATTATTAATTGATTCATGATGTGTTATTGTTTGTTCTCAAATAATTTGTTCTAGTGTTCCTCATGAACTTTGAAGGTGTCCTGGCATTTATGTTTTGCCCCACTCTTAAGGACAAGCGAAATATCACTTTGCCATGTTATCTTTATGCTTGAAACAAAAGTATATCTTTCAGTGCTATGCTTTATTGTTAAAGTTTTATTTATCATGCTTGTGTTGAAGTTCTATGATCTCAGCTTACATATGCTTTTACATTATTGATGATGAAGTTTATGTTGGTAGCATGTCACCTCAGAAATTCTGTGTTTTTATCGTTTACCTACTCGAGGACGATTAGGAACTAAGCTTGGGTATGTTGATACGTCATAAACGTATTCTTAATTTCTGATGTTCCATGTTGTTTCCATGTTATTTCCTACATGTTTGCTATACACTTTATGTCATTTTTATCGATTTCCGGGACTAACCTATTGACAAGATGCCACAGAGTCAGTTCCTTCTTTTCTGCTGTTCTTAGTTTCAGAAAATTTATTCTGAAAATATTCTCGAAATTGGAAAATTCGAAACCCGAAAGTCTTAGAATTCCCGATGGTTCCATGAAGTCCCAAAGAGGCTCGGAGGGGGGGGCATAGGAACACTAGTTTACTTAGGTCTATGAGGATGGGAAACAATATTAGAAGCATCCTCACAAAAGACAATGTGTTCATCCTCTATATTTCTACAAACAAGATCTTTAACTATTGCTACAGGAGGTTCAACAGTTATTTGTTCATCAGGTTCAATAGATTTCTTATTACTCTTACTAACCACACTATCCACCATATAGTGTTCTTTCACCTTAGCAGGGAAAGTCATCTTTACTATTAAATGGCACTTCAAGGTACGTTGGTACGTCAAACCCATGGTCTGTCGTTGCCATTTTCAGAAAACCCCTTACAAAATCTTGAAACCAACCCGCAGTCCATAAGCGAAAGGAAGCCCCTTCGTATCCAAGTCAACCCTCAATCCAAAAGAGATCTTGCTTCTCCGTGCCTTCGCGTTGTGCGGCGCCGCCGGTAACAGCCCCCGCCCTTCTCCTCCTTCGACGAGGTCCTCCTGCACGAGACATGGCCTAGCGCCCTCACCTCCGACATCCCTCTCGTCTTTCTCTTCCCTAACGCAAAGCCGCCACTCTCGCCAAGAGGTTCCTAGATCCCAAAACGTATCTCCGCAAGAGGCTAGGGTTTCGGAGCGGGGCACGGCCACCACGTGGAGCTAACCATTGACGCTTCCCACGCTCATGGCCCGCCTCCGACACGCTACCCCTTTAGCCGCATGACGCCGCCGAGAGGTCACGATTGACGCGTACTCACGCCTGCCTACGACGCCGGCCCCTTAATCGCCCCCTCTTTAGTGTAGTTCGTTGTCCATCCGCCGGTTGTTGCAAGGTCGCGTCCTCGCTGTCAGCCGTCAAGTTCATTGCTTCGCCTTCCATGATTGTGCCACCTTCCCTCCAGGACCACAACACCTCCCTTCTAACTCACCACTCGCGTCTCCTCTTCCAAGCTTCACCGTTCAGTGAAACAAAGGTAACATCCCGCCATTGCTATTATCAGTTAGCACCGTGGAAGTCAAGTTGCTTTCCCATGAGGCGGAAAGAGGCTATTTTGCTTGCATTTCTACTTTTTTTGCTTGGCTGTCTTTGCTGCATGAAAGAGCAGAGGGGATTCAAAGTGTTTTTCCTTGTGTGCTGCTACTTGTTTTAGTAGAGAAGATTGAGCGAATATAGATTTATTTTTCTGATGAATTTGCGGTCTACTAGAGCTATTGAACACTCAAAAACGTCAGCTTGGTTATGTTCAACAACTACTTTTCATGCCACCATCGCGTTGTTCACTGGAAACCAACCCGCTGTCCATAAGCGAAAATCTACAGGTTTTGAGTACTCCCTCCGTTCCATATTAGATGACTCTCAACTAGATGTATCTATCACTAAAATATGTCTAGATACATCTATATGAGAGTCATGTAATATGGAACGGATGGAGTACCTTGCACAATATATTTTTAAAAAAAATTCACTCTCGTGTTGCTGTTATTCACCATAGATTCTGTGTTCGAATTCTACAGGTCAATAAAATGCAGATTTTGGAGATTACAGTGATGGGCGCAGGATCGGACGATTGGAAGTCCTTGGCGGAGGGGCAGCAACAACGTGCTGCCGCAGACTAAGCTTGCAGTGCACCAACATGGAGGCGGAGGAGATGTTCATCAGATCTGGCTAGCGCTGACGGGATGGCTGCCTCCCTCGCGTCGCACTCCCCGTCTCGGGCGTTCCCTCGCTCCTCTCTCGCCGGAGTTCGCGCGCCTTCCCCGCCTTCGTCCCCGCGGTCCTTCACTGATGCTCGCGCACTCGCCGTGGGTTTTCCCCACCCTGCTGTGGAGGATGATCGCGTCTCCTGCGCGTCGACCTCATCCGGGGGTTGCTCCCCGTCTCGAGGTCGCGAGGCGTCGGTCCTGGTTCTGCCTCATCGCCGATCAGGGAGCAGATCTGCGGTGCTTATCGGAGGAGGTGGTGGAGGTTTCGCGTCCCCTGCTGCTCCTTGAGATCCCCATTCGGAGGCGTTGCCTGGCTCGGGTGCTGCGCGTCATCCTTCGCCGCCCCCGCCGCCATGGCCGGCTGATCGAGCTGCGTTCCCGCCGCTTCAATCAGGGCGCGAACGGGGGCTCTCGTCAGGGGGGTCCACTTGCGCGGCCCCAGTTTCCAGCGACCCGGAGGTAGAGGTAGACGTGGTCGAAGAACTTTTCGGTGAGCTGTGGGAAATTCCGTCATTTCGTGCGGGTCGCCCTTATCCCCGCAGTGTGCTCTGCTGGGTCCGGAAAGGGATTGCAGATCGCGATCTCACCATTGCTGACTGCTTCCCCGCCGACAAAACTGCTCTCCTCCATCATCGTGCTCGTCCTCTGGCCCCGGAGTTTGCAGGCTCCCAACCCTCCTTTGCTGAGATCCTTGGAAGGCCGATGCAAACCGGTCGAGGCGGAGGCGGTAGGGGCCGTGGTGGTAGGGTTCCTCAAGGATCCGCCGCGGTGGTTCCTACACCTCCTGCTTCGGCGCATGCTGATCTGCGTCAACAAGGCATGGCGCCTCCTCGGGCGAATCAGAGGTATGTGAGAAACCAACCTCGCTACCAGCCTCGGAACCCTAGCAACTCAGGTGGTGTTGGCCCCGGATCTGGAAATAGTGGGGGTACAGTTCAAGCTGCTTCTACTTCTGCTTCTGGTTCGTCCCAATCTGCAAGCTCGGAGGTGCCGCCAAGCCCAATTCGTGAACAGGTGCTGGATCCTCGCTACAGCAAGCTCATCTGCTTCAACTGCGGAGATCCAGGCCACTTTGTTGGTAACTGCGTGAAGGCTAGGCTCTGCTTTATCTGTAATCTCCGAGGACATGCAGTGCAGGCCTGCAACGAATGGACAAAGGATCATCATGCTGCTGAGTATTTTGGCAGCGGAAATTCTGGGTTAGGGTTCTATCATCTGGACCTCCCGTCAGATGCTGAGATGAAGTGGCTCAACATGGACAATTGTGGTATTGTCAGGGTGAAGAAGGGAGAAATCTCGCTGTCTGAACTGGAGTCCAATTTCAAATCTATCTTCTGCAAGGAACGGAGGTGGCCTTGGCAACTAAGGGAGCTTGAGCAGAATGTTTTCCTTGTGCGTTTCCCTCCTTGGAAGAAGGTTTCTGATCTTGCGGAATTCCCTGCGTTTGACTTGGAAAAAGAAGGAGTTACGATCAAGATTGCAGCCTGGTCTGGTGAGGTGCCTACATACGGGGCTCTGGAGCAGATCTGGGTTACCGTGAAGGGGATTCCCCCAAAATGGCTGGCTTGGAAATCATTCTGTCAGGTGGCATCTTTCCTTGGAGTGCTTATGGACGTTGATTGGACATCCATCTTCAAATCCTTCTTTGCTGAAGTCATACTGTTGGTTGCTGTCAAGGATAAGTCTAAGATCCCTACTCAAAGAGTTATTGAGATGAACCAAGATCTGTACCTGCTCACCTTCTCAGTGGATCCCTCACCTGCTCATTCCAGTGATGGGGGAGACAACCCAGGTGGTGCTCCTCTTACTGCAGTCACTCCTACTGTGATGGACACTGATCCTGTTGCGCAAGCTACTTTACCTCCTCCTGCCCCTGCTACAATGGGGAGCATCCCTCCTGGCTCGTCTACAGACAACTGTAACAAAAATAACGATGGGAATTGTGAGAGCTGTCCTGAACTGACGGCTGTTGACTGGTGCTCTAAATCTACCTGTTCTCTGCCAGACAGGCTAGATTGTAATACTCTTGATGACAATGTCTGGGACTGGGAGCCACCAAGCCTGTCCAAGGTGAAAGTCATTGATCCTGAGGAAGTTGAGAAGGAATGTATACTCAAGGTGGGTTCTACATCCATTAACCTGGCCTACTGCAAGTACCTTTTTGAAGCAGGCATGGATTCAGATGTAGATGACCTTGATGGAGACTCAAATGAAGATGATTGCTCTGAACACTTGGATGAGGCAACTGTCAAGCATCTGGCTGGGACTTCCAAAAACCTGCTTCCTTTCCTGAATGAAGTATCCTCTGCTGTTCCTCCTCCAGCTGAGAAACCAAAAAATTCCAAGTGGGGGCCTGTGGTTGCTACTAGAAGAAGTGCCAGGAATCATGGTGCTCAGAGCATTGTGGAGAAGGCAGAGAATTACAAGAAGAAAAGGAATCTTGAGGTCCCTTCTACATTTAGAGGTAATTCTTTTGCTGCCCTTGACTCTAATGTCCTTAGTGATGTTTTAGAGTCTGTTGATATTGAATGTGGTTCCTCTCCTGCTGAGAAACATGATATTGTGGAACAGATCGTGGAACAGGAGATTGCTCTCAATCATATGTATGCTTTGAACAATCATGTCTTGGTTCTACCTAATTCTTTAGATGATTCTGCCACTACTGATAGTGGTTTAGCCAGTTCCCCCGTGGTGTTACAGGAATCAAGTTCTAGTAAGCTAACTTGCTGTGAACTTGATGATAACCATTGCACCTGGACTGTAGTGTCTCATAGAAAAAATAAAAGTAATCATGATAGGAGGCCTGTGGAATAGCAGAGGTACAGGGAGACCTGGCCGCAAGCAAGCTCTAGCTGACTTCATTATTAAGAATAAACTAGATTTTGTGGGTATCCAAGAAACTAAAAGAAGGGTTTTCCCTGACCACTTTCTGAATTATATATCTGGACCTGGTGACTTTTCTTGGCTCTCCTTACCTGCTAGGAATACTGCTGGTGGTATTCTAGTTGGGTTTAAGAAGGATAGATTTGAAGTGATCAGTCACTCTTGCTTGGAATTCTGTATTTCTGTTATAGTTAAGGACTCTTTGGAAGATTTCCTTTGGCAACTGGTTGTGGTGTATGGTTCCCCTTACCAGGAAAGGAAACTGGATTTTCTTGCAGAGCTTCATGATGTCATGGAGCTTAGCTCTCTCCCTACTCTGTTAGGAGGGGACTTTAACCTAGTTAGGGGGGGTCCATGAGAAAAGTAATGGTGTGGTTAATACTAATCACACTATGCTCTTTAATGATTGGATACACAGGTGGGCCCTTGTGGAATTAAAACCTGCTAACAGGATGTTCACTTGGTCTAATAATCAGGATGTACCAATTATGGCAACCCTTGACAGGATTTTGGTCAGTACAGAGTGGGAAGCTAAATTCCCACTCTGTACGGTTAGGACTCTCCCTAGGCCTGTCAGTGACCATGCTCCTCTTCTTCTTGACTCTGGAACTCATAATACCATGCCCCCCAAACTTTTTAGGTTTGAGAAGTGGTGGTTAGAGCATCCAGATTTCTCTGAGATGGTCTATAAAGTTTGGACCTCACCTTGTAACTTGCCTACTTCCATTGAGAGGTGGCAGTTTAAGTTAAGGACCTTGAGGAGGCATTGTAGGGGGTGGAGTATCAATGTTGATGCTGCCAATAAGAAGAACAAGTTAGACCTTCTCCAAGAATTTGATATCCTGGATACTTTCTCTGAAATCTCTCCTCTCTCTGAGTCTAAGTCTTCTAGACTTAAGCAAATCAAGATTGATCTTGATAAAATATATAGAGATGAGGAGACCAAGGCTTGGCAAAGATCTAGGGACAGATATATTAAGGAAGGGGATAGGAATACAGCATATTTCCATGCTGTTGCTAATCAAAGAAGAAGGAAGAAGCAAATTACTGTCCTAGATGGACCTTTGGGTCCTGTTGATAGTAACCCAGAGATGTTCAAGGTTGCAGTAGACTTTTATAAGAATCTTTTTGCTGCAGAACCTACTGCTAACCTTTCCTTGGGGGCTCATTTCTGGGACCCTGATGATTTGGTCACCAGTGAGGAAAATGATTTTCTCCAAAAACCCTTCTCTTTAGAGGAGATTAAGGATGCTGTCTTTTCCTCCAGTGCTGGAGGTGCTCCTGGCCCTGATGGCTTCTCATTTCTCTTCTATCAGAGATTTTGGGACCTGATTGTAAATGACTTTATCGCTTTGGTGAGGGATTTTGAGTCTGGTAGGCTGTCTGTTTCCAGACTGAACTATGCTATTGTTACCCTAATCCCTAAGGAAACTGATGCCAGGGACCTTAAAAAGTTTAGACCTATTAGCTTGGGCAACTGCAGCTTAAAAATTATTTCCAAAGCCATCAATAATAGGTTGTCTGCTGTGGGCAGCAGATTGATTTCTAAAAATCAAACTGCTTTTATAAAAGGCAGATTTATTCTAGAAAGTGTGGTTTCTGCACAAGAACTTATTCATGCTGCTCATTCTAGAGGAGAGTCCTCCCTGGTGTTAAAAATAGATTATGAAAAAGCCTATGACAGGGTGAGCTGGAAGTTTTTAGATGACATGCTCATGGCTAGGGGTTTTGGACCTGTTATTAGGTCCTGGATTAACTCCCTTCTGGTAGGGGGCTCCTTGTGTGTTAGAATTAATGATGAAAATATCCCTTACTTTAAAGTAGGGAAAGGTTTAAAACAAGGTGATCCTAGCTCTCCTATTCTGTTCAATTTTGTGGCAGATCTGTTTACTAAAATGCTTTTTAAAGCTGCTTCTTCTGGTTTGATCCAAGGGTTGCTCCCTCAAGTGGTACCTGGTGGTGTTATCAGCCTCCAGTATGCTGATGATACAAATTCTGTTTCTCAAAGCCAACTTAGAGTATGCCAGAATTCTTAAATGGTTGCTAGCTTGCTTTGAGAGTATGTCTGGTATGAGAATTAATTACCATAAGACTGATCTTATGGGGATACATGTTGGGGAGGCTGAGATGCATGTCTTTGCACAGGTTTTCTGTTGCAAGCTTGCTGATTTCCCTTGTAAGTACCTTGGAGTACCACTCCACTTTGCTAAACTTAAAAGAGAAGATCTTCAGCCTGTAGTTGATAAAACTTTTAAAAGATTTTCTGGCTGGAGAGGTAAACTCCTGAATTATCAAAGTAGATTGGTTTTATTGAAAGCTTGCATTGCTAGTATCCCTATGTACCTCCTCTCTGTTATCAAATTCCCAAAATGGGCCATTGCTGCCATTAACTCCCAGATGTCTCATTTCCTGTGGAGTGACTCTGAAGGAAATAGGAAATATCATCTAGCTAACTGGAATTTGGTATCTATGAAAAAAGAGTTTGGTGGTTTGGGTATTCAGAACCTAGGGATTTTAATTTGTGTTTGTTGGCCTCTTGGGTTAACAGATATCATAAAGATGATAATAAACTCTGGAAAGAAATCATTGAGTTCAAATACCACCCCAACCCTAATATCTATTCAACAGTTCCCCATGTGTGCTCTCCTTTTTGGAAAGGAGTCATGTGGGCTGCTCGAGCTGCAATTTGTGGCTTCAAATGGAAATTGGGTAATGGGCTTAGTATTAGATTCTGGAGTGATGTTTGGATTGGACACTGCAGCTTAGCTGTTTGCTTTTGGAATCTCTTTGAGATTTCCAATGAGCAAGAAATCACTGTTGCCCAGGCTTGTCAGGGAGGGGATCTTAGGCTCACCTTCAGGAGAACTGTTTCTCCAGCATTGTGGCGACAACGGGAGGAATTAAAGCAATTAGTGGGTTCCTTCCCCCTCTCTGATGAACCTGACCAGCCCATCTGGATGTTTGAATCATCAGGGAATTATAGTGTCAGATCTTTCTATGCTTTAGTAAATAATCGTGGGATTGTTCCTGTTCATACGCCAGCAGTTTGGAAGCTTAAGGTTCCTCCAAGATTACATATTTTTCTTTGGCTGCTTGCGAATAACAGGCTTCTCACCAGAGACAACCTTGCCAAACGTCGTGCAGTGCCTGATTCTTCTTGCCTGTTCTGCTCTGAGGCAGAATCTAGCCACCACCTGTTTTTTGACTGCTTTGTGGCCAAGATGGTGTGGTCGTTGGTGTCAGAACTTATACAAGTTTCTGTAGGGCAAGATTTTGAATCAGTGGCACGGTGGTGGCTTAGTGACAATAAGAATGCTTTCATCAATATTGTGTGCACTGCTGCACTCTGGTCTATCTGGAAGCTGCGTAACGATTTGCGCTTTCAGGGTATGTGCTGGCCAGGTGTTCAGGACGTGTGGCGAAGGATGGTAGGAGAGCTATCTCAATGGAAGATCCTGGCAAGCGTCGACGTTTCAACACTGCTGGACCAGTGCATTCTGAAGCTGAACAGGAAGCGCGGAGAGCTTTTGCGGATCGCCTGGCGTTGAGGCAGCGTTCGTGGGGTGGTTCGGAGCTCTTCCTTTCTGCCGCAGAAGCTCAAGAGGAGACCTGCAAGTTGCTGCTCTCCAAGTTCGTTTCGAAGAATAGGAGTGGGGTTGTTCCTTAGTTAGCTGTTTTGTTGGTTGCATGTACCCCTTTTGAGCCTTTGTTGCCTGAACCTCTGCAGCCTGGGGGGATCGTTCGTGGTTCCCTACTTTGCTGTTTCGATTGCTCGATGAGCTGGACTGTAATAATGTACTCTGTGGTTGGTTTGGTTTCAATGAAACCGGGGGGAACCCTTTTAGTCTAAAAAAAAACATGGAGGCGGAGGTAGGGTCCTCTGGGTGGTGGCGAGCAAGGAGAAAGGGGCGAGATGGCGGAGGGCATGGAGGCAAGATCGGTGGTGCTGGTCGACTGTGCCTTCCCGTCGTCGCCTGATCTAAGTGGCACCGATGCCACGGTATTCAAGCACCTAAGTTGTTGTCTAGGTACCTCAACCTTTTTATTGTTGCCTGCCTTTATATCTACATTGAAAATATATCAGATCTTGGTTGTGCATATGACTGAAATTACAATGATTAAGCCTGGTAATTTGTTACGCACGATTTCAGTACATCCCATGTTTAATGCTTCAGACTTAGCTATCTGATGCATGCATAAATTCAGTACTTCTTCGATTAGGCCCTCACTTCTTGCTTTGCTATTTTTTTGACAACCAAATGAGAGAGCTTTATTTCATAGCATGATGTTTACAATCCTCTATGACCAGAGGTTCAGATAACAAAGGAATAGAATTCAGCCAAAAACGTATAGACTTATAGGTTCTTGCTTTAGCAGCCAGGTCTTGTGCTACACGGTTGCACTCTGCCACTCTCTCATAACATTTATAATAGCCAGGACATTGCCTCTCGATAATTTTGCTTGGATATCATCGATTAGAAAGCAGTAGGCAGAGCGGTCTTGTCCTGAACAATTTATGGACTTTACCGCTTAGGCGCAGTCTGTCTCACAGATAACATGTTAACGCCGGCGCTAATCCTTCATTAATCGCTTGTAACTCCGCCTCCTCCGCCGAATTGCATCCAACTAGCATTCTGGCAGCCGAGAAAATGACTTCCCCATTTTCATTACATGCAACTATACCTATACTCGCTTGACCTTTTTACTCTGATGAAAGAGCCGTCCATATTTACCTTTGATGTATCCGTATCAGGTTTTCCCCAAGTACATGTCCTCCTAGGATCTGTCGCAGCATCTACACAAGAGGATGAAGCACAAGATCCTGCTGGACCGATTTTTCGCCCTTTTGGTTCTGAATATTTTGGCTAATTAGATTCAAGTCTCGGGCATAGTTGCTTAAAAAGAATCAATCGATTGATTGATGCTAGCTTTCCCAGCATCATGTATAACATTGTTTCTCAGATGCCAAGCCCTCCAAAGCAATAAGAGGATAAGTCCACAGTCTGTTTTGCTTCGATTTGAAAGCAAAATCAGGAGCCAGTCTTTTCCTGAATAGCAGAAATCTCTTTCTTTTGGAACATTCCAGTATCTTGTCATCATTATCTAAGGACTCTTGCCTTTGTGCAGGTCACGGTAGCATGAAAGCTGTGTCTGGCATCAGTTCCGCATATACTGCAGGTATTAACCGTCTCCAAAGTACGCCTCCACTTGTTGTACTTTGTCGCCAGATTATCAGCAGCAAGATCCAAACATCCTATCCTTTCTAGGAACCTGGGCTGACCAGATGCATTTCCACAAAGAGCGCCTAGCATCTCCAGTGTTGCTGGTGCTCTGCGTAACTGAGCTTTCGTGAGCAAGGTTATAGGCCAGCTAATAAGCACTCCTTACTGAGAAAATTCCTGATTTTTCAAAGTTCCAAGCAGCAAAATCTCTGCAAAGTTTTGTTGGTAGTTTTATGCTCAAAACATGCTCACCATCGTGAGGGAGGAAAGTTTCTTTGAGAAGCTCATTCCATTTATTGTCAGGTGCCAACAGACATTTTACCTTTATAGAACTTTGCTTATTTCAGCTAGAGTGTCCAAACATGAAGCCATAAATTGTCATGATCTGTTAATTTTCGTAGGTGGTTCTGTGCTTGTGCATACGTATATAAATACAAATTTCAGGCATATTGTTTGGATTATCTTTTTTTTCTACCATTTCAGCCCTCCAATCCATTCTCAAATAATTTTCATATGTGTCTGATACTCTGATGTAGGGGTCCCTACGCTGATCGGGCTCTCAGAACACGACTTCAATACTGGATGCATCGCCAAGTTCCGCTCCACGCAGTCGCACACTGTTCTGGCGCATGTATAATTACCATCGGAACCCATGGCCATAATATGTTTATCCTATTAATCTACTGAAATGAATTTTGCGCAACAAGTGTCAGAATTTTTGTTACTTGAAAGCCAGGTTGCGGCGAAAAATGAAACAGTCTACCGAAAAAAATCGGCCGTGTCGACGAGAAGCTTAGGAAACATGGGGTTTGACTCGAAATATTTTATTCGTTTTCTTGTCGCTTAACTTGGGAAGGAGGGGGTTCAACTCAAAATATTTTATTCGCAAAATATTCACAAGTTCTCAATTGTTTATTTTTAGCATTGTAAATCGTTTTAGGATGCTTGTTTTAATAATGCACGTATTATGGGAAAATGGGCAGATGATAACTGTCGCGGTGGTGGCTGGAACGGCTGCTCTACATTGACGGTATCCGCACCACGTTCTCTGCTGAGCTGAACAAGAAGTGAAGAAGCAAGAGCTCACCTTTGTCGGTGGTTCTTTTTCTGTTAATGTTCCACTCAATTAGTTCGTAATATAGTCTGACAATTCTGTATACATTCCCATTCATCATTATCAGAAGTAGAAGAATAGAATTTTTAGTTTCTCTTTTGTTTTCAGTGATATATAGGAGAAGCAAGTTCCAATTGTTCTCTGTTCTTTTGGCTGTCGCTTGTAATCTTTGTTCCGGGTCAGAAATAAAGACTATTTAATCTATTCTTCATGTAATATAATTTTTTTTTCATCTTTGTTCAGGCCTACACCCCATATTTTCAGAATTTGTTCAATTATGCATTTCAATGATGATTTTTTTTCAGAATATGTTCAATTATGCACTTCAGTCAGAAATAAAATGAGCTGCTTCCTACGGTATGTTGTTGCTGTGCTTCATAAAACCTAAATTCAGTAGGCGTTGTACAAGAGGTCTCAAGATTTCGTAGGTTCGCCACTACTATCAACGGTTTTCTTTGACTTCATGATGTTTGCCTATTAGCTAGCAATGAAACTATTGTAGCAATCTATGACAGGTTAGTCTTCTATGAGTAAGGAAAATTGTTCTATTTTCCTTTTGGGTTATGCTTTATAATGCATATTGGCAAATGTGTATATGCCAAACTTCCAAGTGATTCCTGCCTGACAAAATGGCGGCATATATGAATACAAAAAGGAAAGTTTTCTTTGAACTAGGGAGCCTAAGCAAAGGGTTTACACTGTAAATCTATTCGATCAAATGCCACTTAAAGTTTCTTGTTCTCTTGGCTCAATGCATCAAAATGTTCGAATATTTGTTGTGCATAATGTTTATATGCGCGACGGAAAAAGATTAAGGACGTGTTTGGTTCGGGAATATGTAACGTAACTAGGTTACAGAGGTGCCTGATTCCTTTAAAATGTGTTTGGTTTGGACGTTCGTTCCGTAAACAAATTCCACCCGTACTTGAGGTCGATACCGCTCGCACCCCCACGGTAACAGATCGCGTTACCGGCCTATACAAGTCTCTCCCTACTCGATCTAGATCCAGTCTCCTCTTCCGGCCGACCTGGTCATGCCACCGGAGCCGTCGCGGCTGTCGCCGGGAAAGGTACAGCGGCAGCCTTCTGAACATGAGGGCACTGCTTGCGGCAGCTTCTCTTCTTCCATTCTTTACTACCAAATCAGTGCAACCGCGGCCACGCGAGCGGCCGGACGCATGCGTGGTGGTACGCATTTGCGGCGGCGCGGCCAAATCCGGTCGCACCGAGTTCTTGGAGGTGGTGGTGTGGTCGTGGATGCTAGGGCGGCGCGATCAGCTGGCGTTCGGGATCTGGCGACAGGCTCCCACTCGACGGACGCGTAGGACCTGCCACACGGCGCGGACGCCGTCTGCAACACCTTGCTGCCTTCATCCCGAGCAGGAGGCCTTAGCTAGCGTCTGCGGAGGTGGACGGCCCCGGTCCTGCGTGGCGTGCAGCTCGTCCTCGTCCGCGAGGTTGTCCTGGCGCAAGCTTCACGCCGTCCGTCGAAGTGGATTTGGCTCGACAGCCATACCGGAGATGGCTCCAGATCCGCGCGCTGGCATGGTTGACGGCATGGAGCGCGGAGCTCGGCCTCGACGACATGCTCATGCTCGGCCACTCCATGTGCAACGCGCGCCCTCTCTCTGGTTTCCTCAGCAAGTGCTACAATAACATACAAGAACAAGCAGGATTGAGCACGACCAGTACTTGTGTTACCATGCTGAAAATTCTCAACCAAACAGTCGTAAGCGACCTATTTACATTACAGAAGCTTACCAAACAGAATTGTAGTTTTCCGTTCCACCCACGATACCATCATGTAATCTGATTGCATTACCGTTACTGTTACCATTTTTGAACCAAACACGTCCTAATGTCCCGTGGCAACGCACGTGCATTCAACTAGTTTTTTCAACATAGGGCTCAGGAATAACATGATTAACAGCATGCACTTCTATATTAATAGCAAAATCATCACTAGGATTCCCTCTAAGCTCAGGTGAAATAGCAGGAGTAACTGGATTTTTATCAGGAGTTTTAGTGTTTGCAATATTTTTAGCTTTAGCAATAGTAGCATCTAAGGACCGAGAGAACCACTCTCACGAAGCACAATAGAAGCATCAATAAAAGTATCAGAAGTATTTTCAGATTCAGCAGAAGTAGCACGTGTAGGATGTGTATATGGTGGTGTAATCAGCTTACTCATAACAGACGGTGAATCAAGAGCAACATAGGTGTTCGGAGTTGTACCTCTTCTTTTAGTGGATGGTAATATAGGAAACTTTCCATCAAGACTCTTACCCATGATGAATGATTGGCGGTAGATAATAGTACTCTCCGTTGAGCTCGCAAATAAAGCTATGCTCCCAGGCAACGGCGCCAGAAAATAGTCTTGATAACCCACAAGTATAAGGGAGCACGACAGTCTTTGAGAGAAGTAAAACCCAAATTTATTGATTCGACACAAGGGGAGCCAAAGAATATTTGTGAGCCTTAACAAGTGAGTTGTCAATTCACCTGCACCTGAAAGTGGACTTGTTCGCCGTGGTTTATCAGTAGTAACAGTTTTATAGTAGCAGTAGTAGTGAAATAATAGCAGTAGTGAAATGAAAACAACAACAGTAGTGTTTGAAGGAAACAGCAGGATTAAATACTGTAGGCATACGGATAGATGAACGGGCATTGCATGGATAAGATAGTTCATATAATAATCAATACATGGGCATTTCAGATAAATAAGATAAAGCATCCAAGCACAAGGTAACCATAGGCATGTGTTCCGTAAATAGTCGTACGTACTCGCAATGAGAACTTGCACAACATCTTTTGTCCTACCAGCCCGTTTTCAGTGGGACCTCAAGGGAACTACTGGTAATTAAGGTGTTCCTTTTAATAGAACACCGGAGCAAAGAATTAGCACTCTGTGAACACATGTGATCCTCACATCACAGCCATCCCCTCCGGTTGTCCCAATTTCTGTCTCTTCGGGGCCTCGGGTTCCGGACAACGATATGTGTAAACAACTTGCAGGTATGATCAAGAAATAATAATTATCATCGTGATTCAATAACATGTTCAGATCTAAGATCATGGCACTCGGGCCCAAAGTGACAAGCATTAAGCACAAAAAGTTGCAACAATGTCAATAGCACTAATAGAGGATACTGTTGGAACGCGTAGAGATAAACAAAACTTTTCCTACGCGGTACTTCCAAGATCTAGCCGAGGTAGAAGGCCACGATGATTACCACTAGACGCGCGGTTGCGGATTATTGATGAAGCGCATCGGGGCAGTGCAGTCCACGATCTGATCCAGCCGATCCGATCCCGCGAACGTCAAAGTGCTGAACGTACAGCACCTCTGCCGGTATCCACACGTACGAGGAGGAGCTCCGACGGCGGACTGCTAGGTCCGGTGCGATTGCTGGACTGAGTGGGGCTAGGGTTCCCAACGCATGGGAGTGGACTAACGTGCCCGCTGGGCAACCTGCACCCCTCTTTATATAGCGAATGGTAGTGGGATTCACAACACTTGTGGTCCATTCCCTCGGTGAGTCCGACTCACAAACTCAGTCCATTTCCGGTTCGGGTCCAACCCGACCAATATTGCTCCCGCTCTTAAGTGTGCGACCCTGCAAGCTCATGGCGACTTGGACACGATTGGAGTCCAACTCCCAATCGATCAATCGGTAGTGGCTCCTAGTAGAACGTGCCGACTCCCAAGTCCCATTTAGTCATGACGACATATCTTTCAATGTGATATTCATCTTAGTCCCTTTTGCCTCACGATATACTTTGTCGAACTATAGGAGATTTATCGTCATCCCTTAAATAGCTCAACTCTCTTCTCGGTCCGTGATATATGATTCATCTGACTAACTCTTAGTCAACAGACACAGTTAACACTTAACTGAGTCGCGCATGGACATGCTTCCTGAATCATATCACTCGAGAGGGCCCAGAGAATATCTCTCCATTCGGAGGGGTAAAATCCCATCTTGATTATCCACATCACGCAGCTTGCTTCTCATTCGACCCGAACTCTGCCTTTATAGCTGCCTTGTCACAAAGCAGCGTTTAACAGAATCTAAGTCGGTGATCCACAACTCGGATTGTGCGACAACCTCAGGTCTATGGATTACATTGATTGAGTCATGCAAATGACGACTTGCTCGTTGCATCTCAATGTGGGTCAGTCCGACTTGCTAAACTCTTTAGCCAAGTCCGTGAACGTTGGAATGGCATCACCATGCCCATGAAAAATGGAACCGTGTCATCATCCAACACTCACATTATTCTAGGGTGTGTGTCCAGCACAACCTTAACGACCAAGGACAATCAGTATGAACAACATGAATACATAGTTCCACAATCGAATCACATATTCAATGACATATATCAGATGTTTAAACCAAAGGAGAACTTAATAACTTTATGAATACATTGGGAATTACATCATACATGATTGCCTCTAGGGCATATTCCCAACAGTCTCCCACTTGCACTAGAGTCAATCATCTTGGCATCATATGCCTAGGCATCTAATGTCCATACCTCTCGTGTGCGCCTCATGCTTAGGCTGTGGTAGCGCGTTTGTCAGCGGATCTGCAATGTTTGCATCCGTGTGTACTTTGCATAACTTGATATCACCTTGTTCGACAAACTGGCGAATGAGGTGGTACCGCATGAGTATATGTTTGTTCTTCTGGTGTTGTCTAGGTTCCTTGGCTTGTGCGATAGCACCATTGTTGTCACAATATACGTCCAAAGGATTGGACGCGCCCTGAACCACACCAAGATCTATCAAGAGGTTCCTGATCCAAACAACTTCCTTTGCCGCCTCTGAGGCAGCAATATACTCAGCCTCTGTTGTAGATGCAGACACCGTATCTTGCTTGGAACTCTTCCAGCTCACAGCTCCTCCGTTCATTACGAACACGTATCCAGATTGCGAACGAGAATCATCCGAGTCGGTGAGATAACTCGCATCCGTGTAACCCTTTACACTGAATTCGTCATCACCTCCATAAACTAGGAACATTTCCTTAGTATTTCTTAAGTACTTAAGGATATTTTTAACCGCTGCCCAGTGGGCTTCGCCAGGGTCAGCCTGGTATATGCTCGTAACACTTAGAGCATAGGAAACATCTGGCCTAGTACAAATCGTGGCATACATGATGGATCCGATTGCCGAAGCATACGGGATCACACTCATCCGACTTCGCTCATCAGTCGTCGAATGACACTGAGTGTTGCTAAGTTTTATACCAAGGGACATCGGCAAGAATCCCTTCTTGGACTCTTCCATTTTGAATTTCTTTAAAATTTTGTCCAGATATGTACTCTGACTCAATCCAATGAGCCGCCTTGATCTATCTCTATAGATCCTGATTCCTAATATGTAAGTTGCCTCACCCAAATATTTCATTGAGAAACTCCTTTCCAATGACTCTTTGGTTTCTTGCAACATCATGACATCATTTCCAATCAGTAATATGTCATCCACATATAAGATTAGAAAATTTACTTTGCTCCCACTAAACTTCTTGTATAAACAAGAATCATGATCGCTCTTGATGAAGCAAAACGATTTGACTACCTCATCAAAGCGAATGTTCCAACTCCGAGATGCTTGCTTCAACCCATAAATGGATTTATGAAGTTTGCATACCTTGTAAGCGTTAGCTGGATCGACAAAACCTTCGGGCTGTATCATATACACGTCCTCAGTTAAATTTCCATTAAGGAAAGCCGTCTTGACATCCATCTGCCATATCTCATAGTCGAAATAGTCTGCTATGGCTAACATGATCCGAATTAATTTAAACATCGCTAGGGGCGAGAAGGTCTCGTCGTAGTCAACTCCTTGAACCTATCGGACCCCCTTCGCGAGAAGTCGTGCTTTATAGATGGAAATATTTCCATCCATATCAATTTTCTTCTTAAACACCCATTTGCACTCGACGGGTCTTGCACGGTCAGGCAGATCAACCAAATTCCAAATTTGGTTTTCATCCATGGACTTTAACTCGGATCTCATGGCTCCAAGCCATGACTCGGAATCAGATCCCACCATCGCTTCCGAATAAGTTGCCGGCTCATTACTGTCTAACAGTAAAATATCACGAGCATTTTGTAATCTGGCAGATCTCCATGGTTCAGGTGCTATTACCGGTGTAGGTACCACGATCGGCTCAGCCTCCAAGGCGCTCGCCGACTCGCCCCTCGCCGGTTACTCTCGAATTTCTTCGAGTTGCACTGTGCTCCCACTGACTTCCCGACTGAGAAACTCTTTCTCAAGGAAGACACCATTCGGAGCGACAAACACTTTTCCCTCTTCCCGGTTGTAGAAGTAGTACCCCAAGGTTTCCCTCGGATACCCCACGAAAATACACTTATCCGACTTGGGTGTGAGTTTGTCTGACTGAAGTCGCTTGACAAATGCTTCACAACCCCAAATCTTAAGAAAAGATAAACTTGGCTTTTTGCCAGTCCACATCTCATGCGGTGTCTTCTCTACTGACTTTGATGGTACTCTGTTTAGTGTGAACGCTGAAGTTTCTAGACAATAACCCCAAAATGATAAAGGTAGATCTGTCCGACTCATCATTGATCGTACCATGTCCAACAAGGTCTGATTTCTCCGTTCCGATACACTGTTTCTCTGCGGTGTACCCGGCGGAGTGAGTTGAGGAACTATTCCACAACTATTTAGATGGTCATCAAACTCATGGCTCATGTACTCGCCTCCACGGTCCGACCGTAGAAACTTTATTTTCTTGCCGAGCTGATTCTGTACCTCACTCTGGAATTCCTTGAACTTTTCAAAGGCTTCCGACTTGTGTTTCATTAAATAGATATATCCATACCTACTCAAATCATCAGTGAAGGTAATGAAGTACTCACAACCACCTCTGGCTATCGTGCTCATTGGACCACATGCATGATTTGCATGTCCCGAACGACTCTAAGTCGAACGAAGTTAGAAGTCCATCATCATGGAGCTTCTTCATGCGCTTCCAACTTATATGACCAAGCCGACAATGCCAAAAGTAAGTCATATTTAGATCATTTGGTTTTAACCTTTTAACATTTATGTTATAGACCGATTCACCATCAAGATTCAAAATAAATAACCCGTTCTGAACGGGTGCAAAGCCATGAAACATATCATTCAAATATAAAGAACAACCATTATTTTTAATATTTGACTCATAACCTTGTCTCATCAAACATGAGGCGGAAATAATGTTTCGACTAAGCACTAGAACATAATAACAATTATTTAATTCCATTAAAAATCCTGAAGGTAAATGAAGTTGCATCGTGCCGACTTACAACGCAGCGACTCTCGCCTTGTTGCCGACCCGAATATCAACCTCTCCTCTTGCCACGCTCCTAATTCTTACCAGTCCCTGCAACGAGTTGCATATGTGAATAACTGATCCGGTATCATATACCCAAGAACTATTAGGCGCATCAGCAAGATAAATGTCTATAACATTGCACACGAGCGTACCTGAGTTGGAAGTCACACCTCCACTCTTGGCTCTGTCAGCCAAATACTTGGTGCAGTTCCTCTTCCAGTGGCCATCCTGCTTGCAATAGAAGCAATTGTCTCCGGCTGTAGGAGAAGTCTCAGTCTTTGAGGAAGCGCTCTGGACAGGGCCATGGGCGTTGCCTCCTGACTTATCCTTCTTCTTCTTAGTCCAAGAACTCTTCTTGAACTTACCCTTATTCTGCACCATCAACACTTGACTGACGCCTTTCTTTAGATTAGCCTCTGTCGTTTTGAGCATCCCATGTAATTCAGTGATACTCTTATCCATACCATGCGTACGGTAGTTCGAGATGAACGTACCATACGCAATAGGAAGAGAGTTCAGAATTATATCAGTAGCGATCCAGAGACTGTATGTAACCAATCATCTTGATTACATGCGGACTTAGTGGATCGCCATCTTTCAGCGTACAGCCCAGCAAAGCTTGAGAGACTTGATACCTCTCGGTCTTTGCCTGAGCCTGGAACATACTTTTGAGGCTTTCGATCATATCGTAGGCCTCAACATTCTCGAACTGCTGCTGCAAGTCCGGTTCCATGTGTGCAAGCATAAGACAGCTAATTTCTGTAGACTCATCTCTAGTCTTACGGTAGGCATTCATGACTGCGACAGTCGCATCGTCATCTGGCTCTTCTGGAAGTGGAGTTTCTAGAACATGTTCTTTCTTGTCATACTTGAGGACTATCCTCAGATAACGGTACCAGTTGGTGAAATTAGTTCCATTAAGCTTATCTTTCTCTAGGATTGACCTCAACGCAAAAGTGGACAACTGAGGAAGGTTGCTAGGTGCCATCTACAACAGAAAATATGCAAAAACACTTAAGACATGTATTCATAAAAGAGCAGGCATATTAAACGCTTTAATACTTATGCTCCCACTAGAACCAACACCCCTCCGATGGTTGCTAAGTGATTCAAGATCCTAAATAAGCAACTCGACTAGTGAGCTTTAGCATCACCGCTAGCCGTCAAGTGATCTAGGTAGGCAACACCTTGCCAATCGTATGCCTATACGACTCCTGTTAGTTGGGTGGCATCACATGCCCCGGCTCCCAACATACCTCGCCCCGAGCCCCACAACCGTTGTGATGGACTCGTCTAGATTACCAAGTGTTTCTTCTTGTAAGAGTCTGACTCAAACCCACCTAACCAGAAAGAATTGGTAGCACCTCAATTTTATGAGCCCACTACCAAGAATGTTCGACTTGTGATGGTGCAGCACTGGCGGGGCGACCGACTAGACCTTCTTTGAGGGATTAAAATCTACCAACTATCTAAATAGAGGTAAATAGAGACATAACAATAACACAAATAAAGCAATTATAATGTGAAATGGTATGGCTCTCTTCATGGTGATATCCATTTCCACGAAGCTTGTAAGTCGACTCGTGCCAACTCTTATCACGTGCCATCTTACTCCATGTAGCCGACTTGTACGTCGACTTGCATGTCTTCAGGATTCTCTAACAAGCTACACTAGCTAGTAAATGAAAAATTACATAGAGAATCCGACACGCAGGCCGTTATACAATAAAATGACAGCACCTAGGCTCCAGCCGGCTGACAAGAAACATGATACGCAGATCATGTATGGATTACACACATCACATGCACATAAGCCATACCATTCACAACTTCCTGCAAAAACAAGTTATGCATAGATACGATATCTACCGACGTTGTGAAACTCGCAACGACATCTAAGGCGCTACGACAGGGCGAAGCCGGCGGTCCCTCGCGGGTGCGGGCAGCGCCCGACGATTTCGGAAAACGCAGATCTCATCTACATTCCGAACATAGATTTCTTCATCGGATAAAACGATTTTACCCAAATCTGATCTGTATTTCGATTCGATCAAACTCTTTGATCTTCGATCACCGCAACTGGATTTATGTGTCACGGTATACCCCGATGGCGGAAACCGACCGGTAGGGGTAAGTTGTTCCACGACCTTAGCAGTATGATCACGGAAACCTGATCATCCATTAACCCCGAGTACGATTGATACAATCAACCTTGTACAAAACCGATCTATCTCATAGACCAACCACCAGAACATCAATTAGATCACATCTAACGCTAACTACATATCACATATGTACGGATCTCGGGCCTAATACCAGAAACTACCGCTCTGATACCACTGTTGGAACGCGTAGAGATAAACAAAACTTTTCCTACGCGGTAATTCCAAGATCTAGCCGAGGTAGAAGGCCACGATGATTACCACTAGACGCGCGGTTGCGGATTATCGATGAAGCGCGTCGGGGCAGTGCAGTCCACGATCCGATCCAGCCGATCCGATCCCACGAACGTCGAAGTGCTGAACGTACAGCACCTCCGCCGGTAACCACACGCACGAGGAGGAGCTCCGACGGCGGACTACTAGGTCCGGTGCGATGGCTGGACTGATTGGGGTTAGGGTTCCCAACGCATGGGAGTGGACTAACGTGCCCGCTGGGCAACCTGCGCCTCTCTTTATATAGCAAATGTTATTAGGCTTCCCAACTCCCAATCGATCAATCGGTAGCGGCTCCTAGCAGAACGTGCCGACTCCCAAGTCCCATTGAGTCATGACGATATACCTTTCAATGTGATATTCATCTTAGTCCCTTTTGTCTCACGATATACCTTGTCGAACTATAGGCGATTTATCGTCATCTCTTAAATAGCTCAACTCTCTTCTCGGTCTGTGACATCTGACTAACTCTTAGTCAACAGACACAGTTAACACTTAACTGAGTCGCGCATGGCCATGCTTGCTGAATCATATCACTCGAGAGGGCCCAGAGAATATCTCTCCATTCGGAGGGGGAAAATCCCATCTTGATTATCCACATCACGCAGTTTGCTTCTCTTTCGACCCGAACTCTGCCTTTATAGCTGCCTTATCACAAATCAGCGTTTAACAGAACCTAAGTCGGTGATCCACAACTCAGGTCTAAGGATTACATTGATTGAGACATGCAAATGACGACTTCCTCATTGCATCTCAATGTGGGTCAGTCCGACTTTCTAAAATCTTTAGCCAAGTCCGTGAACGTTGGAATGGCATCACCATGTCCATGACAAGTGGAACCGTGTCATCAGCCAACACTCACATTAGTCTAGGGTGTGTGTCCAGCACAACCTTAACGACCAAGGACAATTAGTATGAACAAAATGAATACATAGTTCCACAATTGAATCACATATTCAATGACATATATCAGATGTTCAAACCAAATGACAACTTAATAACTTTATGAATACATTGGGAATTACATCATACATGATTGCATCTAGGGCATATTCCCAACAGATACTAGGCATTATGCCCAAACAATCACGGCATTATTACATGAACAATCTCATCCAATCCCTACCACCCCCTTCATCCTACAGCGGGGGAATTACTCGCACATGGATGGGGGAAACATGGATGGTCGATGGAGAGGCCTTGGTGATGATGATGGCGATGATCTCCTTCAATTCCCCGTCCCGGCAGGGTGCCAGAACGGAGTTTCTAAACCCCGATAAAGGATTCGCGATGGCGGAGGAGCTATGGACTTCTTTCTGGAAAACGATCGAACCCCCTCGGGTTTTAGGTTTCGGGGCATATGTAGTCGAAAGGAGAGTCCGAGGGGTGCTGGACGTGGGATCACCAAGCCTAGGCGCGGGTCCCACCTTGGCCTCGCCTGGGGGTGGTGAGGGCACCCCCTTGCCCTTCTCCGACTCATCTTCTGGCTCCGGGAGTCTTCGGGTAAAATATGCACTTTCCTTCGTTTCCAGGGATTTTTCCTAAAAGTTGATTTTCTGTGCAAAGACGAGACACCAAAGTAATTCTGCTGAAAACATCGTTAGTCCATGTTAGTTGCATTCAAAACACACAAGTTTAGAGGGAAAACATCGGCAAAGTGTTCGGAAAAGTATATACGTTTTTGACGTATCACTCCCTAAAAAAGTAGATGCAAGTCGGATTGAACAATATAGATCTATTTGTTTATTAAATGTCAGCTTTAAGATCTTCACTAAGGTGGGTACCAATAGAATAACTTCTATTTCCAGTAGAGTTATTCGACCAACACAATCAACATTTATTCCCGGTGGAAATATTCTTGACGGTGTAGTTGTCTTACATGAAACGGTTCATGAATTGAGAAGGAAAAGCATGGATGGGGTGCTTTTTAATATTGATTTTGAGAAGGCTTATGAAAAGGTTAATTGGTCTTTTCTCCAATAAGTTTTGAGGATGAAAGGTTTCTCTTCTTTATGGTGCCAATGGATTGTGACTTTTGTCCAGGGAGGTAGTGTTGGGATAAAGGTAAATGATGATACCAGTCACTATTTACAGACTCTCCGAGGATTAAGGCAGGAAGATCCGTTATCTCCTATCATTTTTAATCTAGTGGCTGATATGTTGGCAATCTTGATTGAGCGTGCTAAACAAGATGGCCAAGTAGGAGGGTTGATACCACATCTTGTCGATGGTGGGGTATCGATTCTTCAATATGCCGATGACACAATTTTATCCTAGAGCATGACCTTGAAAAGGCTCTTAATATGAAACTCATTCTTGCGATGTTTGAGCAGCTCTCAGGATTGAAGATTAATTTTCACAAGACTGAAATATCTTGTTTTGGCAAAGCAAAAGTGGCCCAAGATGAATATCGTCTCATCTTTGGTTGTGAGGTGGGGGAGATGTCGTTCAAATATTTGGACATTCCAATCCATTATAGAAAGTTATAAAATAAGGAGTGGAAACAAGTTGAGGATAGATTTGAGAAGAAGATGAGCTCTTGGGTCGGGAAGTTACTCTTGTATGGAGATCGTCTTGTACTGATTAACTCCATGCTCACAAGTTTACCTAAGTTTCTCATATCCTTTTTCGAGATTCTGGTTGGGGTTAGGAAGAGACTGGATTTCTATCGGTCTAGCTTCTTTTGGCAGAGCGATGTGAAGAAGAGAAAGTACCGGTTTTCAAAGTGGAATATTGTGTGTCGCCCAAAATATGTGCTTGTTAAGTAAATGGATTTTCATTGTTAGATGGTGAAGGTGTGTGGCATGAATTACTTTATAATAAATATTCAGTTGATAAAAAAAAATCTCAGGGTCAAGCAAAACAATCCGACTCCCCTTTCTGGAAAGGTATGATGATGGTTACACAAGAATTGTTTTTCCCTAGTGCATTCGTGTTGGGGAATGGACATAATGTTCGGTTCTGGGAGGATACTTGGTTACGTGATGAGCCGTTGTCACAACAATATCCTTCCCTTTATAATATTGTTTCTTATAAAAATGTTTTGGTAGCAAACGTGTTATCTCATAATCCTCTTAATATTAGTTTGCGGAGACCGATTTTGGAAAATCGGCGAGAATTATGGCTGCATTTGGTCGAGAGATTAATGAGCGTATCTCTATCAAATGAGAATGATTCTTTTGTACGGCATCGATCGACATATGGGATGTTTTCTGTTAAGTCCTTTTACGTCGATTTGCTCCATGGATCCATGGTATTTTTCCGTAAGTACTTATGGAAATTAATGATACCACTAAATATTAAAATATTTTTGTGGTTTCTTAATAGAAAAGCGATTTTAACAAAAGATAATTTTATTAAAAGAAAATGGAATGGGTCTAAAACAAGTGTTTTTGCGACAAAGAAAATTGTAGTACACACATGTGGCAAGAAAGAAGTCGAGACCGATCTAGTTACAACTAGATCATGGACTAGACCTTGAAGCAACCATGCATTCCAAAAAATGCGTGCACGCACGTGTATATATACTCGGTCTAGTCCTTTCTATCCATATATGCCATCCTGAAGACTGCGGATGTGTATATTCCTGCAGTAGTACAAGGTAAGGTCGCAGTCTCGTAGAACATTTGGAACCTGCCGGCGACAAAACATTGCCATATTGCTGTTCTTGTAGTGGAATCAAGGAAATTGTAGTACACACATGTGGTAAGAAAGAAGTCGAGATAGATTAGGCGATGCATGCCTTATGTCTCAGTATTTATTACCTTACCGTGCGAGGGACTAGACCTTGAAGAAAACGTTGCAGTCACCTTCCAGAAACAACCATGCATTCCAAAAATGCATGCACGCACGTGTATATATACACGAGGGCGTGCGTGCAATGCCAACGTGTGCAGCAATAGCGAGGCAATCATCAACAATGTCTGGCCAATACGAGTACAACGTCCAAGTCCGAGCGGCTCCAAGGCCGGAGGCTGACGAAATCGAAGGCGATGTACGGGTCACGGTCCCCGGCCCCGGTCGCCACCGTGGACCCTCAACCGACGAGGACGATCGTCCCCATGGCCGGACGATGGACGTACAGCTGCTCTACAGGAACGTGTCGGCAAGGGAGAGGTCTGCGGCCGACGCGCTTGTCTCCCTGCAAGGCGACGATGACGAGTGAACGCAATGCAATTCATGCATGCATGAAAGCTATGCACGTTAACTAGAAATATAGTATTTGTCTTCAGTTTGCTTCTGTTAGTTTACTACTTTCTGGCTCGCTTTACCTAGAGAATCATGTCCTTGGATCTGTTATCGTTGCTCTATGAAAATATTCGATCGCTATTTGCTTGTCAATGATCAGCCTTTCATGCTTATTACTACTCTAATGATGTCTTCTTTACGACTGTAAGCTTTTACTCGAACTGGTTTTGCTCCGCACATCCACGTTGGCCTTCCAGGCAGCACATCCACGCCCGCGATGAATCGTGTCCGTATCGAATCAATTCGTGTTCTCTCGAACCGCTTTGGGGAAGATTGGCGGTTTCCTCTCGTGATTGCCTTCCATGGTGGATGAGGAAGCAGCGGAGTCGATCTGGTGATTGCCTTGAAAAACCTCGTTTGGACCTCAACTGCTGAAAATATATCATCCGTTGATTTAGTTTATAATGGTTGAGATAAACAGATCTAAAATTACGTACATAATATCATGTAGCAGTCTAGGTAATCGTGTAGTCCCTGGTCTATATTGGGTACGTCTTTGTTGCACACAAATGTGGGATGTAAATCCCGTACCCCTTCAGGTTGATCTAGCTAAAAATTACTCCCTCATTTTCGTATTAGATGATTCTCAAATAGATGTATCTAGTACTAAAATATGTCTAGATACATTTAGGAAGGAGTCATCTAATATGAAACCGAGGGAGTACCATGCAATCTACCGTATTCTCACGGCCTGCCGCCGCCGTATTCGACTAGCTTGATGCACTCAGCCGGTTGGTCTCCGCTCACCAGGCATGCGGAGGGAGTACCATGCAATCTCCGCTCACTAGATGCACTCAGCCGGTGAATGCTACCATCGATCCAAGATGAATCACGTACTCATTGGATTCACACAGCAGGAAACGTACAGCGCCACGCCAACGTATTTCATCTTCCCATCACGTAGATTCTGAGTTTATTCTGCATACACCAGTTTATTGATACATGCAGATTCTGGGGAGTCAGAGATGGAGAACTTGAGAAAGCTATCAGTTGGCTTAATGGACGCCATCTCCGCCAGGAGCAATCTGTTCCCCAGTACTGCTAGCAAAATGAGGCCATACGGAAGAAGATGGTGTTAGCCGGCGCAAAACGTTTCGATCGGCCGTCTGCCATAATAGACGAACTGTTTATGAACATCGGGCATCTACACGAATCGCCCGATATGCCGACGGCTAGCAGCCGTCGGCGCAGCCTAAAACCCCGTCGGCACCTTGCCGTCGGCATATGCCCGCGTCGGTATAGGTCAAATGACCGTCGGCACACTAAAAGCCGTCGGCGTAGGCTATGCCGACGGCAAAACCGTCGGTATACCACGCTCTATGCCGACGGCAAACCCGTCGGCACAATATTTCCAAAATAATTGAAAAAAAATTAAAGAAAAAATTCGAACTTTTTGAATTTTTTTAAATTCTATTCCAGAATTTTTCACTTAGCCACATAATTAATTTAGTCAACATACTTAACTTAGTCAAACTTCCCGCTTAACCTTTGAATTCCTTCCAAACTAGATTCCATATGAGATGTTATAACTTACTGATATTACTATCATATCAATCATATTAACCTGTGTGGAATGATGTTAAACTTTTCTATTGTTTAAATTTAAAACAATATTTGAACAAATAACAATGATTATATAATTATCTTTATTGACTACTTCCTCCGTTCTAAAATGTAAGACTTTTTAGCAAGCTAAAATAGTTTGCTAAAAAGGCTTACATTTTAGAACAGAGGGAGTAAATAACAATATAATGTTAGAAATTACTTTATTTTTTGAATAAATTATTTAATATACAATAATTTATATCTTTAAATCCGTAAAAATTAGAGAAATTCAAATATGACATCCATATCATAAAAGCATCGATAGTTTTAAAAAAATTAAACTCTTTTGATGAATAGTCATGGTGGCCATTTTGACAGTTTCTGCCGATTCAGTTGGAAACAGGCCAAATGACGGGTGTAATGTCCAAATTCATGGCATACTTTGTCTAAATATGCCCATATTCCACACAGATATGCATATTGGAAGCACGGACAATGTTCCCAAAGAAAGTTTTCCGTTTCATTGAATAAAAAAACCATTTTCCATCTTACGAGCGTGAAAAATGGCTTTTTTGTGAAGCATCAACCACAAATATGTTGCAAAACCTGGGAGCTGCATTTTTTGAAAATACTAGACCATGTTATATGCACAAATGACCAATTTGTTTCCTCTGAAAAGGTTTTCATCCAGCTCTTTTGAAAAACACAAGTTTCTGCCGATTCAGTTGTAAACGGGTCAAATTTGAACTACAGGTGCCTCGTAGTTTGCTCATGATTTTTGGAAAAAATCATTTTTAGGTACACAACTACCTATTTCATCAGAGATATACCAAGAGTTTCTCAATATTCAAGCCCTATCCACGAACGGTCATGCCCGCCGTCTTGACTTTTTCATGAAACCGACTTAGAAAATTCCAGAAAAATTTAAAAAACCCCAAACTGATGCAAGACCTTCGCGTGGTGTCATTATATATGTCCTAGTATCCACCAAAAATAATAAACTTGGAATACGACAGTTGTCTTGAAAATATGTTCACATAAATGAGCTATCTCCTACGAACATTTTAGGGTTTTGGACCAAATGTCGGATGTAATGGCCAAATCCATAGCATAGTTTGTTTAAATATGCCCATATTCCACACAAACATGCATATTGGAAGCACGGACAATATTCCCGAAGAAAGTTTTCCTTTTCAGTGAATAAAAAAACCATTTTCCATCTTCCGAGTGTGAAAAATGGCTTTTTTTTTAAGCATCAACCACAAATATGTTGCAAAACCTAGGAGCTGCATTTTAAAAAAATACTAGACCATTTTATATGCACAAATAACCAATTTGTTTCCTATGAAAAGGTTTTCATCCACCTCTTTTGAAAAATACAAGTTTCTGCCGACTACATCCAGTCCCTCTGCTCATGACTTTATCTGTTCTAAATGACAAAATATAAGCATGAAGATGATATGGATAACCGCGAGAGGAAATCTTCATTGAATAAAGACGGTCGCCATGGTGAATAGTCAGGCACCATCAGGAGAACCGCACGAGAAAAGCATGAAGTCAGTCGCCCCGTTGACCGGCTGAAATCGGCGGGATCCTACATCCTTATATTGTACTTTGAAAATTATAGAGCGCAATATCGGTCATATAGAAGAAGTACCTCATATAAATGAATTGTGTGCTATAATAAATCTCAATAATCATTAATGTCTCTGGATAATCATTCGAGTAAGACAGCAATAAAATTCTACTTTGAGAACCTTTCTCAAGGAAGTAGAAATGGCTAGAACATTTAAACAGATATTTGCAAAGTGGTATTGCCGGTTTAATTAACTTATTACCACTAACATGTATATCGTTTAGTCCGTTAAAAACATGTATATTATGTTCAGTAACCATTCCAACGGAAGTTAACTAACCTCCAGGTGCCATGCCTAGCAGTCGCTGGCATGAAGCACATAATATTGCAAGCTGAACACAAAAGAAAAAACTACAAATTTGTCAGTTTGAGGTATGTGAACTGTGGACTGCATTTGCATCCAAAAGAAAATGAATGATATTTTCAGCATGTACTGCATCAGATTCTGATATTTCGTCAACTATTAAACATCTTTCTAACAAACACATGAACATCAACCTGTCCGAAAAAACAAGTGACCACATAATTGACTTCTGTAAATATACGCAAACGTCTACGAATCTATCATCAAACCATATAAAACAAGGAACCAAGAAAAACAAAGATGGCATTGCAAATACCTAGATCGAACCAAACCAACTTCAAATTATATGTGCACAAATATTAGAATATAAACAATTCTGGCTTAGTCAATCACGAATAACTGAATATAAACAAATATTTTGTGAATTCTGGCTTAGACAATCAGGAATAACTGATTTATATATTGCAAATGAAAAGGAACACGACAACACGTACATTAGGTAAAGATGCAGCCAGAGATAATATATACGGAAAGGGCTTCTATTGTTTCTTAACGCCTATTTTTACAAACTTAACTATACACTTTCCGACAGCTTTTTTTTCTCTCAAATATCAGCTCACTATACTTTTTTGACATATTTTTATATTAGAAATTGAATTTCTCTGAAACATTGGGCATGCTACAATGTATGACTTAATTGCAAGGCCTCTATTAAGAAAAATCTCCATCAGAATGTGGCATGTCTGAGCATCTCTTTGTGAGGAAGTTCTAAATACCTCGGCGAGGAGGATGTAAGCTGCATTAAGTTTTACCTAATGCACATGTGTTCTCAGTGACTTGAATGTGCTCTTGCCTTAATAACATCTTATCAAGTAGAACGAGTAATTCGTGAATGTGCTGTCACAACATATGTCTATCACTATCCCACATGTAAAAAGTGTTCTGGCTTCTTTCAATTTATTAAGCATTTTCTCCACAAGTCTACTCGCTTCTTTCAATCTAACTTTCTTTTCCACAACATTGTCCTGAACAGTATAAGCTACATATGCTATATGCTTAGAAGTAGTATATTAAGATCAGAAAAGCTTATCCCAAAAACAAAACCAGTAGCATCACATACGATTTTGTAATCTCTCATGTCACTGGTCACAACATAGGATTACCAGTCCATCTCTCATGTCTCCTTTTTATAATCTGATCATTACTGTCACATGACACTATGCTTAGAAGTGCAGCGTGAGGAAATATTGAGCTTTGATTCTATGGCGTGTACCTTGACCTCTAGGAACAAGACACGGCTTCGGCTGACACACCTTAATGCACTCCGTCTCCCGAATAAGCTTGCACATGCTACCCCACCTGTGAGCTGCCGGAGGTCACCAGCATCAGCCACGCATTTCGCTGCGTTGACAACTACGACCCAGTGTGTACCCTGGAATAAGAACCACACTAACATCGTGACGACCTGGATCAAAAAATGAGGAGAGGTCAAGAAATCATGGGCGCTGTAGCAAGATGCGATCAACAAAATGTCCAAAAAGAGAAGCTCGTTCACCTCCGATGGGGATTCCTACGGATTGCAACGGAAGAACAACATCCGCCGCCCGGGGACCTTGGGCAACGACCTTCCCACACGTGCACTGGGGCTGGCCAGCAGTTGGCATGGTGAGGCCGCGCTGGGACTCGGCAAGAGGCGCTGGGGCATCGGGGAGACGGTTCAACGGGCGATGTGGGTGGTGCCGCGCCATGAAAGTCTGAAACTGGCTGTGGCGGCGCTAGGTGTCGACGGGAATTCAGAGATCTTAAAGTTGTGCTCGAGCAGAATCGCGAGGGCCAGGTCGTACACCTTGAACGTCAACCCGGCTGTGGGGTACTCCATGCCGCCGGTACCACAATGTCCACGACCCCGTCCTCCATCCCATGGATGCGCGCGCCCAAAACAGACCCGCGCGCGCCCCCTGCAGCGACTCCGGCACCATCTGCATCAGAGGCACCTGCACCGCGGGCGCCATGTTGTCCTTCAGGAGCGCCACCACTTCCGCATACCAGGCCGTCACCGTGGTCGTCATTGCCAGTGCCACTACCTGGGTTAGTGATGGCCGATTTGGTTGTTAGAGGCGGCGATGGAGCTGGAGCTCGGAGTGTTCTAGGCATAACCTGTTATATCTGGCCCAAGGTACTCATATATACGGGGTGGAGAAGAAGATGAACACACAGAAATTTCTTTTGGCACCTTTTCTTTTGTTCTCAACTTAGCAAATAACAACGGTGATTACAGGGGGCTTATGTAGCCAGATCAACACAGCTAACATGTCCACTAACCACTACTCCACCCAGCACGCACGCACTTGCATGTAACAGCCGGTCAAGTCACGATTCGATCTCTGCTCCACTTCCATATTCACGTGACTTTTGTTGTTGGAAGTCCGCACTGCTCGCGTGCATGCAGTTTCACTTAACACAAATCTCTTTGACTAATTCTAGTGCATGCAAGTACTCGTCTGATGGCTGCAGTCTGGCCGCTTGTACTGCACTTTTCTCTATCTCCCTTAGTGCAGTGCTCTCTTGCCGATCATGCCTCTGCCAGGTTTATGCATGCAACTAGCTAAAGCTTAGCTAGCTACTAAGACAACATAATGCAATGAGAAATAAACATGAGACTAAACCTATACAACAAGGTTAACTCCAACAATCACCCTCTTAACCTTGTTGTCTTTTATTTTGGACTCGATGGAGACCTTCAATACAGCCCCGGCTGGTCGTCGGCGGTCGCATCGGCGAGAAGCGCCCGTTCCTTCCTCGGCTCGGTGTAGTCCCTCGAGTAATGCCCATAGACTTGGCAGTTGTAGCAGCGAACCTTTCGAATATCGAAGTTGCTCCTCTTCTTGCCGGTGCCGCTGCGGTCGCGTGCACGCCACTCCTGCTCGGTGAGGAGAAGGCGAGTCCCACCATGCTGCTCACTCTCGTCTCCCTCCATGTCGAACTCCTCTTCCACCGCCAAGAACTTGCCCGTCAACTCCTCAACCGTCATGGTCTTGAGGTCAAGCAGGTTCTGAATAGAGTGGGGGAGCTGCCGGAACCGCTTCGGCACGCAGCGTAGGAATTTTAGCACGGCCTTGTGCTCGGTGACACCATCGCATGATGCCGGTGAGACGCATCGCGAACTGCTCCACCTTCTCGCCGTCCTTGAACCGGAGGTTCTTGAACTCGGCGCGCCGAGTCTGCGCCCTTGCCTCACGGACGCGCTCAGACCCCAACCTCAAGGTTTTGAGGGTGTCCCAAGCCTCCTTCGCCGTCCTCTTCACAGCCAACGTGCGCAGCATCTCCGGCGGCACAACTCGATGGATGACGCCTAGAGCCTCCCGGTCGGTATGGTAGTCGCAGACGCCGGGCTCGATCGCCGCCCACCATCCTTGTGACTGCAGCTGCACCTGCACCACAAGCACCCAGTCGGAGTAGTTCATGTGGGTCAGGACGAGAGGCGGCGCCACCACGGAGCTATGGCGGACCACGCGCTCCACGACCCGGAGCTCGCCGCCGCCGCTGCCCTCGCTGTCGGTGAGCTGCGCCCTTGGTGGAGTAAACGGATCCTCCTCCATCTTCTTTGCCAGCTCCGCCGCCTTGGCCGCATCATCTTGTGCTTGCGCCATCACCACAGGAACCAAGAGCAAGAGGGCTCTGATACCAAATGTTATATCTGGCCCAAGGTACTCATATATACGGGGTGGAGAAGAAGATGAACACACAGAAATTTCTTTTGGCACCGCACACTTGTGCCCCGTTTTCTTTTGTTCTCAACTTAGCAAATAACAACGGTGATTACAGGGGGCTTAAGTAGGAAATGGGCTAAGTGGGAGGATCGATCGGGGGAAACGAGCGAGGGAGTCATCGCGGCCATCGTCCGTCTCGACCTACCAACGTACCAACTGCAATTTAATAGTAAAGATAGTAAAGATAAGAAGGTCAAGGTTTGGAGACTTTTGGGACATATCTAATATTTGTATAATGCACTTTTTAGTAGGGATATGACATCTATCTATTATTATATACTAAAAGCAATATACGGTTCTATAATAGAGCCACCACGTTGATCCACATCATCTAAATTATTTTCTACCATCAGATCTAAAATTGATGGTTAGATTAAACAAAAAATAATGCGTAACGTAATCCGGTTTTGAGGAGGTATGTGTTAACGTGACTGCATATCAAAACTGATCGTGTTGACGTGACCTCACATCAAAACCGATCGGTAGTTTTATATAAAAAAAACAATCTGTAGTTACCTCGGAAAAAAACTGATCGGTAGAGAAAGTTTGTGTGCTGACGTGGTCTTTATGCATGCCGAGGCGTGGAGAGCCAACTAATAATAAGGAAAACCCTCTAGGAAAAACAAATCTACGTGATTCCATCCCCAAGCCGCCGCCGTGGCCATTTATGCCTTTGGGTGATTTCTGCATGGCCCTTTCTGTCGATCTTGGTTGGTTGACCAACTCCACAGAGATATGCAATCAGGAATTTGATATACTTCGGTTTTCTAGCTTGATTATAGTGGTGACTGGTGACTCGATGGATCGGTCCTCCTGAATCCTGATGCATGGCCTCTCATGTTTTTTATCATCAGTTGTGTTAGGCACGGGCCCGGATACGTCAGAACAGAGGGATGAAGAGAGGATGCACCAGCAGCCATGGAGGATTAAACAAAACTAATCTCAATGTGCATGCGGTCGCCAATGACCAAGAAGGTTGAGGCGGCCGGGACACGCTATAGAAGGACACAAGCGACCGATACCGGCCGCCGTCCGCAATTGCACACAGTTCAGCCACAGCGTAAGGAAACCTCCCGAGTTTGCAAAGATGAAAGAATATATCCGTAACATATCCAGCCCTTTTGATCCTTATTAAATTTATCGACTTGGCCAAATAGTCTCACGCTGCTCTAATGTTTCTCTGGTGCTTCAGTTAAAGACTCGATCAGAACGTGAGTAGTATTCTATCAAGGTAAATGTTGTTTTGTTACATCTATAATAATTAACTGGAGTAACCACTGGTGGAGAACAGGCCAGTAGCACCGGTTTGTAAGGGCCTTTGGACTCGGATACAAAACCGGTGCTACGTATCCGGGACTAAAGCCCCCCCCCCCCCCTTTAGAACCGGTCAGTCACCAACCGGTTCTAAAGGCCTCCACGTGGGCGCCGAAGAGAGCGCGCAGGCGGAGGACCTTTAGAACCGGTTGGTAGTACCAACCGGTCCTAAAGTTTTTTGTCTCTTTTTTTTTTCTTTTTTCTTTTCAGGGTTTCCAATTCCGTATTTAGGGTTTAGGGTTTAGGGCGTGTTCCGTATCTTCAGGGTTTCCGTTTACGTGTTTCCGTTTCTGTTTGCGGTTAAATGTTGATGCACCAAATAGTAGTACATATATATATACATGTAACACGAAGTAATCGACCGATAATTACATAATCTGAGGTTCGTTTTGAATAGTTGTATACTTGCATAGAGAAGGGAGCTGGCTATAATTGGTTCATAGGATGGAAAAATTCTCCGTCTTCTGCTATGACTTGCGTGAGAAGAAATCCTGCCAATTCCTCTGCAATAGCCTTGCAACGGTCGATTGGTTTGAGCTGCGCCCGCTTTCGTGCCATCTTGAAAAGAAGTAGATGAAAACAATTAAGTTATGAACAAAACTAAACATAATTAATGGCAACATAAATAAAGTTGTGAAGATCCGGTTACGTACCTCTAGAGTTCTGGTAGTACGGGATTTCTCATTGATCCTCCTGTGAATGAACTCGCAGACGTAGTATCCACAATAATCAGTTCCCTGTGGTTGTTGCGGGACTTTCTATATACGAGAAACATAATTCAGTCAAATTAATAATAATCAAGAGAATGGTAATGGTATTTAAATCAGGGTACGTAGTACTACTTACTGTGTTAATCTGAAAGTTGAGCTTGTCTGCCCATGTACCGGGTTCTTCCTTGATGAACATTTTGCCAAACCCTGGGCGACAAAAGAAAAATGAATAGAAGAGTTAATTATTACTTACTTGATATCAGGGAATGAACGAAAAAGAGGCCGATGAACGAAAGAGGCTGATATATATATACTTTTGAAGCATCTGACGCGCGCTCTTCCATCTGTCAGCGCCCCAGTTTAACGAGTCCCAGACTTCAACTTGTCCTCTATCGATTCGAATGATGAACAATATGAAGTGGCCGCTGCGCACGTGTACACACGCAGTCATGCATACTCATCAATTACACTTAACATCAGGTAAGCAAAATGGAATGTCTACAAGACAGTAACACTCACCTGAATGCGTAGGGCCAAAGTATTTCTTTTTTGGTATTTTGTCGCTTCAAAAACCTTAGCAAATCATCCGGTGTAGTCTTGTTGAACGTTTCTACTGTGGTTTGATGATACGAATACGGGTCAATGAACCCAAAGTCCCAGATTCCTGCCAGTCTGCATTCACGAATCTTCATTCTGCATAGTAGCGTACAAAAAGAATGTCGTCAGTGATAATTATACGGGCAACGAACGCGAGCTTAACTAAATAATTAAATTACACAAATAAATCACTTACAAACAGTAGCAGCTGAGGATAGACTTGTCGAGGGCACGTTGATTGTACATCTGGAAGAAATCATCGAACCCAAGCTCGACACCGTAATCTCCGAAGTAGTGTTGATCCTGAATTTGAGCCATGATACAGTCTCTCTCCTGCCTTGCGGCCTCCAAGTACCAATCATGTAAACTCCGTAATTGGGTTGTTAGAGCAGTAGGATCTTCGACCAGAGGGTGCCCGGGCTTGTATTTATATACCACATCAGCAATAGCGTAACCCACGTCGCCCATGCGTGGACAGGACACTGAAGCCGCGTCAGATAAGACCTTGAGCGGGCCAACTGACTGTGCTTCTTGTTGTCCGAGCTGGGGAACTTGTTTCCCGCATTTCGTCTGCTCCGCCTGCTTCATCTGTGCGGCGTGCTTCTTTTCAATATACCGTTCATAGTCTGAAAGGGGCGGCGGTGGCGGCGGTGCAGGATAATATAAGTTGTCGATGGTCCGCTCAATTTTCCACTTTGGGATGTCCTTCAGAGTTTACTTCCAGACGTCTGGAGGGGGCTTCTGGGGAAACTGTGCGAACCATGCCTTGGTTTTGGATGCCACTGCATTGGTTAGTTCCTCCTCAGTCATCAAGCCTGGTAACTTCGGGGGACTCTTGACTTTCTTGGATTTCCTTGGTCTCTTCTTGGGAGGAGTCCCGTTTCTTCTGAACTGCAGCTTCCGCTTTGTCGTACCCGTAGTGGGCGCATCCGTCGGCTCACGGGAGTGCACGGGCGATGGACCCTCGGCCTCGGGCTCCGGCCAATCTTCGTTGTGGGGTGGACTTGGAGGTTCGTTGGGGGGTGGACTTGGAGGTCGTGCATTCTCTGTACGAATGTGAAAAAACTATTAAAAATAAGATAACATGTGGTGCAACATTCAGTAATGGATGGAGGTATGGTGCATTCGTACCTGGAGGAGTCGGTGGCCTTGGCGCCGAGTTAGGGAACACGATGTGTTTCTTATTCCACAAGATGATACCAAGCTCCATTTCTCCCAGTGTCTTCTCGCCCTCACCTCCAGGAATACTGAGCTCAATTGAATGGCATCCCGGCGTAATTGTTGACAAGCCGACACGGGCATGGGATGCTGGAATCTGACCACCATGGTAGGTTGCTCCAGGTTGATTCGGTAAAGCATAGCCTGACGCCACCCTGAAGGATATGTTCCCCATTGGCATATGTATCTCACAGTTTGTCTTCTCCGTGATATCATCCACGGGGTAGTGAGGCGCCGACGGTTCGACTGCACGACCGTCTTCTAGCTGCAGGTGCGTGGAACCCACGCTGCTTCTATGCTGAGATGGGACGGCATGATCGTCTTCTATTTGCAGATCAGGTGCAGGACGATGTTCTACCTCCTCTTCAGTGTCAGGTAGAGGGTGTCCCCCTTTCTTCAAGAGAAAATCCACCTTTTCTTCTAATGTCGATATCCGTTCACTCGTCTTTTTCTTGCTTCTATCACGGCTTCTGTAAGTGGCAATGTCCGCTGCAAACCCTTGGCTCCACGGGGTATCCGCTCCAAAGCCTCGTGTTCGTCCTCACTTTTCGGGGTTCCCGAGTGCCCTCGTCAGCTCGTCGTTCTCTCTATCGGGAACAAAAGTTCCTTTTCGAACAGCTTCTATTGCCTTCTCTAGTTCTGCTACGACTGTTGTTATTTTTTCCGACCATGGTCCCTGAGCAACAATCATCCCAGTCTCAGCGTCCAACGTTGCCCCATGCGCGAACAACCAGAACTTGGACCTATCGGGCCAGTCATGTGTCTGGGGAATGATACCTCTTTTCACAAGCGCATTTTCATAGCTTCGCCACCTAGGCAGGGCAGTCATGTAGCCACCTGACCCCAAAATATGGTGATATTTCTTCTTCTTCGCATTCTCCGAATTTTTGGCCGATCGGGATGCAAAGACACCCGATTTCTTGTACGCCTTAAAATCATCCCAAGCGTCTCTTATCTTCACTAGGTTCCCAGTGAAAACTGGATCTTCTTTCTGATATTTCTTCCACAGTTCTTTCTTCCACCTCTGGAATTGTGTGGCCATCTTCTTCAAAGCCCACTTCTCGACTTTCTTCTTCTTATCTTCCGCTACGCTGAAATTTTGCCATCGCGTTTCGCAAAGAATTTTTTTCAATCTTTCATCGACATAACTAGCTCCAACGTTGGCCCCGGTCTTCGGCTTATTCCATTCTATTAAGTTGATCGGGACCAGGTCTCTTACAACAACTCCGCACTGATTTACGAATTTGCGATAAGTTTCTGGGGGCTGCAGTGGTTTGCCATCAGCAGCAACTGTATCAATCGAGAACCTTACGGTATCTTTCAACCTTGCGGCCGGGCCTCGTTTGGACTTTGTCTCAGTACTTGCGCTAGCTGTTCCGGAGGGCGCCTAAACGGGAAAATAATGATTCGTTAGTAAGTGCAAAACAAATTAATTGTTGCGTGAACAGTGACTTGAGATATACATTGGCAGAGTTTGTTCTGGAGGGCACTTCTTCATCCTCGACGTTGTCGTCGTCATCATCTACTACATCTTCTATATTCTGATCTCCGTCGCCGGAGTCGTTCAAAAATTGATTGCTAAACGCCTGTCCATCGTCGTCATCACGATATATGGCCGTTGCATTATCAAAAATCATCTGGCACACGTATCTTTCCTTCTCCGCCTCACCCATTCCGGCGAGCTGATCGGCGTGCTGATCATGTACAGGTTCTTGGGAATCCATAGCTCAACACCTGCTAGTAAAATTTATAAAATGAAGAACACTTAGCGAAATTTTCATCGGGCACTTGGCGAAATTATTTTATCGGACAGTAATAAAATAATAGTTCTGGACATATTAATGAAATAATAGTTCTGGACACACCAAGAGTTATACATAGCTCGGGTTGATTTTTTTAACCCTAATACATCACGATCGAATAATATCACTTATACATAGTCTCGTGACATCTCTCAAAATAATTAACTCCGACCGGGTCCTAAGCCGCGGGGTGCTGAGTCACGGGTGCTACGCATCCATAGATAAGGAACCCTCCTAGGGTCATAGCTCACGTGGTAAGGAACCCTCCTAATAATCGACCAACTGCTGCTATACTGCCTATACTGCCTATCGAGCAAGTACATGTAGCGACGGACGTGCTCGTCCTCCTCCCTGATACGCTGTTGTACCACCTCCTCAGGGGCCGGCTCTCTCCGCACCGAGCGTGGCCCACGCGATGGCCACCAAAGAATATCCGGGTCGACCACGTCACCCGGATTTCTCACCAAGCCGCGTGCCCCGGTACTAAGGAGCTCCCAATGCCAGCCTGGCGGGGCCCAGTCCCGGACATCCCCCGGCGGGTCCAACAAAGACATGAACTAAAAACCTGCCCGGACTAAGTAAATATTCCATAACTTAGTAAAAAATAGTAAATTGAGAAATATAACAGAAATAAGATGAAAGTTAAACAGGAACAATATGGTAACTTAGTGAAAAAATTTAACTTACTGAAATTATATAGTTATTCTAACTTTCTGAAATTTTCTAACACTAACTTAGTGAAATTTTCTAACACAACATTCTAACAGAAAAATTCTAACACTAAACAAAATTGTAAAAACAAAATAAAGCACTAAAAAAAATCTAACACTAACTCTAAAAATTTCTAACACTAAATTCTAACACTAACACTAATAACTCTAAAAAAATCTAACACTAATTAAATCTAAAAATTTCTAACACTAACACTAACTCTAAAAACAATCTAACACTAAACAATCTAACTAATAACTCTAAAAAAACTCTAACACTAAAACAAAATTGAAAAAAAAAGAAATTAAAACTTAATTACCGTACGTGGCCGGCGACGGGGCGACGGCGATCGAGGGGCGAGAGGCGGGGCGGCGGAGGCGGAGGCGAGACGGACGCGCGACGGAGGCGGACGGCGCGACGGCGCGACGGAGAGGCGGACGACGCGCGACGGAGGCGGACGGCGCGACGGCGCGACGGAGAGGCGGACGGACGGGGCCGCGCGGGGGATCGACGGCGACGGCGATGGACGCGGGGTCGCGCGGAGGCAGACGGCGACGGAGGCGCGGCGGACCGAGGACGCGGAGGCAGACGGCGACGGCGACGAGGCGGACGGACGGCGACGAGGCGGACCGCGCAGGGCTTCGCCGTAGCTAGGTAGAGGAGAAGACGCGCGAACGAAATGAGGCCAAAATTTCACAAGTCCTGGAGATATCGCCCCACTACAGGCCTTTAGCACCGGTTTGTGTTAGCAACCGGTGCGAAAGGGTCTTTAGCACCGGTTGCTAACACAAACCGGTGCTAAAGGCCTGTAGTTGGGGCCACACCCAGACTGCGCGCCCACTACAGGCCTTTAGCACCGGTTTGTGTTAGCAACCGGTGCTAAAGGTCTTAATACAAACTGCTCGCCTCCCGCGCGCGGCGGTTTTATTGCTACAGTGCGCACCGGCCCGATCGCGAGTCTCTGTTTCTTCTCTTCTTCCTCTGTCTCTTCTTCTTCCTCTCTTGATCTTCCTCCACTAAGCACCATGGCTGAAGTTTCTAAGAGATATGATGTGCCCACACCATGCGGCAAAAGTCTCGACGTGTTCTACACCAACAACTGCGAGGAGCTCCCCGGTGCTATTGGGTATTTGACCAATCTGTATTTCTCCTCTCCCGAAGAACACCGGTTTTTCGGGCTTGATTTAGAGTATACGGCGGATAAACGGAAT
Source organism: Alopecurus myosuroides (assembly GCA_028641055.1). Classification (NCBI taxonomy): domain Eukaryota; kingdom Viridiplantae; phylum Streptophyta; class Magnoliopsida; order Poales; family Poaceae; genus Alopecurus; species Alopecurus myosuroides. The sequence goes on from CM054058.1 coordinate 30,444,062, forward strand.
GTTGCAGTCATCCAGATTGCGTTCAAGGAGGCCGTTCTGGTCTTCCAATGGTCAAGGTAACGCACACGTACAATCTTGCATCTTCGATTTGTTTGTTGCATGTGAATAATACATGTGTTGCCATATATCTAACACGTACACGTATCAAATTTTTGTTGTTGCAGTAGTTCAAAGCATTCTCCGGCACTTGTTGATTTTCTTGTCAACAAGGGGTATGACTTTTGCAGCGTTGACAACACGCAAGACCGTCCGAAGTTGATGCGCTTGGGTATTGTGATACCTGAAGATCACTACATTGATATTCAGGGTCTTATCCATTTGAACGGGCCAAAGACCGGTATGGCTCGCATGGCAAGTGCCTTCATCCACGAGGGCTACGGAACCATGAAGACTGATTTCCCCTCGAAGAATCACTGGTTGTGGGAGAAGAACCCACTGGACTGGACCAACATCACGTATGCAGCCATAGATGCATACGTCTCCTACGAGTTGTTCCGCTTCTACTCGACGGATCCATAGATGTTGTTTGTGTACCGCCTCTTGTGTTCGATATATGCATGTAATGGATATATTAGTATGTAATGGATATATTATCATGTAATGTATATATTATTATGTAATGGATATTATTTCTATATTAATTCCTAGCTAAACTATTTCTATATTATGTCAAACACACATTTCAAAACAGACAAACAAAAACACATCAAGAAAACAAAACAGAAAAACTACTGTTTCTGTATATGTGATCACTTACCCCAGGCGCACTTTACACAAAATGCGCCTGCGGTAAATCTCTTATCCCAGGCGCATTTACTTACTGTGCGCCTGCGGTAAAGTTACCCTAGGCGCATTTTGCTGTTTATGCGCCTGTGGTAAGTTAGGGTGGGTAATGAGTAAGGCAACGAGAAGTGAGAGCGCAAGTGATACATCGAGCATATATATCGTGGATACATATATATAGATTGATTTAGCGAGATACCATACAGATTGATTTAGCGATTGCCGCAGTGTCGCCGGAATACAAATTCTTTTATTAAAAAGAGAAAACAGACGAACACTACTCCTCGCCATCGTCGTCGGGGAACTCGTCGGTGACCTCCTCCGGGTCATCATCGTCGCCGAACTCGTCGGTGCCCTCCTCGTCATCATCGGAGGTGCATGATGGTATGTCCGAGATAGGCCCCCACCTCGGATCGTCGGAGGCCCAGACTTCGCCGGCGCGGTCGGCCCGACGAAGCTCTTGCAGCGCCCTCGTCCTCACCTCCCGAGCCGCATCTAACTTGAGGTGGCGTTCGAGGCGGCGCTCCGCCCGCTGACCCGCGCGTGTCTGCCAGAGCTCCTCGTCGGCGCTCTCCTCCCCCGGGTTGTTCCGGTAATAATCGCGGACGACGCGGTCTTCCCTGGCGTCGACTAGGCCCTGAAACGCGCGGTGGCGGAGGTGGAGGTGGTCGGCGGCAGTGATGATTTGTGGCTTCGTCGCCCTGGCCTCCGCTTCCCAGACTGTGTGGCAGTCGTTGAAGTTCATCAGCGACCGCGGGCGGTTGAGGCGCCAGGCCGCCGCGTCCCAGGCGCGGGCTGCCTCTGCCGCCGTCGCAAAGGTGCCGAGGGGGATGCGGTCGTCCCCCCAGCGGATATCTGCGCTGAACATTCCGTTCTGCCGTGCTCGGACGCCGCGGAAACCGGTGGTGCTGTTCCTCCTCGGAGGCATGGTGGAAGCGCGACGGTGCAGAGGGATGGAGAAGAAGCGCTCGAGGAGCGACAGTGGCTACTGGGTGCATATATAGGGTCCTCTGGCTCACAAAGTGTTGAGCTAGGGTTTTGATCCAACGGTTAAGAAACATCCCAACGGCTCACAACAGCTCGAAAGAAACACACCATAGCCCTGATCGAACGGCTCACAACAGCTGGAAAGAAACACACCCCAGATCCAACGACTCACAAGCGGTTGAAACAAACACACGATCCGTGTGATTCTATCTGATTGGTCCAAACGAAACCCTAACCCATTTAGTCCCGGTTGGTGTCCCCAACCGGTACTAAAGGGACGATCCGTTTCTATTTGTCTTCTTGTCTTTCTTCTGATTGCGCCGTAACTATGGAACATCTTCATCATTTAACTGAATGCTAGGATCATCTTTGACTTTGAAGGGAGGAATTTCATCAAATTTAATGTAATCTGATCAATTACCCCAGGCGCACATTGCACACCATGCGCCTGTGGTATAGCTCTTAGCCCAGGCGCATATTCTGTCTATGCGCCTGCGGTAATGTTACCCCAGGCGCATATTGTAGTCTATGCGCCTGTGGTAAGTTAGGGTGGGTAATGAGTAAGGCAACGAGAAGTGAGAGCGCAAGTGATACATCGAGCATATATATCGTGGATACATATATATAGATTGATTTAGCGAGATACCATACATGTAGATTGATTTAGCGCGATTGGTATACTAGCCCGCTGGTACTTTGTTTCTCACTTTTAAAAAGTACATACATATATTGCGAGTATTTTCCTCTGTCAACCTTTCATCACAATCTTACGCTTGCCTTTCTTGGTTGATGTTGAATACGTGACTGCCATACCGTGACTTCTTCTGTCTGCCTCTGTGACAACCGGTCGTCACAATCTTACTCTTGCCTTTCTTGGTACCGGTTGCGGTTAACAACCGGTGCTAAAGGGTCTTTAGCACCGGTTGTTAACGGCAAACCGGTTGTTAACGGCAACCGTTGCGAAAGGGTCTTTAGCACCGGTTGTTAACGGCAACCGGTCCTAAAGGCCTGTACAGGGGGGCGCACATTTCTTTTTCTTCTTCTTTCTGTTTCCAAAGGGGGGTGTAGAACAAAACAAACGGTATCGCCATCATACAGCCCAACCGTGGCTACTGGGTGCATATATATATGCATACCAAATGCACGGCTGGACGTATGACGGCGAATCCGGATGTTTTGTATTTGCTCGATGAACTGAGTATATGATGTATCAAACCTTAAGGGGGGTGTGGAACAAAACAGACGGTATCGCCATCATACAGCCCGACCGTGGCTACTGGGTGCATATATGCATACCAAATGCACGGCCGGACGTATGATGGCGAATCCGGATGTTTTGTATTTGCTCGATGAACTGAGTATATGATGTATCAAACCTTAATGGAGGGTGTAGAACAAAACAAACGGTATCGCCAGTATACAACCCCGCAGTGGCAACTGAGTGCATATATGCATACCAAATGCACCGCGGGGCGTATGCTGGCGAATCCGGATGTTTTGTATTTGGGAGATGAACTGAACGGTGTATGAAGCTGGGCTATATATAGGGTCCTCTGGCTCACAAAGTGTTGAGCTAGGGTTTTTGATCCAACGGTTAAGAAACATCTCATCCAACAGCTCGAAAGAAACACACCGTAACCCTGATCGAACGGCTCACAACAGCTGGAAAGAAACACACCCCGGATCCAACGACTCACAAGCGGTTGAAACAAACACACGATCCGTGTGATTCTATCTGATTGGTCCAAACGAAACCCTAACCCATTTAGTCCCGGTTGGTGTCCCCAACCGGTACTAAAGGGACGATCCGTTTCTATTTTTCTTCTTGCCTTTCTTCTGATTGCGCCGTAACCATGGAACATCTTCATCATTTAACTGAATGCTAGGATCATCTTTGACTTTGAAGGGAGGAATTTCATCAAATTTAATGTAATCTTCTGACATGTCTGTCTTGTCCTCGACTCCCACGATGTTTCTTTTCCCTGAAAGAACTATGTGGCGCCTTGGCTCATCGTCTGATGTATTCGTTTCTTTATCTTTTGTTTTTCTCGGTCTGCTAGACATGTCCTTCACATAGAAAACCTGAGCCACATCATTGGCTAGGACGAATTGATCATTGTCGTACCCAAGATTCTTCTGATCCACTGTTGTCATTCCGTACTTCGGGTCTACCTTCACGCCTGACAGGTTGAACCATTTGCACCAGAACAAAGGGACCTTAAAGGAAGGTCCGTAGTCAAGTTCCCATATCTGCTCTATGTAACCATAGTATGTGACCCTTTGCCCGTTGTCGTCTTTTGCATCAAACCGGACGCCACTGTTTTGGTTGGTGCTCTTTTTATCTTGTTCTCCCGTGTAAAATATGTTACCATTTATCTCGTACCCTTTAAAGGTCAATACAGTCGAAGATGGTTGCTTGGCCAACAAGTATAGCTCATCTTCAACAATGTTGTCATTAATCAGACGTCTTTGCAACCAACCTCCGAAAGTCTTCGCGTGTTCTTTAGCAATGAAATCTTCAGGTTGCTCCGGATATTCCGAGCGTAAAATATCCGTGTGTTCCTGGATATATGGAGCCGCCAAGCTGGAATTAACTAGAACTGTGTAGTGTGCTTGACTGAAAGATTGCTCGTCCATACATGTTGTTGATTTCTTTCCTAGCGTGCCTTTTCCACGCAGTCTCCCCTCATGGCGCGACTGAGGAACCCCGATCGGGTTCAGGTCAGGAATAAAGTCAACACAAAACTCAATGACCTCCTCTGTTCCATAGCCCTTGACCATGCTTCCTTCTGGTCTAGCACGGTTTCTAACATAATTCTTCAAGACTCCCATGAACCTCTCAAAGGGGAACATATTGTGTAAGAATACAGGACCGAGAACGGAAATCTCTTGGACTAGGTGAACTATGAGGTGCGTCATAATATTCAAAAAGGTTGGTGGGAACACCAACTCGAAGCTGACAAGACATTGGACCACGTCCTTCTGTAAACTTGGTAGAGTTGCTGGATCGATTGCCTTCTGAGAAATTGCGTTGAGGAATGCAGATAGCTTCACAATGGGTACTCGCACGTTTTCTGGTAGAAGCCCCCTCAATGCAATCGGAAGTAACTGGGTCATGATCACGTGGCAGTCATGAGACTTAAGGTTTTGGAACTTTTTCTCTTCCAGGTTTAGTATTCCTTTTATGTTCGACGAGTAGCCAGACGGGACCTTGATACTACTCAGGACTTGGAAAAAGATCTCCTTCTCTTCCTTGGTAAGAGCGTAGCTGGCAGGACCTTTGAAATTCTCTGGATTCATCAGGTCGTCTCGTTCGTGCATACGTTGGTGGTGCAGCCGTGCTTTTGGTGTATCTCTTGACTTCTTCCCATGCACGCCCAATAAGTTTAGCAGGTTCACGCAAATATTTTTCGTCACGTGCATCACGTCGATCGCAGAGCGAACCTCTAGGAATTTCCAATAGGGTAGTTCCCAGAATATAGATTTCTTCTTCCACATGGCTACGTGGTTGTCGGCGTCATTTGGAACAGATTGTGCGCCAGGACCCTTTCCAAAGATTACTTTTATATCTTTGACCATGTCATATATATCAGTACCTTTAGGGAGGGTTGGCTTCCTCCGTGTATCTGCCTCGCCTTTGAAATGCTTTCCTTTCTTTCTTACGGGATGCCTGTCTGGAAGAAATCGACGATGCCCCGGGTACACATTCTTGCCTATATGTATACTTTCTGTCTCGCCTAAACAGTGTGTGCATGCGCTGTATCCCTTGTTTGACTGTCCTGAGATGTTACTAAGAGCGGGCCAATCATTGATGGTAACAAACAGCAACCCTCGTAGGTCAAATTCCTCTTGTTTGTACTCGTCCCACACACGTACACCTTCGTCAGCCCACAACTCTAAAAGTTCATCAACCAGTGGCCTCAGGTACACATCAATGTTGTTGCCGGGTTGCGACGGGCCTGGGATAAGCACTGGCATCATAATGAACTTACGCTTCATGCATAACCAAGGAGGAAGGTTATAGATACATAGAGTCACGGGCCAGGTGCTATGACTGCTACTCTGCTCCCCAAATGGATTCAGGCCATCTGTACTCAGACCAAACCTTAAGTTTCTTGCGTCACGTGCAAAGTCCTCGTACTTATCGTCGATGTTTCTCCACTGCGACCCATCAGCGGGGTGTCTCAGCATATCGTCTTCCTTACGGTCTTCTTTGTGCCATCGCAACAACTTGGCATGCTCTTTGTTTCGGAACAAACGTTTCAACCGTGGTATTATAGGAGCATGCCACATCACCTTGGCAGGAACCCTCTTCCTGGGGCGATCGTCGCCCTCAACATCACCAGGGTCATCTCGCCTGATCTTATACCGAAATGCACCGTATACCGGGCAGGCATTTAAATTCTCGTGCTGGCCGCGGTAGAGGATGCAGTCATTGATGCATGCATGTATCTTATGCACTTCCAATCCTAGAGGGCAGACAACCTTCTTTGCTTCGTATGTACTGCAGGGCAGCACGTTATTTCTTGGAAGCATCTTCTTCATTATTTTCAGCAGGTTTTCAAATCCCTTGTCAGATAATCCATTCTCTGCCTTCCATTGCAGCAATTCAAGGGTGGTGCCCAGTTTTTTCTGGCCATCTTCGCAAGTTGGGTACAACAATTTTTTGTGGTCTTCTAACATGCGCTCCAACTTCAACCTCTCGTTTTCACTTGCGCAGTTTATCTGTTCTTCACGAATGACCTGACGAAGATCATCATCAGACTCATCAACAATGTCCTCAAGTTCAGGCTCATCTTCCCCCATTTCAGTATCACCGTGTTCATCGAACATAGGATACTCATCATTATCCTCTTCTTCTTCATTGTCTTCCATTATAACCCCTCTTTCTCCGTGCTTGGTCCAACAAAAATAACTGGGCATGAAGCCTTCTTGCAACAGGTGGGTGTGTATGGTTCTTGAGCTAGGGAAATTCCTCTTATTCTGGCATTTTTTACATGGACAAAAAATAAATCCATTCTGCCTGTTTTTCTCAGCCACATTGAGAAAACTATGCATGCCATTAAGGAATTCGGGACGACGTCGATCACTGTACATCCATTGCCGGTTCATCTGCATTATATAAATTTATCAACAACCATTATATATGCTAAATCATCATGACTAAATTAGTTAATTAATACAAAAATTTCATCACACGTTAATACCAAACTAGCGTATAGTGACCATATATACATATATAGTTCTCAGAAAAATACACACTGAAACCATCCATAAAAATTCTCTCTAATTAATGCATTTAAAAACAACAACAAATGCGATCAAAATCGCAACAAAGGTAACAATTGACCCGACGACATAATGATACCAAGCCTCTTTACTAATTGCATATTTCCTAATCTTTCTAATCTTCAGGCGCATTGCGTCCATCTCGCTCTTGTGACTATCGATGACACCGGCAAGAACCTTTTCCAAGGTCATCTTCTCTCTTTCAGTTTTTTCCAACCTTTCTTCAGTTTTTTTCAATCTTTCTTTCAAGCCAATATTTTCTTGTTCAACTAAGTATAACTTCTCAACAATAGGGTCGACTGGCATTTCCGGTTCCACTACCTCCTATATAAAAATATCTATGTCAAGTTGGTCGGCGTAAGTAATTGTCGTATAATCAGGAAATGAAAATATGTAGTGAAAAAAGATAATATACCACATCCGAATCATAGACTGGACGAGGGCCAACGGGGACGGATATCAAAACCATGGCTCTAGAAAATTATATACAAGTAAATACGTAAATCATACAAATCAAAATTTGTTTTGGTAAATAAAAACAATAGGCTCACCAAGGTTGTGTCGGTGATGGGGCGATTGACGGTAGTGAGTAAGGGGACAAGGCGCGCGACACTAAAAAAAGCACAAATCATAATTAATTTTGAGCTCAAATTGCATCAATTTGTATACATAACAAAATGAATAACAAATTCTAGCTTAGCTAGGCATTTCATCAAACACCTAGCTAGCACAACAAAAATGAAATGAGCAAGAAAACGAGCAAAACCTGCAATGCCGGAAGAGGGAACGTTGATGCTAACCGTAGAACCGATGGGTACCAACAATCTTGACAAATGGTGGAGAAAATGGGGATGGATTAGACTCACAAGAGGAAGAAGAGAGCAAAAATGGAGTTGAGCTCGAGCTGGAAAAAATGAGCTGAGCTCGGGTGGTATGTAGGGTTTAGGGGAGGGATTTAGGACCGGTTTGTGTTACAAACCGGTTCTAAAGGTTATGACAGCGGGACCCGCAGTGGCTGCAAAAAATGAGAAAACCTGTAGAACCGGTTTGTGATACAACCCGGTTCTAAAGGTTCTGCCCCTGGGCCCCCCTCCCTGCAGCAAATGGCCCGCAAGTCCTTTAGGACCGGTTTGTGTTACAAACCGGTCCTAAAGGCCTTGCGGGCATTTTGCTGCATGGGTGGGGCCCAGGGGCAGACCCTTCTGAACCGGTTTGTATCACATCCGGTTCCATTGGGCTTGGCTCAATGCCCTGTTTTCTACTAGTGAACCTGTTCATGTGAGCGTCCTACTTGATGGATCACAAACGTGTGATCTACAGCTTGAATGAGAGCAGTGGGACTGGGCGCCAGTTATAAACTAGGAAGTCACCACAAACCATGTGTTTCCAAAAACAAAGAGAGATCGGAGAAAGACAGACCAGACAAAGGCTCAACAGGTCCTCCTGCAGATGAATTCGTGAAGTAGATTACCTTGCAGGTCTGAACCCATTGTCCGAATTTCCTACATGTTTTAATTTACGTACCGGATGTTCTAGATCTCCTGCAGATTCGATACAAATTAAAATTTTAAAGGTAAATTTACAATTTGGAACTAGGATTTAGTGAGATGTACTGCATGTTTAATAAAAATGTAAACTCTTTCTTCTTTAGATTTCAATCTCATGCGTAGAGCCCTTGGTAGTCTGACGCAAAACTAGCTAGCTTCAATTATCTGATCATGCGAAGCTAGATAGCTTGCTGCTGCCATGCAACTCCCCACTAGCATTTTCCATTCTCAATGCTACGGTCTGAAAAATGTTGTTCTTACATTCCGAGTAATAAAATGCATGTGTTTTGTATTAGAGATAGTTTTCTCCTATTTTACTAGAAAAATGATGTATATCGGTGGAGATATCACATTCATTTTATTAGATTAGCATGTTACACTTCTGAATTTGTTAAATCCACTGCATTGGTATATTCATGTATGGGTTGTTGGCTCTGGTAGAAATAACATGCCGAGTTAGGTGATGCTAACTTTGATCAAATTTTTCGGATGTTCCTTGGTATGCCCTGTAAGACTGAATTTGAATATTTTATAGCTTACTCTAGATTAGTTGAAAATTTTCCTTTATATTTCCCCTACTTCATGTCTCCTCATCTACGTCTCTTTGTTTCGAGCATGCTAGGTTATAGTTTTTTATAAATGCAATGAACTCTAGACATGGCTGCATGATTATATCTCCAAACTCTGATTTCTAAAGCTCCAAACTTATATTACAAACATAATAATTATTGAATGAGAATTGTTTTCTGCAACAATTATTGATAAAAAAAAGGATAAGAATGAATATTCAATATTTCATGTCCTTTCATTTTCTAAGTGTTAATAGGAATGCAACGATGGAGGAGGTTTTTTCTTGATATAGAATCTTCTAGATGGAATGCACAGAAAGCATCAAAGAAACTATGCAAGGGTCATGCAAGTTATGGTCCGTTGAAATTAGTAATGTTCAAAGTGAATATAAGATATTGTTATATCATGTGTGAAGACACCAAGGTGTTGCGGTTTGTAAAGATTATACATGGATGCACTTTTCTTGCTCACTGATAATTTTCTTTTGTAAGATGTTACATATTTGTGCACACAAATATCCAACTATATGAACATTTCTGACCCGTAAACAATTTCTTGTGAATAAATGAGTCACATCACAACCTTTAGATAAGTGTACTGTAAACAAAGAGGAAAATAAGAGATAAATTTCCACACTTTAACTTAGTCGTGGGGATTACCGAATGCGAAGAAATAGTGGGCGTTACTTCTATCGTATTTGCAATGTACTTCGAACTAGATCATGTTTTCAAGTGAGATTTTTGTAAGGAAATACTTTGTCTATTACGTGTATACAGTTACTTAAATGGAATGGAATTTTTGTAAGGTCCCCATTCACAATTATGTAATCTTTGGCTATTGATTAATTGTATTTACATACGTATATCATCTTAGTACTACATTATAATACAGTTGCATAGTTTTTATAAAAAATGTTTGGTATTAATAGTATGCAGTGGTATCACATAAAAATAAATTTTTTGGACTTTACCATTTTAGCAATATTTTGTGTAAAATAAGATAACTAATTAAAATTTCCAAAAAACAGAGATGGTGCCCTCGCATTTGCGAGGGCCACCGTGCTAGTTAACACAAAATATAAGACGCGCCGATGCTAACTACCACTAGTGCACCAAATATATGGTGCGCCGGTGCTATTTCACTACCGCTGGTGAACCACATCCTTATGCTCCCGCGGTAACATTTGGCACGGACTAGCTGGAGGGTCATGAGCTACCGCCGGCCCTCGTGTATGTGCTGCGGGTATTTTATTACCGCATGCGCACAAAGATGTGTGTGCGCCTGGGATATTTTACTACCGTACAACTAATCGCGCGGTGGAGACGCATCCCGCCGTATACCAGGCCCTCCTGGGACCACCTCCACCATCCTTGCTCACGCACACGCACATAGACACAACAACAAGACCCCTCCCAGCGCCGCCTTCCTCTCTAGATCCCCTCTGTTGCTGGCTGATTCCAGCGTCCCTCGTGCCTTGGACCCCTATCCCGACACACCCTCTCATCCTCCTCTCTTGATTTCATGGAAAATAGCCATCGATTTGCAGCCCAACCACAAACCCTAGCCGCACAGGATCCTATCTCTATATACAAGAAAGTTATTTCTTCGTCCTCTATGGCGGCGGCAGTGGCGCGGCAACGGGTGGTCGTGGCGCCACAGACGGCCAGCTGGACCACACGGAGCAGGTGTGTCCGGCCAACAAGGTGCGGCCCATGGTCACCTGCCAGACTTTATGCCGCTAAGAACTGGCCGCCTCTTCAGGGCCGCACAACCTGGCATCTTCGCGTGGGCTCCCGACCTGCCACGGCTGCTGCCCCGGTGGCTTTCCCCGCGCTCCTGGTGATAGTGTTGTGATGTTGCCGCAATGGTGGCGCTACGAGTGCTGTCGGGATGGCCTCCCGCAGAGTAACCACGGCGCCACGATTTCACCATCGCCGCTTCTACACCGCATGGTTCATGACCACGACGATGGTCACCAGTGAGTGCCTCATGTGCCCCTTCCTCTGCAACTCTCTCCTCTGCCCCTCTGTCCCTGCTCTGAAGCTAGGCCCTCGAGCCTATGCTCATGCCTGATAAACTGAAAAATTGTCCCCTGTACTGGTTATGATATGTGCTGTAAATTTGTGGATAACTCTGCTAGGGTACTTCTTGCTTGTTTCCTATTGGAACTAGAGAACTACCCCCAGGTGCTGAATAGATGGGCTTACTAGTGCTATACCAGGTATGTTGCTTATTTTCTTCCATAACCTAGTTTCAGGTATAAGGTGTGAACAAAATCTAGCTAGACACCATGATGGTGTTGCTCTGATACTTATGACAGAGTGTCCTACTCTAGAAATTTATCCAGAGAACGTGTCACTCCTCTCCTGGGTGTTCTAGTTAACTAGAAAGATACCCTATTTGCTACTCGGGAAAGATACCCTATTTGCTCCCCTGAGTGTTCTTGTTAACTAGAAATTTATCCAGATACTTATTACAGTATGTGCCACTCTGGATGCTTTTATGGATCCATTTTCTTATGATTTATGCCTCTATTTGTCAGTTGGTTGATAACAACATAATACACTTGATATAGTTGCCCCTGCCAATGATGCAAAAGGCTGAGGTCGTTAATTATTCATCTAAGAACAAATACTTGCTTGAGCTTTTAGCAATTCCCTAGGATGTTTTAGCATAGCAACTTTATGCTTATGTTCTTGATAAAACACAATGTGTGCTGAAAATTTAACCGGAGGATGTGCCACTCCTCTCTTGCTTTTCTTGTTAATTGGAAAGATACCCTATTTTCCCTTTTCTCTGCAATTACTGAATCTTGATACAAGTGAATTTATACTTGTTGTGTTAAGGTGCTTTTCCATTGGATTTGTGCCCAGCAAAAATTGGTTGCATGCTTGTGAGCTAGATACTTTTATTGATCCATTTTCTTATGATTTATGTCCCTATTTTCTACCGGAGTTGATAAGAACATAATACACGTGATGTAGTTGCTTCTGCCAATGATGCAAGAGGAAGATGCCCTTAATTATTCATATAAGAACATATACTTGTTTGAGATTTTAGCAATTACATAGGATGTTTTAGCATAGCAACTCTATGCTTATGTTCTTGACAGAACACAAGTGTGTGCTACTCTGGAAATTTATCCAGACGATGTGCCACTCCTCCCCTTGTTGTTCTTGTTAACTGTAAAGATACCCTATTTCCCCTTTTCTCTCTAATTACTGAATCTTGATGTAAATGAATTTGTACTTCTTATGTTGAATTTCTTTTCCATTGGATTTGTGTCCAAAAACAATTGGTTGTATGCTTGTGACCTAGATTCTTTTATGGATCCATTTTCTTATGATTTATGCCCCTATTTCCTACTGGAGCTGATAAGAACATAATACACTTGATCTAGTTGCCTCTGCCAATGATGCAAAAGGCTAAGTCCCCTATTCATGTAAGAACACATACTTGCTTGATCTTTTAGTAATTCCATAGGATGTTTTAGCATAGCAACTCTATGCCAGACCAAGGGAAATTCCTAGCCCCTTTCTGTCTCTATGAACAATTACTTTTCAGAAGTCGAAACAATCGTTCTTGAAGAGCTCACATAGATTTACTGGAGAATATTTGCTAGAAAGTACAATAAATAGAATGTTCGAAAATAAAAATTTGTAATAGTTTATAACTGTTTATATAGACAGGAAGTGGCTGGGAATTTACGTGTATTCATATCCCACCGGTGGTGTTTTACTTGTATTCATATCCCACTGGGTTGAACCTAGAATAGGCATGGTTGCTACACCCTTCAAAATAAGTTGCTATTTAGGCCTATTAGTTGCAGTCATCTATTAGAGATGGCTCAGTAGCTTCACTTCTTAAAATAAATTGTTGCTTGTAGAGGTTTAGTTGAAGGTATGACCGCTGGGTTGAATCTAGAAAAGAGGTATTGCACTCCTTAAAATTTTACTGCTTATGGGTGTGGCGGTGTTGGCATGTTGAGTTGCAAGGATGAAATCAGTGGCGGAGGACGAAAAAAAAATGAGGTCGGGCGAACTCTAAAGGGAAGAAAAAATATGATGCAGCAAAACCATAATTCTCTAGACACATCGATAATTTATTTATATTGACCATAACCGGTTGCTATAATGGTATAGCAACGACAATATATTAAAATGAAAATAGAGCCAACAAACGTACCAACAATAAAGATTTAGTGACATCTAGAAGTCCCGGACAATGGCAAAACTCTACCTTGTTTCAGAAAAAATGAGGCGTGATTGTGCTCGGGAATTGGGAGGGAGCGAGGGAGAGCCGGAGAGGCGAGTCAGGGAGACGATGGCCGGTCCGTCCGCGGCGCAAGCAGAGACGAGCAGGGAGCGATCGGGAAAGTCCCAAAGATTCTACGTACGGTTGGCTGAATCGATGTGTCCATAAACCATCCTGACTGACTTGTGAGGCTCCTCACTCGGCCCATCAAGCCCCATCTCGTGCAAGGCATACAGAATTGGCCCAAATTGCCTCTCTTCTCTTTGTTGTTTCGCAGAAACGAACAGAAACTATCAGAACACGTACATACATATGAATAAGCATATATATACTCGATTTTTTGCCAAAAATCAAGGTAGGGCGGCTGCCCTACCTTTCCCTAAGGGGTCCTCCGCCCCTGGATGAAATGTGGAGCCCCGCTGGCCGGTCGAGATGCAGTGAAGGGGCGGAGTGTCGCCGGCTGGTCGAGAACATATTTTCCAAGTTTTCTGTGATGGTCGGGTTGTGGAACTAGACGGAGGTCAAATGATCATCAATTTACCACATGCGTGAAGCAACAATTTACTTTGCAAGTGCAACTTATCAAGTGTGTGAAGAAACAATTTACCTTGTGTAAAATGCAAATTAGTTCAGATGTAAAATATTAATCCCACACCCAAAATAGAACTTAGCATGTCTGTTCGGCAACAATTTAGTGTATGCAAACAACTAACTTCAACTCCTAGGAAAGTGGTACAAGTTGCTGGTCCTAGCAGTAAAAAGTTGCTGCTCTCCGTACTAAAGTTGCATTTCCAAAAAAAATATGTTCAAAATATATACAAATCAAATCTAGTTTCGAAGAGTTTGACGCAAGAGGCCTAATGGTGAAAACAGATCGTAATTTCAACTTACCGTTTAAGAGGTTATAACATTTTGAAAAAATCAAATACAAATAGTAGTCGTCCGGTGTGCATGCGTACCTCCGGCGGGTCGTTATTAGTTGTCCGTGTCGAAACGGAACAGAGCGCATCTCAATTCCATCACGTAGGCTGAGGAACTGCGAGGGAGTGTTTTTTCTTGTCAAATAGCACCCATGCATTTCTAAGAAACTAGGTTTTATATTGTCTCTTAAAACGTGGCCCAAGGTTTGAGAAAAAAAGTAATGTAAAATACCTTCTACAATTTAATTTATTTTTACAATTTAAAATAATGTTTCAAAAAAATATACAAAAAATATAAAGACCATTAATTTATATTTACTTACATCTATTGGAGCTACCAAAGATTCCAAAACCCTCATGTTTGTTCTCAGGAGGTTTGTGTGATCAGGATAATTTGCTTCGCTGTGATGATGATCTACAATGGACTGTGTAATTTGACAATTTGATTACATTCACTTCACTAGATGTTTTTTATTACCTCGTTCAAGTAATCGAACGTGGAAATAATAACTACATATTGTTGTTTTGTATCGATTTGGGTGATGCCCGACCATGGCTGAATAAAAATATATCTTTTTTATTGCAAAGTTTGACCTAAATTAAAATTATATATGGAAATGAAATAAATCGCATCCAATCTAGTAGAAAAAGAATAGATCGACCGCATTGTCATCGGCATATCTCCATACGCCGACGGGGATGAGAATGCTGACGGTCACCGTTGGGGAAGAAAGCCATACGCCGAGGGCCCGTTTACGTTTAGCCGGCAGCCGTATTCCGACCCTACGCCGACAGCCCTCCAGTTGGCGATCAGCGTATGGCCTGGCCGTGGATGTCTTTAGTCTTTCCCGTAGTTAGGCACCTTATACTTCTGCCGACCTGATCAGCTGGGATTATAGTGAACTAATTTAATAGACGAGAAGCCAGACAGACCTATCACGAATCCTAGACTTGTACGTGGCAGCATCAATAGCAACGTGATTGTACTTATGAGGTACGGTTGGAAATAATAACTTTGGCGTAGTCGGATGTAAATAGTTCATCCGATCCTCCTAGTTTCATCTTGCCTGCTGGAACGTAGTTATCGTGCACTACGTACTGAGTTCATGCTGAACCATCGTGAACAAGTTTGTGTTTAGACAGACGATACTCAATATTCATTAAGACATTATGAAGCGACGACGAAGGAAATGTGAAGCAGAAGGGTAGCCCTATATCAGCTAGGGCTGGCCCAATAATCTAGCATGCAAGTGCGAGCTGCAGACGCCGATCCTGCCAACGATGTCCACCGGTGCCATTTGCACGGCTGTGCATTTTCCAGTACGAGGATCGTACACATGTAAAACCTCCACAAATCCGTATAAATAGTCGCGACGGTAATGGAAGAGGAGCTTTCCACTAGGACGCATCAACCTCAAAGGTACAAGAGGGACGTCACGGTTTACCGAGATGGTGTACGCGTTGACCCAGACGTAGTCCTGATTACAATGGTCAGTCAGGAGCCATAGGTTAACTGTGTACTGTTTTGTAAGGGTGACGCACAGGGTGCCGTTGAGCTCAGCCAAGCCGATTTTCTCCATGGGGCTCCGAGTTCCTGATGGTCCATGGATCGTCGTCCAGTCCTCTTTCTCTAGGTCGAAGGCGAGTATGTCATCGCACGATTTGGACAGAAAGTGCAAGACGTTGTTTACGGTGACTCCATCCTTGCAGTCCTTGGAGTTATAGAGCCTAGTCTGGGGCGACCTGGTCTGCCTCCACTCGGAGTCTCCTACGGTGAGTACCTCGCATGTCCCATGGTCGCCAGCAAAGGAGAAAAGACCGTCGAGGATGCGGATGATCTTGAGCGTGCCAGATCGGGAAGCACGGCCGAAGCCGAACCACACATGGTAAGCTGCCTTGTCCGGGCTGGGTAAGCTCACAATCGTCTCCCTAGTGGCTAGATCAATTACACGCATGGAGGGTAACTTGTCGTGAGCGCGTGAAGCAAGGAGGACGAGGCCGTCGACGACACCCGCACGGAACATCCACAGACCACCAAGGTTTACGCGGTACGCGATGTAGCCTTCCGTGTCCATGATCTTCACCGACGTGCTGCCATGGACGCCGGAGTTAGTCACCGCAACAAGGATCGGCTGGGCGCGTGACCTGTGCACGGAAAGGAAGGTCGGATCGGAGATCATGGCGCGCCAACATGTGCACACGCCCCGGAATCTGCTGAGGGACCAGGCCGGAAGCCATGAGAGGATCTCGAAGACGACGTCCGCCGATGGTGTTGAGCGCGCGATTGCCCCTACAGCGGAGTGACGACGGCGGCGGCGAGGGCGGCGACGGCGTCGCTTTGGTGTAGAGACAGCGCCGACCAGATCATCCATGCAGCGGCTACGCTTTGGTTCCATGGCAGCACTGCTGACCTAAACGATCTGAGATTGTTGAAGCAACCAGAACCCTAGATTCCTACGTCGGTATTTACGTACGATGCAATCTAAGAAACATGCACGTACGTGTACTAGCTTGATATGTGCAGACTTTTAAATCATTACGTCTCTCAGGAGTCAGGATGAAAATAATAATCAAAAGCTGCAATATTGTATGTCAAATCATCAAATTTGAGCTGTGTTTTCTTGGGTGTAACCATTCAATGTTGTAAAATCAAAACAACTAGCTATGTAGCAGGCATATAATGCTAGTGCCAGTAGATTTAAAACACTCGACAAATAAGTAAAATTAAATAGTATGCACATATATATTTGAATTTTGAGTTGCAAAAATTTAGTTCATTTTGTTGAAAAAAAAATTACACTTTTCTACGGCCATTTTACAGCCAGGTGCCCATACCCAGACTCTACATAGATCAGCCTGGTTTATATGTGGACAGCTGCCCCTGTGGCGAAAAGTGCACCTTTTCACTGCAACAACCAAATTATGGCGACCACGGGAGAGGAGAGAAGCATGGTCACCAAAAGGATGTCGGCGATAAGCACGCGAGAGAGTGCGTGTATTAATGACAAGGAAAAAAAACTATGTGATAGTCTGGAACCCTACATTAATTAAGACCACAGGGGTGTTATTGGTGAAGGGGTTTGCCTTTACTTACATACCAGAACCGGCAGACTATGTGCCCGAACCAGATTTTATACCGTTCTTTTGGGATCGTAAAGGTGACTTCGAGGATAAAGGTATGGAGGAGGGTGGTTCTTTTGGTCGGCAGCGGAATGGAGAGCCATCTTTATGGTGATTGACCCGAGGCCAGGGGATAGTTCATCTCTCCGCAGCAGGGGCGTCCTTGTCAGTTTTGTTGAGAGATGTGGCTGTTACACCCATAAATCCTAACCCTCAGACTCCGCCGGGAAAGGACATTATTCGTCAGTTCAATTTGTCTGAGGGGCGGAGTGTGGCTGATGAGGTGTTGAGGAATTCTTTTTTGGTTCCGAGGCAGCTTCCTTCGAGGGCGGAGTGCGGCGCCGTGTTGATGGGGAGGTTCTGTGATGCAATGGACAAGGTGGACGTCCAGGCTGACAATACAGGGTTGGCAATATGCAGCAGCTGGCTTGCCGTCCATGGTGGGCCGGCCCGCCATGCAGTCGGCGAATAAGGAAGAGCGTTGCGTGTAGCGCCGAGCGTTGAGCAACTCAGCTCCGTTCAGGGGACGCTCGACTCCTCGAGCCCAGCTGGCACACGGCCAACACATTTCCCAGCACGCGACAGCCCAGTGCAGGCAGCCGGCGCACTGAGCGTTGAGGTTTCCACCTCCGCTCGGGGGTCGCTCTCCGCTGGCCTAGAGTCGGCCCAGTCAGAGTTTTGGGCTCGCCGGCCAGTTCTACGCCAGGCGGGCCTGGGCGGATGGCCAGGGTGTCGATGACGGCCCGGAGCAGCAGACGGTCCCGACGTTCACAGTGGTCGAGAGGGCATCTTCGTCACTGCCGCCCCCTTCCGTAGTGCCGAGAGCTATAGGGGCGCACACCACAACTATTCGTCGTAGTGCTCGACACCCTGTGCCGGCGGATACCTCTTCGGCTACGGATGAGGACGCGCTTGCCAAGGTGATGCGTCGTAAAGCAGCGATGTTTTCTCATCCTTTTGTGGGTACGTCATCCATTACTAGCTCATTTTTATCCTATTCGACTTCTAGATTGTCTTCCAGCTTAGCTAATATAGGAGTATATATTGGTAGAAATCACAACGAAATTAATGTCTCGGCTAATTTTTGAAACATGTAGAGTATGATCGCCTTTAGGTATCTCCATGTGGTTCTTCTAAGCCGATTATCTCACGCTTAGATCATGAGGAAGCAAATGACACAGTTGATGGACAACTTCTATCACATTTGGTGGGTGAGCTGACGGAGGTGGGTATGGATAAGGACGGTCTAAGATCTTTACATGATCTGTATTCCTCGGGTAGTAAATACAAATCTTCCAAGGACAAAAGAAATAAGATAGCTCGCAAAAACGAGAAGTTCACTAAAATTCCATCTGTTTTCCAATGAACGGAATTTGCACTAATAGCAGAGGTCTTGGTGACTTGGCTCAACTTTTGAACATTGCTCAGTATGTGAGGGATCATAGGTTGGAGTTTTTGGCTATTTCGGAAGCGGGTAGAAGGGATTTTACACCGAGTATTTTGTACCGCCTTTCAGGAGATGTTGATTTCACTTTGCATTAAATCTCTCCTCGTGGAAGATGTGTTACTAGGCGTTAAATTAGACTCTATGGATGTATTGGGTGTGACGGATGGTGACTTCCACATTAAGGCACATATCCGGAAGAGCTGATAAGTTCTTGCGGAGTTTGGTTGCCGTGTATGGTGCTGCCCAAGAATAACATAAATCATCTTTCCTTCGCGAGTTAGTGAATCTGGCTAGTGAGAACGTGTATCCTATTTTAATAGGTGGGTATTTTAATATGCTAAGATTTCTACATGAGATAAGAAAAGGCAGGTTCGATAGACATTGGCCTTTTTTATTCAATGCTATCATTGACAATTTAGATTTGAGACAGGTTCATATGACTGGGATACAGTTCACCTCAGCTAATAGTCTCCCGGAGTCTACATACGAAAAAATTGATCGAGTACTTGTGAGCACTGATTGGGAAGATAAATACATATTGGTCACAATACTAGCTCTTGAACGTATTGAGTCTCTATCGGGTCATGCACCCATTCTACTTTCTACTGGTACATTGAAACCAACTACTCAGACTCAGTTCAAGTTTGAATTGGGATGGTAGTTTCGGGATGGTTTTGATGAATTGGTTAAAAATGTATGGGCTAAACCAGTGGCGGGAAACACTCTGGTCAGAAGATGGCACAATATAAGATGCACAATGTGCGGAGATATGTTCGTGGTTGGGCTATACACACTGCTGGCAATCTAAAAAAGAGAGAAGAGTGCATGTGCTCCATTATTAATGAACTCGACATAATCGCAGAAATACGGCTTCTAAGTCCGCCTGAAATTGAGATAAAAAGAAAATCTAATGCGAAAGTAGGCTCTATGTTGCGAGAGGAAGAGATCAAATGGTACCAGAGATCAAATGCTAAATTTATTCTGGAAGGAGATTCGAATACCTTATATTTTCATAATGTTGGCAATGGGCAACATAGAACGAAGCAGATTCATTCTCTTATACAGGATGAAGGCATGATCGAAGGACAGGATTAGCTTAAGGCCTACATAACAACGTTCTATAAAGGTCTGCTTGGGGCTCTAATGGATACTAGTGTGTCCATGGATGAGTCGCGAACAGAGGATATTCCCCAAGTCTCCACCGAAGACAATACCTTCCTTAATGCTCCCTTTACTGAAGAAGAGATTCCACTCTGGGTTTGACCGGCTTCACCGGCATCGGCTTCTCTCTAGTGAGTTTCTCGACTTATACCATAGCCCGGAACTCCCACTCGGGACGAACCAGAGGAAATATTTTGAAGAGTTAGGATATAACTTTTATTTTGGGTGTTTCTAGTGTCTAAGATAACACAACTAGCAAATAATTCCACTCTTCTACCCCCTTCGGACGCTGGTCTAGGGTGTACGAAAATAGTTGATTTTTCTCTAACGGCGCTAGAGTTTTGCTAGCGAGGGGCCCCGTGAAAGATCATCGTCCGTTCTGATAATTATATGACAACATACCTATCGGACTAATGTTTATTTGATATATGAAAATGTCCAGTTATACAAATTCTATGGGCTACAATTTTGTTTGGAATGAAATGGGCTAGAAGAGACAAAACTAAGAAGCAGTTTTTACATGGAGCGGAGGCTCCGGTGGGCGGAGCCTCCGGTGAAACCACCTGAGCCTCCGCCATCTCCACCAGGCCCTACAAGGAATTGGCCTCTGGTGCGAATCCGGTGGAGGATCCGCCAAAATGGCGCTCTGTTGGATAAGAGTGGATCCTCCGGCGGAGCCTCCGGTGAGGGTTCGGTGGGCAGAGGTTCCAGTGTATCCACCGGAGGTTCCGCCCTCCCAACTGGCATGCTAGGGGCTGGGCCTCCGGTGCGCTTCCGGTGGTGGCTCCGCCAAAACCACATTCTGTTGGATAAGAGCGGAGGCTCCACCGGAGCCTCCGGTGCAGCTCCGGTGGGCGGAGCCTCCGTCCAATCCACCAGAGCCTCCGCCCCCTTGGCTTATCGACAGAGCGGATCTGGGCTGCGCACATAAGAAGGCCACCGGAGCCTCCGATGAAACCACCGAAGCCTCCGGTACTTCCGGGACTGCACGACGACCACTTGTAGGAAGGGGTAAATGTCAAGCTTTTCCCATTCTCTCTCCTAGCCATTAATGAAAGTTTCACCCACCTAGATCTCCCTCTCCACTCACCCACTCACTCCCATACTTTGTGGAGAGCTAGAGGAGACCAAGATCCACACTTCCACCAAAGGAATTTCGAATCCATCCACCACAACCTAGTAGATCTAGAATCCTACTTGAGGCCTAGAAACCTTAGTAGATCTTGTGCTTGTAGCTTCCACCTTGTTGCGAGAAGCTACAGATTGCTTGAGAGACTCCATCCATCTTGTGGAGTGACCTCGAGCTCATGTAAAGGTTTGGTCAACGCCTCCAAGTCGACCTCATTGTGGAAACGAGAATCTCCCTCACCGGAGAAGCTCAAGGAGAATAAGGTGTGCACAACCGTGCTATTGAGGAGTGCCTAGGTTGGTCCCTACCTCTCCAACGTAGACGTACTTCTCATTGAGAAGGAACTACGGGAATCATATCCTTGTCTCCTTCTTTACACTTGTGGTTTATCTTTCTACCTTTCGTTTTACTTCCGTTGCGTATATTATCTTGTCCACATAGGTTGCTCATATATATGCACATCTAGAGAACCTTATCTTCTCTTGCTTAGCCCTATTAAAAGGAAAACAAAAGAAAAATTGGAAGTCAACCTATTCACCCCCCCCCCCTCTAGTTGACCATAGCGCACTTTCAATTGGTATCAGAGCCTCGGCTCTTGCTGAGGTCTTAACCGCCTAAGAGTATAATGGTCAATGAAAATGCCCCCGAAAGTTCTAGTGTGGAAATCCCCCAATTGGCCGACACTATATCTAACCTACAAGAAACGATTGGAACTCTCCAAACCGAATTGTCCAAGGTTATCTCTAGTGTTAGTTCGGATGTTTCTAGAATATTGAAAATGATGGAGGCCTTGATGGGGAAAACCAAGGAGTCCGAGGAAGCACCTCTCACCGCCAATGATGTTAGCTCGTACGAAGAGTCCATTCTGTACATCGACGAAATGGAAGCTAACATCGCTTTAGCGAAGGAGAAATCCAAAGCAAAACGCCAATAAAAAGGCTAAGAGCGGTGGGAGCTCCGAAGGCTCCAAGTATCAATCGGCTAACGGTTCGGGGTCTAACTATAAAGTTCCACCACCTCCCAATTATGATTCTATTCATCCCATTGCCACAATGCCACACATGGTTAATGTTGGAGTTGCTCCCATGCT
Source organism: Alopecurus myosuroides (assembly GCA_028641055.1). Lineage (NCBI taxonomy): Eukaryota > Viridiplantae > Streptophyta > Magnoliopsida > Poales > Poaceae > Alopecurus > Alopecurus myosuroides. Next base: position 30,466,359 of record CM054058.1, read on the forward strand.
TAACACTAATGAATTTTCGTCTTGGAAGTTCGATATGGAGTCTGACATTTCAGGATCTTGCACCGCTTTGTGGAGAAGCATTCTCCATGGATTCCACCCTCATGATCCATGCAACTTGACTCTAAGAGAGGATGTGGAATTTCAACTCAACAAAACAGATCTTGTGACTATCCAAAAGGCTCTCCCAAGAGAACATCTTGAACACATCCGCGGTATCAAGACCGCCAAGGAGGCTTGGGATAAACTTGACACTTTGTTCGAAGGCAATGCAAGCATCCAATCATCCAAATATGATGTTGCTCTTGACAAGTCCGAGAACTTCGTTATGCTGGAAGACGAAAGTCCCGAGGTGCTATATAGAAGAGTGGTCACCCTTGGCAATCAATTAAGGGACTTTGGAAAAGAGGAAATCTCCGATGAGTGGATCAAGAGGAAGTTTGTCAAGGCCATAACTCCATTCGAGAAGAACCTCTCCACTAGCATTCGAACAAGATCCGACTACAACTCCCTCAACTCCATTGGTGTTCTTAGTGAGTTCATAGCCATATCCTTATCTCACAAGAGCGTGGATGACGCTCTTGCTCGCTCAAGAGGACTTGGCAAGTCTCCAAACCTCGCCTTGAAGTCTAAGGCGATTACTGAGATAGAAGGAGTGGTTTAGGATGATGATGATGATGATGAGGACTATGAAGATACATACATAGGTGCCCATAACGGCATCGCTCTTGCCATGCATGGGTATTGGAAGAGATGGGAAGCTCACAAGGCCGGTGGTCCAAGACCTTCAAGGAACAAGATCTTTAAGAAGAAAAGGGAGTGGCCAAGGACATGCTTCAATTGTGGAAGTGCAAACCACTTCGTCAAGGAATGTCCCTTTGAGCCTAGAGAAGAAAATGAAGGGAAGCTTGTTCGCGAGGACAAGAACAAAGCTCCACAAAACAAGAATATTGCTAGGAGAGTCCCGAGGGCTCTATATCTTCAAGAAGGCCCCACATTGGAAACATATTACTCCGGAGATGAAGGAGAAGATGAAGTCGTAGGTGTTGCCCACGTCGCCATAGCTACGACTTCCTCTTCATCGGTCTCTCTATTTGATTCTCCCAATGAGAAGGCATCGACCCGACCTACATGTCTCATGGAAAAAGCCACCACGGTAATATCTTCCACCTCCAAGTCTATTGTCACTAGCTCTCCCTCATTATTGGATTGTGTTGAAAACGTTGTTGATGATGAGGAGGATAAGAATCTAGGCTCTTGGTTATGTAGTCTTGAAGGTGAAACTAAAGAAAAGGTAAAGGCTCTCTTAAGATAACTTCATGATGCTAAATCCCTCATAGATGAGAAGGAGGAGATCATCATGACCTTGGAGAGCCATGGCGGTAGCCATGAGAATTGTGACAAGGAGCTAGTCAAAGCTCTTGAAAAAAAAAGATCCATGAGAGCCTCTCTCGAAGAGAGACTATCTAGTCTACAAGAGACCTATGCTATTAGTGTTTCCAAGCTTAGGAAAGATAATGAAAAATCTCTTGCCAAGCTTAGGAAAGAGAATGAAAAATCTCTTGTTTTACTTAAAGTATTTGAAGAATAAGAGTTGAAGCTAGGAATAGCTCATGAAGAACTTGTTGAGAATCATGAAAAACTAGAAAAGGAGTTCATGTCTCTTAAACAGATCCATGACAAACTCACCAAGTCTCGGAACAAGCTTCTAGCTCAACAATCTAATAAACAAGTGATATCTTCCTCTAATAGCATTATTATCATGCCTACCTCTTGCACTACGACTAACATTGTAGGGAAAGAGAGAATTCTCAATGATGCCATAAGCTCTCAAGGAGCCAAGAAAGGAAAAGAAGGACTTGCATTTGTTTCCAAGTCAAAGAAGAAATCCAAAAGTGTCACTTCGCCCTCTCAAAAAGTTGTCTTTGTAAAAGAGGGAGAGGTGACCAAAGAGAAGGAGACCAACGCCATTGTGGGTGGTGATACCTCTAGGGGGAGCATCACTCACAATTACTTCGCCGGAAAATATAACCCATCCTATGTTCTTATGAAATCTAGAGATGGACATGTTTATGCTAAATACGTTGGTACTTCTTATGGTGATGACTATCATTGGACTATTTGGGTTCCTAAGACCCTTGTTACTAACAAAAGAGGACCAATTGAAGGATGGCTACCTAAATAAAGAAATTGATCTCTTGTAGGGAAGTGCTTCCGGGTCAGGTAGATGGACAGTGGATAGTGGTGCATCCCAACATATGACCGGAAGCTATGACGCAATGAATAATATTGAACCTCCATTACCTCATCTCAATTGCGTTACTATTGGTCCCAATCCGAGCTAAAGGTATTGGGACGAGGCAAGGTGGCTATCTGAAATGATTTATCAATTGAGAATGTTCTCCTTGTTGATCCCTTGGCTATAACTTGATGTTTGTTCTTCAACTTGCGAATTGTGGCTTTACCTCGTTCTTTAATAAAGAGAGTGTGATTGTCACTTGGGAAACATCTCTTAAAGTAGCCTTTGTTGGGTTTGTCGAGAACGGCATGTATGTAGTGGACTTCTCTAAAAGAGACACGTGTGCCGCGACATGCCTAATGGATAAAGTTGATGTGGGGTGGCTTTGGCATCGTCGGTTAGCCCACATCAATATGAGAATGTTGCATGACGTCCAAAGTGGCAATCATGTTCTAGGACTAACCAAATCTAGGCTTGCTAAAGATCGTGTGTGTAGCTCTTGTACCTTTGGGAAGCAACATGGAGAACAACACCCAACCAAGACAACTATCTCCACCACAAGAATTCTCGAGGTCATTCACTTAGATCTCTTTGGTCCACTATCCTATGATAGCCTCGGAGGAAAGAAGTATTGCTTGGTGATTGTGGATGATTATTCAAGATATTGTTGGGTGTATTTCTTCAAGAGGAAAAGTGAGACTCAAAAGAGAGTCATCGAGTTCATCACTCTAGTGGAGCACCACCACAATGCTACCATATTGGCCATCCGGAGTGATAATGGGTCGGAGTTCAAGAACCACACGGTTGAGGGTTTTCTTAGTGAAGAAGGCATTTCTCATCAATATTCCACTCCTTATACCCCTCAACAAAATGGTGTTGCGGAGAAAAAGAACCGGACTTTGATGGATGTGGCTAGGACTATGATTGCGGAGTTCTCCTCTCCCTACAACTTTTGGTCCGAAGCCGTCTCCACCGCATGTCATGCTACAAACCGGTTATATCTTTGCAAGATATTGAACAATACACCTTATGAGATTCTCACGGGCAAGAAACCGGATTTATCTTACTTAAAGGTCTTCGGTTTCAAGTGCTTCATTCGCAAGAAAGGTAAACAATTGTCAAATTTTTTGACCAAATCTTATGACGGTATCTTTGTTGGCTATGCCACAAACGCTCACGCCTACAGAGTCTACAGCAAGTCCACCGGACAAGTTGAAGAAGCTATAGACGTGGTGTTTGATGAGGATAACGGCTCCCAATGGGGGGCGTATAGATCATGGTGTTGTAGGATATGCAATTCCTCCCATCGTCATAAGAAGAATGGGGATTGGTGAAATAATCCCCATTGAGGGTTACCGGATGACGAAGGGAGAAGGACTATGCCTCACTCAAGTGGATCCATTGACTACACTCGTTGATGATCAAGCTACTCAACAAGATGCACCAAGCCCTCAAGTAAATGATCAAGGCCAAGATAATAATCAAGGCCAAGCTACTCATCTTAATCATGATCAAGATTCCATAATTGTTGAGAGAGCTCAACCTAGTGGTGATCCTTCACCCATTAATGATCAAGGACGAAATGAATATGGACATGTCTCCGATGAAGAAGGTGATTCTCAATCTATATCCAAAGTATCTTTGGAGGAGATGCTAGCACGAAGAGCAAAGAGAAGGCTAGAGAATCTTGAACGAGCGGGTCACGCGGAGGACAAGATTCTTGGGCAAGTTCGTGGAAGTGTGGTCACTAGAAGGCAATTGGAGGATTTTAGCAAGGCTCTTGCTTTTCTCTCTTTCATTGAACCCAAGAAGGTCTATGAAGCTCTCGAAGATCAAGATTGGCTTGAAGCCATGCACGATGAACCCAATAACTTCGAGCGCAACAAAGTGTCAAAACTAGTGCCGAGACTCAAGGATTGCAAAAATGTCATTGGGACCAAATGGGTGTTCAAGAACAAACAAGACAAAGATGGTACTTTCATTCGCAACAAGGAAAGATTGGTGGCCCAAGGTTTCTCTCAAGTCGAAGGTATTGACTTCGGTGAAACCTTTGCCCACGTAGCTCGCCTTGAATGCATTCGCATCTTACTTGCTTATGCATCTCATCATAATTTCAAGTTACAACAAATGGATGTTAAGAGTGCTTTCCTCAATGGTCCCATTAATGAGTTAGTATATGTCAAGCAACCTCCGGATTTCGAGGATCCCAACCACCCCGGTCATGTATATAAACTCGATAAGGCGCTTTATGGACTTAAAAAAGCTCCACTTGCGTGGTACGAGTACCTTAAAGAGTTTCTAGTGAATCGTGGGTTTAATGTTGGTTTAATCGATCCCACCCTCTTTACCAACTCTATGTCCAACTCTATGTAGATGACATCAATTTTTGGGTCTACTAACACTTTGTTCAACACTAGTGGAAACACGGGCACTAGTCCCGGTTGGTTAGGCCCATTTGTCCCGGTTGTGCAACCGGGATGGGCCAGCCGGGACAAATGCCCCTCCCCCATTGGTCCCGGTTGTGCCAGGACCAGGGACAATTGGGGATGACACGTGGCGAACCTGGCCAGCGGATTTAGTCCCGGTTCTAAACACGAACCGGGATGAATACCTCCTCTGCCGCGGCAGCAGTTTTGCCATTTTCTCTGCCGCGAAAGAGTTCTTTTTTCCGCTTTTTCTTTCCAACCAATTCCATTTTACGATGCCTGCCTCGTAATCTCCAACCGGCCTCCCCTTCCCCAACCGCCTCCACTGGCCAGGGATGCAGCCTTGCCCACGTCTTTAATTAAGCCCACTGGCCACGTTCGGTCAACGGGCCCACTGGCCAGCAGCCTAGTGGCCGCCTCGCCTTCCCAACCGCGGCCACGCGGGGTCAAAGGGGCCACCTCGCATGCTTCCACATCCACACGTCTTTAATTAAGACCCATAACCGCAGCCGCGCGCGGTCAAAGGGCCCACTGGCCAGCGACCCAGCGGCCGCCTCGGCTTCCCCGCGCCCCCCACCTGCCAACCCGTGGCCACGAACGGTCAAAAAGGGCCCACCAGCCAGTGACCCACGCCCTGCCTCGGCTTCCTCCCCCGTGCATTCATGGACGCCTGCAACCGCCGCCATGTTCTCGCCGCCGGTTGGCATGCCAACCCCGCCCGGGTCATTTTTAAAGGAGCCCCGCCGCCCCGTACACCGGCACACCCCGCTCCCAGCACGAACCCTAACCCTAGCCATGTCGCCTCGCCGCTGGTTCAAGCGCGCCAAGAATGTGCACGAGGTTGGGTCCTCCACCGGCGCCGGTCAGAGAGGCGGCAGCGTTCCCCTCCCCCCCCCCACCGCGGAAGGCGTTCGGCTTCGGTCCGGGCGGCATCCGGATTGGGGGCGGCCCGCGCCTCCTCGCACCACCTCCAGCAGCGCGCAACCCGCCGCCTCGGGCCGCGCTAGGCAAGAGGCTCCGCCGGTACGTGCAGAAGGAGCAGGCGACGTGGCACTGGGAGCACGCCACGCCGGTCTTCTGGCCGGACGTCCACCTCCCGGATGGCTGGCACCTCAACCCCCAGAGGATCCCGATGCCGCCGCCCCCGACCAATGAAGGCGCCCGCGAGGAGATAACTCGCCGGCGCGCGCTCCTGCCGGCCCACCTCCTCAGGGACCCCGCCTACGCGTGGAACTCCCCGAACTGGAACGTCTGGTTCGAGCAGGAGCACGACCAGCACCGCCGCTGCTACTTCCCTACGCCCCCGGAGGAGCCCAGCGCCGAGAAGTACCCGGCGCCGCTGCCCGGCAGCGAGTCGGAGCTGTGGTTCGAGGAGGACATCCTCGACGACGAGGAGGACCCCGAGCTGCAGGCCTCCCGCCGCTCCCTCGTCGAGGACGAGATTAAGAGGTGCGAGCAGGTCCTGGCCAGCGCGGCCGGCGGTGCGGCTGCCGACGCTGACGCGGCCGCGATGCCGCACCCTCCACCGCCGGGGCCGTGGTGGCAGACGATGAACGCCGCCATGGAGGCGTCGGAGGACCAACCTGATCCACAGCCGCTGCCCCCCGGCCTCGACTACGGCATGAGCTGGGCCTGGACCGGCGGCGAATGGTCGACGCAGGAGCCGCCGCCGCTTGAGGATCTGTCGCCGCCGCCGGAGGGCGAGCCCCCGATGCCTCCGCAACCCCAGATGCCTCCGCAGCCACCGGTGGGCGCCCCCCAGCTCCCTGCCCACCTGTGGGTGCAGCCCCCCTACCACTACATCTACTCCGACGTGGAGGACTAGGCCGGTGCCGGCGCGCCCCCGGCCACCTAGTACCTAGGCTTGCTACTTCCCACTCTCCCCCCACCCCCAAGAAACGGTCGGCCGCCTGTGGTCGCGCCGCCGCCCCATGCATGTAAGGACGGCCAATAGGGCCGTCGTCAAGAAACGGTCGGTCGCCTATGGCCGCGCCGCCCTCCCCCCCTGCTGTAAGCACCGGTCTTCGGACCTTTTCAATATAATGAATGCATTTCCGTCCAAAACTCGTCCCCGGCCAATTTACATCCTAGTTCGTCCCCACCGGCGGAGCCAGCGCCGACGGGATCTTCGTATCCATTCCCGCCGCCGGCAGGGCTTCGCCTAGGCTACTCCTCTCGGTCCCGGGTCGTTGTTCGGCCTGGAGAGAGGGCCTGGATATTTATACAATTGGGCCTCTAGTCCCGGCCCGTGCCACCAACCGGGACTAGAGGTACCCCCTTTAGTCCCGGTTGGTGGCACGGGCCGGGACGAAAACCTATTTCGAAATTTGGTGCCACCATGCGCGCCCAAATGTTTTAGCGCCAAAATTTGAAAATTCTTTAAATATGCACATGAATAACTTCTATATACTTTCGAATTTGACAAAAAATTCAACATGAAAAGTGCTTGAATTTGTATAACTAATTCAAATCAATTTGCTGTTTAACTAAATAATTATTCTAACTACTCAAACTACTAACTATTTTACTATTTGCATACAATTTGAATATAAATATCTTATATTGTTTTGAAATTAGTAACAATTACATTAATAGCAACATAATTAACAGACTCCTTGTCTCACTGGCCGTATAGTGTTTATGTACAAAACCACAAATCAGTTTCTAGAGTTTTTCGGTTTGCGTCTTCTTATTTTGTGTCACTTTGTTCGGATTTCGCCCCAACCATGAACAATTTTAATCATTTATTTTGTTTTCTATTGTTTTCCTTTATGTTTTCTATTATTTTCATTTATTTTTATCTTATATTATTTTTGTTTTCTCTTGTGATCCTCCGAGTGAGTCCAGAGCATACAAGGCATCCGGGTGATTTGTATTCCGTCGATGAACCTTTAAGGGGGATGTAGAACAGAACAATCGGAAACGCCATCATACAGCCCGACCGTGGCTATTGAGTGCATATATGCATATCAAAAGAACGGTCAAACGTATGATGGCGAATCCGGATGATTTGTATTTGGTCGATGAACTTGATGATGTATCAAACCTTCAAAGGGGGATGTAGAACACAACAATCAGTATCACCAGCCTACAGCCCTGCCGTGGCGACTGAGTGCATATATGCATACCGACAGACGGAGGAGAGAGAAACAGAAAAGTGGGTGGGTGTGCCGCTGGTTGGGATAATAATGAAGTCAGGCTGGTCATAATTGTCAGCTTTTGACCGGTCAATACAAATTATTGGTCAAACAGAACTATGATCATGTATTCCACGTTTATTATTACACATCACCAACAACATCCCTATCTAGTCTTCTGAATTTTCTTCGTGTAGACATGCTCCATGAACCCTTGTCCCTTGCTTATGATCGCTTCGGCCGTAACCATGGAGCATCTTCATTATTTAACGGGATGGTGGGGTCAGCTTTCACTGTGAAGGGTGGAATTTCAACAAACTTATTATAATCTTCTAACATGTCTGTCATTTCCTCGATTCCCACGATGTTTCTTTTCCCTGAAAGAACTATGTGACGCTTCGGCTCATCGTATGATGTATTTGTTTGCTTATTTTTCCTTTTTCGGTCTGGAGGACATGTCCTTCACATAGAAGACCTGAGCCACATCATTGGCTAGGACGAATGGTTCGTCATTGTAACCAATATTGTTGAGATCCATTGTCATCATTCCGTAAAGCGGGTCTACCTTTACCCCTTCTCCATTCAGGTTGACCCATTTGCACTTGAACAAAGGGACCTTAAAAGAAGGTCCATAGTAAAGTTCCCATATCTCCTCTATGTAACCATAGTATGTGTCATTTTTTCCATTCTCGTTTGTTGTATCAAAGCGGACACCACTGTTTTGGTCGGTGCTCTTCTTATCTTGGGAGATCGTGTAAAATGTATTCCCATTTATCTCGTACCCTTGAAAACTCCCAATAGTCGAAGATGGTGATCCTGCCAACATGTACAGCTGATCTTCAACATTGGTGTCATTTATAAGATGTGTGTGCAACCAACTTCCGAAAGTCTCCATGTGTTTGCGTTTAATCCATGAGTCATCCTTCCCCGGGTTTGTGGAGCATACAATATTCTTGTGTTCCTCGAGATACGTAGCCACGAACATAGAATTTTGTAGAAGTGTGTAGTGTGCTTTGGTGAAAGAATGCTCGTCCCTGGGTATCATTGTTTTCTTTCCCAGCGTTCTTTTTCCCCTCAGTCTCCCCTCATGCCGCGATTCAGGAACACCAATCGTCTTAAGGTAAGGAATAAAGTCAACACAGAACCCAATGACCTCCTCTGTTCCATTGCCCTTCGAGATGCTTCCTTCTGGCCTAGCACGGTTATGAACATATTTCTTCAAGACTCCCATGAACCTCTCAAAGGGGAACATATGGTGTAGAAATACCGGACCGAGAATATGAATCTCTTCACATAGGTGAACCAGGAGATGAGTCATAATGTTGAAGAAGTATGGTGGGAACACCAACTCAAAACTAACAAGACACTGGACCACATCCCTCTGTAATCTTGCCAGAATTTCTGGATCGATTACCTTCTGAGATATTGCGTTCATGAATGCACATAGCTTCACAATGGGTACTCGAACATTTTCCGGTAGAAGCCCCCTCAATTCAATCGGAAGCAACTGCGTCATAATCACGTGGCAGTCATGAGACTTCAGGTTTTGGAATTTTTTCTCTGCCATGTTTATTATCCTCTTTATATTCGACGAGAAGCCAGACGGAACCTTTAGTAAGAGCGTAGCTGCTTAAGTAATGGCGTCATGTATCCGTGTGCTTGTTGCTTGGGTCTTTCATATGTTGCTGGTCCTCCCGTGCTTCTGGCGTATCTTTTGACTTCCCATACACGCCCAGGAAGCATAGCAGATTGACGCAGAGATTCTTTGTCACGTGCATCACGTCGATCGAAGACCGGACCTGTAAAACTTTCCAATAGGGTAGCTCCCAAAATATAGATTTCTTCTTCCACATGGGTGCACGCTTATCAGGGCCGTTCGGAACGGGTTGGCTGCCAGCACCCTTACCAAAGATTACTTCTAGGTCCTTGACCATATCAAATATATCATTACCACTACGGAGCTCAGGCTTCTTCTGGTTATCTGCATCACCTCTGAAATGCTTCCCTCCTTTCTTTCTTACGGGATGCTTGATCGGAAGAAATCTACGATGCCCCAGGTATACAACCTTTTTACATTTATCCAAATAAACACTGTCAGTCTTATCTAAACGGTGTGTGCATGCATTGTATCCCTTACTTGTATGTCCGGAAATGTTACTAAGAGCAGGCCAATCATTGATGGTTACGAAAAGCAACGCCCGTAGGTCAAATGGCTTTTGTTCATTCTCATCCCACACACGTACACCTGGTTTGCCCCACAATTGTAAGAGTTCTTCCACTAATGGTCTTAGATATACATCAATGTCATTGCCAGGTTGCCTCGGGCCTTGGATGAGAACTGGCATCATAATGAACTTGCGCTTCATGCACAACCAAGGAGGAAGGTTGTACATACATAGAGTTATGGGCCAGGTGCTATGACTGGAGCTCTGCTCCCCAAAAGGATTAAAGCCATCTGTACTTAGACCAAACCATAAGTTTCTCGCCTCTCCTGTAAAGTCCGGGAAGTCTCTCTCGATCTTTCTCCACTGCGATCCATCGGCGGGGTGTCTCAACTTTCCGTCTTTCTTACGGTCTTCTTTGTGCCATCGCAACAACCTAGTATGCTCTTTGTTTCTAAACAGACGTTTCAACCGTGGTATTATAGGAGCATACCACATCACCTTAGTAGGAACCCTCTTACAGGGGGGGCTCGCCGTCAACATGACCAGGGTCATCTGCTCTGATCTTATACCGCAGTGCAGTGCATACCGGACATTCATCCAAATTCTCGTACTTCTAACCGCGGTAGAGGATGCAGTCATTAATGCATGCATGTATCTTCTTCACATCTAATCCTAGAGGGCAGAGAGCTTTCTTTGCTTCGTACGTAATCTCAGGCAATTCATTATCCTTTGGAAGTTTTGGCTTCATTAGTTGAAGTAAACTCTCAAATGCATTGTCAGTCACACCGTTCCGTGCCTTCCATTTAAGCAACTCTAGTGTGGTACCGAGCTTTGTGCTACCATCTTCGCAATTTGGGTACAACAACTTTTTGTGATCCTGTAACATGTTGTCCAGCTTCAACCTCTCCAATTTACTTTCACAGTCTTCCCTTGCATTAGCAATAACTCGGCCAAGATCATCATCGGGCTCTTCTGATGCATGTTCTTGATCAGCTCCTTCTTCTGCATTGTCTTCCATTACAGTATCGTCGTATTCAGGGAACAAAGGATCTTCTTCTTCATCATCATCGTCTTCCATCACAACCCCTCTTTCTCCATGCTTGGTCCAGCAATTATAGCCGGGCATGAAACCTCTCCGAAGTAGGTGGCCGTTAAGGATTCTTTCAGAAGAGTGCTCTTTGACGTTCCGACAATCAACACATGGGCAACACATAAATCCATTATCTTTGTTCGCCTGAGCTACAGCAAGAAATGCATTCGGGCCTGCCATATACTTGGAAGTGCGTCGGTCACCGTACATCCATCGCTGCCGTGCATCCATCTGCATCGTATAATTAAGTTTATCAAAATACATTACAATAACATATTAATACAGAAATGACTATAGTACATAGACAAATATTACTTTTTTATGTAGCAGTTACAGATGAAAAAGATAAGTTTGTTAACCTCGGTCGAAAATACCATTTTCAGTGAGCTTATGTGTGGCTCGGGAATTTCGTCGAATACCTCGTGTGCATAGTAAAATAAAACACACTAACACTCACCTCTCTCACACCTCCAAGCAAAAAAAAAGATGGAAGGGGGGCTGGGGTAGTATATATAGGGGAAGGGGGGACATTGTGTCCCGGTTTGTGGAATGAACCGGGACCAATGCCCATGCGCGTGCCACGTGGCCCGTGGCTATGCATTGGTCCCGGTTCATGCCACGAACCGGGACCAATGTCTCCCCACGAACCGGGACCAATGACCCCAGGCGATTTCTGTTGCCCCGGGCGCACAAACCGGGACCAATGCATAGCATTTGTCCCGGATTTGGTTGCAACCGGGACAGGTGCCACCCCCCTCCCCCCTGGACGAAATGGGTTGTTTCTACTAGTGCAATGAGGTGTTTTACAAGCTTATGACCGATAGGTTTGAGATGTCTATGATGGGAGAGTTGGAGTTCTTCCTTGGCTTTGAAGTGAATCAATATCATGAAGGAACCTTCATCAAACAAGCCAAATACACTCAAGACATGCTCAAGAGATTTAATATGCATGATTCCAAGCCTATGAAGACTCCCATGTCCACGACCACCGACTTGAAACCCGACCGCAACGGTAAAGAGGTAGATCAAAAGGTATACCGCTCCATGATTGGATCTTTGCTCCACCTTTGTGTATCTCGACCCGATATCATGTATAGCGTAGGTAAATTTGCAAGGTTTCAAGCCTCCCCGAGGCAAAGTCATTTGGAAGCCGTGAAACAAATCTTTCGATATTTAGTTCATACCCCAAACTTCGGTCTTTGGTACCCCAAGGGTTCAAGCTTTTAGCTCATTGGATATTCGGATGTAGATTATGCGGGAGAGAAGACAGATAGGAAGTCCACGTCCGGGGGTTGCCAATTCCTTGGCCGCTCCTTGGTATGTTGTTCTTCAAAGAAGCAGAATTGCATTGCTCTCTCCACCACCGAGGCCGAGTATATCTCCGTGGCAAGTTGTTGTGCCCAATTTCTTTGGATGAGGCAAACCTTGAAGGATTATGGTATTCATTTTGACAAGGTGCATCTTCTTTGTGATAATGAGAGTGCTATCAAGATCGCCTACAATCCAGTTCTTCACTCCAAGACGAAGCACATTGAGATCCGTCATCATTTCATTCGGGGTCATGTTGAGAAAGGTGATATTGATCTCTCATATGTCCCCACTAATGATCAACTTGTCGATATCTTCACGTAGGCCCTTGATGAACAAAGTTTTCGAGCTTTGAGGAATGAACTAAATGTCATCGATTCTTACAACTTCACTTGAAACCTTGCATATGTACTTTCATTATGCATGCTATTAGGTTTGGATGTTGGCATGGAAATAGGGGGAGCGTTACTCAACTCATGAGTACACACTCCTCTTATTATGCGAAAATCAATTCATCATTGCATATCTAGTCAATTTGTGACTTATTGTGCTTAATTGTGAGTACTATTTTTGGACCCAAGATATATCTTCGCCGTGCCAAAGTACACACTCAAACATGGTGGCTTCGTCCACCGACCTTTGTTATTTTTGGCTCTTTCACGCGTATCATACTTCTTCCTCGACAACTCGTACGGGTTCGGTCTTCTACTTTTTGTGCTTCTTCCGAACCCCTCCGAGAAATGTCTCTCGTATACTAGTGACTAATTTCCAACCCAAGCTTTCTTTGCCCAAAACATTATTCCACTCTTAATGCTCATGTTTTTATGATCTTGGCGCGCGAAAACTTGGTCGGGCGGAGGCTCCGGTGAAACCACCGGAGGCTCCGCTGCCCATGTCCACCGGAACCCACCGGAGGCTCCGCTGGCGCAAATTGCTCAGCGGGCCATATTTTGGTAGGATGTTTGGACGAGGGGCGGAGGCGCCGGTGAAACCACCGGAGGCTCCGTTGGGCGGGGAACGGAGGCTCTGGTGAAACCACCGGAGGCTCCGCCCAAGGCGTTTCTGCGGGATAAGACCTAGGGCGAGTGGGGTCAACGAGATCCAATCTCATTTTCCCCCCACTCGCCCTCCCTCTTCTCCCTCTCAACCGCCGCCCGCAAGACCGACGCTGACGGATTTGGGTGCTCCACCGCCGGGAGCCCTCCTCCTTGCCTTGGACCACCCCGGGATCTTCTTCCTCCTTCCTTTCCACCATGGATGGTGCGGGTATGCTCTCTCTCTCTCTGTCTCTCTCTCTCTCTCTCTCTCTCTCTCTCTCTCTCTCTCATCTAGTTGATGGATGGGGATGCATAGGAGTTCCATGTTCTTAACATCTAGATGTGTGGATTTGGAGTTTTGGGAGTAGGAGATCCCGAGTACAAACCCTAGCAACGTAGATAGCGTGTATTAGGCTTGAATCGTTACGGTTGTAGGGTGATTCATATGCCCTAACCCTAGTTATTCAACCCTAACCCCATGTATATCTTTATTTCTTGGATTTGTGTGTCTTTATCAACTTGAGAATTACCTTTTCTTCATACCACCTTGCTATTTCTTTCTTAGATGCTTCCTGCTCCAAAGGCAAGGGCACTCGCTCCAAGAGTATGGCTCGTCGCAAGACTCCTAGGGTTGATGAGATTGAGGAAAACCTGGACCCATCTCAGCCCAAGCCCCCGAGAAGAGATTGCCAAACAAGGAGAAGCCCGCTTCCAAGATGTTTGAGGCAGCATTTCTGAAAGAACTTCGCGAGACTCCATATGTCATTGACCGCGACCGCTTGATGCCACAGTTTCGGGGTAAGGATGCTCGTTTCCACACCGTCTTCCAGAGCCAGATCTATCACACGATTTTGACGCGGAAGCCAAAGGACAATGTTGCCCCTCAACATGCCATTAACTTTGGGCATATGGAAAAGAACCCCAATTACTTTGGGGAGGCACTTGAGCTTGTTGAGAGGTTTGGTCTTGCACCCATCATCAGTATCCAACAAGACTATGATGAAGACCTTGTTTGTCAATTTTTGGCCACAGTTCATCTCTCAAATGAGACCGAGCGGAATCTTACTTGGATGACACAAGGGAGGAAGCTGGACATCAAGTGGTGTTATGTTGGCACCATTCTTGGAGGATACCCGAACTTTGGACCATTTTCAGGTTGTGAGGAGTTTGACAATGGTTGGTTCCGTGTTCACGTCATCAACACCCCATCTCTTGCCAAGGATCAACTCACCCCACTATATCACTAGAAAAAAAATTCGATGTTGGGTTTGTCAAGGGTCTCTACCCCACTTATGATATCATGATGCGCATCTATAGACCATCAACCCAAAGGCGGGGAATGTGGATGAAATCCAAGGCTTTCTGAAGAATCTCTTGCTTCTCACTCATCAAAAGCGGCTTGCCAATTCTCCTCAAAAGCTCGATGTGCTTGAATACATATGGAATGAGCTATGGCACGTAGTGATCAATCGCAAGAATGCTTGCTTTGGGCCCTTCATTATGAAGATCATCTTGCATGTGTGGGAGGAGAAGTTCCCGGATGAACCGTTGGATGATTATAATTGGATCCCTCACATGGCGAGGAACCTCATCAAGGACCACACCGAGCCCCCTGAGCATCCCACTCCTGCTCCTCGCAGGAACAAGGCCAAACCTCGTGTCATCACTGATGAGGAAGAAGAAGAAGTCGGTCCATCTCGCCCTCCTCCTTCTGACAATGCATTCAAGTGGATGGCTAGGGCCCTCAAGAAGGTGTTCAGGTTGAACAAGAAGATTGAGCAGCGTCAATGGGAAGCCCATTATGATAAGGAGCTCAAGAACTGCAATAAGGCACAGGCAGCTCGTCAGCTTCGTTGTGATGGTGGCAAATCCGTGGACTCCCCAGCTCATCCAAGCATCACCGACTGGGACAAGTGGTAAGCCAAAGACTCCAAGGGCAAATTGATTGAGTGGTCTGAGGAAGAAGGTGAAGAAGCCACCAGTTCTCATCGCCGTGCCCCCTCTTCGGAAATGGATATCTCCTCCGAGTGATCTTCGGGACGTTAGCGTCATTTTCTCCCTCTTTTGGTATCTTGATGCCAAAGGGGGAGAGACATCTATCTATTAGGAGCGGGGTTTTGCATGGTTCTCCCTCAAGCATATCTTTCGATTTGCATCTTTCTCTTGCATTGAGGGAGTTTGGTTTTTCATTTGGAAACTTCGGTTGTTTAAATTCTTATGTGTCGTGAACCTCGTATCATATTATGCTTTGTGAACCTCGTATTATGTTTTTTGAGCTTATGAACCTATTATATTATGTGTTGTGTGCTCAGTATTATTCATATTGCTCATATTACCATTGCGCCTATATTCTCTCAACATGAAGGGAGCATACCTTTAGGGGGAGCTCCGTTCATGTTGTGTATTTAATTATGCAAATAGGGATGTTGTCATGAATTACCAAAAAGGGGGAGAATTAAAGATCATCGTCTGTTTTGATAATTATATGACAACATACCTATCGGACTAATGTTTATTTGATATATGAAAATGCCCCGGTTCATCAAGTATACAAATTCTATGGGCTACAATTTTGTTTGGAATGAAAAGAGCTAGAAGAGACAAAACTAAGAAGCAGTTTTTGCATGGAGCGGAGCCTCCGGTGAAACCACTGGAACCTTCCCCCCTAGCCTCTGGTGCGGGTCCGGTGCGGGGTACGCCCAAACCACCCTCTGGTGCATATGAGCGGAGGCCAGGGATGAGCTTCCGGTGGAGTTCCGGTGGGCGGAGCCTCTGGTGAAACCACCGGAGCCTCCGCCATCTCCAACAGGCCCTACAAGGAATTGGCCTCCGGTGCGCATCCGGTGGAGGATCCGCCAAAATGGCGCTCTGTTGGATAAGAGCGGATCCTCCAGCAGAGCCTCCGGTGAGGGTCCGGATCGCGGAGGTTCTGGTGTATCCAACGGAGGTTCCGCCCTCTCAACTGGCACGCTAGGGGCTGGGCCTCCGGTGTGCTTCCGGTGGTGGCTCCGCCAAAACCACGTTCTCTTGGATAAGAGCGAAGGCTCCACCGGAGCCTCCGGTGCAGCTCCGGTGGGAGGAGCCTCCGCCCAATCCACCGGAGCCTCCGCCCAATCCCCCTTGGCTCATGCACAGAGCGGATCTGGGCTGCGCGGCTGCGCACAGAAGAAGGCCACCGGAGCCTCCGGTGCTTCCGGGACTGCACAACGGCCACTTGTGGGAAGGGGTATAAATACCCCTTCCCCTTCCTCATAAATGTCAAGCTTTTCCCATTCTCTCTCCTAGCCATTAATGAAAGCTTCACCCACCTAGATCTCCCTCTCCACTCACCCACTCACTCTCATAATTTGTGGAGAGCTAGAGGAGACCACGATCCACACTTCCACCTAAGGAATTTTGAATCCATCCACCACAACCTAGTAGATCTAGAATCCTACTTGAGGTCTAGAAACCTTAGTAGATCTTGTGCTTGTAGCTTCCACCTTGTTGCAAGTAGCTAGGGATTGCTTGAGAGCCTCCATCCATCTTGTGGCGTGACCTCGAGCTCATGTAAAGGTTTGGTCAACGCCTACAAGTCGACCTCATAGTGGAAACGACAATCTCCCTCACCGGAGAAGCTCAAGGAGAAGAAGGTGTGCACAACCGTGCTATTGAGGAGTGCCTAGGTGGCTCCCCACCTTTCCAATGTAGACGTACTTCTCATTGAGAAGGAACTACGGGAATCATATCCTTGTCTCCTTGTTTACACTTGTGGTTTATCTTGCTACCTTTCGTTTTACCTCCGTTGCGTATATTATCTTGTCCACATAGGTTGCTCACCTAGATGCACATCTAGAGAACCTTATCTTATCTTGCTTAGCCCTATTAAAAGGAAAAGAAAATAAAATTTGGTAGTCAACCTATTCAACCCCCCCTCCTTCTAGTTGACCATAGTGCAATTTCACTCTGGAGTGTCAAAATTCCACAAAAAACTAGGTGGTGCCAATTTGTATAACATTGTGTTTTGGATTTTAGACGTCCAAGATTCCACTCAGGGGTTTGACCAGCCTCTCCAGCATCAGTTTCTCTCTAATGAGTTTTAGCACTTCTAGCACGAAACTCCCGCTCGGGGCGAACATGAGGGAATCTTGAGAAATAAAACATCAATGGAATATTTTTTCCAATTTGACTTTATTATTAAAAAAATTAAAAATACATATTGTAGTCGAAGGGGCATATTTATTATTCTCAAAAAGAAAATAATTTACCATCGACATAGCTCTCGAAAAGTAACAAGAAAGCTAAATCATATTATAGGGCCATCACACTTGTACACATAATATAGGGACACAAGCTAAAAATTAAATGTATACACAACTAAATTATAGGACATAAAGAGTGGATATTCGGTGCACCTAGGCACAGGTGCTCCTGCCAATTTAAAAATAATTATGAGTTTCAAACATATTTAAAAAAATACATTGGTAGCCAGTAGTATATACTACAAACATACAAAAAATCAACTTCAAATACTTTGTATTCTGAACTATACAAAAATGAAAAAAGTGGGGATGTGGTTAATGCCTATTTTTAAATCTATAGATTTTACTATTTTGTCATTTTTGTGTAGCCTATACTAATTTGTATTCGAATTTAAAATTTGGACATTTGTGGGATATACGTACCATTGAATACAACCAGAATTTTTTGACGCGCCCAAATAGGTTTTCAAACTTTTTCGTTGAAAAATCATTTTCGAGTAATAAAAGAATTAATTTAATAAAATGAAAAAGATCTATTTGCTGCATGGCCACGTGTCTGTCATATGTGCCGAAGGTCGGGCTATGCTGAGGGTGGCCGCCGGCATAGCTCCAGCTACGCCGACAACCCCGACAAATGGCCGTCGGCATAGCTTTTGCCCTGGGCATCTTCGTGGATTCCTGTAGTGCTAGTCATAATTAACAAGGATATCGTCCCGGTTCATGGGCAACATGAAGTTAGGTTTCATAGCGAAGCAAATATGGCCACACACGAGATAGATAGCAGCTGGTTGTAATTAATTCGTGTCCAGGTAGATGATGTTATACATATATACAGAAATATCAAGGAGCTCGTTTGGTGCCCATCTTTTAATTTCATTTGAAAAATAAAATGACACTGTTAAAATAGGAATTGATGTAACAAACAATAGGCATTTGCTATAATTCCTAATGAAATGATATGCCAATTCCATGGCTGCCAAACAGGTAGGAATATGGAATTGTGAATTAAATTCCATTTTTTTGCTCCAAATGATGGGATCCAAACGACTCCAAAAGTGAGTTGAAGCATATATGTAAGTAGGTGTCGCTGATCCACATGAAATCTTTGCATGGTTTCTCCGCGCGAGAAGCAGAAGACATTTGTTAGCTCCGTTGCATATTCGTCCAAGAAAAGCTGGCTGTTGTCAGGTTTCATGTGGCACCTGTTTTGGTTAAGAAAATAGTGTTGCATTGCAAACAAAAAATTGAGCCCACCTGGTGTGCTTAATGGAGATACAGACGTGAGTCTGCCAGTTGTCTTTTTTTTTTGAAACCTGAACTGTGGGGTAAAACCCCACAGCATTTTATTACCAAGAAGAGAGAACTTTACAATATATGCAGGATATACAAAATATACAGACACCCAGAGGGGTGAGCCTATCTAAATTAAATCCTCAATCCATTTTGATAACTGTTGAAGATGTGAGTCGTTCACCCTATACGTATGTAGAGTGATGTCATGTATGAAATTACGTTTCCAGGCTCTGAAGGTTGGCATTATGTGTTGAAAGACTGCCTCATTTCTCTGTTTCCATATATGCCAAGCAGCCAGAATGACCACCTCAGTAAAAAAGGGCTTGTTAAACTTTTGCCTTGTCTTGTAGAAAACTTGCTCAAAGCTATCTCCATCTTCCCAAAGAATTTGCAAGTAGTTCCAGATTCGGGCACTAAAATTGCACTTAAAGAATAGGTGCATCCAGTCCTCCGTTTCCCTCAAAGGACAGAGGGAGCAGTGAATGATATCAGTAACATTCCAATGCCTACGCCTCAACATGTCTCTAGTGTTCAAGCGATCACTGACCAATAACCAAGCAAAAACCTTGATCCTTAGCACCACTTTACTCCTCCAAATCCAATCATAAATTTTGCTGGCTCTCTGATTCCTAAAACAGTAATGGTAGAACCTGTTTGAAGTGTACTCCCCTCCTTTCCATATTGTGTTCCACTCATCGAAACCATCAGAATCCAACTGAACATGTTGCAGAACCAGTTGCATTTGCTGAAACTCCTGAAACGCTTGCTGAGAGAGTGGTAGATCAAAAAGACTTGATCTATCCATAGTGAGCAGAAATTCTCTAACCGAAATATGTGAGTCAAGTGCAAAAGAAAATAGCCGAGGAAAATCTTCTTTGAAGTTGCGGCCATGCCAAACATCCCAGAACCTGACCGTGTCTCCCCTTTTAACCTGCACTGCACTGACTTGAAAGTATAGTGGCGCTAATTTCATGATATCACGCCACCAAAAAGAACCAGAAAGGGGTGCTGACTGAGGGACCCCATTCGGATAGTGTCTCCAAACCAAATCCACCCAAGGTAGATTAGCCTTATTAAAAAACTTATGAAGATGTTTAATAAGCAGGCTTTGGTTTTGCTTCTGAAAGTCAACAATTCCGAGACGACCAGCTCTTCTCGGCTTACAGATCATTTCAAGGGAAGCTAGTGATTGTTTTTTAGAGTCTGGATGATTACCTCTCCAAAGACAATGCCTGATAACTCGATGGAATTGTTTTAAAATTCCAGGTGGGATCTCCAGGGAACACAAGAAGTATACAGGCATAGAGGACAGGCATGAGTTGATGAGCTGCAATCTCCCTCCATAGGCTAAGAAGGTGGAGCTAGCTGTTAGCCTTCTTTCAATCTTGGTGACAAGAGGCATTAGATCAATGATTCGAGGCCTAGTAGTCCCCATTGGAAGGCCAAGGTAAGTGAAAGGAAAGGAACCCACAATGCATCCAAAATCATTAGCCAGTGACTGCACTTCTTCATCCGAAATATTAATTGGTAGCATGCAGGATTTATGGTAATTAACCTGAAGACCAGTAGAGACACTAAAATCCTGTAAAGCCTTCTTGAGAACTGCCAGTTGAGTGGCATCAGCCTGTAACACTAAAATAGTGTCATCTGCATACTGAACAATTGGGAAATCATGTTCACCCACATCAATAGGCAGGCTGAGCAAACCCCTTTCTTTCAGATCATTAATTATATATTGCAAAATCTCAGCACCTAACACAAAGAGCAGAGGAGACAAGGGGTCACCCTGCCTAACCCCCCTTCTGCATCTAAATTTTCTTCCAGGGACCCCATTAACTAGGACAGAGGAAGTACCTGTCTCCAGCATGATCTTGACCCAAAAAATAAACTTCTCAGGAAAGCCCATATGCCTCAGAACCTGATAGATTGCTTCATGCTCCAGATAATCAAAGGCTTTCTCAAAGTCTAGTTTCAGAATAATAATAGGAAGTTTAGATGCTTTACACTGATGAATATACTCAAATGACCAGGCCAAACAATCATGTATCGTCCTTCCTTTGATGAAACCATACTGATTTTTATGGATGCAATCCAAAATCCTTGTTTGCAATCTGTCAGCAACCATCTTGGTGAGAAATTTGAGGCAAGTATTTGTGAGAGAGATAGGCCTGTAGTCATTAATAGTTTCTGGAGAGGGCTTCTTGGGAATTAGAGTTATGAAAGAAGAATTAATATTCTCCAGGCTAATAGACTGATCAAAGAAATCTCTGGCAAGAGCATAGAAGTCATTTTTAATGATATCCCAACAGTGCTTGAGAAACATCCCATTAAAACCATCAGGCCCTGGTGCTTTGTCTACCGGCAACTTCTTAACTAAATCATCCATCTCCTTAGTAGTGAAAGGGACCACAATCTCCTCTAGGCCATCAACTTTTTTAATCATACCTTCTAGATCAAACAACATCTGAATCCCATTAGAGGTTCCCATTCTCTGCTTGTAGCAATCCCATGCCACATTAGCCATTTGATCATGATCAGTAATAATATGTCCATCAGCAAGCTGTAGACTCGCCATAGAATTTCTCCTGTATCTCTCTGTGGCCATAGCATGAAAGAATTTAGTGTTCTCCTCTCCCATCTTGATCCATCGTATAGAACACCTCTTCCTCCAATATTGGTACTGAAATCTGAGCAGCTTCTCATGGTGGATTTTAACTAAAATCCGAAAGTTTGCCTCATGAGTGAATAAAGGCCTATCCTCCTCCAAATCGTCCAAGAATAAGATGACTATATTGCATTTTTGAATGAGTAGCCTAAGCTTAGAGAGACCCATTTTCCACTTTGCCAGTTGTCTTTTTACCCGAGCGATGGCTAAAAAAAGAGGGTTGGCCGCGCGCGAGGATGGCCTGTGACCTCATGCACTTCTTTTGGGTACTACTAGAAATCGACTAGCGGAGACCGATCCGGATCGGGAATTGAGGATCGAGTCGGAACCCAGTTTGTAGGCTCGCTCCAGTTTCTCCATATAATATAAGGAGAGCGTCGCGCACACACGTAGACGTACTACCTCCATGGCCGACATCGAGAACGCCTTGTTCCCCTCGGCTGAGCCGGATACGACGAGCGACCTCAGACTCACGTGCTTGGTCGCCTGCATCGGCACCGTGGCCCTCGCCTTGTGCCTACCGGCGGCGCTGCTCCTCGGTCAATACCTCGTCACGACGAGGGCAACGCCGTCGACCGTGGTCCTGCGGGTAATCGCTTACGCCGGGTTCGTCGCCGCGGTCCTGGGCGTTGCCATGGGCATCTTCTTCTGTTGCAACGCCGTCCTTCTGTGTATCTACGGGGGCACGGACCGGGAACGGCTGGGGGACGCACCGCCACCGCCGCCACTGCATGAAGCTATGGATTGATTCCATGTTCTACTTTCAACTTTGTAATTTTTCGCCGAAGTGCAAAAGTATAGTACTACATATCCTTTTTGTGTGCGCGCGTGTTTTTATATACAGTTAATTGTACCAAGACTTGTATCGTACTGCGAGACGACGTACATACCTATGTACGTACAGTATGGCCGACATGGAGAACCAGAGGACTGTACTTGAAGACAAGCATTCAGTTGTTAATCTGTCCCGCAGAGATTTAAAAAAAGAGAAGTTGATCCCTGAAAGACATTTGTTTTCTTTTCTTACATACCGTTAATGTTTTGAAACAGAGCCAAAACTGCGTCACACCCCGCTAAAAAGAAATGGAATTGCCAAGTTAGTCATCAAGAAGCCGTCACGATAGCACCAATATCATTACGAAACGAGACCATACATGGAACTATTGGCCATCACCCACGCAAACGCCCTCCACGGCCGCCCCGGACGAGATCGGTGCTCCTCTCGACGCCCTCCCTCCGCCTTCCCCGGGGTGGTGGCGGCCAAGCTCTCCGTTTCGTGCCCTTCCGTTCCGGCTGCCGCTCCCCGGGGTCGTGTCCCTGCAACACCTATGCACCCCCGAGAGCAATTTTGTTTTTAGAAATAGGAGAGGCGCTAGTGGAAAACAGTGCTTTTGCTCATCCGCGAGCACCCCTTTCGCCCCGGTTCGGCCACCACCCGATGCAAAAGACTGCAGAGGTGGGGCCAGGGCGAGCAGGGCGTATGGTGGTGGTGCCATTTGCCCCGGTTGGTGGCTCCAACCGGGGCTAAAGGCCCTCGACGAGCAGAGCCAGGCGCGTGGTTGGGGGATCTTTTGCCCCAGTTGGAGCCACCAACCGGGGTAAATGACCCCCTCCCCCCCCCACTATATATAAACCATGCCAGCCCTCTCTTCTTCACATGCCACTCACTTTGGAGGACATATTTCTAGTTGTGTGGTGTGTGCTAACTTTTTTTTCCCCTCCTATGCACAAGACACCATCTCAACTCGCAGAAAACAAGCACGATTTAATTTGTCCGAGCCACACTTAATTAAATAAGCTTTCTCATCCTTCTTTCCTTCCCGGTCAAGGTACCAACTTTAACCTTTCATTTGTCGATGTAGCATTGGTCATTTCTCTATTCATGGTGTTCTGTAACAGTTTTTAATTAATAATCATATAATGCAGATGAACCGGCAATGGATGTACGCTGACCAACGCTCTCCCGCGTTCATGAAAGGCGTGGGTTATTTTCTCGAGGTGGCCCAGGCAAACAAGCAGAATAATTTATCTGTTGTCCATGTGTTGTATGTCGGAATCAGAAGGAACACTCTTCTCACAGAGTCATCCACTTCCACTTGTTTCAATCCGGTTTCATGCCCGGCTATAATTGTTGGACCAAGCACGGAGAAAGAGGGGTTATGATGAAAGACAACGAAGAAGAAGTGGCGATGCGTCCCTCAGATTAGCTTAGAGCATCGCGCTCCCGCGAAACTGGCTATCCAGCGACGCGCCATTGATGTTTCTGCGCCGCCCCAGAAAATAAAAATGCAGTCACGCCTTCTTTACTCAACAGTAAAATGCAACAAATTTCTAGGAAAATGCATAAATTTTGACATAGTTTGGCTCCTTAGTCTACAAAATAACCACATGGTTTAATAGCTAAATTTTGACCTCAACATAGTTCATGTGACGAACAAACACACACGATAACTTGAAACAAGAAATTTATTCATCTTCTTCTTCTTCGGTTTCATCACCATCGCCATATTCCTCATCTTGATCTTCGGCGGTGAGACTCGAAGAAGGCATTTCGGACATCAAGGAAGCCATGAATGAACCAGATTGTAATGTCGTGTGTACCGTGGTACCAATGCCACTCGTCATGCCTCCACCGTCATCGCTTGGTCCTCCCATACTTGCTCCGAACCTCCCAAGTGGAGGTGCTCTCATGACACCAAATCCCCTGAGTGGAGGTGATCCCATGCCTCCAAATCCCCTAAGTGGTTGTGCTCCCATGCATCCAAATTCCCTAGGGGTGGTGCTCCCATGGCACCGAAGCCTCCATATGACATGGTACTCATCCTCTTTTGAGTTAGGATCTCTTCACGGCAAAGCTTGACATGTTATTTTTGCTCGGCGTCAAGTTTGGACGTATCAAGGAAGATAAACCTTCTCTCATACTCTTGACGACTAGTAGCTTCCTCCATTTGAATCTTCTTTTCCTCCACCACCACCCTCCTCTCCTCCGCTGCACCCTCCTCGCCTCCGCAAACGTCGCCAATTTATTTCTTGTCCTTCTCTCCTCGTTTGCTTCCAATCTTACGCGCATCGTTGCTTTCATGTGTGACTCGATGGGATCCTCACCGCCCCTCTTATTGTTCTCCTTTGATTGCTTTCTTCCAAGTGGCCTCTTTTGCGGAGCAACCGAGCTTGGAGTGGGGCTTCCATTGCCTTCCTCGCCACTTGAGACATCATCTTCATCTCCACCTTATAGTTGCTTGTTCTTCTTTGATTCAATCTTGCGAATAGCCGGACTAGCCCTCCACTTCTCCTCATTCTCTAGCTCCGCATATGCATGATGCAAGGTGAATGGCTTTCCATGTCATATTTGCCCCTTTTTGTTCTTCTTGCCAGCTCCCTTGTATAGGTTTTGTGCAATATTAGCCTACAAACAAGAAGAGGAAAGTTAAGCAAGATAGCCAAGAGAATGAAAAATCATAGAAAGTGACCATATAGAAGTATTCGAAACTTACCCTATCAACATTGTTAGCTCCACTTGGATTCATAGCATTTGTTGCCGCCAACACCCCGCCCACTTTTGACACTCCATCGAAATAAGCGACCAACGCAACCAAAAAGAAATATCGGAGCGGTCGTTCTATCCTTCTTCGGAATCGTGTTGATAGTATCGAAATACTCCTTCATCCTCGTCCAATAGGTGTCTCTAGTTTGCTCCGTGCCAACAGATGCATCCAATCCAACAACGCAATAGGTTTTGTATAGCCGCACATCTTCTTGCAAAGTGTAGCTAGTGCCCCTTCCTTTCGCATCAACGATGCCCTCACCTTCTTCATAGCCATATGCTTGAGACCAATCTTGTTGAGAACCATGTTCTTGAGTCTATGTCATGATTTTATTCAACATTCATAGTTGCCAAGTAGGAGTCATCATCAACACTATACCAAATATGAAGAAACACGCCTTTAAGGAGACAAATTCATCGTACAAGTACAAAAATGAAGATTGAAACAAAATACCTTTCGGGCATTTCACCGAACACGTTGCCCGCGGGCGCATACATTGCGAAGCCGGTGGCGGCCAGCCGGTGCGGCGGTGGCGGTGGAGGGTGTTGCGGCTGCTGCTTCGCCGTCGGGACCGCTTTGCGCCCCTGCAAAGCTCGAGTCTTCTTTTCCATGTCGGCCGCGGTCGGCCGCTTCTGCTGTCCTCCGCGCACGATCTTTGAGCCGAGAGCCGAATGGGCGGGCGCCGGCGGCGGACATCCGTCTCCCGAGTTCATCCGCGGCGCCATGAACAGCCCGCGCGCACGCCTTGCCGGGCGGCGGCAGCGGCGCTAGGGTTCGCAAAACTGATGGCGTACGGGGGCGTTGGCGGCACGCCGGAGTGGTTCTTCATCGCCGGCGCCGAGCAGGAGGGGCAGCGGCGAGCGCGAGCGGAGATTTCCGCTCAGCGGTTGGAATTCGCGAGCGTTGTCAGGTGGTCGCGCGCGATGTATGGGGAGCTGAAAATTAGCAGCGCGGGATGGGGCTTTTGGCCGCGCGCTCTAATTTTTTTCGTGCGTCCGCTGAAGCACGCCGCGCTGGCTTGTGCAATGTATAACTGGCGGTTTTTCTCGCGGGCGCGTGGGATAGCTCGACTGTTGGAGATGCTCTTAACTTTTTTTGGGAGAGACAGATTATCTTAACTGGCTTTGCCTTTCTCCGTCATGGATCCCATGGTGTACTGTTTTTGGAAGGTATTTTGCAATGCAATTTCGAGTGTGTGCTTGTCGAATCTGCATCTCAACAAGTCCCTCGGGTGAACCCATAGGGTTTCGATTAGGAGAACCTGTGGGCGCTGGTGACAATCGTCGGCTAGACAGGGGGCACGATTTACCCAGGTTCGGGGCCCTCGTAGAGGTAAAACCCTTAATCCTGCCTCTGTCAATCTGTATTCACGAGTAGATCGGTTACAATGGGGGGTTGCTCAAGTCGAGAGTATGATCTCAAGCTCAAGGCTTGGTGGTGCGGTATTTCTTGTCCTCTCCTGGTGGTTCTCATGGCCTTATATAGGTGGCCAGGTCTCAGATCTCACCTGGAGAGGACTCGAACTCTAACCCTAGGTTGGTTACAAGTTTCCTATCTTGACCCGCAAGGCTTTGCGGGTGGGCTTCAACTGGGCCTTCTAAAATAATATAAGGCATCTCCTCTTGGGCTCCAGTCCTGGGCCTAGGACCGATTATCCTTACTCGACAAGTCCAAGGCTCATCCCTTTGTCAGTAGCCCCGAGAGTTTGCTCGATTGGGATTTCCCTGTCGGATAGACGCTCAAAGTTTTGTCTTGCTTTCCTTCAGATGACTGTTTTAGTCGTTTTCCGGTTGGAGGGCGTATACCCTGCGTGATGAGTTTTTGTATATCCCCGAGTATCGAGTGATGAAAGTGCCTGTGTTTTTGGCTATTTTTGCAGAAGGATATGGCTCAGCAGTTTGGCTCTCCCGAAAGATCAGGGCCAATTAATTGCATCTAGGGAAAAAACAGTTCTGGCCTACACAGGTTCGAGACCTCCGACTCGAACCCGATGAGGTGATCATTGCGACTGGGCCGTAGAGGTCTTACCGAGTCGAATTTAACCTATAGGGGTACCCGGCGCGTTCGCCAGGATTTTTCTTTGTGTTGTTGACACGGAAATTTACCGGAGGACGCTGCCTGAGTGCGATTCTAGGCCCTCGGGAAATTTACAGGAGGACGCAGCCTGAGTAGCTCCAAACCACAATTTCTGGTCTGATCGTAGTCGAGGCTTTGTTCTGGCTACGTTGAAGTATCGAGTAATCCAGGCGACGATACTCGTGAATTCCTGCCATGAGGCTCTGATTGCTTTGAACTCCGAGTTCTATCCATTGGAGAGGGGTCCATAAGATTTGAGCCATCTCCTCAAAACTTTCGGTCGAGAAGGTGAAATTCGCGAGTGCGTCCGCAATCAGCTTATTTGCGGGTCTGTAGTAGCACTTTCCTTTGTTCGATTATGGCATTCTGAGGTCAATTTCAACTATGTATCTAGGCTCCCAAATGCCCCAGTCGATATGACCCCTCAATATAGAGTCGTTCAACCGGCAGCAGAGGAGATTATACGACTGACCTCTGAAGAGGTTGATCGGGTGTTAGCCGAGGAAAATGCTCGTCGCCATATGTAATCGTAGGATGTATCTATCCTGTTGTTTTGTATAGTTGTCCCGAAACTTTGTAAGGTGTCAACCTTGTTTATAACATTGTATATGAAATTTTTCTTGTGATGCTAAGTTAGGCGTAGCCCCCGTGTGTTTGGGGTGTATACCTGTTATTCAGCGTGTAGAAATAAAGAACGTGGGTAGCTTATGGTTGAAAAACCACGTATTTTATTGAAATGACTGAGAAGCCATGTGTTTTTTTCGAGCTACAAGATGGCTAATATAGCCTTATTTTTGCGAATGAAAATAATCCTAAGGATAGAATCTGCGGAGGTGCGCAATGTTCCATGGGTTGGAGTAGATGCCACCGGTCGTCGGGTTCTGCAGCCGATAGGCGCCACCCGGGATGACTTCGTGTATTATGAAGGGTCCTTCCCATGGTGGTTAGAGCTTGTGTCCTTTCTTCTGCTTGAGCCGCAGCACCAAATCTCCTACCACGAAGGCTCTGTCGCGTATACGGCGACTGTGATAGTTTCGCAACGACTGTTGGTATACTACAGATCTTGCGAGTGCAATATCGCGTATTTTGTCGAGTGCGTCCATATCTTCCGTGAGTGCCCTGTTAGAGGTTTATTCGCTGTAAGCAACGACTCGTGGGGCGCTGAATTTGACATCCTCGCCAAGGACTGCTTCAGCCCCATATACCATGAAAAATGGTGTGTATTTTGTGGATCGATTTGGGGTTACGGAGGGTAGATCTTCTTTCCAATGTCCTGGTGCTGGGTGTAGTCGGTCGAGTAGCCGTTTCTTGATGCCAGTTGAGACCAATCCGTTGAATCGTTTGACCTGGCCGTTGGTTTGCGGATGAGCCACTGAAGCGAAATTGAAGGCACTAGTAGCAAAAGGCTTATAGCCACCAGCTTAGCGCTGGCGAACACATTTTTGCCTTTGCCAGCGCTATTACCGCTGGCGAATAACATTTTTTGTTCGGCAGCGTTATATCTACTACCACTGGCGAACAGGACAGATCGTTCGCCAGCGCTAAGGGTGGGACCCACCTGCGCGCGCACCAGCCCCTCCCTCAAACTACCGCTGGCCAACAGGCCTGCGCGTTCGCCATCTCTAAGTTGACTACCGCTGGCAAACAGTCCTGCCTGTTCGCCAGCGCTAACATGTGGGCCCAGGACGCATGTTAGCACTGGCGAACAGGCAGGGTTGTTCGCCAGCGGTAACCTGGCAGATCTGCCATAAGTGTGCCACCCCACCCACCCACTTTCCCCTCCCTCCCCTTCTCCATCTTTCCCCTCCCTCTCTCTAGCTCGAATTTATGCCAATTTCCCCACCCTCCTACTCTCTTTTGAACCAACTAAAATTATTTTAGTTGGTATATATATGTTTATCTCCCTCCTAACACTATTTCTACCCAAAGTTTTCCCTTCCTAGCCATCCAGATCTAGAATTACCCCTCTCTCTCCAAATCTCCAAAATTCTCCAGATATCATCGTGTAGC
This sequence comes from Alopecurus myosuroides, assembly GCA_028641055.1. Taxonomy (NCBI): domain Eukaryota; kingdom Viridiplantae; phylum Streptophyta; class Magnoliopsida; order Poales; family Poaceae; genus Alopecurus; species Alopecurus myosuroides. The sequence goes on from CM054058.1 coordinate 30,495,588, forward strand.
CATCTATTCATTTGAGGTGGGATGAATGATAATATATCAATAAATGAGTTTGTATATAAATTTTGTTCGGATACACGCGATATGCAATATGTGTGAAATTTCACCGGATTCAAATATGGTCGTGTGATGGAGACGATAAATGTGTGCAATTTGTTGTGGATTAAAATTGAGTAGCCAACTATTGCCGGAATGTTGATTCATTTCCGTCTCGGCATAGTTTGGCACTCCCTAATAACCTCCTATTTGTAGGAAGGTCATGCCGGATTTTTTCGTGAATACGACATGAAGTAAAATTTTGGATATGAAAATGAGTTGCCACTTTGCCGGAATGTTGATTCATTTCCGTCTCGGAAAAGTTTGGCACTCCTCTAACCTCCAATTTGTAGGAAGGTCAAGCCGATTTTTTCCGTGAATATCGATATATATATATATATATTATGTTTAATTTGGTTCTAATATTATATTGGCGCGCTCTCATGCATGCGACCTATAATGGTGGTCGTTAAGAGTGAACATGTCGTGAATAGTTACTTGAGACACGCGACAGAAGACATATTACAAAATGGCCGCAAGGAGATACGATGTCCATGTCGAAAGTGCAAACTAGGGGGCTTGCTCAATCCCTTTACCAGAGACTTGCTCAGTCACCTCCTCAGGTATGGTTTCATGGATGGGTATAACAGTAAGTGGGTAAGTGATGATGAAGATGATGAAGTCCATGGGGCGGCGGTGGTAGGAAATGATGTGCAACAGGAGAATAACAACGATCGAGAACAACTACAACAGGACCAAGATCAGCCTCATGACCCCGCACATGATCGTGGAGAAGATGCTCAACAAGACGTGGAAGAAGACGAGGACACAGGGACACCCCTAACGAAAGTTGTGCGTGACCCTCATCTGAAAGAACTGATTTTGAGAAACACGACTAACTCGATATCTGCTGCTAGAGAGTAATCAAAGCTGGCTCAACTAGAGATAGACTCGAAGATACCGTTGTATGCAGGCTACGGTCCGGGAGAGTCCAGCCTGAGAGTGGCGCTCGGTGTTCTGCAGATGAAGGCGAGATACAAACGGATCGACATAAGCGTCGATGCAAGCATGCAATACTGGCACGATGTCCTTCCAGAGGGCAACACATGTCCTAAAAGTTGCGACGAGGCCAAGAAAGTCGTGTGCCCCTTTGATTTACCTCACAAAAAATACCATGTGTGCATCAACGATTGCTACATTTATCGGAAAAAGGACGCGAACAAAACCATTTGTCCAGTTTGCAACGCCGCTCGATACAAGAAAGGGAAGAAGAAAGCTCCTCGAAAAGTTGTGTGGTACTTTCCGCTCATTCCCCATCTGCAACGGTATTTCGCGGACCGCAAGGAAGCAGAGGTCATGCGCTGGCACACGAAAAGGAGGAATAAAGTTTTGAAAGATCCAAATCGGAGTGAAAAAGTAAATCTGACACATCCTTCAGATGCAAGTCAATGTAAACCAATTGACTGTGAATATGCAACGTTCGGGGCGGAGGCAAGGAACATCAGGTTGGGTGTGAGCACCGACGGACTCAATCTGTTTGGCAACCAGAGCAGCACCCATAGCACCTGGCCCGTGTTTGTATGGATGTACAACATCCCCCCTGGTTGTGCATGAAGAGAAAGTATATTCACATGAGTATGCTAATTCAAGGGCCGAAACAACCAGGCAACGACATCAATCTATACCTGAAGCTGCTTAAAGATGAGCTGGACACACTATGGGCCGAGGAAGGGGTGAACACATGGGACGCCTTCGGTGAACAATATTTCCCAATGAGAGTTGTATTACTCTGTACGGTTCACGACCTACTCGGCTACGGATATGTGGCGGGCCAGGTGTGCCACGGATATAACGGTTGCGTGAGGTGCATGGATGACCCCACGTTTATGCAACTTCCGAAAGATACTGGGTCTTCAAAAACAATTTTCGTTGGCCATCGAAGGTGGCTACCCAACAAAGGCCCGTGGAGAAGGCGAGGAGACCTTTTTAACGGCGAGGATGACCTCCGTGGACCTCCACGTAAGAGGTGCGGAGAAGAAATCTACAAGTTGCTGAATGATTGGAAGGAATGCGTAGAGCCGGAAAAGAAGCAAAAGCGCCAAAACCGCTTCTGGATGTATGGAAGACGAGGTCGGTGTTTTGGGACTTGCCATACTGGCCCATTCTCGATACGCCTCACTGCCTTGATGTGATACATATCACGAAGAATGTGTTTGAAAGTTTGTTTGGCACGCTGCTCAACATGCCGGAGAGGACCAAAGACGGGGTGAAAGCAAGAGACGAACTGAAATATTTTGGTATTAGGGTAGATCTTCAGGGGGGACGCCCGGATGATGACGACGACGATCAATCGTGTGATGAGGAGACGGAGGGTCGCAAGGACAAAAGGGTTAAGAGGAATGACTATTACTGCCCCCCTCCTGCTTCACTCTTAGTCCGGACGAGATCACAAAATTGATGATGTGCCTTCTCGGAGTCAAAGTACCTAGCGGTTACTCAGGGCTAATAAGCAGATTCCTCGACGCGCAGAAACAAAAGTTTAGCGGGATGAAGTCTCATGACTGTTACGTGATGATGACGCAAATACTTCCGGTTGCGATCCGTGGAATAATGGACAAGCACGTCCGGGAAACCCTGTTTGGCCTCTATAACTTCTTCGACGTGATATCTCAAAAGTCGATCGAGGGGAAGTAGATCTCAAGGCTGCAGGAAGAGATTGTCGTGATACTATGTGAGCTTGAGATGTACTTTCCACCATCATTCTTTGACATATGTGTTCATCTGTTGGTCCATATCGCGGACGATATCATCCATCTCGGGCCGTTGTTCCTGCATAACATGATGCCGTTTGAAAGGATGAATGGGGTCATCAAAGGATATGTTTGCAACAGAGCCCGTCCGGATGTAAGCATCGTTCAAGGCTTTCTCACCGAAGAGTGCATCTCTTTCTGCACGAATCATATGGACGTGGAGGACCATGTTGGTCTTCCCAGAAACAAGCACATTGGCAAGCTCGATGGAGTAGGTCACAAAAATGGACGTAGAGAAGTGCATGTGGATCGGGCTTGTCGACGCACCGACTTTAACAGGGCAAACTTAGTAGCTCTCCAACACATTGACATGGTCGATACTTGGGTGGAAAAACACAAGAGCTTGATTATGAAAAAGTACAGTGAACAAGGCAAGCGGAGGACCGAAGGAGAAATAATCAGAGAGCATAACTCCACTTTCTTGCGTTGGTTTAAAGATGTGATCATCGCTAATCCACCGCCAAGGGATTGTGCGAAAAATAAACTATTGTAGGCCTTGGCGCATGGCCCAGCTCCCAACCTAGCGACATTTCAAGCATATGATATCAACGGGTTCACTTTCTACACAGAGGAGAAAGACAAAACTTCCGATTATCAAAACTCAGGGGTAACGATGGGATCCGACACCGGTGACAAAAAGTAAAGATATTACGGAAGAATCGAGGAGATATGGAAGCTTAACTACTCTGGAGAGAAGGTGCCTATGTTCTGCGTCAGATGGGCTAGGATGTCGACCGTCAGAAAAGAAGACCAAAACTTTACAACCATGGTTATTCCCGAAGCCGGAACCTCATCAAGCGCGAATGTCACAGCGCAAAATGAGCCATGGGTATTGGCTAAGCATGTGTCCCAATGCTTCTTCATAACAGACCCCGCAAGGCCTAGCCGTGTTGTCGTGAGGAGAGGGAAAAGAAATATCATTGGAATGGATGGAGTCGTTGATGAGGACGAGTTCGGCACGTTTGGCGACCCAAATATTGACGATGATCAAGATGATGATTATGATAGTCATGCAACATACACAACAAGAAGAAGCAGAACAACACTACCTAGGCATGGTCTTCCATTCAGAAGAAGAAGTCATAATGTGGGGTTAAATTATGCAACTGCGACCAAAAAAGGCAAAAAGATCAAACACTGAGAAACTATGTATATATCTGTCTGCCAATTGTATGCGACGAAACTATGTATATGCATGGCTCAACTGGTCTGATGTGCACTTGTTATAAATTTAATAAACCTTGTTATGTATTTCAAATGTGTGGACTTATATTATTTGAAACATAAAGGTAACAAATAGAAAACATGAAGGAAACAACGGAAAACAATAGAACACATAAAGAAAAACAATAGAAAACATAAAGAGAACAAGAGAAAACATAAAGGAAACAAGTAGAAAAATGAAGGAAAATAATGAAAAACAACTAAAACCAAATAATGAAAAGAGAAAACAAGAAGGAAATATTGGAAAACAAAATAAAACATGAAGGACAACGATTGAAAACAATAGAACACATGAAGAAAACAATAGAAAACATAAAGAGAACAAGAGAAAACATAATGGAAACAAATAGAAAACATGAAGGAAAATAATGGAAAACAACTAAAACCAAAATAATGAAAAGAGAAAACAAGAAAGAAAATATTGGAAAACAAAATAAAACATGAAGGAAAACATGAAGAAAATATTGGAAAACATATCTCCTAACCATAGAAAACAAAAATAAAACAAGAGAAAACATGAAGGAAATATTAGAAAACATAAAGGAAAACAAAATTTAACAATAAAAACAAAAAGAAAACAAGAGAAAACATGAAGGAAATAATGGAAAACAAAATATAACAATAATAAACAAAAATAAATCAATTCATAAAAATAAAGAAAAAAAAACAGTAAAGTTTCTCAAAGAAAAACTAATAAAAAATAATACAGTAAATAAATTCAGAGAAAAACTAATAAAAAATAATGCAGTAAATAAATTCAAAGAAATAAAAAAAAAGAGGTAGCGCTGGCGAACACTGCTGCTGGTTCGCCAGCGCTGGCGAACACTGCTGCTGGTTCGCCAACGCTATGTTACCGCTGGCGAACCAACCTTTGTTCGCCAGCGGTATGGGCATAGCGCTGGCGAACCAGCAGCAGTGTTCGCCACCGGTACTCTATCCCCTCTCACTTACGCGCGGGCCCCCCGCTCCTCCCCTCTCTCTAGCAGCACTGCGTGCGGAAGGATCAACAATTAGTCGTTTCGAGCAATCGCGAGCACTACCGGCCACTGCCCTCCCTGATCACCGCCGAGCACGGTCTCCGGTGAGCCCAACACCACCACCGCGCCCCTCCATCCCTCTCCTTGCCCCTCTCTTCCCTCTCCTCGCGCGCGCCTCCCTCTCCCCACTGCCCACGTGCACTAGCACCGGCCACTGCCCTCCTCCCTCACCGGCGATCACTCCCTCCTCCTCCCCTGCGGCTGCCGCACTCCCTCCTCAGCGGTGCCGCCCCTACTACCCTGTTGTTGCCCCTCTTATGCCCACGCCCACAAGGTGTTCGACGCACGTTCTGCAAGAAATCTGAGGTAATTTCCCTGTTAGCTTTGCTATATAGATTTAAGTTACAAACAGAAATCATAGTTTACTTCCAAACTATCTGTTTTACTTCCAAACTATTTGTTTTACTTCCAAACTATGCATAGATTTCTGTTTGAAATCTCAGGTAATGAACACAAGGTGTTCATTACTTCCATGTACTGCTTTCTTAGATTTAAGTTCATTCACTTCATAACAGTTTTAGTTATAAGATAATTACGAAAGGAGATGGTCCTGTAGTTCTCTGTCATTGAATTAATGCTACTCTGAGAACCAAAAAATTTGTGGCTTTTTTAAAACAGATATCATAGTTGGTGATGGTTTGTGCCCAAACAGAAATCAAAGAGAAATTTTTTTTTCTGTTTTCAAACATAAAACAATTCCTGATGTTTTTTTTGTGCCCATGTGCTTATCTATGGCTGTTTTCAGAAGATTGAGTTGACACATTTTACACTTAACAGAAATCGTAGTTTTACTTACAAACAGAAATGTTGTGGCTGTTTTCAAAAGGAAAAAATGATGTGGCTGTTTTCAAAGGGAAGAAATGCTGTGGCTGTTTTCAAAGGGAAAAAAATAGTTTTACTTACAAACATAAATCATAGTTTACTTCCTGAAATGAGAAGAAATGAGAGAATTTTTTTATGCATGAAATTGTTAGCAATTTATTTACCTAGTGTTTTCTCTTAGTACTCAATTGTTAGCAATTTATATGCATGTCCTGTCTTAATATCTAAATATGAATCTGAATATCTCAATTGTTTTTTGTGGTTGGTGTGATGGATGGTGTGTGTGGTGATGGATGGTTGTGATGGATATGGAGTGGTGATGATGGATGGTGGTGATGGATGGTGGAGATGGTGTGTGGTCGTGTGGATATGTGCCCACCTTCGTCTGGATGACGATGATAATATGAGGGGTGGGGTCGATTATATGAGGGGTGGGATTTTATGTGCAGGTACCCCACATGAGTCCCTATTTTCCGGAATGTTGATTAATTTCCGTTCCGGCAAATTTGAGTACTCCATTTGTGATATTTTTAGCAAAGGTCATGCCGAAATATTCCGTGAATTTTGGCATGATCTTTGCTAAAAATATCACAACTTAAGAGTGTCCGAGAAATTTGGACTCATATGGGGTATACATCGTCTAAATTGCAGGATTTGTTGAACTAATTTCGGGTTTTCTCTCCTTAATTAGATATGGCTCACAACGACGAGGCGGGTGGTTCTGGGTCCGGACGTTTGGACGACGATGCGTGGCTTTCTATGCTTAGCGCCGGAGGAGGACCCGTAGATATGCAACCGGAGCTAGAGATGCAGGGCGACGATGCAGACGACGAGATGGACGAAACCGTTCGCCGGGAGCTAGAGCCGCGCACCGATACATCGGCCGGAGAAGGTGATCAAACCGGTAGTGGCACCGGGGATACCGCCTCCGGTAGCGAGGCGTCGCGTAAGCGCAAAGAAAGGCGGCACAACATCCTCGCCACCATCCGGCAAGAGTTCACGGTAGTGTACCCCAACAGCGGTGCTCCCCTCGAGCCGGAGAGTTACTCTAAGGGGTATGGAAACCAGATAGGCTGCATAGCTCGAGACTTTGGCAACGTTAATATGGAGCACCTCAGAGATAAAGAAAACAAGGCTATGGCCGCCCTGCTGATTGAGAAGCTGCACACGAGGTACAAGTTCCCAGATCCTTACGACAACCTGGACCTGAAAAAGAATCTGGGCAACTCGTTAGCACTGGGAAAGTTCACCAAGGCGTTTACGACTTGAAGATCCAGTTTGCGGGAGATGATTGCGAAGGGTAAGGGTTTCGATGAGATCCATAATATGTGGCCCTCCATTTCCGAGGAAGACTTGGCCCAATTCAAGATCAACGAACTCAAACCGGAAAGGGTGGCGCTGAGTAAATGGGGAAAAGACCAGCGAAAAAAGAACATTGGCCCTCACAATCTCGGAAGCCGGGGTTACCTTGGGAAGCAGAAAGTCTAGGCTAAGGAGGATGCGAAGAGAGAAGGGTCGAACCCGTTTGACAAGATCACCGACCCGCGGGTGAGAAATTTTTTCAGGGCCCGTTATAGGGAAGATCCCAAAAAGCCCGGCGATCTTGTGTTGAACGAGAAGGTAAAAATGCTCGAGAATAAGCATCTCGAGGAAGAAGAAAAAGAACTCCTACCTCACTCTGACGGGGGGTCCTCGGCAACGATGAACAAGGACCCGTATGACACCCCTTTTATTAGGGCGCTTAACGCGATGAAGGGAGTGCCCCTTGACAAGAAGCCGCATCGTGGCCATGTGCATGGCCTCGGAAAGGGTCATCGGCATGCGCACTACTACCCGGACACCAAGGAGAAGAGAAAGGAGCGGAACAAGGCCCCGGAGAAGACGGTCTACGAGCTTGTGAACGAGAGGCTCAACGCGCTCCTCCCTACCATCTGTGCGTCCATCGCTCAGTCCTTAGCACCGTGGATGGCAGGTAGAGGACAAGGGCCGCTCCCCGAGATCAACATAGCCCTAATGGTGCCGCCAGCGGCGCAGAACGTGGCCCCCGTCGTGGCGCCTGCTGCGCAGAACGTGGCCCCCCGTCGTGGCGCCTGCTGTGCAGAACGAGCCGGCCCCCAACCCTCAGCCGGAAGGTCGCAAAGATCCGTCGCCGCCCCGCCACGTCTCTTCAACGCCGCCTCCGACATATAGCGGTCCATCGCCCTTGTCCGAGCTCAACAGCCTCACGGTAATTCAGCGTCCACTTCTTAACTATATATTATGACTTGATTCGTGACGGCCTGAGTATCTAACGACGATCGCGCGATGTTTCGCAGGCCGACGAGACGGGATGCACATTGCTCCCTCGGGTGAACGGCGAGTTAAAGGACGTGGCCAAAGGAAAAATTATAACACCTCTCAACGCGTGTCCCACGGCGTTTGTATGCCCGAAGACGTGCTAAGGGTTACCTTAAGTCGGGTGCTCCCTGGTTGCGGTGTTCTCGATCCTCCGAACCAACCCAACGCAGCCGACAGCGAGTTAAACCTGGGGCAATGCTTGGTTTGGCCATTGACATGGCCAAAATCACTAATTCGTTTGGAAACTACTCCTGTCAACACTCCAACACCGGTCCAGGGGTCGGGGCACCCGAGCCAACACAAGGATTTCTCACCTTCAAAGTCCGTGCAACACGACGGCGGCGATGCTGAAGATGAGAACCCCAATGACTACCTTGTTGACGATCCTTACGAGGGGGACGGCCTGGATGATCTTGATCAACTTATCTTGCCAGTGGAGGAAGCGGATAAATATCGATGCACAAAGCGTCTTTTCTCTTCTCAAGAACCGGCAGTCCCCGAGCAAGAAGTCATCAGCCAGGACGCCCTCAAAGAGGCGGTAGCGGATGTATTTCATCAGTATCAGCCTAAGAAGACGGTACGGAAAAGAACTAAGAAGAGTTATGCCGTTGCATCGATGAGCCAACCGGTGGAGGGGACCAAGTCTAAGCCGCACACAGGACGGGTATTGGACAGGATACCCATACACGACTGGCATCAGATCCATGAGTTGGGCAAACCGATGCTTCCGCCGAGGTTATCCTCCTTGCTGACAGGTGATATGCGTAGCGTCCATGACGGTGTTCTATATATGGAGGGGACGCTTCTCAAAGAGAAAAATCCAACGCTGCCGGTTTTGGTCGCAAAGGTGCCATCTACGGCGGGATTTGTCACTGAAGGCAACGCAAACAAGATCATCGTGAGATTTGACGACATTTTTCAGATGTTCCACATGAAATCCCTCCACTCGTCAATCGTGCGTCTGTATATGCTCAATTTGGCGCATCAGCTATCCATAGAGAATGTCAAAAACATCGGGCTTGCAGACGCCTACTACATGCACAACATGTACTTGAACAACCCCAAGGGTAGGGAAAAAGCGACAAAGTACCTCGAACAAGTTTTGCTCACTAATTATACACACAAGAGGATCACCCTCGTGTCTTACTTTCCCAAGTAAGTTATATTTCCCATCTTTACATTAGTTTGCGCATATACAATTTTTGAGGATTATATATATGGACTCCTGTTTTGCGCAGAAACAAATACGGCACCCTCATCATTCTCTAGCCGAGAGACGCGCACGCAGTATATCTCGACTCCGGGAGTACGATGAAGGAGAAGAACTACTCCCTCATCAAGTCTGTTCTCAATGATGCTATGGACGGCTACATCGGGGCGGAAGAATACTGCGACAGAATGAAACAAATTCAAGGAAAATATGTGTTCAGACACAAAACTGAGTTTCCCTGCCCTAACAGGCGCCAGGCGGCCATATAGAGGCATGGTACCTCCTCCAACACATGACGGAGATCGTGAAGGACCAACACAGTCTATAATACATGTCTGCTGTGGACAAATGGTCTCGGAGCATCGTCGAATGGTCTGATGCTGAATTCAGACAAAACTTTGGTCGCCTCCAGCGCAAAATCTGCTCCATCATCTATAGGGATGTAGTAACCAAAGACTCGGTCTTCCACTGGAAGCCCCCACCATCTAACCAAAGACTGGAGCAGGCTGACGAGAGACCGTTCAACTCGTTAGAAGGTGTTCTTCCATTCCCTCCGGTGAAGAAACAGAAGATCACAACAACAACGAAGAAGAAATGATTGACGGTATGTATTCGGTTCGGTACGAATTGCTCCTAATAAGAACTTATGATTTCCTTTGCCGGTCTAATGCTTTTATATTGGTCTACAGAGAGATGAAGAAGTCGACGGCGCGCTGGCCCTAGCGAAAGATCGCAAGCGGAGGCGGAGGCGGACCGCATATATACTATTGTTTGCGATTGATCTCTATATCGCGCGTACGTTGTATGGATGTCATACTTTTGTAATCGTTAAACTAATTAGATGGCTATATTTTGGGTTCGAAATCTTCCAACATGTGTTATTGAGATCAATGTGTATTCATATTTATGAGAAGGATGTTATTTCGTTGTCGATGTGTTAATTTCGTTATGGATGGATCTCGGTTTGTGTATTTCATATATACATACATTCATATGTATCTAAGAGTGATTTATATGTGTGAACTTTATAAATTACATAAATTGAATGTATTTGCGCCTGTATAGTATAATACCAGAATATACAAATTGTTATACGAAAATAATAATAAAAAAATACAAACCTGGGAGACTTACTGCTGGCAAACCAAATATCTACCGCTGGCGAACCAAGTAGCTACCTCTGGCGAACAGTACCGCTGGCAATCCAAGTAGCTACCGCTGGCGAACCTAGCGCTGGCGAACGAGGCTTTGTTCGCCAGCGGTAACATATACTACCGCTGGCGAAGCGCTGTTCGCCAGCGGTAACCTGCTACCACTAGGGAGGTAGCGCTGGAGAACAGGGCTTCGCTAGCGGTAGACCATATCTGTTCGTCACTGGTAGGGGTTTTCCTACTAGTGAGGTGATAACCTTTTCTTCGCAGAACCGCTATGTTTCTTTGGCCGTGAAGTTGCTGCAATTGTCGGTGATGATGTTGTGTGGTATGCCAAATCTGCATACAATGGAATCGAGGAATTTGACGGCGCATTGAGCGCTAGCCGAAGTAACTCGCATTGCTTAGATCCACTTCGTGAATTTGGCGACCGCGACGAGCAAGTGTGTATACCCTCCGGGTGTAGACTTGCGTAATGGTCCTACCATGTCTAGCCCCATTGTGCAAAGGGCCAGGCGATTGGTATCATATGTAATTTCGTGGCAGGGGCGTGTGGTTTCGGCGCAAATCGCTGGCAAGCGTTGCACCTGTCGACTAAGTCCTTTGCGTCTCTGACTGCTGTAAGCCAGTAGAAACCTGCTCGAAAAGCTTTGCCCACGATTGCCTTCCAGCTAGCGTGGTGTCCACAATCTCCTTGATGTATGTCTCGCAGTAATTCTTTGCCGTCCTCGGGTGCTATGCATCTCTGCGGTATTCCTGAGATACTCTGTTCTATAACTCTCCGTTGAGTACCTGAAAAGATTTGTTGCGTCGTACTATTTGTCGAGCCTCGCGAGCGTCTGCTGGGAGTTGTTTGGTAGACAAGTAGTCGAGATATTTCTGCGTCCAGACTGGCTTGACCAGAAAAACTTGTCTTGAAATATTGTGGCTGAGCTCGATGATAGCAACTTGCGGGCTGACATCGGTCTCCAATGCTGCGGGTGCTCCTGCAGTTTTCTTGACCTTTACTGAATGCTTGGTCATTCTCTCGAAATATATTCTCGATGGTATGGGTGTATTTTTGGACCCCATGTTTGCCAGCCTATCTGCTTCTTTGTTGCTGGATCTCGCGATGTGCTTCAGCTCACATCCTTTGAAACTTCCTTCGAGTAGATTATACATGTCCCAATAGGCAACCATGTTTTCTGCGATAGCTTCGCATTCCTTCATTGTCTGTTGCACGATGAGGTTGGAGTCGCCATAGATCATCAATCGGGTGGCTCCACACGCGATTGCCATCTTCATGCCATGTAACAGGGCCTCGTATTCTGCGTCGTTGTTGGATGCTGGATCGTCGGGTGGGCAGTCCAATCGCAGGACGTACTGCAGCTTATCTCCTCTGGGTGATATAAGGACGATCCCAGCTCCAGCTCCTTCGTTCCTTTTGGAGCCGTCGAAGTACATGATCCAGTTACTCGTGTATTCTGGCGGTCCGGGTGTTGTAATTATGTCCACTCGCTCAGGAATTCCACGAGTACCTATGATTTCATGGAATTGCGCCCTGCGTAGATGATATCCCAGGCGCCTAGCTCGATGCTCCATTTTGCTATTCTTCCAGATGCCATAGGATTGTTCATGATGGTACCGAGTGATGCGTCGTTTACCACCGTTACGGTATGTTCTTGGAAGTAATGCTTGAGCTTTCGAGCCGTGAGAACAACTCCGTATGCCAGCTTATGGTAGTGAGAGTATCGTTGTTTGCACGGCGAGAGCACCTCGCTGATGTAGTAGATTGGCCTTTGAACTCCATATGCCTTGCCATCCTCAGGTCGTTCGACTACGATGGCCGTACTGATGACTTTATTTGTTGCGGCTAGGTATAGGTATAGTGGCTCCCTTTCTTGTGGCGTTGCTAGAACAGGCCTACTCTGTAATGCTCGCTTCAGGTCTGCGAATGCCTTTTTTTGCTTCGGTTGTCCACTCGAACTTATCTGTCTTTGTCAACAATTTGTAGAAGGGTAGTGCCTGCTCGCCCAATCGTGTGATGAACCTGCTCAAGGCGGCTAGTCGCCCTGCGAGCTGTTGCACCCCGCGAAGATTGGTGGGCTCCTTCATTGTTAAGATTGTTTGTATCTTCTCTGGGTTGGCTTCAATTCCTCTGGCGGACACCAGGTACCCGAGAAGTTGTCCTGCAGGGACGCCAAAGATGCATTTTTTTATCGGGTTGAGCTTGATCCGGTATGCGTTTAGAGCATCCAATGTTTCTCTGATAACCTCGAGGAGCGTGTCCTCTACTCGAGTTTTGATGACGATGTCATCAACGTACACTTGTACGTTCTTGCCAATGAGCTTGGCGAGACATTTTTGCAGGCAGCGCAGATATGTTGCGCGTGCGTTTTTTAGCCCGAAAGGCATTGTCGTGTAGCAGTATACACCATGAAGTGTAATGAATGTTGTCTTTTCCTCGTCTTCCTGCTTCATCCTGATCTGGTTGTATCCCGAGTAGGCATCTAAGAAGGAGAGTCGTTGGCAGCCTGCAGTGAAATCCACGATCTGGTCGATCCGCGGGAGAGGAAAGTTATCCTTGGGGCAGTGTTTATTCAACGACGTGTAGTCGATGCATACGCGAAGGATGTTGGTGTTCTTCTTTGGAACCAGCACTGGGTTTGCTAACCAAGTGTATGTTTTTATCTCCCTGATGAATTTTGCTGCGAGTAGTCTATTTACTTCTTCTCCAAGCGCTTTCTGCTTGGGCTCTGAGAACTGTCGGGTGGTCTGCTTGATGGGTTTTCCGTCTTTGTAGACTTCGAGTGAGTGCTCGGCGAACTCCCTGGGTATTCCTTGCATATCTGAGGGTTGCTAGGCGAAAATTTCCCAGTATTCACGGAGGAGTTCGACGAGCGCGCTTTCCTATGCTGGCGAGAGGGTAGTGGAAACCATCGCCGTTTTCGCAGAATCTGTCGGGTGCACTTGGTTTTTGCGAGTGTCGTTGTTGGCACTGAATTATAGCTCTGGTGCGTTCTTCTTCGTGAGGGGCATCACGGAGCGATCCGTGGTTTTTTCTATCTCCTCTAGTTCTTCTTGCACCGCGAAAGATTTGGCGATCTCATTGAACTCGATGTCGCTCTTGTTAGATTTTTGGAAATCGCCGTCGATGGTGATTGTGCCATATTCACCGGGTAGCTTGAGCTTCAGATATGCATAGTGTGGTACTGCCATGAATCTTGCAAACGCTGCTCGACCAAGAATGGCGTGGTACTGTGAAGGCCAGTCGACTACTTCGAAGTCGAGAAATTCTCTCCTGTAATTGTGTCGATTGCCCAACACCACCTCCAAATTAATTGTTCAGAGTGGGCGGATCGCTTTTGCTGGAACGATCCCATGGAAGGATGTCTCTGATTCTGCGAGTCCATCCAGATTCCTGTTCATCCGACGGAGTGTGTCCGCGTAGATGATGTTGATGCCACTGCCCCCGTCCATGAATACGCAAGCCAGTTCGTAATTGCCAATTTGTGCCTGGATTACTAGGGAAGCGTGTGCTGGTCGATAGACTCGTGGGGGGTGGTCTTCCTTGGAAAAGGTGATTGGTTGGTCCGCTATCTTCAGGTACTTGGGCCTTCCTGGTGGGGTTTGCACAGCCATGCAGAAATGTCGTGTGTTTATCTTCTGGGCCCTGCGGGACGGGCAGACCTTTTGTATCATCCCCAACAGTCCTGCGGGGTTTGGGTATGCGTTACCTCCCACGTTGGCGATGGGTGGCGCAGGTAGTGCGGCTAGCATCGCGTTTTGGTTTCCTGGTGGAGGCAGGGGTTGTGGCGGTTGGAATCCTTGGTGTCCTCCTCCTGGAAGCTACGGGTAGTCTTGACTAACTGATGTTCTGTTTTTCTTCGAAAGGCCTCGTGAATGTCAAGGAATTTTCGGCAATCCTTGAGAAGGTGTGTTGCCTTAGTTTTGCTTGTGCGCTTATCTGTAAATAGATGTAGTGTACAGTATCCGTCAAGGTCCTCTTCGGGAGTTTTGTCCTCCGCCTTTGGCTTCCATTCGCGATTTCCGCGGCGTCCACTATCGCGATTTCGTGTGAATTCTACCGCCACTAGTTTTTCTCGGTCGTCGTGATCGTAGTACTTCCTTCTTTTCTTTCGACCGTGGCGGTCGTCTTCGGGTGCGGGCGAGGATGCCCTCTCGTTGCGCACTGAGTCCTCTCCATTAGCCCATCTATCGGCTATGATCATTAGTGCTCCAATAGTTTTGGGCGTAGCTCGTCCCAGTTCCTCTCTGAAAGCACTTCATCGAGCGCCTTTCGCAATAGCTTCGACTGCTACTTCCTCTGATATGTTCCCTGCAGTGTTCCTAAGCGTGGTCCATCGCTGGATATATTCGCGAGTGGACTCGCCACTCTTCTGCTTGCAGGCTCACAGTTCCTCGATGGTCGCCGGTCTTTTGTATGTTGCTTGGAAATTTTTGCAGAAATCGAAGTGTAGATCGTCCCACGACCCGTAGAAGGACTTCGGTCTCGCTTCCAGCCAACTGCGTGCCGCTCCTACCAAGTGTAGGTTGAGGTACTGCATAGCCGTGTTCTTGTTCCCACGTTGGCATTTTACTGTCGTGAGGTAATCCGACAGCCATGACGAAGGTTCGGGTGAACCATCGTATTTCGTTACTTCCGTGCTGAGTTTGAACCTTTTGGGTAGAGGCGCCTCGCGGATTCTGCGAGCGAAGCATAGCGCGCCGCAGGTTTCGTCATCAGAAGAGCCGGATGAGGAGCGCGCGCGGTTCCTTGCTGCTCTCGCCTTGTCCACTTTATTTGGCGCGATATCTGATTGCGCATTATAGTCTGGCTGATCACGATCGGTTTCCTTCCTTGGTTCCTTGCTGCTATCTCGCGAGCAGCTGCTATGATGTCGCGAGCCGCGTTCTTTATTCCTCGGGCTACCTTCGCTGCTACTCCGGCTATCATCACGTCGACGGGGTTCTTTCCCTCCACCACGGCGAGGCAATTTTTTCCTCCTGGGCGAAGCACTCCTGCGCCTGCGGGATGCTTCCTTCTCCTTCTGTGCAGCTGCTTTCCTACGATCATAGGAGGCGAGCTTTGAGGCCGCCATGCCCAATCTCTTCTGAACTTGCTTGTATTTCTCTGCTCGGGGGTCGTTTTCCATGGTTGATTCATCTGCATGTAGTTTGCTGCGGCTAGGACCGCGGCAGCGGGAGTTTGCGGATAGATGTTTCCTTCCACGTCGACCCGCATGAGGGAAGGTCCGAGTAACTTGCTGATTCCGGTCAGAGACTCGTCGTCCATGGTCGCGGTTCTTGAGGCGTATCCTTTCCTCGCGGGACGAGTCCCTACAGAAGGTGTTAAGGACAACGTGACCCGGCGTTGGCTCGACTCGTCCGCCAATCTCTCCGATTGGCTAGATCTATGCGAGCTTCCTTGATTGCAGTAGCCGCTCTCACTAGATGATAGTGGTAGGCGGTCATGTCTTCGTGTGGGGCTCCAACTGCAGGTGGTTTGCTCGTGCGGATAGCCTCCTTTGCTCGGACCCAAGCGTCTCGCGAGACGCCGATCTCAGCGCGTTCCCTTGCGCTGTGTTCAATTTCTTTGGGTTGATCTTCTGATCCTGCCATGCAGACCTGAGCCAGATATGGCTTGTGGGTTCTAGGCGTGACTTGGAAGGCTTTCATGATCCTAGAAGGTTCCTCTATAGAGAGGGTATGGAAGTTGCTGGTGTTGAGGCGGATGGACTCGCCACTTTTTGCCAGGTCACGGTCTGCGCGGTAGGGTCGTGAATCGACAGCTCCTGGGCTGGAGATCGATTCAGATCCCGATCCTTCGGGGAAGTGAAGGATCCCATCCTTGTTGGTGTAGAACTTGAAGCTCCCGAAAGTCAGGGTGATGCTCTATTCCAGATCGCTGAATACCGGGCGTGATTCCGGCGAGTGAGGGGTGACGACGACTGATCCAATTCGAATCGGATTGGTCGGAGTCAAAGTCGCGGGTTTCCAACTTGAGTTGGTTGTCGATGAAGCCGAAGATGCTAGAGATCCAGCGCCCGCCGTTCCCACCCACGGCGCCAATTGTCGAATCTGCATCTCAACAAGTTCCTCGGGTGAACCAATAGGGTTTCGATTAGGAGAACCTGTGGGCGCTGGTGACAATCGTCGGCTAGACAGGGGGCACGATTTACCCAGGTTCGGGGCCCTCGTAGAGGTAAAACCCTTAATCATGCCTCTGTCGATCTGTATTCACGAATAGATCGGTTACAATGGGGGGTTGCTCAAGTCGAGAGTATGATCTCGAGCTCAAGGCTTGGTGGTGCGGTATTGCTTGTCCTCTCCTGGTGGTTCTCCTAGCCTTATATAGGTGGCCATGTCTCAAATCTCACCTGGAGAGAACTCGAACTCTAACCCTAGGTCGGTTACAAGTTTCCTATCTTGACCCGCAAGGCTTTGCGTGTGGGCTTCAACTAGGCCTTCTAGAATAGTATAAGGCATCTCCTCTTGGCCTCCAGTTCTTGGCCTAGGACCGGGTATCCTTACTCGACAGGTCCAAGGCCCATCCCTTCGTCAGTGCTGCGCGCTTTTTATAAAATATATTTCCACGATATCTTATGTTTTGGGGTGTATAGAGAGACCGACAATACGTTGGTTAACCAGTCACGATGTTTATTACTATACTCGGTGACGTGGCTCTATCTGCCTTACCTCTTCTTTTACTGCTCCTTCTGTCCACTTTTATAAGACACACTAATTACTATTACATATTTAACCACATACAATAGTAAAATGAGTGGATCTATACATAAAATGAGTCTTGATTCACTCACTATGAAAATATATGTAGCAAAAGTT
The DNA here is from genome assembly GCA_028641055.1 of Alopecurus myosuroides. Classification (NCBI taxonomy): domain Eukaryota; kingdom Viridiplantae; phylum Streptophyta; class Magnoliopsida; order Poales; family Poaceae; genus Alopecurus; species Alopecurus myosuroides. The sequence goes on from CM054058.1 coordinate 30,513,037, forward strand.
GAAATGGCTTATAAAATCGAACTGAGGAAGGGAGTACTACAAATTATGCTACACATACATGGTCATTATTATCATGCTGCGATGCGCTTTGGATGGTTTCACCCTGTAGCACGGTAATTTTCATCATCCTTAATCTAATTCTAACTAAAAGAAAAAGAAAAAAGGCCACGTTGTAGCTTCTCGTCACGGCTGTTTTAAAACTCGAATTTTTTACAAAACAAACCACCTCAAAAAATGCAATGACAAAAAGAAGCACCTATCAAATGATTTGTTAAAAATACCGTGGCGGCAAGCCAGGAAAACAATACGCGGCATGCCGCCGGGGCCGGAGACGGCATGTTCCTTCTCTCTCTCATGCGGTAGCTGATTACACTGGGCACTAATTTTTTTATTCCTTCGTCGTGACTCACATGAGAGGAGAAGTACATACTGAACTGATTTACATGCTGTGATGATTCCTTGCTAAACATTTGTACTTTGCTTACTTTTGGGTAACACAATGATTGGGGCAAATAATCAGCAGGGAAACAAATGCATGCAGAGTACAGAGGGGGTGTCGCCTCGCACGGCGGCGGCATGCGGCCACGTCACCTGGAAATCCGTTCGCCAAGGTGCCGCCTCCGGCTGTGGTGGCATGTGCCACGTGTCGCCTGGCTGACCTGTTGCCACGGTAGTTTTAGCAAATCATCTGATAGGTGGTCTTTTTTTTCATTACGCTTTTTGAGGTGGTCTGTTTTGTCAAAAATTCTTAAAACTCAAACATATGAAGTTAAATTTAGGATTTGACTAGCTAGCGCTTACAAACGACGCACCACAACGGTGACTAAATTCGGTACTATGCTATTTCTTTATTTGTATCTATTTATTTATTTGAGAAACAAAAAGTGTTATGGACCTCTGGTCGTACTACAAGTTTTACCCCCTACGTACGGTGGTCGGAGGGAGTCTCTCCTCGTGCGGTGGAGGGCTAGCCCCGGGGGGCGGCGGCGGCCCAAGATGTGGATGCCGAGCCGGCAGGCTCGGGCGGAGGCGGCGGCCGGCGACTGTGAAGGAGGTCTAGGTGCTACGGCCGGCGTCGTGCGGCGGTGGGGAGCTCTGGAGGGGCGGCGGAGGCGGCGATGGGGTGCTGGGCGGGCCCGATCTGGGCCCGTCAGGCCCAGGCGCGCGGGCGGCGCCTGCAGGGGGCGTGGCGGCGGCTGGGCGCCGGTGGTGCCGACGGTGGAGGTCCCGGCGTGGAGGAGGTTGGCCGGCCGGACGACCCCGTTCTGGCCATGGCCAGGGGATGTCTTCTGCCGCTTGGGCTGCGGTGCGGGCGTGGGGCTGATGTGGAGAGGTTGCATGGTGGTGGCCGGGGTTTGGCGGTGTTGGAGCTCATGCCGGCTTGGTGCCGGGAGGCGCCGTCCTCTCCACCGGTGCCTCCACGCGGTGTGGTGCTCCGGGCGTGGGTTTGGACGGTTTTCGAACCCCAGCTCCGGTGGGACGTGGCGTGGGTGTCGGTGGTGCCCGTTGCGGAGGAGGAAGTCGGGGCGGCGGCCCCGGATCTGCGTCTCCGGGTCGTGGTCGGCATGGCGTTCTCCCATGGCGGGAGGTGTCGTGGGTGCAGCGACTTGCGGTGTTGGTGGTTTGGCTTGTCCCCGTCGGGCGGTTAGCGGGGTTTGCGAAAGCCCTGTCCCGGCGGTCCGCCAGGGCCGACGACGGCGACGACCCTGGGCGCCGCGTTCTTCTTGAAGACGTCATCGTGGCGGTGTCCTCGCTTCTCCCGGGGAAACCCTAGATCCCTTGCGGAATCGGGCGAGGGCGGCGCTTATGCGTCGTTTGCCTCTTGGGGCCCTTGCCTTGGATGTTCCACCGGCCAGAGGGAGTTGTGGATTGGGGTGGTTGGCGGCGGCGACTCTTCGTCATCGGCTAGGTGGTGCGCGGCCTTGGGGTTGAGGTTGACTCTTCGTCATCGGCTAGGTGGTACGCCGGCGTGGATGCCGGAGCGGTGGCTCCGGATAACCTGCGTTGAGGTTGACTCCGCCGTGTTTTAGTGTCGGCTTTGGTTGCTAGGGCAGCTTAGTCGTTGGCTAGTTTAGGGGCGCGGCCTTGGGGCCGGCGTGGAAGTCGGAGCGGCGGCTCCGGGTTTTCCTCTTGCGTTGAGTTCGTCTCCGCCGTGTATAGTGTTGGCCATGGTTGCTAGGGCGACGTGGTCGTCGGCTAGGATAGGGGCGCGGCCCTGGGGCCAGCGTGGATGTCGGAGTGGCGACTCCGGGTTCGGTCTTGCGTGAGGTTTCCTCCGCCGTGGTAGTGTCGGCTATGGTAGCTTGGGCGGCATGGTCGTCGACTTGGGTTGTATCTTTTTTTTGTTTTTAGGCCTCGTCATGTTTGTTTGCTTCTCTTATATCAATATAAAGGCAAAGTTTTTGCCTCGTTTAAAAAAAAAACAAGTTTTACCCTGTGAATTTGACTCCCTCCACATCACTAAAAAAAAATGGCCGGCCCGGTTCTCACGACCATATATGATGCTTATACGCGTCGCAAACAAAGCCAGCAAAACATTCATACTGTAAAATTGCAAAAGGATATAGTCCATCGTCTCATATTAAGTGTTGCAAAAATAGATATCTTTACAACACTTAATATGGGACGACGGAGCACTAGTGGAAACAGGGGCTTTAGTCCCGGTTCGTAGGCCCCCTTTTGTCCCGGTTGTGCAACCGGGACGGGGCCTCCGGGACAAATACCCCTCCCCATTGGTCCCGGTTGTGGCAGGACCCGGGACAAATGGGGCTGACCACGTGGCCCGAGCGCTGGAACCTGGCCAGGGCTATTAGTCCCGGTTCTTAATACGAACCGGGATGCATGCCCCTTCTGCCGCGGCAGGGCTTTTGCCCTTTTCTCTGCCGCGGCAGGGCTTTACAATTTCCGTTTTTTTGGTCCCCGAGACCTCCTGGCGGCCCCTCCCCGGACCTCGAGAAGAGAGGAGCCTCGGTGTACCCTCCACCGAGCCCCCGGATCGCACGAGTGAATAAGTATATAAAGCAGAATAAGAAACACTTATATTACAGAAGCAAAGTATATCGATCATATTATACATGACCGATGGAGTGTATTACAAAATCAAACTTAGTTCCAACCGGAGGCATGGTACTCTCCATGTACGTTTATGACCTCTGCATCTAAGAAGCCCGCAATTTCCTCCTGAATTGCTCGTATGCGGTCCCTAGGTAGAAGACCGTCCCGAAGCCGTTCGATCTAATATAAAGAAGAGTGGTCACTAAAATATATGAAGCTAAGTAACTAAAATAGATAGTAATAAGAAGAATTGACGATTAACGTACATGAAGTTGTTTTAAATTTCTGCCGCTGGGAGATGTGGTCTGACGAATGAACTCGCAAACGTAGTATCCACATAAGTTATTCCCGTCTCCTTGTTGCAAGCACTATACGAGAAGATTGTTTCAATCAAAATAATAATCAACCAGGCATGATAATGGAGATGGGCACGGATCTAGATAGTACTTACTTGCACAACATCAAATGTAAGTTGTTTTTCCCATTCACCGCGAGACTTCCTTATGAACCTCTTCCAAACCCTACCCGAGAAAGAAAAAGAATAAAAAGAGTTAGTAATTACTTGATGTCCGAAAATGAAACAAAGTAGTCGATATATTGCCATATATAAATACTGAATATTAATAAAGATTGAAATTACCGCTGGATCATTTCCTGCATGTCAGCCCACATTGAGAGGGGTTTACGTTTTGGGTCCATTACAATTACTTTTCCTTTGTCAATTTGGAAGATTAGCAGAATATAGTGGAAGCTGCGCACGCAGAACTCATCAATTATACAGTGAACATCGAGTAAGGAAACAGAATGTTCACAACAGAGTAACACACTTACTTGAAGTTGTAAGGAAATAGTATTTCCCGTCGGTGTTGGTTAAATATTATTGCCCTCAGAATATTTTTTTCTGTATCCTTGGGATATTCCTGAAGAGCCTTGTCATAAATAATATTTGGATCAATGAACCCAATATCATAGATTCCACCTCTTTTGCATTCGAGAATCTGCATTCTGCAATTATAATATATGAGTGTACTATATATATATGAATATGCAATTGAATGAGGTGAGCTAGAGAAATAAGTGCTTACAGACAATAGGCACTAAGGATAGATTTGTCGAGGGCCTGCTGCTGGTATAACTGAAACAATTCCTCAAATTGAATCATAACCATTCCATTTCCAGTTCCATAGTGCTCGTCCTTAACGCTGAGACATAGCCAGTCCTCAGATTCATTAGCGGCTTGCATATACCAATTATGCACTCTTCGCATTTTCGTTGGTAGATCCTTTATCTCCTCGGGTTGACAAGAGGCTGCCCGGACTCGTATTTGTACGCACATTCAGCTGCCGGGAAGTAGTTCACTGTTTGCATATACTCAGCAAATGGACAAACCCGCATCAGCTGCCTTTGTCTGCGTACATTGTTATAAACTCCGGATCAATATCCTCATCAGCAATGTAAGTGCTCGGCCCCACCTGGGTATTGGAAATCACTTTGAGCGGGGACGTGGATTGTTTTTTCTGCTCTCCGAGTTGAGCAACTGATATTCCTTTTTCCCCGCTTGCGCTACTACTCTTCGTTTGACCGCACCATTTCCTGGTGTGACTTCAGAATAGAGCGGTCATAGTCAGATGACAGACTCGGCTCGGGTTGATGAAGAGAGTCTTCACCATTTTCCAAGGCTCGTTCTATCTCTTCTTCGGTCTCAGGGAAATCTGGCTTTTGCTTCTCCTTCCGCTTTGATTTCCACGCATCGTATTCGTCCTTTGCGATTTTCTGGGTTTCCTCGGGAGTATAGTCGTAAGGTAACTTGGGTATCTCTTTTGGTACCTTCGGGAGGGGTGACCGTTGACGTTTCGGTGATTTTTTACGTTTCGGCAGAAACTTAGTGGGCGGAGAGGGCTGACGCGGCGGCGTAGGCGACCGCGCTGGAGACGTGCACGGCGTAGGCGACCGCGCCGGAGACGGCATGCGTTGCGAAGACGACCGCGCTGGAGACTTTTGCGCTGGAGAAATGCGAGAATTCGATGGCTTTGCCGTCTGATTTGTGAGCACAATGCATTCCTTTAGCCATAGAACGGTCGAGTTCTTGGCTTCTCCGAGTTCAGTCAACTCTTCGTCTTCACCTTCAGGAAAATCAAGCTTTACCCGCTCGAATCCGTTGGCAACTTCATCGACCCCACAACAGCGTAGCCCCGTGGAACCGGGAGACAATGGTGAGTTGGTTCGTTGCCAATCGGTTAAGACATATCCGGCCGCCGCCTTGATGGTTATATTGACGACCCTTCACGTGGAGCTCACAGGATGTCATTTCCGTGATCTCGTCCACCGGGTAAATCATTGGTGGTGCATCATCATCCGGTAGCTGCGTGGACGCAACGCTGCTTTTGCGATGAGAATGTGCGGCGTCGGGAGCCTCAGCTTCAACTTCTAGCATGTGTACTGATGCGCCGGTAGACACTATCTGCTGGCTAAGTGTGTTAATTTGGTCTTGCTGCTTCTTTGCTACATCTTGTGTCAGCTTTACCATTTCTTCAAGTTGACGCCTCCAGTTTGCCTGATTCTCTGCTTCAGCTGCCTCCTTGTCCTTTTTACGTTGACGGCTTCTATCTGGGTATAACTTTTTGGTGGAGTCGAACGCAACACTCCACGGAGGAGTGCCTTTTGTGCCTCGTGTACGCCCTCCGTGTTCCTTATTCCCTAGGGCTCGTGTGAGCTCGTCGTTCTCTCTATCTGGCACGAACTTCCCATCTTTAACGTCCTTTATTGCGTCTCTCGGCTTCTCTATGGGTAGAGGATGACTCTTTTTATGCCTTAGGTTATATATTGCTTTTCCTTCGGCGTCCAACCTGCCCCCATGCCCGTAGAACCATGACCTTGTCCGCTCGACCCACAAGAACGGCTCGGGAGTGATCCCTGCTGAATCAGGTTGTTCTCCATGTCTCCCACTTGGGACTAGAACCCTTGTAGCCACCTTGCCCCATAACATGGTGATATACCTTTTTGCCGGCGTTTTTCTCATTTGTTTTCGTCCTTTCCAGTTCATTCTCTGCCAGCTTGTACTTCACGAAGTCTGCCCATACGGGTTTTATTTTCTCATACCCTTGAGTGAAATCAGGAGTCTTCTCCTTCTTAACATAATCAAGGTTCAATCTTTTCTTCCAGTTTTTGAATTGCTCGGCCATCTTTTTTAGGGTCCACGCTTTGACCTTTTCCCGTATCTCATGTTGCATTCTAGTAACATCGGCCTCAGTCCACATCCGCATTCTCGTCCACCTCCGGCACGGGTAAGTTGAAATTAGCCAAAATCTTTGAGAAAAGATGATCTTTGGCTATTTTGCCGACATATGAAATTCCTTGTTTCCGCGGATCTTTTGGCTCATTCCACTCATTAACAGTGATCGGGATGTGATCTCTAACTAGCACTCCGCATTGCTTCACAAATTTTTGGGCAACATCAGCGGGAAGCTCGGGTGCGCCGTCTGCTGTGATCGTGTCGATCATGTATCTTTCTGTATCTTTCAACTTCTTTGTTGCGCCTCGTTTAGTCTTTTTTCCGGTTGATATATTTGAACCGGATGGCTAAAAATATAAAGACTGTTAATACATGTATATAGACAACGGATGCTTCATTAATTAACATATATATATGCACCTCGGAGCCGGTGTTTGTAATTTGTATGGTTCCACCGGAGCCGTCGGCTGCTCCCATATCGGAGCCGTCGGCTTCTCCCTCATCGGAGTCGTCTCCCTGGGTGAGCACCGGATCTCCCTCACCGGAGTCGTTCATCCACTGGCTCACATCGGGCTCTACGTCGGGCCCGCGGAATTAAACCCTCGATCATATTTTCGGCATCTTCGTCTCTTGGCTCCATACTATACAAAAAGAGTAAGTATATATTTCAGATCCAATTCATTAAAATTGCACATGCATAATAATATTTAAACATACGATAACATTTCTAGCATTCTTAAATTTCTAAGAGCATGTCTAACGGACCCCTTATATGTTTTCGCCCCCCTAAGAGCATGTCTAACAGACCCCTTATGTTTTCGCCCCCTAAAACGCGTGTACAGGGTTTTGGACATTTTCATGCATAGCCTGGTGAGTTACTATAAAATCTTCTTTTTTACAAGTTTGTCCGAGTATTTTCACTGCCTCATTCTCTTTTGTTTTTCACCTGTTCCTGCGTGCTACAGGTCATACCAGAGTGGTTTCTGAACTATTTTGGAGGAAAGATACCAGGAACTGTCAAATTACAAGCCCCTAATGGTATTGCATTTGATGTTGCAGTTATGGAGAACATGAACAGAACAATCCTCAAGTATGGGTGGGCGGAACCCATACTTGAGGATTATTCTGTTCATGTTCTCCATAACTCTCCAACATCAAATGCAATACCATTAGGGGCTTGTAATTTGACAGTTCCTGGTATCTTTCCTCCAAAATAGTTCAGAAACCACTCTGGTATGACCTGTATAGCAGGCAGGAACATGCGAAAAACAAAAGAGAATGAGGCAGTGAAAATACTCCGACAAACTTGAGGAAACCCCAAAAAAGAAGATTTTTTAGTAACTCACCAGACTAATGCCCGTGTTAGAGGAGAGCAAAGCAACACTAAAACGAAGAAAACAGATATTGCTGCTGTATGATTGTGTTGAAGAAGCAAAGACGGGACCAAAGGTTACCCGCAAATTTGGTAACCTTTGGTCCTGTCTTTGCTTCTTCAACACCTTCATACAACAGCAATATCTGTTTTCTTCATTTTAGTGTTGATTTGCTCTCTTCTAACAGGGGCATCAGGGATGCCTCTTCATATCTGAATTTTAATTGATGTTGTTATTTCTAGACAAACTAAACTCTGTCCATACTCTCAGCGCGCCCTAGCTCGCACGAGCTAGAGGGTTGGCCCTCTATATCCCCTCCCGACCCGCACATGTAGGGGTCGACGGGCCACCCCCTACCCAAACTTGTAAAAAATCGTTCGGGGTGGTCCATTTACGGGGTCTGCTAGATGGCCGGGTATAGCTAAAATTTCTAACATTTCTAAACTAAAATTTCTAACATTTCTAAACTAAAATTTCTAATATAAAATTTCTAATATTTCTAACATTTCTAAACTAAAATTTCTAATATAAAATTTCTAACATTCATAAACTAAAATTTCTAACATTTGTAAACTAATAATTCTAACAATAATAAAAAACAGTAATTAAGTAAAAAAAAGAAAGAAAAACAAAAAAGGCCCCAGATTAGGGCGAGATGGAGGCAGGCCTTTTACCTCCTCTTGGGGCAGCGGCGGGCCGGCGGCGCGGGGCAGCGACGGCACGGGGCAGCGGCGGCGCGGGGCAGCGACGGGGATCGAGGGGCGGCGCGGGGCAGCGACGGGGATCGAGGGGCGGCGCGGGGCAGCGACGGGGATCGAGGGGCGGCGCGGGGCAGCGACGGGACCTAGAGGGGCGGCGCGCGGCCGAGGCGAACGGGAGAGGGCGCTAGGGGGGGTGGGTGCGCTCGACGGAGTCGGGAGCGGCACCACAGAGGAGGATGCCGGCGGGGCGAGGGGGGCGGCGCGGATGCCGACGGGGCGAGGGGGCGGCGCGGGGGGACGGAAAAATTGGGCAGCCTGGCGGCGTCGATTTGGTCCCTGCGCGCGGTCTGGAACTGAAAGGAGCGGGGACGTGTTTATATCCTATGACCCTTTCGTCCCGGTTGGTGGCAACACCCGGGACGAAAGACCCTTCCGTCCCGGTTGGTGCCACCAACCGGGACGAAAGACCCTTCGTCCCGGTTGGTGCCACCAACCGGGACGGAAGGGCCCGGCTGGTCGCCTGCGCCAGAACCAGCTGGCCGGCGCGCCAATTGTTTTAGCGCCAAATTTTGAATATCTTACATATGTAAGTGAATAACTTCTACATACTTTCAAATTACGAAAAAATTACAACATTAAAATTGTTTGAAATTGCGTAAATAATTCAAATCCGTTTTGGGCAAACATACTGGCTGATCCTCTTGATTGGCCTCCATCTACTATTCCTCTTTCTAGCCAGGTAATAATAAGAAATATAAAACTATTACCATTTTTCTTTCTTGATCAACTATCTCCCTTATGCTGGTAGCCACCATGCATTTACAAACCGGTGTATTAGGATCTGTAATGCACGAAACTCCTATAAACCATCCAACCATCTGCACAATCGTCATCAGAAACATAATATCAACCGATACTTACAGAATGTGCCTTCGGCAGGGAGGTCAATATAGGAAAGATGACAAGCACTGGACATAGGACGAAGTGATTAAGCTAGCCAAGGGTGTTGAGAAATATGGCGCTGGGCAATGGAAAAAGATCGAGCTTTCATTACTTCTCACTACCTGACGGAGAACCAGTCCGATCAAACGAAAATCTGAATGTATATATAGAAGTCTACTCCAAAAAAAAAAGTGGTTATTGGCAAATATGGAAGTTGTTTTATCTAGCAGATGAATAATAAAGTGGGTGTAGAACAAAACAAACGGTATCGCCATCACACAGCCCAACCGTGGCTACTGGGTGCATATATATATGCATACCAAATGCACGGTTGGACGTATGATGGCGAATCCGGATGTTTTGTATTTGAGAGATGAACTGACCGGGGTGTATGAAGCTGGGCTATATATAGGGTCCTCTGGCTCAAAAAGTGTTGAGCTAGGGTTTTGATCCAACGGTTAAGAAACACCTCATCCAACGGCTCACAGCAGCTCGAAAGAAACACACCGTAGCCCTGATCGAACGGCTCACAACAGCTCGAAAAAAACACACCCGGATCCAACGACTCACGAGCGCTTGAAAGAAACACACGATCCGTGTGATTCTATCTGATTGGTCCAAACGAAACCCTAATTCCCATTTAGTCCCGGTTGGTTTCCCCAACCGGGACTAAAGGGATGATCCGTTTCCCAATGAAACCCTAACCCATTCAGTCCCGGTTGGTGTCCCCAACCGGGACTAAAGGGATCGATGTTTTCTTCTCGCTATATATATGTATGCATTGCCACACCATTGGCATAAACACATACGAACTCACCACTCTCTCATGGCTTCTACCATACCCACTCTAACATTCAACCAGGCCGAGGCACTTTCCGCCTCGAACTACCCCTGCCCGCCCGGCTACAACGTTCCCGCCGGTTGGATGCTGAGCGCCGGAGGAGTGCCGGTCCCTCCTCTTCCTCAAGGTGTGGCGCGTCGGGCGGCCATCACGAACCACTACTACCACGAGCTCACGCCGGAGCAGCGGAGGAATCCCAGTTGGCATCCCGATAACCAGCATACTTGGGATGCCTTCTTCATCAATCGGCGTGAGAGGGCGCTCGCCAGGTATGAGGAGGACGGTCAGCCTCCTGGGAACTTTCACGAGGCCGGTCGTCGGCTATGGTGGTCCGGCCGGACTCTACAGAGCGTCATGGACTACATCAGGGCCGGCGATATCCCCCGCCTGCGCTACCCTAAGGCCCGGTCCTGGAGTCGTGATCTTCCGAGGGAGTGCAGAGCACCGTCAGACGATAGTGACGACGACGGCGGCGGCGACTACGACGACTACGAGTACATGTACTATAGGCCTAGGCAGGAGTATGACTAGTAGATCGATGCACTTTTGCCATTATGTACTGCTTTGTTTATTTAGATCTATGCTCTCCGTTTAGATTTAGATCCAATCTTGCCATTATGTGTACCGTGCCTTGTTTATCTATTGAAATACATGTCCCCCTCTTTTTAACGTCTATCGAAATGCCATTAGATCTGAATCCAACAAATCAGGAAAAACCACACGGAAAACAGAAAACAGACGAGCTAGAGGGCCACTGTTTGCCGGAATACAACAAATTATTTTATTAAACAGCCAACAGAAAACAGACGCGCTAGCGCGCTACTCTTCGTCCTCGTCGTCGTCGGTGACCTCCTCGTCGTCGGAGGAGGTGCATGATGGTATTTCCGAGATAGGCCCCCACCTCGGATCGTCGGAGGCCCAGACTTCGCCGGCATGGTCGGCCCGACGGAGCGCTTGCAGCGCCTTCGTCCTCGCCTCCCGAGCGGCATCTAACTCGAGGTGGCGTTCGAGGCGCCGCTCCGCCCGCTCAGCCGCGCGGGTCTGCCATAGCTCCTCGTCGGCGCTCTCCTCACCCGGATTGTTCCGGTAGTACTCGCGGACCACGCGGTCGTCCCTGGCGTCGACTAGGCCCTGAAACGCGCGGTGCCTGAGGTGGCGGTGGTCGGCGGCAGTGACGATCTGCGGCGTCGGCGCCCTGGCCTCCGCTTCCCAGAGGGTGTGGCAGTCGCTAAAATTCATCAACGACCGCGGGCGGCCGAGGCGCCAGGCCGCCGCGTCCCAAGCGCGGGCGGCCTCCGAGGCCGTCGCAAAGGAGCCGAGGGGGATGCGGTCGTCCCCGAAGCGGATAGTCGCGGTGAACATTCCGTTCTGCCGCGATCGAACTCCGCGGAAACCGGTAGTGTTGTTCCTCCTCGGAGGCATGGTGGTGGCACGACGGTGCGTGGAGTGGAGGTGCGGCAGTTTATAACGCGCATTCATGGCCACGCGTTACAACTCCCGCGCCACGCGGACAGACAATACCACCCATGCGCCACGCGGACAGACAATACAACCCTTGCTTAAAAAAAAAAGGGATTCGTCCCGGGTCGTGCCACGAACCGGGACCAATGCCCATGCGCGCGCCACGTGGCCTGTGGCTAGGGATTCGTCCCGGGTCGTGCCACGAACCGGGACCATTGGCTCCCCACGAACCGGGACAGATGCCCCCAGGTGGTTTCTGCTGCCTCGGGCACACAAACCGGGACCAATGCATGGCACTTGTCCCGGTTTTTGGTGCAACCGGGACAGATGCCCCCTGCCCCCCTGGACGAAAGGGGCTGTTTCCACTAGTGGAGGGAGTATTTATTCCATGCAGTTCAGTTAAGGTTACTAAAATTTCATTCCAAAACTTATTTAATTAATGCATTTTAAATCCGTTTTGGTTCCAAATTTTTTTAAAAAAAAATCATGACAATTTTTCTTCTTTTCCTGTTGTAAATCTTGAATTTTCTTTGAATATTTAGATACGTACTAAACAACTTTTCATGTTTTTCCTATGATTTATACATTTTTAACATACTTCAAAACAATAAATCACGTTTGAGTTTTCTGAAAGGGAGACTTTAAAAAGAAAAGAGAACAAAGAAAACACTTTCAAATGTTTCACTTCATACTTGTTTTTCTGGTGGTAGGATGAGCGATATCGGCGACACAGCTTTGGTTGAGGTAGTCGGTTCTTATGCGGCGTATCCATGGGTTTGTCTAGGTGTGTTTGTTGTTGTGAAGTTGAAGCTGCTGATGATGGTTCCAGTGGTGTACGATGACGTGCGACAGGCGTTCCATTCGGTGATCTTCCGTGGCGCCAGCTTTGTTGGTTCTCCTTCATAGCTCTCCTTCAGAGTCGGAGCCGCGCTGTCTTGCCGCAGGTGGCGGAGATGATGGCGTTCCGTAGCTCCCCGGAGGGTTGGTGTCATCTGTTTGGCATAGGCCGGTGTGGACTTCGCGAGGCTGTTGTGGTGCGGTCTTCTTCGACGGTGGTCTCTTCGGTTTGTTGGAGTCGCCATCGGGTGCGTGATGACATAGTTGCCCTCGGGTGCGTGATGACGGAGTCGTCCTTGGTGGTGCGATGACGGAGTCGCCCTCGATGGTGTGATGATGATTCAGGCGGGCAACCTCGGTGTCGACGCCATCTTCAGTGGTGTGTGTGCGGAGTGCACCAGGTAGCCAGGGTGGCCGTTTGTGTCCCCGCGGCGGTCGTGGTCCATTACGGTCGGCGAGGGTGTTTGTACCCGTTTTTGGCCGGTTATCCCTAATTAACCAGACACCTCTTTCTCTTCTTAATTAACGAAAATAACAAGTCTTTTGCCTCGTTTTAAAAAAAATCATAAAAATGAGTTGGTTAACGCACGACGCCTAGCAACCAACCCGGCGGTGGAAGAAGCGTTCAAACAGACGACTCTTTTCCCCCCCACCCCCTTTGGATAAGGTAGCGAAGAGGAGACGCCGCTCTCGGGCCCGGCCCGAACCTGGAGTTTCGCCGCCGGCGTTGCCGGATGGGGAAGCGAAAGGGGAGGAGTTCGGAGCGCCGCCTTGTACAGTAGGAATAGGTTTCCCTTTCCAGTTCTTTCTGTGTGTGTGGCCCTTAGTGGCGGTGTGGAGCTGCATCTTGGCCATTGGCGGCCATGGCCAAGGTCTCCCGAAGCTCTTCCTCGTTGCGGTGGAGTTGGAGTGGCGTCCAGCGAAGTCGGCGATGGGGGGAGTGGTGGACATCTCCTTAAATAAGGCTCGCATGGGCAGATATACCGATGATGCTGCGAGATCATCGTCGGAGTGGTCGAGTTTGGCTTCTCTCTTTGCTCCATGGAGAAGGAAGGAGAGGATTCAAGTCTGCCGCTGCCAAATAAATCTCGCCTCTCTGATCTGCGCCCATCGATATCATCTTCGCTCGCCCTCTCTGGTCCGTGGCAGGAGCTGTGAGTGTGGTGAGTTACTTTCTTTGCATCGATATGTGCGGATCTTCGCTGTTTCCGATCTGCTGTGGTCTACTCCTTCTCTCTGCTCTGTAACTCCCATGGTGGTGGTTACGATTGGAAAGGATGGATGGGCTACTGGGGATTGGGAATGGTTTTGGAGTTCTGGAACCGATACTTGGAGCACCTTATCAGCGAACAAGGATGTTCGCCTGACATCCATGGCGAAGAAGACGCCTACAAGGCCGGCGATGGTTTCCGGCGAAAGATTTACCTCCTGTGGGAGGCCCTACAAGAATCGTGCTTCTGAGGCTATCACTTGGGCGACTTGCGGTGTTGGTGGTTTGGCTTGTCCCCGTCGGGCGGTTAGCGGGGTTTGCGAAAGCCCTGTCCCGGCGGTCCGCCAGGGCCGACGACGGCGACGACCCTGGGCGCCGCGTTCTTCTTGAAGACGTCATCGTGGCGGTGTCCTCGCTTCTCCCGGGGAAACCCTAGATCCCTTGCGGAATCGGGCGAGGGCGGCGCTTATGCGTCGTTTGCCTCTTGGGGCCCTTGCCTTGGATGTTCCACCGGCCAGAGGGAGTTGTGGATTGGGGTGGTTGGCGGCGGCGACTCTTCGTCATCGGCTAGGTGGTGCGCGGCCTTGGGGTTGAGGTTGACTCTTCGTCATCGGCTAGGTGGTACGCCGGCGTGGATGCCGGAGCGGTGGCTCCGGATAACCTGCGTTGAGGTTGACTCCGCCGTGTTTTAGTGTCGGCTTTGGTTGCTAGGGCAGCTTAGTCGTTGGCTAGTTTAGGGGCGCGGCCTTGGGGCCGGCGTGGAAGTCGGAGCGGCGGCTCCGGGTTTTCCTCTTGCGTTGAGTTCGTCTCCGCCGTGTATAGTGTTGGCCATGGTTGCTAGGGCGACGTGGTCGTCGGCTAGGATAGGGGCGCGGCCCTGGGGCCAGCGTGGATGTCGGAGTGGCGACTCCGGGTTCGGTCTTGCGTGAGGTTTCCTCCGCCGTGGTAGTGTCGGCTATGGTAGCTTGGGCGGCATGGTCGTCGACTTGGGTTGTATCTTTTTTTTGTTTTTAGGCCTCGTCATGTTTGTTTGCTTCTCTTATATCAATATAAAGGCAAAGTTTTTGCCTCGTTTAAAAAAAAAACAAGTTTTACCCTGTGAATTTGACTCCCTCCACATCACTAAAAAAAAATGGCCGGCCCGGTTCTCACGACCATATATGATGCTTATACGCGTCGCAAACAAAGCCAGCAAAACATTCATACTGTAAAATTGCAAAAGGATATAGTCCATCGTCTCATATTAAGTGTTGCAAAAATAGATATCTTTACAACACTTAATATGGGACGACGGAGGGAGTATTTATTCCATGCAGTTCAGTTAAGGTTACTAAAATTTCATTCCAAAACTTATTTAATTAATGCATTTTAAATCCGTTTTGGTTCCAAATTTTTTTTAAAAAAAATCATGACAATTTTTCTTCTTTTCCTGTTGTAAATCTTGAATTTTCTTTGAATATTTAGATACGTACTAAACAACTTTTCATGTTTTTCCTATGATTTATACATTTTTAACATACTTCAAAACAATAAATCACGTTTGAGTTTTCTGAAAGGGAGACTTTAAAAAGAAAAGAGAACAAAGAAAACACTTTCAAATGTTTCACTTCATACTTGTTTTTCTGGTGGTAGGATGAGCGATATCGGCGACACAGCTTTGGTTGAGGTAGTCGGTTCTTATGCGGCGTGTCCATGGGTTTGTCTAGGTGTGTTTGTTGTTGTGAAGTTGAAGCTGCTGATGATGGTTCCAGTGGTGTACGATGACGTGCGACAGGCGTTCCATTCGGTGATCTTCCGTGGCGCCAGCTTTGTTGGTTCTCCTTCGTAGCTCTCCTTCAGAGTCGGAGCCGCGCTGTCTTGCCGCAGGTGGCGGAGATGATGGCGTTCCGTAGCTCCCCGGAGGGTTGGTGTCATCTGTTTGGCATAGGCCGGTGTGGACTTCGCGAGGCTGTTGTGGTGCGGTCTTCTTCGACGGTGGTCTCTTCGGTTTGTTGGAGTCGCCATCGGGTGCGTGATGACATAGTTGCCCTCGGGTGCGTGATGACGGAGTCGTCCTTGGTGGTGCGATGACGGAGTCGCCCTCGATGGTGTGATGATGATTCAGGCGGGCAACCTCGGTGTCGACGCCATCTTCAGTGGTGTGTGTGCGGAGTGCACCAGGTAGCCAGGGTGGCCGTTTGTGTCCCCGCGGCGGTCGTGGTCCATTACGGTCGGCGAGGGTGTTTGTACCCGTTTTTGGCCGGTTATCCCTAATTAACCAGACACCTCTTTCTCTTCTTAATTAACGAAAATAACAAGTCTTTTGCCTCGTTTTAAAAAAAATCATAAAAATGAGTTGGTTAACGCACGACGCCTAGCAACCAACCCGGCGGTGGAAGAAGCGTTCAAACAGACGACTCTTTTCCCCCCCACCCCCTTTGGATAAGGTAGCGAAGAGGAGATGCCGCTCTCGGGCCCGGCCCGAACCTGGAGTTTCGCCGCCGGCGTTGCCGGATGGGGAAGCGAAAGGGGAGGAGTTCGGAGCGCCGCCTTGTACATTAGGAATAGGTTTCCCTTTCCAGTTCTTTCTGTGTGTGTGGCCCTTAGTGGCGGTGTGGAGCTGCATCTTGGCCATTGGCGGCCATGGCCAAGGTCTCCCGAAGCTCTTCCTCGTTGCGGTGGAGTTGGAGTGGCGTCCAGCGAAGTCGGCGATGGGGGGAGTGGTGGACATCTCCTTAAATAAGGCTCGCGTGGGCAGATATACCGATGATGCTGCGAGATCATCGTCGGAGTGGTCGAGTTTGGCTTCTCTCTTTGCTCCATGGAGAAGGAAGGAGAGGATTCAAGTCTGCCGCTGCCAAATAAATCTCGCCTCTCTGATCTGCGCCCATCGATATCATCTTCGCTCGCCCTCTCTGGTCCGTGGCAGGAGCTGTGAGTGTGGTGAGTTACTTTCTTTGCATCGATATGTGCGGATCTTCGCTGTTTCCGATCTGCTGTGGTCTACTCCTTCTCTCTGCTCTGTAACTCCCATGGTGGTGGTTACGATTGGAAAGGATGGATGGGCTACTGGGGATTGGGAATGGTTTTGGAGTTCTGGAACCGATACTTGGAGCACCTTATCAGCGAACAAGGATGTTCGCCTGACATCCATGGCGAAGAAGACGCCTACAAGGCCGGCGATGGTTTCCGGCGAAAGATTTACCTCCTGTGGGAGGCCCTACAAGAATCGTGCTTCTGAGGCTATCACTTGGGCGACTTGCGGTGTTGGTGGTTTGGCTTGTCCCCGTCGGGCGGTTAGCGGGGTTTGCGAAAGCCCTGTCCCGGCGGTCCGCCAGGGCCGACGACGGCGACGACCCTGGGCGCCGCGTTCTTCTTGAAGACGTCATCGTGGCGGTGTCCTCGCTTCTCCCGGGGAAACCCTAGATCCCTTGCGGAATCGGGCGAGGGCGGCGCTTATGCGTCGTTTGCCTCTTGGGGCCCTTGCCTTGGATGTTCCACCGGCCAGAGGGAGTTGTGGATTGGGGTGGTTGGCGGCGGCGACTCTTCGTCATCGGCTAGGTGGTGCGCGGCCTTGGGGTTGAGGTTGACTCTTCGTCATCGGCTAGGTGGTACGCCGGCGTGGATGCCGGAGCGGTGGCTCCGGATAACCTGCGTTGAGGTTGACTCCGCCGTGTTTTAGTGTCGGCTTTGGTTGCTAGGGCAGCTTAGTCGTTGGCTAGTTTAGGGGCGCGGCCTTGGGGCCGGCGTGGAAGTCGGAGCGGCGGCTCCGGGTTTTCCTCTTGCGTTGAGTTCGTCTCCGCCGTGTATAGTGTTGGCCATGGTTGCTAGGGCGACGTGGTCGTCGGCTAGGATAGGGGCGCGGCCCTGGGGCCAGCGTGGATGTCGGAGTGGCGACTCCGGGTTCGGTCTTGCGTGAGGTTTCCTCCGCCGTGGTAGTGTCGGCTATGGTAGCTTGGGCGGCATGGTCGTCGACTTGGGTTGTATCTTTTTTTTGTTTTTAGGCCTCGTCATGTTTGTTTGCTTCTCTTATATCAATATAAAGGCAAAGTTTTTGCCTCGTTTAAAAAAAAACAAGTTTTACCCTGTGAATTTGACTCCCTCCACATCACTAAAAAAAAATGGCCGGCCCGGTTCTCACGACCATATATGATGCTTATACGCGTCGCAAACAAAGCCAGCAAAACATTCATACTGTAAAATTGCAAAAGGATATAGTCCATCGTCTCATATTAAGTGTTGCAAAAATAGATATCTTTACAACACTTAATATGGGACGACGGAGGGAGTATTTATTCCATGCAGTTCAGTTAAGGTTACTAAAATTTCATTCCAAAACTTATTTAATTAATGCATTTTAAATCCGTTTTGGTTCCAAATTTTTTAAAAAAAAAAATCATGACAATTTTTCTTCTTTTCCTGTTGTAAATCTTGAATTTTCTTTGAATATTTAGATACGTACTAAACAACTTTTCATGTTTTTCCTATGATTTATACATTTTTAACATACTTCAAAACAATAAATCACGTTTGAGTTTTCTGAAAGGGAGACTTTAAAAAGAAAAGAGAACAAAGAAAACACTTTCAAATGTTTCACTTCATACTTGTTTTTCTGGTGGTAGGATGAGCGATATCGGCGACACAGCTTTGGTTGAGGTAGTCGGTTCTTATGCGGCGTGTCCATGGGTTTGTCTAGGTGTGTTTGTTGTTGTGAAGTTGAAGCTGCTGATGATGGTTCCAGTGGTGTACGATGACGTGCGACAGGCGTTCCATTCGGTGATCTTCCGTGGCGCCAGCTTTGTTGGTTCTCCTTCGTAGCTCTCCTTCAGAGTCGGAGCCGCGCTGTCTTGCCGCAGGTGGCGGAGATGATGGCGTTCCGTAGCTCCCCGGAGGGTTGGTGTCATCTGTTTGGCATAGGCCGGTGTGGACTTCGCGAGGCTGTTGTGGTGCGGTCTTCTTCGACGGTGGTCTCTTCGGTTTGTTGGAGTCGCCATCGGGTGCGTGATGACATAGTTGCCCTCGGGTGCGTGATGACGGAGTCATCCTTGGTGGTGCGATGACGGAGTCGCCCTCGATGGTGTGATGATGATTCAGGCGGGCAACCTCGGTGTCGACGCCATCTTCAGTGGTGTGTGTGCGGAGTGCACCAGGTAGCCAGGGTGGCCGTTTGTGTCCCCGCGGCGGTCGTGGTCCATTACGGTCGGCGAGGGTGTTTGTACCCGTTTTTGGCCGGTTATCCCTAATTAACCAGACACCTCTTTCTCTTCTTAATTAACGAAAATAACAAGTCTTTTGCCTCGTTTTAAAAAAAATCATAAAAATGAGTTGGTTAACGCACGACGCCTAGCAACCAACCCGGCGGTTGAAGAAGCGTTCAAACAGACGACTCTTTTCCCCCCCACCCCCTTTGGATAAGGTAGCGAAGAGGAGACGCCGCTCTCGGGCCCGGCCCGAACCTGGAGTTTCGCCGCCGGCGTTGCCGGATGGGGAAGCGAAAGGGGAGGAGTTCGGAGCGCCGCCTTGTACAGTAGGAATAGTTTTCCCTTTCCAGTTCTTTCTGTGTGTGTGGCCCTTAGTGGCGGTGTGGAGCTGCATCTTGGCCATTGGCGGCCATGGCCAAGGTCTCCCGAAGCTCTTCCTCGTTGCGGTGGAGTTGGAGTGGCGTCCAGCGAAGTCGGCGATGGGGGGAGTGGTGGACATCTCCTTAAATAAGGCTCGCGTGGGCAGATATACCGATGATGCTGCGAGATCATCGTCGGAGTGGTCGAGTTTGGCTTCTCTCTTTGCTCCATGGAGAAGGAAGGAGAGGATTCAAGTCTGCCGCTGCCAAATAAATCTCGCCTCTCTGATCTGCGCCCATCGATATCATCTTCGCTCGCCCTCTCTGGTCCGTGGCAGGAGCTGTGAGTGTGGTGAGTTACTTTCTTTGCATCGATATGTGCGGATCTTCGCTGTTTCCGATCTGCTGTGGTCTACTCCTTCTCTCTGCTCTGTAACTCCCATGGTGGTGGTTACGATTGGAAAGGATGGATGGGCTACTGGGGATTGGGAATGGTTTTGGAGTTCTGGAACCGATACTTGGAGCACCTTATCAGCGAACAAGGATGTTCGCCTGACATCCATGGCGAAGAAGACGCCTACAAGGCCGGCGATGGTTTCCGGCGAAAGATTTACCTCCTGTGGGAGGCCCTACAAGAATCGTGCTTCTGAGGCTATCACTTGGGCGACTTGCGGTGTTGGTGGTTTGGCTTGTCCCCGTCGGGCGGTTAGCGGGGTTTGCGAAAGCCCTGTCCCGGCGGTCCGCCAGGGCCGACGACGGCGACGACCCTGGGCGCCGCGTTCTTCTTGAAGACGTCATCGTGGCGGTGTCCTCGCTTCTCCCGGGGAAACCCTAGATCCCTTGCGGAATCGGGCGAGGGCGGCGCTTATGCGTCGTTTGCCTCTTGGGGCCCTTGCCTTGGATGTTCCACCGGCCAGAGGGAGTTGTGGATTGGGGTGGTTGGCGGCGGCGACTCTTCGTCATCGGCTAGGTGGTGCGCGGCCTTGGGGTTGAGGTTGACTCTTCGTCATCGGCTAGGTGGTACGCCGGCGTGGATGCCGGAGCGGTGGCTCCGGATAACCTGCGTTGAGGTTGACTCCGCCGTGTTTTAGTGTCGGCTTTGGTTGCTAGGGCAGCTTAGTCGTTGGCTAGTTTAGGGGCGCGGCCTTGGGGCCGGCGTGGAAGTCGGAGCGGCGGCTCCGGGTTTTCCTCTTGCGTTGAGTTCGTCTCCGCCGTGTATAGTGTTGGCCATGGTTGCTAGGGCGACGTGGTCGTCGGCTAGGATAGGGGCGCGGCCCTGGGGCCAGCGTGGATGTCGGAGTGGCGACTCCGGGTTCGGTCTTGCGTGAGGTTTCCTCCGCCGTGGTAGTGTCGGCTATGGTAGCTTGGGCGGCATGGTCGTCGACTTGGGTTGTATCTTTTTTTTGTTTTTAGGCCTCGTCATGTTTGTTTGCTTCTCTTATATCAATATAAAGGCAAAGTTTTTGCCTCGTTTAAAAAAAAAACAAGTTTTACCCTGTGAATTTGACTCCCTCCACATCACTAAAAAAAATGGCCGGCCCGGTTCTCACGACCATATATGATGCTTATACGCGTCGCAAACAAAGCCAGCAAAACATTCATACTGTAAAATTGCAAAAGGATATAGTCCATCGTCTCATATTAAGTGTTGCAAAAATAGATATCTTTACAACACTTAATATGGGACGACGGAGGGAGTATTTATTCCATGCAGTTCAGTTAAGGTTACTAAAATTTCATTCCAAAACTTATTTAATTAATGCATTTTAAATCCGTTTTGGTTCCAAATTTTTTTAAAAAAAAATCATGACAATTTTTCTTCTTTCCTGTTGTAAATCTTGAATTTTCTTTGAATATTTAGATACGTACTAAACAACTTTTCATGTTTTTCCTATGATTTATACATTTTTAACATACTTCAAAACAATAAATCACGTTTGAGTTTTCTGAAAGGGAGACTTTAAAAAGAAAAGAGAACAAAGAAAACACTTTCAAATGTTTCACTTCATACTTGTTTTTCTGGTGGTAGGATGAGCGATATCGGCGACACAGCTTTGGTTGAGGTAGTCGGTTCTTATGCGGCGTGTCCATGGGTTTGTCTAGGTGTGTTTGTTGTTGTGAAGTTGAAGCTGCTGATGATGGTTCCAGTGGTGTACGATGACGTGCGACAGGCGTTCCATTCGGTGATCTTCCGTGGCGCCAGCTTTGTTGGTTCTCCTTCGTAGCTCTCCTTCAGAGTCGGAGCCGCGCTGTCTTGCCGCAGGTGGCGGAGATGATGGCGTTCCGTAGCTCCCCGGAGGGTTGGTGTCATCTGTTTGGCATAGGCCGGTGTGGACTTCGCGAGGCTGTTGTGGTGCGGTCTTCTTCGACGGTGGTCTCTTCGGTTTGTTGGAGTCGCCATCGGGTGCGTGATGACATAGTTGCCCTCGGGTGCGTGATGACGGAGTCATCCTTGGTGGTGCGATGACGGAGTCGCCCTCGATGGTGTGATGATGATTCAGGCGGGCAACCTCGGTGTCGACGCCATCTTCAGTGGTGTGTGTGCGGAGTGCACCAGGTAGCCAGGGTGGCCGTTTGTGTCCCCGCGGCGGTCGTGGTCCATTACGGTCGGCGAGGGTGTTTGTACCCGTTTTTGGCCGGTTATCCCTAATTAACCAGACACCTCTTTCTCTTCTTAATTAACGAAAATAACAAGTCTTTTGCCTCGTTTTAAAAAAAATCATAAAAATGAGTTGGTTAACGCACGACGCCTAGCAACCAACCCGGCGGTGGAAGAAGCGTTCAAACAGACGACTCTTTTCCCCCCCCACCCCCTTTGGATAAGGTAGCGAAGAGGAGACGCCGCTCTCGGGCCCGGCCCGAACCTGGAGTTTCGCCGCCGGCGTTGCCGGATGGGGAAGCGAAAGGGGAGGAGTTCGGAGCGCCGCCTTGTACAGTAGGAATAGGTTTCCCTTTCCAGTTCTTTCTGTGTGTGTGGCCCTTAGTGGCGGTGTGGACCTGCATCTTGGCCATTGGCGGCCATGGCCAAGGTCTCCCGAAGCTCTTCCTCGTTGCGGTGGAGTTGGAGTGGCGTCCAGCGAAGTCGGCGATGGGGGGAGTGGTGGACATCTCCTTAAATAAGGCTCGCGTGGGCAGATATACCGATGATGCTGCGAGATCATCGTCGGAGTGGTCGAGTTTGGCTTCTCTCTTTGCTCCATGGAGAAGGAAGGAGAGGATTCAAGTCTGCCGCTGCCAAATAAATCTCGCCTCTCTGATCTGCGCCCATCGATATCATCTTCGCTCGCCCTCTCTGGTCCGTGGCAGGAGCTGTGAGTGTGGTGAGTTACTTTCTTTGCATCGATATGTGCGGATCTTCGCTGTTTCCGATCTGCTGTGGTCTACTCCTTCTCTCTGCTCTGTAACTCCCATGGTGGTGGTTACGATTGGAAAGGATGGATGGGCTACTGGGGATTGGGAATGGTTTTGGAGTTCTGGAACCGATACTTGGAGCACCTTATCAGCGAACAAGGATGTTCGCCTGACATCCATGGCGAAGAAGACGCCTACAAGGCCGGCGATGGTTTCCGGCGAAAGATTTACCTCCTGTGGGAGGCCCTACAAGAATCGTGCTTCTGAGGCTATCACTTGGGCAGGGGCAAGTGGTGCGTCCCCGTCGCTGTTCCAGGTTGCAGAAGCTCGGTTCATCCTGCTCCTCGCTGGAGAAGAAGAAGGATCGGATTGTGTTCATCTTTTTCATTCCAGGGTCCTTCTTGCATATATCAGGGACCTATGTGTAATTTTTAGTTTTTATGGGGTCTTCTGTAATTTTCTGGGTCATCCAGCGTTGTAATCCTAACAGGTTCTAGTCCCTTCGGTGACGCTCCACTGTTCAAAAAAAGAAGAAGCGTTCAAACCCTAGATTTGGTGTGGCCGGCCTCTCTGCACCGATCCTCGATCGATCGCATGTTGCAAAATCAACCAAGCGACCCAGACCAGCACGCTTCAATTCCTTGGGGAGTAAACAATGGAATAAGGAGGAAAAGCAATGCTCCGGTTCTTCCTCGGATCTATCTCTAGGTCCGCCGGTCGCGGTTGACTTTTCTTGGCCATCACCGATGAAGTGTAGATGCGTACAGATGAGCACGTGATTTTTCTTGGCCATCACCGTCGAATCTCGGCATACGGAGTACTATATATGTGCATGTACGTGGCGCGAGTTTGGTTACGACAATATCTGCTACTCACTCGGCTTCAAACTCTGTCATGCGTCTACACTAGCAAGTTTTTTTTTTTTTTGAAGCCTCTACACTTGCAAGCTGCAAACCACTTTAGAGCAACTCTAGCGGAGCCACGGAACTGAGAAATAACCGCCACATACGGGTTGCGAGAGGAATATTTGGGAATAGAGAGCCCGTAAACCGCGCGGTCCCATAAAACTTTTTTAGGGCGACCGAGAATTTCCTATGAATCTCACGGTTTCGACGCCGGACAGATGGTGCCCTCCTTAGCGAAGAAAAGCTTGGCGGGGCGGCAATTTGAGCTCTCGCTACCAACCGCCGCCGCCCCCGCTCCGACGTTTGTCTCCTGATACGGCCGTTCTCGCTCCTAGCGCCGCCATGACATCGAGAAGTCCTCGCTCGTCATCATACGCGGCTCCAGAATAGGATCCCGCAGGTCATTTAGATCTGACGGCGGCTGCGGCGGCAACGACTGCGCCCGCTCCCACGCCGGTGAAGCGCAAGCGGCTGGGCACAGGGCAAGCTGCTAAAGCCGCCGCTGAAGGTGCAGTCTGTTTGCTGGTCGCAGCGAAACCACCGATGTCGGATGCGAAGAAGAAGAAATCGCCGACCCCTACCGCCGTAATTCCATCACCGGCGCATAGGTACAGATTCTCTCCTCTTCGTTTTGATTTCGCTACAATTCTGTTGTGTTTCTTGCCGATTGTGTAGCTTTTCGGGTGAGAGGCCCTTGGCCGCGTACATGGACATGTTGAACGAGCTCAGCGCCAACATCGATGAAACCCTCCTTGGTGCTTTCGGCTACAACGAGGCCAAGGAAGGGGTTGACGGTGTCCGCGATGAGGATAAGGGCGACCTCCAGGGGTCGGGGGTTGGTGTTCGCCGCGAGCAAACAGCCGATGGTGATGAATTACACGCAGCTCGAAAACAAGAACCTCATCAAAGCTTGGGAAGTCGTTCCTCTCGATGCCACCACCGGCACAAATAAAACCGACGAGCGGTACTGGCAAAGTGTCGAGGATCAGTTCTTTCAGACGATGCCTCGATTTGACCGGAACGACATAGTGGTGAAACGAACCCCACACACGTATTGATCACTGCAAGGTAGTTGGGATACGATCAAACCGATAGTGAGCCGGTTCTGTGAATGCTTGGAGAAAGTTCGTAATGCGCCTCCAAGTGTAACAAATGAAGGTGATTATGTGAGTTCGCACGAGTCGACATCTGTGCTTTCTTTATCGTTGTTATTACACTGACACGGTTCTTGTTTATGAAGGAACGAATCGCAAAAGAGAGGTACGAGACATGCCTTCTTCGAAGGGCAAGCCATTTGTACTCGATCATATGTTGGGCTTTGCTTCAACGGAATGAGAAATGGAAGGTGGAGGAGATGGAACAAATGAGAGGTGAAGTAAACTTGATCGACGACGTGGACGATGAAGGGGGAAGGAAATATGAGAGGCCCGAGGGCACGAAGAAGGCCAAATACAAATTGAAGACTCAAGCCGAGGCAGCAAGCTTGCGGGATCAAATAAGAAAGAATTGTCTGAGAAGAGGGCCCAAAAGAAGAAAGAGAAGTGGGGAATGGTTCGACAAGATGGGTTGCGCAAAGCCGCCGTCCAAGAGGATCTGGGAAAAGCTACCATTGAGAACAACAAGCGCAAAGCTGCCATCGAAGAGGCAAGAGCCAGTGCCAAGAAAACCAGGGCACTCATCAAGTTGCTTGTCGAGGAGAACAAGATCATGATGATGAACCGTGCTGAAATGGATGAAGTGACCCTAGAGTGGCACACCATTGCAAGACAAAAAATCCTCGCGTCTACAAAGCAAACTATAATTGTGACATCTGCTGGTGGTGGTGGCCGCGGCGGTGATGCTTTCGCTTGATTTCGTAATCCTTGCCTCTTTTGTTTTAATTCGTTCTGCCTCTTTTGAACATCTATCTGTCGCACTTGAGCATTCGAGCTATTTTAATTGTTGATCATTTCTCGAAATTATGATAAATTGTGCTAAATGATTATAGTTTCAGTTTTTCGGTTTACGGGTTGAAAATTGATGCGTCGTAGCAGTCCCCGTAAACCCGGCCAAAAACAAAATATTCTAGTTTACATGTCAGCTTTTGCAGCTCTGCTAGAGTTGCTCTTAGCTATCTCAATCCAACGCTTGCTACTCGCAGAAGGAAAATAGAACTGCTCCCCACCCCCTCTGTTTTGAGAGTCGACTGTGAGAGTGCTGCTCCGGGCTGGAACCGAGCCATCCTCGCCGGCGCTGCCGGAAGGAGATGGCGAGGGGAAAGCGCCGGCTGTAGATCTAGGTCTAGGGTTTTCGTTTTTCTTAGTTTCCTCTGTGTTGTCCATATTGGCGTCGTGGGTAGGTCGCCGGCCATCGCTGGTCATGGCTGGTGCGCCCGGTGCACACAGCTCTCGGTGGCTCAGCTCCGGTGGCAGGAGCTGTTGCTAGCGGGGGAGGTGAGGCCCGGCTTACCAAATAAGATCGGCAGGAGCAGCTATCTTGGTGGTGGTGGGGACGCGCCGCTGAAGTGGAAAGGCTCGCCGCGGTTCAGAGCTCCATGGTGGAGTTCAACGGCGACTAGCTACTTCCGCTGCTCCAATAAGCTGTCCTTGGTGGCTCTTTGCTTCGCCCATCATCTACGTCTGCCTCCTTCCGCCCGTGGCAGGAGCCGGGAGTTTGATGGCGGACCGGTTGCAGCGCGTGGTGTTGGCAACGAGTTCTTGGCTGTAAGATGCTTCCACTCCTTCTTCCTTCTCCGTTCATCAGGCGATGTGGCAACGCAGGATGCAGTTGAAGAGGTGGCGAGTGGTGGTGTCGAGCAGTTTCGGAGTTGGGAAGCGAAATCTTCGAGCGCATCATCGGCGGCCGGAAGGTGCCGTCCGATATCCAAGGCCATGGCGTGGTCTATCCTCAAGCCGGTGGAGTTCTCCGGCGACTCAAGAACCTCCAGTGGGAGGCCCCTTTCAGAATCGAAGGCCGCGTTACACGCCGGCTCGGAAGCAAGTGGTCGCGTCCCCGCGACCGGGCACGGTGGCGGCGCTCTCGGTTCTCACCGTGGCGATGGAGATAGAGAAGGACCTGATCGCGTTTTCCTAAATTTTAGCGAGGTCTTTTCTGCATTTACTAGGGACCTATGTGTAAATCCCTATCTTATGGGGTCCTTTGTATCGTCTTGTACGTCCACCGCCTGGATTCAATGAGAAGCTTCCAGCCCTCTCGGGGGCGCTCCTTTGTTCAAAAAAATCCAACGCTTGCTACTTGTCTGAATCCGACATCATAGGCCCATCTACTTGTCTGAATCCGACATCATAGGCCCATCTATCCATAAACTTCTTAAGTTATCTAAAACACTCTGCAAGTTGCAACTAGATTAACCATAGTGATCGATGCATTCGTCTCATATCATAACCTATTGGAAGATGATTATATATATATTAGTAACCGTTGTAGTAGTACATCTGGATCCATGACGACCAGCAGAAAGCAACATCCTACATCTGGCAGGCGAGGTAGTACTTGAGGTCTCTTTCCCCCCCCCCCACCCCCTTTGGATAAGGTAGCGAAGAGGAGACGCCGCTCTCGGGCCCGGCCCGAACCTGGAGTTTCGCCGCCGGCGTTGCCGGATGGGGAAGCGAAAGGGGAGGAGTTCGGAGCGCCGCCTTGTACAGTAGGAATAGGTTTCCCTTTCCGGTTCTTTCTGTGTGTGTGGCCCTTAGTGGCGGTGTGGAGCTGCATCTTGGCCATTGGCGGCCATGGCCAAGGTCTCCCGAAGCTCTTCCTCGTTGCGGTGGAGTTGGAGTGGCGTCCAGCGAAGTCGGCGATGGGGGGAGTGGTGGACATCTCCTTAAATAAGGCTCGCGTGGGCAGATATACCGATGATGCTGCGAGATCATCGTCGGAGTGGTCGAGTTTGGCTTCTCTCTTTGCTCCATGGAGAAGGAAGGAGAGGATTCAAGTCTGCCGCTGCCAAATAAATCTCGCCTCTCTGATCTGCGCCCATCGATATCATCTTCGCTCGCCCTCTCTGGTCCGTGGCAGGAGCTGTGAGTGTGGTGAGTTACTTTCTTTGCATCGATATGTGCGGATCTTCGCTGTTTCCGATCTGCTGTGGTCTACTCCTTCTCTCTGCTCTGTAACTCCCATGGTGGTGGTTACGATTGGAAAGGATGGATGGGCTACTGAGGATTGGGAATGGTTTTGGAGTTCTGGAACCGATACTTGGAGCACCTTATCAGCGAACAAGGATGTTCGCCTGACATCCATGGCGAAGAAGACGCCTACAAGGCCGGCGATGGTTTCCGGCGAAAGATTTACCTCCTGTGGGAGGCCCTACAAGAATCGTGCTTCTGAGGCTATCACTTGGGCAGGGGCAAGTGGTGCGTCCCCGTCGCTGTTCCAGGTTGCAGAAGCTCGGTTCATCCTGCTCCTCGCTGGAGAAGAAGAAGGATCGGATTGTGTTCATCTTTTTCGTTCCAGGGTCCTTCTTGCATATATCAGGGACCTATGTGTAATTTTTAGTTTTTATGGGGTCTTCTGTAATTTTCTGGGTCATCCAGCGTTGTAATCCTAACAGGTTCTAGTCCCTTCGGGGACGCTCCACTGTTCAAAAAAAAACATCTGGCAGGCGCACGCATGCATGTGGGGTTGGCCTCAGTTGGGATCCATAACGTTGGGAAAGCTAATCCCAGCGACCCAATCTTTGAAGGTTGAACAAGGACTTTCCTCATGGACGCGAAACTGAGCTTTTCCCGCTGGCCATGATGGGTCCAACCCATATGTGAGATAGTCACGACTTGACATCCTTTGTCATCCCATTCTTCATTATTTTTCTTTGTCATTTCTAACCAAGCAGTTTAGTTACCATAGATACACTAATTGCAACCAACTTGTAACAAGCTGGTTACAATAGACCTATATGAACATTCGATAGTACCTTTTCACTTGACATGTAGTAACCAACTAATGCAAAGTTGGTTGCTAAATATGTTTAGCGACTAGACTGTAGCCACCACAATGCGACCAGGCTCCATTGGTGTCAATATGTAATTAGTAATCAATTTAGCACTTTTAGCAACCAACCACCTTGGTGACTAAATGTGAGATCTCTAATAGTGAAACTTCAAGGGCTCTAAAACGTTGGGCACTAACGAGTTTCCATGGGATCTTCTCTTTTTTCTTTGCGAATAGCCTAACCAATTTATTGACCACGAATAGTACAAAGAATTCTAAAAATAATAATAAATACAAATTGGTCAAGGGATCACCTAGCAACGACTACAAAACACCAAAGGGAGCCAAAGACGCGCCGCCCGTTCCTACACCTCCCGCATTGAAGCCGGATAAAACTTATCGTAGTAGAGATCGCCGGACAAACGCCTCCATATGTCCTTCACCGGCGCTAGGCGCACCACCGGAGCGGGGATAGATAAACTTATTCTGACTTCAAGATGTAGCGCCGACACGCTATCTCGAAGAAGACACCGAACGAAAATCTAAACAAAGAACATAAAACCACCGGCCGACGAGAGGAAGTGATCGCCACGCTCCAAGGTCTAAGGCCATCAAAGGCAACACGGACCAGCGACGTCGCTGCCGAGGGGGACGTGAACCCTACATGGGTCTCCGTCGGAGCTCTAGTGGGAAAAAAGGAGCGTCCGCTGGAAATGGCCCTAGTGGTGCACATGACTATCATCCTATTTCGTGAACTGCTATATAAGAACTATTTTTCCCTTCTGAAATAGAGTTTGAATTCTTAGTCTCTGCATCAAAATGATGCACACAACCGGTTTCTTATTAATGTAAAAGCGAAACCACAATGCCTTATAAAGAGATACATTAATTTATCGGAAGCCACTTTCCCAACGATAAAAGTTGGAACACCAACAAATTTGATGGAGGAGGTGGACTTGATCAGAGCCATATGCCCTAACCTCATACAACAATGCATATCATCTAAAACCGGTTGCCTCAACCAAGCCGTCCGATGACGAGCCGGGAGCACGAACCGTTCCAGCAGGCCCCAAGCATACACCGATGCACACACTTAAAATCGGTTTCCGCCCTCTTCCGCTAACCCATCTTCTGGAGAGATTGACACAATAACCTTGTCTGCCATGCTGTTGACGTTGCTATGAGAACACACAACTAATCTACGCGCGTCCATGATCTTGCGTCCAGCAAATGCGCACGTGAACCTCCCCAGCCACCCCTTCCCCCCAGATTTGCTTGTCGCGAACCTCCCTCCCAGGCCTTTTGGCATCGGGCCCGCCGCCAACGCAACGAGTTGAACTCTTAGAGTAGCCGGCTCTTACGCCCTGGTGCCGTCCTTGGAGACGACACAATAGAGAAGGATGACGAGGGGGAGGCGAGGGGAGGGGGGAGACGGGCGGCCAACGACGGGGAGAGCCCGGTGGCCAGTTTCAGCTAGATGGGATCTGGAGCCTGGGTGCACGGACGTGTGAAAACGAGGGGAAGGAGTATCTAATAAGATCTTTACTAGGTGCATACCTATGATTAATTGGTTCATATAAACTCGAGTTTTGGTTATATCGCCATCGACTATCACCGTAGTATTACTTATTAAATGTAATAATCCGTGTTTTTCGTTTTAGAAAGTTGAAAATGACCTAAATGGCTAGACAAGGCTCAACCACACCGACATGTATTATTTTTACCAATCATAAATAAATAAAAATCGTCCAACAAAAAAAATTAGACTACTGAAGTTTTTATTTTCCTTAATTCTCGGATGAAGCTGGCCGGAGATTTGCTAATTCGTCGCTGCATGCAAGTCTTCACGGCAGGAACAAAAGGAAAGATGTATTAGCACTCTAGGTACATGAACTTGTTAGGTGGGAGCAAATACATACAAAAACTTGCGAAAGTGAACAAACTCATACATAAACTTGTCTGGTGGGAGCAAAAACATACAAATTAGGCCTAATGACGACACGTGGCTGCCACGCTGGCTCGATTTTTTTTTAAAACCCCCTCGGAGAAAATGCGTTATGATAAAAAATACATGGATACATGAAATTAATGCTTAGGTACCCGTTTTCTTACACATGTAAGCAAAAGCCCCCGATCACTTGATTAAAGCAGGGAGATCCCGACATCTCGGCCACCTCCTGTTTCATGCTCGTCGCCACTTGCCTGTCCCTAGCGCAACACTTGCAGTAAACTGGAATGTGAAGCGTGATCACTCGTTGCCTGCTCGTTAGTTCATAGCGACGACGCTGCACCACCCGCTGATGACGGTGGTGAAGGTGACAACGTTGGGGCTGACGCCGAGGCGGCACATCCGCTGCAGGAGCTCCTCCGCCTTGCCGGGCTGCTGCGCGCGGACGTAGCCCTTGGCGAGGATGCTGTACACCTGCGGGTCCGGGCGTCCGGTTCAATCCCGGTCTCCACCATCTTGTCGAACACCATGTTGCATTTCGCCATGTACCCCAGCGAGCTGACACGTTCAGCTGATGGCTGTAGGTCACGATGTCCGGCTTGATGCCGAACTGCTCTATCAGCCCAATGACGGAGCAGCTCTTGGCACCTCCCTCTTGTTCCTTTGAACCGCCTCCCACAGCTCAGCTCACGGTAAGAACACATGAACAGAAGTTTTTTTTGTGCCCGGCCGCACACATAGTCTCAGCTTTTTTATCCTCTGTTAACTTCACAATGAACTGGATTACATTCTTAAGTAGCGTACTCACGTCTGCACGCACTAGCCAGCTACTTGGTCCACCACGAACGCCACGAACCCACGCCCAACTACTACATGAAATATCTCCATGACCCAGCTGCGCAACTAGCAGTCGCGCATGCAGCTAATGAACTCGCCAGGCCATGGTACACACGCGAGGACGGACTCACGCGCCACCGGACACACACGCGCAGACCTGCCACAGACTCGACCTGGACGGCTGGACCTGGGCTCACTCACGCCGGTCGCCGTCGTGCCGGACTCAACCTGGCACGCCGTTCGCCACCGGTGCAGGTCACGGCTTATTCCCAACATCCAAGAACCTGCACCCCCCACCCCATTGGCAAATATACGTGATTCAAGAAGCAGAGTATCATGGAGTTTTTTCATAGAGCTCTGAGAAGACGCGTACGTCGTTGGCGGCGGCCGTGTCGTTGGCGTCGAGGAAGCCCTTGAGGAGGGTGTTGAAGACGATGACGTTGGGTTGGACGCGTCGGCCTCTTCCATCCGTCGGACGCACCGGAGCGCCTCCTCCAGCCTGCCCTCACTGCAGTCTGCAGTAGCCGCCGATAAAATGCTCTAGGTGCGCTCGCTGGTGCGCAGCCTGGCACGCACCATCTTCATCACGAGCTCCTCCGCCCGCCACGTCTCGTCGTTTTTGGCGTAGGCGCTGGCCACGGTGTTGTAGCTGACCACGTCGAGATCCATGCCGCGCGACCGCGTCTCACCATCGACGCGACTCCCTCGCCGCCGCCCCCACGCCCATCATGTCGAAGATACGCTGCGACTCCTCGGGGGCGCTCGGCCCAGCCGAAGCCCTTAATGGGCGCGTTGAAGGCCATGGTGGCAGAGATGTCGGGGTCTCAATCCTTTAATCAAGTGATCAGATACCTAAGCATCAATTTCACGTATCCATGTTTCTTCTATCCACTAGTGGAAACGGGGGCATTAGTCCCGGTTGGTAATGCCCATTTGTCCCGGTTGTGCAACCGGGATGGGCCGGCCGGGACAAATGGCCCTCCCCCACTGGTCCCGGTTGTGCCAGGACCCGGGATGGTTAGGTATGGCCCACGTGGCGAACCTGGCCATGAACTTCGTCCTGGTTCGTGTTAGGAACCGGGATGAATGTCTCCTCTGGAAAAACTGTATTTGGTCCACTGGCCCACGGTTGGTAAGGCCCATTTCCTTAGTTTTCCCCTAACTGCGTCAACCGGCCCACGTATTTAATTAAGCCCAGTGGCCCGCGTCTTTTATTAAGCCCACTGGCTACATTCGGTCAAAGGGCCACAGGCCACGCGGGGTCAAAGGGGCCACTGGCCAGCGACCTAGGGGCTGGCTTGCCCGGTCCTTTAAAGTAAGACCACAGTCACGCGCGGTCAAAGGGCCGCCTCGTCTTCCCGCGCCTCCAATTCCCCGCGCGCGTGGCCACGAACGGCACGTCTCGGCTCCCCCGCGCATTCATGGCCGCCTGCAACCGACGCCACGTTCCGGCCGCCGGTTGGCATGCCAGCCCCTCCCTCGTCCTTTTTAAAGGGCCCCCGCCGCCCGTACCCCTCACTCACCCAGGTCGCGTCCAAGCTCACCCAACCCTAGCCGCCATGTCGCCCCGCCGCTGGTTCAAGCGCGCCAAGAATGAGCATGAGGCCGGGTCCTCCAGCGGCGCCGGCCAGAGACGCGCCGTCGTCCCCCCATCGACTCCGGAGGCGTTCGGCTTCGGTACGGGGGGCATCCGGATCGGGGGGCAGCCGCGCGTCCACGCACCACCTCCGGCAGCGCGCCCGCCGCCTCGCGCCGCGCCGGGCAAGCGGTTCCGCCGCTATGTCCGTAAGGAGGAGCCCGAGTGGCACTGGGAGCGGGCCACGCCGGTTTTCTGGCCGGACGTCCATCTCCCGGACGGCTGGCACCTCAACCCGCAGCGCATCCCGGTGCCGCCGCCGCCGACAAACGAAGCCGCCCGCGAGGAGATCGACCGCCGGCGCGCGCTCCTGTCGGCCCACCTCCTCAGGGACCGCGCATACGCGCGGAGCTCCCCCTACTGGGCCGTCTGGTTCCAGCAGGAGCACGACTAGCGCCGCCGTTCCTTCATCCCCACGGCCCCGGAGAAGAACGTCGACGACTACCCCGCGCCAGCGCCCGGACATCCCCGAGCCCCAGGCCGACGACGACCACCCCGAGCTCCAGGCCGGACTGGAGGCCGCCTACGAGGAATCCCGCCGCACCCTCGTCGAGGACGAGATCAAGCGGTGGCACCAGGTCCTGGCCAACGAGGCCGCCGACGCCGCCGCGATGTCGCCCCCTCCAGCGGGGGATCTCCTGCAGGGCATGGCCGCCGAGATGGAGGCGCGGGAGGTCATGCCCGACCCGCAGCCGCTGCCCCCAGGCCTCGAGTACGGCATGAGCTGGGCCTGGATCGGCGGCCAATGGTCGCCGAAGCCGCCGGAAGAGGAGATGTTGCCGCCGCCACCGCCGCCCCCGATGCCCCCGGCAGGGCCAACTCAGCACTTCCTCCCGCCGGCCCCGGCGGGGCCCCCTCAGCTGCCTGCCCACCTGTGGCAGGCACTGGACTACCACTGCATCTCCTCCGACGAGGAGGACTAGGCTACCCCCCCCCCAAGAAACGGCCCGCCTCCTGTGGTCGCGCCGCCGCCCCCGTTGCACGTAGAAGGACGGCCAATAGGGCCGTCGCCGCCAAGAAACACGGCCGGCCGTCTGTGGCCGCGCCGTGCCCCCCATGTAATCCCGGCCTCCGGCTATTTTTTAATATATCTAGGCATTCCCCGTCCCAAAACTCGTCCCCCCGTGTCTAGTTCAACCCCGCCGGCGGAACCAGCACCGGCGGGATCTTCCTATCCACTCCCGTCGCCGGCAGGGCTTCGCCAAGGCTAGTCCGCTGTCCTGGGTGGTGGCTCGGCCTGGGAGAGGGCCGCGATATTTATACAACTAGGCCTCTAGTCCCGGCCCATGCCACCAACCGGGACTAGAGGTACCCCCTTTGGTCCCGGTTGGTAGCACGGCCCGGGACCAAAACATTTTTCGAAATTTGCTGCCCCCTGCGCGCCCAAATTTTTTAGCGCCAAAATTTGAAAATTGTTTAAGTTTGCACATTAATAAGTTCTATATACTTTCGAATTTTACAAAAATTCCAACATGAAAAGTGCTAGAATTTGCATAACTAATTCAAATCCATTTTTTAACTAAATAATTATTCTAACTATTGAAACTATTAATTATTTTACTATTTGCATATAATTTGAATATAAATATCTTATAATTTTTGTTTTCTCTTGTGATCTTCCGATTCAGTCCAGAGCATACAAGGCATCCGGGTGATTTATATAAAGTTCGAGAAAGCGAGTTGTACCTTATTGACACGGTGAATTTGAGATCTTCGTCTACAACAGAAAAACCATAGTTTTCCTTCGAAGGTTTACTCTGAGCATTCTTTCGCCATCTTTTCAAAACATAGTGTGGTGGAATTTCTTTGATATTTCTGATCTCAAGAACCTTCAGTACCTGGCAACACGGAAGACCTACATTGCAGGAGTGTATGCATTAGCAGCTTGCCAAAGTAACCGCACGGGTGCAACCCTTTGCGTCATTTGAACTCCAAGGTAGTTAGCTTGTTGTTCAGCTAGACGTTTCTCCTCCAAAAATTTATCATAACTGTTAAAGAAGTACCGAAGATCTATTTCTGTTTTAAGGATATCTGTCAATATGGTATCCGTAATATCACTTCGAAGTCTGGAGGACATGTCCTTCACATAGAATCTCTGCATTTCTATTATTCTTACTACTTCCTCTGCGAGGTTCACTGTTGGTAACATCGTTCTGAACCAGAAAGTGCTCAAGGAAGGTTTGTCATGCAGCTTTGCTTGCAAAATAAGCTCAACTTGCTCCAGGATGGTATCGGTACTATCACTTCGAAGTGTGCCTGCCATATCTGCGCAGAATATAAGATGTGTTTGCAACCAACTTCCGAAAGTCTCCATGTGTTTGCGTTTAATCCATGAGTCATCCTTCCCCGGGTTTGCAGACCGAACAATATTCTTGTGTTCCTCGAGATACGTAGCCATGAACATAGAATTTTGTAGAACTGTGTAGTGTGCTTTGGTGAAAGAATGCCCGTCCCTAGGTATCATTGTTTTCTTTCCTAGCGTTCCTTTTCCCCTCAGTCTCCCCTCATGCCGCGATTCAGGAACACCAATTATCTTAAGGTCAGGAATAAAGTCAACACATAACCCAATGACCTCCTCTGTTCCATAGCCCTTCGAGATGCTTCCTTATGGCCTAGCACGGTTATGAACATATTTCTTCAAGACTCCCATGAACCTCTCAAAGGGGAACATATTGTGTAGAAATACCGGACCAATAATATGAATCTCTTCACATAGGTGAACCAGGAGATGAGTCATAATGTTGAAGAAGGATGGTGGGAACAACAACTCAAAACTAACAAGACACTGGACCACATCCCTCTGTAATATTGTCAGAATTTCTAGATCGATTACCTTCTGAGATATTGCGTTCATGAATGCACATAGCTTCACAATGGGTACTCGAACATTTTCCGGTAGAAGCCCCCTCAATGCAATCGGAAGCAACTGCGTCATAATCACGTGGCAGTCATGAGACTTCAGGTTTTGGAATTTTTTCTCTGCCATGTTTATTATCCCCTTTATATTCGACGAGAAGCCAGACGGAACCTTGATACTGTAAAGGACTTCAAAGAATATTTCCTTCTCTGCTTTAGTAAGAGCGTAGCTGCTTAAGTAATGGCGCCCTGTATTTGTGTGCTTGTTGCTTGGGTCTTTCATACGTTGCTGGTCCTCCCGTGCTTCTGTCGTATCTTTTGACTTCCCATACACGCCCAGGAAGCATAGCAGATTGACACAGAGATTATTTATCACGTGCATCACGTCGATCAAAGACCGGACCTCTAAAACTTTCCAATAGGGTAGCTCCCTGTCGAATCCCTGACTCAACAAATCCCTTCGGTGAACCTACCGGGTTTCGATTAGGAGAACCCATGAGCGCTGGTGGAACATCGGCTAGACAGGGGGCGAGATTTACCCAGGTTCGGGGCCCTCGTAGAGGTAAAACCCTTACTCCTGCCTCTTGTCGATCTGTATTGATGATTAGATCGGTTACAAAGGTGGTGCTCGAATCGAGAGTAGGTCTCGAGTTTCAAGGCTTTTGGGTCGTGCGGTCTTGCTTGGTCCTCTCCTGGGGGCTCTCCTGGCCTTATATAGATGGCCAGGTCTCGAGTTCAACCCGGAAAGGACTCGAACTCTAATTAGGTCGGTTACATATTTCCTGGCTTAACCCGCAAGTTAGTGCGGGTGGGCTTCACGTGAGCCTTCTGGAGTATTCCAAGGGCGCCTCTTCTTGGGCCTTGGCCTTGGGCCCGAGATGGGGTGTCCTTATCCGCGGGGTCCATAATCCATATCTTCGTCAGTAGCCCCCGAGCGTTTGCTCGAGTGGGATCTTTCCAGTCGAGTAGACGGTCAAACCTTTCTTGGACTTTATGGATCGTCGGCTTGGTAGTTTTCTGTTTAAAGGGTGTGTTCCCTGTGCAATGAGTCTTCATGCTTGAGTATTAAGCAAAATAAGTGCCTGTTTTTGCGGCTTTTATCGCAGAAGGATGCGGCACAGTAGCTTGGCTCTCCCGAGAGATCGGGGCCAACTAATTGCGACTAGGGCAAAAACATTCCTGACCTACACAGATTCGAGACCTCCGACTCGAACCCGATAAGGTGATCGTTGCGACTGGGCCGTTGTGGACTTATCGAGTCGAACTTAACCTACGGGGGTACCCGGCGCGTCCGCTAGGATTTTTCTTTGTGTTGTTGACACGGAATTATACCGGAGGACGCAGCTTTCGAGTGCAATTCCAGGCCCTAAAGAAAGCTCTTTTTGGGTCTTACCTTCATATTCGAAGAATATGGCATCCGGATGTGCCTAGTCGGCTGAACGATCCAGGTTTTTATGATGTAAAATTATCATGTGTAACAGGGAGGTAAGTTTTTCCTACCCGAGTGTTTGTTTTTGAGCTCCATACGAAAGAAATTTCGTGCTGAGGAAAGTTATATCCATATGAAAGAGTTTTCATGTTTGGGATGTTGTGCCCATACGAAAGAGTTTTCGTGTATAGGGTATTTCTCTCTTGTTTAAAGAGGTCTTTGTTCCATGTTTTGCTTATGGAAGAATTGCTTTTATTCGAAGGAATTTTGGTTCGTACGAAGTTGTTTTCGCGTTTGAACTTCCATTCGACAATTGCTTGAGTTTGATGATGCATGCCATGATGTCATGGCGCACTTTTCTCCTCCCGATGGGACGTGACGGAGCGGTAGCAGATAGGCTGGCCCACCTAGTCAGCTTTTTGACCGGGAAACGAGACGCCGCTTCCGGTTTTTACGCGAACTGCGTAGTAAATACGCACGATCTTCTGTTAAGATCGTGGCACGGAACAGCGTTCACCGTCCTTTCGTTTCACCTTCACACGTGGTGGTCGTAATAAGTGCCACGTAGTGCATCGTACGGCTGAGATTGACTCGCTCCGTGTATAAGTACGGGTCTTAGCGCTGCGGTAAAATTTTCCCAGCCTTCGCCTTCGTCCATCTTCTTCCTCGCGCTCGAGCTCGTACTGCTAGCCATGGCTGGAGGAAAGAAACGTGGCGCTGCCACTTCCGCATCCGGAGAAGCTTTCGCGCAACTTGCGCCCCGCGCCGGCGACTGGCGCTCTCCCAACACCACCGCGAAGAGCGTCAAGGAGATGCAGCGGGAGGGGCTGCTGCCGGCGGAATCTGAGAAGCGGGTACGCCTCGGGAAGAAAGAAGAGGTACCAAACCCGCAGTCGAACGAGCGCGTGGTTTTTGCGGACCACGTGTCTCGGGGTCTTTCCTTCCCTCTCCATCCTTTCCTCCTCGGGTTGCTGTATGTTTATGGCATACAGCTTCACGATCTTCCTCCGAACGCGGTGCAGCACATATCGTGCTTCATCGTGTTCTGCGAATGCTTCCTTGGCATTCGCCCACATTGGGCGCTCTGGAAGGCCCTCTTCAAGGTTCGGATCTTCCGTGAGAAGTCGCGGGTAGACTCCGAGCCTGGCGAGCCGCTTCGGACGGGTGGCTTCGGGATCCAAGCGCGACTGGAGAGCAGCTATTTTAGCATGCACTTCGTTGACTCCGCCCAAGGCTGGCGGAAAAAATGGTTCTACGTCATCGACAACAGCTCGGGTGGAATCGTAGAGTTCCACCCGCTCGCTGTTTTGAAGAAGCGAAAGTCTTGGGTGCACAAAATGTCAGCCGAGGAGACGCAGACCGTTGCACCCTTACTCGCAAGAGTAGCCGCTCTTCGGGATCAGACTGTGGGAGTTGTGCTCAACGGGCTACATCTGGCGAGTATTTTTCTGAAGCGCAGGATCCAACCCTTGCAGCAAAGGCCTTCCACCATGTGGGAGTATCAAGGCTCAGAAGATCCCAGCCGAGTGAGCCGCGAGGAACTTTCGAACGTCGAGTTCGAGAAGAAAATCGCAGCTATTACTCGCTTGAAGGTGGGGGAGAAGTTCCCCGACTGTACAGTCGAACCCTTCGATGCTTCGAAGCCTCCTCCTGCTGTGGTTAGTTTTTCCTTCTTGTCTTCTATAATTTCCTTTTTTGCTCTGAGCCTTAGTCGATAAAGTCTTCTCTTGTCTTCCGTTTGTCTCCTTTGTAGAGCCTAGCTATGGCAACCTGCTACCCGCCAGTTGCGGGAGAGGACGCCTCGGAGTTAGTGGCGAGTCACCAGGATGGTGCAGCTGATACCAGCGTCACCGATGCTTCCTCGAGCTCCGAGGATGATTCTTCGGATGGCGCGGAGGGCTCGGATGGCGGCCTTCGTCTCCGCAAACGTCGTCGGGCAGAGGATGCTAACGAGGCTACTTCCAAGGATAATTCCTTGGAGGAATCACCCGGGCAAGCCCCTATCTCCGCGACTCCTCTTCGTTCGCTCGCCCCTTCGCCTTCATTCCCAGTGATTGCAACCGCTTGGAACGCGGACTTGCTGGATGAAGATGAAGATGACGAGTAGGTTCTTTTCCTTGTTCTTGGTCGAACATTCTTCCGTGCTTCAATGCTGATGCTTTCTGTTTTTTGCTGCAGCCTGCAGACTATCAGTCCTCGCATGTACGCTTCTTCCATTCCTCCCGAAAAGAGGAATAAGGCTGGGGCTGCGGGTGAAACTCCCACTGCAGGCACCGTCCAAAACTCTCCCAGCGCAGCCCCCAATGCTGCGACTGCGGAACGTGAAGCCCCCAGCTTTGCCGCCAGGACTTCAGCTTCAAAGGAAGTGACGGATAGCTCCGCAGACCCCCTTTCTCGCGCCACGGGCCAGGTAAACTTTTTGTCCTTCGTCTTTGAATTTTTATCGGGTGCACGACAGTGCTCCCGATGGGAGTAGCCCCCGAGGCTGTAGTCGATCGCATGCGATCGGCTACAGGCTCAAAGTCTGGTGTCTTTCTTCTTCGTGATTTTTTCTATCGGGTGCACGGCAGTGCTCCCGATGGGAGTAGCCCCCGAGGCTGTAGTCGATTGAGTTCAATTGGGTACAGGCTCCAAATTCTCTCATTTTATTCTTCTATCTTTGTACTTTTGCAGTCGCTTGTTGATTCCCTTGCGGCGATTGGTCGCCGCGTTGTTCTCGCCGAATCGGATTGCGAGTCGCTTCGAGCAGACCGTAGCCGACTCCGTTCTGAGAACGAGCTTCTTAGGGGTAAGTTTTACCATCTCCTCGTCTTTATCTTTTCACCAATTCTTGATTTCTGACAAGTGTCTCTCTCTAGCTCGACTTGAATTTTCGGAGTCCGAGAAGGTCAAACTCTCTGAGCAGGTAACCGCTCGGGAGGCTGACCTGACAGCCATCCGACAGGAGCTGGAGACTTCCCGCATGCGATCAGAGGATCTTGAAAGACAACTTGCGGATGCGCGGAAGGCCCTGAAGGACCTAGAGGATGCAGGCAATAAGTCCGATGCTGACCTTGTCACATTCCTCCGTTCCCTCGCTGAACGTCTCGCGGGTAAGTGTTTTGGGCTTCTCGCGATTTCATCCTCTATCCTGCTGAATTTGCTAAGTCTCAACATTTGCTTCTATTTGTAGGTCTTCTGGATGTTCCTCTAGAGATCCCTGGACTCCAGCGGGTAGATGTGCTAACCGACACTCTTGCTCAACTCAAGAGGCACGCCGAAGGAGTTTGCTCCTTGATTGGCGATGCTACTCAAGTGTTGACGCAATTGCACGGTCGCTTCCTCGCCAACGCTACACCTCCATCCGGGCTAGACGATCTGCTGAAGGTTTTTTCGGAGAGCAATCTCCTGGATGCCTACGCGGTTGCCCAGTCGGAGTCTGGCGCAAAGACGGCGATCCAGTTTGCGCTGGCGCATGGAGTCGATGGTTTGGAAGAAGCCTACTCGCAACTTCCAATCGACCCCTCCACGGGCAAAAAGGTACGACTCTCTCGTTTTGGCGAGCAGGCCACCATCCTTGCTCGGAAGTTGTCTGAGCTATTTGCTCGACACAAAGGAGGGGCGACTGCTGCTAGCGGGAGCACCACTGTAGCTTCGTAGTTTTGTTCTTCTTTTGCTTCCTGATTGTAATGAACCTTCGGATGTATTCCCGTATTATCATCGTCTTTAATCGAAATGTTTCGTCTGGAAATTACTTCTTGTAGTTTGTGTGTTTCCTCCCGATGGGAGTAGCCCCCGAGCACTTTGTCAAACATGCGACTAGAGATGTTTCGAATAGAGCGTCTTACTTCTTTCCTTGTATTCTTCCAGGCCACTGGGTTAGTCGCGGAATCTTCAGGTGGACATTCTACTCCAGTAAATCCCCTTGTTGCCGCTGTTGGCACCTATACTGGTCTTCGTGATAAGGTTCGGGAGGGTGAGCGCCAGCTTAAAGTTCTGCGCGGTGTAGCCGATGTGGCGAAGTCCAAGCAGAAACTGGCGGCTGAGCGCGAACAGTTTTTGATGGATGAGTTAGCTTTGGTCGCGAGGGATTTGCTGTGTAAGTAATACAGCCCCCGTGTCTTCTTATGTCTTGTTTCCTTAACTGAGTAAGCATGTTTGCTCTTCAGTTGTTAAGCCGGATGACAGGGAAGAAAAGCAGTGGATGGAAAATCACATTCTTCAGGAAGCTGGAAGCTCAAAACTTCATGCGAGCAATTTTTGGTCTGATCGCAGTCGAGGATTTGTGATGGCCACCTTGAAGTTCTGTGTCCTCCAAGCGAGAGTTCTCGTGAGTTCTTTTCACGAGGTATTGATCGCGATGAATGCTGCTTTCTACCCACTCGAAAGGGGTCCCGAAGACTGTAGCTATCTTCTCAGGTTGTTCGGACGTGAGGGAGAGGTTCGCGCGTGTGTGCGCAATCAAATGACATGCGGCGCGGTTGTAGCTCTATCCTTTGTCCGGATATGGCATCCTGAAATAGACTTTAACTCCTTAGCCAGGCTCCCAGATGATTCAATCAATGATATCGCACCGTACTATGATGATGTTCGTCCCGCCGCAGAGAAAATCATCCGATTGACTTCTGAGGAGGTAGATAGAGTTTTAACGACTGAGAATGCTCAGCGCTTTGATTGATTGTCGGATGTGCATATCCTGTAATCTTGTATAGTTTGTAAAAACTGTTGTAAGGTGTGTAACCTTGTATATGTAATTTTTCCTGTGATGCTTAGTTGTAGGTGTAGCCCCCGTGTGTTTATGGGGTGTGTACCTGTAACTTTTTAGCATGTAAAAAATAGGAAGCTTTGAGGGAATATGATGGAGAAACCATGTTCTTATTGCAGTGACTGAGAAGCCATGTATTCGAGCTACAAGACTGGCTAGTATAGCCTTATTTGTTGTGATAACAAGTAAACCTAGGGATAAAATTTGTGGAGGTGTGCGATATTCCAAGGATTGGAATAGATTCCTCCAGTCGATGGATACTTCAGCCTGTAGGCTCCGCCTGGGATAACTTCATGTATGATGAAGGGTCCTTCCCAGGGTGGCTCTAGCTTATGTCCTTTCTTCTGCTTGAGTCGCAGCACTAGATCTCCAACCGTGAATTCTCTGTGGCGTATGCGGCGACTATGATAGTTTTGCAGTGATTGCTGATATACTGCGGATCTTGCGAGCGCAATGTCCCGCATCTCATCGAGTGCATCCATATCTTCCGCGAGTGCCCTGTTAGAGGTTTCTTCGCTATATGCCACCACTCGTGGGGCGCTGAATCGGACGTCCTCGGGGAGGACTGCTTCTGAACCGTATACCATGAAAAATGGCGTGTATTTTGTAGATCGGTTAGGAGTT
The DNA here is from genome assembly GCA_028641055.1 of Alopecurus myosuroides. Lineage (NCBI taxonomy): Eukaryota > Viridiplantae > Streptophyta > Magnoliopsida > Poales > Poaceae > Alopecurus > Alopecurus myosuroides. The sequence goes on from CM054058.1 coordinate 30,555,483, forward strand.
GTGCGGAGGCTCCATAGTACGGAGGGTAGTTCGTCTGCCCAATGTCCCGCGGCAGGGTGTAGACGATCGAGTAGGCGTTTCTTGATGCCAGCCGAAACTAAGCCGTTGGATCTCTCGACTTGTCCGTTCGTTTGCGGGTGGGCAACTGAAGCAAACTTGAAATTGATGCCCTTTTCCTCGCAGAACTGTTGCGTTTCCTTTGCTGTAAAATTTGTACCATTGTCTGTAATGATGTCGTGTGGCACACCAAATCTGCATACAATGGAGTCGAGGAACTTGACGGCGCATTGGGCACTAGCCGAAGTTACTGGTGTGGCCTCGATCCATTTGGTGAATTTGTCGACTGCGACCAGCAAGTGTGTATATCCTCCAGGGGTGGACTTGCGTAGTGGTACAACCATGTCTAGCCCCCATTGTGCGAAGGGCCAGGCAATGGGTATCATGTGCAATTCCGTAGCAGGTGCATGTGGTCTTGGTGCGAATCGCTGACAGGCATCGCATCGTTCGACCAGGTTCTTTGCATCGGTAGCTGCTGTCAGCCAGTAGAATCCTGCGCGGAAGGCCTTTCTCAATATTGTTTTCCAGCTAGCATGATGTCCGCAGTCTCCTTGGTGGATGTCATGGAGAAATTCTTTGCCATCTTCGGGTGCGATGCAGCGCTGAAGTATTCCCGAGATGCTTTGCTTGTATAATTCACCATTGACTACCCGAAAGGATTTGCTGCGTCTGATTATTTGTCGAGCCTCGCGTGGGTCAGCCCGGAGCTGTCTGTTGGTCAGGTAGTCGAGATATTTCTGCGTCCAGACTGGCTCGACCAGAAAAACCTGTCGTGATATGTTACGAATGAGCTCGATGAGGGCGACTTGCGGGCTGACCTCTATTTCTGACACTGCGGGTGCTGCTGCAGCTTTCTTGATTTTGACCGATCACTTGATCATCCGTTCGAAATATATTCCTGGTGGTATGGGTGTATTCGTGGAACCCATGTTTGCCAGTCGATATGCTTCTTCATTGCTGGATCTTGCGATGTGCTTTAGCTCGCACCCTTTGAAACTTCCTTCGAGTAGATTGTACATGTCGCGATACGCGATCATGTTTTCGGCGATTGCGTCACACTCTTTCATCGTCTGTTGCACAATGAGATTGGAGTCGCCGTAGATCATTAATCGAGCAGCTCCACAGGCGATTGCCATCTTCATCCCGTGCAACAGGGCTTTATATTCTGCGTCGTTGTTTGATGCTGGATCATCTGGTGGAAAGTCCAATCGTAGGATGTATTGCAGCTTGTCTCCTTGAGGGGATATGAGAACAATTCCAGCTCCTGCTCCTTCGTTTCTTTTGGACCCGTCAAAGTACATTATCCAATTGCTTGTGTACTCGGGTGGTCCTGGCGTTTGCAATTCTGTCCATTCGCTTAGAAATTCAACAAGTACCTGGGATTTGATTGCGCTGCGTCCTGCATAAGTGATGTCCCAAGCGCCCAGCTCGATGTTCCACTTTGCTATTCTTCCGGATGCCATAGGGTTGTTCATGATCGTCCCGAGTGACGCATCATTAACCACTGTAATGGCGTGTTCCTGGAAATAATGTTTGAGCTTGCGGGCAGTAAGAACGACTCCATACGCGAGCTTCTGGTAATGAGGGTATCGTTGTTTGCATGGTGAGAGCACTTCGCTGATGTAATAGATTGGACGTTGAACTCCGTACGCTTTGCCTTCCTCAGGTCGTTCGACCACGATTGTTGTGCTGATAACCTGGTTTGTGGCGGCTAGGTACAAGAAAAGTGGCTCCCCTTCTCGTGGTGTTGTGAGGACGTGCCTACTTTGCAATGACCGCTTCAAATCTGCGAACGCTTGCTTAGCTTCTGATATCCACTCGAATTTGTCTGTCTTCTTCAACAACTTGTAGAAGGGTAGTGCTTGCTCTCCCAATCGTGCGATGAACCTGCTTAGGGCGGCTAATCGCCCTGCGAGCTGTTGGACTCCGCGCAGATTGGTTGGCTCCTTCATGGTCAAGATGGCTTGAATTTTCTCCGGGTTGGCTTCAATGCCTCTGGCGGATACCAGGTACCCGAGAAGTTTTCCGGCCGGAACGCCAAAGACACATTTGGTCGGATTGAGCTTGATCCTGTATGCGTTGAGAGCGTCGAATGTTTCTCTAATATCCTCGAGGAGTGTGTCCTCAACTCGAGTCTTGATGACAATGTCGTCGACATACACTTGCACGTTCTTGCCAATGAGGTTAGCGAGGCATCTTTGCATGCAGCGCTGATATGTTGCGCCTGCGTTCTTCAGCCCGAAGGGCATTGTCGTGTAGCAGTAGACACCGTGAGGTGTGATGAACGCTGTCTTTTCTTCGTCTTCCTTTTTCATCCGGATCTGATTGTATCCTGAATAGGCGTCCAGGAAGGAGAGGCATTGGCAGCCTGCCGTAGAGTCCACGATCTGGTGGATTCGCGGGAGGGGAAAATTATCCTTGGGGCAATGCTTATTTAAAGACGTGTAGTCGATGCACACCCGAAGGATATACGTGTTCTTTTTGGGGACCAGTACCGGGTTTGCTAACCAGGTGGATATCTTGATCTCCCTGATGAACTTCGCAGCTAGCAATCTATTTACTTCTTCTCCAAGCGCCTTCTGCTTGGGTTCTGAAAATCGTCGAGTCGTCTGTTTGATGGGTTTAGCATCAGGAAAGACTTCGAGTGAGTGCTCGGCAAACTCCCTGGGTATTCCTGGCATGTCTGAGGGCTGCCAGGCGAAAATTTCCCACTACTCACGGAGGAGTTTGACGAGCGCGCCTTCCTATGCTTGCGAGAGGGTTGTTGAGACCATCGCCGTCTTCGCAGAGTCTGTCGGGTGCACTTGATGCTTTCGGGTGTCGCTGTTTGCGCTAAACTCGAGTTCAGGCGCGTTTTTCTTCGTGAGGGGCATCACGGAGTGGTCCGTGGTCTTTGCCAGCTCTTGAAGTTCTTCTTGCATCCCGAAAGACTTTGCGATCTCATTGAATTCGATGTCGCACTTGTTAGATTTCTGAAAGTCTCCGTCGATTGTGATTACGCCGTTTTCTCCAGGTAACTTGAGCTTCAGATAGGCGTAGTGTGGTACTGCCATGAATCTGGCGAACGCTGTTCGACCCAGAATGGCATGGTACTGTGATGGCCAGTCGACAACTTCGAAGTCGAGGAACTCTCTTCTGTAGTTGGTCCGAGTGCCCAGCACGACTTCTAGGTTGATTGTTCCGAGTGGACGGACTGCTTTGCCCGGGACTATCCCGTGGAGGCCGTCCAAGTTCTTGTTCATCCGACGGAGTGTATCGGCGTAGATAATGTTGAGGCCACTGCCACCATCCATGAATACACGGGCTAGGTCGTAGTTGCCAATTTGTGCTTGGATGACGAGGGCGGCGTGTCCTGGTCGATAGACTTGTGGCGGGTGATCTTTCATCGAGAATGTGATTGGCTGATCTGCCATCTTCAAGTACTGGGTCTTCGTTGGCGGTGTCTGCACTGCCATGCACAATTGCCTTGTGTTAGTCTTTTGAGCTCTACGGGAGGGGCATACCTTCTGGATCATCGCGAGTTGTCCTGCTGAGTTCGGGTAACCATTGGCTCCGGCGTTCTGCGGCGGTGGTGCGGGCAGTGCAGCTAGCGCCATGTTTGGATTTGCTGGTAGAGGTGGTGGCGGTGGCGGGTGGAACACTGGGTGCCCTCCTCCTGGAAGTGGCGGGTAATTTTGGGTGGAGGCAGATCTTTTCTTTGCGAGTGCATCCGAGATGTCAATAAACTTTCGGCAATCCTTAAGAAGGTGTGTTGCCTTAGTTTTTCTTCAGCATCGAGCAGTATGCATCGAGGTCTTCCTCGGGGGATTTTTCTTCAGCCTTTGGCTTCCACTCGCGGTTTCGCGTGACCGGAGTCGCGGCTTCGCGTGAATTCCGCTGCGACCAACTCCTCTCTATCCTCATGATCGTAATATTTCCTTCTTTTTCTTCGGCCGTGACGGTCGTCTTCGTGTGCGGGTGATGATGCTCTCTCATTGCGCACCGCATCTTCTCCGTTAGCCCATTTATCGGCTATGATCATTAGCTCCCCAATAGTCTTGGGTGCAGATCTGCCTAGTTCTTCCCTGAAAGTTGTTCTTCGGGCTCCTTTTGTGAAGGCCTCAATCGCTACTTCTTCTGAAATAGTTCCCGCGGTATTCCTGAGTGTAGTCCATCGCTGGATGTACTCGCGTGTGGATTCGCCACTTTTCTGCTTGCACGCTCGCAGTTCTTCAATGGTGGCTGGCCTCTTGTAAGTCGACTGGAAGTTTTTGCAGAAATCGCGGTGTAAATCGTCCCACGATGCGTAGCAAGATTTTGGTCTTCTTTCCAGCCAACTGCGGGCCGCGCCGGTGAGATGCAAATTGAGGTATTGCATAGTCGTGTTCTTGTTCCCACGTTGGCATTTTACTGCCGTGAGGTAGTCGCTTAGCCATTGAGAGGGCTCGAGTGAGCCGTCGTACTTCGTGACTTCCGTGCTGAGCTTGAACCTTTTGGGTAGAGGAGCCTCGCGGATACTGCGAGCAAAACAGAGTGCTCCACAGGTTTCGTCATCCGAGGAGCCGGACGAAGAGCGCTCGCGATATCGCGAGGCCCTCGCCTTATCCACCCTTTTTTGAGCTAGGTCTGATCGCGCGTCGTATTCCGGCAGGTCACGGTCGACATCTTTCCTTGGTTCCTTACTTCGCTTTCTCGAGCGGCTGCTATGATGCCTCGAGCTTTTGTCTCTCGGGCTATCTTCACTGCTGCTTCGACTGTCGCCGCGGCGTCTAGCTTCTTTTCCTCGACCGCGGCGCGGTGACTTGTCCTTCCTTGGTGAAGAGCTTCTGTGCCTGCGGGGCGTTTCTTTATCTTTCTCCTTCTCTCGTTGCTCCTTCTCATGCTGCTCTTCAGCCTTCTTGCGATCGTGAGAGGCAAGTTTTGCGGCTGCCAATCCTAGTCCTTTGCGTATTTGCTTGTACTGCTCCGCCCGAGGATCACTTTCAGTCGGTTGGTTCATCTGCATGTATGTTGTTGCGGCCAAAACTGCAGCGGCGGGGGTTTGCGGGTAGACGTTGCCGTCGTCGTCGACTCTCATGAACGAGGGCGTGGCCGACCGGCTAGTCCCGGCTAAAGACTCATAGTTCCTGGATGATGACCCGTGTCCCTTCCTCGCTGGTTGGGTACCGACCGAGGGTGCGAGGGACAGTTCGGCTCGTCGTAAGCTTGATTCGTCCGCCTCTCTTCTGCGACGGGCTAGATCTGCTCGGGCGTTTTTAATGGTTGATGCTGCTCTCATTAAATGGTAGTGGTAGGCAGTTAGATCTTCGTGTGGCGCTCCTGCCGCGGGTGGCTGGCTTATTCGCATGGCCTCCTTGGCTCGATCCAAGGCCTCCCGTGAGACGCCGATTATGTTGCGCTCCGTCGCGCTGAGCTCGGTATCCTGAGGCTGTTCCGATCCTGCCATGCAGACTTGGGCCAGTCGTGGCCCGTGTGTCCTAGGCGTAGGTTGGAGAGCTCTTCGTACCCGAGATGGTTCCTCTTTCGAGAGGGTATGGTAGTCGTTGATGTTGAAGCGGATGGATTCGCCACTTTTTTCCAGAGGGAAGCGCGAGTCGACGGCTCCTGATTCGGATTCAGATTCATCCGAGAAGTGGAGGATTCCGTCTCTGTTTGTCACGAACTTGAGGCTCCCGAACGTCAAGGTGACGCTCCTCTCCAGATCTTCGAATACCGGGCGCGATTTCGGCGAGTGAGGTGTGACCACGACAGATCCGATCCGTATAGGATTGCTCGGAGCCGTAGTCGATGGTTTCCAACGGGAGTTGGTTGTCGATGAAGCCGAAGATGCCGGTGATCTAGCGCCCGCCGTTCCCACAGACGGCGCCAATTGTCGAATCCCTGACTCAACAAATCCCTTCGGTGAACCTACCGGGTTTCGATTAGGAGAACCCATGAGCGCTGGTGGAATCGTCGGCTAGACAGGGGGCGAGATTTACCCAGGTTCGGGGCCCTCGTAGAGGTAAAACCCTTACTCCTGCCTCTTGTCGATCTGTATTGATGATTAGATCGGTTACAAACGTGGTGCTTGAATCGAGAGTAGGTCTCGAGTTTCAAGGCTTTTGGGTCGTGCGGTCTTGCTTGGTCCTCTCCTGGGGGCTCTCCTGGCCTTATATAGATGGCCAGGTCTCGAGTTCAACCCGGAAAGGACTCGAACTCTAATTAGGTCGGTTACATATTTCCTGGCTTAACCCGCAAGTTAGTGCGGGTGGGCTTCACGTGGGCCTTCTGGAGTATTCCAAGGGCGCCTCTTCTTGGGCCTTGGCCTTGGTCCCGAGATGGGGTGTCCTTATCCGCGGGGTCCATAATCCATATCTTCGTCACTCCCAAAATATAGATTTCTTCTTCCACATGGGTGCGCGCTTATCAGGGCCGTACGGATCTGGTTGGCTGCCAGCAGCCTTACCAAAGATTACTTCTAGGTCCTTGACCATATCGAATATATCATTACCACTGCGGAGCTCAGGCTTCTTCCGGTTATCTGCCTCCTCTCTGAAATGCTTACCTCCTTTCTTTCTTACGGGATGCTTGATCGGAAGAAATCTACGATGCCCCAGGTATACAACATTTTTACATTTATCCAAAAAAAAACACTGTCAGTATTATCTAAACAGTGTGTGCATGCATTGTATCCCTTGTTTGTATGTCCGGAAATGTTACTAAGAGCAGGCCAATCATTGATGGTTACGAAAAGCAACGCCCGTAGGTCAAATGGCTTTTGTTCGTTCTCATCCCACACACGCACACCTGGTTTGCCCCACAATTGTAAGAGTTCTTCCACTAATGGCCTTAGATACACATCAATGTCGTTGCCAGGTTGCCTCGGGCCTTGGATGAGAACTGGCATCATAATGAACTTGCGCTTCATGCACAACCAAGGAGAAAGGTTGTACATACATAGAGTTACAGGCCAAGTGCTATGATTGGAGCTCTGCTCCCCAAAAGGATTAAAGCCATCTGTACTTAGACCAAACCATAAGTTTCTCGCCTCTCCTGCAAAGTCTGAGAAGTCTCTCTCGATCTTTCTCCACTGCGATCCATCGGCGGGGTGCCTCAACTTTCCGTCTTTCTTACGGTCTTCTTTGTGCCATCGCAACAACCTAGCATGCTCTTTGTTTCTAAACAGACGTTTCAGCCGTGGTATTATAGGAGCATACCACATCACCTTAGCAGGAACCCTCTTACGGGGGGGGGGGGGCTCGCCGTCAACATCACCAGGGTCATCTGCTCTGATCTTATACCGCAGTGCAGTGCATATCGGACATTCATCCAAATTCTCGTACTTCTCACCGCGGAAGAGGATGCAGTCATTAATGCATGCATGTATCTTCTGCATATCTAATCCTAGAGGGCAGAGAGCTTTCTTTGCTTCGTACGTACTCTCAGGCAATTCGTTATCCTTTGGAAGTTTTGGCTTCATTAGTTGAAGTAAACTCTCAAATGGCTTGTCAGTCACACCGTTCTGTGTCTTCCATTTCAGCAACTCCAGTGTGGTACAGAGCTTTGTGCGACCATCTTCGCAATTTGGGTACAACAATTTTTTGTGATCCTGTAACATGTTGTCCAGCTTCAACCTCTCCAATTTATTTTCACAGTCTTCCCTTGCATCAGCAATAACTCGGCCAAGATCATCATCGGGCTCTTCTGATGCCTGTTCTTGATCACCTCCTTCTTCTCCATTCTCTTCCATTGCAGTATCGTCGTATTCAGGGAACAACAGATCTTCTTCTTCTTCTTCATCGTCTTCTATCACAACCCCTCTTTCTCCATGCTTGGTCCAACAATTATAGCTGGACATGAAACCTCTCCGAAGTAGATGGCCGTGAAGGATTCTTTCGGAAGAGTGCTCTCTGACGTTCCGACAATCAACACATGGGCAACACATGAAGCCATTATCTTTGTTTGCCTGAGCTACAGCAAGAAATGCATTCAGGCCTGCCATATACTCGGAAGTGCGTCGGTCACCGTACATCCATCGCTGTCATGCATCCATCTGCATCGTATAATTAGTGAAGTTTATCAAAAATACATTACAATAACATATTAATACAGAGATGACCATACATCGACAAATACTACTTTTTTATGTATCAGTTACAGATGAAAAAGATAAGTTTGTTAACCTCGTTCGAAGATACCATTTTTAGTGAGCTTATATGTGGCTCGGGAATTTCGTCGAACACCTCGTGTGCATAGTAAAATAAAACACACTAACACCCACCTCTCTCACACCTCCAAGCAAAAAAAAAGATGAAAGGGTGGGGGGCTGGGGCAGTATATATAGGGGAAGGGAGACATTGGTCCCGGTTCGTGGCCTGAACCGGGACAAATTCTCATGCGCGTGCCACGTGGCATGTGGCTAGGCATTGGTCCCGGTCAGTGGCACGAGCCGGGACCGATATCTCCCGCACGAACCGGGACCAATGCCCCCAGGCGGTTTCTGTTGCCCCGGGCGCACGAACCGGGACCAATGCATGGCATTTGTCCCGGATTTGGTTGCAAGCGGGACAGATGCCCCCTGGCCCCTGGACGAGAGGGGTTGTTTCCACTAGTGATCATAACGCATACTCTCCGAGGGGGGTTTTGCAAAAATTGGAGCCAGCGTGGCAGCCACATGTCGTCATTAGGCCTAATTTGTATGTCTTTGCTCCCACCCGACAAGTTTATGTATGAGTTTGTTCACTTTTACAAGTTTTTGTTGTATTTGCTCTCACCTTGCAAGTTCATGTATGTGGGGGTGCTAATACCTCAAAAGGAAATTAGTGATGCAAGTCTTGGGCACGCTGACAACAGAGAAGAAAGTAAAAAAAAAACTCAGCCCCAGCGCACCATCCCGAAATCAGATAGCTCTAGCACGCGGGCCTGTCGCCGGCTTCTCCTTCAGCGCGCGCCGCCGATCCCCTCGAGATCCCGCGCTACAGGCCAGATTCCTCCCGCAGGAGCTCCGCCCCTAGCCTCCACTCGCCGCTGCCGACGGGCGCCGGCGCGATGCCGGCTACCTCCTCGCCGTGTCCGTCGCCGGCGCCTCCCCTTCTCCCCCAGCGAATTTACTTCTCTCCTGCGCAGGTCAGTGCTTCTATCTCGAGCCCTAGCTTGCCAGGGGAAATTTCTTGGAAGGAACCCAGCCGGACTTGGGCGAATTCCTGCAAAATAAAGTCCGAATATTTCCTTGACTCGGATATGTGTCTCCTATTCGAATTGAGTGTGGCATCGGTTGGTGATCTATCTATATAAGTAATGCGCCGGAGCCCCATAGTTGCTAACAAATTTCTCAGCTCTGTCCAAGCATCAGATTTAGCGAGCTACTCAACTTCCGTTTGCCCCAAGTTCCTCTCATCTTCTGCTCCCATGGAGTTAAGTAGCATCGCCTCCATGACGAGCTTAGGTCGTCTAGCTATACAACGAACACACCTGTGCTCCCAAATATTCAGAGCTGTTCCCAAGCTCCTAGGCTTCACTCCCCGTGCACTCTGCAAATATGTTCGTCCACCACCATTGACAGAGACTGTCGTCACCACATTGCCAGAGCTTACCCAGGACGTCTTGATGTGCATCTTCGCCACACTTGAGATCCCTGACCTTGTACGTGCCGGCGCCGTCTGCTCCTCTTGGCGATCAGCATTTACCAGCCTGCGAAGCCTTGGGCAGTGTAAACTGTTGCAAATGCCGTGCCTCCTCTATACTTCCGAATCCACTGGTGATAGTGTCGCTTGCCTCTACAGCCTCACCGAGAAGAGATCCTACATGTTAACTCTTCCGGAGCCACCTATCCGCACCAGGCGCGTGATCGGGTCCTCTCACGGATGGCTGGTTACGGTCGACGAGAGATCCGAGATGCATCTTGTGAACCCTGTCACGTGTGAACAGATTGCTCTGCCTTCGGTGACCACCCTCGAGCCGGTGAAGCCCATCTTTGACGAGCACGGTGTTCTTCACGAGTATGAGTACACGTCGATCCCTAAAACCCGTCTTGGTCATAAGTTGATGTCGACCTACGCTCTTGACAAGCTGCGGGACAGACTACACTATAAGGCGTTTGTGTTCCCAGAACCTTCCACAAAAAGCTACATTGTGGTGCTCATCCATAATCCAGTGCGTCAGATCTCTTTTGCAAGGGTAGGGGATGATAAGTGGACCTGGCTGCCACCTCGTGATGACTATTACGATCCAATTTTCAATGCCATTTTAAGTAACGAGGCCTGGGTGCCACCTCATGATAACTATCACGATTGCATTTACAAAGATGGCCTGTTGTATGCTGTGACTGGAACGGGAGAACTTCACACCATTGACCTTAGTGGCCCTGTGCCCGAAATGAAGGCAATTATCAGCACACCCGGTGAGGAAAGCTGTGAGTACCCGTACATTCTTCAGGCTCCATGGGGTGGTCTGCTGCTCATTAGGAGATTCTTCGAAGATAATGAATTGGAACCTGAACCTGGGGCATCTGCGTTTTGGAACACTACAGAGTTCAGAATATATGAAGCTGAAGGCGGGGGAAGTGAATTTAAGGAAATCAATTCCTTGCGTGACCATGTGTTGTTTCTTGGTCATAATCAATCGATTTGTCTCAGTGCTCAAGAATACCCGTCAATCAGGGCAAATCATGCCTACTTTACTGATGATAATCGGTTTTGGATGTCGGGATATAAAAATACTCACCGTGATATTGGAATTCTCAGCTTGGATGATAACAGCAAGGAAGAACTTGTATCTCCTCAGCTTTGGTCCAACTTTCCAGCTCCTATTTGGATTACGCCTGATCTTAGAAAGATGGGAGGACTGACATGGAAGCTCGATGTGTCCAATAAGCATACAAAGGGATGGTTTGCTAGGTTATTAGGGCTGTTGGAGGAGTTATCAAGAAAATACTGAAGGGGCCGTTGGACTGTGCGTGAGGGCGTCATCATTGCCTGACCCTGGCCCTTACACACTAGATTGGACCTAGTTGGCTCTGAATAGATAGTTGTGAGTTTTTATTTGTTTCACATATGTTATAATGTTGTTCTCCACACAGGTTAATATGCGGATGGAAATTTTGTTTTTTTCGGTTGTATTTCTTGGCAATGCTAATGCAAATTTCTTATCTTAGTGAGTTGATATGAATTATTTATCCTTCATTATTTCTGAGTGTCCAAATGAGTTTCACACTTCATTTTATCCTCCCATTGAGAAAAAATTTGAAATTTTCTTCTTAGTTTGCCATGCACTTTATGTATCCTACGTGTTTTCACATTTTGTGTGAGTAGCTTAATTGTTCTCTTCCCTTCACTTGATTACAGATTGTTGCAAAATTACACACTGCAATTATCCGTTTTTTTACTTGTCTTTTCAATTGATTTTTGAAATAGTATGCCATGGATTTTATTTTACATCCAAAGATCAAGAGCAAAGTGCTGAAGATTCTACACAGTCAAACTAGCTAGGATCATGGATTCAATGTGGTTGTCAAAGGAATGCAATTCACTTTCAGTACAAAGAAAACCTTGGGTCCAACTTAAGTGAGAAATCTCGAGTAATTAGTTTGGTTTTATGCTACCTGCCTGGCGCCACCACCCATCACCAACCCCTCACCTTGTCGCGCCCAATCTTGTTGCCTCTTCCTTGTACCAATTCTTCTGATGTTTCTGCTGTGATATTAACGGTGTGTCCTGCTCTTGCGAAAGCGGTGTGGACATTGCCTGTGGAAAAGTTTGCTTGAAAATCACTGACGACTTGCTCAATTCAGAACGCCGAGGACAGGAATGATTCTGAATTGAGCAATAATCGTCGACTTCCCAATCGGTGCAGTACCTGCCCTTCACCCACAGCCGAGCGGCTGTCTAACCAGGAGCGCAACGGAGCATGCACCTCTGCGTCTCCCTCACTCGAGCTAAGTTTGAGGCGCCGTGATTCTCTCTTCCCACCACGATTTTTGGTGTTTTCCCTCTCACACTTTTTTGCTTCGCCTCTGTCTTTCTAGCAGATGCTTCTGGCTTCCCATTCTTCCTCAGAGTTCTTGGCCATGGTTCCCTCTGTATGTGGTGGCTCGCCTCGTCTATGCTGGCTGCGCGAGCTGGGGTTGTGGCAGGAAGGCGTGAGTTCATCGCTGGGCTCTCGCAGCCAGCCTGCTTAAGATGTGGTATGGTTGATTGGTAAAGCTTAATGTTTATATTTTTGGATTTGTTCCTCTGGCTGGATGTCAAGTGTAAGTCAGGTTTTATTTTCAGACCATACTACTCATCTTCGGACGTTGACTGAGCTACTTCGAATACAATGTGTGTTCACAGATGAGATGTAGCAGTATAGGATTCTTTTTTGGAAAAGAGGACAGTTAGCTGAGATTAAGTTTATCAACATTTGTTCCTGCTGCAACTGTTATCTGTAGCAGTATAGTTTTTATTGTATTCATACTCGGTTTTTATTGTTGTATTCATACTCAGTTTTTATTGTTCCTGCTGCAACAGTTAGCTGAGATTAAGTTTTTATTTGTGATACTAGCCGAAATCGAAGGGTTAGTCCCTTCGATTTCGCAAACTCATACTTGCATCGAAGGTGGAATATTGTTGTATGCTCTCGTGAAAAACCTCGAGTCAAATATATATAGTTTTATTGCTTGTTGTTTTCCCTCACCTGGTACTTTGGAAGATATGGGATTGAATGAGCGCATTGATTGAACTGACTTCATTTGTTGGGAACTCATGGAATCAAACGACACATCTTTGCTGAAACAAATGTTCTGCTTGATATGGTCTATTCCTTGAAATGAAGGGATGACTAGCTAGGGATAAAAGAACACTTTGGTGGCCAGTATTCGCAGGTCAACATAATGTTGGAAACATAAAATTTACTTTATGGTTTAGAGTTCCTCGAGTGGAGTCACAAATGCAAATCCTTAGTTTTGTCTCCTCGTTCTAGCTTTTCCAGTTCTCTGGCGTGCACCATATTGGTGGTTGAGGGCCTCGACGAAGAAGTGGCATGTTTGTTTTAGTTTTATCTCCTTGTTTCCTTTATAAACCGATTCTTCAACATCTTGTATCGCTGAGCCATTTGGGGATTTATCGACTTAAAGCGTGACATATATGCCTTTCATCTAACAAACCTACCACGGTAGGTAAAGCATCAAATAATTCTGTATATATAACGTAGTCGTGTATGTAAGCCATAATCTTTACACCTTCTCCTCCAGATCTACGTACATAAGTGAGCACCGCTTGAGCTACCCTTCGAGACTTCATACTACATATGGAGTTAATGTTGTCCCGCTAGTCTAGCCAGATGACCACTCCATTGGCCATGTTCAAGCATGTGAGGCATTGGCATCTTTCCATCAACCATGGCTGACCGGAAATGCATTGAAATTCATATGAGGTCAAGCATCATAAGGCGACGACTGAGGCTAGAGAAGAAATGTCGTGCCTAGTAGAGAAGGGGCCGCCTTGGAGAGGCCAGTAGGAATTGGTTTTGTTCTTTTCGTGTCTAGGTTGTAGTGGTATGTTCAGTTCCATGCTCTCCTAATGTCTACAAAAATAGGTATTGAGCAGAAACTTGTAAGAAGTGATTCATAACGGTGTAAATTTCAAGCATACAGCCCCCTTTTGGCAAATTAGGGAAATTATACGATCAAACTAAGTTACAAACGAAAATAAAAAATGAATATCGGTATGTATCAATATCTATGTTTTTTCTTTGTTTCTTTTTGGAGGTACTTATGCTCCTGGTAATTTCAGATTTCAGTGTGCACGTCTTCGTGCCTTTCATCATGTCTGCCGCCAAGCACCAGCTGCAGCACTTCTCCGCCAGCTATGCGAACTACAGGCTGAAGGATGTCCAGAAATCCAAGCATCCCGTAAGGTCGTTGACAAGTGTGCCTTAATTACATTTTGGGATGAAGGGAGTAGCTTTTAGTAGTAGGAAGTGAAAACATAAACAATAAATGCTACTAGCCATTACCAAGGATTAATTAGAACCTAAACTCAAATTCAGAAGGGGAAAATTATGACATCGCGGTTTAAATTCTGGATAACTCTTTCAATTCAAAACTGGTATATTCGTTTCGTAGTAACGACAACCAGTGAAGTGTCTTTCAACAGATAAATCATGGTTAAACCCCTATCTTGATTACATTTTTTTTCCTGTTCGCTATTGTGGTACATGCCAAAGTAGGAGCAAACATACCATCCAGCCTATATAAACAGGATCTGCTCTGCTGTGACGCCCCGGGATCGGGCACTATGCAGATTTCAGCATTTCCGCCAAATCCGCATAATAACCGATTCCAAGTTGCCATTTGTGATAACATTACAACAGTTCACGAATAATCCACAACAACAACAGAGGAGATAGATACAAGACGACTCAAACGAGTCAAAAATACAACTGATACAATACAAAGATCCAAATAACAGCGGAAGAAACGAAATAGTGTCCGGCTACGGACAAGATACAAATTGAACTAAGAGTCCTGAAGATAACCGATGGCGTCCAATCCCTGCCCAAGCCAAACCGGAGGGATTCCCAAGCTAACGTCGTCAGACTTCAAACCTGTTGACTGCAATGTTAAATATGCAGCCACGAAATGGATTCGTGGGTCAGTACGGTTAAGTACTGGCATGTGGATACTCACAAGATACCAGCGTAACCAATCATCACAGGATACAAATACTTTGGGTACAACGGAAAGGAAGGGATTATTGCAAAGAAGCGGCAGCGGGCTGCACTAACAACTAGAGAGACGCGCTACAACTTCCGGCTAAAAGAAAGGGATAAGATAGCGTATCAGAACCAACTACAACTACTCACCAAACAATACCCATCCAATGTTACCCCCTACTAAGGAAGCAACCCAAGGAAACTCACACTGTTGATTAGGGTGACATCATTCTTATGGTGGAGGTAATCTATATTACTATTCAAGTTATTATCGTTAGGTGTAAGTTGTCTGAGTACTTGTTAGCCAGCACTTTCACCAAGTCATCCATAACCGCGGACAACACGGCTTCTCGAGAAGATTTAACCTTGCAGGGATGCACCAATTTGGCCGTACACGTAAGAATATCCCGCCAGACGGGGGATCAACCCACCAAGCGAGGTACTCAACACAACCCAACTCTTCTTCGCATCAAGCCCAAAGAACCCCGTGCAGTTGAGCGCACGACTAATCAAGCCCCACGAAGAAAATGAGACCCTCATAGCACTCTAAGAACGTGTCTCCCTAAATGCCGACTACAAAAGTTCCACCTTGGCGCCAAGGGTTCGCACCTGCATATGCATGCGGCAAATGGAAAACCCGAACTAAATGAGGCGATTTGGACGAGATGCGAATCGAATCAGAATTGCGGGGGGCGCCCATACTCGCTTCCCACATGCGGTTAGTGCGCTCATCATGGATCAATGGACAAGACCCTTTTCCTAATTAGGGTCGACACTAGCAGGCCTCAAAACCACGCCGGGCCTCCTGCCGGTGCCTTATCATCAAATTATTATTACCCCAAACATGAACATGTTGTTGATTCAATTGTAACCCAACTATCAAACTAAACAGGTGATAGAACAAAAGACAACAGGACTCGAGCGCAAACAAACCTAAGCATGCTAGTACGACACAGGCCAACAAACAACAGGGTTATAGGTGTGGAGGTAAGGCAATATCGGGGCAGCAGGGTAAACATGTGATGGGATCGGAACACAAGCATCGAAAATACTAGGCTAGAATAAAGACAACGGAAAGAATCGGTAACAAGTGAGGAAAGAAAACATAGGTAGCAAGTGAGTATACTTGCCTGAGATCCAGCAAGTAGAGGTACATCCGAAGAACTTGTCGTTGCTCACATCATCTCAACGTCCTATCCGCGAAGAAGCAACGAACTAGAACAAACACCAGATGCAACAATTACTTCTACGGCAAAAGATCCAGCATGATCAAGACATGGATGCATGAAAAGTTTAAGGATGCATCAAAGATAAACTAGTTGACATGGTAAACATATTTAAATGGGCCCATATGCAGTTTGGGTGGCATTTGGAAAGCCCATGAATTAAGGTTGAATTAAATGATCAACAAATAACCATCATGTGAAAGTTGATTAGAATGATGCATGGATGATGAAAACAATAAGAAAACAACAATAGCTTCAATTTGATATGTTGTTTACCAAGTTTGGAATTTTATTTATTAAGTTATGAAATTTGGCTTCTTAAATGAGTTACACAAGCATTTGTTGTTTTCACCAATTTTATTTGTTCAAAATAGATAACAAAATTTATATTTGGAAAGAACACAAATTTTAGATGGCAAACATATTTCATTTGTTGAAATTGGATTTTAATTGAGCAAGTTATGAATTTCACCATTTAAATGATTTAATTAAAGCATTAAGTAATTGCATTAGTTTTATTTCTCCAAAACAGAAAACAAATGATATATTTGGAAAGAGCATGGAATTTTGGGTGGAAAACATGTTTTATATGTTCAAAAAGAATTTAGTTTGACCAAGTTATTGATTTAGCAATTTTAAATGATTTAAACAAGATTTAAATTATTTGATCAATTTTAATTATTCAAAACAGGAAACAAGGTTTATATTTGGGTAGAGCATTTAATTTTGATTGGTGTACATATTTTATTTGTGCAAAACTGATTCAAAATGGGGGAGATATGTTCTTTAGAAGTTTTAGGGTTAAAAGGCATTTTCTGGAAAAGAAAACAGGGGCCGGGACTGTTGCACCGGAGGGGAGAGAACCCACACTGGCTGACAGTGGGCCAGCCGCCCAGCTGGCGATGGTGTGGCGCGTGTGTGCGATGATGTGGCAGTGGGGTGGATGACCGGTGGGCCTGGGTTGTGCGCGTGGAGAAAAATCCAAAAAAAGGTGGGCAATTTGCCCTGCGGCGGAATCGAACCCGCGCCTGCTGGTGCGCGTGGGGTGGCGCTAGCCACTGCGCTGCTGCTGTAGTTGTGATGGGAACAGGGCGGGGCTGAATAAGAGGCAACCCGCCCTGTTAACTGTCGAAACTGAAGAAAAATCTTCAGTCTGCTCGTGCGTGTGATGCAGTTCGACGACGGCGATCGGAAGGCGACGATGTCGGGCGGCGTTTCGGGTGGTGCGACCGTGCCTCGTGAGTGTGTGCCAGGGGGACAGAGGGGAAGAGGAGAAGGGGGGCTCACAGCGGGCTCGTGTCGAGGAAGCGCGGGGCGCTGTCGACGTGCAGCGGCGGCCGACGGCGGGAATCGGAGGCGTGCGACCTCCTCAGGCCGCATCCCGCCCCCAGAATCAGCGCAGAGGACGCCGGGACGGTGGCCGCTCCATTCCCGCCCCGGGGAGGGCTCGATGACGACGGACGACGCGGCGCCGCGGCGAGGTGCTGACGAGAAAACTCCGGAGGTGCAGGTTCAGAGAGACAGATGGTTCAGAGACAGAAAAATTGGGGGGGGAGGAAGAAGAAGATGGCGGCGCAGGGGATGGAGCGAGGGTCTAGGGCGAGCTATGGATGCAGGAGAGGGGGTGGTGGTGCTTTGTATGGAGGGCCAAAGCTGTACGGCAGGGCATCGGATGGAGGAGAGGGGGATGAAGGAGGGCTAGGGTTTGGGAAGGAGGTAGATAAGGGGGGAGGGAGAGGGAGCAGGTGCACATGGGGGGGGAGCTCGCTTTCCACCTGTTCTCTGTACGGACAGAGGTAGGGGAAGGCTGGGGTGGGCTTCAGTGGTGCGAGTTGGGCTAGGGTTTGGGCCTGGCTGCCTCCCCCTGCTGTGTGTTTGCTTTTTGTTCTTTTTTTGTAAGAGAAGGATGAAAGGAGAAATTGGTATTTTGAGGGAGTTTGAAACTTCCAAAAATTGTGAAATCAACCTTTATGCTTTTAGAATTCGAAAAGCCCAAGTGCACAAATTTTGTTTTTTCAAAATTTCAAATTATTACACATTGTTTGAATTTAAATTGTATTTGCCTCAAATTCACATTAAATGGTTTATTTAAAAATTGACAAAGTTGTTTATTTGAAAATTCAAGTTTATGGAAGGCAATTGGTTTGTTAATGTTTGTGAATTATTTTGAACACATTGGAACAGAGTTGAGTTTGAAATGGATTTGAATTTTTAAGTTAGTTGGAAAATAAGGAACAATGCATATGATGCAATGCATGATGAAAACAAAACCAACCAAACTAATTGGGGACTAAATTCCCCGGGCGTTACAGACGACACCACTAACAAGGGATTGCGTCCCCGCAATCCACCCCCTAACCCGGGAGGGGAAAGAAGTTCGACTATCGATTCTTCATGCTTCCAGTTGATCTCCTCGACACCACTAACAAGGGCTTCTCGACACCACTAACAAGAGATTCTTCCTCGGATTGATGACGATGTTCTTCCACCAGGAATCTTCCGATGATCGAACCTATTAGGTTAAAGGCTCAGAAAACGTCCACCCACGTAGAATCCTAGAACTTTGAAAGATAGATACGAGAAGAGACTCCAAAACAAATAAGATGGGAGGGGAAATAGAATAGAGATAAGGAGAAAACAAGAATCCTATTGAGATGTTTCCAAAACAGGTTTTGCACAAATAGTTTTTGACACTCTAGAAACACGACCGTTAGCGAGGTTATCCTACAGGCTTTGCGGACCCGTTGCTTCGATAACCATTCGTATCGAAACAACTTTGGGAGTCGGAAACCATGCTCTGATACCATTTGTGACGCCCCGGGATCGGGCACTATGCAGATTTCAGCATTTCCACCAAATCCGCATAATAACCGATTCCAGGTTGCCACTTGTGATAACATTACAACAGTTCACGAATAATCCACAACAACAACAGAGGAGATAGATACAGGACGACTCAAACGAGTCAAGAATACAACTGATACAATACAAAGATCCAAATAACAGCGGAAGAAACGAAATAGTGTCCGGCTACGGACAAGATACAAATTGGACTAAGAGTCCTGAAGATAACCGATGGCGTCCAATCCCTGCCCAGGCCAAGCCGGAGGGATTCCCAAGCTAACGTCGTCAGACTTCAAACCTGTTGACTGCAATGTTGAATATGCAGCCACGAAATGGATTCGTGGGTCAGTACGGTTAAGTACTGGCATGTGGATACTCACAAGATACCAGCGTAACCAATCATCACAGGATACAAATACTTTGGGTACAACGGAAAGGAAGGGATTATTGCAAAGAAGCGGCAGCGGGCTGCACTAACAACTAGAGAGACGCGCTACAACTTCCGGCTAAATTAAAGGGATAAGATAGCGTATCAGAACCAACTACAACTACTCACCAAACAATACCCATCCAATGTTACCCCCTACTAAGGAAGCAACCCAAGGAAACTCACACTGTTGATTAGGGTGACATCATTCTAATGGTGGAGGTAATCTATATTACTAGTCAAGTTATTATCGTTAGATGTAAGTTGTCTGAGTACTTGTTAGCCAGCACTTTCACCAAGTCATCCATAACCGCGGACAACACGGCTTCTCGAGAAGATTTAACCTTGCAGGGATGCACCAATTTGGCCGTACACGTAAGAATATCCCGCCAGACGGGGGATCAACCCACCAAGCGAGGTACTCAACACAACCCAACTCTTCTTCGCATCAAGCCCAAAGAACCCCGTGCAGTTGAGCGCACGACTAATCAAGCCCCACGAAGAAAAGGGGACCCTCATAGCACTCTAAGAACGTGTCTCCCTCAATGCCGACTACAAAAGTTCCACCCTGGCGCCAAGGGTTCGCACCTGCATATGCATGCGGCAAATGGAAAGCCCGAACTAAATGAGGCGATTTGGACGAGATGCGAATCGAATCAGAATTGCGGGGGGCGCCCATACTCGCTTCCCACATGCGGTTAGTGCGCTCATCATGGATCAATGGACAAGACCCTTTTCCTAATTAGGGTCGACACTAGCAGGCCTCAAAACCACGCCGGGCCTCCTGCCGGTGCCTTATCATCAAATTATTATTACCCCAAACTTGAACATGTTGTTGATTCAATTGTAACCCAACTATCAAACTAAACAGGTGATAGAACAAAAGACAACAGGACTCGAGCGCCAACAAACCTAAGCATGCTAGTACGACACAGGCCAACAAACAACAGGGTTATAGGTGTGGAGGTAAGGCAATACCGGGGCAGCAGGGTAAACATGTGATGGGATCGGAACACAAGCATCGAAAATACTAGGCTAGAATAAAGACAACGGAAAGAATCGGTAACAAGTGAGGAAAGGCAACATAGGTAGCAAGTGAGTATACTTGCCTGAGATCCAGCAAGTAGAGGTACATCCGAAGAACTTGTCGTTGCTCACATCATCTCAACGTCCTATCCGCGAAGAAGCAACGAACTAGAACAAACACCGGATGCAACAATTACTTCTACGGCAAAAGATCCAGCATGATCAAGACATGGATGCATGACAAGTTTAAGGATGCATCAAAGATAAACTAGTTGACATGGTAAACATATTTAAATGGGCCCATATGCAGTTTGGGTGGCATTTGGAAAGCCCATGAATTAAGGTTGAATTAAATGATCTACAAATAACCATCATGTGAAAGTTGATTAGAATGATGCATTGATGATGAAAACAATAAGAAAACAACAATAGCTTCAATTTGATATGTTGTTTACCAAGTTTGGAATTTTATTTATTAAGTTATGAAATTTGGCTTCTTAAATGAGTTACATAAGCATTTGTTGTTTTCACCAATTTTGTTTGTTCAAAATAGATAACAAAATTTATATTTGGAAAGAACACAAAATTTTAGATGGAAAACATATTTCATTTGTTGAAATTGGATTTTAATTGAGCAAGTTATGAATTTCACCATTTAAATGATTTAATTAAAGCATTAAGTAATTGCATTAGTTTTATTTCTCCAAAACAGAAAACAAATGTTATGTTTGGAAAGAGCATGGAATTTTGGATGGAAAGAATGTTTTATATGTTCAAAAAGAATTTAGTTTGACCAAGTTATTGATTTAGCAATTTTAAATGATTTAAACAAGATTTAAATTATTTGATCAATTTTAATTATTCAAAACAGCAAACAAGGTTTATATTTGGGTAGAGCATTTAATTTTGATTGGTGTACATATTTTATTTGTGCAAAACTGATTCAAAATGGGGGAGATATGATCTTTACAAGTTTTAGGGTTAAAAGGCATTTTCTGGAAAAGAAAACAGGGGCTGGGACTGTTGCACCGGAGGGGAGAGAACCCACACTGGCTGACAGTGGGCTAGCCGCCCAGCTGGCGATGGTATGGCGCGTGTGTGTGATGATGTGGCAGTGGGGTGGATGACCGGTTGGCCTGGGTTGTGCGCGTGGAGAAAAATCCAAAAAAAAGGTGGGCAATTTGCCCTGCGGCGGAATCGAACCCGCGCCTGCTGGTGCGCGTGGGGTGGCGCTAGCCACTGCGCTGCTGCTGTAGTTGTGATGGGAACAGGGCGGGGCTGAATAAGAGGCAACCCGCCCTGTTAACTGTCGAAACTGAAGAAAAATCTTCAGTCTGCTCGTGCGTGTGATGCAGTTCGACGACGGCGATCGGAAGGCGACGGTGTCGGGCGGCGTTCCGGGTGGTGCGGCCGTGCCTCGTGAGTGTGTGCCAGGGGGACAGAGGGGAAGAGGAGAAGGGGGGCTCACAGCGGGCTCGTGTCGAGGAAGCGCGGGGCGCTGTCGACGTGCAGCGGCGGCCGACGGCAGGAATCGGAGGCGTGCGCCCTCCTCAGGCCGCATCCCGCCCCCAGAATCGGCGCAGAGGACGCCGGGACGGTGGCCGCTCCATTCCCGTCCCGGGGAGGGCTCGATGACGACGGACGACGCGGCGCCGCGGCGAGGTGCTGACGGGAAAACTCCGGAGGTGCAGGTTCAGAGAAAGATGGTTCAGAGACAGAAAAATTTGGGGGGGGGGGAGGAAGAAGAAGATGGCGGCGCAGGGGATGGAGCGAGGGTCTAGGGCGAGCTATGGATGCAGGAGGGGGTGGTGGTGCTTTGTATGGAGGGCCAAAGCTGTACGGCAGGGCATCGGATGGAGGAGAGGGGGATGAAGGAGGGCTAGGGTTTGGGAAGGAGGTAGATAAGGGGGGAGGGAGAGGGAGCAGGTGCACATGGGGGGGGGGAGCTCGCTTTCCACCTGTTCTCTGTACGGACAGAGGTAGGGGAAGGCTGGGGTGGGCTTCAGTGGTGCGAGTTGGGCTGGGGTTTGGGCCTGGCTGCCTCCCCCTGCTGTGTGTTATTATTATTTTTTTGTAAGAGAAGGATGAAAGGAGAAATTGGTATTTTGAGGGAGTTTGAAACTTCCAAAAATTGTGAAATAAACCTTTATGCTTTTAGAATTCGAAAAGCCGAAGTGCACAAATTTTGTTTTTTCAAAATTTCAAATTATTACACATTGTTTGAATTTAAATTGTATTTGCCTCAAATTCACATTAAATGGTTTATTTAAAAATTGACCAAGTTGTTTATTTGAAAATTCAAGTTTATGCAAGGCAATTGGTTTGTTAATGTTTGTGAATTATTTTGAACACATTGGAACAGAGTTGAGTTTGAAATGGATTTGAATTTTTAAGTTAGTTGGAAAATAAGGAACAATGCATATGATGCAATGCATGATGAAAAGAAACCCAACCAAACTAATTGGGGACTAAATTTCCCGGGCGTTACATCTGCTAACTGAACCATTTCCTATCCTACGTAGGAATTTGATTCTTACATAAGAGAACCCAATGCCTGAGATGCCTAACGACTGCCAATGTAGTGCCGGTTGGAAATAAACACGTCATTCCGACACCGGCTGGGACGTCGTGTGCGTACAGTTCCGTGTATATGAGTAGGATGAACGAGTAGGTTACCTATTCTAGTCGGTAGCTAGCTAGTCTCCTGGCATATACATATATATTCATTGTATCCTGACTCGTAACACTGCCGTGGAAGTTGAATGAATACAAGAGAACACCAACGGGTGCGCCCGTGGCAATCAGCCGTGTTCCATGCTTTGTGTTTTAGCTAGTAGTACATCGGAAAGTAATGGATTAGCTAGCTACTGCTAGGTACGTGACTGGTCTTGGCAGATTGGAGCCGGTGTGCGTCAGTTTTTTTTTTTTTTTTGATAAAGGGAAGTATATTAATATCACGGAGATACAAATTACACCCGGCCTCTGCAACAACGCAATAACATAGTCATTACGGATGCACACAGCCGAAAGACAATAAGAAGAAGAAATAAAAAAGAAGAAAAGTCCCGCCATAAGGTTGCATTCCTTGCAGCAGCAGCACAACCACCACCAAAACAACACCTGTTGTCGAATTCTCCAAAAGCAACGTCTTCAAGAAGATCAGTGCCAGGCACAACCAATTAAGGCCAGACCTTGGGTTTTCACCCTGAAGATAATCCTCGCTCTCAAAACAATGTCTTTAACAAGACCACTGTCAGGCACAACCAATTAAGGCCAGACCTTGGATTTTCACCCTGAAAGGTAGGACTTTTGACTTCACGTATGTTGTCGCCCCCTCGTACATGCCGCTGCTACAAATCATGAAACACCAGGCCAGTCCCTCCTTGCCAGATTCAAACTACCAATGCTAGTCCTCGGATCTCGCATCTATGTCATTCTCCGCCAGCACCATAGAACAATAGTGTCAGCAGAGCTTCGAAGCGCTCCCTCTGAAACCCAACGGTCAGAAACGGGTGCGCACGACCGAATCCCACCCGATCCAGCAATCTCTAGGCATATGGGCCTATGGGAGTTCACCGGCGGAGCCTTCCGGAACTCGACATTGTGACTAGATCAAGTAGAACACATCAGGCATATCGTTGTCATGGCTTCGGAGAAACCCTAGGACCACCGCCATTATTCATCTGCCTCACAGACACCCGCCGCCGCGAGGCCACTCTTAGCAGGACAGCCACGGAGGAGGGGTAGACCAGTGCAGCGTCGGGTATATGCCGGCGTGGCAAAGCCACATCACCCACCAACACCAACCTGGCCGGATCCCAAAGGCCCAATCAGCCATGGCCAGTCGGGGACAAGGGTCCAGAACGCCCAAGGAATCTCTGCTTGAGATCGATCTCTTGACTCGGCGCCCCCACCCACTCCGCCACGCTGCTCCGCCGGGAGACCTTCCACAGCAAGTCGCCACGCCGCCGCAGACCGCCGCAAACCGCCGGCCGCTCGGGCGCAGAGACCTGCACCGCCGCCACCAGCGTCCAATCCCGCGCGTCCCGGACCAGTACCTCGGCCCCGCTCGCAGAAGAACCGGGCGAGGCGCCCATCCAGCCCTCCGTCTTGGACAGGCAGGGCGCCGCCACCGCCGCCGGCGCCGGCGACGGCGGCGGCCGGAGGATCTTCGATCGGGTTTTGGTTTTTAGGGTTGGGAGGTCTCCTCCGGAGCCGCACGAGGGGAAGCGGCCCGGGAGGAAAAAAGCCATCCTTATGTGCGTGCGCTTCTCGCCGGAGCTTCTTGGTCGCAGTCGCTGGAAAGTACTTGGCGGCGGGGCTGTTCCAACAGTTCCCATCTTGCTGCAATATTCATCGATCACAGATCAGCGTTAACTCCGCCA
This sequence comes from Alopecurus myosuroides, assembly GCA_028641055.1. NCBI lineage: Eukaryota > Viridiplantae > Streptophyta > Magnoliopsida > Poales > Poaceae > Alopecurus > Alopecurus myosuroides. Next base: position 30,580,097 of record CM054058.1, read on the forward strand.
AAATACCAAATCTAAATAGTTTGGCTGCTCCATCGGTGTGTGTTACTCACAGGGGCAAACAAAGTTGAAACATCATGCCTTGAAGTTTACTATTTGATAATACTACACACTATTTGATGGTTCACCTACGGCAGTACTTGTTTAAAGTAACGCAATGTAATGACCAAATCGGCTGGCTATGGTGGGAAACCTGTTGTAATGTGGAAGCGATTGTGAGATGCTGGCGTCACTACTTTCCTGGTTATAAGGTAATCATCGTTTTATTGCTCAATTGAATACTGGTGATCGATTTGGCATGTCGTAATATAGATAAATGTTTTTATGATTTTCCAAAACTATATGACATGAAATTGGATTTCATATATATGTTCTCGCTGGTAAGAAAATCCTTATTCTACAACTGTGTTGAAGCATATCTAATCGTTTCTGGCAGCGAGCGGAAGCAGAAATACAGAATGAGTCACGACAGCCATTATTTACCATTCCATCAAGAGGTTAAACAATGCAGAGTGTGCCATGACTGAGAATCTGAGATGCGAGTATTTAATTACCTGAGTTTTTCCAACAGATGAAATCCGTTCAATCAATCCGATATCTTGCCAAGTACCAATGCACAGAATAGAACAAACAGTAATGGCATTATATATTTGGCAGAGGATACCAAAGTATCTTATACTTCACACGCAGGATTTGCAGATAACTTGATCTTCAGAGTTAAAGTAATGTTCCTTCAGGATTCATCACCACCATCTTCATCACCAAAACAATGGCCAAATTGACATTCATGTTAGCCTGAACATCTAGGGTGTCCCATGTAAGTTCTAGATAACTCGTTTATTTCAAAACAGATACATTTTGTCAGTAGTAACGACGGCCACCAAAGTGGCGTTTCCACAGATAAATCAAAGTGAAGCACACGGAGACGCGATGTATTCCCGAGTTCCTCCTTGTTAGGGAGTACGTCTCGTTGGAGGGGTGTGAGCTCGCCATAAAGGCCTACTCAACGCCACAAAGGTCTCACCCTATTCTCCGATGAACTCCGCCGCAAAGGCCTAGTTCACCTTCCACTATTGAACCTCTTTGAGGCGGGGATCGAGTCATTTACAAACAACTTGGGACACACACCCACAACCAAATTGGGGGCTCCCAAATCTTCTTGAATCACCAACAAGTATCAAGATGCCTAGGTTCTCCACAAGAGAAAACCCTAGGCTAGACCCCTCAAGCTTGAGAGGGGAAAATGAAGAACGGCTCGGTGAAGATGTAGATCGGGGCCTTCTCTTTCAATCCTCCAAAGATCTTCAAGATTGGGTGGAAGGATTGGGAGTTATGAGGGATTTGGTGAGCTCTTAAATGCTAATAAATGCCAAGGAGAAAAACTAGATCTTGAGGAAGAAGAGAAGGGGTATTTATAGGCCCTCCTCACAACTAGTCGTTGTGCAGGATATTGGGACCGGAATATCCGGTCTGCTGCTCTTCACGAATCCTGTTGACTTTAACCGGATTATCCGGTTGCCCATGAATAATCCGGTTCCAATAATCCGGCTCACTTCTGTCCCGCACAGGCAACTGTACCGGATATTCCGGCTCCTCCGGAATAATCCGGTACGGCTCGTCTCTGTCAGCTTTTCCTCCAGTCCTTAGCCGTTTTCGAGCAAAAACTCCACAACCGGAATATCCAGTCCGAGATGAACAATTCGGTTCCAAATAATCCGGCTCATCTCTGTCCCGAAAATGGTCCGGAATTTTCCAGACCGGAATATCCGGCTCCTCCGAATAATCCGGTTCCAAATAATCAGGTTGACTTTTGTCCCAAATCTCTCAGGCCAAACTTCACCGATCTTTTCGGTGATCGATGCCGATGTTAAGTATAACATATGCACTCTAAACACCTCGATAAATAATGTACTTAGTATTGTTAACTAACACACAAAACACCGGGAAAACGAAATGGACTTTCAATCTCCCCCTTTTTGGTGTTAGATGACAGTACTAAGATTTACAATAAAACCTTGACTAGAACATGTTTGAAACAAAATGGAAATGTCTCCCCCTATCTTTATGCATACCTTTTGTTTGCCTCAAATGAAAATAGATGCAATAATATACGGGGAGTAATTTCCAACAAGTAGCAAATATGCCAAAGTAACAATATCACAAATATGTTGAGAATAAGATAGAAGTATATACCTTGTGTGTAGAGATGATAACAAAAATAACCAAGCACAACAATAGATAATATCCTCAACATATAAGATAGATAAACATATAGCCACCAACATAGATAATCTATGATAATATCCAACATAACCAACATAGTCTCACACACAATAACACATAGTTTTAAACGAGACAATAAAACGGACAAGGTTCACGAAAACGAAGAAACTAAATGGACACAAGCTCTCAAGAAATGATAAAAGCATACGCTTGTGCCCGAACCCATGCAATTCCCGTAGTCTAGTAGCTACTTCTCCCCCTTTGGCATCGAGACACCAAAAAAGAGAGAAATAACTAAGCTAACGTCCCAACACGGTCTAAGCATTCGAATGCTCAGAGGACTCGCTAGCAGACGGCTTAGACTCTCCTTGTGCCTCATGCTCATCATCAGTGGCCTCATCATCATCCTCATCATCATCAGCAGCCCTCGAGGTGGTAGCCTGTGTGACTCGGAGAGCCTCCTAAATGCGCTCCCAAGGAGTGCGATTATCCGCAGACCAAGCAGTGTAGGACTGAGCAACAAGAGGTGTAGGTAGATCACCAGTAGCACCACTCACGTGGTGAAGAATCTAACTCTAGGTACTGGTCATGGTTGTGTCTCTGCAAATAGGCCCTGTACTGCTCCTTATGGATGTCCACCTTCATGCATAGCACATTGCGCTAAAACCAGGAGAGCTTCCTGACATGGCGCAGAGTGCTGGAACCATGAGTGGAAGCAGGGTGAGCACTAGAAGAGGGCATACCCCCCATAGGGGAACCACCCTCAAATGGATGAATAGGAGCAGCAGGAGTGACTTTCTTCCTCTTGATGTACAGCTTCTTGACCTTGTGATCCACCATGGGTAGCTCCTCAAACTCTTTCTTCATCACATCCTTGATGAGCATCATGATGTAAGGACCATAGGGAATGGTGTTCCCACCAATCATAGCAGTGTACAACTCATGAAAAATGATATCCATAACATCCACAGTATATGAAGCAGTCGGATCCTCATCTTCCATGCACTCCTTAGCCAGAATAAGAAGGTTGCACAAAGGAGTGGTGAGAGCATCATTATTACCTTCACTCGGCACAAAGAAGGATCTGAAGATACGCACCAGCTGATCATAGAGGGGAAGAAGTCCCTCATTTCCTCCAATAGGAAACCCAAGAGCATATAACTCAGCCATATACCTCTCCCTCCGAGTACTATCACCTCATGCACACGGCGACAAACAGGAGGATGAGTGCTGTAAGTATATCCAAGAAGACGAGCAAGTCTGTGAAAAGGAATCTCACAAGGAGTGGACTCAGTCATCCACTTGAGGCAACAAACCTGATCCTTACTGAACACCAGAGTAGATATAAACTGCATAATGAGTTGGGTGTTCTACAGGCACTGAGTCTCCGTGATCTTCACAAGCCCGAACCGCTCAACAATACTCGTGGCATCAGCAAACTCCTCCTTCTCCTTGATTGCAGCAAAATCAAATGGGTGCATCTCTCGGATAGGGTACTTGAAGTAGATATCAGCAAATATGTATGACTGCTCCAAGTTCCAGAAACGAGAATCACAAGTAGCATTACGAGGAGTGAGGTAGACATCCTTCTGCCTCAGCAAAGTGAAATCAGGAACACTGACATCGGTCTTATATTTGAGTTGAGTCTTCCTATTGAGCCTAGAAGAAACCTGTTTCCGAGGGCGCTTGCTAGAACCCCTTTCAGAACCACGTGTGAAACGAGACAATAGAAGGAGAGCAATAGGGATGAGTGCACGTATGTCAAGCAATGGATGAGTCATGCATAAAAACAATAGAAAAGATTCCATATATTAATCTACTAAAGATTCTAGGAAGGATTAATTTTGGACTATTCTCAAATGGCACAGCACTCAGCCGGATATTCCGGTTCAAGTTTGAACCGGATATTCCGGTGCACCCGGATATTCTGGTCCAGTCTTGGACCGGATATTCCGGTATAGCGAAAACATCACAAAAACAATCCCAATCTAGAGTTCAAAAGTAGATCGGTGACAAGTGAATCTAGTCTAGTGTATCTAGCATGCAAAGGGTACCCTAAGGAACAATTTCTACCAAGCGTTGTAAACAAAAACACAAATCCATGGAGTGGTATGGTTATAGCACCAAGATTCAACGAGATTGAACTTTACCGGAGTCCATGGACGAAGATGCTTGGATGGAAATGCTCCCGAGGACGAGGGGAACAAGATCTGAGCCAAAGCTTGAAGATCCCGCGGAGGAAACGGCCCGGGAGGCCGAGAAACAGTGCGGCGGCATGGAGGGGTGGAGGAGAGGAGTTGGGGAAGAAAGGCACGAACTGCCCCTTCCCCGTTCGTCTCCTGGTTAAGTGATTTTCGTCGGTCCGGATATTCCGGTTCAAGTTTGAACCGGATATTCTGGTACAACCGGATAGTCCGGTCCAAAACTGGACCGGAAATTCCGGCTGCCTACTGTTGCAAAATTTCCTAGTTTCAATGGAATGACACAAGTGCTAGAAGAAGATGGCTTTTTTGTAGAATGGCTTAGGATAGAAACACCAACTGTAAGTAGTACTTATCGCTCTCAAAAGTAAGAATCAAACAAACAAACAGACCAACTGAGAGAGATTTTCCTACGAAAGTACACTTAGAAGGGAGAAACCAAGAAATGCAATGAAATATCAAATAAATCCCAACTAAGATCCAACTCTTCGAAAAGAAGAGGTCGGTGGCCTAAGCCCCCATGTAAGAGATCATGGTATGCAACCGCCAAGATGTATCTTGGGTGCATTGCTAATTCTCGACATTGAAGCTCACAATTCAACATTAGAAAAAGAGATATAACAATGAGTATTTTCTTTGGGCATAATGGGGGGATGGAGAACCCAATGTGTTAGGATAACACTCCTCCTATGTCCATGCCTACACCTAAACTCGAACATGTTTCATCTATAGGGGTGTGTGCAAGATCTTCAAGTCAAACTCCTAGAATCAATGACATTTAGTTCATTCCTCAAGAACAAGAATCTTGCATCATCAAGTGGCTTCGTGAAAATATCTGCAAGATTTTCCTTGGTGGGCACATAAGATAGTGTAATATCCCCTCTTGCCACTTGGTCTCGGATGAAATGATGGCGAATCTCAATGTGCTTCGTTCTTGTATGTTGCACGGGATTGTATGCAATCTTGATGGCACTTTCATTGTCACACAAAAGAGGCACCTTTTCCATATGAACTCCATATTCCTTGAGAGTTTACCTCATCCATAACAATTGAGTGCAAGCACTCGCGGCGGCTACATACTCGGCTTTGGTGGTGGAAAGAGAAATGCAATTTTGCTTCTTGGAGGACCAACTCACTAGGGACCTACCAAGAAATTGGCAAGCCCCGGAAGTAGACTTCCTATCATCTTGATCACCCGCCCAATCGGAATCCGTGTAGCCATTGAGAGAAAATTGTTCCCTCTTTGGGTACCACAAACCAAATCTTGGGGTATGAACCAAGTAACGAAAGATCCTATGGACCGCCATCAAATGGCTATCCTTAGGGGCCGCTTGATACCTTTCACACACACCTACACTCAAAACGATATCGGGCCTAGATGCACAAAGATAGAGCAAAGAACCAATCATAGAACGATACAACTTTTGATCCACATCTTTACCCTTGGGATTACGAGATAGGTGACACTTGACTTGCATAGGAGATGTCTTGATTTTAGCATCTTGGAAGTTAAACCTCTTGATCGTGTCTTGGGTATACTTGGCTTGAGAAATGAAAGTCCCACACGCCAATTGCTTGATCTAAAGCCAAGGAAGAATTTAAGCTCACCCATCATAGACATCTCGAACCTGTCAGTCATAAGCTTAGATAACTCATTATTGAAAGCTTGGTTAGTTGAGCCAAAGATAATATCGTCCACATAGAGTGGGAATATGAAAAGCTCTCCCTTTAATCTCTTGGTGACGAGAGTGGTGTCGATCTTCCCAACTTCAAACCACGGTGATCTAACAATTCTCTAAGGTGCTCATACCAAGCACGAGGTAATTGTTTGAGACTATAGAGAGCTCTGTCAAGTTTGTAGACATGGTTAGGAAAGTTGAGATTCTCGAACCCGGGAGGTTGCTTCAAATATACTTACTCTTTTAGTGGACCATTCAAGAAAGCACTTTTCACATCCGTTTGTTGCAATTTGAAATTGTCATAAGAAGCATAAGCAAGGAGGATACGGATGGACTCAAGGCAAGCCACGAGTGCGTAGGTTTCATCAAAGTCAACGCCTTCAACATGAGTGTAACCTTGAGCAACCAATCTATCCTTGTTCCTTATGACAATGCCATTCTCATCTTGCTTGTTCTTGAAAATCCACTTGGTGCCAATAACATTGTGGCAATCTTTGGGCTTCTCGACCAATCTCCAAACTTTGTTGCGTTCAAAGTTATTGAGCTCATCATGCATTGCTTCAACCCAATCGGAGTCCTCGAGAGCTTAAAACACTTTCTTTGGTTCCACCATAGAGATATGAGCTTGATGCTCACTAAAATGTGCCAATTGCCTTCTTGTGGATCTTCTAGCTTGAATATCCTCCAAGACCTTGTTGTCTTGGGCATCAATTTGCTTCAAAGCTCTTCTTTACCTTTTGACACGACGGGCTTCGATCATTTGGGTCCCTTCTTGACCAACTTGTCCTTGATCATCATCATCATCATCATCATCACCACCAACAATATCTTCAACACTTGCTTCAACTTGAGGATAGGATGAAGAGGATGTTTGATCTTGGCCTTGATCTTGACTCGCATTAGTGAGAGGAGTGTGTACGACTTGCGAAGTGTCGGTCAATGAGAGGAGAGTCTTGAACATGTTCTTGGTTGGGTGTAATACTTGGCTCATTGGCTTGTTCTTCTATTGTAGAGGAGGGCTCCACTTGAGCATAGCATAGTCCTTCTCGAATCGCCATAAGGTGTCCCTCAATGGGGCGGAAAAATCCCACACCCATCCTTCCTATGGCTTATTGAGGTATTTCAACATCTACATTAGAAACATGAAATTGCGCCACTTGGGAGCCATCATTTTCCTCGAAATCCACACTACAAGATTCTATGACAATCCGTGAGGCTTTGTCAAAGACTCTATAAGTGTGGGATTCGGCACCGTAACCAACAAATATACCCTCAATAGTTTTGGATTGAAATTTAGACAACCTAACACCCTTGATAAAATAAAAGCACTTACAACCGAATACACGGAAGTAGGACACATTGGGCTTGTTGCCGGTGAAGATCTCATATGGATTCTTGTCCAAGCCTTTGCGAATGTAGAGGCGGTTGGAGGAGTGGCATGCGTTGGATATGGCCTCAGCCCATAAATATTGGGGAGAAGTATACTCCGCCAACATGGTCCTTGCCATATCCAAGAGAGTGCGATTCTTCCTTTCGGAAACACCATTTTGTTGAGGAGTGTAAGTGGCGGAGTATTGATGACGAATGCCTTCTTCACTAAGGAATTCATTCAATGTATAGTTGTTGAACTCCGAAACATTATCACTCCTAATAGCCATGATTTGCTCATTGTGTTGACGTTGCACTTGGTTGGAGAAGTCGATGATGGTTTGTTGAGTCTCACTCTTGCACTTGAAGAAATAAACCCAAGTGTATCTTTAATAATCATCGACAATTACCAAGCAATACTTTTTGCCTCCAAGACTTGCTTCGGGCACGGCACCAAAGAGATCAACATGGAGAAGCTCCAAGATCCTCTTTGATGAAATAATAGTCTTGTCCTTGTGCACCTTATCATGCATCTTTCCTTCAACACACGACCTACAAACGTGATCCTTTGAAAAGGAAACATTTTCTTTTAATCCGACAATAAGGCCACCTTTGTGAAGACTTTGCAAAGTTCTCATGTTGACATGGGACAAGCGGCGATGCCATAACCATCCCACGTCCGCCTTTCCGAAAAGACACATTGTTTGAGAGTTGGTTGACTTCGAAAAGTCCACCACGAACAACTCATTTTGAACATGTCCCACGTAAGCGACATCAAGAGTCTTGCTCCTCAAAACGACCACAATATCAATTTCAAAAAAGACGGAGAAACCCATCTTTCCAAGAGAGCGGACGGAAAGTAAATTGTAACCAAGGGATTCGACAAGCATGACGTTCACGATAGTGATATTGGGAGCCAACACAACCTTGCCGAACCCGGATACCTTAGACGAGAACGAGTCTCCATAAGTGATGGTTGCTTGTATGTCATTTGGCCGCAACTCCGCCACTAGTTCTTTGCTTCCGGCCATATGGCTAGTGCACCCACTATCAATTATACATTTAGTCCCACAAGAAGCATAGTCCTGCAAGAGATCATTGACTAGAGTTAGGACCCAAGGTGGGTCCCTTCATGTTAGCAACAAGGGTCTTTGGAACCCAAATAGTGTAGTCAATGAAACTCTCAATAGGACCAACATATTTAGCTTGCACAACACCATAATAATCAACATATAAGAAATAGTGTGGATTGTTAGTTCCCGCGGAGGTGCTACGAGTAGTGTTGTCCCTCATGACACTACTACTCGAGGCAACATTGTTTACTAGAGCAGGTGTGCTACGGGTGGTGTTGTCCCTAATGACAATACCACTCGAAGCACCATTGTTGGTCTTCTTCTTGTTCTTCTTCTTGTTCTTATTCTTGGCTACATAGACAAGACCTTGCTTGCCCACTTGTTGCGTTGGAGCACTCCATTGTGGTCTAGCAATGACCACATTAGAGCTAGGGGCAACCACTTGTGGGGTAGGGATCACAACCTTCTTAACTTGAGGGCCTTTGCCCTTGAGCCTTGCTAGCTCATCCTTCAACCTAGCATTTTACTCAATAATATTTACATTATCACAAGAAGAAGTAGAGGTGCTAGGGTTGTTAGGTTGATTAAGTTGAGTTTGAAGTTGTTCATGCAACTCTTTGAGGGAAGAGTGTTGGCTTTCCAAATCATGGTGAGCCTTGGTTAGTTTTTCAAACTCCTCGATTAGTTTACCATGACCAACCCCAAACTCGACTTTATCCTTTTTAGCCTTTTTATATTTAGCAATAGCAAGATCACGTTCCCTAGTGATGTTAGAGACAAGTTCATTATGAGTTAATTCAATAGATTCAAGTTCATCCTCTAGAAAAACTCTACCATCATGCCCTTCTTCAAGAGTCATAGAGAGGGATGCAATTTCATCCGCATCCCTTCTCTCAACGTCGCCTTTCTTCTCAAGAGCTTCTTGGGCCTCTCCCAATTGCCTCATGAGATACTCAAAGTACTTCTTGGTCCCCCCTTGCATGTTAGACATAAAACGGTCCAAGGAGACCCTCTCATCTTCTTCTCTAAGACTATCAAGATGTTCTAGTTCACTAGGAGTCTTAGAGTTGGAAGAAGGTGATACCTCTGTGGCCTTAGCCATGAAGCACTTGTCATTGCGTTGAGGAAGATCGTCATTGGGGGATTCAAAGAGGGATGAAGATGATGGAATGGAACAAATAGCTAGAGCGGCCACTTCACTTGTGGTTTCTTTTTCTTCATCACTCCCGGAATCATACTCCTCTTGAGTCAAGAGCACAAACTTGGTGGGATATTTCTTGTTGAATGGTTTCTTCTTGAAATGAGGTTTCTTGTACTCAACCTTGGACTTTTCCTTGCGAATAAGATTGCCACTATGGAGCTCTCTATTCTCATAGGGGCACTCCGCAATGAAGTGGTGCTTGTCTTGGCAATTGAAGCAAGATCTCACTTTTTCAGCCTCGTCATTTCCATAGCGAGACTTGGTCTTCTCCTCAACAAATTTCTTTCCCTTGGGAGGATTGTTCCAAAACTTTTGCACGGTGAGAGCAATAAGATCCTTTAGAACGGGATCATAGTCTTGTTCCTTCAACGGAGGCAATGCCTCTTCTCCATCTTCTTCAAACTCAACCTCTCTTGACAAAACCTTGGCTTTCAAAGCAACGGATGCTTCTTTGTGCATTCCAATGGCCCTAGCACGGTTGTCAAGGGCATTCTTGGTTTGCACTTGATACGAGCACATTTCTTGCATCACTTGAGTTGAGGTCATGGAGGAGAAATCATGTCTTCCTTGAATGCTCTTCATGTCTGCGCCCTCAAATGGCATTATCGCAATCATGTACTTCCTCTTGATCGAAGCATCATCAATGTACTTGACACCAACATTTGAGAAGGCGGTGGCAAGAGTCGTGAGTCTCCGGTACATGTCAACATGATCTTCTCCATCATGCATATAGAACCCCTCGGCCTCATTGGTCAAGGCATCATTCTGGGATTGAAGCCTAGTTGGATCAGAATCTTCTCTAGAAATCTCCATTCAACTCTATCGTATGCCTTGTGCATGTCCAATTTAATTGCACAAGTGCCAAATTTCCCATCCTTCTTATTTTTGATTGTGTGGTATGATTCGAAAGCAATGAGAACATTGTCTGTAATCTTACGCCCTGGGACAAAAGCACTTTGTGTCGGAGATATTATTTATGGGAGAATACGTTTTAGCCTAGCCGCAAGAACCTTCGAGATGACCTTATACACTACATTGCAGAGGCTGGTCGGGCGGAACTGCGTAACTCTATCCGGATTCTCAACTTTAGGTATCATGACTATAGTAGTCCTGTTCCATCCATCAGGGATCACTCCCGTGTTGACAGCCTTTAAAACCTCATCAATCAGCTCTTCACCGATTAAGTTCCAGTAGCGTTTATAGAAGATTGTGTGCAGTCCATCAGGCCCAGGTGCTTTTAGGTCTCCGATATTGAACAACGCCTTCTTGACTTCCTCCCTCGTATATTCTGCACACAAAGCATTGTTCATCTCAGTTGTGACACATGGTTTTACCTTTTGGATGACACTTTCATTCGGTTCCATTACTGCCGCCGTAAACAGATCGGTAAAATAACCACTAATGTGGTCAGCAAGCTCTTCGATCCCCTCTATCGTCGTGCCATTATCATCCACCAATTTGTTGATCAGATTCCTCTTTTTCCTAACAGTTGCGAAATTGTGGAAAAAAGAGGTATTGCGATCGCCTGTTTTCATCCAGTTTATCCGACTCCTCTGTATCCATTTTAGCTCCTCTTGTTCATGAATATTCTCAAGCTCCATATGTAGTTGTTGTTGTCTTGCTGTACCATCATCAGACAACAGACCTTCAAGCACCTCATTAAGTTCTCTCTGTTTTTCCTTCATACGCATCTTCGTATCACCAAGCACATTCCGATCCCAAACATGCAAAGCTTCATGGACCGAATATAGTTTTTTGGCTGAATTGCTAGGGCCATTAGAATTTGCTGTTTCCCACGCTTCCTTGACAACATCATGGAAAGAGTTCTCCAAGAACCATTTAGCCTCAAACTTCTTGCCTCCACCTGAATTACGGATAAGATCTTGTTGCATGAAATCACAATCTACCGAAATAGGCCTATGATCCGATCTCGCAAAATCCTCATTTATCACCATTGCTAGAGGGAACGTATCTCTCCAGCGCTGGTTAGAAACAACTCGATCCAACCTCTCCCTGATCCTGCCACGTCTCCAGGTGAACTTATCGCCAATGAAGCCCATATCTTCAAGGTTACAGTCAGACAGACAGTCTCTGAACTGTTGCATACATCTCTGGGGTCTAATATTTCCCCCCTCCTTCTCACAGTTTGACATAATTTCGTTAAAATCCCCTATCATCAACCACGGAAGATCCACCATTGTGTTCAGGGTACAGATGTAGTCCCACGTCAGCTGTTTCCTAGTTCCACTTGGCTCACCATAGATACCCGTAATCCTCCATGGTCTATCAGGATTCTCATCCATCCGAATGTCCAGAAAATTAGTATGCACCTCCGACGAGGTGACATTCAGATCTTTACGCCAGAGCATAAGCAAACCTCCACTGCTAGCGTCACTCTGAGAGTGGATAATATGGTCAAAACCCAGTTTTCTTCTATTTTTTCCGCCCTAACTTTCGTCATATGTGTCGGACAGGAAAAACACATCCGGTTTAAAGCGCTGCTGGAGAACCAGAAGCGCATGAATTGCCGCAGTCTTGCCTAGACCACGGCAGTTCTCTCCGCATATTTTCACTGGTCCCGGCGGTCACCCTCGAGGGATGCCGCCGATCCAATAGATTTTCCTGAAATCAAAGAACCATCTTCTCTCTTGTGTCTCTTCTTTTCCTTCACACTTTCGGAATCGCTCACAATCTGGTTTTCCAATGTCTCCCCGTCGATGTGCATATGGTTGGTAATAGCTAGAGCATTGGTTTTTGGCTCCTTTACTTGTTCAAAAGTCAGACACTTTTCTTCTCCGCATCCGACATATGGAGGTCATCAAATTTAACCGGGCTAGAAGCCGTATCCTCAAGTTCTTCTGTGCTCCCATCATGTCGTTCGGGATGGAGACGCCAGTCAACATAATCGCCTTTACCCGGTTGTGCAGCGTTCTTGGGGGGTCCAAGGACCCGCGATGAGCTTGTATCAAGTTCTCCTCGACCTCTACCACGCATAGACATGCCACCACCTCGCAGACCTCCCTTAGATGCACCCATGCCATCCGAGCCCCAATTGTCAGCTCGGATCCACTCCCCATATTTAAGATGTTTCTCTTCATAAACCCCCGATCCGCATTCTTTGTACACGTGCCCAAGGAGGCCGCATGCAAAACAAAGCATCCCCAATTTCTCAAATTTCACCGCGAAGATAGATCGTTTTCCACGAAGAGAGATGGATACAAACCTCTTAAGAGGCTTACCGACCTCCAGATTTACACGAGCTCGGACAAAGTCACCACGAAATATTCCGGGAGGATTCATCTGAATGCTGATAATCTCGCCAACTTGACGTGTGACTAGTTGTGAAACCACCGTTTCCTTCCTATAAGCTTCAGGTATCTTATGTATCTGTATCCAAATCGGCATATGATCTAGTTTAACTGTATCAGGATCCGACAACCCGTCATATGGTGCGATGACCAGCACCCAATCTCTAAACAGCCATGGACCACGCTCTGTAACCTTCTCCCAATCACCCAGACAGAAACACTGAATCAGAAACCGTTTAGTACCAACTGGCCGGATTTTGATTTCTTTTGCCGGGTTCCAAGCTGCTTGCATCTGTTGAAAGAAAGCTTCATGACTAAATTTTTTATCGCTGTTCACCGAGGCCACGGCGAGCCAGCGGGTGCTGTCTGCCAGATCCACCTCCGTCTCATCGAGTACAAGATCGTCAAATTCATCTTCTTCAATCTCTAGATGATCGAACAAGGAATTGATCTCTCCTCCGTTCAGTCCTTCCGTGCCCTCATCCATCCCCCACTCAGGCGGTTTCACCCTACTGGAGTTCCTGTCCTGTGAATTATCCGCCGGCTGCGTCGATCTGGCTTTCGACATAGCGATCTCCAAAACCCTATTCCCCGTAGGAAAGCACGAGGCCCGGCAATAAGAGGGACCCACAGATCGCCCAACCCTCCCTAAGAGATCCCGCGACAAGAATCCCAGGCAGACTCGAAAGAGGATGGCTATTCCGATCGTAGATCGGTCACAAGGGACTCACCGCCTGATCGCCAGACGAGAGTAGGAAACCCTAGGGGTATTTTTACACATGTCAATGTAGCATCTGTATCCCAACCCCTCTCTAAGTTTAGGGATAGGCTGGTTCTTCTCTAGCTCCCGCAAACCTCTGTTGTCCCCTCAAATCTTACGAATCTTTCTTGCTGGAGTCCTCGTTGGCGCCACCAAACCCATCTTCCCTTCATTACTCTCGCTCGATGGAGTTCACCGTCACATATTTCCCTCTTCTGCTCTCTACCTTTCTCTGGATGGACGTGTATAGATGGAGAGGAAAGACCACATAAGAGATGTGGGTGGGTCTCACGCGGGTGCGGACACACGTGTCCATTTTTACCGGCCAAGGAGTCATGTCGAGTTTGTACTAGCAAAAATATCAAATTTCAATATAAATCAGGGGAAACCTCTGGTAGCTCTCGAGCACTAGTGTGCTCATTTTTTTTTAAATTCAAAAAAAATATTCTTGGTCTTCAAAAATTCTATAAAAAATATAAAACTGCATATGTAAGGAATAGCAACCAACGAGTTTTCGCTCTCTCCCAGGCCCCTTTCTCTTTACTCCAATCTGACAATTTGCCTCTATTTTTTTCCCCATTTTGTATATATTTTCCTGTAGTTTATTTGTATTTTTTGAAAGAAAAAAACCCGCCCGAAACAGTCCGAACGGGCCAAGAAAGGCACGCGGGTCTCTTTGGACCGTGCCGGTTGGGCACGAAAGATAGCCGGGGAGTCCCTATACAGCGCTCGCTGCAAGTTGGAACACCGACTCGCCCATGTTATCGCTGCCCACGATGCAAGATGGACCGGCCCATTATGTCAAAAGAAATAGAAGCAAAAATGGAGGAAAGAGGACTCGAACCTGCCATCCTTTGCTTCGCTCGGAAGATGCGTGCGGCGGACAACCTCCAGGACACAACCACGGTTGTGTCTATAGTTACGTTTCTAGGATTTTATTGTTTACATTTTTGTTTCGTTTTCTTTTTCTCATTTTTCTTTCATGTTTCTGTATTTGAACAAAATTCAAATTTGAACAAAATTTGAATTTGAACAAATTTAGAATATGAACAAAATTCAAATTTAAAAAAATTGAACATTTGAAAGTTTGAACAAAAAAATCAAAGAAAGAAAGAATAAAACAGAAAAGAAAAAAAAACAAAAAAAATATCAAAAAAGAAAAACAAAAAATGTGAAAAATGAAAACAGAAAAAAACGAGATAATATAAAGGCTACACAAAGTTATATGTCACTGCTGAAAACATAGCCCAACTGGTTGTGTATGCGCTACATTGCTAGCAAGGTCACAGGTTGGATCACCCTCTATTATACTTTTTTTTCTTCACTTTCTCTGAACAAAATGGGCCGGCTCATAAGCGGTAGCGCGCGGGATGCGCACGGGGCAAGTTCTAGTAGGACTCTCTATAAGCGTTACATAGGGTTTGCGAGGTAGCCGTGCCGGAGTGTCTTTTCCGCACCTACGCACGTGAGTCGGCCCGGCACGGCCCGAATACACCTTGCCGGGCTGGCCCTCATGGCCCGAATACACCTTGCCACCACTCACGATTCCCTTTCTCTTTCTTCTCATCACCGCAGAGTAAACGCAGCCGCCTCCGACGACCACCGGCGAGGGTCTCCTCTTTCCAAGTCCCCCCGCCGGCCCCTATACGTGTCCCGCGGAGAAATCCCAGAGCTCGGGTTGTCGGCACGGCCGTGCTGTGGCCTCCCGCGTGCCTCCGCTTCCACGACTCGGGTAAGTCTCTCGGTTCCTCCCCCTGCTCCCCTTCTCTCTCTCGTGCTCAGTCTGGGCGATACGGCCGTCAGTCCGTGGTGATTTAGGGTTGTTTGGTCTGCGGCGGCGGGTCATCCGGCCAACCAGCTTCTCGTGATTATTGCTGTCGCTACGGGATCTGTATATTTTACAAAAAAAAAAATGTTTTTTTTATTAAAACAAAAAATGCTTCTGGGTTGTTCTAGGATCTCAGCTGCCAGAATTAGCTGCGTGCTGTTTAGGCCTGTCTCGTGTGGTCTGGGATGTTTCCGGTTGATGTGTGAGCTAGTGGTCCGGTATGATGCTAGTAGAGTCCGGTTCTGATTCATTTTGGCCATGGCATGCTCATTTGGCCTCTGTATCCATCTGTGTATCCGGCACACCTCGATTTCTGGTTGTGCCTGCCGGTGGTTATTATTGGCTACTGAAATTTCTTCGCGGAGACGCCATTTTCTCGGTTTTACCAATGTCGTGCGTGTTAGTGCAAATGTTCTATCATCCTCATACAGTTACTCAGTGTGGAGTTGTATGCAGTGAGATTTTTCTGTTTCGTCTGGATTGCTTCACTTTACCGATGCAATGTGAAACTTTTTAACCCGTGAATCCGCATATGCTCAGCGTGTTTGTGAAAAAAAAAATGCTCAGTTGGTGATAGATATTGCCATGCTGCTTTGTAGGACATGCTGCATTTGACCCATTCTCCACAGTGTATATTGTGTTCACTGAGCTGCTTAGAATTAAGAAGATGATATGTACAAATGTGAATTGGTTTAAACTCCATATGTATATGATGTGCTTTTGCGTAGAGGATAGATAGATGTTGTCCTGTTTCTCTTAGCTTGCTTGTCATCTACTCTCTATAGTCTTCCTTCTCTATCCAATCTAATAGCGAGAAGCATTTTAATTCTGGCTGGGACATTTAGTTAAGTTTCGAATTGGTGTAACTTATGGCTATGTTGGGCATTACCCATCTTATTTTTAAAACTGTAGCAGACCGTTTTAGCAATTCTGACTCCTCTGCCGAATCATCCAGTGAGTAAACGAAGCAACGTACTATCTCATCGTGCTCCAACCACACCCTACCTCCACTCCCCAGAGGCACAAACGCAGAGCACATCACCCTCTCCACACAACTTCTACAACCTCTTCACACCTGCGCCTTCCATGCTGGTGCCCTCCATGTCGGACATGTGATGGTATTCTACACTTCGAAGTTGGCTCAGGTGGTGTTCAGTGAGTTGGCTGAGGCCACCAAGTAATCCTTGTTCACCATCACTGGTACTACGCAGCCTTTTGAGAATTTCTACTATTGTTTTCCTTTTCTCTGTGGAGTCGGTGGAAACTGGGAAAGCAAGTCTTAAGAATCGATCGCTTTGGAGTCAGGTTGGTAGATTGGTTCTTGATTCCCCCTTTTAGTTGATTCATCCCTAATTGCAGGGAGGCAAGGACCATTTCCTTCTGTGCCAATTATGATTGTCTTAGCTCTGCCGTATGTGTGCATCTCTGTCTCCCTGAGTCACATGGGCGGACAATGCCCACTAGAATTGCAAGAAAAGTTCAACAACAGAATCACACACATATAGCTACTTATGCCGGTTGAAAATATGTGGTACCTGTTTAGTTGGTGTCATTCTACAACGCTGAACCAAGAAGGTCAGATATTTGATGTGTGCTGTGTATGTGTAGCTGCTTCTGTTGTGTGTATTGTTTTCTGTCTGACAAACCCGATCAACAAATATGAGTAGCTGAGTATTAAGACATGGTAAAATATTTCTGCATTTAGACTGTAGAATATTGAAGCTTTATGTATCAAAATTCCCAGATATCTGGCCTGAATGATCAAATACCTCTTGAAATCCATGCCCACAATACTTCGCTTCATGTCATACAATACAACCTTTTTATAGGCACAGCAGTCAACTAGTTATGTGTGTTCCATATCTCTCGTGAAAGTTGTGTGATGGTTTATATCTAATTGAGCGAACATCCATTCTTATGTATTTGCAATTGAGTAAGATCCAATCTTATTTGAAGACTCATATCCGCATATGTTCTCCATTCGGATGTGTAGGAAAGACAGTAGGAAGTGCACTATCTGATCCCCTCCCACCTGTATCATTAAGCAATTGTGTTGTATACTTTGCCCTACTTGAGTTCAGAGTGGCTGATTAGTAATGATCGATCCAATCTTTAGTTCTTTTGATTCGACTAGTGTTACCATGTTTCTTTATCCCTTTGGATATTCTAATTCCTTTTGTATGAAACCAGTGTTCTAGTGACCAAAAATGACCATGAATAGTAGTATTTTGGTCCTGTTGTTTATTAGCTTTTACTATACTGCCAACTTGGAATAATTGTTTGGATGGCTTGATAATGGCAAGGTCCTACATTAGTCACTGTGAATGTTGAGCATGCATGTGTGCCTCTTTCATGTTTAACATCTGGTAGCCTGATATGATAACAGATATGTATTACATCTCTTTTGTGTGACAACCTTGCAGATTGATTCCAGGTGGGAAGGATGAGGAAGGGGCTCCACCCTCAGATGCAATGGATCTCGTATGTGACGCAGAGCGGCCGGCTTATCAACATCATGATGACCAAGGTTAACCACACAGGCAAGGTGTACCACATGAGGGCGAAGCGGCAGATGGCCCAGAGCCTGGGGCAGATCGCCAAGTTCAAACGCCGGTACGAGCAGGGAGCAGCAGAGGAGAACAGCGACAAGTAGGGCTTACTGCTCGCCCTCCGAGTCATAAATGATTTTCTTTTTAATTAGCCACAAGCTAGCAGATTCTGTTGGTTTTAAGCATCACGTTTTAGCCGAATAATGAGCTTTGTTTGTCGAGTTTTTATTCTGGGTGAGCTTCCGTTGTTTTGCTTTGTTACGGTGTAAGCCTGGAGAACGGCTAGCTTAGTTTTCTTCGATCTTGGTGTCTGCTACGTTTTGTTTGGCTGCAAACTTATCATTGTGTGAAGCGTTAGAGCAAAACGATGTTCTCAGAATGTTACCAGAATTTCCATCCCTGCCAGTTTGCTTATCCTGCACCACTACGACCTGCCAGTTGATTTTCTGCAGATCCAACTTAATTTATGTACTACCCTTACTGTCATACTTTCCTTTGGAACTCGGTTTGTGAGTACTCCCTCCGTCTGAATTAATTGTCTTGGGTTTGTCATATGGACGTATAAATACACTAAAATACGTCTACATACATCTATATTTTGACAACTCGATGACGATTAATTCGAGACAGAGGGAGTACTATTGTTTAGACGAAAACACATGTACATGCGCAGGCTTGCAAAATGACCAGCAGCAGTTAGTTTACACAAGTACTATCCATCCATGGAGAACACAAGGTTACTCTTACACAGGTCACCTATCTTTCCGTGAAAATGCTCTGGCCGCGGAGACCAGCAGGAGCTCTGCTACGGCTCTACGGTATAGATTCTCAACGTTTATCAGACCTCTGACCAACACACGTTGACTTGTAAATAGAATCCATCCATGGAGCACACAAGGCTACTGCTACACAGGTTCTCCTATCTTTCGTGATGACGCTAGAGGTAGCCGGCAGCATCATCTTTTGCGGTCCTCCCTGACAGTCGAAAGTTCTTCTGGTACTTCCCTTCATAATATACCGACTCCGTACACCTAATTGCTGGTACAACATGATATTGGAATCAAATTCTACTGAGACATGCGGTGTGCCACTCGGCGAGCTTCACTATTAGTATTTCTATTGGTATAGAAGTTTATGGTAAATCCAACTAGCAGCTTTCTTTCACAAGAATCCTAATGCAAAGATAACAAGAGGCGGCTCGTACAAACTCTTCATAGGATAAATAAAACAAGAACTACAATCTACCGAAGCAGGCAGCAACAAAAGAGAAACTATGTGGATGACTTGCGAATTAGTCCAATGTACTCGGCTATTTTTAGTTTCTTCTCTGCGTAGTGCACATAACCCCACGTCATCGTCAGCTGAAAAGAAAACATAATAAGTACATGCAAAACCTGTGCTAATCCAACTTCTCGACATACAAACCTTGTTTTTAACTTGCTGTGAAATCAACTCACGAGCTCTATATTCCAGAACCTAGAAGCAGAAATTATGTTGACATCAGGTACAAAAATATGATAAAATCCCAACAGTACTGGAATCAAGACCATCACACCATACTGCACTTACTTCCTCAGTAATGCCAACCGTACACTCACGAAACTACAAGATAAGATCAAAATGTTAACACCACAATAGATATATAAATTAACAATGATAGTCTGTGCACAACAAAAGTTAACCTACTTGTTCCTCCATTTTGAACTTATTGTCTAGCTCGTCCTTCATACATAGTTGGCGAGATGGAAACATCTTCAGGTGATAAACTTCCTTCAGAGCCTCTCTGAAACACATCTGAACATTCTCCAAGAAAGATAACAACATCACCAAGCATCGATATATAGAGAGAGCATTCACAACATAATCATGTAAAAAATGTTCTCAATTCCGAGTAAGACTGATGTAAAATGATAACCTGTTGCTTGATGACCCGCTTCCAAATCTCGAAAATGACACCATCAAGATCCTTTAGATATAAGACATTTCTAGTGGTGCTCCATATAAACTCCTGGACGGAATCAAAAGAAAACACTTTTTCAATATAAATATAACCAAAATCTGACCATCTGAATGAGCAAGGGACAGAGGAATGATACCTCGAAACCAAGACAAGCTAGGTCCAGATGAACATTTTCAAAGCCAGTCGCGATCCTAACTGCTTGGTACCTAGCTTTCGTCCTCATTTTCTCCAACTGAATAGTAAAACAGAAATGTTATAGTGATGCTACGATATTTTTTACAGATTTGGTGTCATTCTATGGTTTTGCGCACTCTTTTCTTTTTCCATATAAAGCCTCATGCTCCGGGTCCCTGACCAAAATTACAGAATAAGAGTTCATTTGTGGGCCAATTTTGCTTACCTTATCAGGAGTCCTTCCTCTATGAATGTAATCTTCAATCCACTGTCAAGAATAAAAGGCTGTCAGTCCAAAAGTAAAATAAATATTAAACAAAGTATAAATTTGGCTTAGCTGATTGCGGTGACATGCATACTTTAATTTTCACCTTCATTGTTTCCCAGTACAGTAGATAATCTCTATCAGTTTCAGGGGTGTTATAATACGACCGGCAGCGGCTCCAATTTTCATACTCATCGCCACACTGCACCAGAAAAGAACGAGAGCAACGTATTATGCATCTCTTTCAAATAACAATAAATGTACCTAAAACATGATGTTTTTTTTTTAATCTTCTTAGGACTATATGCGGACCATAGTTTTGATATGAGTACTTCTGCACTTCAAAATGAAAAAACACATAATATTAGAGTATGTGCAATTTATATTAAAAAAAAACAGTACTGAATTTTTGGAGCAGTTTGCTTGCAGACCTCTTTGGATTTATAGGACTTGCTCTTTGAAACACTGCCTCTATATATTAACACTTCTTTTTTACATTGAAATGCCGTGTTCCCAGAAGTATGGGAAAAAAATTATATATATATATATATTTTTTTGAGGAAACAACGCAGGGCGAACAGCCCACCTGAATTGATTATATTAAATGGTGACGATTTTACAGAGGGTTGATTACAAGCCTGTTCAGGCAGGGAGCGACGAGCACAAACGGAGGTGTTCTCTTAGATTATTACTAGTTGAAAAGCACGTGCAACTCACGTTTCCCTAAACATTAATCATGAAAAATTGTAAATCAAAATCAACCATGAAAACTGTATATTATTTGTCAAAGCTCTGTCTCACCAAAATTCTAAGATTCCACAATTGCAATGGCTTGGCTCTTTTATCTTCTCTAAGAAGTTCAGCAAGTTCAGATAACTGTCGTTCTCACCTTGCCTGTTTGAAGGAATTGAGTGGAAGAGTGTCATTTTTTTCATATACAAACATTTCATATCTTTTTAAATGTTTGGTGTATTCTTCGTTCATTTATTTTTCAAAGACTTACATATATGGACATAGTTTTTTCTCTAATCATATTACGCGAAAATATATAAATAAATTAAACCGTAAGCATATTTAATATATATATTCTCTAGTTAATACAAAATCACATTAAAAATTGTATGAAAAAATTATCCCTAAATTTCATATTTGGCTCATGCACATCCCGGTGGGCCTCTACACGCTAGCTGTATAGACCGCCACCATGCATGCCTTGAAGGACGCACGTCGTGCACGCCCAGGACGGCAGCGTACGTCGTGCAAGTTATCGAGGGAGCACAGTTCAAAACGTTGTCATGCACCCCCAGGGACGACCTCGCTGCACACCCGGCATTGAAGCGCACGATGTCCATGGCGCCGCCCCAAACGACGCCGTGGCAATTGATCACCGTCGTGCACGCCGTGAAATCATCATCCTCAAAGAAGTAGGTGCCACACACGTCATGGATGGTTCTTCCTCGAGGTCATCAGCACCATGCACGTCAAAGAGGAGCTTGGTCCCCAAAGCCCTCGCTATATTTTTTTTATCCGCACACGGGGTTGCTCGGGATGAGCATGTTCGTGAAGGCTATTAAAACTGAATTGACATGGAGATTGAGATTGGCCCACTTGGCTGGGCCGGGGCGTTTTATCCGGTGTTGGCATGATGGAGTACATATGCGTTAGCGTTAGTATGAAGATTTAAACCCACATCGCTGGTTCGGCTTTGCATAATACGTGCGCGGAAGTTTTTATTACTTCGGATATGGGTTGAGTAGCTCAACATTGTATCGATTTTGTCCGTCTGATTCACGCAGTTTGACGGCTAAGATTTAATGTATCTATGAAGTTTGCTCCTGTATAAGTAGTATAGATTATTTTCTTTTGTTGTACATCTCACAAATTATAACAAAAAAAATTGAAAGCACACATTCTAAATGTGCTTAATCTCAATCGAAGTGCAAGTTTTCAAAAGGCATTTAAAGTAGAAATGAGTGCAGACTAAATCTATATTCTATATGCATAACCTAAGAGAAAGTAGTGAGTATATATACTTACATAATTAACAAGGACTAGCCGCTGGTAGTCGGTCAAGGAAGCAATTTCACAGAGGTCGTAATCGAAATACCAACCGAAGGCGTCATGACGATGGTAATCCAGAAAGTACGAGTTCTCGACGATTAGCTCTCGAGGGTACTTGCGCTCCAAAGCAGCATCGTCCAGCTTGTCAATTGGCTTTCCTTTTAACAACTGTATATACAGATAGGTACGGCAGGTAACTATATATACAGAAAGTAGTGAGTAACCAAGTAATACTCCTACTACATAAGAGGGTGAAATTATGGATGTGGTTAACTGATGAATAGACAGATAGGAACGTTGGTACCAGACTAACCAGGAGAGCTTTGATGCGATAGAATGCTCGCTTCAGTTCGAGCTCGTCGACCTGCTGCCTGTTCAGTTTGGTGTATTGGTCGGGTGGAGTTCTACGAGCCAGCAGCTTATTGCAGTCTCTGACGAACTCCTCCTCGGTGATCCCAACACTGGACTCCACCGAGTCCATGGCAACATCGGTGGAACGAAATTCTTTAGAGTCGTCCCGTCGTCCGTGGGTTTCGACGCTCAAGCTCAAGCACTTCTGGACCTGGAATTCCACAAGAGCGTCCCGCATTTGGTTGTCCAAGAAGGGACGGCAGGTAAGAGCTTCGAGGGTTTGGCCGGAAGGGAGACCTGGGCGGTCGGCTGAGCCTTCAGGGTCGTCGCCGTCGGCGCTGGATGGTAGATGCAGCCGGGCCAGGCGCGAGGCGAGGAGCAATTGGTACCTCGGCAAAGACGTGGCTCCATCACCACCGGAATTCGTGCTGCTGTCGCTGCCGCTATCTGATTCGAGAAGGGAACCGGACTGCGATAAGCGGCCATCTTCATCCCGGCGCCGGCGGGAGGATCTTTGGCGGCAGCGGCGCCTCTTCTGCGGCGTCGGCATCAGATCAGACAGAGGATCACGGTGGGTGCATTTGCGAGGGCGAAAAGTGGGCCTTCTTGCGCCTCTTATGGCTAGTTGGGTAGATTTACAGCCCAACCACCCTTCCCCCACCGCTTAGCTTCCAAATAAATGAAAAAACAATTGTGGTTGGGCTTCAAGTGCTAACTTTAGGCTTTACGGCTCGCTTGGTATGTACTCACTCCGTCTCAAATTAATTGTTTTACACACGGATAAAAATAGATATATCTAGATATAATATAATGTTAGATACACTTTTGTCAAACTTTGAGACACTTAATTTGAGACAGAGAGAGTATTGTAAATTTCCAGATCGGCGTAAATTTCATCGGTTTCCACTAATCTCACTGGATTTTTAGGAGGAGCTAACCATGTCTGTATAATTTTTTACCCAGGTATTTGGTTAAAATACACGCACCCAAGCTAGGCCTTAGAGTTTATCCGGTGGAAACAAAGCTACACCAGTTTTTTTTTTTGTGAAAATCATGTTTAAAAGTAGAAAATAAATCACAAAAGATAGTATGTTGGAAAGCTGAGGTTGCATGAGAAATTAAACTCATAGTAATTATTTGTGAGGTGAGGAAAAACATTTTTTTTATGTATACTGATGTACTGGTACACTTTGTCACTATTTACCCGTTGAATTTGTTTTTATTCATACATCACGGATGAATTTGATCTGAACATGAATTTCTACGTGTATGTAGAACATTTGCACCCAGCATATAGTTTTTATATATTGCAGGAATTTCTTAGAAACTTTCAAACAGAATTTTCAATTGTTTTCCCGAGAGTTATTAGGGCATGTCGTTGGAGCCATCTGCTCAAGCCCAAGTCACCATGATTGGCCCCATGACCCATGTGTTAAACTTGTATTATGTGTATATACCGTATGGAGTAGTACTCCACGGATACACACGTACCCTTTCTACGCACCACGCCGGGGGCTCTTTCTGGCTATGTAACATGCACCTGATCCCCTCAACCGGCGTATGGTTTTCGCCCAACTATCGACATGGTATCAAACCTCCTCTCTTCCATGATGGCGGCGATGCCGCGTCGTCGCATACGCGGGAAGTTGACAACAACGGCAAGAAAGTCTCCATCCCCACTAGTGGAAACAGGGGCATTAGTCCCGGTCCGTAAGCCCCATTTGTCCCGGTTGTGCAACTGGGATGGGGCATCCGGGACAAATACCCCTCCCCCATTGGTCCCGGTTGTGTCAGGACCCGGCACAAATGAGGCTGACCACGTGGCTCGTTAGCTGGAACCTGGCCAGGACTATTAGTCCCGGTCCTCAATACGACCTGGGATGCATGCCCCTTCTGCCGCGGCAGGGCTTTTGCCCTTTTCTCTGCCGCGGCAGAATTTTTATGATTTGTGTTTTGCGACCCCCAGACCTCCCGGTGGCCCCTCCCTGGACCTCCCGGATCCCATGAGAAGAGAGGTGCCCCGGTGGCCCTTCCCCGGACCTCCCGAATCCCACGAGAAGAGAGGAGCCTCGGTGGACCCTCTCCGGAGCTCCCAGATCCCACGAACGAATAAGTAATACATATATAAAGCAGAATAAGGAACACTTATATTACGGAAGCAAAGTATATCGAGCATATTACATGACGGATGGAGTGTATTACACAATCAAATTCAGTTCCAACCGGGGCTATAGTACTCTCCATTTACGTTTAGAACCTCTGCATCTAAGAAACCCGCAATTTCCTCCTGAATTGCTCGTATACGGTCCCTTGGTAGAAGACCGTCCCGAAGCCGTTCGATCTAATATAAAGAAGAGTGGTCAATATATATTAATGAAACTAAGTAACTAAAATAGATGGTAATAAGAAGAATTGACGACTAACGTACATGAAGTTGCTTTAAATTTCTGCCCTTGGGACATGTCGTCTGACGAATGAACTCGCAAACGTAGTATCCACACAAGTGATTCCCGTCTCCTTGTTGCAAGCACTTTACGAGAACATGATTTCAATCAAAATAATAATCAACCAGACATGATAATGGTATCGACACTAGAATCAAGGAGATGCGCACGGATCTAGATAGTACTTACTTGCACAACATCAAATGTAAGCTCTGATTTCCATTCACCCCTGGCCTTTTTTATGAACCTCTTCCAAACGCTACCCGAGAAAAAAAGAATAAAAAGAGTTAGTAATTACTTGATATCCGAAAATGAAACAAAGTAGTCGATATAGTGCCATATATAAATACTGAAATTAATAAAGATTGAAATTACCGCTGGATCATTTCCTGCATGTCAACCCACATCGCTAGGGGTTTACGTTTTGGGTCCATTACCATTACTTTTCCTTTGTCAATTTCGAAGATTAGCAGAATATAGTGGAAGCTCCGCACGCAGAACTCATCAATTATACAGTGAACATCGAGTAAGGAAAACAGAATGTTTACAACACAGTAACACTAACCCGAAGTTGTAAGGAAATAGTATTTCCCGTCGGTGTTGGTGAAACATGATTGCCCTCAGAATATTATTTTCCGTATCCTTGGAAGATATCTGAAGAGTCTTTTCATAAACAAAATTTGGACCAATGAACCCAATATCATAGATTCCACCTCTTTCGCATTCGAGAATCTTCATTCTGCAATTATAATATATGAGTGTACTATATATATATGAATATGCTTGGTGTCAAAAAAAAAATATGAATATGCAAATGAACGAGGTGAGCTAGAGAAATAAGTACTTACAGACAATAGGCACTCAGGACAGCTTTGTCGAGGGCCTGTTGCTGGTATAACTGAAACAATTCGTCAAATTGAATCATAACCAATACATCTCCATATCCATAGTGTTTGTCCTTAACGCTGAGACATATCCAGTCCTGAGATTTCTCAGTGGCTTCCATATACCAACTATGCACTCTTCGCATTTTCGTTAGTAGATCCTTTATCTCCTCGGGTTTGACGAGAGGCTTCCCGTACGTGTATTTGTACGCACATTCAGCTTCGGGGAAGCAGTCTACTGTTTGCATATACTCAGCAATGGACAAACCCACATCAGCTGCCTTGTCTGCGTACAGTGTTATAAACTCAGGATCCATTTGCTCGTCAGCAATATTAGTGCTCGGCCCCACCTAGGTATTGGAAATCACTTTGAGCGGGGACGTGGATTGTTTTTTCTGCTCTCCGAGCTGGGCAACTGATTTTCCCCTTTTCCCGCTTGCGCTACTACTATTCGTCGACCGCACCATTTCCTGGTGTGACTTCAGAATAGAGCGGTCATAGTCAGATGACAGACTCGGCTCGGGTTGATGAAGAGTCTTCACCATTTTCCAAGCTCGTTCTATCTCTTCTTCGGTCTCGGGGAAATCTGCCTTTTTCTTCTCCTTCCGCTTCGATTTCCACGCCTCGTATTCGTCCTTTGCGATTTTCTGGTTTTCCTCGGGAGTATAGTCGTAAGATAACTTGGGTACCTCCTTTGGTACCTTCGGGAGGGGTGACCGTTGACGTTTGTGTGATTTGTTACGTTTCGGCAGAAACTTAGTGGGTGGAGAAGGCTGACGCAGCGGCGTAGGCGACCGCGGTGGAGACGTGCACGGCGTAGGCGACCACGCTGGAGACGGCATGCATGGCGAAGACGACCGCGCTGGAGACTTTTGCGCTGGAGAATGGCGAGGATTCGATGGCTTTGCCGTCTTATTTGGGATCACAATGCATTCCTTTAGCCATAGAACGGTCAAGTTCTTGGCTTCTCCGAGTTCAATCAACTCTTCGTCTTCACCTTTAGGGAAATCAAGCTTTACCCGCTCGAATCCGTTGACAACTTCATCGACCCCAACAACAGCGTAGCCCCGTGGAACCGGAAGACTATGGTGAGTTGGTTCGTTGCCAATTGGTAAGGCACAGCCGGCCGCCGCCTTGATGGTTATATTGAAGACCTTCACGTGGAGCTCACAGGTTGTCATCTCCGTGATATCATCCACCGGGTGAATCATCGGCGGTGCATCATCACCCGGTAGCTGCGCGGATGCAATGCTGCTTTTGCGATGAGAATGTGCGGCGTTGGTAGCCTCGACTTCACCTTCTCCATGTGTGATGCGCCGGTAGACACTATCTGCTGGCTAAGTGTGTTAATTTGGTCCTGCTGCTTCTTTGCTACATCCTGTGTCAGCTTTATCTGTTCTTCAAGTTGACGCCTCCAGTTTGCCTGAGTCTCTGCTTCAGCTGCCTCCGCGTCCTTTCTACGTTGACGGCTTCTATCGGGGTATATCTTTTTGCTGTCGTCGAACCCAGTTTTCCACGGAGGATTGCCTTCTACGGCTCGTGTACGCCCTACGTGTTCCTTATTCCCGAGCGCGCGTGTGAGCTCGTCGTTCTCTCTATCCGGCACGAACTTCCCCTCTTTAATATCCTGTATTGCGGTTCTCAGCCTCTCTATGGGTAGAGGACTCTCTTTATGCCTTAGGTTATAGATTGCTTTTCCTTCGGCGTCCAACGTGCCCCCATGCCCGTAGAACCATGACCTTGTCCGCTCGACCCACAAAAACGGCTCGGGAGTGATCCCCAGCTGAATTAGGTCGTTCTCCAATTTTTCCCACTTGGGACTGGAACCCTTGTAGCCACCTTGCCCCATAACATGGTGATATACCTTTTTGGCGGCGTTTTTCTCATTTGTTTTTGTCCTTTCCAGTTCATTCTCTGACAGTTTGTACTTCACAAAATCTGCCCATATGGGTTTTATTCTCATACCCTTGAGTGAAATCTGGAGTCTTGTTTTTCTTAACATAGTCAAGGTTCAATCTTTTCTTCCAGTTTTTGAATTGCTCGGCCATCTTTTTCAGGGTCCACGCCTTGACCATTTCCTGTATCTCTTTTTTCATTTTAGTAACATCGGCCTCATTCACAGCCGCTTCATTCTCATCCACCTTCGGCAAGGGTAAGTTGAAATTAGACAAGATCTTCGAGAAAAGATGTTCTTTGGATATTTTGCTGACATATGAAATTCCTTGTTTCCGCGGATCTTTTGGCTGATTCCACTCATGAACAGTGATCGGGATGTGATCCCTAACTAGCACTCCGCATTTCTTCACAAATTTTTGGGCAACATCAGCGGGAAGCTCGGTTGCGCCGTTTGCTGTGATCGTGTCGATCCTATATCTTTCTTTATCTTTTAACTTCTTTGTTGCGCCTCGTTTAGTCTTTTTCTGGTTGATATGCTTGAACCGGATGGATAAAAATATAAAGATTGTTAATACATGTATATAGACAACGGATGCTTCATTAATTAACATATCTATATATGCACCTCGGAGCCGGTGTTTGTAATTTATACGGCTCCACCGGAGCCGTCGGCTGCTCCCATATCGGAGTCGTCGGCTTCTCCCTCACCGGAGTCGTCTCCCTGGGTGAGCTCCGGATTTTCCTCACCAGAGTTGTTCATCCACTGGCTCACATTGGTATCTACGCCGGGCCCGCGGATGAAACACTCGAGCAAGTTTTTGGCATCTTCGTCTCTTGGCTCCATACTATACAAAAAGAGTAATTATATGTTTGAGATCCATTTCATCAAAATTGCTTATAGATAATAACTAATGATCAATTATTTTCATGAAAATTGCTTATAGATAATACACAAAAAGAGCAACATATTTATGAAATATTTAAACGTATGATAATACGCATCCATAGATAAGGGTAGTCATAGCTCACGTGGTTAAATTTTCTAACATTCCTAACATGAATTCTTAAATTTCTAACACCAATTTAGTTAAATTTTCTAACATTTTTAAATTTCCTAACATTTCTAACATTTCCTATGTCAATTCTAACAAATCTAAAATTTCTAAGTCTAATCTAAAATTTCTAACATTCATAACTAATGATTCTAACATTTCTAACACTAATAAATAACTAAAAACAAAGACAGTAATTAAGTAAAAAAAAGAAAAAAAGGGAAAAAAGACCCTTTAGTCCCGGTTGGTGGCAGCAAACGGGACGAAAGGCCACCATCCAGATGCTTTTTTTGGCCGGGCGCGCCAGATGTTTTAGCGCCAAAATTTGAATATTCTTTGAATATGCACATGAATAACTTCTATATACTTTCCAATTTGAAAAAATTTCAACATGAAAATTGCTTGAATTTGCCTAAATTAAATCCGTTTTCTATTTACCTAAATAATTATTCAAACTATTAACTATTTTACTATTTACATTCGAATCCGTTTTCTGGTTGCTAAGTGCATATATACATACCAAATGCACGGCATAACGTATGCTGGCGAATTCTGTTGTTTTGTATTTGGTCGATGAACTGACCGGTGCATGAAGATGGGCTATACATAGGGTCCTCTGACTCACAAAGTGCTAGATCCAACGGCTAACAACCGCTCGAAAGAAACACAGTGTAGCCCTGATCGAACGGCTCACAACAGATCGAAAGAAACACACCCCTGATCCAACGACTCACAAGCGCTTGAAAGAAACACACGATCCGTGTGATTCTATCTGATTGGTCCAAACGAAACCCGAACCATTTTGTCCCG
The DNA here is from genome assembly GCA_028641055.1 of Alopecurus myosuroides. Classification (NCBI taxonomy): domain Eukaryota; kingdom Viridiplantae; phylum Streptophyta; class Magnoliopsida; order Poales; family Poaceae; genus Alopecurus; species Alopecurus myosuroides. The sequence goes on from CM054058.1 coordinate 30,610,181, forward strand.
GTTGGTAAGACAGACCGGGACTAAAGGGATATGTTTTCTTCCCACTATATATATGTATGCATTGCCACACCATTGACATAAACACATACAAACTCACCACTCTCTCATGGCTTCTACCGTACCCACTCTAACCTTCATCAGGCGGAGGCTCTTTCCGCCTCGAACTACCCCTGCCCGCCCGGCTACAGCGTTCCCGCCGGTTGGATGCTGAGCGTCGCAGGAGTGCTGGTCCCTCCTCTTCCTCAAGGTGTGGCGCGTCGGGCGGCCATCACGAACCACTACTACCACGAGCTCACGCCAGAGCAGCGGAGGAATCACAGTTGGAATCCTGACTACCGCACTACTTGGGACGCCTTCTTCATTAATCGGCGTGAGAGTGCGCTCGCCAGGTACGAGGAGAACGGCCCGCCTCCTTTGAACTTCAACGAGGCCGGTTGTCGGATGTGGTTGGGCGGCGGACGGACTCTTCAGAGCGTCATGAACTACATCAGGACGGGCGATAACCCCCGCCTGCGCTACCCTCACGCCCAGTCCTGGAGTCGTGATCCTCTGAGGGAATCCAGAGCACCGTCCGACGATAGTGACGACGACGGCGGCGACTACGATGACTACGAGTCGGAGTATTATAGGCCTAGGAAGGAGTATGACTAGCTAGTAGATCGATGCACTCTGGCCATTATGTACTGCCTTGTTTATTTAGATCTGTGCTCTCCGTTTAGATTTAGATCCAATCTTGCGATTATGTGTACTGTGCCTTGTTTATCTATCGAAATGCATGTCCCCCTCTTTTTAACGTCTATCGAAATGCCATTAGTCGTCTGAATCCAACAAATCAGGAAGAATCACACGGAAAACAGAAAACAGACGTGCTAGCGCGCCGCTGTTTCCCGGAATACAACAAATTATTTTATTAAAAAGCCAACAGAAAAAAGACGCGCTAGCGCGCTACTCCTCGTCCTGGTCGTCGTCGTCGGTGACCTCCTCGTCATCGTCGGAGGTGCATGATGGTATGTCCGACATAGGCCCTCACCTCGGATCGTCGGAGGCCCAGACTTCGCTGGCGTGGTCGGCCCGACGGAGCTCTTGCAGCGCCTTCGTCCTCGCCTGCCAAGCGGTATCTAACTCGAGGTGGCGTTCGAGGCACCGCTCCGCCCGCTCAGCCGCGTGGGTCTGCCATAGCTCCTCGTCGGCGCTCTCCTCACCCGGATTGTTCCGGTAATACCCGCGGACCACGCGGTCGTCCCTGGCGTCGACTAGGCCCTGAAACGTGCGGTGCCTGAGGTGGCGGTGGTCGGCGGCAGTGACGATCTGCAGCGCCGGCGCCCTGGCCTCCGCTTCCCAGAGGGTGTGGCAGTCGCTGAAGTTCATCAGCGACCGCGGGCGGCTGAGGCGCCAGGCCGCCGTGTCCCAAGCGCGGGCGGCCTCCGCCGCCGTCGCAAAGGAGCCGAGGGGGATGCGGTCGTCCCCGCAGCGGATATTCGCGGTGAACATTCCGTTCTGCCGTGCTCGGACGCCGCGGAAACCGGTGGTGTTGTTCCTCCTCGGAGGCATGGTGGTAGCACTGAAGGGAATATGCCCGAGAGGCAATAATAAAATGGTTATTATCTTATTCCTTTTTTATGATGAATGTTTATTTCTCATGCTAGAATTGTATTAACCGGAAACGTTGATACATGTGTGCTTAATAAACAAATAATGGTTCCTAGTAAAGCCTCTGTTTTAACTACCTTGTTCATTAATAGATGATCAAGGTTTCCTGGTGATGAACATTGGATGTTATTAATAACGGGGTCATGTCATTAGAAGAATGATGTGATGAACATATACCCAAAGAGAATATAGCAATGCGATCAAGTCATTTAGTTTACATTGTTATATAAAACATACGAAGTAACTTATTCCTTAGACCATGAGATCATGTCAATCGCTGATACCGGAAAAGTGCTTTGATGGCATCAAACGTCACATTGTAACAGGGTGACTATAAAGGTGTCGTTAAGTATTCGGAAAGTATTAGTTGAGGATCATGGATCAAGAGTGGGATTTGTCCATCCAAATGACGGAGAGATATACTCTGGGCCCTCTCGGTGATATCACATCGAAACCGCTTGCAAGCACGTGATATGATCACAAAGAATGTTATATCACGGGAACGAGAAAAGAGTACTTGTCGGTAACGAGATTGAACAAGGTATGGTTGATACCAATGAACGAATCTCGGACAAGTAAAATATCGCGAGAAAAAGGGAATAGTTCACGGCGTTGTTGGTTCACACGATCACGAGAGTCATCGTTGAATATATAGGAGTCATCACGGATCTCTAGATCCCGCTGTTGATTATTGATCGGAGAGGAGTCTCGATCATGTCTATCTTATTAGCGAACCGTAGGGTGACACACTTAAGGTTCGATGACGCGTTTGAGAGGATACGGAATATCAAAGAATATTTTGGGCAGCACCGAAATCGTTTCAGGGAAAATTGAAATAGTTCAAGGGGTTTTTCGTCGAATGGTTGTTAATAGAATTAACAAATGATTCAAGGTGCTATATGCAAATGTTTGTTAATGGAATTAACAAATATAAATAAAGAAATAAATTTTATTTATTTATTTATTAAAAGAAAACCTTTGGATTTTCCAAGTGGAAAATTAAGGGAGCATGAGTGGGTGTGAGTGGAGCTTCCACTCACATGAAGAGGGAAGAGGTGGGGGCACACCATGGCTGGCCGCACCCCCCTCTTGGGCTGCCTCCCCCTCCCCTATAAAAGGAGGGTGAGAGCTCCTCTTCTCCACACACTTGGCCACTTCCCCTTCCCTCCACCCGCTGCTCCATTTTATGGTCTCCGGCTTGGCGAAGCCCTGACCGTGGGATTCTTCACCACCACCACGTCGTCGTGCTGCTGGATTTCCGAGGGATCCTCTACTTCCGCGCCCCGCTGGAACGAGGGAACGGAGGTCGTCATCAACCGTACGTGTGACCGATCACGGATGCACCGCCGGATTGCGGTGCCCATCTTCTCGCTATCGGGATCGGTGTGAGTACGGCTACGCTAACAAGGAGATTTGATCTCGTACCACTTTGAGTCTTCGAGGGTATGTGTTCTCCTTAATCCTCTCGTTGCCCGTTGCACTTCGTCTCCTAGATTAGATCTTGGCCTTTTGGATGTCTCTCGCGTAGGAAATTTTTTGTTTTCTATGCAACGACCCCTTCAGTGGTATCAGAGCCGGATCTATGCGTAGATGTTTTGTACGGGTAGAACACATAAGTGTATGTGGGTGTTGATGATCATGTTATTGACTCCTTGAGTATTTTATGATCTTAGTGGCATAGTAGGATGAAGCTGCCCCAGACTAAGTTTACGTGTACTATGTACGCGAGAGTTGTCTCTCTTGTGGCTAAGGGGGTGTCCGTTTCTCCTACTATAGTTAAGACTAATCTACGAAGGGTTGCTAAAAATATGGTTATCAACGTTGTGGTTGATGTTCGCAGGTATGAACGGTTCTATCCTCGAAAGCCATAAGCCAGGTAAAATATGCAAAAATAAATTAGAAGCGTCTAACTAGTTTTTGCTGGGCATGTGATGTGATATGGTCAATATTACAAATTTGATTATGAGATGATCTATTTTGTAAATTATTGATATACCGGAAGGTATCCATATGGTTGTCTTCTTATTGATGGACAATCAAGTTTGGGGTACCGTGGTACTTGGTACCACGCCAGTGGAATGATTGAGATCATACCATAATGCACATGATGGAGATCAAGTGCAAGAAGGACCATATCATTTCACGTTATCCTTTCATGTGATGTCTGTGATGTTAATCCTTTTTATGCATCTTGTTTTGCTTAGATAACGATGGTAGAATTGTAAGATGATCCCTTTCACTTAATATCAAGATAATAATGTGTTCTTCCTTAAAGTATGCACCGTTAAGAAAGTTCGTCGTTTCGAGACACCATGTGATGATCGGGTGTGACAGACTCAACGTTCGCATACAACGGGTGTTTTCAAGCCTAGCATGTACAGACATGGCCTTGAAACAGACGCAATACTACGGTTCTACTTGGCGAGCCTAGCATGTACAGACATGGCCTCGGAACACGTAACCGAAAGGTAAAGCATGAGTCATATGGATGATATGATGAACATATCGATGTTCGCCTTTGAAACTACATCATCTCACGTGATGATCGGTTTTGGTGTAGTGAATTTGGTTCGTGTATGTCGAGACATCGTAGTAGTATTCATAGACGGGGGTGCCATGAGACTACGGGTAGAGACGTGGGGGAACGGTATCGCGTTGAAGACAAAGACAAGGGTTTTACCCAGGTTCGGTACGTCGTAGTAATACGACGTTCCTACTCCTGCAATCTCACTAATCAGGGCTAAAGCCTGTGTATACAATTACAATGTGAAGTTAGGTTTAGCTATTCGCTGAGAATCAACTTCCCGGCGAGTTAGCCTAGAGCTTCTTTTCTATCAATCTAATCTCCCGTCCGGCTTTATATAATAGCCGGGTTAGGGCATACAGAATAGGAAACCTAGAAGACTACGGTAACTCCTAACTTGGAAAGTAAGGAATCCATCTTCTCCTCCAAGCTAGATCACGCAGGCCGTGATCCGGGTCCTTCTAGAATCCGGCTTCTGTGCGTCAGCTTACTGGGCCGCCCAATGGACCACAGCCCACTACCACTTGGGCCACCCTGGTAATCCGGCACTTATGACTACCATCTGATATACCCCTATTAAGTATATATCCGACAGTAGCCCCCAAGAAGGATTAAAACTCTTATTCTCCGCCTTTCGCCAAATATATATTGTCCGAGAAATGTGGGCCAGCAGTCTTGATTCTTCTTATTCTTCTTTGAAAAGAGATGGTAACGTAAAACTCGGAATTCCGAAAATCCGGCTTTTCTCACACGATGCTTCGCGGAGAAGGAACTTCCAACGTCAGCACTTTAATCCTGTTGACGTAAGGGACGTTTGGGTTTTCGGCGAAAACCCAAAAACATATCTCTGATAGATTCTCGGGGAAACGAGGAGATAGCTATAATCACCCTGTCGATTCATTTCCCGAATATTCCGGCGAGTGACACGCGTTGATCATCCAACGGTCAAAAGAGCTGTTAGCACGTATCGTGACGGATTTCCGGCTATAAATAGCCTTCTTCCTTCATGACCTTGATGTCATTCTGGGTTTTTTGGAGGTGTTCCCGAGATCTGAGTAGATGTTGCTGTTGCCGTTGGAACGCTCGTCTCCTGGCTTCCAGCATCTCAGGGGGTTCGTTTGGACCCACTGGAGTTTGTAACAGATCCTGTTCTTCTTGTTCTGTCATTGGCATAACAAGGATTTCCTTTGTTTTCTTTTCCGTAGGCTTTATTCCGCTTGCATCTCCTACTTCCGGGCTTTCATCAGCTGGATCAGCCGATTTTTTCTTCCAGAGTTTTTTAGCGGCCTTGTGCCTTTTCTTGGAAGAAGGAGGCTTTTTAGCAGGTTCATCCTCCGTCAATTCTTTGACGTTGGGAAATATCGGAGAGGTTTCTCCATCTTCTCTCTCTTCCTCTGGTGGAGGGGTTTTAGGGCTTTCCTGACTGCTGGCATCCGTGGTTTCAGCCGGTTTTGCCATTAGTACTTTATGGAATCCCTCCTGAAGAGATTTTACCTTGTTTTAGAAAGTGTGCTCATCTTCGTCTTCGGATCGAAATAATCCGATCCGGTTTCTGACTCCAATCTCGCCTCAATGGCGGCTAGCACAGAGTCAGCTTCCGAGTTCATCGTCATGTTGACGGATGTCGGATCTTCAACCTCTCTGGTGGGTGTGTTGTTGTCTGCCTTTTGCACAGGATTTCCACCATCCGTGTTTTCAGCGACTTCGGATTGCACCATACCGATAAAGTGTGTATATCGACGATCTGAGAAAAATCCGGGATCATAGTCATCCTCGACTGGGTATAGGGCGGGTGGGATAAATTTGCTTCCACCGCAGTTACCCATGGCCTCTGCAGTTAGTCCGATAAAGATATTAGCAGATCCGATCGGTAACACGCAGGCACTTACCAGATGATTTTGCGCCGGTATGTAGGATCCGTTGTCGACGAAGCGTCCGACGTCGTTGTCGAACTCCAAGCTTCCGACAGTTATGGAACTGCCAATCCCGCCGAGTATCCCAGATCGAAATTTAACGCCTGACGTCGTTTGCCCCACGGTGGGCGCCAACTGTCGAGACATCGTAGTAGTTTTCATAGACGGGGGTGCCATGAGACTACGGGTAGAGACATGGGGGAACGGTATCGCGTTGAAGACAAAGACAAGGGTTTTACCCAGGTTCGGTACGTCGTAGTAATATGACGTTCCTACTCCTGCAAATTCACTAATCAGGGCTAAAGCCTGTGTATACAATTACAATGTGAGGTTAGGTTTAGCTATTCGCTGAGGATCAACTTCCCGACGAGTTAGCCTAGAGCTTCTTTTCTACCAATCTAATCTCTCGTCCGGCTTTATATAAAAGCCGGGTTAGGGCATACAGAATAGGAAACCTAGAAGACTACGGTAACTCCTAACTTGGAAAGTAAGGAATCCATCTTCTCCTCCAAGCCAGATCACACAGGCCGTGATCCGTGTCCTTCTAGAATCGGGCTTCTGCGCGTCAGCTTACTGGGCCGCCCAATGGACCACAGCCCACTACCACTTGGGCCACCCTGGTAATCCGGCACTTATGACTACCATCTGATATACCCCTATTCAGTATATATCCCACAGTGTAATCACTAAAGACGAGTAAGAGGGATGTTGTTTTTGAGTGGGAGTTCATGGTTTAATTTTTGAATTAACTTGAACTTATTTATCATGAACAACAAATCAAAGTGAATTTGCACATAATGAGTATTCATTGGCATCCACATAACTACCTTACACTTAGATTGTTAATTGAGATATAACTGTTATGATCTGGTAAATACCATTTAAGATTGGTACCATATTAGTGAAATTTAAAATTGAGTCCTACTGTAGATTTTTGGTATTTCCTACCTAGCTCCATATGGTTAATGATTGATTAATCTAGAGAGCAAATAATTCCTACTTAGAATCCAGAGTCATGGTTGCTTTGTATCACTTTATCTTCAAAAGAATGTTTTGTTGATTAAGGTGATTTTGGAACTGAAAAGAGTTGTTTTCAGAAACAATCAAGTGAAAGATATATTGATATCTAGAAACTTATTTGTAGCAACATGACTGAGTACAATTTAGCGTGACAATGTTTGCTTATATTATCTGAATATATGCAAATTTAGCGTGACAATGATTGCTTATATTATCTGAATATATGCAATGATTGAAGACGCTAGGCGTTTGAATATTCCAAGAAATTGGATGCTTAAAAATATCCTCTAAATTCCTTCCTTCGAGCTATAGTAGCTTAATCATAAAATTGTTATGATGGGATGGATTAAAAGTATGTGTAAAGTCGTTTACCTTACTTGGAGATTGCTAAGAGTGGAATCTAGAAGAATTCTATTAATATGGTGATATTAGTAGAACAATCAAACTCAAAGTATGACTCAATGGGTGATAGTATATGACTAACACGCCAAAGAAAATGAGCTAGTACGGCTAGCATTGTTTGATGTTGATTGATTCTTCTGTAAAGGAAAGGGAATATTGAAAATAGAATTGCAAATAGATATATGGCAGAAAAGAAGATAACTGGAAAAGTCCAGCTCAAGAGTATATGCTTGATATACAAGTTATAGATGTATTACTAGTTAACAAAGTATTTTTGGGTATTTTGATACCACATTGGTTGGTATGAGTTGTCATACAAAGCAACGCAATGCAAAAAATACAAGGGCCTAAAAGGAACTAGTAATAGATGTGGAATCGATTATGACAAGAACATAAATAAAGTGTTATTGTGTTCATTGTAGTATCGAACAAAACATTCAAGATTTATTTTAAGAACTTAATAAGTTGTTATTTTGTTCTAGTCTTTTGGGAGAACAAATGAGATTGTTCAAACGACGACCATATTCCATAATTGATGGATATGTTAATATAAATCATGTTGGTAAAGTAAACATCTATAAGACTGAATGCTAAACGTTGCAAGACGTAAAAGATTTTCACTTAAATTGTGACACCACCATTTTAGTTCATATCGGAAAGGAAAACATGAAGGAACTCCATATTGATGGACTTCCGGAGTCATTTTCTTTTGAATAAATTGACGCTTGTGAGACCTCTTCCAAAAGATGACTAGAATTCCGTTCATAGGCCAAAGTAGAATGGACGACTAATTTAGTGGAGATTATACATATTGATGTATATAGTCCATTATGTGTAGTCATGTGTGGTGGATTAATTTTTCCTTCATAAAATTATGTCGATGATTTAAGTAGATATGTGAGTATATCTATTTAAAGGGAACAGAGTTTGACATTTTGAATTGGTTCAAAATGTTTTTAATCTGAAGTTAAAATCAATGTAACAAGATAATCAAGTTTTTATGATTGGATCATAAAGGATAAAGTTTGAGTTACAAGTTTAGCAAAACATCTGAGAAGTTGCAGAATTGTTCTACAACTTATACTTCTCGAATACCCCACATTAGATTGGAGTATTCAAAAGACAAAATCAAACCCTGTTTGACATGGTAAGATTAATAAAATTGCCATTATAATTTTGTAGTTTATACATTAAGGACAACCGCTTTTACACTGAAAAGAGCACCATCATGATCCGTTGAAATTGACAACATATAAGATATGGTTTGGGTAATGACCCGAATTGTCAATTTTCTTAAGTTTTGGTATGCATAGCATGTGTAAAATGTTTACAACCAAAATATGATAAATATATGTTTATAAGGTTATCCCAAATAAAACATTGGGTATTTCTCCTATCACCGAACCAAAAGACAAATGTTGTTTGTCAGAAAGGGTTGATTTCTCGAGAAAGTAGTTCTTGCGAAAAGTGAGTGGGAGCACAGTACAAACTCAACGAGATTAGAGAATCTTTGTTATCATGTCAAGAGTAGCGCAGCACTGGAAGTTGTTCCGGGGTTTACTATTTTGACTAAGTAGAAGACACTACAAATGTTGTAGATACTTCAAATGAGTTTGCGAACTGTACCAGAAATGTCCAAAAACTTTGTACTTAGAACAACTTGTGGTTTAAGTGTAAAGTGTTGTTTTGACAACAAAAGGACCTGGACTTTATAAAGGAAGCAAATGATGGGCCCTGACTTCGTAAAATTGACTATGAGTCATTATATCCGCCATAGTATCCTTGTATGAATATCAAGTATGTGACTTGGTAGTCCTTTCAATAGGCATGATGCCTAACGATAGCAAAAGGGTCTATATAGCGACAAAGACATGGATACTTATCGAAAAGTTGTTTTCGACGAAGTTCAAAGAGTTGACTACTACAAGATTTCGATCTTCCGTAGTGATGCTTTAGTCTTTGCGGATAGTTCTAGCAAAAAGTTACATATTACGATTTGGTAGTTGAATAACAAAACCAACTCTCCTCTCGAGGAAGTTTGATCAAGGATCTGTACTTGACACAATCTGAGAGTTTTGTAAAATTCAAAAGGTTGCTAGAAAGGCATGCACACTTCAATGGTTGAAGCGAGCATAGCGAAGTTGAAATCTTTAGCTTAATGAAGTTATCAAAAGAGTTTTGATTCCATCATGAATGATAAAGATGCTTGTAGAGTTACAAGAAATTAAGTGGGAGCGCTATGACATATTTCCAATACTTTATGTAGATGACATATGGTTGCTTGCAAATATGTATTTTAAATTAACACGGTTAATATTTTCGATCTCATATTGATGAAAGGCTTAGAAGATATTGGGCATCGATATCTATAAAAGATGGATTGACGCACCTGATATGATTGAAGCCAAATTACATCGATGAAATATTGAAGTAAGTCAATATGAAAATGACAAGAAGGAGTTCTTGTCACATGGAAAATAATTGAGCAAGATTCATGTGTTTTGACACATGATGAGCATCATTGAAATTGAGATTTCTAAGTCATGTTTCCATGCTATGTACACAACCAGATGAGTCCTTCGCTATAAAATGTTATAGTAGGATAATTCATATGATGATTAGACAACAGTGGGAGAGATCCTTGTGTCATTTTAGAAATGCTAAGGATATGTTTTCCTATATAGTAATGACAATATATTAGTTGTAATATGTTACACTAATAGTCTTGTCATTTATTCAAGTAATTTTATCTCAATTAAAATATGTGATGAAGGGTAGCACAATAGGATGGAAGAAAGTTCCATGCTGGATTTGAAAGAGTTTCAAAATTAAAATATTGTGACAGATACTACAACATAGGCTAAAGTATATCGCTGTGTTAACAACTGATTATAAGCGTATTTTGTGTGAAGGAGTTCTTTATCGAACTTGGTGAATTTCCAAGAATGCTGAAACTATGAAGCTACATTTTCACAATGTTAGTAACATCAGTTTAAGCTGAGGAATTAAGGTATCACCGGAACTTGGTGAGTTTCCAAGAATGCTAACACTATGAAGCTACATTTTCACAATGTTAGTGACATAAGTTTAAGCTCAGGAATTAAGTTTTCACCAATTGACCATATATATACAAAGCCATCTCATTAGAGAATGAGTGATGCGTGTAGACGCAAAGAACATGCAAATACAATAGGACCTGAACAGTTCAGATCTTTTTGATGATGTTTACCGCATGCGAAGCATGGTAATAACACTGGTACGCCATATGTGTTAAAGTGCTTACAGACTAGATTATTGACTCTAGTGCAAGTGGAAGACTGAAGGGAATATGCCCGAGAGGCAATCATAAAATGGTTATTATATTATTTCTTGTTTATGATGAATGTTTGTTTCTCATCCTAGAATTGTATTAACCGGAAACATTGATACATGTGTGCTTAATAAACAAACAATGGTTCCTAGTAAAGCCTCTGTTTTAACTAGCTCGTTGATTAATAGATGATCAAGGTTTCCTGATCATGAACATTGGATGTTATTAATAACGGGGTCATGTCATTAGAAGAATGATGTGATGAACATATACCCAAAGAGAATATAGCAATGCGATCAAGTCATTTAGTTTACATTGTTATATCAAACATACGAAGTAACTTATTCCTTCGACCATGAGATCATGTCAATCGCTGATACCGGAAAAGTGCTTTGATGGCATCAAACGTCACACCGTAACAGGGTGACTATAAAGGTGTCGTTAAGTATTCGGAAAGTATTAGTTGAGGATCATGGATCAAGAGTAAGATTTGTCCATCCAAATGACGGAGAGATATACTCTGGGCCCTCTCGGTGATATCACATCGAAACCGCTTGCAAGCACGTGATATGATCACAAAGGATGTTATATCACCGGAACGAGAAAAGAGTACTTGTAGGTAACGAGATCGAACAAGGTATGGTTGATACCAATGATCGAATCTCGGACAAGTAAAATATCGCGAGAAAAAGGGAATAGTTCATGGCGTTGTTGGTTCACACGATCACGAGAGTCATCGTTGAATATATATGATTCATCACGGATCTCCAGATCCCGCTGTTGATTATTGATCGGAGAGGAGTCTTGATCATGTCTATCTTATTCGCGAACCGTAGGGTGACACACTTAAGGTTCGATGACGCGTTTGAGAGGATACGGAATATCGAAGAATATTTTGGGCAGCACCGAAATTGTTTCGGGGAAAATTGAAATAGTTCAAGGCGTTTTTCGTCGAATGGTTGTTAATAGAATTAACAAATGATTCGAGGTGCTATATGCAAATGTTTGTTAATGGAATTAACAAATATAAATAAAGAAATAAAAATATTTTATTTATTTATTAAAAGAAAACCTTTGGATTTTCCAAGTGGAAAATTAAGGGAGCATGAGTGGGTGTGAGTGGAGCTTCCACTCACATGAAGAGGGAAGAGGTGGGGGCACACCATGGCTGGCCGCACCCCCCTCTTGGGCTGCCTCCCCCTCCCCTATAAAAGGAGGGTGAGAGCTCCTCTTCTCCACACATTTGGCCACTTCCCTTTCCCTCCACCCGCTGCTCCATTTCATGGTCTTCGGCTTGGCGAAGCCCTGACCGTGGGATTCTTCACCACCACCACGTCGTCGTGCTGCTGGATTTCCGAGGGATCCTCTACTTCCGCGCCCCGCTGGAACGAGGGAACGGAGGTCGTCATCAACCGTACGTGTGACCGATCACGGATGCACCGCCGGATTGCGGTACCCATCTTCTCGCTATCGGGATCGGTGTGAGTACGACTACGCCAACAACGAGATTTGATCTCATACCACTTTGAGTCTTCGAGGGTATGTGTTCTCTTTAATCCTCTCGTTGCCCGTTGCACTTCGTCTCCTAGATTAGATCTTGGCCTTTCGGGTGTCTCTCGCGTAGGAAATTTTTTGTTTTCTATGCAACGACCCCTTCAGGCACGATGGTGCGTGGAGAGGAGAAGACGCTCGAGGCGTGGCAGTTTATACCGCGCATTCGTGGTCACGCGTCACAATTCCCGCGCCACGCGGCAGGACTCCCGCGCCACGAGGTACAATACACACTAACACCCACCTCTCTCACTCCCCCAAGCAAAAATAAAAAGGGGGAATGGGGCTGTGAGGCCGCATATGCAGGGGAAGGGACATTGGTCCCGGTTTGGGGAATGATCTGGGACCAATGCCCATGCGCGTGCCACGTGGCCTGTGGCTAGGGATTGGTCCCGGGTCGTGCCACGAACCGGGACCATTGTCTCCCCACGAACCGGGACAGATGCCCCCAGGTGGTTTCTGCTGCCTCGGGCACACGAACCGGGACCAATGCATAGCATTTGTCCCGGATTTTCGTGCAACCGGGATAGATGCCCCCTGGCCCCCTGGACGAAAGGGGTTGTTTCCACTAGTGCCCAAACCCTGCATATTCTGCCTAGGTCATCAGGGATCAGTCTATCGTGGGGTTCCTCTAGAAATCCCTTTCTCTGGAGATCCTCGCTCGCGTGTTCGGGATCAAAACAACTGCTTTGGTACGGGGTGTCATCACTAGCATGTTTTCCTCGCACTCTTGGTCCAGGATCGATAGCCTCCGTGGCTCGCTCAAGAACATGAAGAAAAACGACCTATCCGCTGCCCAATACGTTGCCAAGATGAGGGGGTTCTCGTTCGAACTCGCAAAATCGGGCAAGGTTTTCCAGAAGACGCGGTTTTTGGGTATATACACAATGGGCTCAACGACACCTATGACTCCATCATGGCCTTCGCCAATATTAACCCTGGTGAAAGTACAATTGTGGTCACTAGTGGAGGGAGGGGTGAATAGGTGACTAATTTTTTTTTTCTATTATATTTGTCTAAACGGGATAAATCACAAGGTTGACAAGATGTGTGATGCGTCCATTTTTACATCATTTTGCTTAATATTTTATTAATAATTAGATAAGAATTTTGTATTTTTCCGTGCCAAACTGCTTCATTTATGTATGTATATGCGGATTGTTGAAATCCCGAAGAGATATTTCATATAAGACATAAAGAATCATAATTGGATATAATATGAGGAGATCACAACATTTAAAGCCATTCCAAGGAAACACAAACTTGCAGAAGTCAAGGGAGAGGCGGAAGATGACTTAACGAGTGGTAGTACGGTCAATATTCACCGTACTATCCACCCTATTAAGACCATCTGCGAGAAAAAGAGATAGCGAGATTTTACCGAGTCACGGCACGGTCTCCTATGACCGTACCAGAAGGAGTGGCTCGGTACGAAGGGAGAAATGAAAATAATGATCGTACGAGGCAAAAGCGGTAACCCAAACGACCCAGGTAAGGTGAGTACCGACCGTACTGCTCACCGTATCAGGGCGTTGAGCTCGTTTTTCTCATTATATTAACCTTGTGCCATCAGATTTGAGAGAGGAGTCCGACTAGAGACAAACCAGCTGAAAAACCACGAAAATCCACCAAACCCTAGCTTCCTGAAGTTGTCCCGAGGGTAATTCGCAGCAGGGATCCACCTCCATCAACTCCGTCATCGTGAAGGTCTCCGCATGCATCGATCTCCATCACCATCACCACCATCTATATCTATATGTTAGCATCTCCATCTCATCTAGTTGCAATTGTAGAACATTTAGTTGTGGATTTACACGTATAATCGTTCATACATTCATCATCCTTTTGCGATAGAATCATTAGGATTCATGTCTGCGTGGTAGTATTAGTTCTTGGGGAGATGGGGAAACCCTAGTGTGAATTGAGATAAACAATTAATGTTTTCTGTTTACTAGTTTATGATGAAAATTCTCATCATACTGTGTGAAGTAGACCACACCAATATTGTGCTGTAAGGCCGTGATGAGTTTATTTGTGGTTGTTTGAGACAGACTGAGTGAGTATGACATGACAGAAAGTCGCTCCTACTTTCGCGGCAATCTCTAACATGAGATCAATGGAGAACTCACACTACAAATGCTGTATCCACGGGGAGACCCTTAATCACCGGTGCCATTATGTGTGTAAGATCTTAGATGGTCAGATAATATGCCTTTGTAAACCATGCCATGATCCCACGACCGATAACACATGTAGGATCAAACTAGTTTGTTGCCTTCGCTAGCTCTTCTATTGATAAAATAGTTGTTTTTTCATTTGCAATTTCATCGGAGGAAACCAACTTTTGTAGGAGAAGACCTTTGTTCTTCTAGAAATAATTCTTCCGTATTGCTTTGAACATTGTTTTTTCACCCCCCTCTAGGTGTTCATACTATTTGTTCACTAAGCAAGTAGTAAACTAGTAACAAGAAATAAACTAAAAAAAATATAAACAAAACTAAAATGACCTCATCAAGGTAGCAGAAATACTTCCCACGCAATAGCGCCAAAAAAAGGGTTGATACCTTCAATCTGGATTACCAAAAATGTAGTATGTAGGTTCCTTGAGACCCAAGGTTTTATTGAACCAAAAAGTAGGTACTTCATGAGACCGTTGAATCCATGAAAATCTTGATAGTTCTTGTTTCACCTGACCAATATTGTTTTGCAAAAGAGGGTTGTTATCAACGATTAATAGTAGGCATGTGCTTAAGATTTGCTTAAGATTTCACCTGCAGCAGTGTATTAGTAACATGTGATTAATAAGATAAAATAAACGCAATTTAGTATAATTAATACATATAATATTTATATATATGTAGGCAATGCATCCGTACTCCACTATGCCTCTGAGCACGGGTTAACATAGAGTAGTTTGTCCAACAGCTAGGCCTACATAGTTTCCATCGCGTGTGGTTGCCTTGTTTTTAGTTCTAGAAGAAATACGGAAGCATTAGGCGCGGTGATGTCATTATCTGTTCCCGACAGATCCGCTTTCAGCACTCTTACTGGTCCTCTTGTCACAGGCGTTCCCGATCAACCTTCCACTACACTCTCAACTAAGTCACTATATTATCTTGATCACTCTTTAGGGTCTTTGGTACCTGAAAAGTTCTAGGAGCGAGTGTCGATACTTCATAGTTAGGATCATAGACGGGGTGCCATGAGCGTACTGGTAGAACCGTGGGTGGAAACGTCAAAGAACTGGAAACGAGTACACGATTTACCAAGTTTCGGTACGACGCAACAGTGCGGCGTTCCTACTCATGCCTATCTCACTAAAATCAGGGTTCAAGCCTAAGTATACAGAGTACAGTTGTGAGTATGAATTTGCTAACTCAGCGAGGGTGAACTTCCCGGCGAATTGGTTTCTAGCTAAGTTGAGAACTTATCTTTTTTGTCTTTCGCTCTCGTCCGGCTTTATATAGTTAGTCGGATTAGGGCTTGCAGGGAGGAAACCTAGAAGACTACGGAAAGTATCTAACTTCGAATCCGGAACACGATTGGCCGTGGTCTGGATTTTTCCAGAATCTGGTTTCCTGCGCGTCAGCTTACTGGGCCGCCCAATGGGCTTTGTTCCATTACCTGCGGGACACCCTGGTAATCCGGCCTTTGGCCAATGCCGGACACACCCCGAATTGGCATATATCCGATAGTAGCCTCCAAGAAGGATTAAGACTTCATCTTACCGTCTCTCGTGGATTTGTATTCTTTTCACAAATGTCGGTGTTTTATCTTTATTCTTCTTTCATCAAAAACTTTTAATGCCTAACTCGGATTCACCAAAATCCGGCTTTTCTTCCACGAGGCTTCGTAGAGAAGGAACCTGTGACGTAAGCGATGAAATCATGCTTACGTCACGGATGCTTGGTTTCAGTCAAAAGACTGAAACCGTATCTCTGACAGATTTTGCTCGAGAAACGAGGAGATAGTAATTATCAACTCGTCCCCTCGTTTCGCGGGTTTTCCAGCGAAACACGAGTCAGTCATCCAACGGCTAAAAGAGTCGTTGGGACGAATCTTGGCGCAAAAGTGGCTATAAATAGCCGCCTCTAACCATTCGGTTCTTCTTCCGCGTCATCTTCCATCTCGATCCTCCCAGAGCACATAGCCCACTCCACTGCTTCGAGTGAAAGGAAACGGAGAATGAACCAAGTCCAAACCTCACCGGAGATCTAGACACCAGTGGCCAGTGCTCCATCGCACGCTTGCGCCACCAAGGAATGGCTACCAGAAGCCCTGCTCATGGCTGAGACCGCCGACGACCTTGACACCGCGATGGAGAACGTCTCCCTCTTTTCTCCGGTGGCACCTCTGAGCTCCTCCTCTGCCACACCGGAGTTTCCCGAGTGCGCACCGGCGGGCGGGGATTTTAACCCTGCCGTCGGAACCATGACGCCACCGTCCGCTACTCCTCCTCCTCCTCCTCCCATCCTCAAAACTGAGGAGGGGAGAATCTTCCGCTCGCGACGACGACAACACGGAGGCCGTCATTTCCACCGGAGGCTAAGACGAAGAGGAGTAAGATTCCGGGAATTGGAGTCACTTCAATGTGGCAGTGGCTCCCCTCAACGCAATGGAGAAGGACGGATTCATTGCCAAAGAAAAATGGAGGATGTATGAAGAAGATTCCGAGCCTTCTCGAAAATACGGAGAAAGGGTCATTTTTGCCTCCCATATCATCTGAGGTATGGGTTTTCCGCCTTCTGCGTTCTTCCTTCAAGTCCTCAACCACTACGGTGTTGAACCTCACAACCTGCCTCCCAATTTTATTCTATACATAGCCGGTTTCCAGGCTCTTTTCGTGGGTTATATAGGGATAGAAGCCGGATTAGATTTTTTTAAGTACTGCTTCAATGTGAAGTGCAACACCAACGATGGTGTTCTTCCCACTTGTGGGACTATCTCCTTCAACCTCCGTACATTTAAGGAGGAGTGGCCCCCGAAGATAAAAACTTCCGAGTCCGTCAAGTTCTGGATGGGCTCATTCTTCTACCACCCGTACGTTCCTTATCCTGGAAAGGAGACAGGAATTCCGTCTTTCACCAGTACTGTTGCCACGCCCAGAGATAACTGGGTGTTGGACGCAGTCCAGGTTCTGCCTCCAGACCTGCTACGAATCAAAAAGAGGATATCGAAACTCGTCGCTTCTTATCCTCCTCTGACCGGCGTGGACACGGTCCTTTGCTGGATCGGAAGGAGGACCCAACCTCTTGCATTACACGGTGGCCGGCTTTTGTGTGAATACACATGCCCTAACGATGCAATGAGGGTGACATAGTCGGCCGTGACGAAGAAAGAGTTCAAGAAACACGTAAACCAATACGAGGAGAGCCTACCAATGTACAACGATCAGAATCCCCCTCCCAAGGTATGCTTTTCATTTCTGACTTTTGAGAATTTTTTTTGGACATTATCTTTCTCGGATGGTTTTACTAATCCGGGTTTATTTCTTTGCAGTTTGCTGATCTCGGAGAAGATCAAGTTGCCTCTAAAGCTGAAATAGCGGAGCTAAAAGCCCGCTTCTTAGCTGCCGGAGGACGGAAGCGCAAGAAGATCTCTTTGAGTCAATAAGTGATCGACCTCGACGGTGTTTCCGTCGCCACCTCCAGGTTAAGATCCGAACTTTTTTTCATATGCTTTTCTTTTGCGTACTTTTCTTAGATCTTCTTTCTCGGATTTTTAATCTCGGTTTTTTCTTTCCCTTTAGCCTTTCTCCCATTCCTTCAACGGGAAAAGGCGGGAAGAAACATAAGGTTGTCGCACTTAGGGGGCATAAGCCTTCCCCCGCTATTGCCCCGGATACTCCAACATCAGCCACCAAAGAGAACTCGGCTGCTCAAGAGGAGCCCATCTTCCCCCTCTCATGCCAGTCTAGCCAGCCTGATGCGCCCTTAGAGGACGCGTGGGAAAGGGTGAAACATGAATAAGGTGAAACTTCAGCGTCACGACAAATTGAGCTAATCCCATCTTTCGATGAGAAGTTTAAGGTAAAGCAAGAGGCCTGCTTTGATGAACTAGGATACATTCATCCATGGGCAACAAAGTATTTCGCCCTAGCCCCCTTGATTCGTGTCTGGCCGCAAGGTGGATTACTTGTCTAGAATAATTACGTCTTCTCACCTCGGTAGGTTATCCAAGACGGAATCCACCATATGGGGATGTCCTTCTCGGAGTACCCCAAAGACTTCATAGAGATGCTAAGCAGTTTGCAAAGGATGATCCAGGTAATATCTCTAGCCCCCAAGTATTAAGACAAAAGCGTACTTTTTGTGTTAATACTTTTCCTTTTTGCCTAATTATTTTTTGTTTAACAAGTCTTTTCCTTTGTATGATTTTCAGCAAACTACTAAAAGCATCAACGTGGAAGTTTTTAATAAACTACTAAAAGCGTACTTGGCATTCTGAATGACAAAGACTCAGAGATTTCCGAGATTCAGAATCAGCTGAAGGAGAATGCCGGTAAGCATATGTGATCTTCCTTGTTTTTTATTATCATCTCTTGAACTTTTTCTAAGGACTTTTTTCTGAGTTAACTTTTTACTTCTTTCCTTTCCAGCTGCTTTGGCTCAGGCCAAACAGATTGTGGAAGATGCTGGGAACACCGACAACCTCCGCAAGGAGAATTCTGAGCTTTACAAGATCAATGTAAAGCTTTAGAAGGATCTGGAGGAAAGCCAATTGGGTTTGGGCTTGTTCGAGTACCGGGCTTCCTCTCAAGATGAGAAGGATAAGAGGGCAATCCAAGACTTCGAAACTGCCCTCCATCAGCGTTTTGAAGAATGCACAGAGATGGACAAGATTATTGGTAAGTTTTGAGTCGTTTACCACGTTTTTCTCTTGATTTGCATAATGCATTCTTTTGTCCTTATTGCTTTCTCATATGTTTTCTCCTCTGATTCTCATAACAGAGGGAAATCCTCTTATTTCTTGGCTTGTTCGTATCCGAGCTTTTGGGGCCTTCGTCACCGAGCTAAAGAATGTCGGAATGCAACTTATCAACAAGTGTATTCCAGACAAAGCTGGCGAGTTCTCGGAAGCCAGCCGGCTCCTGGAAGCATTCTCGGAAGTGGTCAACCAACGCGAAAGATGGCTGAAGTCTGCCGCCCGAGGTGGTGTACGCATGGCCTTAGGTCTAATGAAGAGTCACTACACCACCTCCAAGTATTAGCGCATCGCGACCGGTGTTCCGCAAGGATACACCGAGACTCAAAGGGCGAAAATATTCAAGTCCATCAAGGGGCATGCCTCCAAGATAGCTTGAATGGTCTCTACCTCGACATTCTACCCGGAGGAAGAAATTCCAACAACTCCGGAGAATCCGAGTGATAGCAATGGGAAGATGAAGATGACTTCATGGACGCCACATGAGCTTGCGAAGCCATTAGCCAAATAGGGTGCATTACTACTCTTACAATGTAAAATTCAATTGTAATACATTCTATCTTTTTATGAACAAGGTTTTATCCTTTGCAGTGAAGTTTCAACTTTTGCAAGTTTTTAGAGTTTTTATTCCTTTTCTTCCAAATTCTCTGGTTTGTATGGTTTAACTTTCCTCAGTGGTGAAATGGATCCAAAAGTATACAATCTTCACGCCAAGTGACCGGGTTAAGTAACCAATCAGTCGAAATTCAGAATCATGGATAATACTTTGGCACTTCACTTACTAGATCAAGTGACCCAACATAAAAAAAACAGATAATACTTAAGAATAATAAGCAATTTTGAAAATATGAACTTCAGGCACGCAGGCACAGTATCGTGTTCTGTAGCCTCCGCCGGCTAAAAGCATTCAGTTTTATAACTCCGAACACGCAAGTAAAATTCGGGTTAACATTGAAGTAAATTGAAAGATCATTAGGAAATAGAAAACACGAAGCATGCTTTTTAACAATAAAGACACACAAAACAATTTGCATGCACTTCCGACAACTTTATTTCATGATTTCAATTAGGTTTACATGGAATTGAACTAAGTGTTGAAGGGACGTAATTGTTGAATGCTCTAGGGCATATTTGTCTCTCCTAGTTCTACATCTATGCTCCTTTTTCTCTTGCGATTCAGATTTTTCGGATCATCCTCAGAATCTCGAATATCTACAAGGTAGTATGACTCATTTTCCATAGCTTTGCTAATAACAAATGGTCCTTAATTCCCATATTGGGGCTAGCTTGTGCTTTCTGTCCTGTACCAGTCTTAGCACTAAATCACCTTCTTTAAAAGAACGGTGTTTTATTTTTCGACTATGATATCGTCGAAAACTTTGCTGATAAATGGCGGATCTTTGCATCACGAGTTCTCGCTCTTCTTCTAAAAGATTGACGGCATCCTGTCGTGCACTTTCGGCATCCGTCTCAACGTAAGCCTACACTCTTGGGCTATCATGGATCATGTCCGTTGGAAGCATTGCTTCTGCACTATAGACCACGAAAAAAGGCGTTTGCCATGTTGATCAATTTGTCATAGTTCGATACTCCAAAGCACGGAAGGTAATTCTTCTACCCATGATCCAGCTGCTCTATGGAGAGTAGTTTCGAGTCTTGGGCGTATTCCTTGCAATATTGAACTATTCATTCGTTCAACCTGTTCATTGGATTGTGGAGGTGCCACAGATGCAAGATCTAGGCAAATCCTGGTTTGGCGGCAGTATTTGGCCAGCTCTCCAATTTTAAACTTTGTCTTGTTATCCGTGATTATGTTATTTGGTACGCCATATCGCATGACAATATCAATGACGAAATTTCTGGCTGTCACACTGTTAAGTTTTTTGATGGGTTTTGCCTCCAACCACTTGGTATATTTATCCACTGCAACAAGTAGATGTGTGAGTCCGCCTCTTACAGTTTTGAATGGCCCCATCATATCCAACCCCCAGACCGCAAAATGGTTAGGTTATGTGTACGGTCTTAAGTGTTTGAGCCGGCAAATTTGTATGTTTGGCGTAATACTGACATCCGACACATGTATTGACTATGTGCTCAGCGCCTGTCTTGGTTGTATGGCAGAAAAATCCTGCCCGAAATGCTTTCTTAACTATGCATTTTGATTGAGCATGATGTCTGCAATCTCCAGCATAAATTTCTTGCAGTACTTGTCGTCCTTCTTCCGGTGAAATACAACGTTGGAAAATCCCGATAGTACCGCGTTTGTACAGGCAACCATTGATTACCGTGTATCCTTTGTATCAACGTTTTATCTACCTTTGCAAGACCTCGTCTCCTCCATCCGGGAACTTCTGATCGACTAAGAAGTTTAGATATGGAATTTTCCAATCCAGGTTTACAAGCAGAACTTCTATTGACTCGGAAACAAGGGGATAATCAACATCTCCACCTCTTATCGATGGTTCGTACAAATGCTGACGAATACACCTGGTGGTAATGTTTTCACCCTTTCCGAGCCCATTCGGTCTAGAGCCTTCGCGTTCCAGTTTTTTTCCCTTTTGACGTGATGTACCTCAAACTCTAGGAAGCAAATGGCGAACTCGTCGACTGTTCTCCGATATTCGGCCTTATGAGGCTTTTTGCATCCCATGACTAGTTTCGCTGATATTGTACTAGATCTGAGTCTCCATAACAAAGTGCACATTTGATGCCTATTTTCTTTGCAATATGCAAGTCATGAAGCAATGCCTCGTATTTTGCCACATTGTTGCTGGCGTTGAAGTGTATTTGTAATACATACTCCATTGCGTCGCCTTTTGGAGATTTAACCACCACACCCGCGCCAGCGTCTTCTTTCATTTTCGATCCGTCAAAATGCATGATTCAATATTCCGACTTTGGCATTGGTGTGTTTTCCATTGCCTTTGTCCAATCGGCTACGAAAGTCTGCCAACACCTGGGATTTAATTGCCGTCCGGGGTTGGTACTTAATGTCGAATGCACCAAGTTCAATGACCCATTTGGCTACTCTACATGTTGTGTACGGATTGTTTATAATATCCCCGAGTGATGATTTTCTTACCACTGTTATGGAATGTCCTTGGAAATAATGACGGAGTTTTCACGAGCGAAAAATACGCCATATGCCAGCTTTTGATAATGTGGATATCTTTGATTTGATTTCGAGAATACTTCACTGACATAGTACACCGGGTACTGATCTGGAATACTTTTCTCATCTTTCCGCCTTTCCACAATTATCACTACGCTTTTAACCCTGTTAGTTGCTGTTAAATACATTAACATGGGTTCTTCGTCTTTTGGGGATGCCAAAACCGGAGCTTTGATTAAAGTTTTCTTTAGCCGGGTTAATGATTTATCCGCCTATTCTGTTTATTCAAATTTGTCGGATTTCATCAATAATTTGTATAATAGTAGAGCTTTGTCGCCAAGCCGGCTTATGAACCTGCTTACGGCGGCTGCGGAACCTGTCAATCTTTGAACATCTTTTAGACACGTAGGTCTTTTGATGTTTAAGATCGAATTGATCTTTTCCGTGTTTACTTCTATTCCTCTATGAGAAATGATAAAACCTAGAAGATTTCCCGAGGGAAACCCGAATACGCACTTTAATGGATTCAACTTCATTTTGTAAGTGTGCAAATTATCAAAGATTTCTCGTAGATCTTCAAGGATCGTATGCTTTTCCCTGGAAACGACGGCAATATCGTCCATGTAAACATGGGAGTTTTTACCTATTTGGTCGTGCAAGCATCTTTGCATGCAACACTGGTATGTTGCCCCAGCATTCTTCAAGCCAAAAGGTATGGTTATGTAATAATACGTTCCATATGGATTTATGAAAGAGGTTTTTATTTGGTCTTATACTTTCGTGCGTATCTGATGGTAGCCGGAATAAGCGTCCAAAAAGCATAAGAGCTCAAAGCCAGAAGTGGCATCGATTATTTGATCGATTAGCGGTAACACGAACCTATATTTCGGACACAATTTGTTGAGGCCTTTATAATCTATACACATCCTAAGAACAGTGGTATCCTTCTTCGGTACTAATACCGGTTATGCAGACCAATCGGTATGTATAACTTCCCGGATGAAATCAACTACTAAAACCGGATGATCTCCCTGCCAATAGTCTTCTGTCTTCTTCCCTTGAAACGACGGAGACCTTGTTTGACGGGTTTTGATCCCGCAATAACCTTCAATTCATGCTCAATAAGTTCCCGGGGTACGCCTGGCATATCAGCAGGACACCAAGCGAAAATATCGATGTTCTCACGGAAGAACTCGATGAGAGCGGTTTCTTATTTGTCGGCCATTCATGTGCCCACCACGACGTATTTTTCCGGGTCTTCTGGGTCTAGGATGACCTGCTTTGTATTCCCAGATGCCTTGAAGATGTCGGTCGACTTTCGGCTTTCTTTTCCTGCCGGCATTTCTATTGGTGATACCTCTTTTGCCAACTCCTTCAGTTCTTCCTTCCTTATCACCTGTTCGGCGCAAAGGGTCTTCCCTCGTCCCAGCTCGTGTGACAGCTTGAAATCCCCTTCAATGTTGATTACTCCGCCTTTTTGCCCTAGCATCTTTAGGTTGTTGTAGATGTAGCACGACCTTGCCATGAATTTGGCAAAATCCGGACGTCTGAGTGTTGCATGGTATACACTTTCGAATGGTACTAATTCAAATGAGATCATCTCCTGGCGGATGTGTTCCGCCTTTCTAAATGTTACTTCTAGGGAAATTTCTTCTAGGGAATGTGCTTGCCTGCCCGGAACAATGCCATGAAAACGGACATTTCTACGTCTGAGCTAGATTTGCGAGAGATGCAATTTTTCTAGAGAACTTAGATACACGATGTTGATGCTTAATACTTCGTCCATCAACACTCTTCTGAGCCTAATGTTTTGAACAATATGACTTACTACCAGAGCATGTGTGCCGTGTTCCGGGATGTTACCGGGATGATCAGACTGATCCCAATTAATTGGCGTCTTGAATACTTTAAGTATTTTGGAGTTGGAGGCACAACCATTGATTTCTCGCAGCGTTCGTTTTTCCAGTTTTGCTGAAAGGGTCGCAAGGAAAGTTAGATTACATTCTACTTCGACTCTCGGGAACTTGGGTTCGCCTTTCCGTTGTTGCTCCTAGATGTTGCCGTCTGTATCGGACTCGCTTTCCTCTTTGTCAGCTTTCGACTTTTGCTTATTGAACTTCCGTTAGGAGTTTTTTTCCCTCGTTCCCGGATCCTAAACTCCCTTTCATATGCTTATTAAGCCGGTCTTGCACGTTTTGTATGGGAGGGTTTTCCGAACTGTTGATGGTGGATGTAGTATTCGTTTTTCATCTTCTCCCATTCTTCCTTAGAATAATAGATAGGTTCTCGGCCTTCTGCACCCTTTTCTTTCCATCTGCTGGAATTATCCATCCCAAAAGCTATGTTCACCCTTGGGTTTTGGCTGTACTTCTGGAGTAGCCTTCTTTCCTAAGCGAGACGCCTTTTTGGCCTGAACCAAAGAATCGATATTTCCGCCTTTTGATCGAATGTCGTCTTCGGCCGCTGCATGCTCATTGGCGGTCATGAGCATATAAACCAGATCCTTGTGCTCTTTCGACACAACCATGAATGGTACGAGGCCGGGTTTTTGGCCATTGACGAAAGCATGCATTGCTTAAACGTCACTTACTCCAGAGCAGCTATTCTTCATTATTGTCCAGTGTGAAATAAAGTCGACATACGACTCATCCTCATATTGGACGCAACGGTTTAGCTAGTTGATACTCTTGAGGCATTTATACATACCCCGGAAGTGCTGAGCGAAAAGTCTAGCCATGTCCTCCCAGTTGTCCACCGTTCTTGATAGAAGTCCATTAATCCAATCTCTGGCTCCATCCAGCAACATTAGGGGTAAAATTTTCAAATCTTCTAAGTCTGTCCCTTTCTTGATTTGGATGGCAGTATTGTAATCGCAAAGCCATGTATCCGGGTTTGTACTTCCGGTATACTTTTGATAAGTTGGCCCGACTTTGGCAAAGCAAGAATGTAGACTAATTCTTCGGATCCTATCAGTAAACCACTTAGGACCGAAATATAGATCGTCTCTTTCCTCCTTATCAGCGTGTGCACAATACCTTCCAGCTGAATGGACAGAGGGGGATCTACTCCGCTCTGGCCCATTGTTGCGTGAATACGATTTTCTCGGATCATCATAATTTCTTCCGGCATCCCTTCCCTTGGAATGAGCTAGAGTTCTACTCCTCGCAGGTTCCTTATTCCTGGGAGGGGTTCGGAACCTGGTATGCAAGATTTTCTTGACGTTCTTCGGATCTCCTTTTTTATCCTTCGAATAACCTATATATTCGGGCTCTCCTGGTTCAGGTACTCCAGCGGCACACGTGGCAGTTTTGCTCAAGGCTGAATCGTCATGTAACTTTCTGAAACGTGCCTGGCCTTGCTATTACTGTTGTAATGCTTTTCCAAGGAAAGCATACAATCCCTACATATTTTCGTCATTGGAGTACAGGTCGTCGTTAAGGATAGCGAATGCAGCCTCTGCGTTTTCGGCTGCAGTTTTGTAGATGCGTTCGCCCTTAGCATTCGTTTTGTTAACTTTCCTTTGCCTGGACGGGTTTGCAAACCGCTGTCTTGGTGGCAGTTCTTCCGGCTTTGAAATTCCGGGTAACCGCATAGGTTTAATTCCAGATTTATTCTTCCTACTGTATTTTTATATCAGCCTGGGTTTTGAGGAGATTTTGTAGAGCTCGGAATAGATGTTGATGCAACTGCATTAAGGCATGTCTCCTGGCTTCTAGCACTTCCGGAGGCTTATTACGTGCGATCGGGGTTTGGATAAGATAAATATCCTCCTGTTCCGACATTTTGGGGATAGGGATTTCAGCATGTTTCTTCTCCGCGGGATTTACACTACTGCCTTCTCAAACTTCTAGGTTTCAGTTGGCAATGTCCGCCAATTTTTCCTTCTTTTTCATCTGCAATTTAGAGAGCAGCTTTCTGGAGGACTTCTTTTCCTTCTTGGAAAAGGGTTTTTTTTGTCTGGTTCGTCCTCCGTCAATTCCTTGACGTTATGGTAAGTCGGACTGACTTCACCTTCCTCCTCTTCCTTTTCGTCTGGCGGAGGTGTCCTAGTGTTGCTTCTTCCTCTTCTTCGGTATCCGACTCTCCAGTCATGGAAGCTTTCCTGCATGGATTTCTTCGAAGGCGTCCTCATCTTCATCCTCGGAATATGTGTTATAATTTTTTTCCTATCCGGCTTCTGAGTCCAGTCTTGTCTCGATGGCAGCTAGTATGGACTCAGCTTCTCAGTTCGTCGCCAGGTTGGCGGATGTCGGATCTTCCACAATACTGTCGCACCCGGACTTCTAGAGGATACTCGTAGTTCCGTTGAACAGTAGATGATTGGATTACGGGGCTTACCGGCACCCGCATCTCTTACGAGTAGGCCAACACACGTATGTGTGACAACCAAACCCTACTGTTCATCGTCTACGTAAACCATCCCATAGAAATCAGGATACTACCATTGACGTACTTCATACCATACACACATGGTACGTCAACGGCGTTGAACAAAGTGATAGCACAACATATCTCTAAGACACAAAAGATGGAAATAAGTTGCAAATAGCTCTCACTAGAGCAGAGATAGCAAATACAATCATCTAGAGGACACATGTCCCAACAATTCATCATTACATCACAGCGGAAGCATTCAACAGGTCTGAGTACAGACAAAACCAAATAGGCCTAAGAGGCCGGAAACGAAAGGACGGAGCCCATCCACGAAGTCTCGGATCCTGCCCGGGTCCGCTATCTACTCGTCAACAGCCTCGTCGTACTCCACGTAGTAGCCACCATGGGGATCCTCGGAATCGTAGTCTGCGGAAACCACAGCCCCAAAGGGGTCAGTACATAAACGTACTGGCAAGCAAGACTCACAGTTCACCAAAGTGTAACCCGTCAACACCAAGCACAGATGCTTTGGGTTCAACAGAAGAAAGGGGTGATACAAAAGATGCGGCAGCGGGCTGCATTAACCAACTACAGAAACATGCTATAACTTCCGGCTAACAGAAAAGGAGATAAGATAGCGTATCGTAACCAACTACAACTAACTCCAAACAAACCCATCCTGGATCTCGCCCCTTATCCAAAGAAGCAATCCGAGGATAACTCACACAGTTGGATTAATGATGGTTCAGGTTATTGTGTCAATAAACCTATTACTAGTCAAGTTATCATTAGTTAGGTGTAAGTTGTCTGAGTACTTGTTAGCCAGTATTTTCACCAAGTCGTCACATAACCGCGGACAACACGGCTTCTCGAGAAGATTCATCCCTGCAGGGTGTGCTCCAGTACCCGTACACACTCGAGCCACCAACTAAAACTCAGGTGGACTCAACACGACTCGAACCATCTCTACAACCTGTCCTAGGAGCCACGGAGCTATAAGGTCCCGGCCAGTCCGACCTAACCTAAGCGCAAGGGTGAAAACCACACCCCCCGGCACCACAGGCCTCGCCCTATATGCATCATCATCATCATAATCATCACCAACAGTAACCATGGGAGCGACCCATTCATGCTTATGCGCAAATGGAACACCCGAACTAAGTGTGGCTCTTCGGACAAACTGCGGATCAGGTCAAAGTCGAGGGGGGTTCCATACTACCACCCGGATGCGGTGAGCATGCTCATCATGGATCAGTAGACAAGACCCTTTTCCTAATTAGGGTCGACACTAGCAGGCCTCAAAACCACGCCGGGCCTCCTGTCGGTGCCTTATCATCAAATTATTATTACCCACAAAATTAATAGGTTGATTGTTTAAACATCGAGCCCCAGAACATAATAGAAATATGATAACAGAAAGTAACTGACAGCAGACTCGAGCAAAACAACCCTAAGCATGCTAGTAAGACACGGGCTCAAACAACGGGGTTATGGGAGTGGAGGTGAGGCGATATCAGGGTTAAAGGATACATGTGATAGGTTCGTAACAGAAGCAACTACTCATATGGCTAGCAGAATAGACAACGGAAAGTATCGGTATCCAATGTTGAAAGGAACACGATGGTTCATGTGAGTGAATACTTGCCCGCAAACTCAGTAGCCTGGTACTGAGCTAGATCCTCAGAAGGGGTGTCGTAAAGCTCGTCTGTCTCAACGTCGTCGTCTATTCGAGAAGAAGCAAACAAACAACGCAGAGAGACAAACAATCAATAACATGGCATCATGCACAATCATGGGATGATGCATGGCAAATTAATTGATGCATCAAAATAAACTAGTTGACATGGTAACATAACATAATTAAATGGACCCACATGCAATTTGAGTTGCATATGAAAAGCCCATGATTTAAGGTTGAAATAATTGTGCTACAACTAACCAACAGGTGAAGGTGGATTAGCATGATGCATGGATGAGGAAAACGAAAAGAAAACAACAATAGAAGCAATTTGAAATAAGGTTTACCAAGTTTGGAAATTTATTTATTAAGTTATGGAATTTTGGTTCCTTAAAGGTGTTACACAAGCATTTGTTGTTTTCACCAATTTAAATTGTTCAAAACAGATAACAAAGTTCATATTTGGAAAGAACACAAAATTTTAGGTGGAATACATGTTTCATTTGTTGAATTTGGATTTAAAATGAGCAAGTTATAAATTTGGCAATTTTAATTGCATTAAATAAGAAACAGTTGTTTTCAGCAATTTAAATTATTCAAAACAGCAAACAAAGTTGATATTTGCAAAGTTCATGAAAAATGGGATGGAAAACATATTTTACATGTTGGAATTGGATTTGAATTGCTCAAGTTATGAATTTTTGCAATTTAAAAGGTTTAATTAAAGCATTGAATTATTGCACCACTTTTAATTAGGAAAGCTTTAAACAAATTGCATTGAAAAGGTTGAAAACATGTAGCAAATGTTTCACTGAACATTTTGAGCTATTAAACATAATTTTTGGGTTATTATTGAATTTATTATGCCATTTTTCATAAACATTCTTATTCTGCACTTTTTAGTAAACAGAGGGAAACATGCTCAAAATTAAGTCAATTATGATCAAATAAAATACCAATGTGTAGAGTTTGTTAAGACAAATTTTTAGAGCCCAAGTTTGCTTAAATTGGATGATCAGAACTAAAGTTATGAAATTCCAAAGTTTCCACTTTTTATTGCATTTTCAGTAATTAATTATTTAGTGCACAAATTGTTACAGCAACATATTGCAAACTTGACATTAACAGAAAGGGCTCAAGATTATGAATCCACAGGATTTTGAATCATTCAAATTGGAGTAATATTCAATTTGATATTGATTTTAGAGTTAATGTCTCAGATCTGAGTTTTCTGAAATTCGGACAGAAAAAGAAAAAGCAGAAAAAAAAGGTGTGGCTTTGGGGGATCGAACCCAGGACCTGGGATTTGCGCGC
Source organism: Alopecurus myosuroides (assembly GCA_028641055.1). Taxonomy (NCBI): domain Eukaryota; kingdom Viridiplantae; phylum Streptophyta; class Magnoliopsida; order Poales; family Poaceae; genus Alopecurus; species Alopecurus myosuroides. The sequence continues at coordinate 30,639,953 of CM054058.1, forward strand.
CAGGGTGCACTGCCAGTGCGGTACGGTTCAGATGCTTGTCAGGTATGCGTAGCGCAGGGGGGTTATGGTTCAGGTAATGCACTGAACTCAAATCGGAAAAATAACCAGAAAAGGTGGGGGGGCTGGGGACTCGATCCTGGGATCTGCTGGCTCGCGCGCAGCGAGTCCACCAGCTGGTCTGCTGCGTCCGTTTGATGGCATAGGGGATCGAGTTGGTTTTGTATCTAGCTGGTCGGGTTAACTGAATTGCAAGCGAACGCCATACAGCAGTTCGTTGCTGTCCACGAAACAGAGCCACGAAGGCAACCATGGCCGGAAGGAAATTGATGCATACCGCAAGGGATCGAGGGGGGCAAGGAGGGGAATGGAAAGGGGATCTCACCCTCGTCGCAGGGGTGGCCGCGGCACGGCCGGGGGGTGCCGGAGGCGGCGGCGGCGAGGGCCGGCGTGCGGCGGCAGTGACAGCAGGTAACGGGCGGCGAGCTCCTCGATGGCGGCGGAGATGGGAGAGAGGAGGGAGGCGGGGCGTGGCTAGGGTTAGGGTTAGGGTTTCTCCACGGGATGGGGTAGATATAGGAGGGAGGGGTGGGGGTGGAGCAGCACGTGCTGTCCATGGCTGTCGACGTCATGAACGTACGGAGGTAGGGGAGACAGGTACCGGGCCAAAGGTTTTGGTGGGCTGGGCCTGCCTCTCCCCCTCTCCTGCGTTTTTGCTTTTTTATTTTTTTTCCTCTGTTTTTTTGCTGAGTTAGAAATAGGAAGGAAAAGAATGGTTTTTTGGCTAGTAAAAATTAGGGAAAATTTGTGACAACTCCTTAATGTAATAGTAACCAATTGCAAGTTTTGAATTCCAAAAATATTTGAATTATGTGGCTGTTTATGATTTGATTCAAATTTGGATGGATTTGATTATTAAGTGACTTAGTGAAAACAAGAATTAAATGTGGTGATCATATAGTTTTAATTGGAATCAAATGATCATAATTGTTTTGGTAATTTTCATTATTTGAAATTGGGTGCTGTTTGAAATTGAAATTGAATTTGAATGACATTTGAATTAAGTGAATTATTAAGAACAAATTAATAGTGAGCCTTTTATTTTTCATGGGAACAAATTGGATGTTTTAATTGAACTTTTATTTGGAAAATAAATTGTAACATAACAAGTATGAACCAAAGCATTTGATTAATGTTTGAAATTCAATTGTGTAAACAAATAAAAACAGATGCAACCAAGAAGGAAACAAATGCAATGATTAAGATGCCATGATGCAAAACAATAATTAAACAAAAAACAAACATTCTAGGGATGTTTTCATACTTGGGATGTTACAAAACGCCCCCCTTGAAGGAATCACGCCCCGAGATTCCTACTGAGAAGAGAAAAGGTCCGGATACTTCTTGCGAAGATCCTCTTCGGTCTCCCACGTTGCCTCTTTATCGGAATGATGCGACCACTGCACTTTCAAGAACTTGGTGCTCTTGTTGCGAGTCTTACGCTCGGTCTCATCGAGAATACGAACAGGGTGCTCCTCATAAGAGAGATCATCTTGCAGTTCAATGGATCATGATCAACTGCACGATCTGGATCTTTGAAACACCTCTTGAGCTGTGACACGTGAAACACATCGTGCACCTTGGATAGTTTTTCTGGAAGTTCAAGACGATAGGAATTTTCCGCACGCCTTGAGAGAATGTTGAAAGGACCAATGTATCTTGGTGCTAGCTTTCCTTTCACACCAAAACGATGAGTGCCTTTGAGGGGAGTTACAGGGAGATATGCTTTGTCACCGGGTGCATAGATTATATCCCTGTGCTTGCTGTCATAGTAGCTTTTCTGACGAGACTGAGCAATCTTGAGATTATCACGAATGATGCGAACTTTATCTTCGGCTTCCTTAACAATGTCAGAGCCTAAGAGTGAACGTTCACCAGCTCCAGACCAATTGATTGGACTCCTGCATCTGCGGCCATAGAGTGCCTCAAATGGTGCCATGCCTAGGCTTGCCTGGAAGCTGTTGTTGTAGGAGAATTCAGCATATGGAAGGCATTCCTCCCATTTCATGCCAAAGGATAGACCACATGCTCTGAGCATATCCTCGAGAATCTGATTGACTCTTTCGACTTGCCCTTGAGACTGAGGATGGTAAGCTGTGCTGAACAGAAGTTTGGTGCCCAATGCTTCTTGAAAACTCTTCCAGAAATGAGAAGTGAATATACTTCCACGGTCTGAGCTTATTTCCAATGGAACACCATGAAGAGGAACAATCCTTGCTGTGTAGAGTTCTGCTAACTGGCTAGCTGAGATTGTTTCTTTGACCGCAAAGAAGTGAGCTACCTTAGTGAGACGATCAATGACAACGAAGATTGCATCGTTGCCCTTCTTGGACTTTGGAAAACCAGTGACGAAGTCCATTTCAACCATGTCCCACTTCCACTCAGGAATTTTCAGCGGTTGGAGAAGACCGGTTGTTTTCTGATGAACTGCCTTAACACGTTGACAAACGTCGCATTCAGAAATGTATTGAGCAATTTCACGTTTCATGCCAGACCACCAATACAGTGTCTTGAGATCCTGGTACATCTTTGTACTTCCAGGGTGTATGGAAAGAGGAGTTTCATGAGCCTCCTTGAGAATAACATCTTTGAGACTTTGAATTTGAGGAACTGCAATGCGTCCTTCGAAGAACACAGTTCCCTTGTCATCAATTGAGAAGCACTCATACTTCACATTGCCTGCTTTGATGTTATTTGCGATCTTCTTGATCTCAGCATCACGAAGTTGTTCAGAAAGAATCTTGTCCTCGAGAGTTGGACTGGCTGTCAAGTTTGCAAGATAACCTTGAGGAACAAGACCAAGGTTCAGCTTCTGGAATTCTTCATGAAGAGGAGGTTGGCTTTCCATGATCATGAGATTATTGCAATACGACTTGCGACTGAGAGCATCGGCCATAACATTAGCCTTGCCTGGAGTGTAAGAAATGGTAAGCTCGAAGTCTTTGATCTTTTCAATCCATCTCCTTTGCCTGAGGTTTAGATCTGGTTGAGTGAAAATGTATTTCAGACTCTTATGATCGGAAAAGATTTCAGTGCGATTACCCAACAAGTATTGCCTCCATTTCTTGAGGGCAAACACAACTGTTGCAAGTTCTAGATCATGAGTTGGATAAATGAGCTCATGTGCGTTCAACTGTCGTGAAGCATAAGCCACAACTTGACGTTCTTGCATAAGAACTGCTCCTAGACCTTGGAGGGAAGCATCACAGAATATCTGGCAAGGTTTGGTAGTATCTGGGCCAACCAGAACTGGTGTAGAAGTGAGTTTAGTCTTGAGGAGATTGAAACTTTCATCACATTGTGGAGACCAAACGAACTTCCTGTCCTTCTTTGTGAGATCAGTGAGAGGTTTGGCAATCTTGGAGAAGTTTTGGACGAAACGACGGCAATAGCTAGCCAAACCAAGAAAACTTCTGACTTGCTTCACCGTCTTAGGAGGTTTCCAATCAACAATTGCTCTAACCTTTTCTGGATCAATGTCTATGCCTTTGGCAGAGATGACATGACCAAGGTAAGCAACTTCTGGAATCCAGAACTCACATTTGGAGAACTTGGCATATAGACGATGCTTGCGAAGTTTCATGAGAGTGAGATGAAGATGTTCTCCATGCTCTTCCTCGGATTTTGAGTAGACAAGAATATCATCAAGATATACCACAACGAACTTGTCGAGGTATTCATGGAAGACAGAATTCATGAGTCGAGAGAATGTCGCCGGTGCATTGGTGAGACCAAAGGACATGACTGTGTATTCATATAGACCGTAACGAGTGGTGAAAGCTGTCTTTGGAATATCTTCCTTTCTGATCTTTATTTGATGGTAACCCATTCTCAAGTCCAGCTTGGAGAATATTGAGGCTCCAGCAAGTTGATCAAAAAGATCATCGATACGAGGAATTGGATACTTGTTTTTGATGGTTTTCTCGTTAAGAGGACGATAGTCAACAACGAGTCTCTTTGTTTGATCCTTCTTCGCAACGAACAGAGTTGGGCAACCCCAAGCCGAGGAACTAGGTTGAATGTAACCTTTCTCCATCTACATATCGATTTGCTCATTTAACAACTTCAGTTCAGGAGGAGCTATCTTGTATGGATGCTTAGAAATTGGAGTAGTACCTGGTCCAAGTTCGATCACGAACTCAACTGCTCTGTCCGGAGGCATTCCTGGCAATTCTTCTGGAAAGACATCAGGGAATTCACAAACCACCGGAATAGTTTCAATTGATGGTAGAGGATTTGCATTGAGAGTGTAGAGTTGAACAACTGGATTTTCAGCATGGAAGTAGACTATCTGGCCAGAAGGGTGTGTGATTTTGACAGACTTAGCAGGAGAATCAATGACTGCTTTGTTGGTTACCAGCCAATCCATCCCAAGAATGACATCAATATCTGAAGAGTGGAGAGCTATCAGAGATGCCTGGAATGGAAGGTTTCCAATTATGATCTCGATGTTCTGGCTAACTTTATTGCTTTGCCAGCTAGATCCCAGAGATTTCACTAGGAGAGGGATAGACAACTGTTCGAAGTTGATTCCACTGTTGTTTGCAAAGCATTGAGAGATGAAAGAGTGTGAAGCACCAGAATCGAACAAGACTTTAGCACGAAACGAGTTCACAAGAAGTGTGCCCATTACAACCTCTGGAGATTCTTCTGCTCCCTGGGCCTTGACATGGTTCACCTTAACGGTTCTCACGCCAAGGTCGTTGCTGTTGTAACAACCCAACGGAGGACCACGTATTCTTGTCGGGGTAGACCTGTGGCGAGGTGGAGGTGGAAAGAGGTGCCTTTGCGGACACTTATCGGAATAGTGGCCCGGCTGTCCATACTTGTAGCATGTAACAACAGAACGAGGAGTTGTTGGACCTGGCTGAGATGGAGCACCTCCTGAAGATACCACTAGGGTGGGAGAGCGGGCAAGAAATCCTGCCGGGCTTGGCAAGCAGATGGGCGGTGTTGGAGTGGTATATGGAACCCAAACTCTTCGTTTTTGTGGAGGCATGATAGCTTTAGCCTGTTCACGAGAGTGCTTACGAGATTTCTCAACCAACTTGCGCCCATGCTCTTCATTTAGAGCGATGTTGATGAGGTCCTCAAAATTCTTGGCCTTGACGTTGGTGAGAGCATACTTGAGTTCCGGGTTGAGACCCCTGCGGAACTTTGCCATCTTTCTCGCTTCCGTGAAGATCTCATCTCCGGCATAGCGAGCCAGACGATTGAACTCTCTTTGGTATTCGAGAACGTCCAGATTGCCTTGTGTGAAAGAATAGAATTCCTCACGCATTCTCTCCATGAGCCCATCGGGAATGTGATGGCGCACGAAGGCTTGCTTGAAATCCTCCCATGTGATTGCCACACTAGACCTCTCATTTCTTGGAAGTTCTCCCACCAAGACATTGATTGTCCACGGAGAAGGTAGGTCACGTAAGGAACACGGTCCTCGTCAGCCACATGAGCTACCATAAGAGTACGGTTCATTTCACGGAGCCAGTCATCAGCATCCAATGGCTCGGAGGAGTTATCAAACGTGCGCGGATTGAGCTCAAGGAACTCCCGAATAGACACCCGGGTGTTGCCATTACTCCCAAGGTCTTGGTTCTGCTGCATCTGCTTTATGACTTGTGTCATCTGAGACAGCACTTTCCCCATCTCGGGTGGCAGTGTGTGTTCTTCGTCACCACTTTCCATCCTGAAGAGGATACCAAGATTAACACACTAACCGGATAACAAAATCCAATATAAGTGCTTAAAAGGATTACTTCAGACGGTAAGTCGACAGCATAGAACAAGGATGGAGGTTAACAACGGATTAACAGATAAGTTGTTACAACGGAAGAGAAGATCTGTGAAGGACGATATCGAAGCAACAACTGGGAAACAGGAGACCACAAACACCTGAGGTACTACGGAGAAAACCCATCCGGGCTTCTAAAGGATCATTATCTACTGCTTAAGGAATAGAGGATCTGCTTCCGGGGCTTACACGCCTCCGTTCTCAATCGTGAGTAGGCAACATGATAAATCATGTCACAACCACCTCCATTCCTATGGTCTAGTAGATATAACCATCCTAGAAAAACCAGGATACGTGAAATCCTAACTTGAAAGTTTAGATGAGAAAGAGAAAACAACGTTGCACTTCCTTACCAGAAAAGGGAGGGTGGGTGGGGAAAGAAATAAAATGGCAGAATTCGTACTCTCACATTTCATTTTTCCTATATAGCTACAAAATAGTTTCTAGACTCAACTGCGACCAGTAAAAGGGATCCTACAGGCAGACAGGCTCTGATACCATTTGTCGCACCCGGACTTCTAGAGGATACTCGCAGTTCCGTTGAACAGTAGATGATTGGATTACGGGGCTTACCGGCACCCGCATCTCTTACGAGTAGGCCAACACACGTATGTGTGACAACCAACCCCTACTGTTCATCGTCTACGTAAACCATCCCATAGAAATCAGGATACTACCATTGACCTACTTCATACCATACACACATGGTACGTCAACGGAGTTGAACAAAGTGATAGCACAACATATCTCTAAGACACAAAAGATGGAAATAAGTTGCAAATAGCTCTCACTAGAGCAGAGATAGCAAATACAATCATCCAGAGGACACATGTCCCAACAATTCATCATTACATCACAGCGGAAGCATTCAACAGGTCTGAGTACAGACAAAACCAAATAGGCCTAAGAGGCCGGAAACGAAAGGACGGAGCCCATCCACGAAGTCTCGGATCCTGCCCGGGTCCGCTATCTACTCGTCAACAGCCTCGTCGTACTCCACGTAGTAGCCACCATGGGGATCCTCGGAATCGTAGTCTGCGGAAACCACAGCCCCAAAGGGGTCAGTACATAAACGTACTGGAAAGCAAGACTCACAGTTCACCAAAGTGTAACCCGTCAACACCAAGCACAGATGCTTTGGGTTCAACGGAAGAAAGGGGTGATACAAAAGATACGGCAGCGGGCTGCATTAACCAACTACAGAAACATGCTATAACTTCCGGCTAACAGAAAAGGAGATAAGATAGCGTATCGTAACCAACTACAACTAACTCCAAACAAACCCATCCTGGATCTCGCACCTTATCCAAAGAAGCAATCCGAGGATAACTCACACAGTTGGATTAATGATGGTTCAGGTTATTGTGTCAATAAACCTATTACTAGTCAAGTTATCATTAGTTAGGTGTAAGTTGTCTGAGTACTTGTTAGCCAGTACTTTCACCAAGTCGTCACATAACCGCGGACAACACGGCTTCTCGAGAAGATTCATCCCTGCAGGGTGTGCTCCAGTACCCGTACACACTCGAGCCACCAACTAAAACTCAGGTGGACTCAACACGACTCGAACCATCTCTACAACCTGTCCTAGGAGCCACGGAGCTATAAGGTCCCGGCCAGTCCGTCCTAACCTAAGCGCAAGGGTGAAAACCACACCCCCGGCACTACAGGCCTCACCCTATATGCATCATCATCATCATCATCACCAACAGTAACCATGGGAGCGACCCATTCATGCTTATGCGCAAATGGAACACCCGAACTAAGTGTGGCTCTTCGGACAAACTGCGGATCAGGTCAAAGTCGAGGGGGGTTCCATACTACCACCCGGATGCGGTGAGCACGCTCATCATGGATCAGTAGACAAGACCCTTTTCCTAATTAGGGTCGACACTAGGAGGCCTCAAAACCACGCCGGGCCTCCTGCCGGTGCCTTATCAGCAAATTATTATTACCTCAAAATTAACAGGTTGTTTGTTTAACATCGAGCCCCAGAACATAATAGAAATATGATAACAGAAAGTAACTGACAGCAGACTCGAGCAAAACAACCCTAAGCATGCTAGTAAGACACAGGCTCAAACAACGGGGTTATGGGAGTGGAGGTGAGGCGATATCAGGGTTAAAGGATACATGTGATAGGTTCGTAACAGAAGCAACTACTCATATGGCTAGAAAAATAGACAACGAAAAGTATCGGTATCCAATGTTGAAAGGAACACAATGGTTCATGTGAGTGAATACTTGCCTGCAAACTCAGCAGCCTGGTACTGAGCTAGATCCTCAGAAGGGGTGTCGTAAAGCTCGTCTGTCTCAACGTCGTCGTCTATCCGAGAATAAGCAAACAAACAACGCAAAGAGACAAACAATCAATAACATGGCATAATGCACAATCATGGGATGATGCATGACCATTTAATTGATGCATCAAAAATAAACTAGTTGACATGGTAACACAATTTAAATGGACCCATATGCAATGTGGATTGCATATGGAAAGCCCATGAATTAAGGTTGGAATAATTGTTTTACAACTAATCAACAGGTGAAAGTGGATTAGTATGATGCATGGATGAGGAAAACAGAAAAATAACAACAATAGGAACAATTTGAAATAAGGTTTACCAAGTTTGGAATTTTATCTATTAAGTTATGAAATTTTGGTTCCTTAAAGGTGTTACACAAGCATTTGTTGTTTTCACCAATTTTAATTGTTCAAAATAGATAACAAAGTTCATATTTGGAAAGAACACAAAATTTTAGGTGGAATACATGTCTCATTTGTTGAAAAAGGAATTAGAATGAGCAAAAGTTATTAATTTGGCAATTTTGATTGCATTAAATAAAAAACAGTTGTTTTCAGCAATTTAAATTATTCAAAATAGAAAACAAAGTTGATATTTGCAAAGTTCATGAAAAATGGGATGAAAAACATATTTTACATGTTGGAATTGGATTTGAATTGCTCAAGTTATGAATTTTTGCAATTTAAAAGGTTTAATTAAAGCATTGAATTATTGCACCACTTTTAATTAGGAAAGCTTTAAACAAATTGCATTGAAAAGGTTGAAAACATGTAGCAAATGTTTCACTGAAAATTTTGAGCTATTAAACATAATTTTTGGTTTATTATTGAATTTATTATGCCATTTTTCATAAACATTCTTATTCTGCCCTTTTTAGTAAACAGAGGGAAACATGCTCAAAATTAATTCAATTGTGACCAAATAAAATACCAATGTGTAGAGTTTGTTAAGACAAATTTTTAGAGCCAAGTTTGCTTAAATTGGAATGAGCAGAATAAAGTTATGAAATTCCAAAGTTTCCACTTTTTATTGCATTTTCAGTAATTAATTATTTAGTGCAAAAATTGTTACAGCAACATATTGCAAACTTGACATTAACAGAAAGGGCTCAAGATTATGAATCCACAGGATTTTGAATCATTCAAATTGGAGTAATATTCAATTTGATATTGATTTTAGAGTTAATGTCTCAGATCTGAGTTTTCTGAAATTCGGACAGAAAAAGAAAAAGCTGAAAAAAAGGTGTGGCTTTGGGGGATCGAACCCAGGACCTGGGATTTGCGCGCTAGGGTGCACTGCCAGTGCGGTACGGTTCAGATGCTTGTCAGGTATGCGTAGCGCAGGGGGGTTATGGTTCAGGTAATGCACTGAACTCAATTTGGAAAATAACCAGAAAAAGGTGGGGGGCTAGGGACTCGATCCTGGGATCTGCTGGCTTGTTGCGCGCAGACGCAGCCAGTTGGTCTGCTGCGCCTATTTGGGTGAATACGGGATCGAGTCTGGTTTTGAACCTCACAAATCGGCTCTAACTGAAACGCAAACGAACACACGTACACGTGTTCTTCCTGTCGACTGAAACAAAGCACGAAGGCTGCAACCGGCCGGGAAATCACGGGGCAAACGGAAGGGAAACAAGAGGGGGTTTAGGGGAATGGAAAGGGGATCTCACCCTCGTCGCAGGGGTGGCCGCGGCACGGCTGGGGGGTGGCGGAGTCGTCGGCGGCGAGGGCCGGCGTGCGGCGGCGGTGACAGCAGGTAACGGGCGGCGAGCTCCTCGATGGCGGCGGAGATGGGAGAGAGGAGGGAGGCGGGCGTGGCTAGGGTTAGGGTTTCTCCACGGGATGGGGTAGATATAGGAGGGAGGGGTGGGGTGGAGCAGCACGTGCTGTCCATGGCTGTCGACGTCATGAACGTACGGAGGTAGGGGAGACAGGTACCGGGCCAAGGTTTTGGTGGGCTGGGCCTGCCTCTCCCCCTCTCCTGCGTTTTTGCTTTTTTATTTTTTTTCCTCTGTTTTTTTTTGCTGAGTTAGAAATAGGAAGGAAAAGAATGGTTTTTGGGCTAGTAAAAATTAGGGAAAATTTGTGACAACTCCTTAATGTAATAGTAACCAATTGCAAGTTTTGAATTCCAAAAATATTTGAATTATGTGGCTGTTTAAAATTTGTTTGAAATTTGATGGAATTGTAATATTAATTGATTAACTTAACTTGATCAACTTAAAATTTTAAATTCAAGTTTTTAATTGAAACAAGTGATTGGATTGTTTTGGTAATTTTCATTATTTGAAATTGGGTGCTGTCTGAAATTGAAATTGAATTTGAATGACATTTGAATTAAGTGAATTATTAAGAACAAATTAATAGTGAGCCTTTTTGTTATTTTTCATGGAAACAAATGGGAGTTTTATTTGAACCTTTTATTTGGGAATTGGTAACATAACAAGTATGAAACAAAGCATTTGATTAATGTTTGAATTTCAATTGTGAAAACAAAGAAAAACAGATGCAAACAAAAGGAAAACAAATGCAATAATTAAGATGCCATGATGCAAAACAATAATTAAACAAAAAACAAACATTCTAGGGATGTTTTCATACTTGGGATGTTACAAATACCTATGGGAATTTCCTGTAACACATGATTGTTGTCTTACGTGTTTTCGGTGACCTCTGACTACACCATGCCAGTAAAGTGCGATCTGGCTGCTGGCATCTTCGAAGAGGTGGCAGATCCAGTCATGCCTTGGCGATATGAAACTACTGAGTTTTGATCTGCCCCAATGTATGAGTGGGGAAAATCTGAGTAGAATCCGACATTGAATCCTTCATCTATTGGGCATTGGGCGGGTGGGATAAAATTGCTTCCACCACGGAATCCCATTGCTTTTGCTGTCAAACCGACAAAAACGTTAGCAGATCCAATCGGTAGGACACAGGCACTTACGATATGATTATGTGCCTGTATATGGGATCCGTTGTCGAGGAAACCTCCAACTGTTGTCGAATTCCAGACTTCCGACAGTGATCGTGCTGCCGATTCCGTCAAGCATCCCCGCTCAAAATGTAACTCCCGACGCCGCTGGCCCCACGGTGGGTGCCACCTGGCGTGGCTTCATAGTTAGGATCATAGACGAGGGTGCCGTGAGCCTACTAGTAGAACCGTGGGCGGAAACATAAGAGTACTAGAAACGAGGACACGATTTACCCAGGTTCGGTAAGACACAACAATGCAGCGTTCCTACTCCTGTAATATCACTAAAATCATGGCTGAAGCCTGAAATACAAAGTACAGTTGTGAGTATGGATTTGCTAACTCGGCGAGGGTGAACTTCCCAGCGAGTTGGCTTCTAGCTAAGTTGATAAGTTATCTTTTTTGTCTTTCGCCCCCGTCCGGCTTTATATAGATAGCCGGACTAGGGCTTAGAGGGAGGAAACCTAGAAGCCTATAGAAAGTATCTAACTTTGAAAGTAAGGCAACCGGCTTCTTCTCCAAGACGGACCACAATTGGGCCGTGGTCCGGGTTCTTCTAGAATCCGGCTTCTTGCGCGTCAACTTACTGGGCCTCCCAATGGGCTTTGTTCCATTACCTGCGGGCCACCCTGGTAATCCGACATTCGGACAATGCCGAACACACCCCTGATTGGCATATATCCAACAGCAGGGCACATATAGTAAAACACACACAAATATCATAGACGGACTTATTAGACTAATTATCCCATGGGTTAGATCAATCATGTAGCTGCAAGGTTAGGCCTCAACCCATAGCCTCAGAAAGACAATAGAAAACATTGAGATAATAATAATACTTAGATTGAATAGATTGATAGTTCTTATAATGTTGCCAATCGCGATGGGATCTATATAACAAAGTAGAAGTATGGCTAAGACTATGGTTGTGGTGGAAATAATGTGGTGGAGATGCGGAAGCATTTCGTGGTCTTGCGGGGAGAGGACGGTACTTAAGGCGATGGAGATGTTATGGTGTGCAACACTCTTCTGGGGGATGTTTCTTCTCCTTATAAAGGCTCCAACAGATGGATTAGAGATTTCGGGCAACTTTCTTCGCGAATTAGCTCTAAGTCCTTTGATGACTTTTGGGTGGTTGGATCTGTTGGTTTCTGAAAGTCGGTACGGTAGGAATTGTGGTATCCACTGACCATACTGGGGTCGTTAAGTGAACTGCAAGAACAATTTTAAATGATTTTCTGATCTTTATCTATCATTCCTTTTAGCCCCGATTTTCTGTCCAATATCTGCGATAAAAATAGTGACATGGAGATTTGCAAATAAATTGCACATTAGTGATTAGTGGTAGGTTTAGAGTGATATCTTTATCATTATCATGACAAAGATATGGTCAAACATAGATAAAGATGTGCCATTTTTTAGGCATCAATATTGTAACATCCCAGTGTTTGGGAAGTTATAAGGATCTAAATTTAATATGTGCATTTGCAAAGCATGCATCTAAAAGTACGGGAAATTTTGGCGCGAAAGTTTAAACGAATCAAAGTGACCAAAGTTTCACTTGACATGATGAAATAGGTCTAGTTCATCTAGTCAGGAGTACATTTGGAGTGATCTTTATAACATAGTATCTTTACAAACCAAATCATTTGATTACACAAACCATCATTGGTTATGATTAACACAAATTCTTAACAACCTTAACCTCAAGTCTATAAGTGACTTGGGATAACTCACTAGGTATCTAGAACTCAAAGAGGGGTGAGAATCCATATCTCATAAATGATGATCACACTTTCACTAATGAGTAATGCATAACTGAACCATCTCATCAACAGAGGTGTTATGTCCTCTCAAACAATAACTCTTAAGTTATAAACCATCCACACAACATCTCTATAAACTATTTCATAACCACTAAGTGAACCTTCACAAGTAAATAATAAAGGTTCAACAGAACACAAGTGATAAAAACAAGTATTAACTTAAACCCACAAGTGGGAAATAACTTAATTATCATTAATAACATATTTATCAAATATGTACATATCTCCTCAACCATAAAAGAAGTATCTAAAAGAAGAAATAAATCCTTTTAAACTACTATTAAACCTTGATCATTACCTATGATCTTTCCAAAACTATATGTCTTCATCATGAATACAAATGAAGAATATAAAGTAGCAACCCTGATCAAAGCCATTAAGTCCAATCACTTTCTCATGCTCAATGTTTCTATCATCTCATACAAGTGAGCACATGAAATCTTAACACACCAATGAACCATTTGATCAATTACTATTAGGTCATCATTCCATAAGTATTCCACATCTCCACTCAAATTCAATAATTCAATAAATCAAGTATTCCTGGATACAAGTACTGGATAACAACAAGTATAACCTCTATTAGAGGAATTGAATGGAAAGCTAAGTAAAACTAATCATGTGTGAGTCAAGTACATATCTTTTGGGAAATAAAATAAGAAGTATATGGAAGGATAGTAAAAGCATGAACTAACTCTTAAATCAAGATCTTTCTACTCTGTTTAGATTGTCTTGTTCCCCAATCCTCTCCAAGATATTTTGCAAGAGAAGAAACCACAAGACAGGAGGAACTACAACATGAAGATTCTCAAGAAGATTATTTAGAGTGTACTTGAAGTGCTATTCTAATATATTATAAGAGTACTTGGAAACTCTTATATATTGATCTGATCTTATTAACTCTCTTGAAAGAGTGTGATACCCCAATGTTAGTGTTATATAGAAGTATTTTGGTAACAAGAGTAATTACCTTGTTAACAGATAACTTTTGTATACTCAAACAATTGAGTGTCATACACAAACAAACAGAAGATCATATAACCTAGTACATCTCAGCCTATTGTATATGAGTTGTAATTTGGAGGCAAGACTAGCTACCTTGTTAACAAATTCTTCTTATATGCACATGGCAACTTGATGTCCTAAAATAAACTCATATTCCTTTATAATCCTCTAAGTAAAACCCTTGCTTGGAGCAATTGGATGTTTTCACCACAATGGTGAAACAGTTGAGGTTGGAAACCATGAAAGGAACCTACCTGCAATGGACAAAGGTGATAACAGAAGATTAGTGACAACCAGTGACTAGAACATCAAGCAACAGGAGTCAACAAGGAGGAACACTAGTTTAGCATAAGAAATTCTCAAGTGAAATGTTTAGTGATATTAGAGAAACTATAACCCAATGCCTTGTTAAGACTCATCATAGATGAGAAACAAATAACAATCACTTTAATGGAAACAATTGGCAAGAGAGAAAATAGCAACACTGCCTCAGTAAGGGAGAATAAGTAATTATCCAGTGAATCCTTAGGATTTATTAGGGAACCATTAACCTCTGTCAAACCCATCAGAGATGAAGAGCTCATAATAATGTCTTAGATGAAAACAATTCTCAAGTATGAAAGTATAACAAAATCATTGCATCCACATGTCTTGATATGTGGAGGTAGGTGAAAACAAGATTAATACCTTGTTTTCCAAATCCTTTTCATATGTAAGACTAACAGATGATAAAAAAAATCCATCTACTTATAACCATATAAATTATGACATGATCTATAACAACAAAAGATAATATCCATAGTGGAACCTATGTGGAAAACAGACAAATGAGGTTCCACAACCACACATGTTTTCCATTTTATCAAGTACTGAAAACAGCAAACATAGAATACACACACCTGAGTAAAATGTCCACAAAACTAGATAGAAGTTTCAATTAGGAAATAACAAAGACTCATAAGTAGAAAACAACTATCTTCACCTATTTAAAAAAACATGTGATGTGACATGGAATAAAATTCCATATTAAATGATTTTCATATCAGTGCATAAAACCAGTACTAAGTAGTTTTACTTAATTACTTTCTATAGGGAAGTATACTTAAAATTGTCCAATTAAATTATATCACATTGTTAAACCATCTGTTCATTATGTGCTCATGATAATCATTCTTAACATAATGGCAAAGCCATTTAATCAATTAAATGGTAAGAAATAACAAAAATTCCTTAATATAGCACCCTACATAAAAATTACAAATATTCTTCAAATACACCAACACAAAACATGGTGGCGTTAAGAACTTAATAAGGGTTTCAAAAATAATTTTTATTAATTTTTATGCTTACAGAAAGACCCAGAAAACAACGTTTTCTTTCACTTTCTACCACCAGAAGGACTAGTTTGTAAAACTTAGAACTTTCAGGGGGTTATCGGGAAATTGTTTATTTCCTTTCCTTTCTTCTTCCTCTGCCAGAAGGCAGAGGAGAAGATCACGACGATGCTCTCGTCACGGCCACCTCCTGCTCACCGCCTTGGTGCGAGGATAAGAAGAAGGAGGCGTCTGCATCTGCTTCTCTCTCCCTCAGTCTTCCTCTCGCCTCGCCTGCTCTCTCTCTGTCAACGAACACAAAACCTAACCCTAGGTCTCCGGCCATCTACCATCGTCGTCGACTCCGGCCAGCTCCGTGGCAATTAGTGGTACTGGGAGATGCGCCATGAACCCATCTTCCACCTCGAGCACGCACAGAAGATGGAAGGGCCGGGAGCAACCGAAATCGGCCGTTCCTCTTTTCTCCGACCGCCGGCCACCGCGGTCAATTACCGTGGAATCCGACCTCGCCGTGCTCAACCGTCATCACCACCGTACTCCTGGTGAGCTCAGGCATCTTCCGGTGCTCTTCATCTTGAATTTGGTCGACGAATTCGCGTTGCCACCGTATGCTGCCGTACGCCGCCGCCGTAGTGCTCGCCGCCGGCAACCCTTTGACCTTTTGGTCCAAGCGCTACCACTCAAAGACTCACAGTGACATCCTCTAGCAAATGGGCATAGCAAATCATCTTAATTTGGATTACATCTCGCGAATTCCATTCCACAGAGAGGAACCAAATCCTGTGACATCATCTTTGACGTCATCATGACGTCATGGGAGGTTTTACCTTCTTTTTCTCATTATCTTTGAATTAAAAATCGTATTTGACAGGTGGGCTCCACCTGTCAATTTAAATAGGGCAGAAATATTTAAAATTTGATAAATCAATAACTATTAAAATACTTATCAGAAAAATATGAGAAAAATATGGAAATGTTTAGAAAAATATAATCTAGATGTTTATCAAGTTTCCAAAAATGTTTGATAAAGTTTAAAATTAAACATTTTCTGAATTAAATTAAATCATTTAAAATTGAGAAAATAATAAATAATTCATAAAATTAGAAAAATACAAGTTATATACCAAAATGCTCCAAATGACATATACAACTCATCTATGATGTTTTTAAGGTCATTTGACCAAGTTTTCATGTGTTCAATAATTGCCTAGACATTTAATTTATTTAAAATTAATAAATTAATAGTTTATTCAAATATTTTCAGAAAGCATTGAATAATATACCAAATTAAAGAGAAAATCATTTCCAAATTAAAATATGTCAACATAAAAACATTTTGTTGAACTTATAAACTTGTTATTCATGGTATAATGGAATTTTATAATCGTCTATTATAACCATAAACAACTAACACAAGCATTATTTTATTTAATAAAACCCTCATGTTTTCACATCTACTAAACCTATCATCACATGGCAATAGCAAGTTATGTGATGATAGAATTGGTTGTATTAGTTACTCATTTTTCATTTAACCTTTGACATAAGCTCCACACTCTAAAATATGAAATAAAATATGTCTGTTATCTTTTTAATAATTGTTTTCTATGTGTTATTGTTTTGTTATCTAATCAAGTAATAAACACTTCTACCTCAACATGACAACAATGGTTTGCTAAGTAAAAGTGAAAAACATGTAAGCCTAAAAGAACTAATAACCACATCACCACAAATAATGAAACCATTCACCTAAAACCTGTGTGATTACGATACCGTATCAAACGTGGCTTACACTTGTAAGTTGGGGTATTTTCCAGGGTATTTCACGATGCATCTCATTACTACGCATGTATCATCTTGCCAGTGTTTTCTGTAGTCCTTACCGGGACTACTTTGCTATCTTTCAGATGTTTGGATTTCTCTACGCGACCCTTGAACCCCGAAGACCTTGATTATTATGGTTATTTCAATCTCAGGCAAGTTCATCACTTGTACATATCCTTTGCAGTACTTAATAACAAAATAATTGCAAAAACCCTATCGTCTTATCACCTACTCTCAAAAGAATGCATGATCCTATTTTTATAATAATATGACTAATTGAATGACTACCCGAGTGGTAGTGTTCTGTTTGGTGGGCGGATGGAACCATGGTAAGATGAATAGGTCAAAGGAAGGTTCCATCTGCACGGGAACGTATTACCTAGGAATTAACAACAACTGCCGTCAGGATTCTTGCGCCGTAAATTCGCGTTAACCATGGATCTTCTATGGGGGGAGTAAGTCAACCGTGATACTTTTCTCGTTCGCATGTCAACGGATGCGCCAGAGACGTACGCTGTAGGTCTTGCGGGACTACATGCACATGGGTGGGAGCCCTTACGTCCCACGGACTCTGGGGTCTATGAGTGTCTGCCAGGGGCGCGTAGATCTCCATCGTGAGGGGTGGAATCAGGCGTTCAACCTACTGGCAGAAATGGGTGGGCATGCGTTGTGCGGAGAAGCACGGTTTGGCTTGGACCAACAACCGGGCCCCACACCTGAGTGGGAGTGGACAGGAATGTACACCTGGTTGTGCAACATGGTCTTGGTCGTCCATGGGTAAAGTAACGCACCTCTGCAGAGTGTAAAAGGATGTGGCATGTTACCCCTTGTTCCGGGAAGGAGCTGCGAACGCCGCAGGAAAGGCAACTCCATGAAAGTTCTAATCCTGTGAAGAATGGCGGGCATAGTTTTCAGAATTAAAAGCAACCTCTTGAAGAAAGTTTTACAAAACCTTGCATTAGCTTATGACTCTTCCGAGTCTAAAGCTGTAGTTAGTGCATCAACCACCCACTATATATCATGAACTTGCTGAGTAACGCTCGTTACTCATTTTATCCCGTTTGACCCCTTGCTTAGAGTTGAAGCCTATTGAAGTCGTCATCGAGAAGCCATCGCTGCCTAATGGAGCTACGTGGAATGATCTACTACTTAGTCGATAAATTATCTTCATCAACAACACTGGTGGGGAACAAGATATCAAGGTGTTGGTAGAGTCCATTCTTGGAATTAGTTGTTATAAGCCATAGATTAGGGCTCACATCAGCCGTAGTTGATTAGTTCTGAGCTAGAGTTCTTCTCCGGCTTGGAGCTTCGAATTGCTTCTTCTGATGTTTCATTTGCAGGAGATCTTGTTTGATTCATCAAAGAGATTCTCAAGATTTTGTAATGAAGTTTGTATCCTATAGCTTTGCTTGGACCCGCTGTGTTTCTGTTGTACCACTCTGAGAGATGTAATATTCACGGATAAGTCCTTCTGTGAGTATTATGTCACCGACTTGCGCACTACACATGCAGTGGTGTGCTGGGTCACCACAGGTGGTATCAGAGCGAAGCGACCTTAGGTTTTAAACCTTTTAGGAGATCTGTAGGTTGGTAAAGACTTTAGGAAGCCATCTTACCTAAACCATATTTCCTACAACTATGATGATCATTCACTTGAGAATTATATAATCATACTTGTATAGAATATTCTTACTCAACTTGAGTAAATATACTTATCTAATTTCTTAATACCTAGGTATACATAGTTAGAAGTTTAGTAAGTACTAGTTCCATTGAGAAAAACAGAGATCCGACATAGTCAGAGATGATTAAGTCAAAGTGATGATTATCCCATTCTATGAATGTATAGAATGGAGTAGAACATGGTATAGAATAAGTATAGGAGTCATCAAGAAAGATGTTTCCTAGTCATAAAGAGTTATTGAACCATGGTAACTATGGGATATATACCATATCCTTTGTTATCAAGTCTAGAGGTGAATTAGTATAGTATAGTATAATGTAGAATTAGGAGAAGGCATAAGCATTGATGGAAGCTACATTACTACTCCTAAGGTGATCAACACCATGAAGGATCAACAGATACCATGAGAAGCTTATCATAATCAAGATGAAGTAATTCGAATACATAATACTTAGTTCTATATGGAACCAAGTTAGATAACAACTACTATAGGATCATTTTGTCTTAGTTTATTCCATTGCAGTAAGGCATGCAATTGGAGTAATTACCTAGTCAAAGAGTGGTTGTGTAGAATAGGATCACAAGGTAATATATACCTAATTGTAGTGTATAGCATTTAAGAGCGTTGGTACTGGAGATGTTTTACTCTAAGTACTGTTATTTCACAGGCTTTTGATGCATGAGTGATAACTGCATTTGGGATTTATTGCTTCTTATTTGGATCTTTGACTGACTAGATCTGTACATGAGGATTGAATTTGATGTGCATATGCATGTGCAAACATTGATTTCTATCTTGATGTTACTGGTCTAGAGGGTATAGGATTATAATGAGAGCGGTCTGAGTAATCAGCAGATGGAAACCATCACAAAAGTTCTGGAAGACCCGGAAGTCAAGAAGGCATAAGTCAATAAAGCTACTGATGGGAATGGACCACATTCCACATCTTGTTTGGAGTTGGTGACATAATTCATCAACACATGGAGACATACCACAAGTGATGCCAAGAAAATAACATGAGTAGTTATATCTTAAAAGGAAACATGTAGAAGTTGATAAATAAACTTATACAGTCATTCCATAGAAGCTGAAACCCAAAGATATAAAAGTACCATAGAAAGTAACCAGTGGAATAGGTTATAGTCGCCTGTAGGAAAAAGTTAAAACTCGAGGAAGCTCGAAGACATTTTTACTAATTAGAAGAGTGTAAGTAAGTGTACACTACTGTGTACAAGATTATTTGAAAAATCTTTATCTTGAGACCATTAGACTGAACCAAATGGAGTCCAAACCATAGACAATATCCAGTGTATCGGAAGAATATTATTGGTTTTTCATCACCTGGTGGATGTACCAATTGTTCTTCAGAAAGTTGTGAGAGGTAGGAAACCATACCTATTCATCGGAGAATGAAACTGGGTATCCACTATATGGTGGAGATACCACGTGTTCTTCGTGAGACTATTAGGAAGGCCTAGTAACAAAACAGAGTTGTTATAGCAACATGCTTAGTATTAGATTATTATGCAAGACAGTAGAAGGTGAACAATCAAGATCAGAGGCTCCACATGCCAAGGTCAACACAAGAAACAGATGTGAAGATTCAACGGTCTACAGAAGTTCTTTCTACCTACCTTTACGTGAGAGAGATTGAACTTCGGGACGAAGTTCTTGTTAAGGGGGAGATACTGTAACATCCCAGTGTTTGGGAAGTTATAAGGATCTAAATTTAATATGTGCATTTGCAAAGCATGCATCTAAAAGTACGGGAAATTTTGGCGCGAAAGTTTAAACGAATCAAAGTGACCAAAGTTTCACTTGACATGATGAAATAGGTCTAGTTCATCTAGTCAGGAGTACATTTGGAGTGATCTTTATAACATAGTATCTTTACAAACCAAATCATTTGATTACACAAACCATCATTGGTTATGATTAACACAAATTCTTAACAACCTTAACCTCAAGTCTATAAGTGACTTGGGATAACTCACTAGGTATCTAGAACTCAAAGAGGGGTGAGAATCCATATCTCATAAATGATGATCACACTTTCACTAATGAGTAATGCATAACTGAACCATCTCATCAACAGAGGTGTTATGTCCTCTCAAACAATAACTCTTAAGTTATAAACCATCCACACAACATCTCTATAAACTATTTCATAACCACTAAGTGAACCTTCACAAGTAAATAATAAAGGTTCAACAGAACACAAGTGATAAAAACAAGTATTAACTTAAACCCACAAGTGGGAAATAACTTAATTATCATTAATAACATATTTATCAAATATGTACATATCTCCTCAACCATAAAAGAAGTATCTAAAAGAAGAAATAAATCCTTTTAAACTACTATTAAACCTTGATCATTACCTATGATCTTTCCAAAACTATATGTCTTCATCATGAATACAAATGAAGAATATAAAGTAGCAACCCTGATCAAAGCCATTAAGTCCAATCACTTTCTCATGCTCAATGTTTCTATCATCTCATACAAGTGAGCACATGAAATCTTAACACACCAATGAACCATTTGATCAATTACTATTAGGTCATCATTCCATAAGTATTCCACATCTCCACTCAAATTCAATAATTCAATAAATCAAGTATTCCTGGATACAAGTACTGGATAACAACAAGTATAACCTCTATTAGAGGAATTGAATGGAAAGCTAAGTAAAACTAATCATGTGTGAGTCAAGTACATATCTTTTGGGAAATAAAATAAGAAGTATATGGAAGGATAGTAAAAGCATGAACTAACTCTTAAATCAAGATCTTTCTACTCTGTTTAGATTGTCTTGTTCCCCAATCCTCTCCAAGATATTTTGCAAGAGAAGAAACCACAAGACAGGAGGAACTACAACATGAAGATTCTCAAGAAGATTATTTAGAGTGTACTTGAAGTGCTATTCTAATATATTATAAGAGTACTTGGAAACTCTTATATATTGATCTGATCTTATTAACTCTCTTGAAAGAGTGTGATACCCCAATGTTAGTGTTATATAGAAGTATTTTGGTAACAAGAGTAATTACCTTGTTAACAGATAACTTTTGTATACTCAAACAATTGAGTGTCATACACAAACAAAC
Organism: Alopecurus myosuroides; assembly: GCA_028641055.1. Taxonomy (NCBI): domain Eukaryota; kingdom Viridiplantae; phylum Streptophyta; class Magnoliopsida; order Poales; family Poaceae; genus Alopecurus; species Alopecurus myosuroides. The sequence continues at coordinate 30,661,867 of CM054058.1, forward strand.
AGAAGATCATATAACCTAGTACATCTCAGCCTATTGTATATGAGTTGTAATTTGGAGGCAAGACTAGCTACCTTGTTAACAAATTCTTCTTATATGCACATGGCAACTTGATGTCCTAAAATAAACTCATATTCCTTTATAATCCTCTAAGTAAAACCCTTGCTTGGAGCAATTGGATGTTTTCACCACAATGGTGAAACAGTTGAGGTTGGAAACCATGAAAGGAACCTACCTGCAATGGACAAAGGTGATAACAGAAGATTAGTGACAACCAGTGACTAGAACATCAAGCAACAGGAGTCAACAAGGAGGAACACTAGTTTAGCATAAGAAATTCTCAAGTGAAATGTTTAGTGATATTAGAGAAACTATAACCCAATGCCTTGTTAAGACTCATCATAGATGAGAAACAAATAACAATCACTTTAATGGAAACAATTGGCAAGAGAGAAAATAGCAACACTGCCTCAGTAAGGGAGAATAAGTAATTATCCAGTGAATCCTTAGGATTTATTAGGGAACCATTAACCTCTGTCAAACCCATCAGAGATGAAGAGCTCATAATAATGTCTTAGATGAAAACAATTCTCAAGTATGAAAGTATAACAAAATCATTGCATCCACATGTCTTGATATGTGGAGGTAGGTGAAAACAAGATTAATACCTTGTTTTCCAAATCCTTTTCATATGTAAGACTAACAGATGATAACAAAAATCCATCTACTTATAACCATATAAATTATGACATGATCTATAACAACAAAAGATAATATCCATAGTGGAACCTATGTGGAAAACAGACAAATGAGGTTCCACAACCACACATGTTTTCCATTTTATCAAGTACTGAAAACAGCAAACATAGAATACACACACCTGAGTAAAATGTCCACAAAACTAGATAGAAGTTTCAATTAGGAAATAACAAAGACTCATAAGTAGAAAACAACTATCTTCACCTATTTAAAAAAACATGTGATGTGACATGGAATAAAATTCCATATTAAATGATTTTCATATCAGTGCATAAAACCAGTACTAAGTAGTTTTACTTAATTACTTTCTATAGGGAAGTATACTTAAAATTGTCCAATTAAATTATATCACATTGTTAAACCATCTGTTCATTATGTGCTCATGATAATCATTCTTAACATAATGGCAAAGCCATTTAATCAATTAAATGGTAAGAAATAACAAAAATTCCTTAATATAGCACCCTAAATAAAAATTACAAATATTCTTCAAATACACCAACACAAAACATGGTGGCGTTAAGAATTTAATAAGGGTTTCAAAAATAATTTTTATTAATTTTTATGCTTACAGAAAGACCCAGAAAACAACGTTTTCTTTCACTTTCTACCACCAGAAGGACTAGTTTGTAAAACTTAGAACTTTCAGGGGGTTATCGGGAAATTGTTTATTTCCTTTCCTTTCTTCTTCCTCTGCCAGAAGGCAGAGGAGAAGATCACGACGATGCTCTCGTCACGGCCACCTCCTGCTCACCGCCTTGGTGCGAGGATAAGAAGAAGGAGGCGTCTGCATCTGCTTCTCTCTCCCTCAGTCTTCCTCTCGCCTCGCCTGCTCTCTCTCTGTCAACGAACACAAAACCTAACCCTAGGTCTCCGGCCATCTACCATCATCGTCGACTCCGGCCAGCTCCGTGGCAATTAGTGGTACTGGGAGATGCGCCATGAACCCATCTTCCACCTCGAGCACGCACAGAAGATGGAAGGGCCGGGAGCAACCGAAATCGACCGTTCCTCTTTTCTCCGGCCGCCGGCCACCGCGGTCAATTACCGTGGAATCCGACCTCGCCGTGCTCAACCGTCATCACCACCGTACTCCTGGTGAGCTCAGGCATCTTCCGGTGCTCTTCATCTTGAATTTGGTCGACGAATTCGCGTTGCCACCGTATGCTGCCGTACGCCGCCGCCGTAGTGCTCGCCGCCGGCAACCCTTTGACCTTTTGGTCCAAGCGCTACCACTCAAAGACTCACAGTGACATCCTCTAGCAAATGGGCATAGCAAATCATCTAAATTTGGATTACATCTCGCGAATTCCATTCCACAGAGAGGAACCAAATCCTGTGACATCATCTTTGACGTCATCATGACGTCATGGGAGGTTTTACCTTCTTTTTCTCATTATCTTTGAATTAAAAATCGTATTTGACAGGTGGGCTCCACCTGTCAATTTAAATAGGGCAGAAATATTTAAAATTTGATAAATCAATAACTATTAAAATACTTATCAGAAAAATATGAGAAAAATATGGAAATGTTTAGAAAAATATAATCTAGATGTTTATCAAGTTTCCAAAAATGTTTGATAAAGTTTAAAATTAAACATTTTCTGAATTAAATTAAATCATTTAAAATTGAGAAAATAATAAATAATTCATAAAATTAGAAAAATACAAGTTATATACCAAAATGCTCCAAATGACATATACAACTCATCTATGATGTTTTTAAGGTCATTTGACCAAGTTTTCATGTGTTCAATAATTGCCTAGACATTTAATTTATTTAAAATTAATAAATTAATAGTTTATTCAAATATTTTCAGAAAGCATTGAATAATATACCAAATTAAAGAGAAAATCATTTCCAAATTAAAATATGTCAACATAAAAACATTTTGTTGAACTTATAAACTTGTTATTCATGGTATAATGGAATGTTATAATCGTCTATTATAACCATAAACAACTAACACAAGCATTATTTTATTTAATAAAACCCTCATGTTTTCACATCTACTAAACCTATCATCACATGGCAATAGCAAGTTATGTGATGATAGAATTGGTTGTATTAGTTACTCATTTTTCATTTAACCTTTGACATAAGCTCCACACTCTAAAATATGAAATAAAATATGTCTGTTATCTTTTTAATAATTGTTTTCTATGTGTTATTGTTTTGTTATCTAATCAAGTAATAAACACTTCTACCTCAACATGACAACAATGGTTTGCTAAGTAAAAGTGAAAAACATGTAAGCCTAAAAGAACTAATAACCACATCACCACAAATAATGAAACCATTCACCTAAAACCTGTGTGATTACGATACCGTATCAAACGTGGCTTACACTTGTAAGTTGGGGTATTTTCCAGGGTATTTCACGATGCATCTCATTACTACGCATGTATCATCTTGCCAGTGTTTTCTGTAGTCCTTACCGGGACTACTTTGCTATCTTTCAGATGTTTGGATTTCTCTACGCGACCCTTGAACCCCGAAGACCTTGATTATTATGGTTATTTCAATCTCAGGCAAGTTCATCACTTGTACATATCCTTTGCAGTACTTAATAACAAAATAATTGCAAAAACCCTATCGTCTTATCACCTACTCTCAAAAGAATGCATGATCCTATTTTTATAATAATATGACTAATTGAATGACTACCCGAGTGGTAGTGTTCTGTTTGGTGGGCGGATGGAACCATGGTAAGATGAATAGGTCAAAGGAAGGTTCCATCTGCACGGGAACGTATTACCTAGGAATTAACAACAACTGCCGTCAGGATTCTTGCGCCGTAAATTCGCGTTAACCATGGATCTTCTATGGGGGGAGTAAGTCAACCGTGATACTTTTCTCGTTCGCATGTCAACGGATGCGCCAGAGACGTACGCTGTAGGTCTTGCGGGACTACATGCACATGGGTGGGAGCCCTTACGTCCCACGGACTCTGGGGTCTATGAGTGTCTGCCAGGGGCGCGTAGATCTCCATCGTGAGGGGTGGAATCAGGCGTTCAACCTACTGGCAGAAATGGGTGGGCATGCGTTGTGCGGAGAAGCACGGTTTGGCTTGGACCAACAACCGGGGCCCCACACCTGAGTGGGAGTGGACAGGAATGTACACCTGGTTGTGCAACATGGTCTTGGTCGTCCATGGGTAAAGTAACGCACCTCTGCAGAGTGTAAAAGGATGTGGCATGTTACCCCTTGTTCCGGGAAGGAGCTGCGAACGCCGCAGGAAAGGCAACTCCATGAAAGTTCTATTCCTGTGAAGAATGGCGGGCATAGTTTTCAGAATTAAAAGCAACCTCTTGAAGAAAGTTTTACAAAACCTTGCATTAGCTTATGACTCTTCCGAGTCTAAAGCTGTAGTTAGTGCATCAACCACCCACTATATATCATGAACTTGCTGAGTAACGCTCGTTACTCATTTTATCCCGTTTGACCCCTTTCTTAGAGTTGAAGCCTATTGAAGTCGTCATCGAGAAGCCATCGCTGCCTAATGGAGCTACGTGGAATGATCTACTACTTAGTCGATAAATTATCTTCATCAACAACACTGGTGGGGAACAAGATATCAAGGTGTTGGTAGAGTCCATTCTTGGAATTAGTTGTTATAAGCCATAGATTAGGGCTGACATCAGCCTTAGTTGATTAGTTCTGAGCTAGAGTTCTTCTCCGGCTTGGAGCTTCGAATTGCTTCTTCTGATGTTTCATTTGCAGGAGATCTTGTTTGATTCATCAAAGAGATTCTCAAGATTTTGTAATGAAGTTTGTATCCTATAGCTTTGCTTGGACCCGCTGTGTTTCTGTTGTACCACTCTGAGAGATGTAATATTCACGGATAAGTCCTTCTGTGAGTATTATGTCACCGACTTGCGCACTACACATGCAGTGGTGTGCTGGGTCACCACAAATATCCAAGCTTGGAGTCAATCTCCATATCAACGAGCTCCGTATAAAATTTGCCCGTTTGGTTTCCTAGCCGTTTTGGCGATCGATTTCATCAACCTTCTGTTCTCCATTATCAATTCTCACATACTTCCATTTCCGTTCATCAAACCTCAACACCCATACTTCTTATTGTGGACCCTAACTAACAGTCTCCCCAATTTTCTCCACAAAATTCCGAACTGTATTCTCTTCCATGCTCCTAGTTCTTGCTGATCAATATCTGCAAACTCGACCTGCAATTTCACAATTGTATCTCTCTCAATGTTCTGAACGCTACCATCTACTAGCTTGTCCATTGATGTAAAGAAATTGAATGCCAATTCAAAGATCCGCGCAATGCCAGCATCACCACCCCGTTGGCTAATGGCGGACGGTGTGAAGTGGACGAGGTCCTAATCGAATTCAAATTAGTTTGGAGAGATGTGCATTGCCGATTTGAAATTTTCTAGACCGGCTCCAAACCGTTCAGCCCACCCGCGACCACCACAGTCAGATCTAAATTGACATAAAGGGGAACGGGAACATGAGTAGAGTTGTGACTTAACTCACCAAAAACGCCGCTGCCATCAAGAACGTCAGATCCGCCACCACAGAGAGCGGAGAAAAAGTAGAAGATGGCACGGTCCAACATGCGGTTCACTCGATTCAGTTATAAAATCATTGGGACCCACCTGTAGGAAACAATAACCGCCAACATGTTTTCTCACGAGGCCTTAACATAACCTCACACTCACTAAAGATTGAGATATCGTTTTATTGCCGAGGTCAGCCATCGGCTATTACCGCTCAAGAAATTTCGCACGAGCGCTATTTTCAGAAAATATGTCGCGTTCCTTCTATTTCCGGGGAGAAACGGCCCACGTGAGCTATTGGCCCGCCATGTGGGGCCTGCCACTTATTTTGCGTGAAACCTGCCAAAACAGCTGCAGTCAATCAATCACGCCCATGGAGCTAGCAAGTATTCTTTATATATAGTTGCCCAAATAACTAATCAGCATTCCAAAGTCAGATCCATCCGCAACAAATCAATCTAATATATGGTGGATAGTGACATGTCAAGACGTGCAATCACTGTCAGGGTAATCGTTTAGCGAAATTTCCCGTGAGATCATACTTAAATTTGGTAATATATACAATACTTAATCACAATTACCCATTTTTTGTGAATCACGCGGGGTTGCACTTGGAGTAGTTCCAACTGAACCCTATAATCATAATTGATGCGGGCCATGTGCACATTTGTTTTTGACCCGGTTGAGTTTTGTATGGATGCCTAAGCAGAATACAAGGAATTAAGGGGACCAGTAGTGACTTGGCAATGGAGTTTATAACCACACAAATAGTAGGTACGTAGCCACGTAGGTGATTTTCTTTATGCATTGGCTCTTTGTGGACGTTACATTGGTAGTACTAGCTAAATTGATTTAGATCGGGTTGCTTAATTAATTTAAGGTGCTGCTAGCTATAAGTAGAGTTTTATAGAAATATTCTTATAATTGGAAAACTGAGACAGAGCGGAAAAACAAAGTTTCTCGATGGGTACATCATTGTACACTGTACCGCTCACGTGGTTTTGAAGGATATAAACACTACAGGAATGGGCCGATATGCCGACGGCCAAATCCTATGCCGACGGCAATTTGTCGGGGCCGTCGGCATAGGCTTAGTGAGCAAATCCCAAATTGCGAAAAAAAAAAATTTGCTGTGCCGACGGCAATGCCGTCGGCCTTTTGTTTTTTTTTTTTTTTTTGAGCTACGCCGACGGCTGCCGTCGGCATCGACCCTAAGAGGGAATTCAGAATTGAAAAAAAAAAAAATGAGCTATGCCGACGGCAAAGCCGTCGGCATAGCCAAGCTCAAATTTTTTGTTTTTCGACTTAATCAACGTTTTGATCATAACTTTTGCGTTCCAACTCGGATTTTGACGTTCTTTAGCTCGTTTCGAAGAGGAGAAATATATCTAAATTATCATGCATATTGTTAAAGCTAAATAATTAGAAAAAAATCATAAGAAATAACGCAACTAACAGTAATGGGTTAACAGTTTCGTCTGAGAGGATTGTGGGGCGTCTGAATCCAACCAAAATCTAGGGGGACCTTAAAATCATGATGAAATAGGTATTTGTGTACCTAAAAATGATTTTTTCAAAAAATCATGAGCAAACTAGGAGGCACCTGTAGTTCAAATTTGACCCGTTTCCAGCTGAATCGGCAGAAACTTGTGTTCTTCAAAGAGGTTGATGAAAACCTTTTCAGAGGAAAATAATTGGTTATTCGTGCATATAACATGGTCTAGTATATTCAAAAAATGCAGCTCCCAGGTTTTGCAACATATTTATGGTTGATGCTTCACAAAAAAAGCCATTTTTCACACTCGGAAGATGGAAAATGGTTTTTTTATTGAATGAAAAGGAAAACTTTCTTCGGGAACATTGTCCATGCTTCCAATATGCATGTTTGTGTGGAATATGGGCATATTTAAACAAACTATGCCATGGATTTGGCCATTACACCCGTCATTTGGCCCGAAACCCTAGAATGTTCGTAGGAGATAGCTCATTTATGTGAACATATTTTCAACACAACTGTCGTATTCCAAGTTTATTATTTTTGGTGGATACTAGGACATATATAATGACACCACGCGAAGGTATTGCATCATTTTGAGGTTTTTTAAATTTTCTGGAATTTTCTAAGTCGGTTTCGGGAAAAAGTCAAGACGGCGGGCATGACCGTTCGTATCTAGGGCTTGAATATTGAGAAACTCTTGGTGTATCTCTGATGAAATAGGTATTTGTGTACCTAAAAATGATTTTTTCAAAAAATCATGAGCAAACTAGGAGGCACCTGTAGTTCAAATTTGACCCGTTTCCAGCTGAATCGGCAGAAACTTGTGTTCTTCAAAAGAGGTTGATGAAAACCTTTTCAGAGGAAAATAATTGGTTATTCGTGCATATAATATGGTCTAGTATATTCAAAAAATGAAGCTCCCAAGTTTTGCAACATATTTATGGTTGATGCTTCACAAAAAAAGCTATTTTTCACACTCGGAAGATGGAAAATGGTTTTTTTATTGAATGAAAAGGAAAACTTTCTTCGGGAACATTGTCCGTGCTTCCAATATGCATGTTTGTGTGGAATATGGGCATATTTAAACAAACTATGCCATGGATTTGGCCATTACACCCGTCATTTGGCCCGAAACCCTAGAATGTTCGTAGGAGATAGCTCATTTATGTGAACATATTTTCAACACAACTGTCGTATTCCAAGTTTATTATTTTTGGTGGATACTAGGACATATATAATGACACCACGCGAAGGTCTTGCATCATTTTGAGGTTTTTTAAATTTTCTGGAATTTTCTAAGTCGGTTTCGGGAAAAAGTCAAGACGGCGGGCATGACCGTTCGTATCTAGGGCTTGAATATTGAGAAACTCTTGGTGTATCTCTGATGAAATAGGTATTTGTGTACCTAAAAATGATTTTTTCAAAAAATCATGAGCAAACTAGGAGGCACCTGTAGTTCAAATTTGACCCGTTTCCAGCAGAATCGGCAGAAACTTGTGTTCTTCAAAAGAGATTGATGAAAACCTTTTCAGAGGAAAATAATTGGTTATTCGTGCATATAACATGGTCTAGTATATTCAAAAAATGCAGCTCCCAGGTTTTGCAACATATTTATGGTTGATGCTTCACAAAAAAAGCCATTTTTCACACTCGGAAGATGGAAAATGGTTTTTTTATTGAATGAAAAGGAAAACTTTCTTCGGGAACATTGTCCGTGCTTCCAATATGCATGTTTGTGTGGAATATGGGCATATTTAAACAAACTATGCCATGGATTTGGCCATTACACCCGTCATTTGGCCCGAAACCCTAGAATGTTCGTAGGAGATAGCTCATTTATGTGAACATATTTTCAACACAACTGTCGTATTCCAAGTTTATTATTTTTGGTGGATACTAGGACATATATAATGACACCACGCGAAGGTCTTGCATCATTTTGAGGTTTTTTAAATTTTCTGGAATTTTCTAAGTCGGTTTCGGGAAAAAGTCAAGACGGCGGGCATGACCGTTCGTATCTAGGGCTTGAATATTGAGAAACTCTTGGTGTATCTCTGATGAAATAGGTATTTGTGTACCTAAAAATGATTTTTTCAAAAAATCATGAGCAAACTAGGAGGCACCTGTAGTTCAAATTTGACCCGTTTCCAGCTGAATCGGCAGAAACTTGTGTTCTTCAAAAGAGATTGATGAAAACCTTTTCAGAGGAAAATAATTGGTTATTCGTGCATATAACATGGTCTAGTATATTCAAAAAATGCAGCTCCCAGGTTTTGCAACATATTTATGGTTGATGCTTCACAAAAAAAGCCATTTTTCACACTCGGAAGATGGAAAATGGTTTTTTTATTGAATGAAAAGGAAAACTTTCTTCGGGAACATTGTCCGTGCTTCCAATATGCATGTTTGTGTGGAATATGGGCATATTTAAACAAACTATGCCATGGATTTGGCCATTACACCCGTCATTTGGCCCGAAACCCTAGAATGTTCGTAGGAGATAGCTCATTTATGTGAACATATTTTCAACACAACTGTCGTATTCCAAGTTTATTATTTTTGGTGGATACTAGGACATATATAATGACACCACGCGAAGGTCTTGCATCATTTTGAGGTTTTTTAAATTTTCTGGAATTTTCTAAGTCGGTTTCGGGAAAAAGTCAAGACGGCGGGCATGACCGTTCGTATCTAGGGCTTGAATATTGAGAAACTCTTGGTGTATCTCTGATGAAATAGGTATTTGTGTACCTAAAAATGATTTTTTCAAAAAATCATGAGCAAACTAGGAGGCACCTGTAGTTCAAATTTGACCCGTTTCCAGCTGAATCGGCAGAAACTTGTGTTCTTCAAAAGAGGTTGATGAAAACCTTTTCAGAGGAAAATAATTGGTTATTCGAGCATATAACATGGTCTAGTATATTCAAAAAATGCAGCTCCCAGGTTTTGCAACATATTTGTGGTTGATGCTTCACAAAAAAAGCCATTTTTCACACTCGGAAGATGGAAAATGATTTTTTTATTAAATGAAAAGGAAAACTTTCTTCGGGAACATTGTCCGTGCTTCCAATATGCATGTTTGTGTGGAATATGGGCATATTTAAACAAACTATGCCATGTATTTGGCCATTACACCCGTCATTTGGCCTGTTTCCAGCTGAATCGGCAAAAACTGTCAAAATGGCCACCATGGCTATTCATCAAAAGAGTTTAATTTTTTTCTAAACTATCGATGTTTTTATGATATGGATGTCATATTTGAATTTCTCTAATTTTTCTAATCGATTTAGACATTTTATTTGTCAAATTTCGATTTACGGATTTAAAGATATAAATTATTGTATATTAAATAATTTATTCACAAAATAAAGTAATTTCTAACATTATATTGTTATTTACTCAATAAATATAATTATATAATCATTGTTATTTGTTCAAATATATTTTAAAATTTATACAATAGAGAAGTTTAACATCATTCCCCACAGGTTAATATGATTGATATGATAGTAATATCAGTAAGTTCTCACATCTCATATGGAATCTAGTTTGGAAGGAACTCAAAGGTTAAGCGTGCTTGGGCTGGAGGAATTTCAGGATGGGTGACCGAATGGGAAGTTTGACTAAGTTAAGTATGTTGACTAGATTAATTGTGTAATTAGAGATTAGAGATTAAATATGTGGCTAAGTGAAAAATTCTGGAATAGAATGTCAAAAAAGTTCAAAAAAATTTTTTTTTTTTTTTTTTCAAAATTCGAATTTTGGAAATATTGTGCCGACGGCTTTGCCGTCGGCATAGAGCTTAGTGTGCCGACGGCTTTGCCGTCGGCATAGCCTACGCCGACGGTTTTTTATGTGCCGACGGCCATTTGGCCATGTGCCGACGTGGAATGTGCCGACGGCAAGGTGCCGACGGCGGCCGTCGGCACAGGCTGTGCCGACGGCTTTTTAGCCTGTGCCGACGGCTTTTGGCCGTCGGCATATGCGGCGTTTCCTGTAGTGAAAAAAGGTGTTGAATATTTAACCTTGACATACAAAGAGCTCCAGGAAGTGAATAATTCCCCTGCCGTCAAGCATATGATCTTGATTCAGGAAAGATTTTCTAGTTCATGCCTAAGATGCATAGAATCATCTGTTTCTGATTGTTTATCGCCTACTTCTGATCACTACAGGAATGGCTCACTATGCCGACGGCCAGAAACTGTGCCGACGGCCAAATGTCGGGCACCGTCGGACAGGGGGTCGGAGCCCCAGCCTGCGCCAGAGGCCGTCGGCACGAAGTTGGCCGTCGGCACAACGCCAAGGAGGCCGACGGTGGCCCTCGGCACCACGATAGCCGTCGGCACAGCCTCGAAGAGGCCGACAGTGGCCTTCGGCAGCCCAAACGCCGTCGGCACACGTTACTGCGCCGTACTGCGCCGTCTGGCTGAGGCCTACCAGGTACTATGCCGACAGCTTTGTCGTCGGAACAGGTGATTTTTTTTCTTTTTCTTATTTTCTGGATGCATGTGTATTTATTAGTTACTATCAATTGATAAAATTAATATGTTAATATTTTATGTTTAAAATATAGAAATTCACAACCGTTACCATGTATCGAGAGATCTAAGTCAATTTCATTTATTCATACTACACCGACACCACTATCGAGTGGGTTTTCACACAGTAAGTCTATTTTATTTGTGTTTTGTGTTTGTATGGCCTACCCTAACACAACCAAGCAACTAGTTCCACATTGCTACCCCCTTTCGACGCCGTTACCGCGTGTTTCCGTATAAGTCCGGTATTTCTCCAGCGGGTGTAGGGTTTCACCGGAGGGGGGGGGCTCCGGATCTTCTGGACCACAACACAAGCAAGGTTGTGCCATAGCATGTTATTATAGGTGTGTTGTGTGCTTTTGATGGCAAAGATTTCACTCCGGGGTGTGGGCCGCTTCACCGGCATCCACTTCTCTCTCGTGAGTTTACACGCGCTTATAGGCGGAAACTCCCGTATCGGACGAAACGTCGTGAATCTTCCGAAGAGGTGGGTTCTACCTTGTTGTTTTATGTTTGTATGGCCTACCCTAACACAACCAAGCACCTAGTTCCACATTGCTACCCCCTTTCGACGCCGTTACCGCGTGTTTCCGTATAAGTCCGGTATTTCTCCAGCGGGTGTAGGGTTTCACCGGAGGGGGGGCTCCGGATCTTCTGGACCACAACACAAGCAAGGTTGTGCCATAGCATGTTATTATAGGTGTGTTGTGTGCTTTGTATGGAAAAGATTTCACTCTGGGGTGTGGGCCGCTTCACCGGCATCCACTTCTCTCTCGTGAGTTTACACGCGCTTATAGGCTGAAACTCCCGTATCGGACGAAACGTCGTGAATCTTCCGAAGAGGTGGGTTCTACCTTGTTGTTTTATGATTGTATGGCCTACCCTAACACAACCAAGCACCTAGTTCCACATTGCTACCCCCTTTCGACGCCGTTACCGCGTGTTTCTGTATAAGTCCGGTATTTCTCCAGCGGGTGTAGGGTTTCACCGGAGGGGGGGCTCCGGACCTTCTGGACCACAACACAAGCAAGGTTGTGCCATAGCATGTTATTATAGGTGTGTTGTGTGCTTTGTATGGCAAAGATTTCACTCTGGGGTGTGGGCCGCTTCACCGGCATCCACTTCTCTCTCGTGAGTTTACACGCGCTTATAGGCTGAAACTCCCGTATCGGACGAAACGTCGTGAATCTTCCGAAGAGGTGGGTTCTACCTTGTTGTTTTATGTTTGTATGGCCTACCCTAACACAACCAAGCACCTAGTTCCCCATTGCTACCCCCTTTCGACGCCGTTACCGCGTGTTTCCGTATAAGTCCGGTATTTCTCCAGCGGGTGTAGGGTTTCACCGGAGGGGGGCTCCGGATCTTCTGGACCACAACACAAGCAAGGTTGTGCCATAGCATGTTATTATAGGTGTGTTGTGTGCTTTGTATGGCAAAGATTTCACTCCGGGGTGTGGGCCGCTTCACCGGCATCCACTTCTCTCTCGTGAGTTTACACGCGCTTATAGGCTGAAACTCCCGTATCGGACGAAACGTCGTGAATCTTCCAAAGAGGTGGGTTCTACCTTGTTGTTTTATGTTTGTATGGCATACCCTAACACAACCAAGCACCTAGTTCCACATTGCTACCCCCTTTCGACGCCGTTACCTGCGTGTTTCCGTATAAGTCCGGTATTTCTCCAGCGGGTGTAGGGTTTCACCGGAGGGGGGGCTCCGGATCTTCTGGACCACAACACAAGCAAGGTTGTGCCATAGCATGTTATTATAGGTGTGTTGTGTGCTTTGTATGGCAAATATTTCACTCCGGGGTGTGGGCCGCTTCACCGGCATCCACTTCTCTCTCGTGAGTTTACACGCGCTTATAGGCTGAAACTCCCGTATCGGACGAAACGTCGTGAATCTTCCGAAGAGGTGGGTTCTACCTTGTTGTTTTATGTTTGTATGGCCTACCCTAACACAACCAAGCACCTATTTCCACATTGCTACCCCCTTTCGACGCCGTTACCGCGTGTTTCCGTATAAGTCCGGTATTTCTCCAGCGGGTGTAGGGTTTCACCGGAGGGGGGGCTCCGGATCTTCTGGACCACAACACAAGCAAGGTTGTGCCATAGCATGTTATTATAGGTGTGTTGTGTGCTTTGTATGGCAAATATTTCACTCCGGGGTGTGGGCCGCTTCACCGGCATCCACTTCTCTCTCGTGAGTTTACACGCGCTTATAGGCTGAAACTCCCGTATCGGACGAAACGTCGTGAATCTTCCGAAGAGGTGGGTTCTACCTTGTTGTTTTATGTTTGTATGGCCTACCCTAACACAACCAAGCAACTAGTTCCACATTGCTACCCCCTTTCGACGCCGTTACCGCGTGTTTCCGTATAAGTCCGGTATTTCTCCAGCGGGTGTAGGGTTTCACCGGAGGGGGGCTCCGGATCTTCTGGACCACAACACAAGCAAGGTTGTGCCATAGCATGTTATTATAGGTGTGTTGTGTGCTTTGTATGGCAAATATTTCACTCCGGGGTGTGGGCCGCTTCACCGGCATCCACTTCTCTCTCGTGAGTTTACACGCGCTTATAGGCTGAAACTCCCGTATCGGACGAAACGTCGTGAATCTTCCGAAGAGGTGGGTTCTACCTTGTTGTTTTATGTTTCTATGGCATACCCTAACACAACCAAGCAACTAGTTCCACATTTCTACCCCCTTTCGACGCCGTTACCGCGTGTTTCCGTATAAGTCCGGTATTTCTCCAGCGGGTCTAGGGTTTCACCGGAGGGGGGGCTCCGGATCTTCTGGAACACAACACAAGCAAGGTTGTGCCATAGCATGTTATTATAGGTGTGTTGTGTGCTTTTGATGGCAAATATTTCAATCCGGGGTGTGGGCCGCTTCACCGGCATCCACTTCTCTCTCGTGAGTTTACACGCGCTTATAGGCCGAAACTCCCGTATCGGACGAAACGTCGTGAATCTTCCGAAGAGGTGGGTTCTACCTTGTTGTTTATGTTTGTATGGCATACCCTAACACAACCAAGAAACTAGTTCCACATTTCTACCCCCTTTCGACGCCGTTACCGCGTGTTTCCGTATAAGTCCGGTATTTCTCCAGCGGGTCTAGGGTTTCACCGAGGGGGGTCTACGGATCTTCTGGACCACAACACAAGCAAGGTTGTGCCATAGCATGTTATTATAGGTGTGTTGTGTGCTTTGTATGGCAAAGATTTCACTCCGGGGTGTGGGCCGCTTCACCGGCATCCACTTCCCTCTCGTGAGTTTACACGCGCTTATAGGCTGAAACTCCCGTATCGGACGAAACGTCGTGAATCTTCCGAAGAGGTGGGTTCTACCTTGTTGTTTTATGTTTCTATGGCATACCCTAACACAACCAAGCAACTATTTCCACATTTATACCCCCTTTCGACGCCGTTACAGCGTGTTTCCCTATAAGTCCGGTATTTCTCCAGCGGGTCTAGGGTTTCACCGGAGGGGGGGCTCCGGATCTTCTGGACCACAACACAAGCAAGGTTGTGCCATAGCATGTTATTATATGTGTGTTGTGTGCTTTTGATGGCAAATATTTCACTCCGGGGTGTGGGCCGCTTCACCGGCATCCACTTCTCTCTCGTGAGTTTACACGCGCTTATAGGCTGAAACTCCCGTATCAGACGAAACGTCGTGAATCTTCCGAAGAGGTGGGTTCTACCTTGTTGTTTTATGTTTGTATGGCCTACCCTAACACAACCAAGCAACTAGTTCCACATTGCTACCCCCTTTCGACGCCGTTACCGCGTGTTTCTGTATAAGTCCGGTATTTCTCCAGCGGGTGTAGGGTTTCACCGGAGGGGGGGCTCCGGATCTTCTGGACCCCAACACAAGCAAGGTTGTGCCATAGAATGTTATTTTAGGTGTGTTGTGTGCTTTGTATGGCAAAGATTTCACTCCGGGGTGTGGGCCGCTTCACCGGCATCCACTTCTCTCTCGTGAGTTTACACGCGCTTATAGGCTGAAACTCCCGTATCGGACGAAACGTCGTGAATCTTCCGAAGAGGTGGGTTCCACCTTGTCGTTATATGTTTGTATGGCATACCCTAACACAACAAAGAAACTAGTTCCACATTTCTACCCCCTTTCGACGCCGTTACCGCGTGTTTCCGTATAAGTCCGGTATTTCTCCAGCGGGTGTAGGGTTTCACCGGAGGGGGTCTACGGATCTTCTGGACCACAACACAAGCAAGGTTGTGCCATAGAATGTTATTATAGGTGTGTTGTGTGCTTTGTATGGCAAAGATTTCACTCCGGGGTGTGGGCCGCTCCACCGGCATCCACTTCTCTCTCGTGAGTTTACACGCGCTTATAGGCTGAACCTCCCGTATCGGACGAAACGTCGTGAATCTTCCGAAGAGGTGGGTTCTACCTTGTTGTTTTATGTTTGTATGGCCTACCCTAACACAACCAAGCAACTAGTTCCACATTGCTACCCCCTTTCGACGCCGTTACCGCGTGTTTCCGTATAAGTCCGGTAGTTCTCTAGCGGGTGTAGGGTTTCACTGGAGGGGGGGCTCCGGATCTTCTGGACCCCAACACAAGCAAGGTTGTGCCATAGCATGTTATTATAGGTGTGTTGTGTGCTTTGTATGTCAAACATTTCACTCCGGGGTGTGGGCCGCTTCACCGGCATCCACTTCTCTCTCGTGAGTTTACACGCGCTTATAGGCCGAAACTCCCGTATCGGACGAAACGTCGTGAATCTTCCGAAGAGGTGGGTTCTACCTTGTTGTTCTATGTTTGTATGGAATACCCTAACACAACCAAGAAACTAGTTCCACATTTCTACCCCCTTTCGACGCCGTTACCGCGTGTTTCCGTATAAGTCCGGTATTTCTCCAGCGGGTGTAGGGTTTCACCGAAGGGGGTCTACGGATCTTCTGGACCACAACACAAGCAAGGTTGTGCCATAGCATGTTATTATAGGTGTGTTGTGTGCTTTGTATGGCATAGATTTCACTCCGGGGTGTGGGCCGCTTCACCGGCATCCACTTCCCTCTCGTGAGTTTACACGCGCTTATAGGCTGAAACTCCCGTATCGGACGAAACGTCGTGAATCTTCCGAAGAGGTGGGTTCTACCTTGTTGTTTTATGTT
Organism: Alopecurus myosuroides; assembly: GCA_028641055.1. Taxonomy (NCBI): domain Eukaryota; kingdom Viridiplantae; phylum Streptophyta; class Magnoliopsida; order Poales; family Poaceae; genus Alopecurus; species Alopecurus myosuroides. The sequence continues at coordinate 30,678,323 of CM054058.1, forward strand.
TCTATGGCATACCCTAACACAACCAAGCAACTAGTTCCACATTTCTACCCCCTTTCGACGCCGTTACAGCGTGTTTCCCTATAAGTCCGGTATTTCTCCAGCGGGTCTAGGGTTTCACCGGAGGGGGGGCTCCGGATCTTCTGGACCACAACACAAGCAAGGTTGTGCCATAGAATGTTATTATATGTGTGTTGTGTGCTTTTGATGGCAAATATTTCACTCCGGGGTGTGGGCCGCTTCACCGGCATCCACTTCTCTCTCGTGAGTTTACACGCGCTTATAGGCTGAACCTCCCGTATCAGACGAAACGTCGTGAATCTTCCGAAGAGGTGGGTTCTACCTTGTTGTTTTATGTTTGTATGGCCTACCCTAACACAACCAAGCAACTAGTTCCACATTGCTACCCCCTTTCGACGCTGTTACCGCGTGTTTCCGTATAAGTCCGGTATTTCTCCAGCGGGTGTAGGGTTTCACCGGAGGGGGGCTCCGGATCTTCTGGACCCCAACACAAGCAAGGTTGTGCCATAGAATGTTATTATAGGTGTGTTGTGTGCTTTGTATGGCAAAGATTTCACTCCGGGGTGTGGGCCGCTTCACCGGCATCCACTTCTCTCTCGTGAGTTTACACGCGCTTATAGGCTGAACCTCCCGTATCGGACGAAACGTCGTGAATCTTCCGAATAGGTGGGTTCCACCTTGTTGTTCTATGTTTGTATGGCATACCCTAACACAACAAAGAAACTAGTTCCACATTTCTACCCCCTTTCGACGCCGTTACCGCGTGTTTCCGTATAAGTCCGGTATTTCTCCAGCGGGTGTAGGGTTTCACCGGAGGGGGGGCTCCGGATCTTCTGGACCACAACACAAGCAAGGTTGTGCCATAGAATGTTATTATAGGTGTGTTGTGTGCTTTGTATGGCAAAGATTTCACTCCGGGGTGTGGGCCGCTTCACCGGCATCCACTTCTCTCTCGTGAGTTTACACGCGCTTATAGGCTGAAACTCCCGTATCGGACGAAACGTCGTGAATCTTCCGAAGAGGTGGGTTCTACCTTGTTGTTTTATGTTTGTATGGCATACCCTAACACAACCAAGAAACTAGTTCCACATTTCTACCCCCTTTCGACGCCGTTACCGCGTGTTTCCGTATAAGTCCGGTATTTCTCCAACGGGTGTAGGGTTTCACCGGAGGGGGGGCTCCGGATCTTCTGGACCACAACACAAGCAAGGTTGTGCCATAGCATGTTATTATAGGTGTGTTGTGTGCTTTTGATGGCAAAGATTTCACTCCGGGGTGTGGGCCGCTTCACCGGCATCCACTTCTCTCTCGTGAGTTTACACGCGCTTATAGGCTGAAACTCCCGTATCGGACGAAACGTCGTGAATCTTCCGAAGAGGTGGGTTCTACCTTGTTGTTTTATTTTTGTATGGCATACCCTAACACAACCAAGCACCTAGTTACACATTGCTACCCCCTTTCGACGCCGTTACCGCGTGTTTCCGTATAAGTCCGGTATTTCTCCAGCGGGTGTAGGGTTTCACCGAAGGGGGGCTACGGATCTTCTGGACCACAACACAAGCAAGGTTGTGCCATAGCATGTTATTATAGGTGTGTTGTGTGCTTTGTATGGCAAAGATTTCACTCCGGGGTGTGGGCCGCTTCACCGGCATCCACTTCTCTCTCGTGAGTTTACACGCGCTTATAGGCTGAAACTCCCGTATCGGACGAAACGTCGTGAATCTTCCGAAGAGGTGGGTTCTACCTTGTTGTTTTATGTTTCTATGGCATACCATAACACAACCAAGCAACTATTTCCACATTTCTACCCCCTTTCGATGCCGTTACCGCGTGTTTCCCGTATAAGTCCGGTATTTCTCCAGCGGGTCTAGGGTTTCACCGGAGGGGGGGCTCCGGATCTTCTGGACCACAACACAAGCAAGGTTGTGCCATAGCATGTTATTATAGGTTTGTTGTGTGCTTTTGATGGAAAATATTTCACTCCGGGGTGTGGGCCGCTTCACCGGCATCCACTTCTCTCTCGTGATTTTACACGCGCTTATAGGCTGGAACTCCCGTATCAGACGAAACGTCGTGAATCTTCCGAAGAGGTGGGTTCTACCTTGTTGTTTTATGTTTGTACGGCTTACCCTAACACAACCAAGCAACTAGTTCCACATTGCTACCCCCTTTCGACGCCGTTACCGCGTGTTTCCGTATAAGTCCGGTATTTCTCCAACGGGTATAGGGTTTCACCGGAGGGGGGGCTCCGGATCTTCTGGACCCCAACACAAGCAAGGTTGTTCCATATCATGTTATTATAGGTGTGTTGTGTGCTTTGTATGGCAAAGATTTCACTCCGGGGTGTGGGCCGCTTCACCGGCATCCACTTCTCTCTCGTGAGTTTACACGCGCTTATAGGCTGAAACTCCCGTATCGGACGAAACGTCGTGAATCTTCCGAAGAGGTGGGTTCTACCTTGTTGTTCTATGTTTGTATGGAATACCCTAACACAACCAAGAAACTAGTTCCACATTTCTACCCCCTTTCGACGCCGTTACCGCGTGTTTCCGTATAAGTCCGGTATTTCTCCAGCAGGTGTAGGGTTTCACCGGAGGGGGTCTACGGATCTTCTGGACCACAACACAAGAAAGGTTGTGCCATAGAATGTTATTATAGGTGTGTTGTGTGCTTTGTATGGCAAAGATTTCACTCCGGGGTGTGGGCCGCTTCACCGGCATCCACTTCTCTCTCGTGAGTTTACACGCGCTTATAGGCTGAACCTCCCGTATCGGACGAAACGTCATGAATCTTCCGAAGAGGTGGGTTCTACCTTGTTGTTTTCTGTTTCTATGGCATACCCTAACACAACCAAGCAACTATTTCCACATTTCTACCCCCTTTCGACGCCGTTACCGCGTGTTTCCGTATAAGTCCGGTATTTCTCCAGCGGGTCTAGGGTTTCACCGGAGGGGGGGCTCCGGATCTTCTGGACCACAACACAAGCAAGGTTGTGCCATAGCATGTTATTATAGGTGTGTTGTGTTCTTTTGATGGCAAATATTTCACTCCGGGGTGTGGGCCGCTTCACCGGCATCCACTTCTCTCTCGTGAGTTTACACGCGCTTATAGGCTGAAACTCCCGTATCGGACGAAACGTCGAGAATCTTCGAAGAGGTGGTTATACCTTGTTGTTTTTATGTTTGTATGGCCTACCCTAACACAGCCCAAGAAACTAGTTCCACATTGCTACCCCCTTTCGATGCCGTTACCGCGTGTTTCCGTATAAGTCCGGTATTTCTCCAGCGGGTGTAGGGTTTAACCGGAGGGGGGCTCCGAATCTTCTAGACCCCAACACAAGCAAGGTTGTGCCATAGCATGTTATTATAGGTGTGTTTGTGTGCTTTGTGTGGCAAAGATTTCACTCCGGGGTGTGGGCCCGCTTCACCGGCATCCACTTCTCTCTCGTGAGTTTACACGCGCTTATAGGCTGAAACTCCCGTATCGGACGAAACGTCGTGAATCTTCCAAAGAGGTGGGTTCTACCTTGTTGTTTTATGTTTCTATGGCATACCCTAACACAACCAAGCAACTAGTTCCACATTGCTACCCCCTTTCGACGCCGTTACCGCGTGTTTCCGTATAAGTCCAGTATTTCTCCAACGGGTCTAGGGTTTCACAGGAGGGGGGTCTCCGGATCTTCTGGACCACAACACAAGAAAGGTTGTGCCATAGCATGTTATTATAGGTGTGTTGTGTGCTTTTGATGGCAAATATTTCACTCCGGTGTGTGGGCCGCTTCACCGGCATCCACTTCTCTCTCGTGAGTTTACACACGCTTATTGGCTGGAACTCCCGTATCGGACGAAACGTTGTGAATCTTCCGAAGAGGTGGGTTCTACCTTGTTGTTTTATGTTTGTATGGCCTACCCTAACACAACCAAGCAACTAGTTCCACATTTCTACCCCCTTTCGACGCCGTTACCGCGTGTTTCCGTATAAGTCCGGTAGTTCTCCAGCGGGTGTAGGGTTTCACCGGAGGGGGGGGCTCCGGATCTTCTGGACCCCAAAACAAGAAAGGTTGTGCCATAGCAAGTTATTATAGGTGTGTTGTGTGCTTTGTATGGCAAAGATTTCACTCCGGGGTGTGGGCCAGTGCACCGGCATCCACTTCTCTCTCGTGAGTTTACACGCGCTTATAGGCTGAAACTCCCGTATCGGACGAAACGTCGTGAATCTTCCGAAGAGGTGGGTTCTACCTTGTTGTTCTATGTTTGTATGGCATACCCTAACACAACCAAGAAACTAGTTCCACATTTCTACCCCCTTTCGACGCCGTTACCGCGTGTTTCCGTATAAGTCCGGTATTTCTCCAGCGGGTGTAGGGTTTCACCGAAGGGGGTCTACGGATCTTCTGGACCACAACACAAGCAAGGTTGTGACATAGCATGTTATTATAGGTGTGTTGTGTGCTTTGTATGGCAAAGATTTCACTCCGGGGTGTGGGCCGCTTCACCGGCATCCACTTCTCTCTCGTGAGTTTACACGCGCTTATAGGCTGAAACTCCCGTATCGGACGAAACGTCGTGAATCTTCCAAAGAGGTGGGTTCTACCTTGTTGTTTTATGTTTCTATGGAATACCCTAACACAACCAAGCAACTAGTTCCACATTTCTACCCCCTTTCGACGCCGTTACCGCGTGTTTCCCTATAAGTCCGGTATTTCTCCAGCGGGTCTAGGGTTTCACCGGAGGGGGCGCTCCGGATCTACTGGAACACAACACAAGCAAGGTTGTGCCATAGCATGTTATTATAGGTGTGTTGTGTGCTTTGTGTGGCAAAGATTTCACTCCGGGGTGTGGGCCGCTTCACCGGCATCCACTTCTCTCTCGTGAGTTTACACGCGCTTATAGGCTGAAACTCCCGTATCGGACGAAACGTCGTGAATCTTCCAAAGAGGTGGGTTCTACCTTTTTTTTATATGTTTGTATGGCATCCCTAACACAACCAAGAAACTAGTTCCACATTTCTACCCCCTTTCGATGCCGTTACCGCGTGTTTCCGTATAAGTCCGGTATTTCTCCAGCGGGTGTAGGGTTTCACCGAAGGGGGTCTACGGATCTTCTGGACCACAACACAAGCAAGGTTGTGCCATAGCATGTTATTATAGGTGTGTTGTGTGCTTTGTATGGCATAGATTTCACTCCGGGGTGTGGGCCGCTTCACCGGCATCCACTTCTCTCTCGTGAGTTTACACGCGCTTATAGGCTGAAACTCCCGTATCGGACGAAACGTCGTGAATCTTCCGAAGAGGTGGGTTCTACCTTGTTGTTTTATGTTTCTATGGCATACCATAACACAAACAAGCAACTATTTCCACATTTCTACCCCCTTTCGATGCCGTTACCGCGTGTTTCCCTATAAGTCCGGTATTTCTCCAGCGGGTCTAGGGTTTCACCGGAGGGGGGGCTCCGGATCTTCTGGACCACAACACAAGCAAGGTTGTGCCATAGCATGTTATTATATGTTTGTTGTGTGCTTTTGATGGAAAATATTTCACTCCGGGGTGTGGGCCGCTTCACCGGCATCCACTTCTCTCTCGTGATTTTACACGCGCTTATAGGCTGGAACTCCCGTATCAGACGAAACGTCGTGAATCTTCCGAAGAGGTGGGTTCTACCTTGTTGTTTTATGTTTGTAAGGCCTACCCTAACACAACCAAGCAACTAGTTCCACATTGCTACCCCCTTTCGACGCCGTTACCGCGTGTTTCCGTATAAGTCCGGTATTTCTCCAACGGGTATAGGGTTTCACCGGAGGGGGGGCTCCGGATCTTCTGGACCCCAACACAAGCAAGGTTGTTCCATATCATGTTATTATAGGTGTGTTGTGTGCTTTGTATGGCAAAGATTTCACTCCGTGGTGTGGGCCACTTCACCGGCATCCACTTCTCTCTCGTGAGTTTACACGCGCTTATAGGCTGAAACTCCCGTATCGGACGAAACGTCGTGAATCTTCCGAAGAGGTGGGTTCTACCTTGTTGTTCTATGTTTGTATGGAATACCCTAACACAACCAAGAAACTAGTTCCACATTTCTACCCCCTTTCGACGCCGTTACCGCGTGTTTCCGTATAAGTCCGGTATTTCTCCAGCGGGTGTAGGGTTTCACCGGAGGGGGTCTACGGATCTTCTGGACCACAACACAAGCAAGGTTGTGCCATAGAATGTTATTATAGGTGTGTTGTGTGCTTTGTATGGCAAAGATTTCACTCCGGGGTGTGGGCCGCTTCACCGGCATCCACTTCTCTCTCGTGAGTTTACACGCGCTTATAGGCTGAACCTCCCGTATCGGACGAAACGTCATGAATCTTCCGAAGAGGTGGGTTCTACCTTGTTGTTTTCTGTTTCTATGGCATACCCTAACACAACCAAGCAACTATTTCCACATTTCTACCCCCTTTCGACGCCGTTACCGCGTGTTTCCGTATATGTCCGGTATTTCTCCAGCGGGTCTAGGGTTTCACCGGAGGGGGGGCTCCGGATCTTCTGGACCACAACACAAGCAAGGTTGTGACATAGCATGTTATTATAGGTGTGTTGTGTTCTTTTGATGGCAAATATTTCACTCCGGGGTGTGGGCCGCTTCACCGGCATCCACTTCTCTCTCGTGAGTTTACACGCGCTTATAGGCTGAAACTCCCGTATCGGACGAAACGTCGTGAATCTTCCGAAGAGGTGGGTTATACCTTGTTGTTTTATGTTTGTATGGCCTACCCTAACACAACCAAGCAACTAGTTCCACATTGCTACCCCCTTTCGATGCCGTTACCGCGTGTTTCCGTATAAGTCCGGTATTTCTCCAGCGGGTGTAGGGTTTAACCGGAGGGGGGCTCCGAATCTTCTAGACCCCAACACAAGCAAGGTTGTGCCATAGCATGTTATTATAGGTGTGTTGTCTGCTTTGTGTGGCAAAGATTTCACTCCGGGGTGTGGGCCGCTTCACCGGCATCCACTTCTCTCTCGTGAGTTTACACGCGCTTATAGGCTGAAACTCCCGTATCGGACGAAACGTCGTGAATCTTCCAAAGAGGTGGGTTCTACCTTGTTGTTTTATGTTTCTATGGCATACCCTAACACAACCAAGCAACTAGTTCCACATTGCTACCCCCTTTCGACGCCGTTACCGCGTGTTTCCGTATAAGTCCAGTATTTCTCCAACGGGTCTAGGGTTTCACAGGAGGGGGTCTCCGGATCTTCTGGACCACAACACAAGAAAGGTTGTGCCATAGCATGTTATTATAGGTGTGTTGTGTGCTTTTGATGGCAAATATTTCACTCCGGTGTGTGGGCCGCTTCACCGGCATCCACTTCTCTCTCGTGAGTTTACACACGCTTATTGGCTGGAACTCCCGTATCGGACGAAACGTCGTGAATCTTCCGAAGAGGTGGGTTCTACCTTGTTGTTTTATGTTTGTATGGCCTACCCTAACACAACCAAGCAACTAGTTCCACATTTCTACCCCCTTTCGACGCCGTTACCGCGTGTTTCCGTATAAGTCCGGTAGTTCTCCAGCGGGTGTAGGGTTTCACCGGAGGGGGGGCTCCGGATCTTCTGGACCCCAACACAAGAAAGGTTGTGCCATAGCAAGTTATTATAGGTGTGTTGTGTGCTTTGTATGGCAAAGATTTCACTCCGGGGTGTGGGCCAGTGCACCGGCATCCACTTCTCTCTCGTGAGTTTACACGCGCTTATAGGCTGAAACTCCCGTATCGGACGAAACGTCGTGAATCTTCCGAAGAGGTGGGTTCTACCTTGTTGTTATATGTTTGTATGGCATACCCTAACACAACCAAGAAACTAGTTCCACATTTCTACCCCCTTTCGACGCCGTTACCGCGTGTTTCCGTATAAGTCCGGTATTTCTCCAGCGGGTGTAGGGTTTCACCGAAGGGGGTCTACGGATCTTCTGGACCACAACACAAGCAAGGTTGTGCCATAGCATGTTATTATAGGTGTGTTGTGTGCTTTGTATGGCAAAGATTTCACTCCGGGGTGTGGGCCGCTTCACCGGCATCCACTTCTCTCTCGTGAGTTTACACGCGCTTATAGGCTGAAACTCCCGTATCGGACGAAACGTCGTGAATCTTCCAAAGAGGTGGGTTCTACCTTGTTGTTTTATGTTTCTATGGAATACCCTAACACAACCAAGCAACTAGTTCCACATTTCTACCCCCTTTCGACGCCGTTACCGCGTGTTTCCCTATAAGTCCGGTATTTCTCCAGCGGGTCTAGGGTTTCACCGGAGGGGGCGCTCCGGATCTACTGGAACACAACACAAGCAAGGTTGTGCCATAGCATGTTATTATAGGTGTGTTGTGTGCTTTTGATGGCAAAGATTTCACTCCGGGGTGTGGGCCGCTTCACCGGCATCCACTTCTCTCTCGTGAGTTTACACACGCTTATAGGCTGAAACTCCCGTATCGGACGAAACGTCGTGAATCTTCCGAAGAGGTGGGTTCTACCTTGTTGTTTTATGTTTGTATGGCCTACCCTAACACAACCAAGCAACTAGTTCCACATTGCTACCCCCTTTCGATGCCGTTACCGCGTGTTTCCGTATAAGTCCGGTATTTCTCCAGCGGGTGTAGGGTTTAACCGGAGGGGGGCTCCGAATCTTCTAGACCCCAAAACAAGCAAGGTTGTGCCATAGCATGTTATTATAGGTGTGTTGTGTGCTTTGTGTGGCAAAGATTTCACTCCGGGGTGTGGGCCGCTTCACCGGCATCCACTTCTCTCTCGTGAGTTTACACGCGCTTATGGGCTGAAACTCCCGTATCGGACGAAACGTCGTGAATCTTCCAAAGAGGTGGGTTCTACCTTGTTGTTTTATGTTTCTATGGCATACCCTAACACAACCAAGCAACTATTTCCACATTGCTACCCCCTTTCGACGCCGTTACCGCGTGTTTCCGTATAAGTCCAGTATTTCTCCAACGGGTCTAGGGTTTCACAGGAGGGGGTCTCCGGATCTTCTGGACCACAACACAAGAAAGGTTGTGCCATAGCATGTTATTATAGGTGTGTTGTGTGCTTTTGATGGCAAATATTTCACTCCGGTGTGTGGGCCGCTTCACCGGCATCCACTTCTCTCTCGTGCGTTTACACGCGCTTATTGGCTGGAACTCCCGTATCGGACGAAACGTCGTGAATCTTCCGAAGAGGTGGGTTCTACCTTGTTGTTTTATGTTTGTATGGCCTACCCTAACACAACCAAGCAACTAGTTCCACATTTCAACCCCCTTTCGACGCCGTTACCGCGTGTTTCCGTATAAGTCCGGTAGTTCTCCAGCGGGTGTAGGGTTTCACCGGAGGGGGGGCTCCGGATCTTCTGGACCCCAAGACAAGAAAGGTTGTGCCATAGCAAGTTATTATAGGTGTGTTGTGTGCTTTGTATGGCAAAGATTTCTCTCCGGGGTGTGGGCCACTTCACCGGCATCCACTTCTCCCTCGTGAGTTTACACGCGCTTATAGGCTGAAACTCCCGTATCGGACGAAACGTCGTGAATCTTCCGAAGAGGTGGGTTCTACCTTGTTGTTCTATGTTTGTATGGCATACCCTAACACAAGCAAGAAACTAGTTCCACATTTCTACCCCCTTTCGACGCCGTTACCGCGTGTTTCCGTATAAGTCCGGTATTTCTCCAGCGGGTGTAGGGTTTCACCGAAGGGGGTCTACGGATCTTCTGGACCACAACACAAGCAAGGTTGTGCCATAGCATGTTATTATAGGTGTGTTGTGTGCTTTGTATTGCAAAGATTTCACTCCGGGGTGTGGGCCGCTTCACCGGCATCCACTTCTCTCTCGTGAGTTTACACGCGCTTATAGGCCGAAACTCCCGTATCGGACGAAACGTCGTGAATATTCCAAAGAGGTGGGTTCTACCTTGTTGTTTTATGTTTCTATGGAATACCCTAACACAACCAAGCAACTAGTTCCACATTTCTACCCCCTTTCGACGCCGTTACCGCGTGTTTCCCTATAAGTCCGGTATTTCTCCAGCGGGTCTAGGGTTTCACCGGAGGGGGCGCTCCGGATCTACTGGAACACAACACAAGCAAGGTTGTGCCATAGCATGTTATTATAGGTGTGTTGTGTGCTTTTGATGGCAAAGATTTCACTCCGGGGTGTGGGCCGCTTCACCGGCATCCACTTCTCTCTCGTGAGTTTACACGCGCTTATAGGCTGAAACTCCCGTATCGGACGAAACGTCGTGAATCTTCCGAAGAGGTGGGTTCTAACTTGTTGTTTTATGTTTGTATGGCCTACCCTAACACAACCAAGCAACTAGTTCCACATTGCTACCCCCTTTCGATGCCGTTACCGCGTGTTTCCGTATAAGTCCGGTATTTCTCCAGCGGGTGTAGGGTTTCACCAGAGGGGGGGGGGGGCTCCGGATCTTCTGGACCCCAACACAAGCAAGGTTGTGCCATAGCATGTTATTATAGGTGTGTTGTGTGCTTTGTATGGCAAATATTTCACTCCGGGGTGTGGGACGCTTCACCGGCATCCACTTCTCTCTCGTGAGTTTACACGCGCTTATAGGCTGAAACTCCCGTATCGGACGAAACGTCGTGAATCTTCCGAAGAGGTGGGTTCTACCTTGTTGTTTTATGTTTGTATGTCCTACCCTAACACAACCAAGCAACTAGTTCCACATTGGTACCCCCTTTCGACGCCGTTACCGTGTGTTTTCGTATAAGTCCGGTATTCTCCAGCGGGTGTAGGGTTTCACCGGAGGGGGGCTACGGATCTTCTGTACCCCAACACAAGCAAGGTTGTGCCATAGCATGTTATTATAGGTGTGTTGTGTGCTTTGTATGGAAAATATTTGTAACATCCCAAGTATGAAAAACACCTTTAGTATGTTTGCTTTTTGTTATTTTATGTTTTGCATCATGGCATCTTGATCATTGCATTTGTTTCCTTTTGTTTTCCTTTGTTTTCATTTGTTTTCCATTGTTTTTCAATATGAATTTCAAACCAAATTTCCAGAACCTTTGTTTCATACTTGTGCTGTCACAATTTTTCAAATGAAATATTAAAATCAAAACATCAAATTGTTTCCAATAGCTTGGAAGTTCAAACCATTCAAATTATTTATTTTCAATAAATCATTTAACACCAAAATCACTCAAACTCATTTGAATTTCCAAACAACAACTAATTTCAAAAATTTCAAAAACAAACTTTGGCACAGTGGGGTTTTTGTAACTAACAAACCATAAATTTTTTTCCCAAATTTTAAAAACCCCTAAAACCTTTCTTTTCTTTCCTTTTCCTATCTATTTTCTTTTCAGCAAAAAAAAAGAAAGAAGAAACAAAAAAAAAACCGTAGAGGGGAGAGGCAGCAGGCCCAGGCCACCTCCCCCCAGGCCCAGCCCACGGCCACTTACATGTTCGCCCCTCTCCTCTGTACGGCAGCTAATCGGAGCTGCCCACGTCGGCGTACAGAGGGAGGAACGGCCACGAGCTCCTCCCCTCCTCCATATAACCCTAGCCCGAGCTCCTCCCCTAGCCCTAGTCCTCCCTCCTCCTTCTCCCTCGCGCCGCCGTCGCCATTTTTCCCCTCTGCTCCCCCTCTCTGTCCCTCTGCACCACCACCGAGCGCCACCGTCTGAATCTCCGGTGATCGCCGCCGTTACGATGCCCCACCGTCCTGGCTAGCCACGGGAACTGAGTCCCCACTGTTCCCTCTACCTCCTCGACACCGCAGCGAGCACAGGGAGGGCCTGCAACGCCGCCGCCATCCTCGCTGTCGCCATCGAGCACCTCCTCCTCCCGAGCACGAAACCTCCCGGTGAGCTCCACCTCTCACAACCCCTTCCTCCCCTCTCTGTCACTCACCTCACCCTAGAACGCACGCATCCACGGCGAGCAGCAACGAGCAGCAGCAGCAACTCGCCGCCGGCGAGCACCGTTCTGTCGCGGTTCAGTTAACTGAATCTGAATTTTATTCAGTTAACTGACGCAAACTGAACCTTATCCTCCCCGAGCCCCCTATACTGACAAGAACGATTCAGTAGCGCAGTGGCAGTGCACTGCGCACGCGCGCCCGAGGCCAGGGTTCGATCCCTGCCTCCGCGGGATTAATTCCCAATCTTTTGCGCCGCGCGCTGACAGGTGGGGCCTCCCTGTCAGCGACGCGTGCTGCCACGCGGGCGCCACCGTGGCCCAGGGCCCTCTGTCAGTGGCCTAGGCTAGGCCACTGCGAGGTGAAATGCGTCCTGGCCCTTTTCCTTTTAATTTTAAGCCCCTGTTTTATTTACAGAATAGTCCCTGGTTTAAAAATACAAATATCTTTTGAATTTCAACTTCAAATAAAATAAATAAAATATGTTTTCTGAACCAAATTAAATTCTCTACATGATTAAATCATTTGTTTCCTGTTTTGAACATTTCAAATGTTTTCAAAATTCAAATTCAAACAACTCATTTCAAATTTGATTAAATTCATAACTAATTCAAATTTAATTCAAATGTCACATATAAAATATGTTTTCCATGCTAAATTGAACCACCTTTCCAAATATAAACTTTATTTCCTGTTTTGAATAATTAAAATTGGTTAAATAATTTAAACCTTGTTAAATCATTTAAAAATTGCTAAATTCATAACTTGGTCAAATTAAATTCTTTTTGAACATGAAAAATATGTTTTCAAACCAGAAAAATATAATCTTTTCAAATATGAATTTATTTAATGTTTTGAACACATAAAGATTCAAATAAATTCAAACTTGAATTAAATTCATTTAAATCTTGTTTAAACTTGTTTAATTCATAATTAATTCATTCTAATTCCTTTTTCAACAAATGAAACATGTATTCCACCTAAAATTTTGTGTTCTTTCCAATTATGAACTTTGTTATCCATTTTGGTCAATTAAAATTGGTGAAAACAACAAATGCTTGTGTAACTCCTTTAAGAAGCAAGTTTTCATAACTTAATAAATAAAAATTCCAAACTTGGTAAACTTCATTTCAAATTGAAGATATTGTTGTTTTCTTTCTGTTTTCCTCATCCATGCATCATGCTAATCCACTTTCACATGATGGTTAGTTGTAGATCATTTAATCCAACCTTAATTCATGGGCTTTCCATATGCAATCCAAATTGCATATGGGTCCATTTAATTATGTTATCATGTCAGCTATCTTATTTTTGATGCATCAGTTAAATTGTCACGCATCATCCCATGATTGTGCATTATGCCATGATATTGATTGTTTGTCTCTCTGCGTTGTTTGTTTGCTTCTTCTCGAATAGACGACGACGTTGAGACAGACGAGGTTTACGACACTACTTCAGAGGAGTTAGCCCAGTACCAGGCTACTGAGTTTGCAGGCAAGTATTTACTCACATGAACCATTGTGTTCCTTTCCACACTAGATACCGATACTTTCCGTTGTCTATCCTGCTAGCCTTATGAATCGTTGCTTGTGTTCGATCCTATCACATGTTATCCTGTATACATGATATAGCCTCACCTCCACACCTAAAACCCCGTTGCTTGTTGCCTGTGTCTTACTAGCATGCTTAGGGTTGTTTCTGCTCGAGTCTGCTGTCCGTTATTTCTGTTACCTTATTTATTATGTTCTGGGGCTCGATGTTAAACAACAACCTGTTAATGTTTGAGGTAATGCTAATTTCATGATAAGGCACCGGCAGGAGGCCCGACGTGGTTTTGAGGCCTGCTAGTGTCGACCCTAATTAGGAAAAGGGTCTTGTCTACTGATCCATGATGAGCGCACTATCCGCATGTGGGAAGCGTGTATGGGCGCCCCCCTCAATTTTATTCGTTTCGCATCTCGTCCAAATCGGCACACTTAGTTCGGGCTTTCCATTTGCTGCACGCATATGCAGGTACGAACCCGAGGCCAGGGTGGAACTTTTGTAGTCGGCATTTAGGGCGGCGTGGTCTTCCAGTGCTATGAGGGTCCCCCTTTTCTTCGTGGGGCTCGATTAGCCGCGCACGCACAGCACGTGGTTCTTTGGGCTTGATGCGAAGAAGAGTTGAGTTGTGTTGAGTGCCTCGCTTGGTGGGTTTGATTCCCGTCTGGCGGGATATTCTTACGTGTACGGCCAAATTGGTGCACCCCTGCAGGGATAAATCTTCTCGAGAAGCCGTGTTGTCCGCGGTTACGGATGACTTGGTGAAAGTACTGGCTAACAAGTACTCTGAACAACTTACACCTAACTAATGATAACTTGACTAGTAATAGTCTTATGGACACAATAACTTGAACCATCACTAATCCAACTGTGTGAGTTATCCTCGGATTGCTTCTTTGGATAAGGGGAGAGATCCAGGATGGGTTTGTTTGAGGTTAGTTATAGTCGGTTCCGATACGCTATCTTACCCCCTCTTTGTTAGCCGGAATTTGTAGCATGTTTCTGTAGTTGGTTAGAGCAGCCTGCTGCCGCACTTTTGTGTCACCTATTCTTCTGTTGAACCCAAAGCATCTGTACTTGGTGTTGCCGGGTACACTATGGTATCTTGTGAGTCTTGCTTGCCAGTACGTTTATGTACTGAACCCTTTGGGGCTGTGGTTTCCGCAGACTACGTTTCCGAGGATCCCCATGGTGGCTACTACGTGGAGTATGACGAGGCTGCTGACGAGTAGATAGCGGACCCGGGCAGGATCCGAGACTTCGTGGATGGGCTCCGTCTTTTTGTTTCCGGCCTCTTAGGCCTATTTGGATCTTGTCTGTACTCAGACATTTTGGATGCTTCCGCTGTGATGTAATGATGACTTGTTGGGACATGTGTCCTCTGGATGATTGTATTTGCTATCTCTGCTCTAGTGATAGCTATTTGCAACTTATTTCAATCTTTTGTGTCTTAGAGATATGTTGTGATATCACTTGTTCAAATGCCGTTGACGTACCATGTGTGTATGTTATGAAGTACGTCAATGGAAGTAGTCGGATTTCTATGGGATGGTTTACGCAGACGATGGATAATAGAGAATGGTTGTCACACGTTTACGTGTTGGCCTGCTCATATTGAGATGCGGGTGCCGGTATGCCCCGTAAGCCATTTATTCTACTGTTTAGCGGACTGTGAGTATCCTCTAGAAGTCCGGGTGCGACAAATGGTATCAGAACCTGTCTGCCTGTAGGATCCCTTTTACTGGTCGCTGTTGAGTCTAGAAAATATTTTGTAGCTATATAGGAAAAATGAAACGTGAGAGTAGGAATTCTGTTCTTTTATTTCTTTCCCCACCCACCCTCCCTTTTTCTGGTAAGGAAGTGCAACGTTGTTTTTATCATCTCATCTCAACTTTCAAGTTAGGATTTCACGTATCCTGGTTTCTCTAGGATAGTTATATCTACTAGACCATAGGAATGGAGGTGGTTGTGACATGATTTATCATGTTGCCTACTCACGATTGAGAACGGAGGCGTGTAAGCCCCGGAAGCAGATCCTCTATTCCTTAAGCAGTAGATATTGATCCTTTAGAAGCACGGATGGGTTTTCCATAGTACCTCAGGAATGTTTGGTCTCGTGTTTCCCCAATGTTGCTTCGATATCCTGTTCTTCTCAACATCCTTTTCGTCCGTTGAAACCTTGTTGTTGCTTGCCACTTCAGTTCTTCTACCGGCGTCTAATCAAAACTTCCCCGATCATCTGCAGATGGATATCAGGTTCTACCCGCAGGTGGTTCGTATGACTCGTTGCGAGAGCACTGCCGGTTATCCGGAGATGCTGAAAGACATGGTCACTTTTCTGGGGTTCCGTTGGGCACCAGAGTACCAGGTCTACGAGCAGCAGCGAGAGTTTGACCATACCTACTACCAGGCTATCGTCTACATTCTGTCAGATGATGGCATGAGCGTAGTCCACCGCTACGAGGCAGTAGGTTCCACAGTGGATATGGCTGTGCAGCAGGCAGCTTATGTGAGTCTCACCGTCCTTCGTGCTGACTACTGGGGATTTGACGATTCTATCTATCACCACATCCCCCGTGGTTACATCACTTCGGAGGGAGATCACTTCACTCTCTACGACAACTTGGATGTCTACGAGCATGATAACTCCAGGCTGCACACCACCGCTCAGTTTGTGAGGCACAGTGACGCAGTTGCCAGCACACTATCTCAGGAGTTGGCTTCAGTCAGAGAGCAGCTCTACCTTGCTTTGACTCGTATGGCGACTTACACCACAGACTTTGTTGGAGACGAGCGCTTTGCACATTTCGATCAGCCAGTTGGTCGTCGTCTGCCAGATGCTGGAGGTTACGAGCCCATCAGAGGTCCACTCCTCAACCTTGGTACTGGTTACACTGGGATTCCACGCTTTGGAGCACAGGGAGTCGACGCTATGTACTTCACCACACCTAGAGTCGCTCTCAGACCACGTCAGATCTATGTGGATCGTCGTTCTACCTACTTTCGTGGGCGTGCTCCTCACCATACCTCTCGCCGTACTCCTAGTCGCCGTCCTGCGTGATGAGCATGGGAGTACCGATGTATCCAGTCTTAGCTATGTTTAGTTATCCTTTGGACGCGCTTATAAGCTGAAACTCCCGTATCGGACGAAACGTCGTGAATCTTCGGAAGAGGTGGGTTCTACCTTGTTTTTATATGTCTGTATGGCATACCCTAACACAACCAAGAAACTAGTTCCACATTGCTACCCCCTTTCGACGCCGTTACCGCGTGTTTCCGTATAAGTCCGGTATTTCTCCAGCGGGTGTAGGGTTTCACCGGAGGGCTCTACGGATCTTCTGGACCACAACACAAGCAAGGTTGTGCCATATCATGTTATTATAGGTGTGTTGTGTGCTTTGTATGGAAAATATTTCACTCCGGGGTGTGGGCCTCTTCACCGGCATCCACTTCTCTCTCGTGAGTTTACAGGCGCTTATAGGCTGAAACTCCCGTATCGGACGAAACGTCGTGAATCTTCCGAAGAGGTGGGTTCTACCTTGTTGTTTTATGTTTGTATGGCCTACCCTAACACAACCAAGCAACTAGTTCCACATTGCTACCCACTTTCGACGCCGTTACCGCGTGTTTCCGTATAAGTCCGGTATTTCTCCAGCGAGTCTAGGGTTTCACCGGAGGGGGGGCTCCGGATCTTCTGGACCCCAACACAAGCAAGTTCGTGCCATAGCATGTTATTATAGGTGTGTTTTGTGCTTTGTATGGCAAATATTTCACTCCGGGGTGTGGGCCGCTTCACCGGCATCCACTTCTCTCTCGTGAGTTTACACGCGCCTATAGGCTGAAACTCCCGTATCGGACGAAACGTCGTGAATCTTCCGAAGAGGTGGGTTATACCTTGTTGTTTTATGTTTGTATCGCCTACCATAACACAACCAAGCAACTAGTTCCACATTGCTACCCCCTTTCGACGCCGTTACCGCGTGTTTTCGTATAAGTCCGGTATTCTCCACCAGGTGTAGGGTTTCACCGGAGGGGGGGCTACGGATCTTCTGGACCCCAACACAAGCAAGGTTGTGCCATAGCATGTTATTATAGGTGTGTTGTGTGCTTTGTATGGCAAATATTTCACTCCGTGGTGTGGGCCGCTTCACCGGCATCCACTTCTCTCTCGTGAGTTTACACGCGCTTATAGGCTGAAACTCCCGTATCGGACGAAACGTCGTGAATCTTCCGAAGAGGTGGGTTCTACCTTGTTGTTTTTTGTTTGTATGGCCTACCCTAACACAACCAAGCAACTAGTTCCACATTGCTACCCCCTTTCGACGCTGTTACCGCGTGTTTCCGTATAAGTCCGGTATTTCTCCAGCGGGTGTAGGGTTTCACCGGAGGGGGGGCTACGGATCTTCTGGACCCCAACACAAGAAAGGTTGTGCCATCGCATGTTATTATAGGTGTGTTGTGTTCTTTGTATGGCAAATATTTCACTCCGGGGTGTGGGCCGCTTCATCGGCATCCACTTCTGTCTCGTGAGTTTACACGCGCTTATAGGCTGAAACTCCGGTATCGGACGAAACGTCGTGAATCTTCCGAAGAGGTGGGTTCTACCTTGTTGTTTTATGTTTGTATGGCCTACCCTAACACAACCAAGCAACTAGTTCCACATTGCTACCCCATTTCGACGCCGTTACCGCGTGTTTCCGTATAAGTCCGGTATTTCTCCAGCGGGTCTAGGGTTTCACCGGAGGGGGGGCTACGGATCTTCTGGACCCCAACACAAGAAAGGTTGTGCCATAGCATGTTATTATAGGTGTGTTGTGTGCTTTGTATGGCGAAGATTTCACTCCGGGGTGTGGGCCGCTTCACCGGCATCCACTTCTCTCTCGTGAGTTTACACGCGCTTATAGGCTGAAACTCCCGTATCGGACGAAACGTCGTGAATCGTCCGAAGAGGTGGGTTCTACCTTGTTGTTTTATGTTTGTATGGCCTACCCTAACACAACCAAGCAACTAGTTCCACATTGCTACCCCCTTTCGACGCTGTTACCGCGTGTTTTCGTATAAGTCCGGTATTCTCCAGCGGGTGTAGGGTTTCACCGGAGGGGGGGCTACGGATCTTCTGGACCCCAACACAAGCAAGATTGTGCCATAGCATGTTTTTATAGGTGTGTTGTGTTCTTTGTATGGCAAATATTTCACTCCGGGGTGTGGGCCGCTTCACCGGCATCCACTTCTCTCTCGTGAGTTTACACGCGCTTATAGGCTGAAACTCCGGTATCGGACGAAACGTCGTGAATCTTCCGAAGAGGTGGGTTCTACCTTGTTGTTTTATGTTTGTATGGCCTACCCTAACACAACCAAGCAACTAGTTCCACATTGCTACCCCCTTTCGACGCCGTTACCGCGTGTTTCCGTATAAGTCCGGTATTTCTCCAGCGGGTCTAGGGTTTCACCGGAGGGGGGGCTACGGATCTTCTGGACCCTGACACAAGCAAGGCTGTGCCATAGCATGTTATTATAGGTGTGTTGTGTGCTTTTTTGGTGGCAAAGATTTCACTCCGGGGTGTGGGCCGCTTCACCGGCATCCACTTCTCTCTCGTTTGTTTACACGCGCTTATAGGCTGAAACTCCCTTATCGGACGAAACATCATGAATCTTCCGAAGAGGTGGGTTCTACCTTGTTGTTCTATGTTTGTTTGGCATACCCTAACACAACCAAGAAACTAGTTCCACATTGCTACCCCCTTTCGACGCCGTTACCGCGTGTTTCCGTATAAGTCCGGTATTTCTCCAGCGGGTGTAGGGTTTCACCGGAGGGGGTCTACGGATCTTCTGGACCACAACACAAGCAAGGTTGTGCCATAACATGTTATTATAGGTGTGTTGTGTGCTTTGTATGGCAAAGATTTCACACCGGGGTGTGGGCCGCTTCACCGGCATCCACTTCTCTCTCGTGAGTTTACACGCGCTTGTAGGCTAAAACTCCCGTATCGGACGAAACGTCGTGAATCTTCCGAAGAGGTGGGTTCTACCTTGTTGTTTTATGTTTATATGGCATACCCTAACACAACCAAGAAACTAGTTCCACATTGCTACCCCCTTTCGACGCCGTTACCGCGTGTTTCCGTATAACTCCGGTATTTCTCCAACGGGTCTAGGGTTTCACCGGAGGGGGGCTCCGGATCTTCTGGACCACAACACAAGCAAGGTTGTGCCATAGCATGTTATTATAGGTGTGTTGTGTGCTTTTGATGGCAAAGATTACACTCCGGGGTGTGGGCCGCTTCATCGGCATCCACTTCTCTCTTGTGAGTTTACACGCGCTTATAGGCTGAAACTCCCGTATCGGACGAAACATCGTGAATCTTCCGAAGAGGTGGGTTCTAACTTGTTGTTTTATGTTTGTATGGCCTACCCTAACACAACCAAGCAAATAGTTCCACATTGCTACCCCTTTCGACGCCGTTACCGTGTGTTTCCGTATAAGTCCGGTATTTCTCCAGCGGGTCTAGGGTTTCACCGGAGGGGGGGCTACGGATCTTCTGGACCCCAACACAAGCAAGGTTGTGCCATAGCATGTTATTATAGGTGTGTTGTGTGCTTTTTATGGCAAAGATTTCACTCCGGGGTGTGGGCCGCTTCACCGGCATCCACTTCTCTCTCGTGAGTTTACACGCGCATATAGGCTGAAACTCCCGTATCGGACGAAACGTCGTGAATCCTCCGAAGAGGTGGGTTGTACCTTGTTGTTGTATGTTTGTATGGCATACCCTAACACAACAAAGAAACTAGTTCCACATTGCTACCCCCTTTCGACGCCGTTACCGCGTGTTTCCGTATAAGTCCGGTATTTCTCCAGCGGGTGTTGGGTTTCACCGGAGGGGGTCTACGGATCTTCTGGACCACAACACAAGCAAGGTTGTGCCATAGCATGTTATTATAGGTGTGTTTTGTGATTTGTATGGCAAAGATTTCACTCCGGGGTGTGGGCCGCTTCACCGGCATCCACTTCTCTCTCGTGAGTTTACACGCGCTTATAGGCTGAAACTCCCGTATCGGACGAAACGTCGTGAATCTTCCGAAGAGGTGGGTTCTACCTTGTTGTTTTATGTTTCTATGGCATACCCTAACACAACCAAGCAACTAGTTCCACATTGCTACCCCCTTTCGACGCCGTTACCGCGTGTTTCCGTATAAGTCCGGTATTTCTCCAACGGGTCTAGGGTTTCACCGGAGGGGGGCTCCGGATCTTCTGGACCACAACACAAGCAAGTTTGTGCCATAGCATGTTATTATAGGTGTGTTGTGTGCTTTTTATGGCAAATATTTCACTCCGGGGTGTGGGCCGCTTCACCGGCATCCACTTCTCTCTCGTGAGTTTACACGCGCTTATAGGCTGGAACTCCCGTATCAGACGAAACGTCGTGAATCTTCCAAAGAGGTGGGTTCTACCTTGTTGTTTTATGTTTTTATGGCCTACCCTAACACAACCAAGCAACTAGTTCCACATTGCTACCCCCTTTCGACGCCGTTACCGCGTGTTTCCGTATAAGTCCGGTATTTCTCCAGCGGGTGTAGGGTTTCACCGGAGGGGGGGCTCCGGATCTTCTGGACCCCAACACAAGCAAGGTTGTGCCATAGCATGTTATTATAGGTGTGTTGTGTGCTTTGTATGGCAAAGATTTCACTCCGGGGTGTGGGCCGCTTCACCGGCATCCACTTCTCTCTCGTGAGTTTACACGCGCTTATAGGCTGAAACTCCCGTATCGGACGAAACGTCGTGAATCGTCCGAAGAGGTGGGTTCTACCTTGTTGTTTTATGTTTGTATGGCCTACCCTAACACAACCAAGCAACTAGTTCCACATTGCTACCCCCTTTCGACGCCGTTACCGCGTGTTTTCGTATAAGTCCGGTATTCTCCAGCGGGTGTAGGGTTTCACCGGAGGGGGGGCTACGGATCTTCTGGACCCCAAAACAAGCAAGGTTGTGCCATAGCATGTTATTATAGGTGTGTTGTGTGCTTTGTATGGCAAATATTTCACTCCGGGGTGTGGGCCGCTTCACCGGCATCCACTTCTCTCTCGTGAGTTTACACGCGCTTATAGGCTGAAACTCCCGTATCGGACGAAACGTCGTGAATCTTCCAAAGAGGTGGGTTCTACCTTGTTGTTTTATGTTTGTATGGCCTACCCTAACACAACCAAGCAACTAGTTCCACATTGCTACGCACTTTCGACGCTGTTACCGCGTGTTTCCGTATAAGTCTGGTATTTCTCCAGCGAGTCTAGGGTTTCACCGGAGGGGGGGCTCCGGATCTTCTGGACCCCAACACAAGCAAGTTTGTGCCATAGCATGTTATTATAGGTGTGTTGTGTGCTTTGTATGGCAAATATTTCACTCCGGGGTGTGGGCCGCTTCACCGGCATCCACTTCTCTCTCGTGAGTTTACACGCGCTTATAGGCTGAAACTCCCGTATCGGATGAAACGTCGTGAATCTACCGAAGAGGTGGGTTCTACCTTGTTGTTTTATGTTTGTATGGCCTACCCTAACACAACCAAGCAACTAGTTCCACATTGCTACCCCCTTTCGACGCCGTTACCGCGTGTTTTCGTATAAGTCCGGTATTCTCCAGCGGGTGTAGGGTTTCACCGGAGGGGGGCTACGGATCTTCTGGACCCCAACACAAGCAAGGTTGTGCCATAGCATGTTATTATAGGTGTGTTGTGTTCTTTGTATGGCATATATTTCTCTCCGGGGTGTGGGCCGCTTCACCGACATCCACTTCTCTCTCGTGAGTTTACACGCGCTTATAGGCTGAAACTCCCGTATCGGACGAAACGTCGTGAATCTTCCGAAGAGGTGGGTTCTACCTTGTTGTTTTATGTTTGTATGGCCTACCCTAAAACAACCAAGCAACTAGTTCCATATTTCTACCCCCTTTCGACGCCGTTACCGCGTGTTTCCGTATAAGTGCGGTATTTCTCCAGCGGGTGTAGGGTTTCACCGGAGGGGGGGCTCCGGATCTTCTGGACCCCAACACAAGCAAGGTTGTGCCATAGCATGTTATTATAGGTGTTTTGTGTGCTTTGTATGGAAAATATTTCACTCCGTGGTGTGGGCCGCTTCACCGGCATCCACTTCTCTCTCGTGAGTTTACACGCGCTTATAGGCTGAAACTCCCGTATCGGACGAAACGTCGTGAATCTTCCGAAGAGGTGGGTTCTACCTTGTTGTTTTATGTTTGTATGGCCTACCCTAACACAACCAGGCAACTAGTTCCACATTGCTACCCCCTTTCGACGCCGTTACCGCGTGTTTCCGTATAAGTCCGGTATTTCTCCAACGGGTGTAGGGTTTCACCGGAGGGGGGGCTACGGATCTTCTGGACCCCAAAACAAGCAAGGTTGTGCCATAGCATGTTATTATAGGTGTGTTGTGTGCTTTGTATGGCAAATATTTCACTCCGGGGTGTGGGCCGCTTCACCGGCATCCACTTCTCTCTCGTGAGTTTACACGCGCTTATAGGCTGAAACTCCCGTATCGGACGAAACGTCGTGAATCTACCGAAGAGGTGGGTTCTACCTTGTTGTTTTATGTTTGTATGGCCTACCCTAACACAACCAAGCAACTAGTTCCACATTGCTACCCCCTTTCGACGCCGTTACCGCGTGTTTTCGTATAAGTCCGGTATTCTCCAGCGGGTGTAGGGTTTCACCGGAGGGGGGCTACGGATCTTCTGGACCCCAACACAAGCAAGGTTGTGCCATAGCATGTTATTATAGGTGTGTTGTGTGCTTTGTATGGCATATATTTCACTCCGGGGTGTGGGCCGCTTCACCGACATCCACTTCTCTCTCGTGAGTTTACACGCGCTTATAGGCTGAAACTCCCGTATCGGACGAAACGTCGTGAATCTTCCGAAGAGGTGGGTTCTACCTTGTTGTTTTATGTTTGTATGGCCTACCCTAAAACAACCAAGCAACTAGTTCCATATTTCTACCCCCTTTCGACGCCGTTACCGCGTGTTTCCGTATAAGTCCGGTATTTCTCCAGCGGGTGTAGGGTTTCACCGGAGGGGGGGCTCCGGATCTTCTGGACCCCAACACAAGCAAGGTTGTGCCATAGCATGTTATTATAGGTGTGTTGTGTGCTTTGTATGGAAAATATTTCACTCCGGGGTGTGGGCCGCTTCACCGGCATCCACTTCTCTCTCGTGAGTTTACACGCGCTTATAGGCTGAAACTCCCGTATCGGACGAAACGTCGTGAATCTTCCGAAGAGGTGGGTTCTACCTTGTTGTTTTATGTTTGTATGGCCTACCCTAACACAACCAGGCAACTAGTTCCATATTGCTACCCCCTTTCGACGCCGTTACCGCGTGTTTCCGTATAAGTCCGGTATTTCTCCAACGGGTGTAGGGTTTCACCGGAGGGGGGGCTACGGATCTTCTGGACCCCAAAACAAGCAAGGTTGTGCCATAGCATGTTATTATAGGTGTGTTGTGTGCTTTGTATGGCAAATATTTCACTCCGGGGTGTGGGCCGCTTCACCGGCATCCACTTCTCTCTCGTGAGTTTACACGCGCTTATAGGCTGAAACTCCCGTATCGGACGAAACGTCGTGAATCTTCCGAAGAGGTGGGTTCTACCTTGTTGTTTTTTGTTTGTATGGCCTAACCTAACACAACCAAGCAACTAGTTCCACATTGCTACCCCCTTTCGACGCTGTTACCGCGTGTTTCCGTATAAGTCCGGTATTTCTCCAGCGGGTGTAGGGTTTCACCGGAGGGGGGGGCTACGGATCTTCTGGACCCCAACACAAGAAAGGTTGTGCCATCGCATGTTATTATAGGTGTGTTGTGTTCTTTGTATGGCAAATATTTCACTCCGGGGTGTGGGCCGCTTCATCGGCATCCACTTCTGTCTCGTGAGTTTACACGCGCTTATAGGCTAAAACTCCGGTATCGGACGAAACGTCGTGAATCTTCCGAAGAGGTGGGTTCTACCTTGTTGTTTTATGTTTGTATGGCCTACCCTAACACAACCAAGCAACTAGTTCCACATTGCTACCCCATTTCGACGCCGTTACCGCGTGTTTCCGTATAAGTCCGGTATTTCTCCAGCGGGTCTAGGGTTGGACCGGAGGGGGGGCTACGGATCTTCTGGACCCCAACACAAGCAAGGTTGTGCCATAGCATGTTATTATAGGTGTGTTGTGTGCTTTGTATGGCGAAGATTTCACTCCGGGGTGTGGGCCGCTTCACCGGCATCCACTTCTCTCTCGTGAGTTTACACGCGCTTATAGGCTGAAACTCCCGTATCGGACGAAACGTCGTGAATCGTCCGAAGAGGTGGGTTCTACCTTGTTGTTTTATGTTTGTATGGCCTACCCTAACACAACCAAGCAACTAGTTCCACATTTCTACCCCCTTTCCACGCTGTTACCGCGTGTTTTCGTATAAGTCCGGTATTCTCCAGCGGGTGTAAGGTTTCACCGGAGGGGGGCTACGGATCTTCTGGACCCCAACACAAGCAAGATTGTGCCATAGCATGTTTTTATAGGTGTGTTGTGTTCTTTGTATGGCAAATATTTCACTCCGGGGTGTGGGCCGCTTCACCGGCATCCACTTCTCTCTCGTGAGTTTACACGCGCTTATAGGCTGAAACTCCGGTATCGGACGAAACGTCGTGAATCTTCCGAAGAGGTGGGTTCTACCTTGTTGTTTTATGTTTGTATGGCCTACCCTAACACAACCAAGCAACTAGTTCCACATTGCTACCCCCTTTCGACGCCGTTACCGCGTGTTTCCGTATAAGTCCGGTATTTCTCCAGCGGGTCTAGGGTTTCACCGGAGGGGGGGCTACGGATCTTCTGGACCCTGACACAAGCAAGGCTGTGCCATAGCATGTTATTATATGTGTGTTTTGTGCTTTTTTGGTGGCAAAGATTTCACTCCGGGGTGTGGGCCGCTTCACCGGCATCCACTTCTCTCTCGTGAGTTTACACGCGCTTATAGGCTGAAACTCCCGTATCGGACGAAACGTCATGAATCTTCCGAAGAGGTGGGTTCTACCTTGTTGTTCTATGTTTGTTTGGCATACCCTAACACAACCAAGAAACTAGTTCCACATTGCTACCCCCTTTCGACGCCGTTACCGCGTGTTTCCGTATAAGTCCGGTATTTCTCCAGCGGGTGTAGGGTTTCACCGGAGGGGGTCTACGGATCTTCTGGACCACAACACAAGCAAGGTTGTGCCATAACATGTTATTATAGGTGTGTTGTGTGCTTTGTATGGCAAAGATTTCACACCGGGGTGTTGGGCGCTTCACCGGCATCCACTTCTCTCTCGTGAGTTTACACGCGCTTGTAGGCTAAAACTCCCGTATCGGACGAAACGTCGTGAATCTTCCGAAGAGGTGGGTTCTACCTTGTTGTTTTATGTTTATATGGCATACCCTAACACAACCAAGAAACTAGTTCCACATTGCTACCCCCTTTCGACGCCGTTACCGCGTGTTTCCGTATAACTCCGGTATTTCTCCAACGGGTCTAGGGTTTCACCGGAGGGGGGATCCGGATCTTCTGGACCACAACACAAGCAAGGTTGTGCCATAGCATGTTATTATAGGTGTGTTGTGTGCTTTTGATGGCAAAGATTACACTCCGGGGTGTGGGCCGCTTCATCGGCA
Organism: Alopecurus myosuroides; assembly: GCA_028641055.1. Taxonomy (NCBI): domain Eukaryota; kingdom Viridiplantae; phylum Streptophyta; class Magnoliopsida; order Poales; family Poaceae; genus Alopecurus; species Alopecurus myosuroides. The sequence goes on from CM054058.1 coordinate 30,704,466, forward strand.
TCCACTTCTCTCTTGTGAGTTTACACGCGCTTATAGGCTGAAACTCCCGTATCGGACGAAACATCGTGAATCTTCCGAAGAGGTGGGTTCTAACTTGTTGTTTTATGTTTGTATGGCCTACCCTAACACAACCAAGCAAATAGTTCCACATTTCTACCCCTTTCGACGCCGTTACCGCGTGTTTCCGTATAAGTCCGGTATTTCTCCAGCGGGTCTAGGGTTTCACCGGAGGGGGGGCTACGGATCTTCTGGACCCCAACACAAGCAAGTTTGTGCCATAGCATGTTATTATAGGTGTGTTGTGTGCTTTTTATGGCAAAGATTTCACTCCGGGGTGTGGGCGGCTTCACCGGCATCCACTTCTCTCTCGTGAGTTTACACGCGCATATAGGCTGAAACTCCCGTATCGGACGAAACGTCGTGAATCCTCCGAAGAGGTGGGTTGTACCTTGTTGTTGTATGTTTGTATGGCATACCCTAACACAACAAAGAAACTAGTTCCACATTGCTACCCCCTTTCAACGCCGTTACCGCGTGTTTCCGTATAAGTCCGGTATTTCTCCAGCGGGTGTTGGGTTTCACCGGAGGGGGTCTACGGATCTTCTGGACCACAACACAAGCAAGGTTGTGCCATAGCATGTTATTATAGGTGTGTTGTGTGATTTGTATGGCAAAGATTTCACTCCGGGGTGTGGGCCGCTTCACCGGCATCCACTTCTCTCTCGTGAATTTACACGCGCTTATAGGCTGAAACTCCCGTATCGGACGAAACGTCGTGAATCTTCCGAAGAGGTGGGTTATACCTTGTGGTTTTATGTTTCTATGGCATACCCTAACACAACCAAGCAACTATTTACACATTTCTACCCCCTTTCGACGCCGTTACCGCGTGTTTCCGTATAAGTCCGGTATTTCTCCAACGGGTCTAGGGTTTCACCGGAGGGGGGGCTCCGGATCTTCTGGACCACAACACAAGCAAGTTTGTGCCATAGCATGTTATTATATGTGTGTTGTGTGCTTTTTATGGCAAATATTTCACTCCGGGGTGTGGGCCGCTTCACCGGCATCCACTTCTCTCTCGTGAGTTTACACGCGCTTATAGGCTGGAACTCCCGTATCAGACGAAACGTCGTGAATCTTACGAAGAGGTGTGTTCTACCTTGTTGTTTTATGTTTTTATGGCCTACCCTAACACAACCAAGCAACTAGTTCCACATTGCTACCCCCTTTCGACGCCGTTACCGCGTGTTTCCGGATAAGTCCGGTATTTCTCCAGCGGGTGTAGGGTTTCACCGGAGGGGGGGCTCCGGATCTTCTGGACCCCAACACAAGCAAGGTTGTGCCATAGCATGTTATTATAGGTGTGTTGTGTGCTTTGTATGGCAAAGATTTCACACCGGGGTGTGGGCCGCTTCACCGGCATCCACTTCTCTCTCGTGAGTTTACACGCGCTTGTAGGCTAAAACTCCCGTATCGGACGAAACGTCGTGAATCTTCCGAAGAGGTGGGTTCTACCTTGTTGTTTTATGTTTATATGGCATACCCTAACACAACCAAGAAACTAGTTCCACATTGCTACCCCCTTTCGACGCCGTTACCGCGTGTTTCCGTATAACTCCGGTATTTCTCCAACGGGTCTAGGGTTTCACCGGAGGGGGGCTCCGGATCTTCTGGACCACAACACAAGCAAGGTTGTGCCATAGCATGTTATTATAGGTGTGTTGTGTGCTTTTGATGGCAAAGATTACACTCCGGGGTGTGGGCCGCTTCATCGGCATCCACTTCTCTCTTGTGAGTTTACACGCGCTTATAGGCTGAAACTCCCGTATCGGACGAAACATCGTGAATCTTCCGAAGAGGTGGGTTCTAACTTGTTGTTTTATGTTTGTATGGCCTACCCTAACACAACCAAGCAAATAGTTCCACATTGCTACCCCCTTTCGACGCCGTTACCGCGTGTTTCCGTATAAGTCCGGTATTTCTCCAGCGGGTCTAGGGTTTCACCGGAGGGGGGGCTACGGATCTTCTGGACCCCAACACAAGCAAGGTTGTGCCATAGCATGTTATTATAGGTGTGTTGTGTGCTTTTTATGGCAAAGATTTCACTCCGGGGTGTGGGCCGCTTCACCGGCATCCACTTCTCTCTCGTGAGTTTACACGCGCTTATAGGCTGAAACTCCCGTATCGGACGAAACGTCGTGAATCCTCCGAAGAGGTGGGTTGTACCTTGTTGTTGTATGTTTGTATGGCATACCCTAACACAACCAAGCAACTAGTTCCACATTGCTACCCCGTTTCGACGCCGTTACCGCATGTTTTCGTATAAGTCCGGTATTCTCCAGCGGGTGTAGGGTTTCACCGGAGGGGGGTCTACGGATCTTCTGGACCCCAACACAAGCAAGGTTGTGCCATAGCATGTTATTATAGGTGTGTTGTGTGCTTTGTATGGCAAACATTTCACTCCGGGGTGTGGGCCGCTTCACCGGCATCCACTTCTCTCTCGTGAGTTTACACGCGCTTATAGGCTGAAACTCCCGTATCGGACGAAACGTCGTGAATCTTCCGAAGAGGTGGGTTATACCTTGTGGTTTTATGTTTCTATGGCATACCCTAACACAACCAAGCAACTATTTCCACATTTCTACCCCCTTTCGACGCCGTTACCGCGTGTTTCCGTATAAGTCCGGTATTTCTCCAACGGGTCTAGGGTTTCACCGGAGGGGGGGCTCCGGATCTTCTGGACCCCAACACAAGCAAGTTTGTGCCATAGCATGTTATTATATGTGTGTTGTGTGCTTTTTATGGCAAATATTTCACTCCGGGGTGTGGGCCGCTTCACCGGCATCCACTTCTCTCTCGTGAGTTTACACGCGCTTATAGGCTGGAACTCCCGTATCAGACGAAACGTCGTGAATCTTCCGAAGAGGTGGGTTCTACCTTGTTGTTTTATGTTTTTATGGCCTACCCTAACACAACCAAGCAACTAGTTCCACATTGCTACCCCCTTTCGACGCCGTTACCGCGTGTTTCCGTATAAGTCCGGTATTTCTCCAGCGGGTGTAGGGTTTCACCGGAGGGGGGGCTCCGGATCTTCTGGACCCCAACACAAGCAAGGTTGTGCCATAGCATGTTATTATAGGTGTGTTGTGTGCTTTGTATGGCAAAGATTTCACTCCGGGGTGTGGGCCGCTTCACCGGCATCCACTTCTCTCTCGTGAGTTTACACGCGCTTATAGGCTGAAACTCCCGTATCGGACGAAACGTCGTGAATCTTCCGAAGAGGTGGGTTCTACCTTGTTGTTTTATGTTTGTATGGCATACCCTAACACAACCAAGAAACTAGTTCCACATTGCTACCCCCTTTCGACGCCGTTACCGCGTGTTTCCGTATAAGTCCGGTATTTCTCCAACGGGTCTAGGGTTTCACCGGAGGGGGGCTCCGGATCTTATGGACCACAACACAAGCAAGGTTGTGCCATAGCATGTTATTATAGGTGTGTTGTGTGCTTTTGAGGGCAAAGATTACACTCCGGGGTGTGGGCCGCTTCATCGGCATCCACTTCTCTCTCGTGAGTTTACACGCGCTTATAGGCTGAAACTCCCGTATCGGACGAAACGTCGTGAATCTTCCGAAGAGGTGGGTTCTACCTTGTTGTTTTATGTTTGTATGGCCTACCCTAACACAACCAAGCAAATAGTTCCACATTGCTACCCCCTTTCGACGCCGTTACCGCGTGTTTCCGTATAAGTCCGGTATTTCTCCAGCGGGTCTAGGGTTTCACCGGAGGGGGGGCTACGGATCTTCTGGACCCCAACACAAGCAAGTTTGTGCCATAGCATGTTATTATAGGTGTGTTGTGTGCTTTTTATGGCAAAGATTTCACTCCGGGGTGTGGGCCGCTTCACCGGCATCCACTTCTCTCTCGTGAGTTTACACGCGCATATAGGCTGAAACTCCCGTATCGGACGAAACGTCGTGAATCCTCCGAAGAGGTGGGTTGTACCTTGTTGTTGTATGTTTGTATGGCATACCCTAACACAACAAAGAAACTAGTTCCACATTGCTACCCCCTTTCGACGCTGTTACCGCGTGTTTCCGTATAAGTCCGGTATTTCTCCAGCGGGTGTTGGGTTTCACCGGAGGGGGTCTACGGATCTTCTGGACCACAACACAAGCAAGGTTGTGCCATAGCATGTTATTATAGGTGTGTTGTGTGATTTGTATGGCAAAGATTTCACTCCGGGGTGTGGGCCGCTTCACCGGCATCCACTTCTCTCTCGTGAGTTTACACGCGCTTATAGGCTGAAACTCCCGTATCGGACGAAACGTCGTGAATCTTCCGAAGAGGTGGGTTATACCTTGTGGTTTTATGTTTCTATGGCATACCCTAACACAACCAAGCAACTATTTCCACATTTCTACCCCCTTTCGACGCCGTTACCGCGTGTTTCCGTATAAGTCCGGTATTTCTCCAACGGGTCTAGGGTTTCACCGGAGGGGGGGCTCCGGATCTTCTGGACCACAACACAAGCAAGTTTGTGCCATAGCATGTTATTATATGTGTGTTGTGTGCTTTTTATGGCAAATATTTCACTCCGGGGTGTGGGCCGCTTCACCGGCATCCACTTCTCTCTCGTGAGTTTACACGCGCTTATAGGCTGGAACTCCCGTATCAGACGAAACGTCGTGAATCTTACGAAGAGGTGGGTTCTACCTTGTTGTTTTATGTTTTTATGGCCTACCCTAACACAACCAAGCAACTAGTTCCACATTGCTACCCCCTTTCGACGCCGTTACCGCGTGTTTCCGTATAAGTCCTGTATTTCTCCAGCGGGTGTAGGGTTTCACCGGAGGGGGGGCTCCGGATCTTCTGGACCCCAACACAAGCAAGGTTGTGCCATAGCATGTTATTATAGGTGTGTTGTGTGCTTTGTATGGCAAAGATTTCACTCCGGGGTGTGGGCCGCTTCACCGGCATCCACTTCTCTCTCGTGAGTTTACACGCGCTTATAGGCTGAAACTCCCGTATCGGACAAAACGTCGTGAATCGTCCGAAGAGGTGGGTTCTACCTTGTTGTTTTATGTTTGTATGGCCTACCCTAACACAACCAAGCAACTAGTTCCACATTGCTACCCCCTTTCGACGCCGTTACCGCGTGTTTCCGTATAAGTCCGGTATTTCTCCAGCGGGTCTAGGGTTTCACCGGAGGGGGGGCTACGGATCTTCTGGACCCTGACACAAACAAGGCTGTGCCATAGCATGTTATTATAGGTGTGTTGTGTGCTTTTTTTGGTGGCAAAGATTTCACTCCGGGGTGTGGGCCGCTTCACCGGCATCCACTTCTCTCTCGTGAGTTTACACGCGCTTATAGGCTGAAACTCCCGTATCGGACGAAACGTCGTGAATCTTCCGAAGAGGTGGGTTCTACCTTGTTGTTCTATGTTTGTTTGGCATACCCTAACACAACCAAGAAACTAGTTCCACATTGCTACCCCCTTTCGACGCAGTTACCGCGTGTTTCCGTATAAGTCCGGTATTTCTCCAGCGGGTGTAGGGTTTCACCGGAGGGGGTCTACGGATCTTCTGGACCACAACACAAGCAAGGTTGTGCCATAACATGTTATTATAGGTGTGTTGTGTGCTTTTTATGGCAAATATTTCACACCGGGGTGTGGGCCGCTTCACCGGCATCCACTTCTCTCTCGTGAGTTTACACGCGCTTGTAGGCTAAAACTCCCGTATCGGACGAAACGTCGTGAATCTTCCGAAGAGGTGGGTTCTACCTTGTTGTTTTATGTTTATATGGCATACCCTAACACAACCAAGCAACTAGTTCCACATTGCTACCCCCTTTCGACGCCGTTACCGCGTGTTTCCGTATAACTCCGGTATTTCTCCAACGGGTCTAGGGTTTCACCGGAGGGGGGCTCCGGATCTTCTGGACCACAACACAAGCAAGGTTGTGCCATAGCATGTTATTATAGGTGTGTTGTGTGCTTTTGATGGCAAAGATTACACTCCGGGGTGTGGGCCGCTTCATCGGCATCCACTTCTCTCTTGTGAGTTTACACGCGCTTATAGGCTGAAACTCCCGTATCGGACGAAACATCGTGAATCTTCCGAAGAGGTGGATTATAACTTGTTGTTTTATGTTTGTATGGCCTACCCTAACACAACCAAGCAAATAGTTCCACATTTCTACCCCTTTCGACGCCGGTACCGCGTGTTTCCGTATAAGTCCGGTATTTCTCCAGCGGGTCTAGGGTTTCACCGGAGGGGGGGCTACGGATCTTCTGGACCCCAACACAAGCAAGGTTGTGCCATAGCATGTTATTATAGGTGTGTTGTGTGCTTTTTATGGCAAAGATTTCACTCCGGGGTGTGGGCCGCTTCACCGGCATCCACTTCTCTCTCGTGAGTTTACACGCGCTTATAGGCTGAAACTCCCGTATCGGACGAAACGTCGTGAATCCTCCGAAGAGGTGGGTTGTACCATGTTTTTGTATGTTTGTATGGCATACCCTAACACAACAAAGATACTAGTTCCACATTGCTACCCCCTTTCGACGCCGTTACCGCGTGTTTCCGTATAAGTCCGGTATTTCTCCAGCGGGTGTAGGGTTTCACCGGAGGGGTTCTACGGATCTTCTGGACCACAACACAAGCAAGGTTGTGCCATAGCATGTTATTATAGGTGTGTTGTGTGCTTTTTATGGCAAAGATTTCACTCCGGGGTGTGGGCCGCTTCACCGGCATCCACTTCTCTCTCGTGAGTTTACACGCGCTTATAGGCTTAAACTCCCGTATCGGACGAAACGTCGTGAATCTTCCGAAGAGGTGGGTTATACCTTGTGGTTTTATGTTTCTATGGCATACCCTAACACAACCAAGCAACTATTTCCACATTTCTACCCCCTTTCGACGCCGTTACCGCGTGTTTCCATATAAGTCCGGTATTTCTCCAACGGGTCTAGGGTTTCACCGGAGGAGGGGCTCCGGATCTTCTGGACCACAACACAAGCAAGTTTGTGCCATAGCATGTTATTATATGTGTGTTGTGTGCTTTTTATGGCAAATATTTCACTCCGGGGTGTGGGCCGCTTCACCGGCATCCACTTCTCTCTCGTGAGTTTACACGCGCTTATAGGCTGGAACTCCCGTATCAGACGAAACGTCGTGAATCTTCCGAAGAGGTGGGTTCTACCTTGTTGTTTTATGTTTGTATGGCCTACCCTAACACAACCAAGCAACTAGTTCCACATTGCTACCCCCTTTCGACGCCGTTACCGCGTGTTTCCGTATAAGTCCGGTATTTCTCCAGCGGGTGTAGGGTTTCACCGGAGGGGGGGCTCCGGATCTTCTGGACCCCAACACAAGCAAGGTTGTGCCATAGCATGTTATTATAGGTGTGTTGTGTGCTTTGTATGTCAAAGATTTCACTCCGGGGTGTGGGCCGCTTCACCGGCATCCACTTCTCTCTCGTGAGTTTACACGCGCTTATAGGCTGAAACTCCCGTATCGGACGAAACGTCCTGAATCTTCCGAAGAGGTGGGTTCTACCTTGTTGTTTTATGTTTCTATGGCATAACCTAACACAACCAAGCAACCAGTTCCACATTTCTACCCCCTTTCGACGCTGTTACCGCGTGTTTCCGTATAAGTCCGGTATTTCTCCAGCGGGTCTAGGGTTTCACCCGGGGGGGGCTCCGGATCTTCTGGACCACAACACAAGCAAGGTTGTACCATAGCATGTTATTATAGGTGTGTTGTGTTCTTTTTATGGCAAATATTTCACTCCGGGGTGTGGGCCGCTTCACCGGCATCCACTTCTCTCTCGTGAGTTTACACGCGCTTATAGGTTGGAACTCCCGTATCGGACGAAACGTCGTGAATCTTCCGAAGAGGTGGGTTCTACCTTGTTGTTTTATGTTTGTATGTCCTACCCTAACACAACCAAGCAACTAGTTCCACATTGCTACCCCCTTTCGACGTCGTTACCGCGTGTTTCCGTCTAAGTCCGGTAGTTCTCCAGCGGGTGTAGGGTTTCACCGAAGGGGGGGCTCCGGATCTTCTGGACCCCAACACAAGAAAGGTTGTGCCATAGCATGTTATTATAGGTGTGTTGTGTGCTTTTTATGGCAAAGATTTCACTCCGGGGTGTGGGCCGCTTCACCGGCATCCACTTCTCTCTCGTGAGTTTACACGCGCTTATAGGCTGAAACTCCCGTATCGGACGAAACGTCGTGAATCTTCCGAAGATGTGGGTTCTACCTTGTTGTTCTATGTTTGTATGGCATACCCTAACACAACCAAGAAACTAGTTCCACATTTCTACCCCCTTTCGACGCCGTTACCGCGTGTTTCCGTATAAGTCCGGTATTTCTCCAGCGGGTGTAGGGTTTCACCGAAGGGGGTCTACGGATCTTCTGGACCACAACACAAGCAAGGTTGTGCCATAGCATGTTATTATAGGTGTGTTGTGTGCTTTGTATGGCATATATTTCACTCCAGGGTGTGGGCCGCTTCACCGGCATCCACTTCTCTCTCGTGAGTTTACACGCGCTTATAGGCTGAAACTCCCGTATCGGACGAAACGTCGTGAATATTCCGAAGATGTGGGTTCTACCTTGTTGTTTTATGTTTCTATGGCATACCCTAACACAACCAAGCAACCATTTCCACATTTCTACCCCCTTTCGACGCCGTTACCGCGTGTTTCCGTATAAGTCCGGTATTTCTCCAGCGGGTGTAGGGTTTCACCGGAGGGGGTCTACGGATCTTCTGGGCCACAACACAAGCAAGGTTGTGCCATAGAATGTTATTATAGGTGTGTTGTGTGCTTTGTATGGCAAATATTTCACTCCGGTGTGTGGGCCGCTTCACCGGCATCCACTTCTCTCTCGTGAGTTTACACGCGCTTATAGGCTGAACCTCCCGTATTGGACGAAACGTCGTGAATCTTCCGAAGAGGTGGGTTCTACCTTGTTGTTTTATGTTTCTATGGCATACCCTAACACAACCAAGCAACTAGTTTCACATTTCTACCCCCTTTCGACGCCGTTACCGCGTGTTTCCGTATAAGTCCGGTATTTCTCCAGCGGGTCTAGGGTTTCACCGGAGGGGGGGCTCCGGATCTTCTGGAACACAACACAAGCAAGGTTGTGCCATAGAATGTTATTATAGGTGTGTTGTGTGCTTTTGATGGCAAATATTTCACTCCGGGGTGTGGGCCGCTTCACCGGCATCCACTTCTCTCTCGTGAGTTTACACACGCTTATAGGCTGAAACTCCCGTATCGGACGAAACGTCGTGAATCTTCCGATGAGATGGGTTCTACCTTGTTGTTTTATGTTTGTATGGCCTAACCTAACACAACCAAGCAACTAGTTCCACATTGCTACCCTCTTTTTATACCGTTACCGCGTGTTTCCGTATAAGTCCGGTATTTCTCCAGCGGGTGTAGGGTTTCACCGGAGGGGGGGCTCCGGATCTTCTGGACCCCAACACAAGCAAGGTTGTGCCATAGCATGTTATTATAGGTGTGTTGTGTGCTTTGTATGGCAAAGATTTCACTCCGGGGTGTGGGCCGCTTCACCGGCATCCACTTCTCTCTCGTGAGTTTACACGCGCTTATAGGCTGAAACTCCCGTATCGGACGAAACGTCCTGAATTTTCCGAAGAGGTGGGTTCTACCTTGTTGTTTTATGTTTGTATGGCCTACCCTAACAAAACCAAGCAACTAGTTCCACATTGCTACCCCCTTTCGACGCCGTTACCGCGTGTTTCCGTATAAGTCCGGTATTTCTCCAGCGGGTGTAGGGTTTCACCGGAGGGGGGGCTCCGGATCTTCTGGACCCCAACACAAGCAAGGTTGTGCCATAGCATGTTATTATAGGTGTGTTGTGTGCTTTGTATGTCAAAGATTTCACTCCGTGGTGTGGGCCGCTTCACCGGCATCCACTTCTCTCTCGTGAGTTTACACGCGCTTATAGGCTGAAACTCCCGTATCGGACGAAACGTCGTGAATCTTCCGAAGAGGTGGGTTCTACCTTGTTGTTTTATGTTTGTATGGCCTACCCTAACACAACCAAGCAACTAGTTCCACATTTCTACCCCCTTTCGACGCCGTTACCGCGTGTTTCCGTATAAGTCCGGTATTTCTCCAGCGGGTGTAGGGTTTCACCGGAGGGGGGGCTACGGATCTTCTGGACCCCAAAACAAGCAAGGTTGTGCCATAGCATGTTATTATAGGTGTGTTGTGTGCTTTTTATTTCAAATATTTCACTCCGGGTGTGGGCCGCTTCACCGGCATCCACTTCTCTCTCGTGAGTTTACACGCGCTTATAGGCTGAAACTCCGGTATCGGACGAAACGTCGTGAATCTTCCGAAGGGGTGGGTTCTACCTTGTTGTTTTATGTTTGTATGGCCTACCCTAACACAACCAAGAAACTAGTTCCACATTGCTACCCCCTTTCGACGCCGTTACCGCGTGTTTCCGTATAAGTCCGGTATTTCTCCAGCGGGTCTAGGGTTTCACCGGAGGGGGGGCTACGGATCTTCTGGACCCCAACACAAGCAAGGTTGTGCCATATCATGTTATTATAGGTGTGTTGTGTGCTTTGTATGGCAAAGATTTCACTCCGGGGTGTGGGCCGCTTCACCGGCATCCACTTCTCTCTCGTGAGTTTACACGCGCTTATAGGCTGAAACTCCTGTATCGGACGAAACGTCGTGAATCTCCTGAAGAGGTGGGTTCTACCTTGTTGTTCTATGTTTGTATGGCATACCCTAACACAACCAAGAAACTAGTTCCACATTGCTACCCCCTTTCGACGCCGTTACCGCGTGTTTCCGTATAAGTCCGGTATTTCTCCAGCGGGTGTAGGGTTTCACCGGAGGGCTCTACGGATCTTCTGGACCACAACACAAGCAAGGTTGTGCCATATCATGTTATTATAGGTGTGTTGTGTGCTTTGTATGTCAAAGATTTCACTCCGGGGTGTGGGCCGCTTCACCGGCATCCACTTCTCTCTCGTGAGTTTACACGCGCTTATAGGCTGAAACTCCCGTATCGGACGAAACATCGTGAATCTTCCAAAGAGGTGGGTTCTACCTTGTTGTTTTATGTTTGTATGGCCTACCCTAACACAACCAAGCAACTAGTTCCACATTTCTACGCACTTTCGACGCCGTTACCGCGTGTTTCCGTATAAGTCTGGTATTTCTCCAGCGAGTCTAGGGTTTCACCGGAGGGGGGCTCCGGATCTTCTGGACCCCAACACAAGCAAATTTGTGCCATAGAATGTTATTATAGGTGTGTTGTGTGCTTTGTATGGCAAATATTTCACTCCGGGGTGTGGGCCGCTTCACCGGCATCCACTTCTCTCTCGTGAGTTTACACGCGCTTATAGGCTGAACCTCCCGTATTGGACGAAACGTCGTGAATCTTCCGAAGAGGTGGGTTCTACCTTGTTGTTTTATGTTTCTATGGCATACCCTAACACAACCAAGCAACTAGTTTCACATTTCTACCCCCTTTCGACGCCGTTACCGCGTGTTTCCGTATAAGTCCGGTATTTCTCCAGCGGGTCTAGGGTTTCACCGGAGGGGGGGCTCCGGATCTTCTGGAACACAACACAAGCAAGGTTGTGCCATAGAATGTTATTATAGGTGTGTTGTGTGCTTTTGATGGCAAATATTTCACTCCGGGGTGTGGGCCGCTTCACCGGCATCCACTTCTCTCTCGTGAGTTTACACACGCTTATAGGCTGAAACTCCCGTATCGGACGAAACGTCGTGAATCTTCCGATGAGATGGGTTCTACCTTGTTGTTTTATGTTTGTATGGCCTACCCTAACACAACCAAGCAACTAGTTCCACATTGCTACCCTCTTTTGATACCGTTACCGCGTGTTTCCGTATAAGTCCGGTATTTCTCCAGCGGGTGTAGGGTTTAACCGGAGGGGGGGCTCCGGATCTTCTGGACCCCAACACAAGCAAGGTTGTGCCATAGCATGTTATTATAGGTGTGTTGTGTGCTTTGTATGGCAAATATTTCACTCCGGGGTGTGGGCCGCTTCACCGGCATCCACTTCTCTCTCGTGAGTTTACACGCGCTTATAGGCTGAAACTCCCGTATCGGACGAAACGTCCTGAATCTTCCGAAGAGGTGGGTTCTACCTTGTTGTTTTATGTTTGTATGGCCTACCCTAACAAAACCAAGCAACTAGTTCCACATTGCTACCCCCTTTCGACGCCGTTACCGCGTGTTTCCGTATAAGTCCGGTATTTCTCCAGCGGGTGTAGGGTTTCACCGGAGGGGGGGATACGGATCTTCTGGACCCCAACACAAGCAAGGTTGTGCCATAGCATGTTATTATAGGTGTGTTGTGTGCTTTGTATGTCAAAGATTTCACTCCGTGGTGTGGGCCGCTTCACCGGCATCCACTTCTCTCTCGTGAGTTTACACGCGCTTATAGGCTGAAACTCCCGTATCGGACGAAACGTCGTGAATCTTCCGAAGAGGTGGGTTCTACCTTGTTGTTTTATGTTTGTATGGCCTACCCTAACACAACCAAGCAACTAGTTCCACATTGCTACCCCCTTTCGACGCCGTTACCGCGTGTTTCCGTATAAGTCCGGTATTTCTCCAGCGGGTGTAGGGTTTCACCGGAGGGGGGGCTACGGATCTTCTGGACCCCAAAACAAGCAAGGTTGTGCCATAGCATGTTATTATAGGTGTGTTGTGTGCTTTTTATGGCAAATATTTCACTCCGGGTGTGGGCCGCTTCACCGGCATCCACTTCTCTCTCGTGAGTTTACACGCGCTTATAGGCTGAAACTCCGGTATCGGACGAAACGTCGTGAATCTTCCGAAGGGGTGGGTTCTACCTTGTTGTTTTATGTTTGTATGGCCTACCCTAACACAACCAAGCAACTAGTTCCACATTGCTACCCCCTTTCGACGCCGTTACCGCGTGTTTCCGTATAAGTCCGGTATTTCTCCAGCGGGTCTAGGGTTTCACCGGAGGGGGGGCTACGGATCTTCTGGACCCCAACACAAGCAAGGTTGTGCCATATCATGTTATTATAGGTGTGTTGTGTGCTTTGTATGGCAAAGATTTCACTCCGGGGTGTGGGCCGCTTCACCGGCATCCACTTCTCTCTCGTGAGTTTACACGCGCTTATAGGCTGAAACTCCTGTATCGGACGAAACGTCGTGAATCTCCTGAAGAGGTGGGTTCTACCTTGTTGTTCTATGTTTGTATGGCATACCCTAACACAACCAAGAAACTAGTTCCACATTGCTACCCCCTTTCGACGCCGTTACCGCGTGTTTCCGTATAAGTCCGGTATTTCTCCAGCGGGTGTAGGGTTTCACCGGAGGGCTCTACGGATCTTCTGGACCACAACACAAGCAAGGTTGTGCCATATCATGTTATTATAGGTGTGTTGTGTGCTTTGTATGTCAAAGATTTCACTCCGGGGTGTGGGCCGCTTCACCGGCATCCACTTCTCTCTCGTGAGTTTACACGCGCTTATAGGCTGAAACTCCCGTATCGGACGAAACATCGTGAATCTTCCAAAGAGGTGGGTTCTACCTTGTTGTTTTATGTTTGTATGGCCTACCCTAACACAACCAAGCAACTAGTTCCACATTTATACGCACTTTCGACGCCGTTACCGCGTGTTTCCGTATAAGTCTGGTATTTCTCCAGCGAGTCTAGGGTTTCACCGGAGGAGGGCTCCGGATCTTCTGGACCCCAACACAAGCAAATTTGTGCCATAGAATGTTATTATAGGTGTGTTGTGTGCTTTGTATGGCAAATATTTCACTCCGGGGTGTGGGCCGCTTCACCGGCATCCACTTCTCTCTCGTGAGTTTACACGCGCTTATAGGCAGAACCTCCCGTATTGGACGAAACGTCGTGAATATTCCGAAGAGGTGGGTTCTACCTTGTTGTTTTATGTTTCTATGGCATACCCTAACACAACCAAGCAACTAGTTTCACATTTCTACCCCCTTTCGACGCCGTTACCGCGTGTTTTCGTATAAGTCCGGTATTTCTCCGGCGGGTCTAGGGTTTCACCGGAGGGGGGCTCCGGATCTTCTGGAACATAACACAAGCAAGGTTGTGCCATAGAATGTTATTATAGGTGTGTTGTGTGCTTTTGATGGCAAATATTTCACTCCGGGGTGTGGGCCGCTTCACCGGCATCCACTTCTCTCTCGTGAGTTTACACACGCTTATAGGCTGAAACTCCCGTATCGGACGAAACGTCGTGAATCTTCCGATGAGATGGGTTCTACCTTGTTGTTTTATGTTTGTATGGCCTACCCTAACACAACCAAGCAACTAGTTCCACATTGCTACCCTCTTTTGATACCGTTACCGCGTGTTTCCGTATAAGTCCGGTATTTCTCCAGCGGGTGTAGGGTTTCACCGGAGGGGGGGCTCCGGATCTTCTGGACCCCAACACAAGCAAGGTTGTGCCATAGCATGTTATTATAGGTGTGTTGTGTGCTTTGTATGGCAAAGATTTCACTCCGGGGTGTGGGCCGCTTCACCGGCATCCACTTCTCTCTCGTGAGTTTACACGCGCTTATAGGCTGAAACTCCCGTATCGGACGAAACGTCCTGAATCTTCCGAAGAGGTGGGTTCTACCTTGTTGTTTTATGTTTGTATGGCCTACCATAACAAAACCAAGCAACTAGTTCCACATTGCTACCCCCTTTCGACGCCGTTACCGCGTGTTTCCGTATAAGTCCGGTATTTCTCCAGCGGGTGTAGGGTTTCACCGGAGGGGGGGCTCCGGATCTTCTGGACCCCAACACAAGCAAGGTTGTGCCATAGCATGTTATTATAGGTGTGTTGTGTGCTTTGTATGTCAAAGATTTCACTCCGTGGTGTGGGCCGCTTCACCGGCATCCACTTCTCTCTCGTGAGTTTACACGCGCTTATAGGCTGAAACTCCCGTATCGGACGAAACGTCGTGAATCTTCCGAAGAGGTGGGTTCTACCTTGTTGTTTTATGTTTGTATGGCCTACCCTAACACAACCAAGCAACTAGTTCCACATTGCTACCCCCTTTCGACGCCGTTACCGCGTGTTTCCGTATAAGTCCGGTATTTCTCCAACGGGTGTAGGGTTTCACCGGAGGGGGGGCTACGGATCTTCTGGACCCCAAAACCAGCAAGGTTGTGCCATAGCATGTTATTATAGGTGTGTTGTGTGCTTTTTATGGCAAATATTTCACTCCGGGTGTGGGCCGCTTCACCGGCATCCACTTCTCTCTCGTGAGTTTACACGCGCTTATAGGCTGAAACTCCGGTATCGGACGAAACGTCGTGAATCTTCCGAAGGGGTGGGTTCTACCTTGTTGTTTTATGTTTGTATGGCCTACCCTAACACAACCAAGCAACTAGTTCCACATTGCTACCCCCTTTCGACGCCGTTACCGCGTGTTTCCGTATAAGTCCGGTATTTCTCCAGCGGGTCTAGGGTTTCACCGGAGGGGGGGCTACGGATCTTCTGGACCCCAACACAAGCAAGGTTGTGCCATATCATGTTATTATAGGTGTGTTGTGTGCTTCGTATGGCAAAGATTTCACTCCGGGGTGTGGGCCGCTTCACCGGCATCCACTTCTCTCTCGTGAGTTTACACGCGCTTATAGGCTGAAACTCCTGTATCGGACGAAACGTCGTGAATCTCCTGAAGAGGTGGGTTCTACCTTGTTGTTTTATGTTTGTATGGCATACCCTAACACAACCAATAAACTAGTTCCACATTGCTACCCCCTTTCGACGCCGTTACCGCGTGTTTCCGTATAAGTCCGGTATTTCTCCAACGGGTGTAGGGTTTCACCGGAGGGCTCTACGGATCTTCTGGACCACAACACAAGCAATGTTGTGCCATATCATGTTATTATAGGTGTGTTGTGTGCTTTGTATGTCAAAGATTTCACTCCGGGGTGTGGGCCGCTTCACCGGCATCCACTTCTCTCTCGTGAGTTTACACGCGCTTATAGGCTGAAACTCCCGTATCGGACGAAACATCGTGAATCTTCCAAAGAGGTGGGTTCTACCTTGTTGTTTTATGTTTGTATGGCCTACCCTAACACAACCAAGCAACTAGTTCCACATTTCTACGCACTTTCGACGCCGTTACCGCGTGTTTCCGTATAAGTCTGGTATTTCTCCAGCGAGTCTAGGGTTTCACCGGAGGGGGGCTCCGGATCTTCTGGACCCCAACACAAGCAAATTTGTGCCATAGAATGTTATTATAGGTGTGTTGTGTGCTTTGTATGGCAAATATTTCACTCCGGGGTGTGGGCCGCTTCACCGGCATCCACTTCTCTCTCGTGAGTTTACACGCGCTTATAGGCTGAAACTCCCGTATCGGACGAAACGTCGTGAATCTTCCGAAGAGGTGGGTTCTACCTTGTTGTTTTATGTTTGTATGGCCTACCCTAACACAACCAAGCAACTAGTTCCACATTGCTACCCCCTTTCGACGCCGTTACCGCGTGTTTCCGTATAAGTCCGGTATTTCTCCAGCGGGTGTAGGGTTTCACCGGAGGGGGGGCTACGGATCTTCTGGACCCCAACACAAGCAAGGTTGTGCCATAGCATGTTATTATAGGTGTGTTGTGTGCTTTGTATGGAAAATATTTCACTCCGGGGTGTGGGCCGCTTCACCGGCATCCACTTCTCTCTCGTGAGTTTACACGCGCTTATAGGCTGAAACTCCCGTATCGGACGAAACGTCGTGAATCTTCCGAAGAGGTGGGTTCTACCTTGTTGTTTTATGTTTGTATGGCCTACCCTAACACAACCAAGCAACTAGTTCCACATTTCTACCCCCTTTCGACGCCGTTACCGCGTGTTTCCGTATAAGTCCGGTATTTCTCCAGCGGGTGTAGGGTTTCACCGGAGGGGGGGCTCCGGATCTTCTGGACCACAACACAAGCAAGGTTGTGCCATAGCATGTTATTATAGGTGTGTTGTGTGCTTTGTATGGCAAAGATTTCACTCCGGGGTGTGGGCCGCTTCACCGGCATCCACTTCTCTCTCGTGAGTTTACACGCGCTTATAGGCTGAAACTCCCGTATCGGACGAAACGTCGTGAATCATCCGAAGAGGTGGGTTCTACCTTGTTGTTTTATGTTTGTATGGCATACCCTAACACAACCAAGCACCTAGTTCCACATTGGTACCCCCTTTCGACGCCGTTACCGCGTGTTTCCATACAAGTCCGGTATTTCTCCAGCGGGTGTAGGGTTTCACCGGAGGGGGGGCTCCGGATCTTCTGGACCACAACACAAGCAAGGTTGTGCCATAGCATGTTATTATAGGTGTGTTGTTTGCTTTTGATGGCAAATATTTCACTCCGGGGTGTGGGCCGCTTCACCGGCATCCACTTCTCTCTCGTGAGTTTACACGCGCTTATAGCCTGAAACTCCCGTATCGGACGAAACGTCGTGAATCTTCCGAAGAGGTGGGTTCTACCTTGTTGTTTTATGTTTGTATGGCATACACTAACACAACCAAGCACCTAGTTCCACATTGCTACCCCCTTTCGACGCCGTTACCGCGTGTTTCCGTATAAGTCCGGTATTTCTCCAGCGGGTCTAGGGTTTCACCGGAGGGGGGGCTCCGGATCTTCTCGACCACAACACAAGCAAGGTTGTGCCAGAGCATGTTATTATAGGTGTGTTGTGTGCTTTGTATGGCAAAGATTTCACTCCCGGGTGTGGGCCGCTTCACCGGCATCCACTTCTCTCTCGTGAGTTTACACGCGCTTATAGGCTGAAACTCCCGTATCGGACGAAACGTCGTGAATCTTCCGAAGAGGTGGGTTCTACCTTGTTGTTTTATGTTTGTATGGCCTGCCCTAACACAACCAAGCACCTAGTTCCACATTGCTACCCCCTTTCGACGCCGTTACCGCGTGTTTCCGTATAAGTCCGGTATTTCTCCGGCAGGTGTAGGGTTTCACCGGAGGGGGGGCTCCGGATCTTCTGGACCCCAACACAAGCAAGGTCGTGCCATAGAATGTTATTATAGGTGTGTTGTGTGCTTTGTATGGCAAAGATTTCACTCCGGGGTGTGGGCCGCTTCACCGGCATCCACTTCTCTCTCGTGAGTTTACACGCGCTTATAGGCTGAAACTCCCGTATCGGACGAAACGTCGTGAATCTTCCGAAGAGGTGGGTTCTACCTTGTTGTTTTATGTTTGTATGGCATACCCTAACACAACCAAGCACCTAGTTCCACATTGCTACCCCCTTTCGACGCCGTTACCGCGTGTTTCCGTATAAGTCCGGTATTTCTCCAGCGGGTGTAGGGTTTCACCGGAGGGGGGGCTCCGGATCTTCTGGACCACAACACAAGCAAGGTTGTGCCATAGCATGTTATTATAGGTGTGTTGTGTGCTTTTGATGTCAAATAATTCACTCCGGGGTGTGGGCCGCTTCACCGGCATCCACTTCTCTCTCGTGAGTTTACACGCGCTTATAGGCTGAAACTCCCGTATCGGACGAAACGTCGTGAATCTTCCGAAGAGGTGGGTTCTACCTTGTTGTTTTATGTTTGTATGGCATACCCTAACACAACCAAGCACCTAGTTCCACATTTCTACCCCCTTTCGACGCCGTTACCGCGTGTTTCCGTATAAGTCCGGTATTTCTCCAGCGGGTCTAGGGTTTCACCAGAGGGGGGGCTCCGGATCTTCTGGACCACAACACAAGCAAGGTTGTGCCATAGCATGTTATTATAGGTGTGTTGTGTGCTTTGTATGGCAAATATTTCACTCCGGGGTGTCGGCCGCTTCACCGGCATCCACTTCTCTCTCGTGAGTTTACACGCGCTTATAGGCTGAAACTCCCGTATCGGACGAAACGTCGTGAATCTTCCGAAGAGGTGGGTTCTACCTTGTTGTTTTATGTTTTTATGGCCTACCCTAACACAACCAAGAACCTAGTTCCACATTGCTACCCCCTTTCGACGCCGTTACCGCGTGTTTCCGTATAAGTCCGGTATTTCTCCAGCGGGTGTAGGGTTTCACCGGAGGGGGGGCTCCGGATCTTCTGGACCCCAACACAAGCAAGGTCGTGCCATAGAATGTTATTATAGGTGTTATGTGTGCTTTGTATGGCAAAGATTTCACTCCAGGGTGTGGGCCGCTTCACAGGCATCCACTTCTCTCTCGTAAGTTTACACGCGCTTATAGGCTGAAACTCCCGTATCGGACGAAACGTCGTGAATCTTCTGAAGAGGTGGGTTCTACCTTGTTGTTTTATGTTTGTATGGCCTACCCTAACACAACCAAGCACCTAGTTCCACATTGCTACCCCCTTTCGACGCCGTTACCGCGTGTTTCCGTATAAGTCCGGTATTTCTCCAGCGGGTGTAGGGTTTCACCGGAGGGGGGGCTCCGGATCTCCTGGACCACAACACAAGCAAGGTTGTGCCATAGAATGTTATTATAGGTGTGTTGTGTGCTTTTTATGGCAAATATTTCACTCCGGGGTGTGGGCCGCTTCACCGGCACCCACTTCTCTCTCGTGAGTTTACACGCGCTGATAGGCTGAAACTCCCGTATCGGACGAAACGTCGTGAATCTTCCGAAGAGGTGGGTTCTACCTTGTTGTTTTATGTTTGTATGGCCTACCCTAACACAACCAAGCACCTAGTTCCACATTGCTACCCCCTTTCGACGCCGTTACCGCGTGTTTCCGTATAAGTCCGGTATTTCTCCAGCGGGTGTAGGGTTTCACCGGAGGGGGGGCTCCGGATCTTCTGGACCCCAACACAAGCAAGGTTGTGCCATAGAATGTTATTATAGGTGTGTTGTGTGCTTTGTATGGCAAAGATTTCACTCCGGGGTGTGGGCCGCTTCACCGGCATCCACTTCTCTCTCGTGAGTTTACACGCGCTTATAGGCTAAAACTCCCGTATCGGACGAAACGTCGTGAATCTTCCGAAGAGGTGGGTTCTACCTTGTTGTTTTATGTTTGTATGGAATACCCTAACGCAACCAAGAACCTAGTTCCACATTGCTACCCCCTTTCGACGCCGTTACCGCGTGTTTCCGTATAAGTCCGGTATTTCTCCAGCGGGTGTAGGGTTTCACCGGAGGGGGGGCTCCGGATCTTCTGGACCACAACACAAGAAAGGTTGTGCCATAGCATGTTATTATAGGGGTTTTGTGTGCTTTTGATGGCAAAGATTTCACTCCGGGGTGTGGGCCGCTTCAGCGGCATCCACTTCTCTCTCGTGAGTTTACACGCGCTTATAGGCTGAAACTCCCGTATCGGACGAAACGTCGTGAATCTTCCGAAGAGGTGGGCTCTACCTTGTTGTTTTATGTTTGTATGGCATACCCTAACACAACCAAACACCTAGTTCCACATTGCTACCCCCTTTCGACGCCGTTACCGCGTGTTTTCCGTATAAGTCCGGTATTTCTCCAGCGGGTCTAGGGTTTCACCGGAGGGGGGGCTCCGGATCTTCTGGACCACAACACAAGCAAGGTTGTACCATAGCATGTTATTATAGGTGTGTTGTGTGCTTTTTATGGGAAAGATTTCACTCCGGGGTGTGGACCGCTTCACCGGCATCCACTTCTCTCTCGTGAGTTTACACGCGCTTATAGGCTGAAACTCCCGTATCGGACGAAACGTCGTGAATCTTCCGAAGAGGTGGGTTCTACCTTGTTGTTTTATGTTTGTATGGCCTACCCTAACACAACCAAGCACCTTGTTCCACATTGCTACCCCCTTTCGACGCCGTTACCGCGTGTTTCCGTATAAGTCCGGTATTTCTCCAGCGGGTGTAGGGTTTCACCGGAGGGGGGCTCCGGATCTTCTGGACCACAACACAAGCAAGGTTGTGCCATAACATATTATTATAGGTGTGTTGTGTGCTTTGTATGGCAAAGATTTCACTCCAGGGTGTGGGCCGCTTCACCGGCATCCACTTCTCTCTCGTAAGTTTACACGCGCTTATAGGCTGAAACTCCCGTATCGGACGAAACGTCGTGAATCTTCCGAAGAGGTGGGTTCTACCTTGTTGTTTTATGTTTGTATGGCCTACCCTAACACAACCAAGCACCTAGTTCCACATTGCTACCCCCTTTCGACGCCGTTACCGCGTGTTTCCGTATAAGTCCGGTATTTCTCCAGCGGGTGTAGGGTTTCACCGGAGGGGGGCTCCGGATCTCCTGGACCACAACACAAGCAAGGTTGTGCCATAGAATGTTATTATAGGTGTGTTGTGTGCTTTGTATGGCAAATATTTCACTCCGGGGTGTGGGCCGCTTCACCGGCATCCACTTCTCTCTCGTGAGTTTACACGCGCTTATAGGCTGAAACTCCCGTATCGGACGAAACGTCGTGAATCTTCCAAAGAGGTGGGTTCTACCTTGTTGTTTTATGTTTGTATGGCCTGCCCTAACACAACCAATCACCTAGTTCCACATTGCTACCCCCTTTCGACGCCGTTACCGCGTGTTTCCGTATAAGTCCGGTATTTCTCCAGCGGGTGTAGGGTTTCACCGGAGGGGGGGCTCCGGATCTTCTGGACCCCAACACAAGCAAGGTCGTGCCATAGAATGTTATTATAGGTGTGTTGTGTGCTTTGTATGGAAAAGATTTCACTCCGGGGTGTGGGCCGCTTCACCGGCATCCACTTCTCTCTCGTGAGTTTACACGCGCTTATAGGCTGAAACTCCCGTATCGGACGAAACGTCGTGAATCTTCCGAAGAGGTGGGTTCTACCTTGTTGTTTTATGTTTGTATGGCCTACCCTAACACAACAAAGCACCTTGTTCCACATTTCTACCCCCTTTCGACGCCGTTACCGCGTGTTTCCGTATAAGTCCGGTATTTCTCCAGCGGGTGTAGGGTTTCACCGGAGGGGGGCTCCGGATCTTCTGGACCACAACACAAGCAAGGTTGTGCCATAACATATTATTATAGGTGTGTTGTGTGCTTTGTATGGCAAAGATTTCACTCCAGGGTGTGGGCCGCTTCACCGGCATCCACTTCTCTCTCGTAAGTTTACACGCGCTTATAGGCTGAAATTCCCGTATCGGACGAAACGTCGTGAATCTTCCGAAGAGGTGGGTTCTACCTTGTTGTTTTATGTTTGTATGGCCTACCCTAACACAACCAAGCACCTAGTTCCACATTGCTACCCCCTTTCGACGCCGTTACCGCGTGTTTCCGTATAAGTCCGGTATTTCTCCAACGGGTGTAGGGTTTCACCGGAGGGGGGCTCCGGATCTCCTGGACCACAACACAAGCAAGGTTGTGCCATAGAATGTTATTATAGGTGTGTTGTGTGCTTTGTATGGCAAAGATTTCACTCCGGGGTGTGGGCCGCTTCACCGGCATCCACTTCTCTCTCGTGAGTTTACACGCGCTTATATGCTGAAACTCCCGTATCGGACGAAACGTCGTGAATCTTCCAAAGAGGTGGGTTCTACCTTGTTGTTTTATGTTTG
Source organism: Alopecurus myosuroides (assembly GCA_028641055.1). Classification (NCBI taxonomy): domain Eukaryota; kingdom Viridiplantae; phylum Streptophyta; class Magnoliopsida; order Poales; family Poaceae; genus Alopecurus; species Alopecurus myosuroides. The sequence goes on from CM054058.1 coordinate 30,726,979, forward strand.
TATGGCCTGCCCTAACACAACCAAGCACCTAGTTCCACATTGCTACCCCCTTTCGACGCCGTTACCGCGTGTTTCCGTATAAGTCCGGTATTTCTCCAGCGGGTGTAGGGTTTCACCGGAGGGGGGGCTCCGGATCTTCTGGACCACAACACAAGCAAGGTCGTGCCATAGCATGTTATTATAGGTGTGTTGTGTGCTTTTGATGGCAAAGATTTCACTCCGGGGTGTGGGCCGCTTCACCGGCATCCACTTCTCTCTCGTGAGTTTACACGCGCTTATAGGCTGAAACTCCCGTATCGGACGAAACGTCGTGAATCTTCCGAAGAGGTGGGTTCTACCTTGTTATTTTATGTTTGTATGGCATACCCTAACACAACCAAACACCTAGTTCCACATTGCTACCCCCTTTCGACGCCGTTACCGCGTGTTTCCGTATAAGTCCGGTATTTCTCCAGCGGGTCTAGGGTTTCACCGGAGGGGGGGCTCCGGATCTTCTGGACCACAACACAAGCAAGGTTGTACCATAGCATGTTATTATAGGTGTGTTGTGTGCTTTTTATGGCAAAGATTTCACTCCGGGGTGTGGACCGCTTCACCGGCATCCACTTCTCTCTCGTGAGTTTACACGCGCTTATAGGCTGAAACTCCCGTATCGGACGAAACGTCGTGAATCTTCCGAAGAGGTGGGTTCTACCTTGTTGTTTTATGTTTGTATGGCCTACCCTAACACAACCAAGCACCTTGTTCCACATTGCTACCCCCTTTCGACGCCGTTACCGTGTGTTTCCGTATAAGTCCGGTATTTCTCCAGCGGGTGTAGGGTTTCACCGGAGGGGGGCTCCGGATCTTCTGGACCACAACACAAGCAAGGTTGTGCCATAACATATTATTATAGGTGTGTTGTGTGCTTTGTATGGCAAAGATTTCACTCCAGGGTGTGGGCCGCTTCACCGGCATCCACTTCTCTCTCGTGAGTTTACACGCGCTTATAGGCTGAAACTCCCGTATCGGACGAAACGTCGTGAATCTTCCAAAGAGGTGGGTTCTACCTTGTTGTTTTATGTTTGTATGGCCTACCCTAACACAACCAAGCACCTAGTTCCACATTGCTACCCCCTTTCGACGCCGTTACCGCGTGTTTCCGTATAAGTCCGGTATTTCTCCAGCGGGTGTAGGGTTTCACCGGAGGGGGGCTCCGGATCTCCTGGACCACAACACAAGCAAGGTTGTGCCATAGAATGTTATTATAGGTGTGTTGTGTTCTTTGTATGGCAAAGATTTCACTCCGGGGTGTGGGCCGCTTCACCGGCATCCACTTCTCTCTCGTGAGTTTACACGCGCTTATATGCTGAAACTCCCGTATCGGACGAAACGTCGTGAATCTTCCAAAGAGGTGGGTTCTACCTTGTTGTTTTATGTTTGTATGGCCTGCCCTAACACAACCAAGCACCTAGTTCCACATTGCTACCCCCTTTCGACGCCGTTACCGCGTGTTTCCGTATAAGTCCGGTATTTCTCCAGCGGGTGTAGGGTTTCACCGGAGGGGGGGCTCCGGATCTTCTGGACCCCAACACAAGCAAGGTCGTGCCATAGAATGTTATTATAGGTGTGTTGTGTGCTTTGTATGGAAAAGATTTCACTCCGGGGTGTGGGCCGCTTCACCGGCATCCACTTCTCTCTCGTGAGTTTACACGCGCTTATAGGCTGAAACTCCCGTATCGGACGAAACGTCGTGAATCTTCCGAAGAGGTGGGTTATACCTTGTTGTTTTATGTTTGTATGGCCTACCCTAACACAACCAAGCACCTTGTTCCACATTGCTACCCCCTTTCGACGCCGTTACCGCGTGTTTCCGTATAAGTCCGGTATTTCTCCAGCGGGTGTAGGGTTTCACCGGAGGGGGGCTCCGGATCTTCTGGACCACAACACAAGCAAGGTTGTGCCATAACATATTATTATAGGTGTGTTGTGTGCTTTGTATGGCAAAGATTTCACTCCAGGGTGTGGGCCGCTTCACCGGCATCCACTTCTCTCTCGTAAGTTTACACGCGCTTATAGGCTGAAACTCCCGTATCGGACGAAACGTCGTGAATCTTCCGAAGAGGTGGGTTCTACCTTGTTGTTTTATGTTTGTATGGCCTACCCTAACACAACCAAGCACCTAGTTCCACATTGCTACCCCCTTTCGACGCCGTTACCGCGTGTTTCCGTATAAGTCCGGTATTTCTCCAGCGGGTGTAGGGTTTCACCGGAGGGGGGCTCCGGATCTCCTGGACCACAACACAAGCAAGGTTGTTCCATAGAATGTTATTATAGGTGTGTTGTGTGCTTTGTATGGCAAAGATTTCACTCCGGGGTGTGGGCCGCTTCACCGGCATCCACTTCTCTCTCGTGAGTTTACACGCGCTTATATGCTGAAACTCCCGTATCGGACGAAACGTCGTGAATCTTCCAAAGAGGTGGGTTCTACCTTGTTGTTTTATGTTTGTATGGCCTGCCCTAACACAACCAAGCACCTAGTTCCACATTGCTACCCCCTTTCGACGCCGTTACCACGTGTTTCCGTATAAGTCCGGTATTTCTCCAGCGGGTGTAGGGTTTCACCGGAGGGGGGGCTCCGGATCTTCTGGACCCTAACACAAGCAAAGTCGTGCCATAGAATGTTATTATAGGTGTGTTGTGTGCTTTGTATGGAAAAGATTTCACTCCGGGGTGTGGGCCGCTTCACCGGCATCCACTTCTCTCTCGTGAGTTTACACGCGCTTATAGGCTGAAACTCCCGTATCGGACGAAACGTCGTGAATCTTCCGAAGAGGTGGGTTCTACCTTGTTGTTTTATGTTTGTATGACATACCCTAACACAACCAAGCACCTAGTTCCACATTGCTACCCCCTTTCGACGCCGTTACCGCGTGTTTCCGTATAAGTCCGGTATTTCTCCAGCGGGTGTAGGGTTTCACCGGAGGGGGGGCTCCGGATCTTCTGGACCACAACACAAGCAAGGTTGTGCCATAGCATGTTATTATAGGTGTGTTGTGTGCTTTTGATGGCAAAGATTTCACTCCGGGGTGTGGGCCGCTTCACCGGCATCCACTTCTCTCTCGTGAGTTTACACGCGCTTATAGGCTGAAACTCCCGTATCGGACGAAACGTCGTGAATCTTCCGAAGAGGTGGGTTCTACCTTGTTATTTTATGTTTGTATGGCATAACCTAACACAACCAAGCACCTAGTTCCATATTGCTACCCCCTTTCGACGCCGTTACCGCGTGTTTCCGTATAAGTCCGGTATTTCTCCAGCGGGTCTAGGGTTTCACCGGAGGGGGGGCTCCGGATCTTCTGGACCACAACACAATCAAGGTTGTGCCATAGAATGTTATTATAGGTGTGTTGTATGCTTTGTATGGCAAAGATTTCACTCCGGGGTGTGGGCCGCTTCACCGGCATCCACTTCTCTCTCGTGAGTTTACACGCGCTTATAGGCTGAAACTCCCGTATCGGACGAAACGTCGTGAATCTTCCGAAGAGGGTGGGTTCTACCATGTTGTTTTATGTTTGTATGGCCTACCCTAACACAACAAAGCACCTTGTTCCACATTGCTACCCCCTTTCGACGCCGTTACCCGCGTGTTTCCGTATAAGTCCGGTATTTCTCCAGCGGGTGTAGGGTTTCACCGGAGGGGGGGCTCCGGATCTTCTGGACCACAAAACAAGCAAGGTTGTGCCATAACATATTATTATAGGTGTGTTGTGTGCTTTGTATGGCAAAGATTTCACTCCAGGGTGTGGGCCGCTTCACCGGCATCCACTTCTCTCTCGTAAGTTTACACGCGCTTATAGGCTGAAACTCCCGTATCGGACGAAACGTCGTGAATCTTCCGAAGAGGTGGGTTCTACCTTGTTGTTTTATGTTTGTATGGCCTACCCTAACACAACCAAGCACCTAGTTCCACATTTCTACCCCCTTTCGACGCCGTTACCGCGTGTTTCCGTATAAGTCCGGTATTTCTCCAGCGGGTGTAGGGTTTCACCGGAGGGGGGCTCCGGATCTCCTGGACCACAACACAAGCAAGGTTGTGCCATAGAATGTTATTATAGGTGTGTTGTGTGCTTTGTATGGCAAAGATTTCACTCCGGGGTGTGGGCCGCTTCACCGGCATCCACTTCTCTCTCGTGAGTTTACACGCGCTTATATGCTGAAACTCCCGTATCGGACGAAACGTCGTGAATCTTCCAAAGAGGTGGGTTCTACCTTGTTGTTTTATGTTTGTATGGCCTGCCCTAACACAACCAAGCACCTAGTTCCACATTGCTACCCCCTTTCGACGCCGTTACCGCGTGTTTCCGTATAAGTCCGGTATTTCTCCAGCGGGTGTAGGGTTTCACCGGAGGGGGGGCTCCGGATCTTCTGGACCCCAACACAAGCAAGGTCGTGCCATAGAATGTTATTATAGGTGTGTTGTGTGATTTGTATGGAAAAGATTTCACTCCGGGGTGTGGGCCGCTTCACCGGCATCCACTTCTCTCTCGTGAGTTTACACGCGCTTATAGGCTGAAACTCCCGTATCGGACGAAACGTCGTGAATCTTCCGAAGAGGTGGGTTCTACCTTGCTGTTTTATGTTTGTATGGCCTACTCTAACACAACCAAGCACCTTGTTCCACATTGCTACCCCCTTTCGACGCCGTTACCGCGTGTTTCCGTATAAGTCCGGTATTTCTCCAGCGGGTGTAGGGTTTCACCGGAGGGGGCTCCGGATCTTCTGGACCACAACACAAGCAAGGTTGTGCCATAACATATTATTATAGGTGTGTTGTGTGCTTTGTATGGCAAAGATTTCACTCCAGGGTGTGGGCCGCTTCACCGGCATCCACTTCTCTCTCGTAAGTTTACACGCGCTTATAGGCTGAAACTCCCGTATCGGACGAAACGTCGTGAATCTTCCGAAGAGGTGGGTTCTACCTTGTTGTTTTATGTTTGTATGGCCTACCCTAACACAACCAAGCACCTAGTTCCACATTGCTACCCCCTTTCGACGCTGTTACTGCGTGTTTCCGTATAAGTCCGGTATTTCTCCAGCGGGTGTAGAGTTTCACCGGAGGGGGGCTCCGGATCTCCTGGACCACAACACAAGCAAGGTTGTTCCATAGAATGTTATTATAGGTGTGTTGTGTGCTTTGTATGGCAAAGATTTCACTCCGGGGTGTGGGCCGCTTCACCGGCATCCACTTCTCTCTCGTGAGTTTACACGCGCTTATATGCTGAAACTCCCGTATCGGACGAAACGTCGTGAATCTTCCAAAGAGGTGGGTTCTACCTTGTTGTTTTATGTTTGTATGGCCTGCCCTAACACAACCAAGCACCTAGTTCCACATTGCTACCCCCTTTCGACGCCGTTACCACGTGTTTCCGTATAAGTCCGGTATTTCTCCAGCGGGTGTAGGGTTTCACCGGAGGGGGGGCTCCGGATCTTCTGGACCCCAACACAAGCAAGGTCGTGCCATAGAATGTTATTATAGGTGTGTTGTGTGCTTTGTATGGAAAAGATTTCACTCCGGGGTGTGGGCCGCTTCACCAGCATCCACTTCTCTCTCGTGAGTTTACACGCGCTTATAGGCTGAAACTCCCGTATCGACGAAACGTCGTGAATCTTCCGAAGAGGTGGGTTCTACCTTGTTGTTTTATGTTTGTATGGCATACCCTAACACAACCAAGCACCTAGTTCCACATTGCTACCCCCTTTCGACGCCGTTACCGCGTGTTTCCGTATAAGTCCGGTATTTCTCCAGCGGGTGTAGGGTTTCACCGGAGGGGGGGCTCCGGATCTTCTGGACCACAACACAAGCAAGGTTGTGCCATAGCATGTTATTATAGGTGTGTTGTGTGCTTTTGATGGCAAAGATTTCACTCCGGGGTGTGGGCCGCTTCACCGGCATCCACTTCTCTCTCGTGAGTTTACACGCGCTTATAGGCTGAAACTCCCGTATCGGACGAAACGTCGTGAATCTTCCGAAGAGGTGGGTTCTACCTTGTTATTTTATGTTTGTATGGCATAACCTAACACAACCAAGCACCTAGTTCCATATTGCTACCCCCTTTCGACGCCGTTACCGCGTGTTTCCGTATAAGTCCGGTATTTCTCCAGCGGGTCTAGGGTTTCACCGGAGGGGGGGCTCCGGATCTTCTGGACCACAACACAAGCAAGGTTGTGCCATAGAATGTTATTATAGGTGTGTTGTATGCTTTGTATGGCAAAGATTTCACTCCGGGGTGTGGGCCGCTTCACCGGCATCCACTTCTCTCTCGTGAGTTTACACGCGCTTATAGGCTGAAACTCCCGTATCGGACGAAACATCGTGAATCTTCCGAAGAGGTGGGTTCTACCATGTTGTTTTATGTTTGTATGGCCTACCCTAACACAACAAAGCACCTTGTTCCACATTGCTACCCCCTTTCGACGCCGTTACCGCGTGTTTCCGTATAAGTCCGGTATTTCTCCAGCGGGTGTAGGGTTTCACCGGAGGGGGGGCTCCGGATCTTCTGGACCACAAAACAAGCAATGTTGTGCCATAACATATTATTATAGGTGTGTTGTGTGCTTTGTATGGCAAAGATTTCACTCCAGGGTGTGGGCCGCTTCACCGGCATCCACTTCTCTCTCGTAAGTTTACACACGCTTATAGGCTGAAACTCCCGTATCGGACGAAACGTCATGAATCTTCCGAAGAGGTGGGTTCTACCTTGTTGTTTTATGTTTGTATGGCCTACCCTAACACAACCAAGAACCTAGTTCCACATTGCTACCCCCTTTCGACGCCGTTACCGCGTGTTTCCGTATAAGTCCGGTATTTCTCCAGCGGGTGTAGGGTTTCACCGGAGGGGGGCTCCGGATCTCCTGGACCACAACACAAGCAAGGTTGTGCCATAGAATGTTATTATAGGTGTGTTGTGTGCTTTGTATGGCAAAGATTTCACTCCGGGGTGTGGGCCGCTTCACCGGCATCCACTTCTCTCTCGTGAGTTTACACGCGCTTATAGGCTGAAACTCCCGTATCGGACGAAACGTCGTGAATCTTCTGAAGAGGTGGGTTCTACCTTGTTGTTTTATATTTGTATGGCCTACCCTAACACAACCAAGCACCTAGTTCCACATTTCTACCCCCTTTCGACGCCGTTACCGCGTGTTTCCGTATAAGTCCGGTATTTCTCCAGCGGGTGTAGGGTTTCACCGGAGGGTGGGCTCCGGATCTTATGGACCCCAACACAAGCAAGGTCGTGCCATAGAATGTTATTATAGGTGTGTTGTGTGCTTTGTATGGCAAAGATTTCACTTCGGGGTGTGGGCCGCTTCATCGGCATCCACTTCTCTCTCGTGAGTTTACACGCGCTTATAGGCTGAAACTCCCGTATCGGACGAAACGTCGTGAATCTTCCGAAGAGGTGGGTTCTACCTTGTTGTTTTATGTTTGTATGGCATACCCTAACACAACCAAGCACCTAGTTCCACATTGCTACCCCCTTTCGACGCCGTTACCGCGTGTTTCCGTATAAGTCCGGTATTTCTCCAGCGGGTGTAGGGTTTCACCGGAGGGGGGGCTCCGGATCTTCTGGACCACAACACAAGCAAGGTTGTGCCATAGCATGTTATTATAGGTGTGTTGTGTGCTTTTGATGGCAAAGATTTCACTCCGGGGTGTGGGCCGCTTCACCGGCATCCACTTCTCTCTCGTGAGTTTACACGCGGTTATAGGCTGAAACTCCCGTATCGGACGAAACGTCGTGAATCTTCCGAAGAGGTGGGTTCCACCTTGTTGTTTTATGTTTGTATGGCCTACCCTAACACAACCAAGCACCTAGTTCCACATTGCTACCCCCTTTCGACGCCGTTACCGCGTGTTTCCGTATAAGTCCGGTATTTCTCCAGCGGGTGTAGGGTTTCCGAAATTGAAATTGACACACTTGTTTAATGATTAATTAACAAAAACACGAAACAATGAAAAGTTAAAACTGCATTGTCACACAAATGTAAGAATAAAGTTAGTGCAATTAAGAATGCACTAATACTACACTATTTTCTCAAGTTCATGAGATGAGAGTACCATGCTTATGCTAGAGTATAACCATCCATATTTACGATATGTTGCAAAGCAAGCTATATAAGAATCAAGAATCAAAGTTAACCTAAGAAAGAGCATCTAGAATTACTTGTTTGGAACATACAACAGCCTGAAAAAAATTTGGAAAAAAAATCCTATGCCGACGGCTGCCGTCGGCACAGGAAAAGCCGTCGGCACAGGTCCCAGCCATCAAAGTCAACCGGGCACGCTCGCGGGCCCTCTTTCTCCTCTTCCTCAATCCCCCGATCCAATCAAACCCGACGCCGACGCCGGCGCCCTCCTCGCCCTCTGCCCCGCCGCCCTCCTCGCCGCCGCCCCTCTCCTTGCTCTCTCTCCCTCCACCTCCACCTCCGCCTCTCGCCTCCGGCCGCCAGTGCCTCCACTTCCCCTGTCCCGCCGCTGCCGTGCGCCGCCCTCCCCTCCCCACCTCCACCTCCACTACATCCCCACCGCCGTGCGCCGCCCTCCCCTCCCCACCTCCACCTCCACTGCCTCCCCACCGCGTCCACCACCGCCCTCCCTCGTGCTCGCCGTCGCCCGCGCCGCCACTGCCTCCCGGACACCGCGCGTCCACCTCCACCTCCCGCCTCCGGCCACCGCCCCTGCTGCCGCGCGCCGCCATCGAGTCCCTGCCGGTTGCTCTGCTCACTGTAAGTATTAACAGAGCAATTTTTTTCTATTTTAATTAGTTAAGGCGATGGATTTTAATTAGTTAAGGCCATCGAGTCCCTGCCGGTATGTTTTGTTTAGTTAAGGCGATGAATCGCCGGCATAGCTTATGGCTTCTTGCGCATGCGCCGCCGTAGTAGCCGCCACCACCACCGCCGCTGTAGTTGTCGCCGCCGCCACCACCCATGCTGCTCTTGCCGCTCATGGCCGGCGCGAACTGGGACTGGATCCGGTCCACGGTGGCCGTCACGGTCATGAACGCCTTGGCGAGGATGAGGTCGCTGATTGGCGGCGTGGAGCCGAAGACGGCGTTGGCGATGGTGATGATACAGGGGTTCTGGCTACTCAGCGCGGCGATGGCCACGGCGGCGACGGGCCCGTTGTTTAGCTGGAAGTGGATGAGCCCCTGTGGGAAGACGAACACGTCGTCCTCCATCAGCTGCTTGGTGAAGAGCAGGTTCCTGCCGTTGGCCTGGTTGGAGGTGACGAAGCCCACCAGGAGCTGGCCCTTCAGCACGGTCAGGATCTCCGTGGCGCGCGGGTGCGTGTGCGGCGGGTTCTGCCCGTTAGGGCCGAAGTCGATCCGCGCCAGGGAGATGCCCAGGGTGTTGAGCCCCGGGAGCTGCAGCGCCGACACCAGCGTTACCGCGGAGCCCTGCGCGTTCAGCTTGCCCGGGATGTTGAGGCCAGGCCGGAACCGATGTTCGGTGGCGAGGGCGGGCGCCGGTGGTTGGTGGCGATGGTGCGCGTCGGTGTCACTGGCGTTTCCCGGTGTACGGTGGCGGTGGCGCGGCCCGTTGGTCGGTGTTGAGGGCGCGCCCCGGTGGTTGATGTCGAGGACGCACCCCGATGGTCGGTGGCGGGGGCGGGCGCCGTTGGTTATTGGCGAGGGCGAGCACCGGTGTCGGTGTCGTTTCCCGCTGGTCGGTGTCGAGGGCGCGCGCCGATTGTCGGTGTCGATAGCGCGCCCCGGTAGTCGATGGCAATGACGGCCCTCGATGGTCGATGGCGATGGTGGGCGTCGGTGGTCCATATCGATAGAAAATTTTAATGCAATTTCGTCAAATTTGATGCAATTTGTTAATGGATGTTCATTGTATGTTTTCAGATGGCGTAGGTCCAGCCACTCACCGTCGTGGTCTCATCGAGCTTCTTCAGCGGGTCCAGGGCGGCGCGTCATCGACATTTTTCTCCCTTGCTGCTTCGACCACTTACGGCTTTGCACCTACGCTCTAGGTGAGCTACATTTCCATCACCTCCAGCTTTCCACCCTTTGCTCTGCCCCGGCCTTCGAGCCGATGACACATTTACATTCATGTCTAGTCGCGTAACCGTAGGCGTCTCCCGTCCGGGAGAGTTGCAAATTTATAAATATGCAGGACTCTCCGTCTCTGCATATTTATAACCGTAGCTCTTTCGGATTGTCCACGTTTTGGACAGCTCGGGTATGTGTAGTTCGGTTCGTGTCCCATGTTCTGCTCCTTCCTGAGACGGATTTCAGCAGCACCCCCCGTTGTTCTTCGGATGCACACCCTCTCAGCTTGAAAAGTTCGAGACGTGTATTCTGAAGAACAGCGGGGAGGTGCTGCCGAAATTCCGTCTCGGGTCGGGGTAGAACATGGGACACGAACCGATCTACACATATCCGGGTGGGATTAGGCCCCTACCTATTAGACATGTAGGTGAACCGTTGCATGTTGTAATATATAAAATTTTGTCGTAATTAATCCTCATAAATATTATGCAAATACGGTCCTATCATTTTAAGAAATGCGTTGTTGTTTGTCTCCCAATAAAGCAGAGGATGTCTGGTTATGAGTGGATGTACAACGGCCGTATTTCTGTGACTGAAAGAACAGATGAGTGGGAATGGAAGACCAACATGTTAGTGAAAGAGTTAGCGCGTGGTTCAAAGTCAGCGGTTCGCCCATTATGCCCTTGCTCTAATTGTCGGAGGCGGCATCGTCATGGAAAGGTTGAAATGACTAAACACCTGTGGTTGCATGGATATATGCAGAACTACGTGACGACAGTCGACTTTGCTCAGTACGAGCGTGATAGAGGAGAGGTGATGCGGCAGCGGATCAATGGTATTGAGTACGATGGGATTAGGAACTTGTTAGATGATTTCCGTGATGCCGACATGGCTGATTCGCCACCTCAAGTGGAGGAACAGCCCGAACCGGAGGACCCGGATGAACCCGAGCCAACAGCGAAGGCCTTCTTTGAAATGATGGGCTCCGCTAAGAGGCCGCTATACGAGGGTGCAAAGATTTCTCAACTCGATGCCATCTCTCAAGCACTAGCCGACAAGGCCCGGTACTCCACCACCCGTGCTGGATTTGAAGCTAATCTGAACACCTATAGTAACATGTTGCCCGAGGGGCATTGTCTGCCTAAAAGCATGCACGAAGCGAAGAAAGTCTTGAAAGGGCTCAACATGGATTATACAAAGATAGATTCTTGTCCAAAAGGCTGCATTCTGTTTTTGAAACAGTTTGCGGATGACAAGTACTATAGCATTTGTAAGGCATCTAGGTATCATAAGGTAAAGGGAGCCGATGGTCAGTTGAAGCAGACGAAAGTCGCTATGAAGATTCTTCGGTATCTCCCATTCATTAAAAGAATCCAGCGGTTGTATTGGTCCAAGGAGACTGCCAAACAGATGACTTGGCACAAGATGGGGAAGAGATACACAGACGAGCACGGACGGGAAAAGATGGGACATCCATCTGATGGTCAGGCATGGAAGAATTTCGATGCAAAATACCCCGATGAGGCAAAAGAGGCTCGAAATGTCAGGATTGCGATAGCAACAGATGGATTCAATCCATATGGTACGTCGACTGCCTCATACAGCTGATGGCCCGTGTTTGTTATTCCGCTCAATCTCCCTCCTGGGGTCTTAATGCAAAGGAATACCATATTTGTGTCGCTGATCATTCCAGGGCCAGAATACCCGGGAAAGAATCTGAGTGTCTACATGCAGCCGCTTGTGGATGATTTGGACCACTCTTGGCACCACGGGACGTTCACATACGACCGGGCATCAAAGAAAAACTTCTTAATGAAAATTTGGTTCCAGTATTCCATGCACGACCTTCTAGGGTACGCTCTATTCTGTGGATGGTGTACCGCTGGTAAGTGGCCATGCCCAGTGTGCAGGAACCGATTGGAGTTCCTCTGGTTAAGCGCGGGTAAGAAGTATTCCTCGTTTGAAATGCATCGACAGTTCCTCAAAAGAAGGCATCGATTTAGAGAAGACAAAAAGAACTTCAAGAAGGGCAGAGTTGAGCGTGTAGAAAAAAAGATACCAACATTCGATGGTGCAGTTTTTGATGCCGAGCTACGTGCTCTTGTTCCCGCTGGGGGAAATAGCCCACGATATGCCGGATATGGTAAAACACACAACTGGACTCACGTGGCAGGCTTGACGCAGCTTGATTATTACAAGGATCTCGAACTTCCCCATAACATCGATGTGATGCACACCGAAAAGAATGTCCGAGAGTCACTCTTTCACACAATGTGAAGGCTAGAGTCGATGTCCAGAAACTCTGTGATAGAAAGAGATTACATATGCAGGATCCTGACCGCCGGCGAAAAAATTGGTTTAAACCGCTCGCCGACTACTGCCTTGACAGTATTCAAAAGAAGGAGGTATTCAAGTGGCTCAAATTCATTGTCATGTTTCCTGATGGTTATTGTTCGAATATAAGCAAGGGGGTCAATCTTTTAACGGGAAAAGTCAACGGGCTCAAGAGTCACGACTATCATATATGGCTTGAGCGGCTAATGCCGGTGATGGTTCGAGGGTATCTACCCGAGCGTGTCTGGCGAGTGCTCGCGGAGTTGAGCCATTTCTTCCGCACGCTTTGTGCTAAGCAGATATGTCCTGTGATTATTCAGAAGCTGCATGATCTAGTGCCGGAGTTGCTATGCAACTTAGAGATGATATTTCCGCCAGACTTCTTTACTCCGATGGCACATCTCGTTGTGCATCTCGCGAACGAGGCACTTTTGGGTGGACCGGTGCAGTTTCGTTGGCAGTTTTGTATTGAGAGAGAGTTCAAGTACATTAGAAACAAAACTGGAAATAAAGCTAAGATTGAAGCATGCATAGCTGAGGGAGTATGTCAGATGGCAGACGCCGCGACAACGTACTATCCTGCTGAAGTTCCCACTATGCATAACCAGGCATCTCGTTACAATATCGACAAGCCCAAGCATGACCCCCAGCTCCTCCTCTTCCAATGTCCCGGTGGCAAGTCAGGTGGCCGAGAAAAATATACCTTGACCAAGGAAGAGCAAGATTGCATAATGCTCTATGTGCTTACGAACATGAAGGAAGTGGTCAATTATATCAGGTAAAATGGTGGTACAAATTACTTTCCAACTAGTAACCCTGTTTCGATCTAATACATATTCTCTTCTTTTAGAGAATTCACGCATGAAATGTGGTCTGGAGCGGAGGAACCATCTATCGGAGAGCTGGACACTCTTCTGAAAGAGGGTGCTCCCGGACAGAAAAAATTTGTGTCTTGGTTCATGGAAAAAGTAATTTCTAACCTCTCCCTATTACCTTGCAATCTGTGACTTGTCCCTTTCGTTACACCTATCTAATGCACAAAACAATTTGTATCGTATTTGTAGGGAGCTAATCCCAACGTTCAGATGACGGATGAGTTGAGATGTGTTTCCCAAGGTTTAACCCGTAGCGTCATGAAATATGAGAATTATGATGTGAATGGGTATCGCTTCCATACGGAGGATCACCAGAAGAGTCGGCCGAATGCAAAAAACGGTAAATACCGGGGTTTTCACCCGAGGCGCCGATTCCGTACACTACTACGGAAGGTTAGAGAAGGTATACGAGCTGACGTTCAATCGCACCAACATAGAACTCAAGCTCGTTGTGTTCAAATGCCACTGGTTCGACCCCGTCCATGGATACAAAAGTACCCCTTCCATTGGGTTAGTTGAAGTTAGGCCTTCAACCACCTATAGCGGAGCCAATGTCTTTATTGTGTCTCACCAAGCTAAGCAAGTTTATTATTTGCCTTACCCATGCCAGAAAGAGGCACTCAAGGGTTGGGAGGTCGCGTTCAGGGTATTGCCACATGGTAAACTACCCATGCCGTCCGACGACGATTATAACAACATTGACCCGAAAACGTACCACGGAATTTTCTATCAAGAGCAAGAGGACTTCGGGGACTTTGACTTACAAATGTGTGGTTTTGAGGACCTTGAGAACAATGCAGAAACTCGTGGTGAGTCAATGGTGGATCTAAAGGACATAGACATGCTCACCAAGCTACATACAGACAATGAAGACGATGATGAGCCACCACCGTTCGAAGATCCTCTAATTTACTACTCACGTGATAGTGATACGGATAGTGAGAACGAGAACCCACCTAATTATGAGAGTGATGATTCTAGGTGATGTCTTTATACTTAGTATTTTATCTTAGTATTTTTATGCAAGTTTCACCATTTTATACTTAGTATTTTTTTTTGAACATGCCTAGTGATGCTCTACATTTTATGCCAAGTTTCACCATTTTATGCTAAGTGCCTACATTTCACCATTTTATGCTAAGTGCCTATATTTTTACTATGTATATGTGATTTAATTGTTTTCTATTTCTCGATGCAGGTGATTGGAAAATATGAGCCAAGGCAAGGAATCGTCGTCGTCCTTGCTAAAGAAGATTACACGGAGTGGTAGATCCTTGATTCGCAATCGGCGCTACCCCGTGGACGACGATGCGGTTGGAGGACGAGGGCGCCGGGCACGAGGTGGAGGTGGAGGTGGAGGACGAGGACGAGGACGAGGTGGAGGTGGCGGGGGAGGTGTAGACTTGGAGCATCCACCCTCCGCGTCTGGTGACATGGCTTCCCAGCTGCAGATAGAGTATAGGGAGGAGGGGGAGACGGAGTCCAGACGGGAGGAGGAGGAGGAGTACAGACCGGAGGAGGAGGAGGACGAGGACGAGGAGGTGGAGGTGGAGATGGAGGGAGAGGTAGAGGGAGGAGTAGGGGCATCGAAGAAGCTGCGAGTTCGTGGGAAAGCGGGAGTCCCCGGTGCTGATAAGCAGCCTGCCACGGAGGAGGAGAAGACTCTTATTTATCCAAATAAGAAGGAGTAAGTTTACTAATTTTGTAATTTTAAATATGTAGTTTCATTCTTGGCATATGTACTAATGTTTGATTATTATGCAGCAATTGGACATATGCTGAAGGGAGCCGCCAGCCTTCGAGCTTGATTGGAGCTCTGATCCGGCTTTATTGGCCGGGCTTTTACACCACGGCTGTGGATGTCGAGCCGAAGTTGGCCACTTCTTGGCTGGACTACGAGGCTGCCGATTTCCCGCCCTTCGGGAAGGCTTCTGACGCCGTGATCACCAAGTTTTGGGTAAGTTATATTTTCTTGAGTTTCGTTCGTAGTTGATGACACCACCGTTCTAACTCGCAATTTTCTTTATGCATGATTGAAGTGCTTTTTCCGGGTGCTTGAGGAGGATAGAGCCGCGGCGGTTCGGGTTCTCCGCACGGCGTGCGTGAGGTTGACCCGCCAGGTGTGGTACAACCAGAAGCACACCGCCATCAGCGCGTTCATGGCCGAGAAGGGCAAAAGGGCCAAGAAGCATGAGAATGTCGAGAACCCGCCCAAGATGACACCCGAGGATTTCATGAGGGTAAGTAAACTACCTATGTCATTCTACATTTCAGTTAAGTTGCCATTGCATTGCCTCCTATTTACTTCACTATTGCATTCTCAGGTCATTCCACACTGGGCCGAAAGACACGAGGACGCATGGGCGGCGCTGGCTAGGAGGTGGGCTGGGGAAGACCCCGAATTCGATGCCCTGAGCAAGCGGAACAGGAGGAACCGAGGCCACGGGGGCACCCACAGTGGAGGCAGCCTCAGCACCGACCGCTTCAAGAAGAGGATGGTATGTACATACATGGAAAAGATGGTTTATTTTCTATCATGCATGTTTCTACTTGATACACATAACGTTTACTTTTGCGATGCAGGAGAGTCAGAGTGGAGTGCCAGCTACTTACTTGGGGGCGTGGTAGAAGATGAGGCAGAAGAAGTCCGTTTCGGACGCCGCCACGTCCTCGGCTCCTGAGTACTACGGCACAGCCGAGGAGGACATGCGGTCTTACTGCTCGGCGTTCCAGATTCTGCACCCGCAGGTCGAGAACCCCATCGAGCACGAGTACGACGAGACGGCGTTGATGCTAGCGGGGAACGGGAGGGAGCACGGTTGTCTGAAAGTCCTTGATAAGGTGGCCATGCCTACCGCGAGCCTCACTCGTATCAAGGCTACCCTCCCCGTCGACGCCGTCCCTGTCCAGCCTCGTCGACGGCGTGCTGGAGCTGCCTCTGCCTCTGCCGATGTAAGTTGTCCTCTCATTCTCATCATGTTTTCTGACATTCCCCTCTGCATTGCTAAGTTGTCGATATTAACTTGTTTCCTAAATTGTAGCCGGAGCTCGATGCGGCCTATGCCGCCGCTTATGCGAAGTACAAGGAGGACCTACAGGCGTGGCAGCAGAGGAATGAACTCTCCACTTCGTACACTAACGCGGTATCGATGGTAAGTTTTCAATCCATATTTCTGCAAAATATGACAAGTCTAAACCATCTTGGCAACACATGACATCTAAACCATCTTGTAGGCGATGGTGAGGTGGATGACCACCGGAGAGGGAGGAGCGCCTCCAGGAGAGCCTCCTGAAGCGCCAGGGCCGGTCCCGATATTCACATCGAGGGAAGAGTTTGCCCTCACATACTACGCAGAGACCCCGGTATGTGTTCTTTTCCACACGTCGATTACTGATTTACTTTGCCTCTAAAGTGTCTAACTCGTGCTCGAACATGTAGGGTACTGGAGCTTCGGAGAACACGGCTTTTGGCCGGGCTTCTCCTAGTGGCTCCCCGGGTTCGCGCGAGACGACGCCGATTCACGGCCGTGCTTCGGCCACTCCTGGTACCTCGATTGGTGGCTCCGGAGCTGGTTCGACGGACGCGACACATGATCGGCCCGTTTTCACGAGGGGAGACTTGGGCTTCACCCCTTCTCCTCCGGACCGTCTGTAGCTAGCTAGGGATGTATCTAGATCGATGTATGGATGTATCTGGATCGATGGACGTATCTGGATCGATGTATGACATTAAACGATGTTTGTATGGATGTTTTGATGGTCAATAATGATAGTACTGTGCTTCTAGATGCTTTTGTTTCATTGAATTATTATTTGTGCCATTTCTGTGGTTTTTTGGAACCAAAACAGCACAAAAAAAAAAATCTGGGGCAGAGGCTATGCCGACGGCAATGCCGTCGGCACAGGCCCTGCGCTGACCAAATGGTCAGGCTTGTGCCGACGGCATTGCCGTCGGCATAGCCTCTGCCCCAGAAGCCACCAGCGAGCTCCACGTGTCCCCTGTTGTGCCGACGGCATTGCCGTCGGCACAGCGATCACCACCAGCCCAACGCGCTGACAACGTAGTGCCCACTGTCAGACCAAGGTGGGGCCCACCACATCCCTGTGCCGACGGCGTTTGCGTGTGCCGACGGCCAACGTACCTGCGCCGACGAGGCGTGTGCCGACGGCGAGGTGCCGACGGCCACCGTGGGCACAGCCTGTGCCGACGGGATTCTTATCTGTGCCGACGGCTTCTGGCCGTCGGCCTATGGACAGATTCCCGTAGTGGATGCATGTATGATTCCTGTGTCGTCTTCCAGACATGCGCCACCACCGAAGTTTGGCCAGACCATTCTGTAAAACCCCACACACCAAATCAGTTAACCCGAAAGCTCTATCTGATGTGGGAAGGAGGGAAATGTACCTTTTTTTTGAGATAGGAGGGAAATGTACTTATATCTCATAATTTTGCTCCTCAACTGTGGCTCCGTCGAGCCTAGACGTGGTCCAAAAATAGGAGGCAATATTTTAATTTTGTATTGCGACAACCAGCCGGGTCCTAAACTTGAGGCATCATGGCTCTGATAATATGTAAAACTGTGAGCACCGAACAAATTCAATCTGGCATGGAAAGAGAAAACAAGACCTATCAGGACTGACCCTTGGTGGAACTTTTTTCATAAACGAAAACCAGCCTTGTGAAAAATCCCTATATTCATTCCCGGCGGGGCTTGAACTCGGATTGCTAGGCTTGCCAATGCACAACTAACCGCTGGGTTACTGCCCCGTTCTCCAAGACCGCAATACCGTGATTAGTGATTACATGACCTTGCCATACACATGGAGCTAGCAAGCAATCCTTACATATAGTCGCTCAAATAACTAGCCAGGATTCAAAAGTCAGGCCGATTCACAGCGAATCGATGCGTATATGGTCGATTAGTGACATATCAAGATGCGCCCTCATGGTCGTGGTAATTTCTTAGCTGAATTTCCTCATGAAGGCATACATAAATTTTGCAATATATGTTATATATACTTGTGTAATACTCAATCACAATCACCGGAGTATTTTTTGTGAATCACTCGGGGTTGCACATGGAGTACTAATTGTTTTGTTAGATTCCTCCAACTGACCCCTATATATATATATATATATATATAATTGGTGCGTGCGATGCATGCACGATTGTTTTTGACCCGGTCGATTTAGTTATGTGTGCATGCAAAGCGCAAGGGATTAGGGGGGGACTGGTTACTTGGCATTGCAGTTTATAACTACAAGTAGCTAGCTTAAAGGTAAGTACGTTGCCCCAACGGGCCTGTTCGGCCTACTTTAAGTTATAGCCGTAAGTAGAGTTTTCTGGTAGAAAGATTCTTCGGTAGTTGGAATTAGAAAACGAGACAGCAAACGAGATCGCAATCGGGACATCATTGTCTACTGTACCACACGCCCTACGTGTGGTATCTTGCATATACATGTGGTGAGATGGGCGGGCGCTTCACCGACGGAATGAAATAACCGGCCGGACTTTGTTTTAGAAATGGGAGAGCAAAGCCCCGGCCTCTGCATCATCTAACCGGCCGGACTGTGTATGACTAGGATCCACGTCGACCGCGCGTCGCTGTAGCGTCTCTGGTCGATGGACCGATCGGAGCTCGTGCCAGTGACAGTGTGTCGCGTCGACGGCGTCCAGCCGCCGCGCACGTACTGTACGCCACGGGAGATCGGTGGTGGGGCGGTGCACGTCGGATGTCAACTATAGCACAGGCCACGACGCGGCGACCGGCCGGTGGCTCAATCCGGCTCGAGGGGACGCCCAAGTATCTCTAACGTACGCACGCACGGCGTCTCCGGCCCCTCTATAAAATCCAACGCCTCTATCACCTCCTTCTCCCACCCCTCTTCTCTCCTTCTCAACCTATAGTTACTCTACAGTTTGGGCGATTCACTTTTCAACAAGAGTAATCCTGCGTTCGTTCCTTCGAGGATGGTAGAGAAGTGTAGTGCTGTGGGAGGAGAGGTGGCGGTGGTAGAACCAACCGCCGCAGACCACCCCCACCAGCTTGGCGGTGTCTCTGCTGTTTCTGCCCCGGTGCCGGCTCATCTCCTGCAGGTCTAGAGTCCACGGGCAAGCACAAGGTGCCGGCACCGCGCGCGCCGGTGGAAGGCTTCGTTGTGCTGGAACCGCCATCGGAAGCCGGGGCGGCGGCGGCGAGGGCGGACGATGTGGCGGCGCTCCTCGCCGCCTTCGGCAACCATCTCCACGAGAGGACCCAACACCATCTCGGTACGTACGTACGCATGGGCCGCCTGCATGCATGGATCAGCGAGGGCTCACTGCTGACCACAATATTTTTGAAAATTACTCCGTGTGTATCAGAGGCATTATGCTGCATTTCGTGTTTTTTTTGGCATTATGTAGGGTACCCCTACAACCTGGACTTTGATTTCAGCATGTTGGCGCAATTCCAAAACTTCTCCATCAACAACTTGGGCGACCCTTTCATCGAGAGCAACTACAGTGTCCACTCTAGGCAGTTTGAGGTGGCCGTGCTCGACTGGTTCGCCCGCCTCTGGGACATCGAGCAGAACGAGTACTGGGGCTACATCACGAACTGCGGCACCGAAGGAAACCTCCACGGTCTGCTAGTCGGGTCAGTATTTGTTTATGATAATCGGTTAATAATCCTCGTTTGAATTTCCACTCTATGCCATCATCTAGACATAGTTTGTCCTTTAGTCTTTTATGAATACTGTTTGTTGGAGAAAGTCTTGCAAATTGATAGTTTAGTACTATCGTTCAACAGGAGAGAGCTTTTTCCTGATGGGATTATATACGCGTCTCGTGAGTCACACTACTCTGTCTTTAAGGCGGCTAGGATGTACAGAGTTGAGTGTGTCAAGATCGACACTCTAGTTTCCGGAGAGATGAATTGTGCAGATTTTAAGTCCAAGCTACTACAAAATCCTGGAAAGCCTGCCATTGTCAATGTGAATATAGGTTTCCACCTTGCCTCCACCCACCAAGCTAGTACAATTTATTTGAATGTACTCTCGAATTTATTTTCTTCAATCCTCTACTCGACCTTGATATGTTTTTTTTTGCTTCTATTTCTTGCAGGGACTACTGTCAAGGGGGCGATAGACGACCTTGACAAGATCATAAGAACACTAGAAAAATGTGGATTTAGGGATCGATTCTACATCCATTGCGATGGTGCTCTGGCTGGCCTTATGATGCCATTTATCAAACAAGTAGGTCATGTTAATGTTAAGTAGCAAGGATACTTATTAGCACGTAATATCAAATTTAAACAAACTAATTATTGTATTTACTCCAGGCACCAAAGGTAACATTCAACAAGCCTATTGGAAGTGTGAGCGTGTCTGGTCACAAGTTCATGGGCTGCCCGGTGCCCTGCGGTGTGGTAATAACAAGGCTTACACATGTAAAGGTGCTCTCTACTGACATAGAATACCTATCATCTAGGGACGCAACAATCATGGGGAGCCGCAATGGGCACGCGTCAATGTTCTTGTGGTACACGCTAAACAAGAAGGGTTATAGAGGCATCCGCAAGGAAGTACAGAAGTGCCTATCAAACGCTCATTACCTTGCAAATCGGCTCAAAGATATGGGAGTAAGCACATACTTGAATGCGTTCAGCAACACTGTGGTGTTCGAAAGGCCACATGACGAGGAGTTTGTGCATAAGTGGCAGCTCGCTTGCGAGGGGAGCATCGCACATGTGGTGGTTATGCCCAATGTCTGCGTAGAGAAGCTTGATGGATTCGTTGAAGAGCTCATCTCCAAAAGAACCTCCCATCATGAAGGCAATGAGTTTAATGTACCATGTGTTGAAAAGGACATAGGTCCACATGATTGCCTTTGTGGTCAGCATAAGGAGAAGTCGAGATTTGGTGATACTTGAATGATTATGCAACAACAACTTAAAACTTTTGTGTTTAAATGTCATAAGTGATTTTCTTGGATCTTTTAGAATGCACCCTAATAGCTATATGCCCATATTAAATCTCTTTTACCTCTTTTATTACAAATTATCCTATTTCTTTGCAGTAAATTCCGTTTAATATCTAACATGTTGTATATATTTATTTTTCTGCATGTGGATGCCTATTAAAACCGATCTGACAAGTAATAACAGATACTACGCAATTGGAAGTATTCCCAAAATGAAACAATATTTATACATCTGATTCATAATAATGATTCATATTACTATGCTATAACTGACTGGCTCCTGAATATGAGATTCAGAGGAAAACTCATGCTCACGTGTAGTAACATGAACAAAGTATCAAACCCTAGCCCTAACTTTTATGACTAATTCATTGGATGCTTGATGACCTTGTCTCTAGGTCATGGACATTGTTTATGTCAGCATCAATGAATAGCACATTTTCGGAAGGGAAAAATATGGTTGAGTATACCCTAATAGTTGATATGCTAAGAGATTCCACTAAGACATCCTTGTCATTAGATTCATATCATATCATGGTTATATTCCAATGTAGGCTTTGACCAAGGGGTTATCAGAGTGACATTCTATAGGTTTTACTTTGGTACTATCAAGAGTTACAAAGTAAAATGGGTGAACAATAAGGCAGCCACTGGTAATTCTAAAGGAGTATACTACCCCGATATTCTGAGATGAGATTACACCTCCTTAAAGGAGAGATACAAGCCCGGGCCCACTCGGTATATTTTATATCCATAAGTTCTGGGGTCAATGCATGATGATGATACATCACGTGGGATATTATAATACATAACGAGAATCGAGAAAAATACCAGTTAATGAGATAGAAAAAAGTATAGTGAACCTATGATTGTTTCAAGGCAATACCAGAATCCATAGTCTCTGGTAAATTCGCTATCATGAGTAATGGAAAAATTGTATAATAATCAACAGGTTCCTCGGTTTAGTCGTATAGAATATGGGAGTCAATATGGGCGTCCATGGCCACACTATTGATTATTGGAAAGGAAAGATTTTCCAGTTTCATGTCCACACACTATCAAACCTGTAAGGGAAACATGGTTAACTTAGGGTTGGATTATGTTTATATTGGTAGATCCAGATCAATAAATAGTACCATCGAAACGATGTTTTTGCGTGATAGATATATTTTATATACCGGGGAGAATTTATATTGACGGCGATGGATGTCCCATATTAATAGAAACAACTTCTATTACTACTGGAATTTATTCCAGGGTTGTTCTGAGAGAGAAAGTGAGGTTGGATGCTTAATGGAGAAAGTGCAAGGGCGCATGGGATATCACGGGGTGTCGGAAATACATTTATGACATCGTTAGATAATATCGATGATTTCATCTAAATGGATCATAGGGATCCAAAAAAGTTTTGGGCGAAAACCGAGAAGATGGGAGGGGGAGTGCCGGAGGGAGGGGGGGGGGGCAGGAATGCTCCTCATGGCTGCACCCTATTTTAAGGAGCTTTGATCTGGACACCGAATATTGGTACATGACATCCCTATAATTTTCCTGAATTTTATTGGACAAAAAATGAGAAAATAAAAAGGGAAAAGGAAAATAAAAAGGAGGTGGAGTTGGACTCCAATCGGGGAGTCCAATCCGACTTCAACTATGCGGCAACCTACTCAGTGAGACCAAGCCCCCTCCTAGCTGAAGGACTCATCCCCCCTTTGGTATGTCTCACCTCCCCTCTAACTATAAAAAGGACCCCAAGGATCAAAGTAAAACACAAAGTTTGGCTCTCAAACCTCTCTCTAGTAGAATTAGAGGGTATAATTAAACACTATATTTAGAGCCCCTCTAATTGAATTGAAGTTTATTCTAATTGGGTTTTCATGTATCCTATCCCAGTTAGATCTAGCTTATAATTAATCTCTCTCTCTCTCTCTCTCTCTCTCATATGTTGAGAATTCCACCTTCATATATACATGCGGCATTTTGTCCTCGACGGCGAAGCTTTGCAAAACTGGTCCTGACGTATGTGTGCATACTACCAGAGGGGTAACAAGTGAGACCCTAACTCTGCTGGATTAAGTTGTTGGATACGGGGAGTCATCAACATCCTCTCCCACGGGGTTGTGCATGAAGATATTCAACATCGTCGCCAGTACCTCTTCTGCTTCTACGGTGTCTAGTACACAATATCGAGACCTAGATATTGGAATGGTATTCACATGTATCTTCATAGATAGATCTGAGCAGTTTTATAGGATGCATGGATAATTTTTTTTAATTTGCGGTTGGCAACCCAAAAGTGGCATCAGAGCAATCTATGCATATGTACAAAATTTGATCTAGAGTGCCAGTGAGTGTGGGCATTGCATAAGTTTGTGCAAATACGTTGAAAAGTTTTCCAACGTTCATATTATTTATGATTGCTTCCCAATGATCTTTGTTGTTCAGTTTCTGACGGCATATCAAGATTTTTACAAACTTCTGGCAATCCTAGGACGCTCGAGTTTCTCCTGTCATATCTCGTCTAGTCCGAAGAAGTGATTCAGTATATTTGGGTCTCTTTATAGTTACTTTTGTAAAATATCATCGTGGAAGAGGCATGTGATTGGATGCACACGGTGGTCATGGTTATGAATAATTTTAGATTGGGACTCTAGACGGTTTTGTAATGTCTATGTTTCAATCACTGCACAATGTTAATCTAGAGACGTGAATAATCATGCCTTATAGAAACGTAGGTTACTTAACGGTTTGTTTTGTAGATCGTACAACCACGCTAAAAGTTGCAAACAAACGTTAGAGGCGTCTAACTTGGTTTTGCAGGAAACTTGATGTGGCATAGTCTACAGGAGTGGAATTTTGAGATGCTTTACTTAACACTGTTTTGTAGCTAGGAAACCATCCTAAACCTTATCATGGTGATAATGGGAAGAAGAGGGTTGCACTTGTCGTGAACCTCGACATGGAACCACGAACGCAGGATCCGTTGGGGATGAAGGAATATTATGCTTTCGGCATATGCGCCCTTTTTTGAAATACGTTTTAAATATATTTTCAAATCTAAAAAAATTGAAAAAACTTTAAGCGCATAGATTTTAACATCCTATATGTTCACAAAATCATCTCACGGAAAGTACTTGAAAGTCAGAAAAGGAAATCTCATTCTTTGTTGCATACCCTTTTGGTGAATACTCTTTGATCGAAAAAGAACTTGCAAGTCTGCAACGTAGCATATTTTTTTTCTACTCGAGAGAGATTTTTCCGGATGGTATTATAAATGCGTCTCGCGAGACGCACTACTATGTCTTCAAGGTTGCTAGGATGGACAGAGTCAAATGCTTCAAGACCGACACTCTTGTTTCAGGAGAGATGAATTGCGTATATTTTACGTCCAAGCTACTACAAAATCCCAGAAAGCCTGCCACCGTCAATGTAAATATAGGTTTCCACGTTGCCTCGACCCACAAACTACAATTAATTTGAAAGAACTCTCGAGTTTCTTTTCTTAAATCCTGTACTTTACCTTGATATGTTTGTTTGCTTCTATTTTTTGTGGGGACTATTGTGAAGGGGGCAATAGACGACCTATACAGGATCATAAGAACAGTAGAAATATGTGGATTTAGAGATCGATTCTATATCCATTGCGATGGTGCTCTAGCTGGCCTTATGATTGCATTTATCAAACCAGTAGGTCATATTAATGTTAAGTAGTGATACGTTGTAAACGTATCTATAATTTTTTATGCTTCATGCTTGTTTTCTGCATGTTTTCCCTATGTTTTTTTTATCATTTATTGGACTAACGTATTAACAAGATGCCCAGTGCTAGTCCATGTTTATTTATCGGTGCATTGCAGAAATAGGCAAAAATATCAAAGTGCTCGGAATAAGATAGAATGTTTTAACGATTTTTTATTCACCGAAAGACTCCAGAAGCCGGAAGGGGACCCACCTTTGGGCCTCGGGCATCGCCTCATGTCACATCTTCGCCAATAAATTCAGTATTGAACTAAAACAAAAGACACCCGGAGGATTTTTCCAGAAACACATTCCTGATTTGTTGGACAGAAGTTAATGTTCTGACACCCTGCCATGACGGGGAAGTGCACCTGGTGCCATCTTAATCGACCGTTCTTCCTCCGTGATGCTTTTGAGTAGTTCCCCAGTGGAGTATGGTTCATAGCAGTTGCTAGTTGGTACTCTCTCGCTCCTTAATGTAATCTATCGTATGCATATATAAACCAAAGGAAATAAATCAAAACACGAGGGGATGAGATGGAAATAAGTCTGGAAATACATGGGAAGCACTCATTACCTTGCGAACCATCTCAACAAGATGGGTGTAAGCGCGCCAATAAATGCGTTGACTAGTATGACATTGTTTGACATGCCGAGAGACGAGGCATTCGTGCTGATGTGGATTTTTTCTTGTCTGTAGATCATGAAGCATGTGGTGGTGATGCCAACATCAGTGGAGAAGCTCTACGGTTTGTCGAATAGATCGTCGTCAAGAGAAGCCCCTGGCATGAGGGAAACGAGCTCAATGTACATTGTGTTGCAAAGAATATAGGCAAGTTAGTTGGCTCTACTGTATCCATAACAATAAGCCTTGAGTTTCATCAGATTGTTGAAGGATTTAGGAAAACTTAAACTTTGGAGTTTTAATGTCATAAGCTTGTTTTGGCTTTGATAAAATTGGATCATGGTATTGGTCATTATGAATTTGCTTTGTGGAACCACATATGATTGAGATATGTTTTTGTTACGTAGCCTTAATATATTTATTGAGTTGGTGCTTACGATCCTGTTAGGCTCTTTAAATCCATTATCCACAAGTTATAGAGAAATATATATAGGTTTGCCTACTATCTAAGAAGTTTGTTTACGACATTTTGTATCTAAGAAGTTAGAGAAAAAAAGATTTGAAATTGGGGTCAACAACATCTTGAGCGCAACATATGTTATTTTATCGAAATATGTGTCCATCCTACTTTATCAATAAATCCCAACGGCCGAACCGGTACAAGGTGATGAGGTGGCTCTCTTACAAAGCACATTAAGTATAAACAAAAAAATATAGGAGAATCAAACTTTCCACCAATGACACTCGAAGGAAATTGAAAGAAACCAAAGTTGCCATCAAGAGGCTAACGATGCCTCATGATGCCATTGTCAAAATTGGAGTAAATGATTTTTCACCCGGATACCTGACGTACAAGAAGATAGCCAGAACGGCACCCCTCCGATGACATTACAAAAATAAAAAACCAAAGCTCCACGACAATGCCCTCAAGAGAGTACCAACTCCTCACACCGACATTGTCGAGACCAGAGTCAAATATTTTCATATCTAGCCCTAACATCGAGAGGATAGATATAACGGCGCCCCCAAGAGGGTTTCGACACCTGATACATCGAAAACATATCTATAATTTTTTATTGATCCATGATTGTTCCTTATGAATCGTACATGTTTTTATGATTTTTAGGGTGTTTTTATGGAGTAATCTATTAGCCCAGTGCCTCTTCCTGTTTTATGCTTCCTTTTTGCTTCAGAAAAGTTGTACAGGAAATTTAGGGAAAAGTCTTAAAAATTCACAGAGGCCAGCATTTTCGAGCGAAGATTAAGTTCAAAGGAAATCCTAAGGTGGCCCCACAGCCACCAGACGATGCCTAGGCATGGCGGGCCCCTCACCGAAATTGTTTTGTGTAATTTTAAAATAGTTCAAGGGGATTTTTGTCTAATGGTTGTTAATATAATTAACAACTATCTCAACGGGTTATGTGTTAATGTTTGTTAATGGAATTAACAAATATTAAATAAATAAATAAATATGTTTTATGTATTTATTAAAGAAAACCTTTGGAATTTTGAGTGGATATTAGTGGAGACATTAGTGGGTGTGAGTGGAGTGTCCACTCACATGAATAGGGAAGAGGTGGGGTCACCACCAGGCCTAGCCGCACGGGGCTTTTGGCTTCCCCCTCCTCTACAAAAGAAAGGCGAGAGCTCCCTCTCCCCCCCACACACACACACACTTAACGTCATCTCCATTTTGCTCCTCTCGCTGCTCACCTCATGTTCATGCGCTTGGAGATGCCTTGAGAAAAGTTTTCTTCACAATACCATATCGTCGTGCTGTTGGAGATTCTAGTGGATCCTCTACTTGTGTAGCCCCGATGGATCGACGGAACGGAGGTCGTCATCGGGATGTACGTGTGACCAAGTATGGAAGCGCTGCCGGATTGCAGCGTTGTTCTTCACCATCTTGAGATCGATAAGTGATCGTTTTCATCATCCACGAGATTTTATCTTATAACGCTTTTTGTTCTTCACAAATCAGCTTGTGAAATTCCCTATATTCAGTCCCGATGGGACTCAAACTCGGGCTGCTAGGCTTGCCATTGCACATCATACCGCTGGGTTACTGTCCTGTTCTTCAACACTACAACACTGCGATTACGTGAGCTTGCGATACACATGGAGCTAGAAAGTAATCCTTACATATAGTCGGGCAAATAGCTAATCAGGATTCCGAAGTCCGATCAATCCACAGGGAATCGACCATTATATGGTGGAGTAGTGACAAATCAAGATGCGTCGTCGGTGATCTAGGTAATTTCTTAGCTAAATTTCCTCATGAAGGAAAATTTGGCAATGTATAGTACTTGCAAAATACTCAGTGACAATCACCGGAGTAACTTTTGTGACTTCGTAGTCGGTCAGAAGATTCCTCCAGCTGACCCCTATAATTGGTGTGCACCATGCATGCACGATTTTTTTTCCAACAGGGTTCCCCATTTCCATTATAGATCATAACGGAAATACAAAGATTCAACCAAAGTAGCAAAAGAAGCCGGGAACCCGAAGGAACTACCGGTAGGAAAACCCGCCATCCAATCCTCGGCATCGAAGAATTGGACTACGGGGAAAAAAACCTACCACCCTACACGTTTGAGGGAGTCGCACCCCGACATCGGGGGAAATACAATACAAACCAGTGGCACAACTCGCCAAAATTCCAGCAACACAACTGGACCAACCGTAGCAAAGTGAATGAAGAACCGCAGAGACCAGATCATCAATCACCGTAAGTAATCCTCATCAGCTTGCTTGCATCACCAGCTGTAGGCACGCCTCTTGCAAACAAAGTCACCTGCGCCGCCCTAGCCATCAACTGGTCTGCCCCTCCTATGATCAGCTTCTTATCCTCCTCTCCATAGAGACCTGACAAGTAATGAAGCAAAGAGCACATATAGAAAATAGTAACTAAGGGAGATTTTACCACCAACTTATCAAAGGTTATTCGGTTCCCGAGGATCCAAATAGCCCAACAAATCGAAGCCAAAATAAGCATATGAAAAAAAATTCCAGCAGATAAAAAAGCATATAACCACGCATTGCTCTGCCACAGGGTTCTAGGTCCAAGAGAGGTCCCCAAAATTGAACCAAGCACACCCCCAAACAACTTTAGCATGAGTACATTCAAAAAAACAGGTGCCTGCTATTTTCCCAGTAGCCACAAAAGGAACAACACGGGTTCCCCTCCCATTTTCTTTTCCGTAAGTTATCCCTAGTAAGAATTGCATCTCTATACACTTGCCACAAAAAAATCTTAATTTTCGGAGGCAGCTTCGATTTCCAGATCCATTTATTATTCGCACCAAACAATCCTTTCTCCAGGTGTTGATACATAGACTTAGTGGAGAATTTTCCATTAGGGGACAACAACCACCGAATATCATCAGATTCAACGGTAAGAGCAATGTTTTTAGCTTTACCAACAATTTTTGACCAACTCACCGCAAGGTCCGAGGTGAATCTTCTTCTAAAAGGGAGGTCGAAATTCAAAACACAGACTTGCCTGAAAGTGCAATCTTGCATTTGACAAATATCAAATAAATTTGGATAAGATGTTTCCAGTGTACAATTATCTAACTAGGGGTCCTTCCAGAATCTAACAAGGTTGCCATTCCTCAAAACCAGTTTTCTACCCATGAAATAATACTCTTTCTCTTTCAAAAGGTGTTTCCAGATAGGGGAATCAGTCACTCTTGGTTTAACCGAAGCTACTGTTTTTTTTCCAGGTATTTGGCTTTCACAATCCTCTGCCACATACCATCTTGCATCTCTAATTTCCACCACCATTTAACAAGGAGACTAATGTTTTGCCTCCTGAGATTTTTAACCCCAAGGCCTCCTTTAGACTTGGATCTACACACCCTAGTCCATTTTACAAGGTGATATTTCCGTTTATTCCTTCTCCCACACCAAAAGAAAATCCTCCTATATTTATCAATTTTTTCTATGAAACCTTTACTAAGTAAAAACATTGACATATAGTATGATGGAAGTCCAGTCAAACTGGAATCTAATAAAGTCAATCTCCCTCCCGAGGAGGCAGAATCCCCAATCCAGGCATCTAATTTCTTAATCATTTTAGCATCCAAAAAATTCCAATCCACTTGTTTCAAGTTGGCAAAGCAAACTGGTACCCCCAAATATTTCAAAGGCAACTGCCCCACTTGACAGTTAAAAAGATCCGAATAGAAGCTAGCAATGTCATTATCACGTACAATCACATAAATCTCACTCTTACTAAAATTGATCTTAAGACCGGACATTAACTCAAAAACATAAAGGAGAAGCTTAAGATTTACTGCTTTCTCGTAGTCATGCCCAATGCAAAGCACTGTATCATCGGCATACTGCAAGATAGCCACACCTTTATCAATTAAGTCTGGGGCAAAACCCTCAAATAAACCATTATCTTGAGCTCTAAAAACCATTTTAGTTAACACCTCCCCAGCCATATTAAAAAGGGTAGGGGACAGAGGGTCACCCTGCCTAACCCTCTTAGCACTCTGAAAATAATCACCCACTTCATCATTCAACTTAACATTAACAGTACCATTATGCAAGATTTGATGAATCCAAGAGCACCATGTATCACTAAAACCCCTCACATTATGACACTCCAGGAGAAATTCCCAATTTACTTTGTCGTACGCTTTTTCGAAGTCAAGTTGAATAACAATACCAGTCTGTTTCTTAACATGAACATGATGCATGATTTCATGTAAAGAGAAAATACCATCCATTATATTCCTATTATTAATAAAAGGACTTTGTTGAATACTGAACAATTTGTTCGCAAAAGGTTCTAACCGAAGAGTCATGGTTTTGGTAATCAGTTTATAGATAGACCGAAGGAGACAAATAGGCCTAAACTGTTGAATCTTATTCGCTTCCACAACCTTAGGTAGCAGCGTGATCGTCCCATAGTTCAGTCGCTGTACATCAAAAGTACCAGCATGAAACGCCAAGAAAATATTCATAATATCACATTTAACTATCTCCCAACAGTGTTGGTAAAATTCCGAAGGAATATTATCGGGACCAGGGGCTCTATTCACTTCCATCGAAAATAAGGCGTGTTTCACTTCTTCTAAAGAAAAAGGCCTACAAAGAACCAAGTTATCCTCCTCATTAATTTTCTCTAGTTCTTTCCACAGGTTACTCTCAAACCTAAACAGATTTCCCGGAGCCGGGCCAAACAGAGTTTTATAGTACGAGGTGGCATGTTTTAAAAGGTTATTAGTCCCCTCAATAGTAAACCCAGCGTCATCTAAAGAATACACTTTATTCGTCATCCCACGGCCATTCGCAATTTTATGGAAATACGATGTATTAAGATCACCCTGGAGTAACCACCTAGCATGCGCTTTTTGACGCCAGTAATTTTCTTCCTCCGCATCCATATTAAATATTTCAACTTGAACATGAGATCTCCTAATATATTCATCAGGAGTCAGCTCCCTATCCTCCTCAACTTGTTCCAAATTGTTCAACTCAGTTTCAACAAGGCTTTTTGTTTTTTGAAGTTACCAAACAGATTAGACCCCCATCCTTTGAAATAAGATTTAAATCTTTTCAACTTGACATTCAAAATATCAATAGGATCGGAACTGTTCACATGTGTTCCCCAAATCTCGTACCAATTTAATACCCCTTTTTCTAGCAGGTCTAGTATCTTCTCCATTTTTAACTAGGAGAATATTATGGTCAGACTGATCTCGTACCAATTTTCGAAGGGAAGCAAGAGGAAATAACATTTCCCAATCAGGAGACATAAGGACCCTGTCCAGTCTCTCTAAGGTAGGATTTTTTTGTTTATTCGACCAGGTGTATCTCCCCCCCCCTCCATTTCCATCTCTCTGAGTCCCAAGGATTTAATCACAGAGTTAAATAAATCAGAAGAATGAGGCAAACAGCAGGGTTTATTTTTTATCGAGGACAGATCTCAAAATATTAAAATCACCAGCCACAAAATAAGGACAGTCAATAGTATTGCAAAAGGAAACAAGCTCCGCCAAAGAAGCAGGTTTCCCTTCCTCATGAGCTGGACCGTAAACAACAATGATACCCAACCTACATTTCTTATTTTTATCCCAAAAATTCATTCTCTTCATATGAGCCCCCAGTTTAACAGTTTAAACTTCCAAGGAGTCATATCTTGCCCCACATAAAATACCATCAGACCTTCCATTCGAAGGGATCCACTTCCAGAAGAAATTGTTACCAGGATCAATCTTACGGAAAAAACCTTGATTATACGTCTGTTTCATGGTTTCTTGCAGCCCAATAAAGTCTAACTCATGTTCCTTAATAATGTTAGTGAGGCAGGTACTAACCCCTTTTTTCCCTGCCCCCCCTGCACGATTGTTTTTGACCCGGTCGATCTAATTTTTTATATGCCTACAAAATGCAATGGGATTAAGGGGACAGGTGACTTGTTCGTTAAGTTGGTACGTACGTCGTAGGTCCTGTCGTATTTGTTTTTCGTTGGTTTTGAGGCCGGTTCGTTTCCATCCATGGCAGAGAGTCCTCAAAGGAATGTTGGATCCTTCTCATCACCGAATCGCTCACTTCCATGGTCCTGCTCCTCCATGAGTCAAGTCATCCTTGCGCTACAACCAGATGGAGATCAGCGTGCCTCCATGGACCATGGGAACCACTACTGGAAACTGGCACTTCGCCGTGTATCCGAAAGACTCGGCGAAGGCCTAAAAATACTCGGCGTAGTCTTTGCCGAGTGTCACACTCGGCACACAGGACTCGGCTTTGTTCATCTCGGCAACCGAAAGTTCGCCGAGTTTCAAAACACGAGTTGCTCGGCAACGTCTTTGCCGAGTGTTTACAGGGGACACTCGGCATAGTATCCTGGAACAGGTCCGTTCCTTAGTCCCATAACGGAACGGTGCTCGCCTCTTTGCCGAGTGGAACACTCGGCAAAGAACCTGGGACCAGGCGTCCCCAGTGGCGCCACGTGTCCTCTACGCCGAGTGTCAGGACACTCGGCAAAGAGGCAGGCCCTGTATTGCCGAGTGCCCTCTTTTCCGAGTGCCATTTCGCCGAGCACACTGGCTCAGCCGAGTGGGCTGTACGCCGAGTGTCGCAGACACTCGGCAAAGCTCAGAAACAATACGCCGAGTATGTCTGTTTGCCGAGTGCCGCTTCGCCGAGCGGGCTCACTCCACCGAGTGGGGTCTACGCCGAGTGCTATGACACTCGGCATAGTCCCCTCCCGTGTACGCCGAGCCCTAGTTTGCCGAGTGTCGCACTCGGCAAAGAAGTTGCCCAGGCGACCAAATGGCACCTGGGAGCAGTCATTGCCGAGCGTTTTTGTGGCCACTCGGCAAAGGCGTGCTCCCAGGTGCCATTTGGTCGCCTGGGCAACATCTTTGCCGAGTGTAACACTCGGCATAGTGATCATACAGGTCTTTGCCGAGTGTTACACTCGGCAAAGACGTTGCAATTTTACCAGCAGTTGGCTGCATTTGCTTAATTGCCTGCAATCAAATCACAAATTATATTTGTTTCACAATATTCAGTACCAGAACACTCAAAACACACATCTTTCAACAAAATGCATAATATAGTTCATAGTTAACTCCACAAGCATACAATACATGTCACAAATGTTTAAAGATCATCCTAGAAGCATCATATAAGTAGTTCAAAAGTTCACAAGTTCATGTTTCTCCACAACCACGACGGAATCCTAAATCAACTATGCACCAAGGTCTACGGAGCCGACTCGTCTCCGTCAGCTCGAGATCCGTCCTGGTCCATGTCGTTCTGGGTTCCCGATGATGAAGCATTTCCCTATAAAGATCCATATTAGTCGACTAAGCTGAAAAAATGAATCAGTTAACAAGCTGCAAGCCAACTTACCAAGTTGAGGTTGAACGGCGGTAGAGGAGGTAGAGGAGGAGCTGATGGATCCCGTGGAAGAGCGCTGACCATCTGCAAAGATGAAAAGAGATAGACCGGTGAGTTTACACGCATATAATGATGAATGGAACTAAAAGGGGTGAAAATAATACCTGCATCATTGTCTGCATCCATGCATGCTGGCTACTCATCTGCGCCTCCATTCTGTGGACCTTCTCTTGTGACTCCATCGCAATCCTCTTGTTTTCATCAACTTCATCCTACGGGATGTTTAATGTCAACAATTGTGCAACGCAAACAAGATATACGGGTGCTGAAGAATGATTGTACCTGCATAGCGGCGATGGCACCTAGTCCTGGCCGTGGGCGGCGCTCGATAGAGGGCGATGAGCTAGTGGACCTCCCACGGATCTGGGAGAGTGTGGGTGTACCTGTGGTATCGAAGGCGCCATTGGCGAAGGCAAATCTGCCGTTCCTTCGACCCTCTCCCGCAACCATAGCAACCTATGGATCATAGGGGGCCGTGAAGGGGTCACAGTCAGGGCCGTGCTTCTCCTTCATCTTCTCGACGTACGCGTCCCACTTCTTGCCGGTTTGCGAGTTGATCCACTGCTGATCAGCCGGTACATCCGGTTTCAGCACCTTGGGGGTCCGGGTCCTACGAAAGGCCTACATGCGAGTGATCTCATTGCCCTTCTCGGACTACAATTGAAAGCAGAAGTATATTAGCACAAACCTATAAAGTTACAAAGAACATTGCATTGAAAAGGAAAAATATGAACGGTTATTTACCTCTCTCTGGACGATGCCGGTGAGGGTGAGGCCGCCCTGACAGTGTCCCTCGCCTAGCAGAAGACGCTGGGCTCGACACGCGGCGTGTTCCGCCTTGTACCCGTCGCTCACCCACTTCGCGACCATCACCTTATAGCAAGGCAGCTTGTTGGCCAGCCACTGAGGCACCACCTGTTTGAAAAAATTAGAGCCACGTGAGACCACCCGGCGGCCATATACGAATAACTTTAAAGACTATGTCCTTACCTTTAAGTATTGGACCTCGGACATGTGAATCTGTCGGGCGTCCTTCTTGGACAACGTGGTGTTCAAGTATTTGGCATAGAACTTAACCACGCACAGCACACGCGCCTCGTAGTGCATGTCACGGATAAGCTTCTTGGCCATCTTAATCAGCACAGCCGTGGCCCTACCCTCTTCCCCCTCGACGCAGGTGAAGTAGTCCTACAACCATTGCAGAAATTGAAGACATTAGCACGATATATATATATATATATATATATATATATATATATATATATATATATATATATATTTCACGAAAGATATTGCCCTAAAACCATTTAGCATTGGAAAATATACTAACCCAGAAATCTGAAATCACCCGAGTGCCTAAGTGGTCGTACACCCGGCCCCACCTGTCCTCCACATCAGGCACCTGCTCATAGTGCTTCCAGGAAGCAGCTGGCTCCTCCTTGCCATCCAGGGTGACCAAGCCTGGGAAATGCTTCTTGCAAAGAAGCCCAAGGATGCCGCTCATGGCCCGTGGTGGCCTGGGCCCCACATACGCCAAGGACCTGCACGTGCACAAAAGAAAAACAAGCTAGTTAGTTATGTTTTGATGAAAAAATAATATAGCAAAAATGTAGCAACGATGATTAACAATCACTTACGTGCCTCCGTCCGGTCTGGCCAAGTGGTGCCGGTGGGGGTATGGCGGCTCAGTTAGCCGCGTGGGCCCACGCAGAAAAGGTTTATTGTCCGCGGGCCACACTTTCCCTAGCTCGGGTAGCGGGTGTGCGAACAAGTCCTCGTCCTCCTCGGACTCCGGGTCCGAGGGCTGCTGCTCCTCCTCCTCGTCCCCGTCAGACCCCTCCTCGGCGTCTGACCCGTCCTGCTCGTGCTCCTCCTCCTCCTCCTGCTCCTCATCCTCCTCCACCTCCTCCTCGTCAGAAGAAGTAACCTCGGGCAAGGGGCTCTGTGAGCGAGGAGCCCGGTGCGAACCACGCCCCCCCGAGCGACGGGCCGGGGCTCTCCGTGAGCTAGAGGTCTCCTCCGTGCCCGCGCCGGGCGTCGCAACCCGTCGTCGCCCTATCAGTGTGCGCGCGCCATCCTCAGATCTGGCGTACAAGCCCACCACATGGGCCTTCTTGGTGGCGGTGCGTTTTCCCCCCTGGCCGCCTTGGAACCCGCCATGTTTCACCTGTTATGACACAAGAGGGAAACCGATTAGTACACATGATAACAAATGTTAAAAAGTTAAATAAACAAAGAGTGATTCATACAAAGCATATTATGTACATGCAAAAATAAATTAAAGCGCAATTAAAATATTAAAGTGTGACAATTTCACCTTTTCTGTACTTAAATATCTAAATATAAACTAGCAGAAGCGCTCATCGTAACCACGGGCTGCTTAAAATCCTGACATTTGTCATGTGCACGATTTTCTGCTGAAAATCTCCTCCCATGAGCTTGAAGAACCTGATCTTGTTCACGGCCATGTGCTCCCAGTAGTAGTGCTCTTGCCACTCCCTGCACCGATATTTTGGTGACCAAAATAACAGCGCAGGGAGTGGCAAGAGCACTACTACTGGGAGCACATGGATGTGAACAAGATCAGGTTCTTCAAGCTCATATGGGAGGAGATTTTGAGCACAAAATCGTAAGTGCTTGGAGACTCTAAGCACCATGACAAATGTCAGGATTTTAAGCGCAAGTAATGTAATAGAAATAAGAAGTT
Source organism: Alopecurus myosuroides (assembly GCA_028641055.1). NCBI lineage: Eukaryota > Viridiplantae > Streptophyta > Magnoliopsida > Poales > Poaceae > Alopecurus > Alopecurus myosuroides. The sequence goes on from CM054058.1 coordinate 30,763,185, forward strand.
CGGAATAGAAAAATATTACAAGCTATAAGTTTCGAAGTGACACACAAATAGTGAAAACTAAATGCTAATTATACAATGACGTTACATAGTTGGATCACAAATGTTCAAAACCCATTGTCTACATCCTGGGATCATAACTTGGACTGGGATCATCATCATCGTCGCTATCACGAGTGTCCCACCACTCTTCCATGTAGTTCGATGGTGGACCGCTCGGGCTCCTCAACATCGGGTATGTGGAGACGTTCAAGTAGTTCCACGTCCTTAAGAGTTAAGAACAGCTGGATCGTCGTCTTGCTCTCTTCTCGGCGCCCATGCCATCATCACCGTCGTCTTTTACCATTTCGTCAATTGTGGGCAAGTCGATGCTGAACCGGCCGGTGAGCCCATCGTCGTCCTCTTGATAGAACTCTCCCTCATAGGTGATGGGGTTTATGCGCTAGTGGTAATCTTCATCGTTTGGAGGAGGTGGTCTATTACGCGGTGGCACCGTGATCACCACATCCCACCTCTGGAGACGCTTCATAGTTTTGCATGGGTAGGGGAGATAGAATACTTGGGTGGCATGTTGTGCAATGATGTAGACATCATCTCCCCCATAGACAAATGCTCGTTCAATTTCGATGAATCCAATTTCAGGATTTCGTCTCACTCTCGTTGGATCGAACCAATGGCATTTGAACACAACCGGGTTCTTCGTGCCGAAATGGAAATCGAGCTCATAAATTCCCTCGACGATGCCGAAGTAAACACCACCGGCCTTCGTGAAGACCCCGAAATAATTTGTCTTCCGGTTCGGCCGTTTCTCATCGTAAGAACGGGTATGGAAGCGATACCCATTCACATCGTAAGATGTGAATGTCTTGAGGGAGTAGGTGAAGCCGCGGGAAAGTTGCCTTAACTCGGGACTCATTTCCTTGTCGGTTAAAGCCTACAAGGTCAATAGGAGTGTTACTTAAAGCTAAGATCGCCTTAAAATATGTCCCACTAGAAACCATGTAAGATAGAGTGTTACTTTTGTGGCGAACCAACTAATGAAACCGCTGCCTCCTTTGCCACCCTTCTTAAAAATAGTCGTCTTCTCGTCGTACGTAGGTTCTCGGGAATGATGTTTCCAGGTTTCTTTCTCAAATAACCTAGGTGTAGAATGAGAAAAATCGGAGTTAGACACAAACTATGGGAATGAAAGCTTGTGAAAAGAAGGTGTTGAGCACTTACTCAATGTAGGGCTTTACTTCCGCCGTGTTCTTCAAGACACACGAGAGAATAGCCGTCCACTGTTCATGTGAGTCCACTTGGTCTTGCTTCGCGCCACTTGATCTGCCACCAAGCCCTGCAAGTATGCTAAGCTCGGGTGCATCCGCGGAGTTGGGGTCATTATTGTACCGAGAAACTAGATTATGACGAGTGGGAAGACTTTCATGATAGTACTTTGTCATACAGTTTGCCACCTCCTCGTTGAGGGTTGCCTCACATATGGATGCTTCGATGCGACATTTGTTCGTGCTTTTCTATCTAAGTTTCTTCTGCTCTCTCTCGGTTGAAAACATCCAGCGGTACTGCACAGGGCCACCCAATCGTGCCTCTTCAGCGAGATGCAAGAGCAAGTGTTGCATCGGATTAAAGAAGCCGGGAGGAAAGATCGCCTCTAGGTCCACCAGTAAGCCGGCAACTTGTTCCTCCAACTTAGCAACCACAGCTCGGTCTAATTCCTTGGCACAAAGCTGGCGAAAGAAAAAACTCAACTTGGCTAGCACTAGCCAAATTTCCTCATCAACGTATCCTCGAATCATGACAGGCATGATCCGCTCAATCCATACGTGGTAGTCATGACTCTTGAGCCCTATTATCCGAAGCCCTGCAAGATTCACTCCCCTCACTATATTAACTGCGTACCCATCAGGGAAGAAGAGACAGTCCAAGATCCACTGGAGAACTTCCTTCCTTTGGGCCCTAGTCAGGCAGAAAGGGGCCGGTGGCTTCGTCCACGTGTTTTTGGTTTTGGTGGGAGGCTTCATGTTTAAATGTTCCCTGTCACATAGCTCCTCTTGATTGACTCTTGCCTTAACGTTATCCTTCGTCTTCTCAAGATCCATAAGTGTTGCCCAAAGGGCCTCGGCGATATTTTTTCCCGTGTGCATGACATCAATGTTATGTGGAAGAAGAAGATCCTGCATGCAAGGGAGCTTCCACAGGCATGAGATGTGAGTCCACTGGTGCCACTCTCCATATCCCAGAAAGTCAGTCCCCTCGGCATTGAGCTGCAGACTTTCTAGCTGAGCCTTCACGTCTACACCGGTCATGAAAGTTGGTCGTGGAGCATCGACAGCTACATCTTTCATCCACATCTTTTTATTTTGCCGGTATTTGTGACCAAGACGAAGGAACTGACGATTTTGGTCAAAGCATGAGTATTTTCCACCCTTTTTGAGCCAAACGAAAGTCACAGCCTGGTAGCACACCGGACAAGGCCACTTCCCATGAGTGCACCAGCCGCAGAATATCGCGTGAGCCGGAAGGTCATGAAGGGAAGTGAAGTACCAAACATACATATCGAAGTGCTTCTTTTCTGCGGCGTCGTATGTCCGTACCCCGGTGTTCCAAGCAATGAGCAGATCATCTACCAGCGGCTCCATGAACACGGACATATTCTTCCCTGGATACTCAGGCCCTGGAAATATCAGCGACAGGAACATGTTCTGCCGTTGCATGCACACGCCGGGGGGGAGGTTCATCGGGATAACAAACATCGGCCAACAGCTGTATGAGGCAGACGTCATACCATATGGGTTGAAACCATCGGTTGATAACGCAACGGCTACACTCCTGGGGTCACCCGCTTTCTTCTTATGTTTGCCAACGAAGTCCTTCCATGCTTCACCATCATACCGATGTATCATCTTATGAGGACGGTACCTCTTCCCGTCTGACGGCCATCTCATCTGTTTCGCAGATTCCTCGGTCATAAAAAGCCTTTGGATCCGCGGTATGAATGGAAGATACCGAAGGATCTTTTTGGCTACCGTTAGCTGCGTCTTCTGACCATTACCGGAGTCCACCTCTAGAAACCTAGAGGCCCCGCATTTGACACAGTACTTTGTCTTCTCATGCTCTTTCCTGAACAACATGCAACTCTTCGGACAACAATCTATCTTTTCATACGGCATCTTAAGGGAACCGAGGATTTTTTTCGACTCGTACATGTTCTTTGGAAGAAGGTGTTCCGCCAGCAGGAGGGTGGCAATAACGGTCAGAAATGCATCAAAGGCGGCTATGCTTACATTGTGCTGGCTTTTGACCGCCATAAGCCGGCCGATGGCATCAAGTTGAGAAACTCGTGTATGCTCGTGCAATGGTTTTTGTGTCTCAAACAATGTGTCACAGAACTCTTTCGTGCTCTCCTCCGCATACTCGGGGGCATCTCCCTCACCGGTTGGATTTTCAGGTGCATGTGCAGTAGTGAAATCGTCTAACATCCTGTCAAAACCGGTATCAAAATCGGTCGATGCATCCTCAGTGCTAGGTGCCACCTTCTTCTTCTTCTTTCTCCGGCGTACGGGATCGGCAGACTCGCCATGGTACACCCAACGGTAATAGTTTGGCATAAACCCGTACTTCCTAAGGTGATCAGAAATGACTATCCTCGGTTTCTCTGTCATGTTACGACAACGACTACAGGGGCATCATACATCAGACGAATCGTCAACTCTAGCAAATGCAAAATCCAAGAACTGGTTGGTCTTTGTAACCCAATCCATTGTCATATCCTTCACACTCGGTCGGCCACTGTACATCCACTCACGTTCCTCCATTTCCACGCTGATGAATGCTCAGGCATATTAACATGTGTTTAAAATTTAACAAGTTTGTTTAAATTATCTACAACATACTCCAAGTTTTACGCTTTGAATGCAATCCTACATGCCTACTAGGTAAAGATAGGTCCTAATCCCACCCGTGGATGTCTAGCTTGTGTTTGTTTTCCATGTGTACTCCTATCCGAGACAAATTTCGGCAGCACCTCCCCGCTGTTCTCCTAATACACGTCTCGACCACGGGGGTCGAGAGAATGTGTACTCGGAGAACAACAGAGAGGCGCCACCGAAATCTGTCTCGGCTAGGAGTAGAACATGGAAAAAAAACACAGCTACACATCCATGAGCTGTCCAAAAACGTGGACAATTCGAAACAGTCGCGGTTATAAAAATATAGATCTTTGTATATAACTATATACAAAGAGTTCTATTTTTATAACTACAACTCTTCCGAACGGGAGACGCCTAGGGTAACGCGACTAGTTTGGTGATCTACAAAAGAAAATCTAAAGATCGATCGAAGGGGAGGTTTTTACCCTCAAAGCGTGGTCGGGTGTCGACGAAGATGATCGCAGACGCTCTCGGCTTGCGACGACCCTCCTCAGCAAATCCCCACCTGCGCCGACGCTCCTGGCCTCAAGCGCGATCCATGTCCTGAAAAAAGGAAATACATACTGTTAGTAAACACTACACCAACAATTTAGGCGGCCGAGAGGACAATCCGGGCAGCAGCGACGAGATTCTAGGCGGTGATGGCAGCGCGCGCAACTCCGGACGGCGGCGGCGGCTCGTGCAGCTCCGAGCGGCAGCGGCGCGTGCAGCTTTGGCGGAGGCTCGTGCGTGCTCGATCTACTGTGACTAGAACGAGTAGAGGGATAGTATCGGAGCCGTATCGTGCGTATCGGCGTATCGGCAAAGTATTATACGCGGACACGACGGATGTTGACGTATCGGTGCTTCGTAGACTAACACTACACGTACACAAAACCATCAGACTTGAACCTAAAAACCTAGCTTCGTAAATTATAGAATCTTATCTAAAAACCCTACACCTACACAAAGCCAACTATTCTAAATTATCTAACAATTCTAAACTAAGAAAAATGGCAGCAGACACACACACATATAGTGGTTAATCACATTTACAGAAAAAAATGCACAAAAAAAAAGGCAGAGGAGGAGCGCTCACATATGCTGCTTCTGTAGGGGATGGAGGAGGTCGGGAGGGGGTAGCCGGAGGCGAGCGGGACGGTGGTGGCGGCGGCGCGTCCCTGGAGGTCGAGGAGGGGGCAGTGGAGGCCGCTGCAGCTCGAGTAGGGCGCGCGGCGGATCGGTGGGGGAGGGAGGAGGAGGGGGCGGCGGCGCTCGTCGTCGTGGGAGGGCCTGGCGGCGGCCCGGTGGGGGAGGAAGGAGGAGGGGGCGGCGTCTCGGTGGGGGGAGGGAGGAGGAGGGGGCGGGGAGGAGGGGAGGCTTGCCGGGAGGAGGAAGGTGGGCGGCGGCGGCTGGGTGGGCGGCGGCGGCGGAGAGAGGGAGTAGGGCGTGGCGGCGGCTCGGACGGGGTGGGAGGTGGGGATCGATGGAAGCAAGGAGAGAAAATAAGAAAGGGATAGGGTTGCGGCCCGCCATATTTTTGTTCCCGGTACACGGCTTTGCCGAGTGTCAAATGTCGGGACACTCGGCAAAGTACGTGGATGCGATTGCCGGTACATGGTTTGCCGAGTGTCATTTGTCGGGACACTCGGCAAAGTACAAACTTTAAAGGCTTTTACCTTGGTCTTTGTTTAAGTATACAAATAATCACATAATAATTAATATTAATTCATATACCAAGTTTAATTACTTTCACTATTGAATAGTCCGTCTTTTTCTACACCGGGGCTAGTGTATCTCCGGAGAGGGGATCCGGAGCGTCGGGATACCACCTAAACCAATGTTTTGCCATGCCATGTGTGTTAGATTGTATCATGGGTGTTGGGTGCCAAAGATACCATCACTCTCTGTGTTGGGGGCCTCACCGACGTCGGATTCTCTCTCGCGGGTTCCAGGACTGCTCACACCCCGAAACTCCCGGATCTGACGTAACGGGGGGAATCTTGCAAGGAGGTGGGCCCTACCATTGTCAAGGGTGTTCCTTGGGCCTAACATGACACAACCAAGCAACTAGTTCCACTTTGCTACCCACTTCCGGCTCACGCAGAGGGGGCTGGACGCCGGTTCCGTCTTTTTCTACACCGGGCCTAGTGTATCTCCGGAGAGGGGATCCGGAGCGTCAGGATCCCACCTAAACCAATGTTTTGACATGCCATGTGTGTTAGAGTGTATCATGGGTGTTGTGTTCCAAAGAAACCATCACTCTCTATGTTGGGGCCTCACCGACGTCAGATTCTCTCTCGCGGGTTCCAGGACTGCTCACACCCCGAAACTCCCGGATCTGACGTAACGGGGGGAATCTTGCAAGGAGGTGGGCCCTTCCATTGTCAAGGGTGTTCCTTGGGCCTAACATGACACAACCAAGCAACTAGTTCCACTTTTCTACCCACTTCCGGCTCACGCAGAGGGGGCTGGACGCCGGTTCCGTCTTTTTCTACACCGGGGCTAGTGTATCTCCGGAGAGGGGATCCGGAGCGTCGGGATCCCACCTAAACCAATGTTTTGCCATGCCATGTGTGTTAGAGTGTATCATGGGTGTTGGGTGCCAAAGATACCATCACTCTCTCTGTTGGGGCCTCACCGACGTCGGATTCTCTCTCGCGGGTTCCAGGACTGCTCACACCCCGAAACTCCCGGATCTGACGTAACGGTGGGAATATTGCAAGGAGGTGGGCCCTTCCCTTGTCAAGGGTGTTCCTTGGGACTAACATGACACAATCAAGCAACTAGTTCCACTTTGCTACCCACTTCCGGCTCACGCAGAGGGGGCTGGACGCCGGTTCCGTCTTTTTCTACACCGGGGCTAGTGTATCTCCGGAGAGGGGATCCGGAGCGTCGGGATCCCACCTAAACCAATGTTTTGACATGCCATGTGTGTTATAGTGTATCATGGGTGTTGGGTGCCAAATATACCATCACTCTCTGTGTTGGGGCCTCACCGACGTCGGATTCTCTCTCGCGGGTTCCAGGACTGCTCACACCCCGAAACTCCCGGATCTGACGTAGCGGGGGGAATCTTGCAAGGAGGTGGGCCCTGCCATTGTCAAGGGTGTTCCTTCGGCCTAACATGACACAACCAAGCAACTAGTTCCACTTTGCTACCCACTTCCGGCTCACGCAGAGGGGGCTGGACGCCGGTTCCGTCTTTTTCTACACTGGGGCGAGTGTATCTCCGGAGAGGGGATCCGGAGCGTCAAGATCCCACCTAAAGCAATGTTTTGACATGCCATGTGTGTTAGAGTGTATCATGGGTGTTGGGTGCCAAATATACCATAAATATCTGTGTTGGGGCCTCACCGACGTCGGATTCTCTCTCGCGGGTTCCAGGACTGCTCACACCCTGAAACTCCCGGATCTGACGTAACGGGGGGAATCTTGCAAGGAGGTGGGCCCTTCCATTGTCAAGGGTGTTCCTTGGGCCTAACATGACACAACCAAGCAACTAGTTCCACTTTGCTACCCACTTCCGGCTCACGCAGAGGGGGCTGGACGCCGGTTCCGTCTTTTTCTACACCGGGGCTAGTTCTCCGGAGAGGGGATCCGGAGCGTCGGGATCCCACCTAAACCAATGTTTTGCCATGCCATGTGTGTTAGAGTGTATCATGGGTGTTGGGTGCCAAAGATACCATCACTCTCTCTGTTGGGGCCTCATCGACGTCGGATTCTCTCTCACGGGTTCCAGGACTGCTCACACCCCGAAACTCCCGGATCTGACGTAACGGGGGGAATCTTGCAAGGAGGTGGGCCCTTCCATTGTCAAGGGTGTTCCTTGGGCCTAACATGACACAACCAAGCAACTAGTTCCACTTTTCTACCCACTTCCGGCTCACGCAGAGGGGGCTGGACGTCGGTTCCGTCTTTTTCTACACCGGGGCTAGTGTATCTCCGGAGAGGGGATCCGGAGCGTCGGGATCCCACCTAAACCAATGTTTTGCCATGCCATGTGTGTTAGAGTGTATCATGGGTGTTGGGTGCCAAAGATACCATCACTCTCTGTGTTGGGGCCTCACCGACGTCGGATTCTCTCTCGCGGGTTCCAGGACTGCTCACACCCCGAAACTCCCGGATCTGACGTAACGGGGGGAATCTTGCAAGGAGGTGGGCCCTACCATTGTCAAGGGTGTTCCTTCGGCCTAACATGACACAACCAAGCAACTAGTTCCACTTTGCTACCCACTTCCGGCTCACGCAGAGGGGGCTGGACGCCGGTTCCGTCTTTTTCTACACCGGGGCTAGTGTATCTCCGGAGAGGGGATCCGGAGCGTCAGCATCCCACCTAAAGCAATGTTTTGACATGCCATGTGTGTTAGAGTGTATCATGTGTGTTGGGTGCCAAATATACCATAAATCTCTGTGTTGGGGCCTCACCGACGTCGGATTCTCTCTCGCGGGTTCCAGGACTGCTCACACCCTGAAACTCCCGGATCTGACGTAACGGGGGGAATCTTGCAAGGAGGTGGGCCCTTCCATTGTCAAGGGTGTTCCTTGGGCCTAACATGACACAACCAAGCAACTAGTTCCACTTTTCTACCCACTTCCGGCTCATGCAGAGGGGGCTGGACGCCGGTTCCGTCTTTTTCTACACCGGGGCTAGTGTATCTCCGGAGAGGGGATCCGGAGCGTCGGGATCCCACCTAAACCAATGTTTTGCCATGCCATGTGTGTTAGAGTGTATCATGGGTGTTGGGTGCCAAAGATACCATCACTCTCTGTGTTGGGGCCTCACCGACGTCGGATTCTCTCTCGCGGGTTCCAGGACTGCTCACACCCCGAAACTCCCGGATCTGACGTAACGGGGGGAATCTTGCAAGGAGGTGGGCCCTACCATTGTCAAGGGTGTTCCTTGGGCCTAACATGACACAACCAAGCAACTAGTTCCACTTTGCTACCCACTTCCGGCTCACGCAGAGGGGGCTGGACGCCGGTTCCGTCTTTTTCTACACCGGGGCTAGTGTATCTCCGGAGAGGGGATCCGGAGCGTCAGGATCCCACCTAAAGCAATGTTTTGACATTCCATGTGTGTTAGAGTGTATCATGGGTGTTGGGTGCCAAATATACCATAAATCTCTGTGTTGGGGCCTCACCGACGTCGGATTCTCTCTCGCGGGTTCCAGGACTGCTCACACCCTGAAACTCCCGGATCTGACGTAACGGGGGGAATCTTGCAAGGAGGTGGGCCCTTCCATTGTCAAGGGTGTTCCTTGGGCCTAACATGACACAACCAAGCAACTAGTTCCACTTTTCTACCCACTTCCGGCTCATGCAGAGGGGGCTGGACGCCGGTTCCGTCTTTTTCTACACCGGGGCTAGTGTATCTCCGGAGAGGGGATCCGGAGCGTCGGGATCCCACCTAAACCAATGTTTTGCCATGCCATGTGTGTTAGAGTGTATCATGGGTGTTGGGTGCCAAAGATACCATCACTCTCTGTGTTGGGGCCTCACCGACGTCGGATTCTCTCTCGCGGGTTCCAGGACTGCTCACACCCCGAAACTCCCGGATCTGACGTAACGGGGGGAATCTTGCAAGGAGGTGGGCCCTACCATTGTCAAGGGTGTTCCTTGGGCCTAACATGACACAACCAAGCAACTAGTTCCACTTTGCTACCCACTTCCGGCTCACGCAGAGGGGGCTGGACGCCGGTTCCGTCTTTTTCTACACCGGGGCTAGTGTATCTCCGGAGAGGGGATCCGGAGCGTCAGGATCCCACCTAAAGCAATGTTTTGACATTCCATGTGTGTTAGAGTGTATCATGGGTGTTGGGTGCCAAATATACCATAAATCTCTGTGTTGGGGCCTCACCGACGTCGGATTCTCTCTCGCGGGTTCCAGGACTGCTCACACCCTGAAACTCCCGGATCTGACGTAACGGGGGGAATCTTGCAAGGAGTTGGGCCCTTCCATTGTCAAGGGTGTTCCTTGGGCCTAACATTACACAACGAAGCAACTAGTTCCACTTTGCTACCCACTTCCGGCTCACGCAGAGGGGGCTGGACGCCGGTTCCGTCTTTTTCTACACCGGGGCTAGTTCTCCGGAGAGGGGATCCGGAGCATCGGGATCCCACCTAAACCAATGTTTTGCCATGCCATGTGTGTTAGAGTGTATCATGGGTGTTGGGTGCCAAATATACCATCACTCTCTCTGTTGGGGCATCACCGACGTCGGATTCTCTCTCACGGGTTCCAGGACTGCTCACACCCCGAAACTCCCGGATCTGACGTAACGGGGGGAATCTTGCAAGGAGGTGGGCCCTTCCATTGTCAAGGGTGTTCCTTGGGCCTAACATGACACAACCAAGCAACTAGTTCCACTTTCCTACCCACTTCTGGCTCACGCAGAGGGGGCTGGACGCCGGTTCCGTCTTTTTCTACACCGGTGCTAGTGTATCTCCGGAGAGGGGATCCGGAGCGTCGGGATCCCACCTAAACCAATGTTTTGCCATGCCATGTGTTTTAGAGTGTATCATGGGTGTTGGGTGCCAAAGATACCATCACTCTCTGTGTTGGGGCCTCACCGACGTCGGATTCTCTCTCGCGGGTTCCAGGACTGCTCACACCCCGAAACTCCCGGATCTGACGTAACAGGGGGAATCTTGCAAGGAGGTGGGCCCTACCATTGTCAAGGGTGTCCCTTGGGCCTAACATGACACAACCAAGCAACTAGTTCCACTTTGCTACCCACTTCCGGCTCACGCAGAGGGGGCTGGACGCCGGTTTCGTCTTTTTCTACACCGGGGCTAGTGTATCTCCGGAGAGGGGATCCGGAGCGTCGGGATCCCACCTAAACCAATGTTTTGCCATGCCATGTGTGTTATAGTGTATCATGGGTGTTGGGTGCCAAAGATACCATCACTCTCTCTGTTGGGGCCTCACCGACGTCGGATTCTCTCTCACGGGTTCCAGGACTGCTCACACCCCGAAACTCCCGGATCTGACGTAACGGGGGGAATCTTGCAAGGAGGTGGGCCCTTCCATTGTCAAGGGTGTTCCTTGGGCCTAACATGACACAACGAAGCAACTAGTTCCACTTTTCTACCCACTTCCGGCTCATGCAGAGGGGGCTGGACGCCGGTTCCGTCTTTTTCTAATCCCGGGGCTAGTGTATCTCCGGAGAGGGGATCCGGAGCGTCGGGATCCCACCTAAACCAATGTTTTGCCATGACATGTGTGTTAGAGTTTATCATGGGTGTTGGGTGCCAAAGATACCATCACTCTCTGTGTTGGGGCCTCACCGACGTCGGATTCTCTCTCGCGGGTTCCAGGACTGCTCACACCCCGAAACTCCCGGATCTGACGTAACGGGGGGAATCTTGCAAGGAGGTGGGCCCTACCATTGTCAAGGGTGTTCCTTGGGCCTAACATGACACAACCAAGCAACTAGTTCCACTTTGCTACCCACTTCCGGCTCACGCAGAGGGGGCTGGACGCCGGTTCCGTCTTTTTCTACACCGGGGCTAGTGTATCTCCGGAGAGGGGATCCGGAGCGTCAGGATCCCACCTAAAGCAATGTTTTGACATTCCATGTGTGTTAGAGTGTATCATGGGTGTTGGGTGCCAAATATACCATAAATCTCTCTGTTGGGGCATCACCGACGTCGGATTCTCTCTCACGGGTTCCAGGACTGCTCACACCCCGAAACTCCCGGATCTGACGTAACGGGGGGAATCTTGCAAGGAGGTGGGCCCTTACATTGTCAAGGGTGTTCCTTGGGCCTAACATGACACAACCAAGCAACCAGTTCCACTTTTCTACCCACTTCCGGCTCACGCAGAGGGGGCTGGACGCCGGTTCCGTCTTTTTCTACACCGGGGCTAGTGTATCTCCGGAGAGGGGATCCGGAGCGTCGGGATCCCACCTAAACCAATGTTTTGCCATGCCATGTGTGTTAGAGTGTATCATGGGTGTTGTATGCCAAAGATACCATCACTCTCTGTGTTGGGGCCTCACCGACGTCGGATTCTCTCTCGCGGGTTCCAGGACTGCTCACACCCCGAAACTCCCGGATCTGACGTAACAGGGGGAATCTTGCAAGGAGGTGGGCCCTACCATTGTCAAGGGTGTCCCTTGGGCCTAACATGACACAACCAAGCAACTAGTTCCACTTTGCTACCCACTTCCGGCTCACGCAGAGGGGGCTGGACGCCGGTTTCGTCTTTTTCTACACCGGGGCTAGTGTATCTCCGGAGAGGGGATCCGGAGCGTCGGGATCCCACCTAAACCAATGTTTTGCCATGCCATGTGTGTTATAGTGTATCATGGGTGTTGGGTGCCAAAGATACCATCACTCTCTGTGTTGGGGCCTCACCAACGTCGGATTCTCTCTCGCGGGTTCCAAGACTGCTCACACCCCGAAACTCCCGGATCTGACGTAACGGGGGGAATCTTGCAAGGAGGTGGGCCCTAACATTGTCAAGGGTGTTCCTTGGGCCTAACATGACACAACCAAGAAACTAGTTCCACTTTGCTACCCACTCCCGGTCACGCAGAGGGGGCTGGACGCCGGTTCCGTCTTTTTCTACACCGGGGCTAGTGTATCTCCGGAGAGGGGATCCGGAGCGTCAGGATCCCACCTAAACCTATGTTTTGACATGCCATGTGTGTTAGAGTGTATCATGGGTGTTGTGTTCCAAAGATACCATCACTCTCTATGTTGGGGCCTCACCGACGTCGGATTCTCTCTCGCCTGTTCCAGGACTGCTCACACCCCGAAACTCCCGGATCTTACGTAACGGGGGGAATCTTGCAAGGAGGTGGGCCCTTCCATTGTCAAGGGTGTTCCTTGGGCCTAACATGACACAACCAAGCAACTAGTTCCACTTTTCTACCCACTTCCGGCTCACGCAGAGGGGGCTGGACGCCGGTTCCATCTTTTTCTACACCGGGGTAGTGTATCTCCGGAGAGGGGATCCGGAGCGTCGGGATCCCACCTAAACCAATGTTTTTCCATGACATGTGTGTTAGAGTGTATCATGGGTGTTGGGTACCAAAGATACCATCACTCTCTCTGTTGGGGCCTCACCGACGTCAGATTCTCTCTCGCGGGTTCCAGGACTGCTCACACCCCGAAACTCCCGGATCTGACGTAACGGTGGGAATATTGCAAGGAGGTGGGCCCTTCCATTGTCAAGGGTGTTCCTTGGGACTAACATGACACAACCAAGCAACTAGTTCCACTTTGCTACCCACTTCCGGCTCGCGCAGAGGGGGCTGGACGCCGGTTCCGTCTTTTTCTACACTGGGGCTAGTGTATCTCCGGAGAGGGGATCCGGAGCGTCAGGATCCCACCTAAACCAATGTTTTGCCATGCCATGTGTGTTATAGTGTATCATGGGTGTTGGGTGCCAAAGATACCATCACTCTCTGTGTTGGGGCCTCACCGACGTCGGATTCTCTCTCGCGGGTTCGAGGACTGCTCACACCCCGAAACTCCCGGATCTGACGTAACGGGGAGAATCTTGCAAGGAGGTGGGCCCTACCATTGTCAAGGGTGTTCCTTGGGCCTAACATGACACAACCAAGGAACTAGTTCCACTTTGCTACCCACTTCCGGCTCACGCAGAGGGGGCTGGACGCCGGTTCCGTCTTTTTCTACACCGGGGCTAGTGTATCTCCGGAGAGGGGATCCGGAGCGTCAGGATCCCACCTAAAGCAATGTTTTGACATGCCATGTGTGTTAGAGTGTATCATGGGTGTTGGGTGCCAAATATACCATAAATCTCTGTGTTGGGGCCTCACCGACGTCGGATTCTCTCTCGCGGGTTCCAGGACTGCTCACACCCTAAAACTCCCGGATCTGACGTAACGGGGGGAATCTTGCAAGGAGGTGGCCCTTCCATTGTCAAGGTTGTTACTTGGGCCTAACATGACACAACCAAGCAACTAGTTCCACTTTGCTACCCACTTCCGGCTCACGCAGAGGGGGCTGGACGCCGGTTCCGTCTTTTTCTACACCGGGGCTAGTTCGCCGGAGAGGGAATCCGGAGCGTCGGGATCCCACCTAAACCAATATTTTGCCATGCCATGTGTGTTAGAGTGTATCATGGGTGTTGGGTGCCAAAGATACCATCACTCTCTCTGTTGGGGCCTCACCGACGTCGGATTCTCTCTCACGGGTTCCAGGACTGCTCACACCCCGAAACTCCCGGATCTGACGTAACGGGGGGAATCTTGCAAGGAGGTGGGCCCTTCCATTGTCAAGGGTGTTCCTTGGGCCTAACATGACACAACCAAGCAACTAGTTCCACTTTTCTACCCACTTCCGGCTCATGCAGAGGGGGCTGGACGCCGGTTCCGTCTTTTTCTACACCGGGGCTAGTGTATCTCCGGAGAGGGGATCCGGAGCATCGGGATCCCACCTAAACCAATGTTTTGCCATGCCATGTGTGTTAGAGTGTATCATGGGTGTTGGGTGCCAAAGATACCATCACTCTCTGTGTTGGGGCCTCACCGACGTGGATTCTCTCTCGCGGGTTCCAGGACTGCTCACACCCCGAAACTCCCGGATCTGACGTAACGGGGGGAATCTTGCAAGGAGGTGGGCCCTACCATTGTCAAGGGTGTTCCTTGGGCCTAACATGACACAACCAAGCAACTAGTTCCACTTTGCTACCCACTTCCGGCTCACGCAGAGGGGGCTGGACGCCGGTTCCGTCTTTTTCTACACCGGGGCTAGTGTATCTCCGGAGAGGGGATCCGGAGCGTCAGGATCCCACCTAAAGCAATGTTTTGACATTCCATGTGTGTTAGAGTGTATCATGGGTGTTGGGTGCCAAATATACCATAAATCTCTGTGTTGGGGCCTCACCGACGTCGGATTCTCTCTCGCGGGTTCCAGGACTGCTCACACCCTGAAACTCCCGGATCTGACGTAACGGGGGGAATCTTGCAAGGAGGTGGGCCCTTCCATTGTCAAGGGTGTTCCTTGGGCCTAACATTACACAACGAAGCAACTAGTTCCACTTTGCTACCCACTTCCGGCTCACGCAGAGGGGGCTGGACGCCGGTTCCGTCTTTTTCTACACCGGGGCTAGTTCTCCGGAGAGGGGATCCGGAGCATCGGGATCCCACCTAAACCAATGTTTTGCCATGCCATGTGTGTTAGAGTGTATCATGGGTGTTGGGTGCCAAATATACCATCACTCTCTCTGTTGGGGCATCACCGACGTCGGATTCTCTCTCACGGGTTCCAGGACTGCTCACACCCCGAAACTCCCGGATCTGACGTAACGGGGGGAATCTTGCAAGGAGGTGGGCCCTTCCATTGTCAAGGGTGTTCCTTGGGCCTAACATGACACAACCAAGCAACTAGTTCCACTTTCCTACCCACTTCCGGCTCACGCAGAGGGGGCTGGACGCCGGTTCCGTCTTTTTCTACACCGGGGCTAGTGTATCTCCGGAGAGGGGATCCGGAGCGTCGGGATCCCACCTAAACCAATGTTTTGCCATGCCATGTGTGTTAGAGTGTATCATGGGTGTTGGGTGCCAAAGATACCATCACTCTCTGTGTTGGGGCCTCACCGACGTCGGATTCTCTCTCGCGGGTTCCAGGACTGCTCACACCCCGAAACTCCTGGATCTGACGTAACAGGGGGAATCTTGCAAGGAGGTGGGCCCTACCATTGTCAAGGGTGTCCCTTGGGCCTAACATGACACAACCAAGCAACTAGTTCCACTTTGCTACCCACTTCCGGCTCACGCAGAGGGGGCTGGACGCCGGTTTCGTCTTTTTCTACACCGGGGCTAGTGTATCTCCGGAGAGGGGATCCGGAGCGTCGGGATCCCACCTAAACCAATGTTTTGCCATGCCATGTGTGTTATAGTGTATCATGGGTGTTGGGTGCCAAAGATACCATCACTCTCTCTGTTGGGGCCTCACCGACGTCGGATTCTCTCTCACGGGTTCCAGGACTGCTCACACCCCGAAACTCCCGGATCTGACGTAACGGGGGGAATCTTGCAAGGAGGTGGGCCCTTCCATTGTCAAGGGTGTTCCTTGGGCCTAACATGACACAACGAAGCAACTAGTTCCACTTTTCTACCCACTTCCGGCTCATGCAGAGGGGGCTGGACGCCGGTTCCGTCTTTTTCTAATCCCGGGGCTAGTGTATCTCCGGAGAGGGGATCCGGAGCGTCGGGATCCCACCTAAACCAATGTTTTGCCATGACATGTGTGTTAGAGTGTATCATGGGTGTTGGGTGCCAAAGATACCATCACTCTCTGTGTTGGGGCCTCACCGACGTCGGATTCTCTCTCGCGGGTTCCATGACTGCTCACACCCCGAAACTCCCGGATCTGACGTAACGGGGGGAATCTTGCAAGGAGGTGGGCCCTACCATTGTCAAGGGTGTTCCTTGGGCCTAACATGACACAACCAAGCAACTAGTTCCACTTTGCTACCCACTTCCGGCTCACGCAGAGGGGGCTGGACGCCGGTTCCGTCTTTTTCTACACCGGGGTTAGTGTATCTCCGGAGAGGGGATCCGGAGCGTCAGGATCCCACCTAAAGCAATGTTTTGACATTCCATGTGTGTTAGAGTGTATCATGGGTGTTGGGTGCCAAATATACCATAAATCTCTCTGTTGGGGCATCACCGACGTCGGATTCTCTCTCACGGGTTCCAGGACTGCTCACACCCCGAAACTCCCGGATCTGACGTAACGGGGGGAATCTTGCAAGGAGGTGGGCCCTTACATTGTCAAGGGTGTTCCTTGGGCCTAACATGACACAACCAAGCAACCAGTTCCACTTTTCTACCCACTTCCGGCTCACGCAGAGGGGGCTGGACGCCGGTTCCGTCTTTTTCTACACCGGGGCTAGTGTATCTCCGGAGAGGGGATCCGGAGCGTCGGGATCCCACCTAAACCAATGTTTTGCCATGCCATGTGTGTTAGAGTGTATCATGGGTGTTGGGTGCCAAAGATACCATCACTCTCTGTGTTGGGGCCTCACCGACGTCGGATTCTCTCTCGCGGGTTCCAGGACTGCTCACACCCCGAAACTCCCGGATCTGACGTAACAGGGGGAATCTTGCAAGGAGGTGGGCCCTACCATTGTCAAGGGTGTCCCTTGGGCCTAACATGACACAACAAGCAACTAGTTCCACTTTGCTACCCACTTCCGGCTCACGCAGAGGGGGCTGGACGCCGGTTTCGTCTTTTTCTACACCGGGGCTAGTGTATCTCCGGAGAGGGGATCCGGAGCGTCGGGATCCCACCTAAACCAATGTTTTGCCATGCCATGTGTGTTATAGTGTATCATGGGTGTTGGGTGCCAAAGATACCATCACTCTCTGTGTTGGGGCCTCACCAACGTCGGATTCTCTCTCGCGGGTTCCAAGACTGCTCACACCCCAAACTCCCGGATCTGACGTAACGGGGGGGAATCTTGCAAGGAGGTGGGCCCTAACATTGTCAAGGGTGTTCCTTGGGCCTAACATGACACAACCAAGAAACTAGTTCCACTTTGCTACCCACTCCCGGTCACGCAGAGGGGGCTGGACGCCGGTTCCGTCTTTTTCTACACCGGGGCTAGTGTATCTCCGGAGAGGGGATCCGGAGCGTCAGGATCCCACCTAAACCTATGTTTTGACATGCCATGTGTGTTAGAGTGTATCATGGGTGTTGTGTTCCAAAGATACCATCACTCTCTATGTTGGGGCCTCACCGACGTCGGATTCTCTCTCGCCTGTTCCAGGACTGCTCACACCCCGAAACTCTCGGATCTTACGTAACGGGGGGAATCTTGCAAGGAGGTGGGCCCTTCCATTGTCAAGGGTGTTCCTTGGGCCTAACATGACACAACCAAGCAACTAGTTCCACTTTTCTACCCACTTCCGGCTCACGCAGAGGGGGCTGGACGCCGGTTCCATCTTTTTCTACACCGGGGTAGTGTATCTCCGGAGAGGGGATCCGGAGCGTCGGGATCCCACCTAAACCAATGTTTTTCCATGACATGTGTGTTAGAGTGTATCATGGGTGTTGGGTACCAAATATACCATCACTCTCTCTGTTGGGGCCTCACCGACGTCAGATTCTCTCTCGCGGGTTCCAGGACTGCTCACACCCCGAAACTCCCGGATCTGACGTAACGGTGGGAATATTGCAAGGAGGTGGGCCCTTCCATTGTCAAGGGTGTTCCTTGGGACTAACATGACACAACCAAGCAACTAGTTCCACTTTGCTACCCACTTCCGGCTCACGCAGAGGGGGCTGGACGCCGGTTCCGTCTTTTTCTACACTGGGGCTAGTGTATCTCCGGAGAGGGGATCCGGAGCGTCAGGATCCCACCTAAACCAATGTTTTGCCATGCCATGTGTGTTATAGTGTATCATGGGTGTTGGGTGCCAAAGATACCATCACTCTCTGTGTTGGGGCCTCACCGACGTTGGATTCTCTCTCGCGGGTTCCAGGACTGCTCACACCCCGAAACTCCCGGATCTGACGTAACGGGGAGAATCTTGCAAGGAGGTGGGCCCTACCATTGTCAAGGGTGTTCCTTGGGCCTAACATGACACAACCAAGGAACTAGTTCCACTTTGCTACCCACTTCCGGCTCACGCAGAGGGGGCTGGACGCCGGTTCCGTCTTTTTCTACACCGGGGCTAGTGTATCTCCGGAGAGGGGATCCGGAGCGTCAGGATCCCACCTAAAGCAATGTTTTGACATGCCATGTGTGTTAGAGTGTATCATGGGTGTTGGGTGCCAAATATACCATAAATCTCTGTGTTGGGGACTCACCGACGTCGGATTCTCTCTCGCGGGTTCCAGGACTGCTCACACCCTAAAACTCCCGGATCTGACGTAACGGGGGGAATCTTGCAAGGAGGTGGCCCTTCCATTGTCAAGGTTGTTACTTGGGCCTAACATGACACAACCAAGCAACTAGTTCCACTTTGCTACCCACTTCCGGCTCACGCAGAGGGGGCTGGACGCCGGTTCCGTCTTTTTCTACACCGGGGCTAGTTCGCCGGAGAGGGAATCCGGAGCGTCGGGATCCCACCTAAACCAATGTTTTGCCATGCCATGTGTGTTAGAGTGTATCATGGGTGTTGGGTGCCAAAGATACCATCACTCTCTCTGTTGGGGCCTCACCGACGTCGGATTCTCTCTCACGGGTTCCAGGACTGCTCACACCCCGAAACTCCCGGATCTGACGTAACGGGGGGAATCTTGCAAGGAGGTGGGCCCTACCATTGTCAAGGGTGTTCCTTGGGCCTAACATGACACAACCAAGCAACTAGTTCCACTTTGCTACCCACTTCCGGCTCACGCAGAGGGGGCTGGACGCCGGTTCCGTCTTTTTCTACACCGGGGCTAGTGTATCACCGGAGAGGGGATCCGGAGCGTCGGGATCCCACCTAAACCAATGTTTTGCCATGCCATGTGTGTTAGAGTGTATCATGGGTGTTGGGTGCCAAAGATACCATCACTCTCTCTGTTGGGGCCTCACCGACGTCGGATTCTCTCTCGCGGGTTCCAGGACTGCTCACACCCCGAAACTCCCGGATCTGACGTAACGGGGGGAATCTTGCAAGGAGGTGGGCCCTTCCATTGTCAAGGGCGTTCCTTGGGCCTAACATGACACAACCACTAGTAGAAAAAAGGCCTTCAGTCCCGGTTCGCCAGGCCCATTAATCCCGTCCGGGCAACCGGGACTAGCTACGCGCGACTAAAGGCCCCAGCCTATAGTCCCGCCACTTACGAACTGGGACTAAAGGCCCGTCCACGTGGGCGGGTGGCGGAGCTGGGAGGCGGAGGACATTTAGTCCCGGTTGGCCACATGAACCGGGACTAGATTTATTTCGTAATTTTTTTAATTCATTTGGTTTCTAATTATTTTTCTCACCTTTTTTCACTCCCTTTTTTTCACTCCTTTTTTTCACTCCCTCACTCCCTTTTTTTCACTCCCTTTAATTCATTTGGTCTAACTAAGATTATCTCTAGTCAAATTACTTACTCATGGTCAAACTTCCCGCTCGGTCACCCATCCTCCCACTACTCTAGCACTAGCACGCTTAACTTCCGAGTTCCATCCCGTCCCGAATCCAAGTGTTTCTCACGCATGTATGTGATAGTAGTATCATATCAATCTTATTAACATGTTGGTCGATGCCACATTTCTTTATTGTTTGAATTTCAAATAAATCAAAAATGAAGAACAATAATACTAATTCATTTTAAAATCTTAAAAATACAAATAATATATCAAAAATGAAGAACAATAATACTAATTCATTTTAAAATCTTAAAAATGAAAATAATATATAAAAAATGAAGAACAATAATACTAATTCATTTTAAAATCTAAAAATACAAATAATATATCAAAAATGAAGAACAATAATACTAATTCATTTTAAAATCTTAAAAATACAAATAATATATCAAAAATGAAGAACAATAATACTAATTCATTTTAAAATCTTAAAAATGAAAATAATATATATAAAATGAAGAACAATAATACTAATTCATTTTAAAATCTAAAAATACAAATAATATATCAAAAATGAAGAACAATAATACTAATTCATTTTAAAATCTTAAAAATACAAATAATATATCAAAAATGAAGAACAATAATACTAATTCATTTTAAAATCTTAAAAATGAAAATAATATATAAAAAATGAAGAACAATAATACTAATTCATTTTAAAATCTAAAAATACAAATAATATATCAAAAATGAAGAACAATAATACTAATTCATTTTAAAATCTTAAAAATACAAATAATATATCAAAAATGAAGAACAATAATACTAATTCATTTAAAAATCTTAAAAATGAAAATAATATATAAAAAATGAAGAACAATAATACTAATTCATTTTAAAATCTAAAAATACAAATAATATATCAAAAATGAAGAACAATAATACTAATTCATTTTAAAATCTTAAAAATACAAATAATATATCAAAAATGAAGAACAATAATACTAATTCATTTTAAAATCTTAAAAATGAAAATAATATATAAAAAATGAAGAACAATAATACTAATTCATTTTAAAATCTAAAAATACAAATAATATATCAAAAATGAAGAACAATAATACTAATTCATTTTAAAATCTTAAAAATACAAATAATATATCAAAAATGAAGAACAATAATACTAATTCATTTTAAAATCTTAAAAATGAATATAATATATAAAAAATGAAGAACAATAATACTAATTCATTTTAAAATCTAAAAATACAAATAATATATCAAAAATGAAGAACAATAATACTAATTCATTTTAAAATCTTAAAAATACAAATAATATATCAAAAATGAAGAACAATAATACTAATTCATTTTAAAATCTTAAAAATGAAAATAATATATAAAAAATGAAGAACAATAATACTAATTCATTTTAAAATCTAAAAATACAAATAATATATCAAAAATGAAGAACAATAATACTAATTCATTTTAAAATCTTAAAAATACAAATAATATATCAAAAATGAAGAACAATAATACTAATTCATTTTAAAATCTTAAAAATGAAAATAATATATAAAAAATGAAGAACAATAATACTAATTCATTTTAAAATCTAAAAATACAAATAATATATCAAAAATGAAGAACAATAATACTAATTCATTTTAAAATCTTAAAAATACAAGTAATATATCAAAAATGAAGAACAATAATACTAATTCATTTTAAAATCTTAAAAATGAAAATAATATATCAAAAATGAAGAACAATAATACTAATTCATTTTAAAATCTTAAAATACAAATAATATATCAAAAATGAAGAACAATAATACTAATTCATTTTAAAATCTTAAAAATACAAATAATATATCAAAAATGAAGAACAATAATACTAATTCATTTTAAAATCTTAAAAATGAAAATAATATATAAAAAAATGAAGAACAATAATACTAATTCATTTTAAAATCTTAAAAATGAAAATAATATATAAAAAATGAAGAACAATAATACTAATTCATTTTAAAATCTAAAAATACAATTAATATATCAAAAATGAAGAACAATAATACTAATTCATTTTAAAATCTTAAAAATACAAATAATATTTTAAAAATGAAGAACAATAATACTAATTCATTTTAAAATCTTAAAAATGAAAATAATATATAAAAAATGAAGAACAATAATACTAATTCATTTTAAAATCTAAAAATACAAATAATATATCAAAAATGAAGAACAATAATACTAATTCATTTTAAAATCTTAAAAATACAAATAATATATCAAAAATGAAGAACAATAATACTAATTCATTTTAAAATCTTAAAAATGAAAATAATATATAAAAAATGAAGAATAATAATACTAATTCATTTTAAAATCTAAAAATACAAATAATATATCAAAAATGAAGAACAATAATACTAATTCATCTTAAAATCTTAAAAATACAAATAATATATCAAAAATGAAGAACAATAATACTAATTCATTTTAAAATCGTAAAAATGAAAATAATATATAAAAATGAAGAACAATAATACTAATTCATTTTAAAATCTAAAAATACAAATAATATATCAAAAATGAAGAACAATAATACTAATTCATTTTAAAATCTTAAAAATACAAATAATATATCAAAAATGAAGAACAATAATACTAATTCATTTTAAAATCTTAAAAATGAAAATAATATATCAAAAAATGAAGAACAATAAGACTAATTCATTTTAAAATCTTAAAATGAAAAGAATATATCAAAAATGAAGAAAAATAATACTAATTCATTTTAAAATCTTAAAAATACAAATAATATATCAAAAATGAAGAAAAATAATACTAATTCATTTTAAAATCTTAAAAATACAAATAATATATCAAAAAATGAAGAAAAATAATAACAATAATACTAATTCATTTTAAAATCTAAAAAATACAAATAATATATGAAAAAATGAAGAAAAATAATACTAATTCATTTTAAAATCTTAAAATGAAAAAATATATAAAAAATAGAGTCGATCACATTCATAACATATAGTAGATCACACATAACACAAACATAGAGTCGATCACATTCATAACATAGAGTCGGTCACATTCACAAAAGATACCCATTACATATATATATACTAGCTAAGATACCCATTACATGCGCGCATATATATCGAACGCATATATACATATCTATGGCTCCGCCGAGTAGATGCGGAACAACTCGTACGAGACATATGCATCTATGGCGGCATACTGGACGTTCTTCAAGTCCAGTGGGGTCTTCTCCCAATAACGGTGATTCTTCGAGGGGAAATCAGTCTTCATCCTGTCGTAGCCCTGGTGGATGAAGGTAGTTGCCATGAAAGCCATCCCGGTCTTTGGCCCGTTCAACTGGATAAGACTCTGAAGATCAATGTAGTGATCTTCAGGAATCATAATACCAATGCGCATCAACTTCACACGGTCTTGCGTGATGTCAACGCTGCAAAAGTCAAACCCCATGTTGACAAGAAAATCAACAAGGGCCGGACAATTCTTTGAACTACTGCAACAACAAAAATAGGATATGTGTTAGATATGTTGCAACACATGTATTCTTCACATGCAACAAAAAAATCGAATTATGCAAGTGTACGGGTGCTTTACCTTGACCATTGGAAGATCAACACAGACTGCTTGAACGCGATCTGGATGACGGCAACATCCCTCTGATTCGCCGTGTACTCCAGATCGAGCCCAAAGAACCGGTGTTCATCGGGAGATGCAAGATAGAGATCGGTCAAATGACCCAGAGCTTCGTGCAGCCTCTCGGCACTGTTGGTGTAGAGCACGTCCAGAAACTTGCCGCATGGTGTGGGACCTTCGTATTGCTCCCAAACTTCAGCCATTGCGTGTGTGTGCTTGGTGGATCGAGAAGAGATGAGGAGGAAGAAGAGAGTACAGTACAAAGAGCGAGAGGAAGAAATAGAGAGCGAGTGGAATGGCGCCCTTCTGCCTCGCTCGCGAAATAAAAACCGCCGCTGGGGAGGCGAGAAGTTTGATCTTTAGTCCCGGTTGGGCACGGGAACGGGGAATAAAGGACCAATAGTCCCGGGCGGCCAGGTCAACCGGAATTAATTCTCTCCACGCGCCGCAACGCGCTTCCCAACCCGCGACGTATGACCTTCTGTCCCGGGTCTCCTCCCGACCCGGGACTAAAGACTCATTAGTCACGGGGCGTGACGTTTGGGGACTGATGCTGGCGTACCGAAGGCCTTTTTTCAACTAGTGAACCAAGCAACTAGTTCCACTTTGCTACCCACTTCCGGCTCACGCAGAGGGGGCTGGACGCCGGTTCCGTCTTTTTCTACACCGGGGCTAGTGTATCTCCGGAGAGGGGATCCGGAGCGTCGGGATCCCACGTAAACCAATGTTTTGCCATGCCATGTGTGTTAGAGTGTATCATGGGTGTTGGGTGCCAAAGATACCATCACTCTCTGTGTTGGGGCCTCACCGACGTCGGATTCTCTCTCGCGGGTTTCAGGACTGCTCACACCCCGAAACTCCCGGATCTGACGTAACGGGGGGAATCTTGCAAGGAGGTGGGCCCTTCCATTGTCAAGGGTGTTCCTTGGGCCTAACATGACACAACCAAGCAACTAGTTACACTTTTCTACCCACTTCCGGCTCACGCAGAGGGGGCTGGACGCCGGTTCCGTCTTTTTCTACACCGGGGCTAGTGTATCTCCGGAGAGGGGATCCGGAGCATCGGGATCCCACCTAAACCAATGTTTTGCCATGCCATGTGTGTTATAGTGTATCATGGGTGTTGGGTGCCAAAGATACCATCACTCTCTGTGTTGGGGCCTCACCGACGTCGGATTCTCTCTCGCGGGTTCCAGGACTGCTCACACCCCGAAACTCCCGGATCTGATGTAACGGGGGGAATCTTGCAAGGAGGTGGGCCCTTCCATTGTCAAGGGTGTTCCTTGGGCCTAACATGACACAACCAAGCAACTAGTTCCACTTTGCTACCCACTTCTGGCTTACGCAGAGGGGGCTGGACGCCGGTTCCGTCTTTTTCTACACCGGGGCTAGGGTACCTCCGGAGAGTGGATCCGGAGCGTCGGGATCCCACCTAAACCAATGTTTTGCCATTCCATGTGTGTTAGAGTGTATCATGGGAGTTGGGTGCCAAAGATACCATCACTCTCTGTGTTGGGGCCTCACCGACGTCGGATTCTCTCTCGCGGGTTCTAGGTCTGCTCACACCCCGAAACTCCCGGATGTGACGTAACGGGGGGAATCTTGCAAGGAGGTGGGCCCTACCATTGTCAAGGGTGTTCCTTGGGCCTAACATGACACAACCAAGCAACTAGTTCCACTTTTCTACCCACTTCCGGCTCACGCAGAGGGGGCTGGACGCCGGTTCCGTCTTTTTCTACACCGGGGCTAGTTCGCCGGAGAGGAAATCCGGAGCGTCGGGATCCCACCTAAACCAATGTTTTGCCATGACATGTGTGTTAGAGTGTATCATGGGTGTTGGGTGCCAAAGATACCATCACTCTCTGTGTTGGGGCCTCACCGACGTCGGATTCTCTCTCGCGGGTTCCAGGACTGCTCACACCCCGAAACTCCCGGATCTGACGTAACGGGGGAATCTTGCAAGTAGGTGGGCCCTTCCATTGTCAAGGGTGTTCCTTGGGCCTAACATGACACAACCAAGCAACTAGTTCCACTTTGCTACCCACTTCCGGCTCACGCAGAGGGGGCTGGACGCCGGTTCCGTCTTTTTCTACACCGGGGCTAGTGTATCTCCGGAGAGGGGATCCGGAGCGTCGGGATCCCACCTAAACCAATGTTTTGCCATGCCATGTGTGTTAGAGTGTATCATGGGTGTTGGGTGCCAAAGATACCATCACTCTCTGTGTTGGGGCCTCACCGACGTCGGATTCTCTCTCGCGGGTTCCAGGACTGCTCACACCCCGAAACTCCCGGATCTGACGTAACGGGGGGAATCTTGCAAGGAGGTGGGCCCTTCCATTGTCAAGGGTGTTCCTTGGGCCTAACATGACACAACCAAGCAACTAGTTCCACTTTGCTACCCACTTCCTGCTCACGCAGAGGGGGCTGGACGCCGGTTCCGTCTTTTTCTACACCGGGGCTAGGGTATCTCCGGAGAGGGGATCCGGAGCGTCGGGATCCCACCTAAACCAATGTTTTGCCATGCCATGTGTGTTAGAGTGTCTCATGGGTGTTGGGTGCCAAAGATACCATCACTCTCTGTGTTGGGGCCTCACCGACGTTGGATTCTCTCTCGCGGGTTCCAGGACTGCTCACACCCCGAAACTCCCGGATCTGACGTAACGGGGGGAATATTGCAAGGAGGTGGGCCCTACCATTGTCAAGGGTGTTCCTTGGGCCTAACATGACACAAACAAGCAACTAGTTCCACTTTGCTACCCACTTCCGGCTCACGCAGAGGGGGCTGGACGCCGATTCCGTCTTTTTCTACACCGGGGCTAGGGTATCTCCGGAGAGGGGATCCGGAGCGTCGGGATCCCACCTAAACCAATGTTTTGCCATGCCATGTGTGTTAGAGTGTCTCATGGGTGTTGGGTGCCAAAGATACCATCACTCTCTGTGTTG
Source organism: Alopecurus myosuroides (assembly GCA_028641055.1). Classification (NCBI taxonomy): domain Eukaryota; kingdom Viridiplantae; phylum Streptophyta; class Magnoliopsida; order Poales; family Poaceae; genus Alopecurus; species Alopecurus myosuroides. The sequence continues at coordinate 30,789,728 of CM054058.1, forward strand.
GGGCCTCACCGACGTCGGATTCTCTCTCGCGGGTTCCAGGACTGCTCACACCCCGAAACTCCCGGATCTGACGTAACGGGGGGAATATTGCAAGGAGGTGGGCCCTTCCATTGTCAAGGGTGTTCCTTGGGCCTAACATGACACAACCAAGCAACTAGTTCCACTTTGCTACCCACTTCCGGCTCACGCAGAGGGGGCTGGACGCCGGTTCTGTCTTTTTCTACACCGGGGATACGTCCGCTGCTCCGGTGTCAGCTCGAAGTAGTAGTGGTTCGTGATGGCCGCCCGACGCGCCACACCTTGAGGGACAGGAGGGACCGGCACGCCTCCGGCGCTCAGCATCCACCCGGCGGGGACGCCGTACCCGGGAGGGCAGGGGTAGTTCGAGGCGCAGAGCTCCTCCGCCTCGGAGTAGGTTATAGTGGGTACGATGGAGGACATGGAAGAGTTGGCGCGAAGAAATGGAAGAGTGCTGGGTTGTAGATATGTGCTAACTAAGATAGATGCATGTGTGTTTATATAGTGAGAAATGGAGGGAAGAAGCACACAGATTGTATGTTTTCTTCGAGCTCTTCCGAGCCGTTGGATCTTTCAAGTGATTGTGAGCCGGTGGATCAAAGATAGGCAGACAGATTGTGTGCTTGTTAAAGTGCTTTGCCGAGTGTCATATCATGGGACACTCGGCAAACCTATAAACTGCGTGGGAGGAGTTGACGCGAAGGGAAAATCTTTCGAGGGAACATTTTTTTGCCGAGTACTTCGCTAGACACTCGGCAAAGATTTGAAATACTACGCGGGAAGCGTTGGCGCGAAGGGGGGAAATTTTCACCGCGTAGTTTGCCGAGTGGTGCATCATGACACTCGGCAAAAACCCACTGTATGCCGAGTTGCCGTTACGAAGACACTCGGCAAACCCTGGACACCGTTTCGTCGCGGTCGTAACGTACGTAGCGCCACGTGGCTCCCACGTATGCCGAGTGCTTAAACTTTGCCGAGTGTTTATTGTTGATTTGCCGTCGTCGATATATACGCCGAGTGTGCCCTACAGAGGACACTCGGCACAAACGTGCTACGCCGAGTGTTTCGTCTATGCCGAGTGTCCTATGCAGGGCACACTCGGCGTACAGTATGTGTGCCGAGTGTGTACTTGTGCCGAGTGGTTTTTGGGATGGTGTCGGCGTACACGGTTCTATGCCGAGTATCCCGTGCTTTGGCACTCGGCAAAACCGGAGATAGCCGGCGAAATTCGATTTTCCAGTAGTGAACCCACGTCGTCGTGACCGAGATACATGCGCTGGAGCCAGGCGACCCAGAGCGCGGGTCAAGGGGATGTTGGCCACACGCTCTTCATGGGCCACACCCCGTTCCCTCACCATCCTCGAATCGCCGACCGAGGACGACATGATCAGAGAGAGGCCACATCAGTTTCGTCGACGATGAGAGACGTAGGCGATAATTCCGAGAATGCATAACTCGCGGCCAGACCCAGACACCCTATTGGCGAAGGGCGACGCTGCCGGTGCGAACCCCTTTTGGCGCAGGCGCAACTCAGACACCCCATTGGCGAAGGCGACGATGCAGAACTCGCGATCAGACCCAGCCACCCCATTGGCGAAGGGCGACGCCGCCGGTGCGACACCCTTTTGGCGCAACTCAAACACCCCATTGGCGAAGGCGACGACGTAGCTCACAACTGTACATGATGCAATGTGACCTATCATCGGCACAGAGCTGTAGCGGAGCTACGGAGGACTTAAGATGACTCCATGGTCCAGCTCCTGAAGCCCTCAGGCAACATGGATGAGTACGGTAACCCTGTTTCGATGCCTGATCAGCTGGACTATGTGTGGACTAATGCATCCAATAAAATCAAATTCAAGCAGGCAAAGATCTGTGTAAATTCAACTGTATCTGCTGTACAAAAGGAAATGTGCATTCTCTGAACAGATAGTCGACAAAGCTACACAACTCAACAAGTGTGAGACCTTAATTCCCTTGCAGCTGCCTGATATTAAGCAGACTGTTTATATCGGAGACGAATATTAATTATCTGCTTTGTGGAAACTCAAAGTAAACTACATGTTATTCTTTCATTCTCTGAATAGATTGTCGACGAAGCTACACTGCTCAACAAGTGTGAGACCTTAATTCCCTTTCAGCTGCCTGGCATCAAGCACACTGTTTATATCGGAGACGAATATTAAGTAGCTGCTTTGCTGAAACACAAAGTAAGCTACATCTTATTATTTCATTCTGAACAGATTGTGGACGAAACTACAAAGCTCAACAAGTGTGACACCTTAATTCTCTTGCAACTGCCTCGCATTAAGCACATCGTTTATATCGAAGACCAATATTAGTTATTCCTACCTGCATTTGTTAATCTCCTGTGATTTTGCCAGAAAAATTTGTAGATTAATTCACTTCACTTTCAGTATTACTCCACCAAATAGTGTTACTAATATGTTTGGTAACTGGCTTTATTGAGTTGATAAATCTACAAAAGCAAGTATACACATCGGTGTACGTGCTTTAATTTGGGCAATTTGGAATTCCCGAAAGGATGTGATTTTTAACAATTTGACAGCTGGTCATTTCTTACAAGTCATTCATCGTGCGACCCACTAAATTCATGGGTGGACATTCCTCCTTCCAGAGGACCAGCGTGGACGTTTGGATGGCGGATGTTCTCAGTTAACGGCGATCATACGGGCTATCTTCAACACGGGTGGATAGCTGCATACTAGGCGCATTTCATGAGAGGCGACCGAAGGATGTTTTCTACTTTCTGGTGGTTGATTTTTGTGGCCACATGACCTGCTGGTTGAGTTGTTTTTGTTTTCGTTATTCGGATGCTTTGTACTCGGATATGTTGTTTTAATATAAAATCTGTATGCATCATTTTGATGCAGAAACTGGGATTACCCATTTCAAACAAAACAAATTATTCCTTCGTTTAAATTTTCCTTTTGGATGAAATCATAAGAGATCAATATTTTATCAGATTTTGGGCCATGAACGTATGCACGCAGAAAAAATGAGGCGTTTTTTCCATATTTATTCTTAGATGGAATGCTCAATGTTAATAAACAAAAAATTTGTCATAGAAATGTTTGATAGACTGCAAAGTAATATTGCTTTTACTACAAGTTTTACAAGTTGCATGTATTGGACAAGCTCATTACCATGGGGATTGACCACATTCGGACTAGCAACACGCAGGTACTATGTGGTATTTGGTTGTTTTTTCTCCTGTTGCAACACATGTGCTTGTTTGCTATATAACTATAATTGATTTCCTCGTTCCAACACATTTAGTTTGTAGATGTATCAACGGAAATGAATTATGAATTTCAGTTTCAAGTCTTCGTCTTTATATGCATAGTTAGCCACTTAGTTTATCTATAATATTCTTGTTTGCTATACAACTATAATTGATTTCCTCGTTCCAACACATTTATTTTGTAGGTGTATCAACGGAAATGAATTATGAATTTCAGTTTCAAGTATTCGTCTTTATATGCATAGTTAGCCACTTAGTTTATCTAGAATATTGACCAGGTTAAATCATTTTTCTGCTTTATTAATGTTAATAAGTGTATCTTTTGTTGCTTTGTTTGCTAACAATGGAATTTCCACCTTACCAAATAGCTTCATTTGTTACGGTGCACCAAGAGATGTTTTGGTTGGTTTACCATAGAACAAACCCGGTGCAAGGGGTCGTGGTGATGGTGGTGGTCATCACGGGGAAGAGCGTGGTCATCCAAACTCCACTCGAGAATTTGAAGCCCAGTTTGAGAACTTCCATGCCGATGTATACCACTAGTGGAAAATAGGCCTATAGTCCCGGTTCGCCAGGGCCAGTAGTCCCGACCGAGCAACCGGGACTAGCTATGCGCGACTAAAGACCCCCCCCCCCTATAGTCGCGCCGATTAAGAACCGGGAATAAAGGCCCGTCTACGTGGGCGGGTGGCGGAGCCGGGGGGCGGAGGACATTTAGTCCCGGTTGGCCACATGAACCGGGACTAGACTTTATTTCGTAATTTTTTTAATTCATTTGGTTTCTAATTATTTTTCACACCAATTTTTCTCTCCCTTTTTTTCACTCCCTTTTTTTTCTTCATAATTTGTATTATTTGCTTAGTGTCTAACTACAATTATCTCTACTCAAATTACTTACTCATGGTCAAACTTCCCGCTCGGTCACCCATCCTCCCACTACTCCAGCACTAGCACGCTTAACTTCCGAGTTCCATACCGTCCCGCATCCAAGTGTTTCGCACGCATGTATGTGATAGTAGTATCATATCAATCTTATTAACATGTTGGTCGATGCCTAGCACGCTTAACTTCCGAGTTCCATACCGTCCCGCATCCAAGTGTTTCGCACGCATGTATGTGATAGTAGTATCATATCAATGTTATTAACATGTTGGTCGATGCCACATTTCTTTATTGTTTGAATTTCAAATAAATCTTTTAATAAACAAAAGTAATGATGTAATTAATAATTTTGAATAAATAAATACATGTGATTCCTGGAGGGGAAACGAGACTTCATGGTTTCGTAGCCCTCGTGGATGAAGGCAGTTGCCATGGGAGCCATCCCGGTCTTGGCACCGTACAAATCATCAAAATGGATAAGGTCCTGAAGATCAATGTAGTGATCTTCAGGTATCACAATACCCAAGCGCATCAACTTCTGACGGTCTTGAGTGATGTCAACGATGCAGAAGTCATACCCCTTGTTGACAAGAAAATCAACAAGTGCCGGAGAATGCTTTGAACTACTGCAACAACAAAAAATTGATACGTGTTAGATATGTTTCAACACATGTATTCTTCAGATGCAACAAACAAATCGAAGATGCAAGATTGTACGTGTGCGTTACCTTGACCATTGGAAGACCAAAACGGCCTCCTTGAACGCAATCTGGATGACGGCAACATCCCGTTGATCCGCCGTATACTCCAGATCAAGCCCGAAGAACCGGTGTTCATCAGGAGAGGAGAAATAGAGATTGGTCAAATACCCAAGAGCACCAGGGAGCCTCTCGCAATTGTTGGTGTAGCACACGTCGAGACGCTTGCCGCATGGTGTGAGAACACGGAATCTCTCCCAAACTTCAGCCATGGTGCTTGGTGGAGGAAGATCGAAGAGAGGGAAGAGAAGAGAAGAGAGGAAGAAACAGAGACTTGGACGCGCACTGTAGCAATGGCGCCCTTCTGCCTCGCTCGCGAAATAAAAACCGCCGCGCTGGAGGCGAGCAGTTTGTATCTTTAGTCCCGGGTGGCCACGCCAACCGGGACTAAAGGACCATTAGTCCCGGGCGGGCAGGCCAACCGGAATTAATGCCCTCCACGCGCCTCAACAGGCTTCCCAACCCGCGACGCATGACCTTCTGTCGCGGGTCTCCTCCCGACCCGGGACTAAAGGCCCTTTAGTCACGGTGCGCGACGTTTGGGGACTGATGGGGGCGTATGGAAGGCCTTTTTTCTACCAGTGTACCTAAGTCACAATGTAGGAGCGTGAAAGGACTTATTTCTCCCGTTGCAACGAACGCACACGTTTGCTAGTATATATAATATATAAAGTGGTGATCGATAGGAACACTGCACCAGAAAATTGAGCGCTAAACAGTTCGAGTCCAAATCCATGTAGACCCCAGCGGTAGTTAATTGTGTGGCCAGGGGTACTCGACACAGCGCTAACTAATCTCAATGGCTTCCCTGCTGTTGAGAGGCATGCGCAGATGAATTGACTTGTTGTCCCAAGTTTAATTTAATCATGACTTACCGAGTATAATCAGTAACATCATTGCCTTGGCTAATGCATGGAATGGAACGATGTTCTCTATACCTGTTACTCTCTCCGTTCACTTCTATAAGACATACTTCTTACTATTGAAATGTTAAGAAGTATGTCTTATAAAAATGGCTGGAGGGAGCATTAATTTGTATTTTGTAGCAACGGCGTAACCAAGTAGGGTATTTGTGGATGCATATGAAAAGTGATGACCGGACCTACCTATAACTCATTTTGCTCAAAGAGAAATTCAGGATAATGAGGTAGAACATGACCGAACAGTGACAGGATTACCTTCTTGTACGGGGCGAAGGAGATGACAATCACCGATGGACGACGGATTTCGATTGGATGATTCTAACTTGGCAGTGGTTTCCATGGAAGTCGGGACGGTTCAACAAGGGATCCGATGTGGCTGGTGTCGGTGGTGCTGCACGACGGATCTAAGACCGACAGAGCTGCACGGCAGGAGCTTGGGTCGGTGACGCGACAAGGGTTTTGGAAGGCGCGGCGTCTTATGGGCAGGGTCATGTTCAGGGGTCTTGAATATTATGTTTTATCCCAGGTGTGAGGATGAGGGAAAGCCTTATTTTGGAGCAAACTCATTTTCTAGGATGCCCATTTTCATCTGTCTTGCAGGATGTGAGAAGGGGAGTGACGTACAAGTCCAACTCTATATACAATATTTTTTCCTTCTAATATTTATCATGACTAAGTAAATATAATTTTTTTTTGTTTTTGTTACAAACTATTGCATTGAGAAACATCACTTAAGAGTATAGAGGGAGTATTATCTTGTAGGTTGATTTAAAGAAAGAGTCTCTTGCAAGTTGAGAGTTGAAAACAGGACAAATGGCAAGAAGGAATTATATCGGACCGTTTAGAAAGAGCGGAAAGATGTTTTTCCTTCTTAAATAAGTCAATGTCCGTCCGGTCCACTGATTTACTGAAAACCAGAAGCAATGAAATAGAAGAATCACTATAAATGTACTTAAAATTATTTTGTTATTCATGTTTCTGTAGCAAGGCATGGGCATTATGCTAGTAACTAAATAAAAGTAGGTACTCCCTCCATTCACTTCTATAAGCCACACTTCTTACCATTTCAATTTTGCCCACATATATAGTAAAAATGAGTTAATTTATGTGTAAAATGGGTCTAGATTCGCTCATTTTTACAATGTATATGGCCAAAATTAAAGTGCTTTATCTATAATCTATAATAACTAAATGGAAGCAACCCACTAAGTTGATTTCTCTCAACATACAAGCAATACACATCAGCGAGCTTCTAATTGGTCCACTTCATCTGCCCTCCACGTCATTAGAATATCAAAAGCATGTCTTTTTCGGAGAGAGAGTAAAAGCCTCCTTCATCTCTTCGCTTACCCAGCTGTTTCGGTTCACCTTCTGGCGTTACTGATAATGGAATTCTTGTTGTGCCAAGCCAAACTTTCTTTATAAAGGCAACCTGTCGTGTCTTTCCTCTCTCCATCCGCACCTCCCTCCACCAACATTTATCCCAGGCCGCAATGCGTCGTGGCACCTTCCCAGCATAGCAAGACAATCACTCGGTACATGCAGTGCAACAGGAGGACCGGAGGAATACCACTTCCACCACGCCACAAGGTTAGCTCGCTTCTACTCTCTCCGTTCAACTACTTGACTTCACTTTGTCTAAATATTAATGTATCTATACACTAAAACATGTCTAGATACATCCATATTTGGACAAAGTAAAGTCAAGTATTGTTGAACGGAGCGAGTACCTGTTTTTGTTTGTATCAGATCTGCTCATGTGGTTTTTCTGTACCAAATCATTTCTTTTTCCAGCCGCTAGCTCACCCATCGGATTGTTCTTGAGGTCCACAAAATTATCGGGCATCATGGGCAACGACCACTGTTTGAATATGGAGCTGATCTGCAAGTCCTTACAGCCATGGTTTACCTCTGCTTTTATTTTGGAGCGCAGGGCAAGCCATGTTGCCGATGGCCATGTACGCATCCAGTTAGTTGTATTCTTGACATGTGGCTACATATATTAGAGCCAGAGAATGATAAATAGATTGTAATAGTTTGTATCGGCATATACAATTTACTTTGATAACCATGTAATATTTTTTCTTAATCATGCAGCCTATTTTCAGGAATGCATATATGGTCCTACTTTGAGATGACATTTTAAGTACTTCTGTTTTGTTCTCTAATTCAAGCGTGCTTGCAGCTGTCACTGGTGTAGGAACCCATCATCTACTTTTCATCATGTCTAGCTATCTTCAAGAGGATAACCAACATCTATTTTGTTGTATCTTTTTGTATAGATCAAAATTATGGTTCTTATTTATTCCTTGCACACATGTAACATGTGGTATCACCCAGTTTTAATCCATATCAGCTATTCACATCTTGCTCCCAGGTTGCTCCAATCCCATGAACAACCGTTGCAACATTTTGTGTTAATCCAAACCATGGCGATTCAGTTAATTAGGTGTAACCCATCTTATTAAGTGTCGTCTCATGTTGCTCTCAATCTGTATACTATATTTTTTTATGCGTACTCATTTTCTGAGCATTGTATTGTTGCCAATTCAGATCAGAGAAAAATGACAAATTATGTCTATTCAGTATAAACGGACATGTGCACTGTCATTGTTTGACTGTGATTTCCATTTTTAAGTATAAAATAACATGTACACTGTCACTTATTAACCTACATTTCCAATTTAATTGCAGTTCCTTATGTTTATAAAGTGAGTTTCCTCCATGCTATCAAATTATTGGATGCGGCGATCCTGGATAAGGCTAGAGCCGCTGGTCACATCTCCGGGGTGGTAGGCCACCTTATTCCGGGAGGGGGTGTCACCCACCTACAGTACGCTGATGATACGATGATTATGGTGGAAGGGGTGGGGTTGGATATTGTCAACCTTAAGTTCCTTCTACTCTGCTTTGAGGAGATGTCGGGGCTCAAGATTAACTTTGACAAGAGTGAGGTCATAGTTCTGGGATACCCACCGGATGAGCAACAGCGGATAGCGGACAATCTTAACTGCAAATTGTCCGCCTTCCCGGTCACTTACCTGGGGGTCCCGTTGAGTGATTCTAGGATCCTGATCAGGGACCTGGAACCCATGATGGGGAAGGTTAGACGGAAGGCGGAACCTTGGTGCGGACGCTTCACCTCGAAGGGAAGTAAGTCAGTGCTGATAGGGTCTTGCCTCGCGAGTATCCCATCTTATATGATGGGATTATATTCTCTGCCAGAAGGGGTGCATGCTTCCTTCGATAAGGAGCTCTCCCGGTTCTTCTGGCAAGATGGAAACGGGCGGCAGAAATACCACATGGTTAAGTGGGCGGACGTGTGCGCCCCCAAGGAGTTGGGGGGCATAGGCTTGGTGGCGTCCCGGAAAATGAACGTGGCGCTGCTCCTGCGTTGGGTATGGCGCATCCTCCGAGAGGAGGGGGGCCTATGGCTACAACTCATTAAAGCTAAATACCTGCAGGGCCGGCCCCTACTTGCATGTGAGAGACAAGATGGTTCCCTCTTCTGGAGGACCTTACAGTCTCTGAAGCGGAACATTAGACAAGGGATTCGGTTTTCCCTGGGGGATGGTCGGGGCATTCTGTTCTGGATGGATCCGTGGCTTCGTGCCTCCCCCCTCAGGCTGGAGTTCCCGAGACTCTTTGCAATATGTTCGGACCCCGCGTTAGTAGTAGCGGCGGCATTTACGCAGGGGGTTTGGGATATTGCGTTTAGACGCTCCTTCGGCCCGGCCGAGGCTAGGGAGTGGGAGGAGCTCTTGACTGAGCTTCCTTCGAGTGGGACGGGGGGCCCCGACCAGGTATCCTGGACGCTGTCCCCATCAGGGACTTTCACGGTTAAGTCGGCCTACCGGTCCCTGTTTGCCGCGTCCACATGTCCCTGGGCGACCCCTCTTTGGAAGGCACCCCTTCCTCTCAAGATCAAGATTTTCCTGTGGCAACTCTTGAGAGATAGGCTCCCTTCCGGGGTGGAGGTCGCCAAGCGCCGGGGTCCTGGTGATGGGTTATGCCCGTTGTGCAAGGTCCCTGAAACTAGCACACACATATTCTTTGTGTGTCCGGCGGCCCGGTTCCTGTGGAACTTTGTGCGAGAGGCCCTAGGGCCGGACTGGTTGGCCCTGGACCTGGGAGAGTTCCTACAAACCAGGGCTTACCATGCTAGGGGTGGCAGACGCCTCTTCTGGCTCGTGTTTGCGGCAATGGCGTGGTCCCTTTGGACTACCCGGAATAAGATGGTGATTGAGAAGGTTTTCTTAAGGCGGGCCTCTGACTCAGTGTTCAAATTCTTGGCTTTCCTGCAGCAGTGGCACCCGTTGTGTAGGCAACGGGACAGGGCGCGGCTGGATGCTTCCATCGACAGACTTCTCGGAGCCGCGCGTCGCCTCTCCGCTTCGGTGCCGCCCTGACCAGGGCACTTTGTCGGGACTGTGTTTCTACCCACACCACCCCCTCCTCGCCCCTTTCCTGTGTGTGTGTGTGTGTTGTGCGTGTTTTCCCTTTTTCTTTTGGGCTGTATTGTGCTGTGGCCCCAGCTTTGTGGGTGTGTTGTATCGGGACCTTGTTAACTCTTGTGGTCGGTTGCTTTATTTATAAAGCGGGGCGAAAGCCTATTTCGAGAGGGATGCTCGATATATCATCCTTTGGTTTCACATCAGTTCACCCTAATTCTTTTTTATTTCTTTCTGTTCTTCATTTGTAGCAATTTTCGTTGTTTTAGTCTGCAAAACTATTCAACCTAATCACAAAACGATAAATACTACAAATTTCCGCAGCAACGCGCGGGGTATTTTTCTAGTAAAAGTGAACGGAGGGAGTAGCTTAAATCACGTTATCAATCGCAAACGTTTGGTTGCTGAGTTACGTAAGAATGGTTCCTCAAGCCCCCAACGGACCTGTTTGGCCTAGTTTAAGCTCGCCGTAAGAAAGAGTTTTCTAGTAGCTAGATTCATTCTTCGATCGGTAGCTGAAATTATAAAATGAGACAACAAACAGTAGAACAAAACCTGGCCGTAGAGCCGGTTTTCGTACAACGGGACGTCAACCGGCTCCAAACTAATGTCTCTAATAATATCTCAATAGAACTAGTTAATAAAACTCACTCTAAAGAATAAAACCCCTCAGGCAGGTGAAAATAAGAACCGCCTCCAATTGTAGAAACGTGTAGATGGACGATATAAAATGCCGTCTATACATGATGCTTATCAGATACGGCTTCAAGTTGTGGCCGTTGCTAGCTCCGACATAAAAGACCCTAAACATTGGCAATAACAATATCCCGGAAAATACCCGGATGTCCGATTTTTGGTTACTGCACCGCACCACATGAGAGTTCCTTACCCACCGATTGCATTTAGTAATATACAAACTGCAGATCGGTCACATATATTTACATACATCTTGCTAGCATATTCAAAAGTAAGTTTCACCGGACAACACGCTCTTATATAGACTAATTTAGACAGCTAAAACCGTAGTTATAATTGAGATGCATCTCAAAGACGACATCCATGTCGGGTTTATTGGACTCCCTTAGAATGAACAAAACAGGCTGATCAATTTAAAGATTCTTACCTTTGACTAATGTTTTCCACCCACCATGTCCATGATAATGCGACCATCGGGTGTCCTGTTGTAGCAATACGGGTGACGGGTGCTCCTGCTGCTCCAAGTCATAGTCCACCGCATCCATGACTCCGTATGCCAGCATTTTTCGCTATCTTCATAGGTAGTTTCTGAGCATTAAACATGTAAGGCGGTTCACGTTACTGAATATTAACACTAAGGAAAATATGGTAAATGAGACAGATATCATATAATTACATACTATATCATGCATGTTCAAATTTTATGGCCGTCAAGAAAGTCACAAACAGAATCTTGACAAAGGGTCCAACGGGTAGAAGCTGAGCGAGACGTTCCTTCTCATCGTTACACAGAGTGACTCTTTGGGCAACAATGATTGTCGATACATCGTAGTAGAGTTCCTAGACGGGGGTACCATGAGATTACTGATAGAGACGTGGGGGGAACGTGGTAGTATGACGATCAAGGACACCAAAGTTTACCCAGATTCGGTACGTCGCAACTAGGCGGCGTTCCTACTCCTGCAATCTCACTAAATCACGGTGGAAGCCTTAAGTATACAAAGTACAATGTGAGTTGGTTTAGCTACTCGACGAGGATTAACTTCTCGGCGAGTTAACTTCTAGCTAATTGCCTGCTCTTTCTTCTCTCCCGTCCGGCTTTATATAATAGACGGGTTAGGGCTTACAGAAAAGGAAACCTAGAAGACTAGGATAAGTTCTAACTTGGAAGGCAAGAATCCGCCTTCTACTCCAAGCCGTACCACGTCGGCCGTGGTCCGGGTTCTTCTAGAATCCGGCTTCCGTGCGTCGGCTTACTGGGCCGCCTAGTGGGCCGTAATACATTACCATTCAGACCACCCTGGTAATCCGACACTTTAAGACACTATCCAAGATACCCCTAATCGGTATATATCCGACAGTAGCCCCCAAGAAGGATTGAGACTCCAATCTTCCGTGTTTCGTCAATTTGCATTCTTTTCCGAGAAATGTCGGCACTCGTCTCGATTCTTCTTTTCTTCAAATCGTGCTCTAACGCGGAACACGGATTTTGGGAAAATCCGGCCTTTTCTTCCATGAGCCTTCGTGGAGAAGGAACTTCCTATGTCAGGGATAAAATTATACCGACGTCAGGGACGTTTGGGTTTCGAGTGTGCAACCCTGAAACGTATCTCTGACAGATTCTCGCAGGAAACAAGGAGATAGCAATAATCACCTGTCGCCTCATTTCCCGGATTTTCCAACGAAGATCTAACGGACAAAAGATCCGTTTCAACGTATCTCAAAGGTTTTCCGGCTATAAATAGCCTACCTCGAGCCCTCCGGCGATTCTGCTGCTCTCACTCCGCCTCCCAGCCCCCAAGCGCCACTGCACCCGAGCCAAAGTTCCATTAGAGCGAGCAGGGCTTACGCACGTCCCACGCCGTTCCCGGAATTTCTCCATCGGGAGCTCAAGAACTTCACCGCGCCGCCCGCAAATGGACTCCGGTGACTCGCCGCGCGCCGCAGTGAAGCTCTCGGTCTCCGTCGATATCGACGAGATCATCAATTCCATGGACCCGCAGCTCGAATCCCCGAGCCGCGTCGCCGCCAGCGCACCGGAGAAACATTCCGGCGACCAGGCACGCTAGGAAACTTCTCTCGCGGCCGAGAACCTGGCCGCCTCTTCCTCTATGCCTCCTCCGGCACTCGTCCCCGAAACAGCGGAAGAGAAAATCCTCCTCGTCAGGGAGGAGCTCGCCGCTGCGGCCGCCCCCACCGGAGCCGAAGACGAGGGCGAGCTTTCCGGCAATTGGAGCCGATGCAACTTGGCCCCTTCTCTTCTACCGACAATGGAGAAGGAAGGGCTGATTGTGTAGGGGAAATGGCGGCATGAAGAAGATGAATATGATCCCTTGCCCAATGCCGGGGAACGGGTTCTCCTGACCTCGCACATCTCTCAAGGTATGGGAATTCCACCTTCCAGCTTCTTCCTTCAAGTCCTCAACCTTTACAACATCCAATCTCGCAACCTGCCACCAAACTCTATTCTTTATTTAGCCGGGTTCCAGGCCCTCCTCTAAGGGTATCTAGGAATAGAGCCTAGGATAGATTTCTGGCTGTATTGTTTCGAGGTTAAGCGAAACCCCTCAGAGGGCGCACTCCCGACTTGTGGGACCATATATTTTACCCTGCGTAGATTCAGGTAAGATTGGTTCCCCAATATCAAAACGTCGGAATCCGTCAAGTTCTGGACGGGTTCCTTTTTCTATCACCAAGACATCCCGTTTCCTTCAAAGGAAACGGGGATTCCACCTTTCGTTAATGCTGCCGCCACTCCATAGGAAAACTGGGTTGTGGAGGCAGTTCAAACTCTTCCACCAGATCTTCTCAGGATCAAGCGGCGCATCACCAAGCTTGTTTCTGCTTCTCCGCCCCTTACCGGTATGGACACAGTCCTATGCTGGCTAGAGAGGCGGATTCAGCCTTTGGCCAATCATGGTTCCTGGCTTATGTGTGAATAATCGGGAACCAAAGACGCGATGCGGACGACAAGAAAATCTTTGTCGGCAAAAGATTTGAGAAAGCGCGTCAATCAATTGGTCGCAACTCACGACCAATATGAAGAAAGTCGGCCAATGTACACAGCGACAAACCCCGCCCCAAAGGTATGGTTTATTCATTTTGGGCTTTTGATTTTGCATTTCTTCATTGTCGGATATTTAACTCAAACTTTGTCCTATTTTGACAGCTTGTCGATCTTCCTGAGAAGGATCTCGCATCCGACGCCGAGTTAGACGCCATGCGTGCTAGCTTTGCAGGTGGGAGGAAACGCAAGAAGCCTTCTTCCACTCAAGAAGTAATCGACCTTGACGGGGTTCCCGTCGCTACCTCCAGGTTAGACATCCGGGTTTATTTGTTTTCTCGGAATTTTATTCCTTTGTCTCGGAATTCTGATTTCTCGGGATTTTTCTTTCTAGCCTGGCTCCAACAACACTTAAGCCAAAAAGGCTGAGGAAACTTAAGTCTGTTGCCCAGAGAGGGTCACAGCCTTCTCCTGTAGCTACTCCCGACACTCTGCTCGCAGCTGCGGAGGAGAATGTTGTTGCTAGGGAGGAAGAACCCCTGTAGTCCAGCCAGCCTTTTGTGTCAGAGCCGGACGCGAGGAAAAGGGCGGTGCCAGCGACGGGTGGAACTTCTTACGCTGCTGAAGAAACGCTCATCCCGTCTTTCGACAAAGATTTCAAGGTAAAAGAAGAACCGTTTGATGAACTCGGATACATTCGTCTGTGGGCTATCAAGTTCTTCGCACCAGCGCATCTAATCCGTCCTTGGCCGCAAGGCGGACTAATTGTAAGGAATAACTTCGTATTTTCACCTCGGCAGGTTATCCAGGACGGCCTCTGAAACGTCGGGATTCTTTTTGCAGACTATGCAAAAGAATTCAACGAGAACCTGGCGAACTTGACGAGGATGATCCAGGTAATATCTCTAGCCCCCAAGTAATAAGTTGAATGTATACTTTCTACTTAATGCTTTTTTTCGTTGTTATGCTTGTTTTGAACTAAAGCACTCTTTCTTTCTTTCCCGTGTTTCAGCAAACTGCTGAAAATATCAACGTGGAGGTTTTCGATAAACTTACCATCAAGAATAAGGAGGTTAAAACCCTTCTGAATTTTTTTGAAGATAAGGATGTAGAACTGGCATCTACTCAGCAGCAGCTAAGCGAACTAGCAGGAATGAAAATTTTCTCTTCTTTTCATTCGCGATTTTTTCTAAGTATTTTTTCGAGTTTCTAACTCTTTGTTTTACTTGTTTTTTAGCTTCTTTGGTGAAAGCCAAACAAGTTACTGAAGATGCCGGCAACGCCGAAAACCTCGGCCGCGAAAACCTGGATCTTCACAAGCTCAATGTGAAGATGTAGCAGGACCTGGAGGCCAGCCCACTAGCTCTTGGCATTGCCGAATCTAAGGCCTCCTACTAGGCTGCAAAGGACAAGGCCACCATGCGGGATCTGGAGAATGCCTTGAACCAGCGCCTAGAGGAAGGCACCGAGATGGACCAGATTCTCGGTAAGTATTTTGTCATTTACCGGATTTTCCATGTTTCATCTTATTCTGTTTTCGCTAACACTTTTGTGTTTTACTGAAACAGGAGATAGCCCCCTTACCCGAATTGAAAAAATTCGGGCTTTCGGGAAGGTATTCACCGCGATCAAGGCTGCGGGAATGTTGCTTGTCAACAAGTACCTTCCTGCTAGGTCTGGGGAGTTCTCGGAAGTTGAAAAACTTTCGGAAGCTATCGTGGAGGTGGCGGAATCTAGGGAGTCTCTTCTCCGTTCCACGGCTCGTGGTGGTGCACGCATGGCTCTTGGGCTCGTGCGCATGCATTACCCAACTACCAAATCTTGGCATGTGGCGTCCGGCATCCCTCAAGGTTACACGGAGGCGCAGAGGGCTAGCGTCTTTGATGAAATCAAAGGTCACGCCACCAAGATTGTCAACATGGTGAACATCTCCACCTTCTACCCGGAGGAAGCTATTCCGGAAACTCCCGAGGAATCCAGCAGCGAAGACGACGACTCGGATGCCTGAAGGAGCTGCTTGGTCCTGGGTAGAGATAGGAAAATAGAAGCATTATTGTTCTTACAATGTAAACTTATTGTAATGCTTTCTATTCTTTTATATAAACAAGTACTCTAGGTTTTTATTTCTTTATCTTCTAAGTTTTCTGGTTTATATATCTTAACTGTCCTTACTGTTTGAAATAGCTCGATAGTACTTAATCTTCATGCCAAGTGACTGGGTATACCAATCAGTCAAAACTTGGAAACATGGATCATACTAAAGGCATTTTTACTTACTATCTCCAGTGACCCAACATAACATCAATCAGATAATACTTAGATAGAAGTAAGGAATTTTGAATGAAACTCAGGCACGCAGGCACAATCTAGGTTTCCTCAAGCCATTTTAGGCTGAAAATCATTCAGTTTTTTAACACCGAGCACACAGGCACAATTCGGGTTAACATTGAGTATTTTGAAAGATCATTGGAAAATAGATAAGGAGGATTTATGCTTTGTACTATAATAAACATGTAAAAACATAGATGTATGAATTCCGACAACTTTATTTCACGATCTCAAAGATGTTTACATAGAAATTGAACTAAGTGTAGAAGGGACATAACTTCTGGATGCTCCAGGGTCTTTTGGTCTCCCCTAGTTCGTCATCTATCTTTCTATTTTTTTGCGATTCGGTCTTTTGGGATCATCTTCCGTGTCCCGAATATCTACAAGATAGTATGGTCTATTTTTCATAGCTTTGCTGATGGCAAATGGTCCTTCCCAAACTGGAGCTAACTTGCGCTTTCATTCTTGCACCAATCTTAGCACTAAGTCACCTTCTTTGAAAGAAAGATGCATGATTTTCTGACTATGGTAACATCGTAATCCTTGCTAATAAATGGCGTATCTTTGACGCACAAGTTCTCGTTCTTCTTCTAGTAGATCAACGACATCCTGTCGTGCACTTTCGGTATCCGAATCATTGAAAGGTTGCACTCTTTGGCTATCATGGATCATGTCTTTTGGAACCACTGCTTCTGCGCCATAAACTAGGAAAAACGGGGTTCGCCCTGTTGACCTGTTTGGAGTCGTTCGAATACTCCAAAGCACGGAGGGTAACTCTTCCACCCATGCTCCAGCTGCTCTATGAAGAGGAGATTCGAGTCTTGGGCGTATTCCCAGCAGGATTGAGCTATTCATTTTTTTTAACCTGTCCATTGGATTGCGGGTGTGCCACAAATGCAAGATCTAGGCGTATTACAGTTTGTCGGCAATATTTTGCCAACTCTCCAATAGAGAAATTTGTCCCGTTGTTGGTAATTATGCTATGTGAAACGCCGTATCTTATGACTACGTCAATGATGAAATTCCTGGCAGTTACACCATCAAGCTTTTTGATGGGTTTTGCTTCCACCCACTTGGTATACTTATCTACTGCAACGAGCAGATGTGTAAGTCCACCTCTTGCAGTTTTGAATGGTCCCATCATATCTAGCCCCAGACCGCAAATGGCCATGTTATAGGGATAGTTTTGAGTGCTTGGGCTGGCATATTCGTCTGCTCGGCGTAATACTGACATCCGGCACATGTATTTTATATGTGTTCGGCATCTGTCTTGGCTGTTAGCCAGAAAAACCCTGCACGGAATGCTTTTTTAGCTATGTTTTTTTATTGAGCATGATGTCCGCAATCTCCTTCATGGATTTCTTGCAATATTTCTCGCCCTTCTTCTGGCAAATACATCGCTGAAAAATTCCGATAGTGTTGAGTTTATACAGGCAACCATTGATTACCGTGTATCCTTTCCATCGACGTTTTATTTTTCTTTGCAAGACCTCGTCTGCTCCATCCGGGTAATTCTGGTCCACTAAGAAGTTTAAATATGGAATTGTCCAATCCGGGTTAACGAGCAGAACTTCAGTTGACTCGGAAACGAGAGGATAGTCGACATCTCCACCTTTTATCGATGGTTCATGCAAATATTGGACGAACACACCTGGTGGTAGGGTTTTTACTCTTTCCAAGCCCATGCGGGCTAATGCATCTGTGCTCCAATTTTCTTCCCTTTTGACGTGAAGTACTTCAAATCACACGAAGCAAATAGCAAACTCGTCCACCGTTCTCCGATATTTGGCCATGATGGGGCTTTTGGCGTCCCATGTTTTGTTGAACTGATGTTGTACCAGGTCTGAGTCACCGTAGCATAGGATGCGCTTGACGCCTATTTCTTTTGGAATATGCAAGTCATGAAGCAATACTTCGTATTCTGCCACATTATTGCTGGCGTTGAAATATATTTGTAATACATACTCCATAGTATCTCCCTTTGGGGATTTTAGGACTACACCAGCTCCAGCGCATTCCTTCATCTTGGATCCATCAAAGTGCATAACTCAGTATTCCGACTGCGACATTGATGTGTTTTCCATTGCTTCTGTCCAATCAGCGACGAAATCTGCCAACGCCTGGGATTTGATTGCCGTCCGGGGTTGGTACTTAATGTCGAACGCAGCCAACTCGATGCCCCATTTGGCTACTTGGCCTGTTGCGTCCGCATTGTTGATGATATCCCCTAGTGGTGCTTTACATACCACTGCTACGGAATGTCCTTGGAAATCATGACGGAGTTTTCGATATGCAAAAAATACGCCATATGCCAGCTTTTGATAGTGTGGGTACCTTTGTTTGGACTCGGAAAAAACTTCACTTACATAATACACCGGATGTTGATCTGGTATGATTTGCTCGTCTTTCCGCCTTTCCACAACTATCACTGCGCTAATAACCCTCTTTGTTGCTGTGAGATACACTGACATGGGTTCTTCGTCTTTTGGTGATGCCAAAATCAGAGCTTACATCAAGGTTTCTTTTAACTGGGTTAATGTCGCGTCTGCCTCTTCTGTCCACACAAATTTGTTGGATTTCTTCAACAATTTGTATAATGGCGGAGCTTTATCTCCTAGCCGGCTTATGAACCTGCTAACGGCAGTTGCAGAACCCTTCAATCTTTGTACATCTTTTAGGCACGTAGGCCTTGAGATGTTTAAGATTGCCTTGATCTTTTCCGGGTTTACTTCTATTCCTCTGTGAGAAACGATAAAACCCAGAAGTTTTCCTAAGGGAACCCCGAATACGCACTTTAATGGATTCAACTTCATTTTGTAAGTGCGCAAATTTTTGAAGGTTTCTCAGAAATCTTCAAGGAGTGTGCCTTTTTCCTTGGAAACGACGGCAATGTCGACCACGTAAACGTGAACATTTTTGCCGATCTGACTATGCAAACATTGTTGCATGCAACGCTGGTAGGTTGCACCTCCGTTCTTCAGGCTAAAAGGCATGATTATGTAATAGTATGTTCCATACGGGGTTATGAATGAGGTTTTGATTTGGTCTTCTTCCTTCATACGTATTTGATGGTACCCGGAATAAGTATCCAAAAAGCATAAAAGCTCAAAGCCAGCAGTGGCGTCTATTATTTGATCGATTCGCGGTAACGCAAACCTATCTTTTGGACACAATTTGTTCAGACCGGTGTAATCTATATACATCCTGAGAACAGTACTACCTTTCTTCGGGACTAATACTGGGTTTGCAGACCATTCAGTATGTATAACTTCCCGGATAAAATCAGCTGCTAATAGCTGGATAATATCCTTCCAATAGCCTTCCGTCTTCTTCCGTCAAATCGGCGGAGATCTTGTTTGACGGGTTTAGATCCTGGAATCATTTTGAGTTGGTGCTCAACAAATTCCTTGGGTACGCCTGGCATGTCCGCAGGACACCAGGAAAAAATATCCCAGTTCTCACGGAGGAACTTCATGAGCTCGCTTTCCTATTTGTCGGCCATCCCATTTCCCACTACGATAAACTTTGTAGGATCTTTGGGATCTAATATAACCTGTCTTGTATTCTTGGAAGCGTCGAAACTATCTGCCGGCTTCCGGCTTTATTTTCCTGCCGGCATTTATATCGACGATACTTCTTTCGCAAGCTCTTTCAATTCCTCCTTTGCTATCACCTTTTCTGCACAAAGGGCGTTTTATTTTTCCAACTCGTTTGCCAATTTTAAGTTTCCCTTTATGGTGATTACTCCTCCTTTTGGTCCTGGCATCTTCAGCTTGTTATAGATATAACATGATCTTGCCATGAATTTGGCGAAAGCTGGACGTCCGAGTATTGCGTGATACACACTTTTGAACCGCACAACCTCGAAGGAAATCTTTTCCTGTCGGAAATGTTCTTTCTCTCCAAAGGTTACGTCTAGGGATATTTCTCCTAGGGATCGTGCTTGCCTGCCAGAAACGATGCCGTGAAAACGTATGTTGCTATGATTGAGCTGGGTCTCGGAGATTTGCAGATGCTTCAGTGTATCCAAGTACATTATGTTGATGTTGGATCCTCCATCCATCAGCACTCTTTTTACCCTAGTTTTTTTGAACAATAGGTCTTACAACTAGAGCGCGTGTGCCGGGTTCTGGGAGATTTCCGGGATGATTATACCGATCCCAGGTAATTGGTGTATTCGAATACTTCAAGAATTTGGGGGTTGGTGGAACAACCGCGTGTATTTCTAGAAGTGTCCTATTTTCCACCTTTGTTGAGGAAGTTGCTACGAAATTTAGATTGCATTCTCCATCAACTCTCGGAAAATTTAGGCTCGCCGTTTCGCTGCTGTTCCTGGGTTTTTTCATCAGTGTTCGATTCATTGTCTTCTTTTTTAGGTTCTGGCTTTTGTTTGGAGAATTTCCTTTTGGAACTCTTCCCCTTGTTTCCGGATCCTGCACTGCCTTTCATATGCTTATTGAGCCGGCATTGTGCGTTAGTATGGGTGGGTTTTCCAAATTACGAATGGTGGACATAGTTTTCTGACTTAATTCTTTCCCACTCTTCCTTTGTGTAGGAGATAGGTTATGTGTTTCTTCCTTTCTATTTTCCCCCATTTTCCTTTCCAAAGGTTAAGCTGACCTCTTTGGGCTTTTGTTGTGTCTCTGGAGTGGCTTTTTTGTCAGAACGAGGGGTCTTTTTTGCTTGAATCAAAGCGTCTATATTTCCACCTCTCGCTCTGATATCATCTTCAGCCGCTGCGTGCTCGTTTGCGGTTGTAAGCATAGATCTAAGATCTTTGTGCTTTTTTGAACCGATCATGAACGGTACGAGGCCGGGTTTTAAGCTATTGATGAAAGCATGCATTGCTTGTACATCAGTTACTCCAGAGCAGATTTCTTCATTGCACTCCACCTTGAGATAAAGTCAACGTGTGGCTCATCTTCAAACTGGGTGAAGTGGTTTAGCTGGTTGATGCTATTGGGGCGTTTGAAAGTTCCCCGAAAATGCTGAGTAAAGACTCTAGCCATATCATCCCAGCTGTTTACGGTCCTTGACAGAAGCCCGTTAATCCAATCTCTTGCTCCATCCAGTAACATTAGGGGGGGGGGGATTTTACTGCCACTAGATCTGTACCATTGTTAATTTGGCCGGCTGTGTAATAGTCTGAGAGTCAGGTATCCGGATTTGTACTGCCAGTATATTTTTTATATGTTTGACCGACTTTGGCGAAGCCAGAATGTAGAGTTATTCTTAGGATCCTATCATTGAAACACTTAGGTCCAAATATAGATCATCTCTTTCCGCTCTACGGCGTGTGCAAAGTATCTACCGGCTGAATAAATAGAAGGGGATCTGCTCCTTTGTTTTCCATTGTTGCGCGAACGTGCTTTTCCGGGATTATCTCTATTTCCTCCGTTATCATGTCCTTTGGAGTAAGGTGGAGTTCTACTCTTGTGTCTTTCCTTATTCCTAGGAGGAGTACGGGATCTCTCACACCTGTGAGGAATGTCATGTCTTCCGGCTTTTTCAGCAGGGCGTCTCAGAGGCGGAATTGCTTTTCCGTCTTTCCGTTTTTGTTCTTCCCGATCTCGGGGATTGATTCCGCCTTTCGGCAGATGGGATCCGGTTCTATACGCTGCACTCTTTTTATCTGGGTTTTTCTTGTCCTTTCTCGGATCTCTTTTCTTCTCTTGTGAATTGCTTGAATCTCCAGGTTCTTCAGGTCTAGGTGCTTCAGCCGCGCATGTGGCTGTTTTGGATAGGGCCGAGTCGTCGTCCAACTTCCCTGATCTTGCCTGCCCTCGCTGCTGCTGTTGCAATGACTATCCTAAGAAAGCATACACCACTTGAAGATTTTCTCCATTTTAGTACATATCATTGTTGAGGATGGCGAATGCGGCTTCCGCGTTTTCTGCTGCGGTTTTGTATATAGGTTCGCCCCTGGCATCAGTGTCGTTTACTTGCTTTTGCCAGGCAGGGTGTTGGACTCGTTCCTTTGGCGGCAGTACTTCCGGTCTTAAGATTCCGGGTAACCGTGTAGGTTTTATGCCAGATCTATTCCTTCTCTCGTACTCCTCGATTTCTTCCTGCTGCAACTTAATGTGAGCCTGGGCTTTTTGGAGGTTTTCTCGAGTTCTAAATAGATGTTGTTGTTGCCTTTGGAGAGATTGTCTCCTGACTTCCAGCACTTCAGGGGGCTCGTGGGGTCCCACTGGTGTTTGAAGTAACTCCCGCTCATCCTAGCTTTACAGAGTAATACCATGTGAATATGTTGCTTATTAAAATTTGAAACGTAACCGGACCCTACGGAAAATATACGGACGTTGCGGATATTTTCTCACAATGCGTAACGTGATCACGACGGCGGAAATGTCCGTACATGTACACGACAACGTGTCGGCGCGCATGTATGTGTGCGTGTGAACTACGCGAACATGCGCGGTGCGTGTTATGCATGTACGCAGTACACGCGTGCTCATATGCACGTCCGCCCTGTAGACCTGCATGGCGGCATGTCATGTACACAGTATACGCGCCGCTCGCTGGCGCGGCCATGTGCTTATTCACTGTGTGCGTGCCCATCTGCAGTATTTAGACCCTACAGAACTCTATCTGGATCCTACGGATATGCTATCTCAAAAGACAATATATACTCAAACATTCTTCGAAAATCAGATACATAATTATCTGAGTTGGAAAATCCAACTTAGAAAGGACTTTTTCATTCTTAAGCATAGGTGTAAACCTCTTAACAAGAATTCTCATGTTAATTGGATTGACTCAGTTCTAGGTAGGGATTAATTTTCATCTATGTTAGAGAAAACTGGCATTGGATGAATGTTTTTGGAGCGTTCCTTTTGTAATTTATTGTATATTATGAAAATATATTCAAACGTTCATCGGAACCCATAAAAAATATATGTACATATATAAATATTTCGACGAATACATTTAAAATACATCGGGACGGTCGACCTCGCAATTATAGCCATCTACTCCCTCCGTTCATAAATAGATGACTTATGTTTGTCCTCAAGTGGATGTATGTAGACATGTTGTAGTGTCTAGATACATCCACTTTTGGACAAATGAAAGTCATCTATTTGTGAACGGAGGGAGTAGTCTCTATTCCTTCCTAGCAATCTCAAAACTGAGGCGAGCGTCCAAGGCGGCATACTAAACTCGCTCATAGCTTAGTGGAACGTCGCCCCATCCAAAAATTCGGAGGTCCTCGGTGTCCTTCTGTTTATTTTCCTCTTGTCATTCTTCTTGGGTTTGAAAGCAAAATTGGTCCCAATGTACCCATTGGCGAGAGCATACGGACTCGGCATAGAGTTCCTGGTTTGGTTTGTCAACCGGTCCCGAGATAGACCATAGAAGGGATATCAATCCCGTAGATGTTAACCATACAGAGATCATTGTTGATAGCCGCGCCGCAGAATCGGATGCTCCGGTCCCTAAAGATACCCTAAAGAGGACCGGCAATGCATCAACGTAGCATATCAGGAAGACGAGGGTCTCGTACGACACGGAGAGTTAAAGAACGACGACGTGATTCCTCTCTCCTGGAACATGGACAGGTTCGGTGAACTCATATTCCATTCCAATACACTTGATCTTCGCGCTGTATAGAAAATCCCTCTTCACGTGGCGGATCCACCTCTCCACATGGTATACACGGAGGGTGATCGTGACAGTGAAATGCATTTCTTTGAGCTTGAAGTAGTAGACCCGCGATGGAGGAACGATGATCCCCATTGGAAGCTCTCGAGATCACGATATCGCGTATGGAAAAGAGGCCTGCCGGAGGAGAGATCGGGGGAGAGAAGAATCGTACGAAGAGCCTCGATGGATCGAGAGAGGCGAGGACGTACATATATATCGATCGATCATTAAGTAAAATACGTTAGGATCGATCATCGGAATATGTGTGAATTAGCATTATGAACATGCATGCGCCGGCATGCAAATTATGATCCTGCGTGGATCGATCGGCTTCTCACTTCTGAAGCATATATAGATCATAAATGTATATATCAATATCGATCATAGTATGAAACGTGTTGGATAATCAGAATAGAAGTATTAACACTTCCAGAAAATGCGCCGGCGGCATGCATAAATGATTATGATCGCGCACGGATTGATCGCTTCCACTTCATAAAAAATAACTTTGAATTCAAACAACGCACCGATAAATTATATCAATAGGCTCTAACAATGAAAACTTGAGATGTCCGTAAATAATAGCCGTTCATATTATAGTTTATCATAGACGGTCAGTAATACTCACTGACTCTGATAATAATAGAGGCGAAAAGTAATTTGCGACCGTCTATAGTGTTATATCCTAGTAGGCATTTTTTTTTACTTAACCGGCTTTACGTTCCGTCTTGGAGGATAGGTTTTATACGGCCTGTCCCAATGCATTGTCTCTTAGCACGTAATCATAGGAGTCTTAAAAATCTAAGAGACAATTACTGTAATGCATTGTTTCTTATTAGTTGTATCGAAATTAATGATTTGAAGCTCATGCATGCATACGATTGGACTAGCAGCACTTTTTACCTATGGCCACGTGCAAGGGTTGTATCTTAGCGAGATAAATACACCGTGGGTCCTAAAAGTTGTTCACGATGTGCAAACTGGTCCCAGTTCTTATAAACTGGGGCCAGTTTGTCCCAGAAGTTGCTACCAAGTGCAAATTTGTCCCAAATAAGTTTTGGTGCTGACATGTGGCATAATAATTTTGCGAATACACCCCTATCAATTTTTTGTATAGCACAGAAAACTTTACCTGTGCTAAAGACGTGGGTCCCGCATGTCAGTTTGGACCGAAAAATGAGAAAATGGCTTGCAGTCGCTAGGGCTCGAACCAGTGCCCCATTGCTCGATATTGGACACGCTACCACTACAGCTCATCACCATTCGTGGCGAAAACATAGACTGGCCTTATTTATACTGATATAAACAAGAAAACTGACAAATAGAGGAGGGTCCCTTATGTCAGTCGGGGCGGAAGGGCGATGGGGTTCGAACCTACAACCTCTAAGCAATTCGAGCGCACGCACGAATGTGGAAACCACTAATCCGTACAGGCTTTATGTTGTATCATCCATTGATGTGTTTTTAGATACACATTGTCTATCACGTTGGTTCAAATTGTCGCACACAAATAACATGTGTTATTTTAAATGCAGCGAGACCCTCCTCTATTTGTCAGTCTTCTTGTTTATATCAGTATATAATACATCAGTCTATGTGTATGACACAATTGCTTATGAGCTGCAGTGGCAATGTATCCAGTATCGAGCTATAGGGTGCTGGTTCGAGCCCCAGCAATTGCAATCCATTGTCTCATTTTTCCGTCCAGACTGACGTGCGGGACCCACGTCTTTAGTACAGGTAAAGTTGTATGTGCTATACAAAAAATTGATATGGGTGTACAAAAAATTGATAGGGGTGTTTCCGCAAAATTATTATGCCACATGTCAGCGCCTGAGCTTATCTGGGACTAATTTGCACCTAGTATCAACTTCTAGGGCCACCTGGCCCCAGTTTATAAGAACTGGGACCAGTTTGTACAGCAGACACAACTTCTGGCACCGATGGTGTATTTATCTCTATCTTAGTTAAGATACAACCTTCATCTTTTTCTTCATTAATTCTTATGCCACATAACCATTTTGCCTAGGATACAACGCTAACAAACCCCGTTGGGACAGGCCTACTAGTGAAAAGAGATCGCGATCGAGACATCATTGTCTACTGTATCCACATGTTTTTTGTTATTCCTAAGAAAAAGATGAAGGTTGTATCTTAACTAAGAGCATCTCCAGTGGATCCTCTAAATTTTGTCCTCTATATCTCCATATAGAGGATCATCTAAAAAGATTCCTTTTTAGATGTTCCTAGTTTTCCAGTGGATCGTCTATATTGAGGACGTCTATATTCTCTCTCATTTTTTTAATAATATCTAATAACTACCGAGCTAGCTCGCCTAGAACTCACAGAACTTCGGAGCTGGTGGCCAATTTCTTAAGCTAGCCTTGCTGATATCGTTGCTTGCCTCCTGCTGACGAACCACACCGGCGCCCACGCCCAGCAAATCCAGTTGCTAGCCTTGTTGCTATCTCTGCTTGCCTCCTGCTGAGACGAACAGAGGCCACAGCTCTGGTCCGTGTGCGTGCTCGACGCCCAGAACGCCGACGACCCCCGCGTCCCTTTAGATCCTCTCTCGCTACTCCATGATAGGAACTCTATCTCGTTCGCACTCCAGGCCCCTGGCCGCGTGTGTTGTTGTCGCAATCGGCCACTGCTCCCAGTGTCCCCGTGCGGCTCCATTGCTCTGTGTCTGTGCAGACCGTGCTCTTGTGTGCAAGGACCACGTGAGTCTGCAGCAGTCCGACGTGGCGAGGAGAATGTCAGGTAGGGTCCAGAGGACACGGCGCCAGCCACGGCCCACGGCGTCAGTACCCGTGGAAAGGAGGACCACCAGAAGAGGTGTAAGCCGACGATGCGCATGCTGCGTACTCCGGCAGCCTAGGCGTCATGACATGCGCGGAGCGCGGAGGCGAACTATGAGCTGTATACGGCATGGCATAGTGCGTCGAGGCCTTCAAATGTCCATCACGCTTCCGGCGACGCCGACCAGAGATGGATTTCGATGGGATTGCTGGACGCCGCAGTTGGGATAACCATACCATTGCGTGTTGCTTAGGGAGACAGAAGGGTTACTTTGCGAAACAACGGCTGGAAGCGGGCGCTTCCGTGCAAAATTGCACGAGATTGAGTTGGGACGCACGATTAGATCGCAACGACGAAACGCTCCGGATGCACGGGTACAGAAAACGTTCGGATGCATAAGATACGACCCTTTATGTAGGGCGTCGTATCTTATGAATCCAAACGTTTTCTGTACCCGTGCATCCGGAACGTTTCAGTCGTACGATCTAAATCTCAGGGTTAGAGCTGCTTCATGTGTATTCTTCTAAAAAAAGCCCGCAGCCTCTAAGTTAGGCCTGCAAATTTACACGGGCACCCCTGTCCAACTCACGTTGCAGATCCGATTAGTACGGAGGCGAACCGACGTTATACGGAGAACTCGCCGTGCGCCCTAAACATCGACGACGTGTATCCGATTGCAGTTGGCTTCATCCGATCTCCAGACGCGGACGCCGTCTGAGATACATATGTCAAGAAGACTCGATATATTCTTGATGCCCGAGTGATCTCCTAGTGCAGGTAGCTCTCGCCGAGGACTCGCAGCACTACACGCATGCCGAATTGATTTTTTTTCCCCGATGCCAGAGCCATCTCCTAGTGTAGCTAGCTCGCCTAGAACTCACAGAACTTCGGAGCTGGTGGCCAATTTCTTAAGCTAGCCTTGCTGATATCGTTGCTTGCCTCCTGCTGACGAACGCACACCGGCGCCCACGCCCAGCAAATCCCAGTTGCTAGCCTTGTTGCTATCTCCGCTTGCCTCCTGCTGACGAACAGAGGCCACAGCTCTGGTCCGTGTGCGTGCTCGACGCCCAGAACGCCGACGACCCCCGCGTCCCTTTAGATCCTCTCTCCGCTACTCCATGATAGGAACTCTATCTCGTTCGCACTCCAGGCCCCTGGCCGCGTTGTGTTGTTGTCTGCAATCGGCCACTGCTCCCAGTGTCCCCGTGCGGCTCCATTGCTCTGTGTCTGTGCAGACCGTGCTCTTGGTGTGCAAGGACCACGTGAGTCTGCAGCAGTCCGACGTGGCGAGGAGAATGTCAGGTAGGGTCCAGAGGACACGGCGCCAGCCACGGCCCACGGCGTCAGTACCCGTGGAAAGGAGGACCACCAGAAGAGTGGTGTAAGCCGACGATGCGCATGCTGCGTACTCCGGCAGCCTAGGCGTCATGACATGCGCGGAGCGCGGAGGCGAACTATGAGCTGTATACGGCATGGCATAGTGCGTCGAGGCCTTCAAATGTCATCACGCTTCCGGCGACGCCGACCAGAGATGGATTTCGATTGGGGATTGCTGGACGCCGCAGTTGGGATAACCATACCATTGCGTGTTGCTTAGGGATAAGACAGAAGGGTTACTTTGCGAAACAACGGCCTGGAAGCGGGCGCTTTCGTGCAAAATTGCACGAGATTGAGTTGGGACGCACGATTAGATCGCACGACTGAAACGCTCCGGATGCACGGGTACAGAAAACGTTCGGATGCATAAGATACGACCCCTTTATGTAGGGCGTCGTATCTTATGAATCCAAACGTTTTCTGTACCCGTGCATCCGGAACGTTTCAGTCGTACAATCTAAATCTCAGGGTTAGAGCTGCTTCATGTGTATTCTTCTAAAAACAAGCCCGCAGCCTCTAAGTTAGGCCTGCAAATTTACACGGGCACCCCTGTCCAACTCACGTTGCAGATCCGATTAGTACGGAGGCGAACCGACGTTATACGGAGAACTCGCCGTGCGCCCTAAACATCGACGACGTGTATCCGATTGCAGTTGGCTTCATCCGATCTCCAGACGCGGACGCCGTCTGAGATACATATGTCAAGAAGACTCGATATATTCTTGATGCCCGAGTGCTCTCCTAGTGCAGGTAGCTCTCGCCGAGGACTCGCAGCACTACACGCATGCCGAATTGATTTTTTTTCTCCGATGCCAGAGCCATCTCCTAGTGTAGCTAGCTCGCCTAGAACTCACAGAACTTCGGAGCTGGTGGCCAATTTCTTAAGCTAGCCTTGCTGATATCGTTGCTTGCCTCCTGCCGACGAACGCACACCGGCGCCCACGCCCAGCAAATCCTAGTTGCTAGCCTTGTTGCTATCTCTGCTTGCCTCCTGCTGACGAACAGAGGCCACAGCTCTGGTCCGTGTGCGTGCTCGACGCCCAGAACGCCGACGACCCCCGCGTCCCTTTAGATCCTATCTCCGCTACTCCATGTTAGGAACTCTATCTCGTTCGCACTCCAGGCCCCTGGCCGCGTTGTGTTGTTGTCTGCAATCGGCCACTGCTCCCAGTGTCCCCGTGCGGCTCCATTGCTCTGTGTCTGTGCAGACCGTGCTCTTGGTGTGCAAGGACCACGTGCGTCTGCAGCAGTCCGACGTGGCGAGGAGAATGTCAGGTAGGGTCCAGAGGACACGGCGCCAGCCACGGCCCACGGCGTCAGTACCCGTGGAAAGGAGGACCACCAGAAGAGCGGTGTAAGCCGACGATGCGCATGCTGCGTACTCCGGCAGCCTAGGCGTCATGACATGCGCGGAGCGCGGAGGCGAACTATGAGCTGTATACGGCATGGCATAGTGCGTCGAGGCCTTCAAATGTCATCACGCTTCCGGCGACGCCGACCAGAGATGGATTTCGATTGGAGATTGCTGGACGCCGCAGTTGGGATAACCATACCATTGCGTGTTGCTTAGGGATAAGACAGAAGGGTTACTTTGCGAAACAACGGCCTGGAAGCGGGCGCTTCCGTGCAAAATTGCACGAGATTGAGTTGGGACGCACGATTAGATCGCACGACTGAAACGCTCCGGATGCACGGGTACAGAAAACGTTCGGATGCATAAGATACGACCCCTTTATGTAGGGCGTCGTATCTTATGAATCCAAACGTTTTCTGTACCCGTGCATCCGGAACGTTTCAGTCGTACGATCTAAATCTCAGGGTTAGAGCTGCTTCATGTGTATTCTTCTAAAAACAAGCCCGCAGCCTCTAAGTTAGGCCTGCAAATTTACACGGGCACCCCTGTCCAACTCACGTTGCAGATCCGATTAGTACGGAGGCGAACCGACGTTATACGGAGAACTCGCCGTGCGCCCTAAACATCGACGACGTGTATCCGATTGCAGTTGGCTTCATCCGATCTCCAGACGCGGACGCCGTCTGAGATACATATGTCAAGAAGACTCGATATATTCTTGATGCCCGAGTGATCTCCTAGTGCAGGTAGCTCTCGCCGAGGACTCGCAGCACTACACGCATGCCGAATTGATTTTTTTTCTCCGATGCCAGAGCCATCTCCTAGTGTAGCTAGCTCGCCTAGAACTCACAGAACTTCGGAGCTGGTGGCCAATTTCTTAAGCTAGCCTTGCTGATATCGTTGCTTGCCTCCTGCTGACGAACGCACACCGGCGCCCACGCCCAGCAAATCCTAGTTGCTAGCCTTGTTGCTATCTCTGCTTGCCTCCTGCTGACGAACAGAGGCCACAGCTCTGGTCCGTGTGCGTGCTCGACGCCCAGAACGCCGACGACCCCCGCGTCCCTTTAGATCCTCTCTCCGCTACTCCATGATAGGAACTCTATCTCGTTCGCACTCCAGGCCCCTGGCCGCGTTGTGTTGTTGTCTGCAATCGGCCACTGCTCCCAGTGTCCCCGTGCGGCTCCATTGCTCTGTGTCTGTGCAGACCGTGCTCTTGGTGTGCAAGGACCACGTGAGTCTGCAGCAGTCCGACGTGGCGAGGAGAATGTCAGGTAGGGTCCAGAGGACACGGCGCCAGCCACGGCCCACGGCGTCAGTACCCGTGGAAAGGAGGACCACCAGAAGAGCGGTGTAAGCCGACGATGCGCATGCTGCGTACTCCGGCAGCCTAGGCGTCATGACATGCGCGGAGCGCGGAGGCGAACTATGAGCTGTATACGGCATGGCATAGTGCGTCGAGGCCTTCAAATGTCATCACGCTTCCGGCGACGCCGACCAGAGATGGATTTCGATTGGGGATTGCTGGACGCCGCAGTTGGGATAACCATACCATTGCGTGTTGCTTAGGGATAAGACAGAAGGGTTACTTTGCGAAACAACGGCATGGAAGCGGGCGCTTCCGTGCAAAATTGCACGAGATTGAGTTGGGACGCACGATTAGATCGCACGACTGAAACGCTCCGGATGCACGGGTACAGAAAACGTTCGGATGCATAAGATACGACCCCTTTATGTAGGGCGTCGTATCTTATGAATCCAAACGTTTTCTGTACCCGTGCATCCGGAACGTTTCAGTCGTACAATCTAAATCTCAGGGTTAGAGCTGCTTCATGTGTATTCTTCTAAAAACAAGCCCGCAGCCTCTAAGTTAGGCCTGCAAATTTACACGGGCACCCCTGTCCAACTCACGTTGCAGATCCGATTAGTACGGAGGCGAACCGACGTTATACGGAGAACTCGCCGTGCGCCCTAAACATCGACGACGTGTATCCGATTGCAGTTGGCTTCATCCGATCTCCAGACGCGGACGCCGTCTGAGATACATATGTCAAGAAGACTCGATATATTCTTGATGCCCGAGTGCTCTCCTAGTGCAGGTAGCTCTCGCCGAGGACTCGCAGCACTACACGCATGCCGAATTGATTTTTTTTCTCCGATGCCAGAGCCATCTCCTAGTGTAGCTAGCTCGCCTAGAACTCACAGAACTTCGGAGCTGGTGGCCAATTTCTTAAGCTAGCCTTGCTGATATCGTTGCTTGCCTCCTGCCGACGAACGCACACCGGCGCCCACGCCCAGCAAATCCTAGTTGCTAGCCTTGTTGCTATCTCTGCTTGCCTCCTGCTGACGAACAGAGGCCACAGCTCTGGTCCGTGTGCGTGCTCGACGCCCAGAACGCCGACGACCCCCGCGTCCCTTTAGATCCTATCTCCGCTACTCCATGTTAGGAACTCTATCTCGTTCGCACTCCAGGCCCCTGGCCGCGTTGTGTTGTTGTCTGCAATCGGCCACTGCTCCCAGTGTCCCCGTGCGGCTCCATTGCTCTGTGTCTGTGCAGACCGTGCTCTTGGTGTGCAAGGACCACGTGCGTCTGCAGCAGTCCGACGTGGCGAGGAGAATGTCAGGTAGGGTCCAGAGGACACGGCGCCAGCCACGGCCCACGGCGTCAGTACCCGTGGAAAGGAGGACCACCAGAAGAGCGGTGTAAGCCGACGATGCGCATGCTGCGTACTCCGGCAGCCTAGGCGTCATGACATGCGCGGAGCGCGGAGGCGAACTATGAGCTGTATACGGCATGGCATAGTGCGTCGAGGCCTTCAAATGTCATCACGCTTCCGGCGACGCCGACCAGAGATGGATTTCGATTGGAGATTGCTGGACGCCGCAGTTGGGATAACCATACCATTGCGTGTTGCTTAGGGATAAGACAGAAGGGTTACTTTGCGAAACAACGGCCTGGAAGCGGGCGCTTCCGTGCAAAATTGCACGAGATTGAGTTGGGACGCACGATTAGATCGCACGACTGAAACGCTCCGGATGCACGGGTACAGAAAACGTTCGGATGCATAAGATACGACCCCTTTATGTAGGGCGTCGTATCTTATGAATCCAAACGTTTTCTGTACCCGTGCATCCGGAACGTTTCAGTCGTACGATCTAAATCTCAGGGTTAGAGCTGCTTCATGTGTATTCTTCTAAAAACAAGCCCGCAGCCTCTAAGTTAGGCCTGCAAATTTACACGGGCACCCCTGTCCAACTCACGTTGCAGATCCGATTAGTACGGAGGCGAACCGACGTTATACGGAGAACTCGCCGTGCGCCCTAAACATCGACGACGTGTATCCGATTGCAGTTGGCTTCATCCGATCTCCAGACGCGGACGCCGTCTGAGATACATATGTCAAGAAGACTCGATATATTCTTGATGCCCGAGTGATCTCCTAGTGCAGGTAGCTCTCGCCGAGGACTCGCAGCACTACACGCATGCCGAATTGATTTTTTTTCTCCGATGCCAGAGCCATCTCCTAGTGTAGCTAGCTCGCCTAGAACTCACAGAACTTCGGAGCTGGTGGCCAATTTCTTAAGCTAGCCTTGCTGATATCGTTGCTTGCCTCCTGCTGACGAACGCACACCGGCGCCCACGCCCAGCAAATCCTAGTTGCTAGCCTTGTTGCTATCTCTGCTTGCCTCCTGCTGACGAACAGAGGCCACAGCTCTGGTCCGTGTGCGTGCTCGACGCCCAGAACGCCGACGACCCCCGCGTCCCTTTAGATCCTCTCTCCGCTACTCCATGATAGGAACTCTATCTCGTTCGCACTCCAGGCCCCTGGCCGCGTTGTGTTGTTGTCTGCAATCGGCCACTGCTCCCAGTGTCCCCGTGCGGCTCCATTGCTCTGTGTCTGTGCAGACCGTGCTCTTGGTGTGCAAGGACCACGTGAGTCTGCAGCAGTCCGACGTGGCGAGGAGAATGTCAGGTAGGGTCCAGAGGACACGGCGCCAGCCACGGCCCACGGCGTCAGTACCCGTGGAAAGGAGGACCACCAGAAGAGCGGTGTAAGCCGATGATGCGCATGCTGCGTACTCCGGCAGCCTAGGCGTCATGACATGCGCGGAGCGCGGAGGCGAACTATGAGCTGTATACGGCATGGCATAGTGCGTCGAGGCCTTCAAATGTCATCACGCTTCCGGCGACGCCGACCAGAGATGGATTTCGATTGGGGATTGCTGGACGCCGCAGTTGGGATAACCATACCATTGCGTGTTGCTTAGGGATAAGACAGAAGGGTTACTTTGCGAAACAACGGCATGGAAGCGGGCGCTTCCGTGCAAAATTGCACGAGATTGAGTTGGGACGCACGATTAGATCGCACGACTGAAACGCTCCGGATGCACGGGTACAGAAAACGTTCGGATGCATAAGATACGACCCCTTTATGTAGGGCGTCGTATCTTATGAATCCAAACGTTTTCTGTACCCGTGCATCCGGAACGTTTCAGTCGTACGATCTAAATCTCAGGGTTAGAGCTGCTTCATGTGTATTCTTCTAAAAACAAGCCCGCAGCCTCTAAGTTAGGCCTGCAAATTTACACGGGCACCCCTGTCCAACTCACGTTGCAGATCCGATTAGTACGGAGGCGAACCGACGTTATACGGAGAACTCGCCGTGCGCCCTAAACATCGACGACGTGTATCCGATTGCAGTTGGCTTCATCCGATCTCCAGACGCGGACGCCGTCTGAGATACATATGTCAAGAAGACTCGATATATTCTTGATGCCCGAGTGATCTCCTAGTGCAGGTAGCTCTCGCCGAGGACTCGCAGCACTACACGCATGCCGAATTGATTTTTTTTCTCCGATGCCAGAGCCATCTCCTAGTGTAGCTAGCTCGCCTAGAACTCACAGAACTTCGGAGCTGGTGGCCAATTTCTTAAGCTAGCCTTGCTGATATCGTTGCTTGCCTCCTGCTGACGAACGCACACCGGCGCCCACGCCCAGCAAATCCCAGTTGCTAGCCTTGTTGCTATCTCTGCTTGCCTCCTGCTGACGAACAGAGGCCACAGCTCTGGTCCGTGTGCGTGCTCGACGCCCAGAACGCCGACGACCCCCGCGTCCCTTTAGATCCTATCTCCGCTACTCCATGATAGGAACTCTATCTCGTTCGCACTCCAGGCCCCTGGCCGCGTTGTGTTGTTGTCTGCAATCGGCCACTGCTCCCAGTGTCCCCGTGCGGCTCCATTGCTCTGTGTCTGTGCAGACCGTGCTCTTGGTGTGCAAGGACCACGTGCGTCTGCAGCAGTCCGACGTGGCGAGGAGAATGTCAGGTAGGGTCCAGAGGACACGGCGCCAGCCACGGCCCACGGCGTCAGTACCCGTGGAAAGGAGGACCACCAGAAGAGCGGTGTAAGCCGACGATGCGCATGCTGCGTACTCCGGCAGCCTAGGCGTCATGACATGCGCGGAGCGCGGAGGCGAACTATGAGCTGTATACGGCATGGCATAGTGCGTCGAGGCCTTCAAATGTCATCACGCTTCCGGCGACGCCGACCAGAGATGGATTTCGATTGGAGATTGCTGGACGCCGCAGTTGGGATAACCATACCATTGCGTGTTGCTTAGGGATAAGACAGAAGGGTTACTTTGCGAAACAACGGCCTGGAAGCGGGCGCTTCCGTGCAAAATTGCACGAGATTGAGTTGGGACGCACGATTAGATCGCACGACTGAAACGCTCCGGATGCACGGGTACAGAAAATGTTCGGATGCATAAGATACGACCCCTTTATGTAGGGCGTCGTATCTTATGAATCCAAACGTTTTCTGTACCCGTGCATCCGGAACGTTTCAGTCGTACGATCTAAATCTCAGGGTTAGAGCTGCTTCATGTGTATTCTTCTAAAAAAAGCCCGCAGCCTCTAAGTTAGGCCTGCAAATTTACACGGGCACCCCTGTCCAACTCACGTTGCAGATCCGATTAGTACGGAGGCGAACCGACGTTATACGGAGAACTCGCCGTGCGCCCTAAACATCGACGACGTGTATCCGATTGCAGTTGGCTTCATCCGATCTCCAGACGCGGACGCCGTCTGAGATACATATGTCAAGAAGACTCGATATATTCTTGATGCCCGAGTGATCTCCTAGTGCAGGTAGCTCTCGCCGAGGACTCGCAGCACTACACGCATGCCGAATTGATTTTTTTTCTCCGATGCCAGAGCCATCTCCTAGTGTAGCTAGCTCGCCTAGAACTCACAGAACTTCGGAGCTGGTGGCCAATTTCTTAAGCTAGCCTTGCTGATATCGTTGCTTGCCTCCTGCTGACGAACGCACACCGACGCCCACGCCCAGCAAATCCCAGTTGCTAGCCTTGTTGCTATCTCTGCTTGCCTCCTGCTGACGAACAGAGGCCACAGCTCTGGTCCGTGTGCGTGCTCGACGCCCAGAACGCCGACGACCCCCGCGTCCCTTTAGATCCTCTCTCCGCTACTCCATGATAGGAACTCTATCTCGTTCGCACTCCAGGCCCCTGGCCGCGTTGTGTTGTTGTCTGCAATCGGCCACTGCTCCCAGTGTCCCCGTGCGGCTCCATTGCTCTGTGTCTGTGCAGACCGTGCTCTTGGTGTGCAAGGACCACGTGCGTCTGCAGCAGTCCGACGTGGCGAGGAGAATGTCAGGTAGGGTCCAGAGGACACGGCGCCAGCCACGGCCCATGGCGTCAGTACCCGTGGAAAGGAGGACCACCAGAAGAGCGGTGTAAGCCGACGATGCGCATGCTGCGTACTCCGGCAGCCTAGGCGTCATGACATGCGCGGAGCGCGGAGGCGAACTATGAGCTGTATACGGCATGGCATAGTGCGTCGAGGCCTTCAAATGTCATCACGCTTCCGACGACGCCGACCAGAGATGGATTTCGATTGGAGATTGCTGGACGCCGCAGTTGGGATAACCATACCATTACGTGTTGCTTAGGGATAAGACAGAAGGGTTACTTTGCGAAACAACGGCCTGGAAGCGGGCGCTTCCGTGCAAAATTGCACGAGATTGAGTTGGGACGCACGATTAGATCGCACGACTGAAACGCTCCGGATGCACGGGTACAGAAAACGTTCGGATGCATAAGATACGACCCCTTTATGTAGGGCGTCGTATCTTATGAATCCAAACGTTTTCTGTACCCGTGCATCCGGAACGTTTCAGTCGTACGATCTAAATCTCAGGGTTAGAGCTGCTTCATGTTTATTCTTCTAAAAACAAGCCCGCAGCCTCTAAGTTAGGCCTGCAAATTTACACGGGCACCCCTGTCCAACTCACGTTGCAGATCCGATTAGTACGGAGGCGAACCGACGTTATACGGAGAACTCGCCGTGCGCCCTAAACATCGACGACGTGTATCCGATTGCAGTTGGCTTCATCCGATCTCCAGACGCGGACGCCGTCTGAGATACATATGTCAAGAAGACTCGATATATTCTTGATGCCCGAGTGATCTCCTAGTGCAGGTAGCTCTCGCCGAGGACTCGCAGCACTACACGCATGCCGAATTGATTTTTTTTCTCCGATGCCAGAGCCATCTCCTAGTGTAGCTAGCTCGCCTAGAACTCACAGAACTTCGGAGCTGGTGGCCAATTTCTTAAGCTAGCCTTGCTGATATCGTTGCTTGCCTCCTGCTGACGAACGCACACCGGCGCCCACGCCCAGCAAATCCCAGTTGCTAGCCTTGTTGCTATCTCTGCTTGCCTCCTGCTGACGAACAGAGGCCACAGCTCTGGTCCGTGTGCGTGCTCGACGCCCAGAACGCCGACGACCCCCGCGTCCCTTTAGATCCTATCTCCGCTACTCCATGATAGGAACTCTATCTCGTTCGCACTCCAGGCCCCTGGCCGCGTTGTGTTGTTGTCTGCAATCGGCCACTGCTCCCAGTGTCCCCGTGCGGCTCCATTGCTCTGTGTCTGTGCAGACCGTGCTCTTGGTGTGCAAGGACCACGTGAGTCTGCAGCAGTCCGACGTGGCGAGGAGAATGTCAGGTAGGGTCCAGAGGACACGGCGCCAGCCACGGCCCACGGCGTCAGTACCCGTGGAAAGGAGGACCACCAGAAGAGCGGTGTAAGCCGACGATGCGCATGCTGCGTACTCCGGCAGCCTAGGCGTCATGACATGCGCGGAGCGCGGAGGCGAACTATGAGCTGTATACGGCATGGCATAGTGCGTCGAGGCCTTCAAATGTCATCACGCTTCCGGCGACGCCGACCAGAGATGGATTTCGATTGGGGATTGCTGGACGCCGCAGTTGGGATAACCATACCATTGCGTGTTGCTTAGGGATAAGACAGAAGGGTTACTTTGCGAAACAACGGCCTGGAAGCGGGCGCTTCCGTGCAAAATTGCACGAGATTGAGTTGGGACGCACGATTAGATCGCACGACTGAAACGCTCCGGATGCACGGGTACAGAAAACGTTCGGATGCATAAGATACGACCCCTTTATGTAGGGCGTCGTATCTTATGAATCCAAACGTTTTCTGTACCCGTGCATCCGGAACGTTTCAGTCGTACAATCTAAATCTCAGGGTTAGAGCTGCTTCATGTGTATTCTTCTAAAAACAAGCCCGCAGCCTCTAAGTTAGGCCTGCAAATTTACACGGGCACCCCTGTCCAACTCACGTTTCAGATCCGATTAGTACGGAGGCGAACCGACGTTATACGGAGAACTCGCCGTGCGCCCTAAACATCGACGACGTGTATCCGATTGCAGTTGGCTTCATCCGATCTCCAGACGCGGACGCCGTCTGAGATACATATGTCAAGAAGACTCGATATATTCTTGATGCCCGAGTGATCTCCTAGTGCAGGTAGCTCTCGCCGAGGACTCGCAGCACTACACGCATGCCGAATTGATTTTTTTTCTCCGATGCCAGAGCCATCTCCTAGTGTAGCTAGCTCGCCTAGAACTCACAGAACTTCGGAGCTGGTGGCCAATTTCTTAAGCTAGCCTTGCTGATATCGTTGCTTGCCTCCTGCTGACGAACGCACACCAGCGCCCACGCCCAGCAAATCCTAGTTGCTAGCCTTGTTGCTATCTCTGCTTGCCTCCTGCTGACGAACAGAGGCCACAGCTCTGGTCCGTGTGCGTGCTCGACGCCCAGAACGCCGACGACCCCCGCGTCCCTTTAGATCCTCTCTCCGCTACTCCATGATAGGAACTCTATCTCGTTCGCACTCCAGGCCCCTGGCCGCGTTGTGTTGTTGTCTGCAATCGGCCACTGCTCCCAGTGTCCCCGTGCGGCTCCATTGCTATGTGTCTGTGCAGACCGTGCTCTTGGTGTGCAAGGACCACGTGCGTCTGCAGCAGTCCGACGTGGCGAGGAGAATGTCAGGTAGGGTCCAGAGGACACGGCGCCAGCCACGGCCCACGACGTCAGTACCCGTGGAAAGGAGGACCACCAGAAGAGCGGTGTAAGCCGACGATGCGCATGCTGCGTACTCCGGCAGCCTAGGCGTCATGACATGCGCGGAGCGCGGAGGCGAACTATGAGCTGTATACGGCATGGCATAGTGCGTCGAGGCCTTCAAATGTCATCACGCTTCCGGCGACGCCGACCAGAGATGGATTTCGATTGGGGATTGCTGGACGCCGCAGTTGGGATAACCATACCATTGCGTGTTGCTTAGGGATAAGACAGAAGGGTTACTTTGCGAAACAACGGCCTGGAAGCGGGCGCTTCCGTGCAAAATTGCACGAGATTGAGTTGGGACGCACGATTAGATCGCACGACTAAAACGCTCCGGATGCACGGGTACAGAAAACGTTCGGATGCATAAGATACGACCCCTTTATGTAGGGCGTCGTATCTTATGAATCCAAACGTTTTCTGTACCCGTGCATCCGGAACGTTTCAGTCGTACGATCTAAATCTCAGGGTTAGAGCTGCTTCATGTGTATTCTTCTAAAAACAAGCCCGCAGCCTCTAAGTTAGGCCTGCAAATTTACACGGGCACCCCTGTCCAACTCACGTTGCAGATCCGATTAGTACGGAGGCGAACCGACGTTATACGGAGAACTCGCCGTGCGCCCTAAACATCGACGACGTGTATCCGATTGCAGTTGGCTTCATCCGATCTCCAGACGCGGACGCCGTCTGAGATACATATGTCAAGAAGACTCGATATATTCTTGATGCCCGAGTGATCTCCTAGTGCAGGTAGCTCTCGCCGAGGACTCGCAGCACTACACGCATGCCGAATTGATTTTTTTTCTCCGATGCCAGAGCCATCTCCTAGTGTAGCTAGCTCGCCTAGAACTCACAGAACTTCGGAGCTGGTGGCCAATTTCTTAAGCTAGCCTTGCTGATATCGTTGCTTGCCTCCTGCTGACGAACGCACACCGGCGCCCACGCCCAGCAAATCCCAGTTGCTAGCCTTGTTGCTATCTCTGCTTGCCTCCTGCTGACGAACAGAGGCCACAGCTCTGGTCCGTGTGCGTGCTCGACGCCCAGAACGCCGACGACCCCCGCGTCCCTTTAGATCCTCTCTCCGCTACTCCATGATAGGAACTCTATCTCGTTCGCACTCCAGGCCCCTGGCCGCGTTGTGTTGTTGTCTGCAATCGGCCACTGCTCCCAGTGTCCCCGTGCGGCTCCATTGCTCTGTGTCTGTGCAGACCGTGCTCTTGGTGTGCAAGGACCACGTGAGTCTGCAGCAGTCCGACGTGGCGAGGAGAATGTCAGGTAGGGTCCAGAGGACACGGCGCCAGCCACGGCCCACGGCGTCAGTACCCGTGGAAAGGAGGACCACCAGAAGAGCGGTGTAAGCCGACGATGCGCATGCTGCGTACTCCGGCAGCCTAGGCGTCATGACATGCGCGGAGCGCGGAGGCGAACTATGAGCTGTATACGGCATGGCATAGTGCGTCGAGGCCTTCAAATGTCATCACGCTTCCGGCGACGCCGACCAGAGATGGATTTCGATTGGGGATTGCTGGACGCCGCAGTTGGGATAACCATACCATTGCGTGTTGCTTAGGGATAAGACAGAAGGGTTAGTTTGCGAAACAACGGCCTGGAAGCGGGCGCTTCCGTGCAAAATTGCACGAGATTGAGTTGGGACGCACGATTAGATCGCACGACTGAAACGCTCCGGATGCACGGGTACAGAAAACGTTCGGATGCATAAGATACGACCCCTTTATGTAGGGCGTCGTATCTTATGAATCCAAACGTTTTCTGTACCCGTGCATCCGGAACGTTTCAGTCGTACGATCTAAATCTCAGGGTTAGAGCTGCTTCATGTGTATTCTTCTAAAAACAAGCCCGCAGCCTCTAAGTTAGGCCTGCAAATTTACACGGGCACCCCTGTCCAACTCACGTTGCAGATCCGATTAGTACGGAGGCGAACCGACGTTATACGGAGAACTCGCCGTGCGCCCTAAACATCGACGACGTGTATCCGATTGCAGTTGGCTTCATCCGATCTCCAGACGCGGACGCCGTCTGAGATACATATGTCAAGAAGACTCGATATATTCTTGATGCCCGAGTGATCTCCTAGTGCAGGTAGCTCTCGCCGAGGACTCGCAGCACTACACGCATGCCGAATTGATTTTTTTTCTCCGATGCCAGAGCCATCTCCTAGTGTAGCTAGCTCGCCTAGAACTCACAGAACTTCGGAGCTGGTGGCCAATTTCTTAAGCTAGCCTTGCTGATATCGTTGCTTGCCTCCTGCTGACGAACGCACACCGGCGCCCACGCCCAGCAAATCCCAGTTGCTAGCCTTGTTGCTATCTCTGCTTGCCTCCTGCTGACGAACAGAGGCCACAGCTCTGGTCCGTGTGCGTGCTCGACGCCCAGAACGCCGACGACCCCCGCGTCCCTTTAGATCCTCTCTCCGCTACTCCATGATAGGAACTCTATCTCGTTCGCACTCCAGGCCCCTGGCCGCGTTGTGTTGTTGTCTGCAATCGGCCACTGCTCCCAGTGTCCCCGTGCGGCTCCATTGCTCTGTGTCTGTGCAGACCGTGCTCTTGGTGTGCAAGGACCACGTGAGTCTGCAGCAGTCCGACGTGGCGAGGAGAATGTCAGGTAGGGTCCAGAGGACTCGGCGCCATCCACGGCCCACGGCGTCAGTACCCGTGGAAAGGAGGACCACCAGAAGAGCGGTGTAAGCCGACGATGCGCATGCTGCGTACTCCGGCAGCCTAGGCGTCATGACATGCGCGGAGCGCGGAGGCGAACTATGAGCTGTATACGGCATGGCATAGTGCGTCGAGGCCTTCAAATGTCATCACGCTTCCGGCGACGCCGACCAGAGATGGATTTCGATTGGGGATTGCTGGACGCCGCAGTTGGGATAACCATACCATTGCGTGTTTCTTAGGGATAAGACAGAAGGGTTACTTTGCGAAACAACGGCCTGGAAGCGGGCGCTTCCGTGCAAAATTGCACGAGATTGAGTTGGGACGCACGATTAGATCGCACGACTGAAACGCTCCGGATGCACGGGTACAGAAAACGTTCGGATGCATAAGATACGACCCCTTTATGTAGGGCATCGTATCTTATGAATCCAAACGTTTTCTGTACCCGTGCATCCGGAACGTTTCAGTCGTACGATCTAAATCTCAGGGTTAGAGCTGCTTCATGTGTATTCTTCTAAAAACAAGCCCGCAACCTCTAAGTTAGGCCTGCAAATTTACACGGGCACCCCTGTCCAACTCACGTTGCAGATCCGATTAGTACGGAGGCGAACCGACGTTATACGGAGAACTCGCCGTGCGCCCTAAACATCGACGACGTGTATCCGATTGCAGTTGGCTTCATCCGATCTCCAGACGCGGACGCCGTCTGAGATACATATGTCAAGAAGACTCGATATATTCTTGATGCCCGAGTGATCTCCTAGTGCAGGTAGCTCTCGCCGAGGACTCGCAGCACTACACGCATGCCGAATTGATTTTTTTTCTCCGATGCCAGAGCCATCTCCTAGTGTAGCTAGCTCGCCTAGAACTCACAGAACTTCGGAGCTGGTGGCCAATTTCTTAAGCTAGCCTTGCTGATATCGTTGCTTGCCTCCTGCTGACGAACGCACACCGGCGCCCACGCCCAGCAAATCCCAGTTGCTAGCCTTGTTTCTATCTCTGCTTGCCTCCTGCTGACGAACAGAGGCCACAGCTCTGGTCCGTGTGCGTGCTCGACGCCCAGAACGCCGACGACCCCCGCGTCCCTTTAGATCCTCTCTCTGCTACTCCATGATAGGAACTCTATCTCGTTCGCACTCCAGGCCCCTGGCCGCGTTGTGTTGTTGTCTGCAATCGGCCACTGCTCCCAGTGTCCCCGTGCGGCTCCATTGCTCTGTGTCTGTGCAGACCGTGCTCTTGGTGTGCAAGGACCACGTGAGTCTGCAGCAGTCCGACGTGGCGAGGAGAATGTCAGGTAGGGTCCAGAGGACTCGGCGCCAGCCACGGCCCACGGCGTCAGTACCCGTGGAAAGGAGGACCACCAGAAGAGCGGTGTAAGCCGACGATGCGCATGCTGCGTACTCCGGCAGCCTAGGCGTCATGACATGCGCGGAGCGCGGAGGCGAACTATGAGTTGTATACGGCATGGCATAGTGCGTCGAGGCCTTCAAATGTCATCACGCTTCTGGCGACGCCGGCCAGAGATGGATTTCGATTGGGGATTGCTGGACGCCGCAGTTGGGATAACCATACCATTGCGTGTTGCTTAGGGATTGGACAGAAGGGTTACTTTGCGAAACAACGGCCTGGAAGCGGGCGCTTCCGTGCAAAATTGCACGAGATTGAGTTGGGACGCACGATTAGATCGCACGACTGAAACGCTCCGGATGCACGGGTACAGAAAACGTTCGGATGCATAAGATACGACCCCTTTATGTAGGGCGTCGTATCTTATGAATCCAAACGTTTTCTGTACCCGTGCATCCGGAACGTTTCAGTCGTACGATCTAAATCTCAGGGTTAGAGCTGCTTCATGTGTATTCTTCTAAAAACAAGCCCGCAGCCTCTAAGTTAGGCCTGCAAATTTACACGGGCACCCCTGTCCAACTCACGTTGCAGATCCGATTAGTACGGAGGCGAACCGACGTTATACGGAGAACTCGTCGTGCGCCCTAAACATCGACGACGTGTATCCGATTGCAGTTGGCTTCATCCGATCTCTAGACGCGGACGCCGTCTGAGATACATATGTCAAGAAGACTCGATATATTCTTGATGCCCGAGTGATCTCCTAGTGCAGGTAGCTCTCGCCGAGGACTCGCAGCACTACACGCATGCCGAATTGATTTTTTTTCTCCGATGCCAGAGCCATCTCCTAGTGTAGCTAGCTCGCCTAGAACTCACAGAACTTCGGAGCTGGTGGCCAATTTCTTAAGCTAGCCTTGCTGATATCGTTGCTTGCCTCCTGCTGACGAACGCACACCGGCGCCCACGCCCAGCAAATCCCAGTTGCTAGCCTTGTTTCTATCTCTGCTTGCCTCCTGCTGACGAACAGAGGCCACAGCTCTGGTCCGTGTGCGTGCTCGACGCCCAGAACGCCGACGACCCCCGCGTCCCTTTAGATCCTCTCTCTGCTACTCCATGATAGGAACTCTATCTCGTTCGCACTCCAGGCCCCTGGCCGCGTTGTGTTGTTGTCTGCAATCGGCCACTGCTCCCAGTGTCCCCGTGCGGCTCCATTGCTCTGTGTCTGTGCAGACCGTGCTCTTGGTGTGCAAGGACCACGTGAGTCTGCAGCAGTCCGACGTGGCGAGGAGAATGTCAGGTAGGGTCCAGAGGACACGGCGCCAGCCACGGCCCACGGCGTCAGTACCCGTGGAAAGGAGGACCACCAGAAGAGCGGTGTAAGCCGACGATGCGCATGCTGCGTACTCCGGCAGCCTAGGCGTCATGACATGCGCGGAGCGCGGAGGCGAACTATGAGCTGTATACGGCATGGCATAGTGCGTCGAGGCCTTCAAATGTCATCACGCTTCCGGCGACGCCGACCAGAGATGGATTTCGATTGGGGATTGCTGGACGCCGCAGTTGGGATAACCATACCATTGCGTGTTGCTTAGGGATAAGACAGAAGGGTTACTTTGCGAAACAACGGCCTGGAAGCGGGCGCTTCCGTACAAAATTGCACGAGATTGAGTTGGGACGCACGACTGTAACGCTCCGGATGCACGGGTACAGAAAACGTTCGGATGCATAAGATACGACCCCTTTATGTAGGGCGTCGTATCTTATGAATCCAAACGTTTTCTGTACCCGTGCATCCGGAACGTTTCAGTCGTACGATCTAAATCTCAGGGTTAGAGCTGCTTCATGTGTATTCTTCTAAAAACAAGCCCGCAGCCTCTAAGTTAGGCCTGCAAATTTACACGGGCACCCCTGTCCAACTCACGTTGCAGATCCGATTAGTACGGAGGCGAA
This sequence comes from Alopecurus myosuroides, assembly GCA_028641055.1. Taxonomy (NCBI): domain Eukaryota; kingdom Viridiplantae; phylum Streptophyta; class Magnoliopsida; order Poales; family Poaceae; genus Alopecurus; species Alopecurus myosuroides. The sequence goes on from CM054058.1 coordinate 30,834,656, forward strand.
CCGACGTTATACGGAGAACTCGTCGTGCGCCCTAAACATCGACGACGTGTATCCGATTGCAGTTGGCTTCATCCGATCTCTAGACGCGGACGCCGTCTGAGATACATATGTCAAGAAGACTCGATATATTCTTGATGCCCGAGTGATCTCCTAGTGCAGGTAGCTCTCGCCGAGGACTCGCAGCACTACACGCATGCCGAATTGATTTTTTTTCTCCGATGCCAGAGCCATCTCCTAGTGTAGCTAGCTCGCCTAGAACTCACAGAACTTCGGAGCTGGTGGCCAATTTCTTAAGCTAGCCTTGCTGATATCGTTGCTTGCCTCCTGCTGACGAACGCACACCGGCGCCCACGCCCAGCAAATCCCAGTTGCTAGCCTTGTTTCTATCTCTACTTGCCTCCTGCTGACGAACAGAGGCCACAGCTCTGGTCCGTGTGCGTGCTCGACGCCCAGAACGCCGACGACCCCCGCGTCCCTTTAGATCCTCTCTCTGCTACTCCATGATAGGAACTCTATCTCGTTCGCACTCCAGGCCCCTGGCCGCGTTGTGTTGTTGTCTGCAATCGGCCACTGCTCCCAGTGTCCCCGTGCGGCTCCATTGCTCTGTGTCTGTGCAGACCGTGCTCTTGGTGTGCAAGGACCACGTGAGTCTGCAGCAGTCCGACGTGGCGAGGAGAATGTCAGGTAGGGTCCAGAGGACACGGCGCCAGCCACGGCCCACGGCGTCAGTACCCGTGGAAAGGAGGACCACCAGAAGAGCGGTGTAAGCCGACGATGCGCATGCTGCGTACTCCGGCAGCCTAGGCGTCATGACATGCGCGGAGCGCGGAGGCGAACTATGAGCTGTATACGGCATGGCATAGTGCGTCGAGGCCTTCAAATGTCATCACGCTTCCGGCGACGCCGACCAGAGATGGATTTCGATTGGGGATTGCTGGACGCCGCAGTTGGGATAACCATACCATTGCGTGTTGCTTAGGGATAAGACAGAAGGGTTACTTTGCGAAACAACGGCCTGGAAGCGGGCGCTTCCGTACAAAATTGCACGAGATTGAGTTGGGACGCACGACTGAAACGCTCCGGATGCACGGGTACAGAAAACGTTCGGATGCATAAGATACGACCCCTTTATGTAGGGCGTCGTATCTTATGAATCCAAACGTTTTCTGTACCCGTGCATCCGGAACGTTTCAGTCGTACGATCTAAATCTCAGGGTTAGAGCTGCTTCATGTGTATTCTTCTAAAAACAAGCCCGCAGCCTCTAAGTTAGGCCTGCAAATTTACACGGGCACCCCTGTCCAACTCACGTTGCAGATCCGATTAGTACGGAGGCGAACCGACGTTATACGGAGAACTCGCCGTGCGCCCTAAACATCGACGACGTGTATCCGATTGCAGTTGGCTTCATCCGATCTCCAGACGCGGACGCCGTCTGAGATACATATGTCAAGAAGACTCGATATATTCTTGATGCCCGAGTGATCTCCTAGTGCAGGTAGCTCTCGCCGAGGACTCGCAGCACTACACGCATGCCGAATTGATTTTTTTTCTCCGATGCCAGAGCCATCTCCTAGTGTAGCTAGCTCGCCTAGAACTCACAGAACTTCGGAGCTGGTGGCCAATTTCTTAAGCTAGCCTTGCTGATATCGTTGCTTGCCTCCTGCTGACGAACGCACACCGGCGCCCACGCCCAGCAAATCCCAGTTGCTAGCCTTGTTGCTATCTCTGCTTGCCTCCTGCTGACGAACAGAGGCCACAGCTCTGGTCCGTGTGCGTGCTCGACGCCCAGAACGCCGACGACCCCCGCGTCCCTTTAGATCCTCTCTCCGCTACTCCATGATAGGAACTCTATCTCGTTCGCACTCCAGGCCCCTGGCCGCGTTGTGTTGTTGTCTGCAATCGGCCACTGCTCCCAGTGTCCCCGTGCGGCTCCATTGCTCTGTGTCTGTGTAGACCGTGCTCTTGGTGTGCAAGGACCACGTGAGTCTGCAGCAGTCCGACGTGGCGAGGAGAATGTCAGGTAGGGTCCAGAGGACACGGCGCCAGCCACGGCCCACGGCGTCAGTACCCGTGGAAAGGAGGACCACCATAAGAGCGGTGTAAGCCGACGATGCGCATGCTGCGTACTCCGGCAGCCTAGGCGTCATGACATGCGCGCAGCGCGGAGGCGAACTATGAGCTGTATACGGCATGGCATAGTGCGTCGAGGCCTTCAAATGTCATCACGCTTCCGGCGACGCCGACCAGAGATGGATTTCGATTGGGGATTGCTGGACGCCGCAGTTGGGATAACCATACCATTGCGTGTTTCTTAGGGATAAGACAGAAGGGTTACTTTGCGAAACAACGGCCTGGAAGCGGGCGCTTCCGTGCAAAATTGCACGAGATTGAGTTGGGACGCACGATTAGATCGCACGACTGAAACGCTCCGGATGCACGGGTACAGAAAACGTTCGGATGCATAAGATACGACCCCTTTATGTAGGGCGTCGTATCTTATGAATCCAAACGTTTTCTGTACCCGTGCATCCGGAACGTTTCAGTCGTACGATCTAAATCTCAGGGTTAGAGCTGCTTCATGTGTATTCTTCTAAAAACAAGCCCGCAGCCTCTAAGTTAGGCCTGCAAATTTACACGGGCACCCCTGTCCAACTCACGTTGCAGATCCGATTAGTACGGAGGCGAACCGACGTTATACGGAGAACTCGTCGTGCGCCCTAAACATCGACGACGTGTATCCGATTGCAGTTGGCTTCATCCGATCTCTAGACGCGGACGCCGTCTGAGATACATATGTCAAGAAGACTCGATATATTCTTGATGCCCGAGTGATCTCCTAGTGCAGGTAGCTCTCGCCGAGGACTCGCAGCACTACACGCATGCCGAATTGATTTTTTTTCTCCGATGCCAGAGCCATCTCCTAGTGTAGCTAGCTCGCCTAGAACTCACAGAACTTCGGAGCTGGTGGCCAATTTCTTAAGCTAGCCTTGCTGATATCGTTGCTTGCCTCCTGCTGACGAACGCACACCGGCGCCCACGCCCAGCAAATCCCAGTTGCTAGCCTTGTTTCTATCTCTGCTTGCCTCCTGCTGACGAACAGAGGCCACAGCTCTGGTCCGTGTGCGTGCTCGACGCCCAGAACGCCGACGACCCCCGCGTCCCTTTAGATCCTCTCTCTGCTACTCCATGATAGGAACTCTATCTCGTTCGCACTCCAGGCCCCTGGCCGCGTTGTGTTGTTGTCTGCAATCGGCCACTGCTCCCAGTGTCCCCGTGCGGCTCCATTGCTCTGTGTCTGTGCAGACCGTGCTCTTGGTGTGCAAGGACCACGTGAGTCTGCAGCAGTCCGACGTGGCGAGGAGAATGTCAGGTAGGGTCCAGAGGACACGGCGCCAGCCACGGCCCACGGCGTCAGTACCCGTGGAAAGGAGGACCACCAGAAGAGCGGTGTAAGCCGACGATGCGCATGCTGCGTACTCCGGCAGCCTAGGCGTCATGACATGCGCGGAGCGCGGAGGCGAACTATGAGCTGTATACGGCATGGCATAGTGCGTCGAGGCCTTCAAATGTCATCACGCTTCCGGCGACGCCGACCAGAGATGGATTTCGATTGGGGATTGCTGGACGCCGCAGTTGGGATAACCATACCATTGCGTGTTGCTTAGGGATAAGACAGAAGGGTTACTTTGCGAAACAACGGCCTGGAAGCGGGCGCTTCCGTACAAAATTGCACGAGATTGAGTTGGGACGCACGACTGAAACGCTCCGGATGCACGGGTACAGAAAACGTTCGGATGCATAAGATACGACCCCTTTATGTAGGGCGTCGTATCTTATGAATCCAAACGTTTTCTGTACCCGTGCATCCGGAACGTTTCAGTCGTACGATCTAAATCTCAGGGTTAGAGCTGCTTCATGTGTATTCTTCTAAAAACAAGCCCGCAGCCTCTAAGTTAGGCCTGCAAATTTACACGGGCACCCCTGTCCAACTCACGTTGCAGATCCGATTAGTACGGAGGCGAACCGACGTTATACGGAGAACTCGCCGTGCGCCCTAAACATCGACGACGTGTATCCGATTGCAGTTGGCTTCAACCGATCTCCAGACGCGGACGCCGTCTGAGATACATATGTCAAGAAGACTCGATATATTCTTGATGCCCGAGTGATCTCCTAGTGCAGGTAGCTCTCGCCGAGGACTCGCAGCACTACACGCATGCCGAATTGATTTTTTTTCTCCGATGCCAGAGCCATCTCCTAGTGTAGCTAGCTCGCCTAGAACTCACAGAACTTCGGAGCTGGTGGCCAATTTCTTAAGCTAGCCTTGCTGATATCGTTGCTTGCCTCCTGCTGACGAACGCACACCGGCGCCCACGCCCAGCAAATCCCAGTTGCTAGCCTTGTTGCTATCTCTGCTTGCCTCCTGCTGACGAACAGAGGCCACAGCTCTGGTCCGTGTGCGTGCTCGACGCCCAGAACGCCGACGACCCCCGCGTCCCTTTAGATCCTCTCTCCGCTACTCCATGATAGGAACTCTATCTCGTTCGCACTCCAGGCCCCTGGCCGCGTTGTGTTGTTGTCTGCAATCGGCCACTGCTCCCAGTGTCCCCGTGCGGCTCCATTGCTCTGTGTCTGTGTAGACCGTGCTCTTGGTGTGCAAGGACCACGTGAGTCTGCAGCAGTCCGACGTGGCGAGGAGAATGTCAGGTAGGGTCCAGAGGACACGGCGCCAGCCACGGCCCACGGCGTCAGTACCCGTGGAAAGGAGGACCACCATAAGAGCGGTGTAAGCCGACGATGCGCATGCTGCGTACTCCGGCAGCCTAGGCGTCATGACATGCGCGCAGCGCGGAGGCGAACTATGAGCTGTATACGGCATGGCATAGTGCGTCGAGGCCTTCAAATGTCATCACGCTTCCGGCGACGCCGACCAGAGATGGATTTCGATTGGGGATTGCTGGACGCCGCAGTTGGGATAACCATACCATTGCGTGTTTCTTAGGGATAAGACAGAAGGGTTACTTTGCGAAACAACGGCCTGGAAGCGGGCGCTTCCGTGCAAAATTGCACGAGATTGAGTTGGGACGCACGATTAGATCGCACGACTGAAACGCTCCGGATGCACGGGTACAGAAAACGTTCGGATGCATAAGATACGACCCCTTTATGTAGGGCGTCGTATCTTATGAATCCAAACGTTTTCTGTACCCGTGCATCCGGAACGTTTCAGTCGTACGATCTAAATCTCAGGGTTAGAGCTGCTTCATGTGTATTCTTCTAAAAACAAGCCCGCAGCCTCTAAGTTAGGCCTGCAAATTTACACGGGCACCCCTGTCCAACTCACGTTGCAGATCCGATTAGTACGGAGGCGAACCGACGTTATACGGAGAACTCGTCGTGCGCCCTAAACATCGACGACGTGTATCCGATTGCAGTTGGCTTCATCCGATCTCTAGACGCGGACGCCGTCTGAGATACATATGTCAAGAAGACTCGATATATTCTTGATGCCCGAGTGATCTCCTAGTGCAGGTAGCTCTCGCCGAGGACTCGCAGCACTACACGCATGCCGAATTGATTTTTTTTCTCCGATGCCAGAGCCATCTCCTAGTGTAGCTAGCTCGCCTAGAACTCACAGAACTTCGGAGCTGGTGGCCAATTTCTTAAGCTAGCCTTGCTGATATCGTTGCTTGCCTCCTGCTGACGAACGCACACCGGCGCCCACGCCCAGCAAATCCCAGTTGCTAGCCTTGTTTCTATCTCTGCTTGCCTCCTGCTGACGAACAGAGGCCACAGCTCTGGTCCGTGTGCGTGCTCGACGCCCAGAACGCCGACGACCCCCGCGTCCCTTTAGATCCTCTCTCTGCTACTCCATGATAGGAACTCTATCTCGTTCGCACTCCAGGCCCCTGGCCGCGTTGTGTTGTTGTCTGCAATCGGCCACTGCTCCCAGTGTCCCCGTGCGGCTCCATTGCTCTGTGTCTGTGCAGACCGTGCTCTTGGTGTGCAAGGACCACGTGAGTCTGCAGCAGTCCGACGTGGCGAGGAGAATGTCAGGTAGGGTCCAGAGGACACGGCGCCAGCCACGGCCCACGGCGTCAGTACCCGTGGAAAGGAGGACCACCAGAAGAGCGGTGTAAGCCGACGATGCGCATGCTGCGTACTCCGGCAGCCTAGGCGTCATGACATGCGCGGAGCGCGGAGGCGAACTATGAGCTGTATACGGCATGGCATAGTGCGTCGAGGCCTTCAAATGTCATCACGCTTCCGGCGACGCCGACCAGAGATGGATTTCGATTGGGGATTGCTGGACGCCGCAGTTGGGATAACCATACCATTGCGTGTTGCTTAGGGATAAGACAGAAGGGTTACTTTGCGAAACAACGGCCTGGAAGCGGGCGCTTCCGTACAAAATTGCACGAGATTGAGTTGGGACGCACGACTGAAACGCTCCGGATGCACGGGTACAGAAAACGTTCGGATGCATAAGATACGACCCCTTTATGTAGGGCGTCGTATCTTATGAATCCAAACGTTTTCTGTACCCGTGCATCCGGAACGTTTCAGTCGTACGATCTAAATCTCAGGGTTAGAGCTGCTTCATGTGTATTCTTCTAAAAACAAGCCCGCAGCCTCTAAGTTAGGCCTGCAAATTTACACGGGCACCCCTGTCCAACTCACGTTGCAGATCCGATTAGTACGGAGGCGAACCGACGTTATACGGAGAACTCGCCGTGCGCCCTAAACATCGACGACGTGTATCCGATTGCAGTTGGCTTCATCCGATCTCCAGACGCGGACGCCGTCTGAGATACATATGTCAAGAAGACTCGATATATTCTTGATGCCCGAGTGATCTCCTAGTGCAGGTAGCTCTCGCCGAGGACTCGCAGCACTACACGCATGCCGAATTGATTTTTTTCTCCGATGCCAGAGCCATCTCCTAGTGTAGCTAGCTCGCCTAGAACTCACAGAACTTCGGAGCTGGTGGCCAATTTCTTAAGCTAGCCTTGCTGATATCGTTGCTTGCCTCCTGCTGACGAACGCACACCGGCGCCCACGCCCAGCAAATCCCAGTTGCTAGCCTTGTTGCTATCTCTGCTTGCCTCCTGCTGACGAACAGAGGCCACAGCTCTGGTCCGTGTGCGTGCTCGACGCCCAGAACGCCGACGACCCCCGCGTCCCTTTAGATCCTCTCTCCGCTACTCCATGATAGGAACTCTATCTCGTTCGCACTCCAGGCCCCTGGCCGCGTTGTGTTGTTGTCTGCAATCGGCCACTGCTCCCAGTGTCCCCGTGCGGCTCCATTGCTCTGTGTCTGTGCAGACCGTGCTCTTGGTGTGCAAGGACCACGTGAGTCTGCAGCAGTCCGACGTGGCGAGGAGAATGTCAGGTAGGGTCCAGAGGACACGGCGCCAGCCACGGCCCACGGCGTCAGTACCCGTGGAAAGGAGGACCACCAGAAGAGCGGTGTAAGCCGACGATGCGCATACTGCGTACTCCGGCAGCCTAGGCGTCATGACATGCGCGGAGCGCGGAGGCGAACTATGAGCTGTATACGGCATGGCATAGTGCGTCGAGGCCTTCAAATGTCATCACGCTTCCGGCGACGCCGACCAGAGATGGATTTCGATTGGGGATTGCTGGACGCCGCAGTTGGGATAACCATACCATTGCGTGTTGCTTAGGGATAAGACAGAAGGGTTACTTTGCGAAACAACGGCCTGGAAGCGGGCGCTTCCGTACAAAATTGCACGAGATTGAGTTGGGACGCACGACTGAAACGCTCCGGATGCACGGGTACAGAAAACGTTCGGATGCATAAGATACGACCCCTTTATGTAGGGCGTCGTATCTTATGAATCCAAACGTTTTCTGTACCCGTGCATCCGGAACGTTTCAGTCGTACGATCTAAATCTCAGGGTTAGAGCTGCTTCATGTGTATTCTTCTAAAAACAAGCCCGCAGCCTCTAAGTTAGGCCTGCAAATTTACACGGGCACCCCTGTCCAACTCACGTTGCAGATCCGATTAGTACGGAGGCGAACCGACGTTATACGGAGAACTCGCCGTGCGCCCTAAACATCGACGACGTGTATCCGATTGCAGTTGGCTTCATCCGATCTCCAGATGCGGACGCCGTCTGAGATACATATGTCAAAAAGACTCGATATATTCTTGATGCCCGAGTGATCTCCTAGTGCAGGTAGCTCTCGCCGAGGACTCGCAGCACTACACGCATGCCGAATTGATTTTTTTTCTCCGATGCCAGGGCCATCTCCTAGTGTAGCTAGCTCGCCTAGAACTCACAGAACTTCGGAGCTGGTGGCCAATTTCTTAAGCTAGCTCGTTGCTTGCCTCCTGCTGACGAACGCACACCGGCGCCCACGCCCAGCAAATCCTAGTTGCTAGCCTTGTTGCTATCTCTGCTTGCCTCCTGCTGACGAACAGAGGCCACAGCTCTGGTCCGTGTGCGTGCTCGACGCCCAGAACACCGACGACCCCCGCGTCCCTTTAGATCCTCTCTCCGCTACTCCATGATAGGAACTCTATCTCGTTCGCACTCCAGGCCCCTGGCCGCGTTGTGTTGTTGTCTGCAATCGGCCACTGCTCCCAGTGTCCCCGTGCGGCTCCATTGCTCTGTGTCTGTGCAGACCGTGCTCTTGGTGTGCAAGCACCACGTGAGTCTGCAGCAGTCCGACGTGGCGAGGAGAATGTCAGGTAGGGTCCAGAGGACACGGCGCCAGCCACGGCCCACGGCGTCAGTACCCATGGAAAGGAGGACCACCAGAAGAGCGGTGTAAGCCGACGATGCGCATGCTGCGTACTCCGGCAGCTTAGGCGTCATGACATGCGCGGAGCGCGGAGGCGAACTATGAGCTGTATACGGCATGGCATAGTGCGTCGAGGCCTTCAAATGTCATCACGCTTCCGGCGACGCCGACCAGAGATGGATTTCGATTGGGGATTGCTGGATGCCGCAGTTGGGATAACCATACCATTGCGTGTTGCTTAGGGATAAGACAGAAGGGTTAGTTTGCGAAACAACGGCCTGGAAGCGGGCGCTTCCGTGCAAAATTGCACGAGATTGAGTTGGGACGCACGATTAGATCGCACGACTGAAACGCTCCGGATGCACGGGTACAGAAAACGTTCGGATGCATAAGATACGACCCCTTTATGTAGGGCGTCGTATCTTATGAATCCAAACGTTTTCTGTACCCGTGCATCCGGAACGTTTCAGTCGTACGATCTAAATCTCAGGGTTAGAGCTGCTTCATGTGTATTCTTCTAAAAACAAGCCCGCAGCCTCTAAGTTAGGCCTGCAAATTTACACGGGCACCCCTGTCCAACTCACGTTGCAGATCCGATTAGTACGGAGGCGAACCGACGTTATACGGAGAACTCGCCGTGCGCCCTAAACATCGACGACGTGTATCCGATTGCAGTTGGCTTCATCCGATCTCCAGACGCGGATGCCGTCTGAGATACATATGTCAAGAAGACTCGATATATTCTTGATGCCCGAGTGATCTCCTAGTGCAGGTAGCTCTCGCCGAGGACTCGCAGCACTACACGCATGCCGAATTGATTTTTTTCTCCGATGCCAGAGCCATCTCCTAGTGTAGCTAGCTCGCCTAGAACTCACAGAACTTCGGAGCTGGTGGCCAATTTCTTAAGCTAGCCTTGCTGATATCGTTGCTTGCCTCCTGCTGACGAACGCACACCGGCGCCCACGCCCAGCAAATCCCAGTTGCTAGCCTTGTTGCTATCTCTGCTTGCCTCCTGCTGACGAACAGAGGCCACAGCTCTGGTCCGTGTGCGTGCTCGACGCCCAGAACGCCGACGACCCCCGCGTCCCTTTAGATCCTCTCTCCGCTACTCCATGATAGGAACTCTATCTCGTTCGCACTCCAGGCCCCTGGCCGCGTTGTGTTGTTGTCTGCAATCGGCCACTGCTCCCAGTGTCCCCGTGCGGCTCCATTGCTCTGTGTCTGTGCAGACCGTGCTCTTGGTGTGCAAGGACCACGTGAGTCTGCAGCAGTCCGACGTGGCGAGGAGAATGTCAGGTAGGGTCCAGAGGACTCGGCGCCATCCACGGCCCACGGCGTCAGTACCCGTGGAAAGGAGGACCACCAGAAGAGCGGTGTAAGCCGACGATGCGCATGCTGCGTACTCCGGCAGCCTAGGCGTCATGACATGCGCGGAGCGCGGAGGCGAACTATGAGCTGTATACGGCATGGCATAGTGCGTCGAGGCCTTCAAATGTCATCACGCTTCCGGCGACGCCGACCAGAGATGGATTTCGATTGGGGATTGCTGGACGCCGCAGTTGGGATAACCATACCATTGCGTGTTTCTTAGGGATAAGACAGAAGGGTTACTTTGCGAAACAACGGCCTGGAAGCGGGCGCTTCCGTGCAAAATTGCACGAGATTGAGTTGGGACGCACGATTAGATCGCACGACTGAAACGCTCCGGATGCACGGGTACAGAAAACGTTCGGATGCATAAGATACGACCCCTTTATGTAGGGCATCGTATCTTATGAATCCAAACGTTTTCTGTACCCGTGCATCCGGAACGTTTCAGTCGTACGATCTAAATCTCAGGGTTAGAGCTGCTTCATGTGTATTCTTCTAAAAACAAGCCCGCAACCTCTAAGTTAGGCCTGCAAATTTACACGGGCACCCCTGTCCAACTCACGTTGCAGATCCGATTAGTACGGAGGCGAACCGACGTTATACGGAGAACTCGCCGTGCGCCCTAAACATCGACGACGTGTATCCGATTGCAGTTGGCTTCATCCGATCTCCAGACGCGGACGCCGTCTGAGATACATATGTCAAGAAGACTCGATATATTCTTGATGCCCGAGTGATCTCCTAGTGCAGGTAGCTCTCGCCGAGGACTCGCAGCACTACACGCATGCCGAATTGATTTTTTTTCTCCGATGCCAGAGCCATCTCCTAGTGTAGCTAGCTCGCCTAGAACTCACAGAACTTCGGAGCTGGTGGCCAATTTCTTAAGCTAGCCTTGCTGATATCGTTGCTTGCCTCCTGCTGACGAACGCACACCGGCGCCCACGCCCAGCAAATCCCAGTTGCTAGCCTTGTTTCTATCTCTGCTTGCCTCCTGCTGACGAACAGAGGCCACAGCTCTGGTCCGTGTGCGTGCTCGACGCCCAGAACGCCGACGACCCCCGCGTCCCTTTAGATCCTCTCTCTGCTACTCCATGATAGGAACTCTATCTCGTTCGCACTCCAGGCCCCTGGCCGCGTTGTGTTGTTGTCTGCAATCGGCCACTGCTCCCAGTGTCCCCGTGCGGCTCCATTGCTCTGTGTCTGTGCAGACCGTGCTCTTGGTGTGCAAGGACCACGTGAGTCTGCAGCAGTCCGACGTGGCGAGGAGAATGTCAGGTAGGGTCCAGAGGACTCGGCGCCAGCCACGGCCCACGGCGTCAGTACCCGTGGAAAGGAGGACCACCAGAAGAGCGGTGTAAGCCGACGATGCGCATGCTGCGTACTCCGGCAGCCTAGGCGTCATGACATGCGCGGAGCGCGGAGGCGAACTATGAGTTGTATACGGCATGGCATAGTGCGTCGAGGCCTTCAAATGTCATCACGCTTCTGGCGACGCCGACCAGAGATGGATTTCGATTGGGGATTGCTGGACGCCGCAGTTGGGATAACCATACCATTGCGTGTTGCTTAGGGATTGGACAGAAGGGTTACTTTGCGAAACAACGGCCTGGAAGCGGGCGCTTCCGTGCAAAATTGCACGAGATTGAGTTGGGACGCACGATTAGATCGCACGACTGAAACGCTCCGGATGCACGGGTACAGAAAACGTTCGGATGCATAAGATACGACCCCTTTATGTAGGGCGTCGTATCTTATGAATCCAAACGTTTTCTGTACCCGTGCATCCGGAACGTTTCAGTCGTACGATCTAAATCTCAGGGTTAGAGCTGCTTCATGTGTATTCTTCTAAAAACAAGCCCGCAGCCTCTAAGTTAGGCCTGCAAATTTACACGGGCACCCCTGTCCAACTCACGTTGCAGATCCGATTAGTACGGAGGCGAACCGACGTTATACGGAGAACTCGTCGTGCGCCCTAAACATCGACGACGTGTATCCGATTGCAGTTGGCTTCATCCGATCTCTAGACGCGGACGCCGTCTGAGATACATATGTCAAGAAGACTCGATATATTCTTGATGCCCGAGTGATCTCCTAGTGCAGGTAGCTCTCGCCGAGGACTCGCAACACTACACGCATGCCGAATTGATTTTTTTTCTCCGATGCCAGAGCCATCTCCTAGTGTAGCTAGCTCGCCTAGAACTCACAGAACTTCGGAGCTGGTGGCCAATTTCTTAAGCTAGCCTTGCTGATATCGTTGCTTGCCTCCTGCTGACGAACGCACACCGGCGCCCACGCCCAGCAAATCCCAGTTGCTAGCCTTGTTTCTATCTCTGCTTGCCTCCTGCTGACGAACAGAGGCCACAGCTCTGGTCCGTGTGCGTGCTCGACGCCCAGAACGCCGACGACCCCCGCGTCCCTTTAGATCCTCTCTCTGCTACTCCATGATAGGAACTCTATCTCGTTCGCACTCCAGGCCCCTGGCCGCGTTGTGTTGTTGTCTGCAATCGGCCACTGCTCCCAGTGTCCCCGTGCGGCTCCATTGCTCTGTGTCTGTGCAGACCGTGCTCTTGGTGTGCAAGGACCACGTGAGTCTGCAGCAGTCCGACGTGGCGAGGAGAATGTCAGGTAGGGTCCAGAGGACACGGCGCCAGCCACGGCCCACGGCGTCAGTACCCGTGGAAAGGAGGACCACCAGAAGAGCGGTGTAAGCCGACGATGCGCATGCTGCGTACTCCGGCAGCCTAGGCGTCATGACATGCGCGGAGCGCGGAGGCGAACTATGAGCTGTATACGGCATGGCATAGTGCGTCGAGGCCTTCAAATGTCATCACGCTTCCGGCGACGCCGACCAGAGATGGATTTCGATTGGGGATTGCTGGACGCCGCAGTTGGGATAACCATACCATTGCGTGTTGCTTAGGGATAAGACAGAAGGGTTACTTTGCGAAACAACGGCCTGGAAGCGGGCGCTTCCGTACAAAATTGCACGAGATTGAGTTGGGACGCACGACTGAAACGCTCCGGATGCACGGGTACAGAAAACGTTCGGATGCATAAGATACGACCCCTTTATGTAGGGCGTCGTATCTTATGAATCCAAACGTTTTCTGTACCCGTGCATCCGGAACGTTTCAGTCGTACGATCTAAATCTCAGGGTTAGAGCTGCTTCATGTGTATTCTTCTAAAAACAAGCCCGCAGCCTCTAAGTTAGGCCTGCAAATTTACACGGGCACCCCTGTCCAACTCACGTTGCAGATCCGATTAGTACGGAGGCGAACCGACGTTATACGGAGAACTCGTCGTGCGCCCTAAACATCGACGACGTGTATCCGATTGCAGTTGGCTTCATCCGATCTCTAGACGCGGACGCCGTCTGAGATACATATGTCAAGAAGACTCGATATATTCTTGATGCCCGAGTGATCTCCTAGTGCAGGTAGCTCTCGCCGAGGACTCGCAGCACTACACGCATGCCGAATTGATTTTTTTTCTCCGATGCCAGAGCCATCTCCTAGTGTAGCTAGCTCGCCTAGAACTCACAGAACTTCGGAGCTGGTGGCCAATTTCTTAAGCTAGCCTTGCTGATATCGTTGCTTGCCTCCTGCTGACGAACGCACACCGGCGCCCACGCCCAGCAAATCCCAGTTGCTAGCCTTGTTTCTATCTCTGCTTGCCTCCTGCTGACGAACAGAGGCCACAGCTCTGGTCCGTGTGCGTGCTCGACGCCCAGAACGCCGACGACCCCCGCGTCCCTTTAGATCCTCTCTCTGCTACTCCATGATAGGAACTCTATCTTGTTCGCACTCCAGGCCCCTGGCCGCGTTGTGTTGTTGTCTGCAATCGGCCACTGCTCCCAGTGTCCCCGTGCGGCTCCATTGCTCTGTGTCTGTGCAGACCGTGCTCTTGGTGTGCAAGGACCACGTGAGTCTGCAGCAGTCCGACGTGGCGAGGAGAATGTCAGGTAGGGTCCAGAGGACACGGCGCCAGCCACGGCCCACGGCGTCAGTACCCGTGGAAAGGAGGACCACCAGAAGAGCGGTGTAAGCCGACGATGCGCATGCTGCGTACTCCGGCAGCCTAGGCGTCATGACATGCGCGGAGCGCGGAGGCGAACTATGAGCTGTATACGGCATGGCATAGTGCGTCGAGGCCTTCAAATGTCATCACGCTTCCGGCGACGCCGACCAGAGATGGATTTCGATTGGGGATTGCTGGACGCCGCAGTTGGGATAACCATACCATTGCGTGTTGCTTAGGGATAAGACAGAAGGGTTACTTTGCGAAACAACGGCCTGGAAGCGGGCGCTTCCGTACAAAATTGCACGAGATTGAGTTGGGACGCACGACTGAAACGCTCCGGATGCACGGGTACAGAAAACGTTCGGATGCATAAGATACGACCCCTTTATGTAGGGCGTCGTATCTTATGAATCCAAACGTTTTCTGTACCCGTGCATCCGGAACGTTTCAGTCGTACGATCTAAATCTCAGGGTTAGAGCTGCTTCATGTGTATTCTTCTAAAAACAAGCCCGCAGCCTCTAAGTTAGGCCTGCAAATTTACACGGGCACCCCTGTCCAACTCACGTTGCAGATCCGATTAGTACGGAGGCGAACCGACGTTATACGGAGAACTCGCCGTGCGCCCTAAACATCGACGACGTGTATCCGATTGCAGTTGGCTTCATCCGATCTCCAGACGCGGACGCCGTCTGAGATACATATGTCAAGAAGACTCGATATATTCTTGATGCCCGAGTGATCTCCTAGTGCAGGTAGCTCTCGCCGAGGACTCGCAGCACTACACGCATGCCGAATTGATTTTTTTTCTCCGATGCCAGAGCCATCTCCTAGTGTAGCTAGCTCGCCTAGAACTCACAGAACTTCGGAGCTGGTGGCCAATTTCTTAAGCTAGCCTTGCTGATATCGTTGCTTGCCTCCTGCTGACGAACGCACACCGGCGCCCACGCCCAGCAAATCCCAGTTGCTAGCCTTGTTGCTATCTCTGCTTGCCTCCTGCTGACGAACAGAGGCCACAGCTCTGGTCCGTGTGCGTGCTCGACGCCCAGAACGCCGACGACCCCCGCGTCCCTTTAGATCCTCTCTCCGCTACTCCATGATAGGAACTCTATCTCGTTCGCACTCCAGGCCCCTGGCCGCGTTGTGTTGTTGTCTGCAATCGGCCACTGCTCCCAGTGTCCCCGTGCGGCTCCATTGCTCTGTGTCTGTGTAGACCGTGCTCTTGGTGTGCAAGGACCACGTGAGTCTGCAGCAGTCCGACGTGGCGAGGAGAATGTCAGGTAGGGTCCAGAGGACACGGCGCCAGCCACGGCCCACGGCGTCAGTACCCGTGGAAAGGAGGACCACCATAAGAGCGGTGTAAGCCGACGATGCGCATGCTGCGTACTCCGGCAGCCTAGGCGTCATGACATGCGCGCAGCGCGGAGGCGAACTATGAGCTGTATACGGCATGGCATAGTGCGTCGAGGCCTTCAAATGTCATCACGCTTCCGGCGACGCCGACCAGAGATGGATTTCGATTGGGGATTGCTGGACGCCGCAGTTGGGATAACCATACCATTGCGTGTTTCTTAGGGATAAGACAGAAGGGTTACTTTGCGAAACAACGGCCTGGAAGCGGGCGCTTCCGTGCAAAATTGCACGAGATTGAGTTGGGACGCACGATTAGATCGCACGACTGAAACGCTCCGGATGCACGGGTACAGAAAACGTTCGGATGCATAAGATACGACCCCTTTATGTAGGGCGTCGTATCTTATGAATCCAAACGTTTTCTGTACCCGTGCATCCGGAACGTTTCAGTCGTACGATCTAAATCTCAGGGTTAGAGCTGCTTCATGTGTATTCTTCTAAAAACAAGCCCGCAGCCTCTAAGTTAGGCCTGCAAATTTACACGGGCACCCCTGTCCAACTCACGTTGCAGATCCGATTAGTACGGAGGCGAACCGACGTTATACGGAGAACTCGTCGTGCGCCCTAAACATCGACGACGTGTATCCGATTGCAGTTGGCTTCATCCGATCTCTAGACGCGGACGCCGTCTGAGATACATATGTCAAGAAGACTCGATATATTCTTGATGCCCGAGTGATCTCCTAGTGCAGGTAGCTCTCGCCGAGGACTCGCAGCACTACACGCATGCCGAATTGATTTTTTTTCTCCGATGCCAGAGCCATCTCCTAGTGTAGCTAGCTCGCCTAGAACTCACAGAACTTCGGAGCTGGTGGCCAATTTCTTAAGCTAGCCTTGCTGATATCGTTGCTTGCCTCCTGCTGACGAACGCACACCGGCGCCCACGCCCAGCAAATCCCAGTTGCTAGCCTTGTTGCTATCTCTGCTTGCCTCCTGCTGACGAACAGAGGCCACAGCTCTGGTCCGTGTGCGTGCTCGACGCCCAGAACGCCGACGACCCCCGTGTCCCTTTAGATCCTCTCTCTGCTACTCCATGATAGGAACTCTATCTCGTTCGCACTCCAGGCCCCTGGCCGCGTTGTGTTGTTGTCTGCAATCGGCCACTGCTCCCAGTGTCCCCGTGCGGCTCCATTGCTCTGTGTCTGTGCAGACCGTGCTCTTGGTGTGCAAGGACCACGTGAGTCTGCAGCAGTCCGACGTGGCGAGGAGAATGTCAGGTAGGGTCCAGAGGACACGGCGCCAGCCACGGCCCACGGCGTCAGTACCCGTGGAAAGGAGGACCACCAGAAGAGCGGTGTAAGCCGACGATGCGCATGCTGCGTACTCCGGCAGCCTAGGCGTCATGACATGCGCGGAGCGCGGAGGCGAACTATGAGCTGTATACGGCATGGCATAGTGCGTCGAGGCCTTCAAATGTCATCACGCTTCCGGCGACGCCGACCAGAGATGGATTTCGATTGGGGATTGCTGGACGCCGCAGTTGGGATAACCATACCATTTCGTGTTGCTTAGGGATAAGACAGAAGGGTTACTTTGCGAAACAACGGCCTGGAAGCGGGCGCTTCCGTACAAAATTGCACGAGATTGAGTTGGGACGCACGACTGAAACGCTCCGGATGCACGGGTACAGAAAACGTTCGGATGCATAAGATACGACCCCTTTATGTAGGGCGTCGTATCTTATGAATCCAAACGTTTTCTGTACCCGTGCATCCGGAACGTTTCAGTCGTACGATCTAAATCTCAGGGTTAGAGCTGCTTCATGTGTATTCTTCTAAAAACAAGCCCGCAGCCTCTAAGTTAGGCCTGCAAATTTACACGGGCACCCCTGTCCAACTCACGTTGCAGATCCGATTAGTACGGAGGCGAACCGACGTTATACGGAGAACTCGCCGTGCGCCCTAAACATCGACGACGTGTATCCGATTGCAGTTGGCTTCATCCGATCTCCAGACGCGGACGCCGTCTGAGATACATATGTCAAGAAGACTCGATATATTCTTGATGCCCGAGTGATCTCCTAGTGCAGGTAGCTCTCGCCGAGGACTCGCAGCACTACACGCATGCCGAATTGATTTTTTTTCTCCGATGCCAGAGCCATCTCCTAGTGTAGCTAGCTCGCCTAGAACTCACAGAACTTCGGAGCTGGTGGCCAATTTCTTAAGCTAGCCTTGCTGATATCGTTGCTTGCCTCCTGCTGACGAACGCACACCGGCGCCCACGCCCAGCAAATCCCAGTTGCTAGCCTTGTTGCTATCTCTGCTTGCCTCCTGCTGACGAACAGAGGCCACAGCTCTGGTCCGTGTGCGTGCTCGACGCCCAGAACGCCGACGACCCCCGCGTCCCTTTAGATCCTCTCTCCGCTACTCCATGATAGGAACTCTATCTCGTTCGCACTCCAGGCCCCTGGCCGCGTTGTGTTGTTGTCTGCAATCGGCCACTGCTCCCAGTGTCCCCGTGCGGCTCCATTGCTCTGTGTCTGTGTAGACCGTGCTCTTGGTGTGCAAGGACCACGTGAGTCTGCAGCAGTCCGACGTGGCGAGGAGAATGTCAGGTAGGGTCCAGAGGACACGGCGCCAGCCACGGCCCACGGCGTCAGTACCCGTGGAAAGGAGGACCACCATAAGAGCGGTGTAAGCCGACGATGCGCATGCTGCGTACTCCGGCAGCCTAGGCGTCATGACATGCGCGCAGCGCGGAGGCGAACTATGAGCTGTATACGGCATGGCATAGTGCGTCGAGGCCTTCAAATGTCATCACGCTTCCGGCGACGCCGACCAGAGATGGATTTCGATTGGGGATTGCTGGACGCCGCAGTTGGGATAACCATACCATTGCGTGTTTCTTAGGGATAAGACAGAAGGGTTACTTTGCGAAACAACGGCATGGAAGCGGGCGCTTCCGTGCAAAATTGCACGAGATTGAGTTGGGACGCACGATTAGATCGCACGACTGAAACGCTCCGGATGCACGGGTACAGAAAACGTTCGGATGCATAAGATACGACCCCTTTATGTAGGGCGTCGTATCTTATGAATCCAAACGTTTTCTGTACCCGTGCATCCGGAACGTTTCAGTCGTACGATCTAAATCTCAGGGTTAGAGCTGCTTCATGTGTATTCTTCTAAAAACAAGCCCGCAGCCTCTAAGTTAGGCCTGCAAATTTACACGGGCACCCCTGTCCAACTCACGTTGCAGATCCGATTAGTACGGAGGCGAACCGACGTTATACGGAGAACTCGTCGTGCGCCCTAAACATCGACGACGTGTATCCGATTGCAGTTGGCTTCATCCGATCTCTAGACGCGGACGCCGTCTGAGATACATATGTCAAGAAGACTCGATATATTCTTGATGCCCGAGTGATCTCCTAGTGCAGGTAGCTCTCGCCGAGGACTCGCAGCACTACACGCATGCCGAATTGATTTTTTTTCTCCGATGCCAGAGCCATCTCCTAGTGTAGCTAGCTCGCCTAGAACTCACAGAACTTCGGAGCTGGTGGCCAATTTCTTAAGCTAGCCTTGCTGATATCGTTGCTTGCCTCCTGCTGACGAACGCACACCGGCGCCCACGCCCAGCAAATCCCAGTTGCTAGCCTTGTTTCTATCTCTGCTTGCCTCCTGCTGACGAACAGAGGCCACAGCTCTGGTCCGTGTGCGTGCTCGACGCCCAGAACGCCGACGACCCCCGCGTCCCTTTAGATCCTCTCTCTGCTACTCCATGATAGGAACTCTATCTCGTTCGCACTCCAGGCCCCTGGCCGCGTTGTGTTGTTGTTTGCAATCGGCCACTGCTCCCAGTGTCCCCGTGCGGCTCCATTGCTCTGTGTCTGTGCAGACCGTGCTCTTGGTGTGCAAGGACCACGTGAGTCTGCAGCAGTCCGACGTGGCGAGGAGAATGTCAGGTAGGGTCCAGAGGACACGGCGCCAGCCACGGCCCACGGCGTCAGTACCCGTGGAAAGGAGGACCACCAGAAGAGCGGTGTAAGCCGACGATGCGCATGCTGCGTACTCCGGCAGCCTAGGCGTCATGACATGCGCGGAGCGCGGAGGCGAACTATGAGCTGTATACGGCATGGCATAGTGCGTCGAGGCCTTCAAATGTCATCACGCTTCCGGCGACGCCGACCAGAGATGGATTTCGATTGGGGATTGCTGGACGCCGCAGTTGGGATAACCATACCATTGCGTGTTGCTTAGGGATAAGACAGAAGGGTTACTTTGCGAAACAACGGCCTGGAAGCGGGCGCTTCCGTACAAAATTGCACGAGATTGAGTTGGGACGCACGACTGAAACGCTCCGGATGCACGGGTACAGAAAACGTTCGGATGCATAAGATACGACCCCTTTATGTAGGGCGTCGTATCTTATGAATCCAAACGTTTTCTGTACCCGTGCATCCGGAACGTTTCAGTCGTACGATCTAAATCTCAGGGTTAGAGCTGCTTCATGTGTATTCTTCTAAAAACAAGCCCGCAGCCTCTAAGTTAGGCCTGCAAATTTACACGGGCACCCCTGTCCAACTCACGTTGCAGATCCGATTAGTACGGAGGCGAACCGACGTTATACGGAGAACTCGCCGTGCGCCCTAAACATCGACGACGTGTATCCGATTGCAGTTGGCTTCATCCGATCTCCAGACGCGGACGCCGTCTGAGATACATATGTCAAGAAGACTCGATATATTCTTGATGCCCGAGTGATCTCCTAGTGCAGGTAGCTCTCGCCGAGGACTCGCAGCACTACACGCATGCCGAATTGATTTTTTTTCTCCGATGCCAGAGCCATCTCCTAGTGTAGCTAGCTCGCCTAGAACTCACAGAACTTCGGAGCTGGTGGCCAATTTCTTAAGCTAGCCTTGCTGATATCGTTGCTTGCCTCCTGCTGACGAACGCACACCGGCGCCCACGCCCAGCAAATCCCAGTTGCTAGCCTTGTTGCTATCTCTGCTTGCCTCCTGCTGACGAACAGAGGCCACAGCTCTGGTCCGTGTGCGTGCTCGACGCCCAGAACGCCGACGACCCCCGCGTCCCTTTAGATCCTCTCTCCGCTACTCCATGATAGGAACTCTATCTCGTTCGCACTCCAGGCCCCTGGCCGCGTTGTGTTGTTGTCTGCAATCGGCCACTGCTCCCAGTGTCCCCGTGCGGCTCCATTGCTCTGTGTCTGTGTAGACCGTGCTCTTGGTGTGCAAGGACCACGTGAGTCTGCAGCAGTCCGACGTGGCGAGGAGAATGTCAGGTAGGGTCCAGAGGACACGGCGCCAGCCACGGCCCACGGCGTCAGTACCCGTGGAAAGGAGGACCACCATAAGAGCGGTGTAAGCCGACGATGCGCATGCTGCGTACTCCGGCAGCCTAGGCGTCATGACATGCGCGCAGCGCGGAGGCGAACTATGAGCTGTATACGGCATGGCATAGTGCGTCGAGGCCTTCAAATGTCATCACGCTTCCGGCGACGCCGACCAGAGGGTGATTTCGATTGGGGATTGCTGGACGCCGCAGTTGGGATAACCATACCATTGCGTGTTTCTTAGGGATAAGACAGAAGGGTTACTTTGCGAAACAACGGCCTGGAAGCGGGCGCTTCCGTGCAAAATTGCACGAGATTGAGTTGGGACGCACGATTAGATCGCACGACTGAAACGCTCCGGATGCACGGGTACAGAAAACGTTCGGATGCATAAGATACGACCCCTTTATGTAGGGCGTCGTATCTTATGAATCCAAAAATTTTCTGTACCCGTGCATCCGGAACGTTTCAGTCGTACGATCTAAATCTCAGGGTTAGAGCTGCTTCATGTGTATTCTTCTAAAAACAAGCCCGCAGCCTCTAAGTTAGGCCTGCAAATTTACACGGGCACCCCTGTCCAACTCACGTTGCATATCCGATTAGTACGGAGGCGAACCGACGTTATACGGAGAACTCGCCGTGCGCCCTAAACATCGACGACGTGTATCCGATTGCAGTTGGCTTCATCCGATCTCCAGACGCGGACGCCGTCTGAGATACATATGTCAAGAAGACTCGATATATTCTTGATGCCCGAGTGATCTCCTAGTGCAGGTAGCTCTCGCCGAGGACTCGCAGCACTACACGCATGCCGAATTGATTTTTTTTCTCCGATGCCAGAGCCATCTCCTAGTGTAGCTAGCTCGCCTAGAACTCACAGAACTTCGGAGCTGGTGGCCAATTTCTTAAGCTAGCCTTGCTGATATCGTTGCTTGCCTCCTGCTGACGAACGCACACCGGCGCCCACGCCCAGCAAATCCCAGTTGCTAGCCTTGTTGCTATCTCTGCTTGCCTCCTGCTGACGAACAGAGGCCACAGCTCTGGTCCGTGTGCGTGCTCGACGCCCAGAACGCCGACGACCCCCGCGTCCCTTTAGATCCTCTCTCCGCTACTCCATGATAGGAACTCTATCTTGTTCGCACTCCAGGCCCCTGGCCGCGTTGTGTTGTTGTCTGCAATCGGCCACTGCTCCCAGTGTCCCCGTGCGGCTCCATTGCTCTGTGTCTGTGCAGACCGTGCTCTTGGTGTGCAAGGACCACGTGAGTCTGCAGCAGTCCGACGTGGCGAGGAGAATGTCAGGTAGGGTCCAGAGGACACGGCGCAAGCCACGGCCCACGGCGTCAGTACCCGTGGAAAGGAGGACCACCAGAAGAGCGGTGTAAGCCGACGATGCGCATGCTGCGTACTCCGGCAGCCTAGGCGTCATGACATGCGCGGAGCGCGGAGGCGAACTATGAGCTGTATACGGCATGGCATAGTGCGTCGAGGCCTTCAAATGTCATCACGCTTCCGGCGACGCCGACCAGAGATGGATTTCGATTGGGGATTGCTGGACGCCGCAGTTGGGATAACCATACCATTGCGTGTTGCTTAGGGATAAGACAGAAGGGTTACTTTGCGAAACAACGGCCTGGAAGCGGGCGCTTCCGTGCAAAATTGCACGAGATTGAGTTGCGACGCACGATTAGATCGCACGACTGAAACGCTCCGGATGCACGGGTACAGAAAACGTTCGGATGCATAAGATACGACCCCTTTATGTAGCTCAGATGAGTATGTCCAGCAGTGACCCCTAAGACTAGTTATGATTATTTCTTGATTCAATCACATTTAGCCTTAAATGTTGAAGGGGGAAGCCAAGATAGGTGCACGGGGAGACACCCTCTTTGCCAACACGAAAATTGCGAAGGCTGCCGCAACTTGCTCCTCAATGCACCGAAATCGAAAAAGAGCATGAGTTAAGCTCATATATAAAGAACTAAACATTAAATTGCTTCATGGCAAAGATAAACGATTGCAGGGTTCTTAATGCTAAAGGTAAGGGATCATGCATATAAACAAAAGAAAACATAACAAAAAAAACGCAGAGAATAGAAAACACGGGGAATCTAGGGGAAACGGAGGAGAAAGGGGGTCGAGAGGCGATGCTACCGGCACGAGGGCAAAGAGTTGGACCTGCCATGTTTTGCAAAGCACATAGGGCAAGATAGTTGCCTTTAAAGTCACTTGTAGTGTAAGACTCTTGAAGGACCGGATACCGATAGCTTAAACTTTGGAAGTTTTTCTGACAACTACAAAACTTTCTTGTACAGCCTACCACGGCGACATGTTCAAGTTATGTGGTGTTAACACATAAAGTGATTGAGCTTGTGCTAGCTAGCTAGGCTTTTTAAATCCCGCATTAACAATACATATGCAACCTATTACTACTACCTACACATATTATCTTGGAACGAAAGCAAAGGGTTCACTGTACCATGTGTTGCGAAGAAAATGGCGTAGAAACATATATATCGGACAGTTAATGCGGCAAAGGCCTCGTCGTTGTTTAATTTGGCCCCATGTCGTTGTTTGAATAATGTTGTCCTAGCTTAATTTTTTTTTTTTTTTTTGCTACTCGATCTTGATTTACTCTCTTTGGAGTTAATTTGAACTCAATTTACCTCTCTGGTGGCAATGAAAAGCAACGAGACACACCGAAAGAGAGAAAAAATCGGTATGGTACATTGGAAAATATGAAGATGGAAGTAGCACACCTGCAGCTGCGTGTACGTACGCTGTGGCTGTGGTCCACGTCGATGGACAGTCACTGTAGCGTGTACTGGACTACTGGGAGCGTCTCTGATCGACGCGGCACCCGGTCGGCGGCTCAGTTTCCTTCTCCCACCTCTCCTCCCGCTCTATAAAATCCAGCGCCTCTCAGCTCCCTTCTCCCACTTCTCTACCTCTATAGTTCCTCTCCAGATTGGGCACTTCAATTAGTAACTGTGTTTTCGCTCCAAGATGGGAGATGTGGGAGGAAAGGCGGTGGTGGTTGTGGAAGATCCTCAACACCGCCTCCCAGCAGCTGGGCGTTGTCGCCGGGTCCGCGCCGGTTCATCTACTGCGGGTGGGAGATACGGCCAAGGGCGCCTTCTCGAGGAAACCTTCGCCCGTGGTGGAGCCGCCGGTGGACGCAGAGGTACATGCAATCGTAGTACGTACTGGAGTACATGAGGACCGCACACCAGCTGGGTACGCATGGAGGCTTGTGCTTCTTCGATCACGATCCACTCTCGCGTGGAACCATATGATCCACTGCCACACACATGTTATCATGTACTCCAGTACGTATTACGATTGCATGTATTGAATTTTTTTTTTATTTTTTTTTTCATTTTGCAGTATACCCGTGCAACCTAGATTTGCACTTCAGCGTGTTGGCGCAGTTCCTCAACTTCAACATCAACAACCTTGGCGACCCTTTCATCGAGAGCAACTATAGTCTCCACTTATGTGACCAGCAGGACGAGACCATCGACCATCTTCTCGTGGGCTGCGTGTTGGCACAGACGGTGTGGGCCGCCTGCCTCGGCGGTTGGGGCAGAGAAGGATGGATTCCCGACCCTGCAACCACTCTGGCTGAGTGGGTGGCTACGAGGCAGGATGATCGGCATGACAGGCGGGATCTTTGGACGGCCGTGACACTGGGTTGCTGGACCCTTTGGTGCCACCGAAACGATGTCGTCTTTTGGTTTTTGGAAAAAAGTGCGTCAAAAAATTATCCGAGTATTTTTCTGTCACAGGAGAGAGCTTTTTCCTGACGGGATTATATACGCGTCCCGCGAGTCACACTAATCTGTCTTCAAGGCGGCTAGGATGTACAGAGTTGAATGTGTCAAGGTCGACACTTTGGTTTTCTGGAGAGATGAATTGTGCAGATTTTGAGTCCAAACTGCTCCAGAACTCCGGAAAGCCAGCGATTCTGAATGTCAATATAGGTTGCCATCTTTGCTCCACCAACACCAAGTAACATTAATTTTAGTGGACTGGAGTTTCTTCAATTAATCATTATCTCTTCATCGCTGTTTGTGAGACTTTTGTTTGCTTCTTTTTCTTGTAGGGACTATTGTCAAAGGGGCGATCGATGATATTGACGGTATCGTAAGAATACTTGAATAATGTGGATTCCGAGAACGGTTCTACATCCATTCTGATGGTGCTCTGGCTGCCTTAATGATGCCATTTATCAAACAAGTGGGTCATATTGAATTTGAGTATTAAAGATACTTACCATGCATGTGTGTCATGAAAAATCAAGACAACAACTTACTAATTAATTTACTTCTTTCTTAATATCATCTAGGCACCAAAGTTGACATTCAAGAAGCCTATTGGAAGTGTGAGCGTGTCCGGCCACAAGTTTCTAGGATGCCCCGTGCCATGTGGCGTGCTAATAACGAGGCTCAAACACGTAAAAGTGCTCTCTACCGATATTGAATACCTGTCATCCAGGGATGCGACAATCATGGGCAGCCGCAATGGCCACACGCCCATGTTCCTATGGTACTCGCTAAACAAGAAGGGTTATAGAGGCATCCGTGAAGACGTTCAAAAGTGCCTGAGAAACGCTCATTACCTCGCAAACCGTCTCAAGGAGAAGGGAGTAAGCGCATCCCCGAATGAGTTGAGCAACACTGTGGTGTTTGACAGACCACGAGATGAGGCGTTCGTGCACAAGTGGCAGCTTGTTTGTGAGGGGAGCATTGCACATGTGGTGGCTATGCCAAATGTCAGCATAGAGAAGCTCGACGGCTTTGTCGAAGAACTCGTCACCATGTGAAGCTCCCGACATGAGAGCAATGGGTTCAGTGTGCCATGTGTTGCAAAGGAAATAGGCCAAGAAAGTTTCTTTTGATTTCTTCGTAACGAGAAGTCAAGAACATAGGCCAAGAAAACTTCTTTTGTTTTCTTTATAACAAGAATTCAAGAACATAGACAAGAAAATTGCTTTCTTTGTCTTCATAACAAGAATTCAAGATTGTATAAGATTGTTCAAGGATCGTTGAGCAACAATTTCAAGTTCGTATCTAAATGTCATAAATTATTTGTTTGGGGTTTTTATAAAACCGTACCTGATGTGTTTCGCTATCCATCTCCTCTGTTGCACTATCTCAGACGGTAATATCTGTTTAGTTATGTAGTAATAATAAATAAATAAAATTGATTGTACTTGTGTGTCTATCTCTCGCCTCTCATCATCCACTAGTGCGACTAATTGTGCATGTGCGACTAATACAAATTATAACCATACAATTAATGGAATATAATGGTTAAAGTAAATTTTGTAAAAAGAATAAAGTAGTTGCAACTATAAAAATGATGAAGCACATATTATGTAATGATTACTGAGCTACTTAGAAAAGTTCGCAAATATTTATATTAAAAGGAAATATAACTGTTTTTCTAATAGCTTCATCAAGAGCACACCATCTTTGCTCTTTTTTTTCAAAACATTATATAAGCAAGCGGAAGCGCTGAACCATATGGCATATAATCACATTCAAAATTATGCACGTTAACACACCGATAAGAGAATTATTTTTGTTTAATCAAAGCATATATTAATGATCGCTTACAGGTTGTAGAAATATAAGATATTTTCATATTTACCTCTAAAAGGAACTGACCAAAACAACAGAAAATAACCGAATTATTCTATGGTATATGACATGAACATCTATATAAATAAGATCAAGAAAATCAACAATTAAAAAAATATAGTTTCTCTTTATTTATTTGTTCCAAATGGTGAAAAGTACGATTGTGCAAAGAAATGACAATTGAAAATTGGTGTTGGCGTAGAGATGTGTTGAAGTTTGTTGAATGGGCTGAATGTTTCCTACTACCTCCTTTTTTGATTATCAATTGTATCATGGCAATATTTTTTTAGTTCTTTGTAGGAACTTGAATTTTTTGGTATATGGAGTATTAGATTACCGCCTCAAAACGTTTCTTTAAGAATAACAGATATCAGAATAATGTTTATGTTGGAACCAAAGTATGTGGAGGTTAAGAACACTTCTCACCCCATACTAATAGAAATAAGAACTTCGTGATCTACATGTAAGGACCCCAGACCGGCAGTCCGAAACCCTCCGTATGCATACATTCACGATCCCAGAAAGATCAGTCGTGAACAACATACACAGTTGGCACACAGAAATACATCATCCATTACACGAATACATAAAGGTATTACACAAATATCACATGATCAAGTTTAACGCAACTGCCACATGGGGCAGGCAACTTATCAAACACAGCGGAAGACAAAAAAAACACAACGTAGTTGAGCCCAAGTCACGCCTTAACCTACAGGCTGCTGACCCGGAGACGATCCTAGTTCGCAAAGCCGTCAACTCCGTACTTCTCTTCATAGATCTCCTTCGGAGGTTCCTTCTCAAAGTCTGGCAAGTAGATACCAGGGGCGAAACCATAATGAGTACATTTGAATGTACTCAGCAAGACATCCATCATATCACTTACCAACATGCAAATATGCTTATATGGTGGAATAGGTAGGCTATAAATAGGGTTCACTACCAATGGTGTTCATATATGATGAC
This sequence comes from Alopecurus myosuroides, assembly GCA_028641055.1. NCBI lineage: Eukaryota > Viridiplantae > Streptophyta > Magnoliopsida > Poales > Poaceae > Alopecurus > Alopecurus myosuroides. The sequence continues at coordinate 30,862,133 of CM054058.1, forward strand.
ACCACAGTTGCAGTCAGGTTAATCTGTATCTTCGTTGAAGAAGATACTTCAGAAGAAAATAAAATAGTATAGTTTTATTTCTCTTGTAGATATCACATGTACAAGAGGTTTTGTAAAGCTTTGTTAAAGAATATTTTCTCTTTGCAAAACTTCTTGGAATCAGTTTCCAGAATTCTTGCTTAGAGTAGAAAAGGTTTTGTTTGTAAAACACTTTGTTTTGTATAACGACATCTGGCTTTTCATCATTGACGATACCTCCACGGTACAAGTTTCCATTTCCTTTCCGAACTTCACAAGTTCAACACTTCCTTTCCAAAAATTCCCTTTTCAAAAACTTCCTTTTTGAAAACATTGACACAATGCTAGCTACATTGCCATTCAACTGTCCATATCCGAGGACGCGGCTTCTTCGAAAAAGTTGTACTCTGCAGAGGTGTACTCATCCACCAGATCTAGTACACCTACCGTGAAACAACCACGGACTGTAACAACAGTATGTAAACATCAGGTATCTGATCATAACCATTCACTATGTTCAGGCTAGTATATGCCTATCTCTCGGTTGAGTTTTACCACATCCCCGGCACCGAGCTAATCCCCGCCAAGCCAGGATGCCTCAACTGATGCGACCGGAGGGAAAATTAATCCCACACTTTATATGTCTCCACTGACGACATTCGGTTCGAGGGTACGACGCCCCTTATAGCAAGTGAGATAGCACACGCTAATAAGAACAAACTTCAAGTTAAGCCCCGTGCCCATGTTAGGGTAGGGTGGCAGTACGGTAAAGGTTGTCCGGCGAAGACTAGGTTATGTGTCATTTTTGAAAACACCACTTTCTCAAAAATGACCACTTCCACATTCCTCCGGAGAACAAGGATCCGCCTTTTCTCCGGGTTTTTCCGTAAAGCCTTTGTTTTGTAGAATTACAATTTTAGGGTGTCCACTTAGGGACTAGCATATTTGATGGTAATAAATACCATGTGGTGGCTTATGGGCTTGGTATTACCAAGTTTAACTACTGGCATAATAGTAACCTATATACTAGTATAGTAGTAATAGCCACATCAAAAATAGTTTTGATAATCAAGTTTTTGGAAAACTTCAGAGGTAAAACATGCATGACAGATTATGGTAAGTATTGTATCAGCAAGCATCAGGATGGCTTGCCTGGTATCTCCTTGTGTCCCTGGTTTTGGAGTGACTGGAACTTGAAATAGAGCTTCACGACACTTCCTTCCTCTTCGTTTTCTAACGTCGTAAAAAGAATAAAGGACACACATTCAGAACCAATCAAGGCAAGCAACCATACATGACATTACATACAGCAAGGAAACTAATAATAACCAAACACCCAATTATTAATGGAGGCAAACAATCAAACAAACACACTTGGCAGAAATGCCATTTAATAAGACAGCTTAAGGTTGGAGGAACATATCTCACAACCTTAATATCATGGATTCAGTGGGTGTGCCACTCTCATACCAAGATATTAATAAGCCCAAAATATACTTACTTTCACAATTTTGAGCCTACTAAAAGTATATAAAACATGCACAACAATAAGCATGGCAATGGGTCTATCAACCACACCACAAAAAGAACAAGATAGCTAATCTACGAAGCCTAAATTCACATCAAGAATAAATAAGACACATGATTTGCAAAAGTTACTTTTACAAATCAGTGAGCCTACATAAGTGTAACAAGGTAATAGACTCATCACAAAACACACAATTTCTCATAGTGAGAACAATAGAAACAATGGCTAAAAAGGAGGAATCCTATAGACATGTTTCTACTAAAAGTTTGCTATGCAAACAAGCATAATGAGTAAATTACTAAAATGCATACAAGGAACCATGTTATCATAATGAGAATGAAAACATGTCCTCATGCAAGGATACACAAATATCTACCAAACACAAGTTGGCAGGAAAAATAATTCAATACAAAAATTCTAGGGAAACTAGTACTACTCACACATGAATAATTAATGGATGCATTTCCATCATGTAATTGAAATACAACCAGAGGGTCCATGTGATAAAAACAGGAGTGAAAAACATGTATACTTGCTATAACAAAAATATCCCATTTAGCAAAACAATGCATCCATTTGCAGGGCAACTCCTACATACTAGTAGTAATAAAAAGGGCATTACTAGAGGAATCGAACAACACTCCAAAGATGGATTTTTCCTAGCAAGCCACACATGATTATAACCACTTACAAACAGAAGCATACACATTTTCATTTAGCACAAAAAAATCCCAAGCAAAAATACTAGGCACTCAATAGTTAGAGAACTATATAAAATAAATACATCTAGTTTGGGGAAATAATGTTTCCACCAAAAATTACTATGCAAATATTAACTAGAGAATTAAACATATGATAATAATATAAATCCTATTTCTTCTCCACTCAAGTCCACACATTCTAACATGCTAAAATAGCTAAGTAACACTTAGAAAACAAGTTCACACAACTTTTACATGCTAGAAAACAACATTGCAACACAAAAATATAATCACACAATTTAAATAGCTAAAATGCCAAAATGGCAGAAACAAGCAATTTAAAGATCTGTCCACCAAATTTTCTATGATGCTCAAAAAAATTAAAACCATCTAGGTTTGGATAGCCCTAAACATATACAAGACCATCCAGTTGAGTTTGCATCAAAAATCATTTTTAATAATTTTATAAAAGTCACCAAAGTGCTCTCTGGTGATTTACCAAATTGCATGCCATTTCAAAAATACTAGGAATTTGGAAGCAAGGTTAATTGATACTGTTAGGAAATTTCAAGGGATTTCCAATGCAATTGGCCTCACTTCATTTGGAGCTGTGAAATTAAAATGGTGCTCATTTTTCTGTTTCTGGTACCTGTTGCCAAATCATTTTTCATTTCAAAAATATTCATCCAAATGTAGATCTACAAGTTGGAGATGGTTTAGATTTAGTTGATTTACATCTGCGAATTTTGGTTTGGTCAAATTCACCTTTTAGATTAGTTTTTAAGGCCAAAAGTAAACAGGTACTTTCTGTGGAAATTTAAATGGAAAACTAGGGTTGTTGGGCCAGATCTACTATTTGGGCCCGCCTCGATCTGCTAGCACCGCGAGCAGATCCACCCAATGCCACTGACTCGCGGGCCAGGGGCCACGGTGGCTGCCACGCGGGCAGCGCAGAGCCCCACCCGCATGTTTGACTTCACTGTGCGCGGTCAAGCGAGACGCTGACGCGAGCACGCGTCATCGCCGGCGGGAGGAGGACTCCGGCGAGCCCAATCCGGCGCAAAACGGCCACCGTTCTTCGATTAACCAGCACCAATACGTTTCTTACGACGAGGGGAAGCGAACGAACACAACCTCTTTTCCGGGGAGACGCCGGAGAGCGGCGGCGACGAGGCGCGCGCGGCGGCCGGAAAACACGCACGGGACGGTGGAGATTTAGGGGGTTAGGAAGGGGGAAAAGGGCGGCGGGGGTTCGCCTGCTCACCGTGAAAACGCTGGGCCACTCGGTGACGGAGGAGGAAGCTCGAGGGCGCGGCAATGCCTCGTCGGAGTGCTCCCAGAGCCGAGGAAGAAATCGGACGGCGCGGCCACCTCGAGCCCTTCCGGCTCGATTCCTCTGGCAGAGAGGACCTACTCGACGAGGTGGAGGTGATGAGCACAACGGCTGCCGCCGGTGAGCTCCCATTTGGCCGAATCGACGACGAGCTCCATAGCTAGGGTTTCGGGTTGCAAAAATTAGAGAGAGAAAGGACTAGTCCGAGGGGGAGAGAGAGGGGGGGCAGGTAAGAGGTGCACATGGGGTTTTAACCATCTACAAAGCTTCCACTCGAAGCAAAGGGGGCATGGGCAGCCATGCCATCCACTGCATCTACAGGAAGAAGAAGGACATGAGTGACTAGGATTGCAAAAAGGCCCCTGCTATTTACAATTAGGTCCTTTTCCTCTCTGAAAATTGATGTTTTCACTAAGCAAACAAAGTCAAAATTTGAAATCCTTCTGCCCAAAATTCTTATCAGTTAAGATACACAACATATGTGAAAATTGGCTAAATTCGATAAACTTGATAATTCAAAGTTGTTCAAATTTGAATTCTTACATAAATGGACATTGAATTTATTAACCTACTTAGGAGCTTCCAAAAATGATAATGTTTGGCACACATTCCTTATTTGATGTGTTCCTTATGTGGTAGAAAATTCAAGTCATTTTGAGTTACTTCATAGAACAAACTTGTTCAAATTTCAAAAAGGTGCTGTCTAGAAAACAGGGGTTTTTGGCAACTTAAATTATTCAAAAACTTGTGCCCTTTTGGTTTTCATCCTTATTTATGATATAGAGCATGTGTTATTTATTTCATGGCATTTGGAAAAAGTTTGTAGAACAAACTTGTTCAAAATTCCAAATGTTGCTGTGGAGAAAAACCATGTTATCAGGACTTTAATGGATTCAATTTTTGGTCTCCTCTTGTGTGTGTTCCTTATTTGATATAAGGAAGCAATGGTATGAATTTCAAATCATTTGAAGAAAGTTTCCAATAGTAACTTGTTTTAGTTTTCTGTTTCTGGAAATATTGGAATTTCAATTTAATAAGGCACTAGGCTTTTCTTTAACAATGCTTTGCCAAAATATTTATGTGACTAGAGATAGCAAGTCAATGCCCTCCAATACTTTTGTTTTTAAGCTTGCAAGGTTGGAAAAACATTTGATAAGATTTTGGTGAAGCATCTAAGAATGCCTCTTTTTCCTGATAATCTTTTAGGGAAATTTATTAAGTGTTTCTTCTTTCTTAGTTTAGACCTTGGAATAATATTCAACAAGTAGTAGATTCATAAGATAGTTTTGGAAAACTCTTTGATCAATATTTACTTTAGAAAATATTGTCAAGGTCATTGGAACAATATGTTGAATATTTTGTTTTCAATTTCTTAGCCATGTAAGTTTATATAATTAGTTTGTTTAGTTGCACTCAAACAAATACAACCAAAGTTTAATTGTCAAGCAATTAGCAAAACAACTGTGTTATCAGGTATTCCAAAATTGGGATGTGACACTACATTCCAAAAAAAATGCAAGAATAATTTGTACTCTTAGCTAGAACCTTCAAATTCACCTTAAAATGTATTCAACTTAGAATACACTTTCTCTGGATAGTATATGAATACTAAGTTTCTTTCGGCGGGTAAATGTTCAGCAGACCAAAAATGGGTAAGATAGTTCTTACATTATGCATGACTGCTACATCAGCACCCACCTTTGAAATGAAAATATATAATTATCTTGCTATTGTGTGCAGGTGTGCGTGTTGTTTTGTATAGTTATCTTGCTACTGTGTTTTGATAACAACGACGGAGACACGAGCCATAGCGGGGAGAGCCGAGCGACGGGCGCAGGAAGAAGGAATGAGGGTCGCGTCCTTTGCCGCCGCCAAGAACCTGGCACCACGGGTGACGACAACCGGTGATGACGGGGACCCCTTATCCCAGCTTCCTTGTCTGGAAGGCCGGCCTGATGCTTGGGGTCCGTATTGGCCGTTTTCTCCTACGTCCTCGCCGGGTGGTCAATTAGTAGCGCTTCCCAGTCCATTTCGTTCATGTGAACTAGACGGTGTACGTATGCAACTCCGACATCGACTCCTCCCTCTCCGCTGCCACGTCTGCATCTTCTCTCGGTGAGCATTTCTTCTATGAAAGGCGATGCCGATGAATTGTGATGTGTTTGTGCTCTGTGTGGATTGTGGTGGTCTCCTGGCCAAGTGTTATGTACTTGTTTGAAGAATGATCTCTTGGTGCTGTTCCAGTTCACGCTAGTGTAGAACTGGTGTGTGGAATCATATCGGTAATTCACTGATAGAATTGTTGCATATTTAAGGTTATAGTTAATTTCATTTAGTTGTGTTGGAGTAGTGTGATTCCTATGTTTTCATGAATCATTCATCCTTAGTATGTGTGCTAGTTGGTGGTGGTTCTATTTCGATTGTTATTACATATCCTCTATTTGGATAAATCAGTCATCCCCAGCATGTGTGCTAGCCAATGAAAACCTGCTCCTGTTTGTTCTATATACCGCAATTCGGCTAACACATATCATTGTGTATGTCATATAGTTGTTAGTTCGTTCAACTGTTAGCTCGCAGTCGTCGCTTTTGGTTGCATGATGCATGTGTTGTACAATGTTGATGCATTGAAGAATGTTGTGTGGGAGTGCATGTTGGACTTCTACACCGACTAGTACCTTACGATGATGCGGATAAGATCATCTCCAGCTATATCCCCATCCACGGCCTCGACAGAGCTAAGCATGGTTGCTGCCTCCAGAATTCTTGTTACAAGCAACTAGATACTGCCACACTTAATGCACAGTATAGAATCATGACAAGTTACTTCAAATACGAATCACTACGATGGCTAGAAAAAAACATCAAATTAAACATTACTACATCCAATAACTAGCTACATATTTCGTTCAAGTTTCGTGATGTAACACCACTGAAACATGAGAAGGATAAGGCAACACTTCAAATAAAGATATCACCTGCTGCCAGTTCTGATGACGAAAAAAATCTAAGTTCCACTACTAGTCTTTTACAAGCAGGAATAGCGATAGTTATTAACATCAAACCATCAAGAGGAAACTATTACTCCACACAAACAAGATACTAAACTACTAAATATCAGGTGAATAGTAATTCACCATACCATGGAAGCCATAATTCCCAAGGTACTCGCAATAAGATTATGAATTCAGTATGAGAAATTCATTTAGTTCACCTACGGAACAGTAGATGCATCCACCATATATGAATCTCATATATGAGTTACACAACGCCATTCACAAAAAATTAACTTCATCTGATGTACAGAATAACAGAAAGGGGGTAGGGATCAATCAGGCACAGTTCTAGTTTCTTTACCTCCTTCTCGCTCCCGACGACCCGCACCAGGAAGGCATAAGGCGTGGAAACATTGAGAGACCACAACATCATGTTCAGGATGCTCTTCACCATCATGAGAATCTTCTACCACCCCCGCATGCGCCGCCTCCCGGCACACCATGCATGCTCCGGCGGTGGCGGTAACAACGGAGATGTGCCGAGGGTATGGGGTTCTCCGTCTATCGGTATGGATGGGAGCTTCCCTCGGCAAAAATTAATGTATGCCTTCTCTCCGGTGCCTCGAACCAAGCTCGCCATGGTGCTCCTAATGTACAGGCACCTCACATGAAAACCAAAATCAAATAACTGACGTCGTTCTTCCAGAGATCGCTAGTAAGAAACTAGAGTAGGGAACTTTCCTGTAATGCCATAAAAATCGATGATTTAATTTGCGGAGTAAGGGTTTAGAACAAGGATTACGAGAGGCGTAAGCAAACATATATGTAGGACAATAGATTGGGATAATTAGAACACAGATGTGATCTAGAAATTATCAATGAAATAAAAATCCAAGTGAAAATGAATTGGGTTGTGTGCATGATTAGGACCAGAGCTACAACAAGATGAATGCTAAAATCCAAAAAAACTAAGCATAGATAGAGAAAGTGCACTTGCAGAATGAGTTCCCCACATCATGGTGAGCAGGCTTGGTGCCAATATATTTTTACTACTTTGTACTATTGTTATTGGGTGGAAGTGAGAGTTGCTTTTCATTATTTTTGCAGTTGAGCATGTAGAAATATGGTTATGGAAATCACATATCGAGACTTGGTTATACTTGAAATATGTGACAATGTACATATTATGGTTGGTAATGTGTAAATTCTTACGGACTTTGTTATACTTGAAATGTCTCAAGATGAGAAAGTATTTATTACTCTTGGTACACTATTATTGAATACTTTAGAGGCTGTTATATATTGTACCAAACTCGATGTCACCTTCAAAGTTAAAGGAAAGGAACATATAAATTATTCCAAAGAAAAAATACTTGTGGGCCACTCGAAGAAAAATGCTAATTTTGGAAAAATGCTAATCAAGGTGGACGTAAACCAAGTTATCTTCTTATTTAATGAAAATTTAATTTATCTTTCTATTTTTATCAGCATGTTAATGCGACACTAACAACCTCATAAAATTTTGTAAAAATACATAAAATATGAAGAAAATCATTTGTTTTTAGTGATGTCCTATTTTTTATATGATTAGCTAATAAAATTTAAAAACACCTTGAAACCTGAAAATGGTGTTTTTTAGTTTCTAAAAATACTATATAGAAAAGAATTTCTCAAAAATCCACGGAAAATCTTGGGTTTGAATTTTTTAATCTGAGGTAATGGGCTAAATAACCGGCCTTGAGACCCATAAGGGGCCTAGATTCTAGTTCACTATGGAAGAATGTATGCAGTAAAGTGTGATTAAACGTGTGCGATAATTCACCTAACACAAATGATTAGGCATATGAGACCGTGTGTGTTAACATTCCGGCACATAGGACGAAAGACAAAAACACGATTTAATATGGGAAACTGAATATAACGCCCTCGAGTATTGCATCCAATTTTTGTATAGGAAAACCATGTGTGAAGTTCCCTTGCATTACACATGATTTGTAATTTGTGTGCAATTACATGCCATCTTCACCCACGTGTATTGATTCGTTCAATTAAACGTGTGAGATGGGCTGAATTAACCATGTGTGATCGCCTCATCTATACTAGTGCGAAATCATTATTTTTGTAACTTATTGAAACTCTAAAGCTGCATCTTTTTTCTATAGCTTTAGTTAAGAAAATGAGAAACACATTATATTTTGCCTTTTCTGGATGTTTGTATACAGAACCGATTGATAGATGTACTGCGTTTGCTAATATATTTAAGTTAGTTGTTGTTTTATTTTCGAATCATACATATTTTCCCAGCTCTTGTTTTACTTTTTCATTGGTTGTATATGAGAGGTTTTTTTAGTCCATGTTGGTTAGACACACTTTTAGGTACTACGAGCAGCATCACATGCATGGCTCGTTTTGAATGGGAGCGATCATACTTATTGTGCATGCATGTACCTTTCAGGTGAAGAGGTATCGTGCCTTATAAGAGAAACAGTATCATGAACTAATTGCATGACAAGATACATGGCTATAGACTGATCTACATATTTATAAATAGATATGGGTATACTCCATCCCAATAAGTCTTACTTCCTCCACTAACCGGTATTAGTAAGTTAGCTAACGATATAGAGCTACTGATGGGTGTATGTATTCTTAGACTAGAAGACAGTCTACTAGTTAGCACTAGTATGGCATGAGATGTTGGAGTGAAACAAATAAACCCTAGACTTAGAAAGCACCATCACTTAAAAACCATCAAGTGCAGCTTCCACGGGATCATTGCCTTCCCGGTCGATGTGTTCATTCCCTTCGCGGTCCTGATGTTCTCCTGCATGCACCGATCCGAACCTCGACGGATGTGTGGAGGGTGCCTGTAACATCCAGACTGGAACATCCAGCCGGTGCAGCTGACAGCGAAATCCCCACACGGACGGGCTAGCTCTCGCTGTCTGGAACATCCAGACCAACCCTAGAGGTCATAATGGGAAGCATCGAGTGGCCCACCTTTCTAGGCAAGCCGGCCACCAGCCACGTCGCCATCAAGTTAGAGCTCTGGTCCTGCGGTGATCGTGAGCGTCGGAAGATGCTAAACAACATGTAGAGTTGCATATATGTCCTCCTCGTACACATGTTGTGATTTATACCTATCTGATCTAAAAAAAATCTTGTACGTCAGCTTTCGAATAGACTGATATGGGTATATCTTCACCTAATATAATAATAAAGTCATTAAGGTTTCCCTGGTTGGTTGGTTGGTTGGTTGGTCCGTCGTTGATGTTAAACGATAAGTCTTAGCTGTTGTGATTTTGTATAGCTGTTGTATACGGTATGATATAAACCGAAGGCACACGTTTTATCTCTTCGTGTTTAACACAGTTGTAACAATCTTGTAAATCCCTAAGCCGGGGTTCGGCTATATATAAACACGAAAGGATGCCGAGTCCAAGGCAAGTTTCCACCTATCCAATCTATGGTTTTGACACGATATCAGAGCTAACCCTCTCGACATCCATGGCGTCGAGCTCAAGCTCCAACCCTACCACCAACCCCTTCAACCAATCTGCGATCGAGAAGCTAGCAAAGGGCAATCATGTCCTCTGGAAGGCGCAGGTTCTGGCAGCCATCAGAGGCGCCATGATGGTAAAGTTCATCAACAGCAAGGTCGCGCCGCCGGCCCAAGAGATCGAGACAACTCGTTCCGGCGTCATCGTCAAGGAGGCCAACCCGGACTTCGCAGCATGGGTGGCCCAAGATCAGCAGGTTCTCAACTTCCTGCTGACGACGATGTCGCCCCAGATCGGCGCCCAGGTGGTCACCAACACCACCGCGGCTGCCATGTGGGATGCAATTGAGGGGATGTTCACCTCTCAACCCCGCGCCCGCACCGTCAATACTCGGATTGCGCTCTCCAACACTCAGAAGGGCAGCCTATCCATCACTGAGTACGTCGCCCGCATCAGGGCGCTCACAGACGAGCTGGCATCGGCCAAAAAGAAGTTGGATGATGAGGATATTGTCTCATACATCCTCGCAGGGCTCGACTCCGAGTACAACTCCGTCGTTTCGGCACTCTGCTCCCGCAATGGACCCGTAACCGTCGGTGAGCTATACTCTCGGCTTTTAAGTTTCGAGATGCGTCTTGAACTTCTTCAGGGAGGCGGTGCACAGCACTCGGCGAATGCCGCCTTCCGTGGTGGTCGCGGTGTAGGACGCGGCTACGTGAACGTAGGAGGACGCGGCAACTGTGGCGGTGGATACCAGCCACAGCCTCAAGCTGGACGCGGCAACGGTGGCCACGGCTACGGCAATGGAGGCAACCCGTATGGTGGTGGCAACGGTGGCCGCGGCTAAACCAACGGAGGAGGCAACGGGGGCTACAATGGCAATGGTGCCAAGCCTCGTTGTCAGATGTGTGGCAAGATTGGCCATACAGTTCAGAAGTTCTATCAGCGATTCAACACTTCGTTCACCGACGTCAAGGAGAAGAGTGCCGGCGCAGTCACCACAGCATCATCAGCACATGCTGGCGAGCAGCAGCAGCCTTGGTACATTGTTACTGGGGCAACAGATCACATTACGGGGGAGCTCCACAAGTTGACCATCTGCGACGCGTACACCGGCAACGATCAAGTCCACGTTGCAAATGGGTCAGGTATGGATATCAAACACATATGTCATTCAATTGTGCGTACCCCCACATGTGATATTAAGCTCAAAAATATTCTTCATGTACCACAAGCTAGCAAAAGCCTTCTATCCGCACACCGTCTTGCTTTTGACAATCAAGCATTTCTTAAAATTCAACCATCTTCCTTTTGTATTAAGGATCAAGCTACGAGGAGAATTCTTCTAGAAGGCATGTCTAGGAGGCGCCTGCACCCTCTTTCGTCCAATCATTCATCGAGTCCGAGCAAGGGAGCCTTCAGTGATGTCAAACCATCCATGGAGAGATGCACGGAGACGCTGCGAAACTGACAAGGAGAGGGAGAATTTGGATCGCATGGTAGAGGATCACACGAAGTCGCTGTACCCAGGATGCGACAATAGCCTGAAAAAGCTGGGCTGCACACTGGATTTGCTGAAATGGAAGGCACGGGAAGGTGTAGCTGACTCATCATTTGAAAATTTGCTGAAAATGTTGAAGAATATGTTTCCGAAGAATAACGAGTTGCCCGCCAGTACGTACGAAGCAAAGAAGGTTGTCTGCCCTCTAGGTTTAGAAGTTCTGAAGATACATGCATGCATTAACGACTGCATCCTCTACCGCGGTGAATACGAGAATTTGAATGAATGCCATGTATGCACTTCATTGCGTTATAAGATCAGAGGCGATGACCCTGGTGACGATGTTGAGGGCGAGAAACCCAGGAAGAGGGTTCCCGCCAAGATGATGTGGTATGCTCCTATAATACCACGGTTGAAACGTCTGTTCAGGAACAAAGAGCATGCCAAGTTGTTGCGATGGCACAAAGAGAACCGTAAGTCCGACGGGGAGTTGAGACACCCCGCTGATGGAACGCAATGGAGAAAGATCGACAGAGAGTTCAAAGATTTTGCAGCTCACGCAAGGAACATAAGATTTGGTCTAAGTACTGATGGCATGAATCCTTTTGGCGAGCAGAGCTCCAGCCATAGCACCTGGCACGTGACTCTATGCATCTACAACCTTCCTCCTTGGTTGTGCATGAAGCGGAAGTTCATTATGATGACAGTGCTCATCCTAGGTCTGAAGCAACCCGGCAACGACATCGATGTGTACCTAAGGCCATTAGTTGATGAACTTTTACAGTTGTGGGGCAGACCTGTTGTACGTGTGTGGGATGAGCACAAAGAAAAGGAATTTGACTTACGAGCGTTGCTTTTTGTAACCATCAACGATTGGCCTGCTCTCAGTAACCTTTCGGGACAGACAAATAAGGGATACAAAGCATGCACGCACTGCTTACATGAGACTAAAAGTGTATTTTTGGATAATTGTAGGAAGAACGTGTACCTGGGTCATCGTCGATTTTTTCCCCGAAATCATAACGTAAGAAAGAAAGGCAAGCATTTCAACGGCAAGGCAGATCACCGGCCGAAGCCTACGGAACGTACTGGTGCTGACATATTTGATATGGTCAAGGATTTGAAAGTCATCTTTGGAAAGGGTCCTGGCGGACAATCAGTTCCGCTGGGAGTTGACGGGCACGCACCCATGTGGAAGAAGAAATCTATATTTTAGTAGCTACAATATTGGAAAGTCCTAGATGTCCGCTCTGCAATCGACGTGATGCATGTTACGAAGAATATTTGCGTGAACCTGCTAAGCTTCTTTGGCGTGTATGGGAAGACAAATGATACAAAGGAAGCACAGCAGGACCAGCAACTTTTGAAAGACCCAGATGACCGGCATCCGGAATGGTTTCAAGGTCGTGCCAGCTACGCTCTTACCAAAGAAGAGAAGGTCTTTTTTTTAATGCGTGAGCAGTATGAAGGTCCCATCTGGCTTCTCGTCGAATATAAAGGTAATAATAAACATGGCGGACAAAAAATTCCAAAACCTGAAGTCTCACGACTGCCACGTGATTATGACGCAATTGCTTCCGATTTCTTTGAGGGGGCTCCTACCGGAAAATGTTTGAGTAGCCATTATGAAGCTATGTGCATTCCTCAATGCAATATCTCAGAAGGTAATCAGTCCAGAAGATCTACCACGGTTACAGAACGATGTGGTCCAATGTCTTGTCAGTTTCGAGTTGGTGTTCCCACCATCCTTCTTCAATATTATGACGCACCTCCTGCTCCACCTAGTCGAAGAGATTTCCATTCTCGGTCCTGTATTTCTACACAATATGTTCCCCTTTGAGAGGTTCATGGGAGTATTAAAGAAATATGTTCGTAACCGTGCTAGGCCAGAAGGAAGCATCATAAAGGGCTATGGAAATGAGGAGGTAATTGAGTTCTTTATTGACTATGTTCCTGACCTTAAGCCGATTGGTATTCCTCAATCGCGCACGAGGGGAGACTAAGTGGAAAAGGCACGATCGGAAGGAAATCGACGATATGTATGGACGTTCATTCTATGACTGAAGCACACCACACAGTTCTGCAAAATTCGAGCTTGGTGGCTCCGTACTTCGAGCAACACAAGAATATTTTACGCTCGGACAACCCGAGTAAGCCTGAATCCTGGATTAGAAAGGCCCACATGGAGACTTTCGGCAGTTGGTTGCGAAAACATTTAATGAATGACAATGATATTGGAGATCAGCTGTACATGTTGGCCAAGACACCATCTTAGACTATAACGACTTTCCAAGGGTACGAGATAAATGGGAATACATTTTACACGATCTCCCAAGATAAAAAGAGCACCAACCAAAACAGTAGTGTACGCTTTGATGCAGCAATCGAGAATGGGAAAAAGGTCACATATTATGGTTACATAGAGGAGATATGGGAACTTGACTATGGACCCTCCTTTAAGGTCCCTTTGTTCCGGTGGAAATGGTTCAAGCTAACAGGAGGTGGGGTAAAGGTGGACGAGCAATACGGAATGACAATGGTGGATTTCAACAATCTTGGTTACCTTGACGAACAATTCGTCCTAGCCAAAGATGTCGCTCAGGTTTTCTATTTGAAGGACATGAGTAGCAAACCGAGGAAACAGAAAGATAAGAAAACGATCAGTACATCATGCGATGATCCAAAGCGTCACATTGTTCTTTCAGGAAAAGAAACATCGTGGGAGTGGAGGACAATACAGACATGTTAGAAGATTATAATATGTTTGGTGAAATTCCGCCCTTCAAAGTCAATACTGACCCAAGCATTAAGTTAAATGATGAGGATGCTCCATGGATACGGCACAATCGTAAGAAAGCAGGGACACAAGGGAAGAATTTATGTGTAATAATTTATTGTACCAAACTTTGTTGAATGGATCATGTGAATTATATTATCTCTGATGTGTTTTGGGGCTTACTTCGGCCCACCCTAGCATGATGTATCAAACCTTAAAGGGGGGTGTAGAACAAACAACCGGTATCGCCATCATACAACCCTACCGTGGCTACTGGGTGCATATATGCATACCAAATGCACGGCATGACGTATGATGGCGAATCCGGATGTTTTGTATTTGCTCGATGAACTGAATATATGATGTATCAAACCTTAAAGAGGGGTGTAGAACAAAACAATCGGTATCGCCATCATACAGCCCCACCGTGGCTACTGGGTGCATATATGCATACCAAATATACGGCAGGACGTACGATGGCGAATCCGGATGTTTTGTATTTGCTCGATGAACTGAATATATGATGTATCAAACCTTAAAGGGGGATGTAGAACAAAACAATCGGTGTCGCCATCATACAGCCCCACCGTGGCTACTGGGTGCATATATGCATACCAAATACACGGCAGGACGTATGATGGCGAATACGGATGTTTTGTATTTGCTCGATGAACTGACCGGTGTATGAAGGTGGGCTATATATAGGGTCATCTGGCTCACAAAGTGTTGTGCTAGGGTTTTGATCCAATGGTTAAGAAACACCATGATCCAACGGCTCACAACAGCTCGAAAGAAACACACCGTAGCCCTGATCGAACGGCTCACAACAGCTCGAAAGAAACACACCCCGGATCCAACGACTCACAAGCGCTTGAAAGAAACACACGATCCGTGTGATTCTATCTGATTGGCCCAAACGAAACCCTAAACATTTCGTCGCGGTTGGTGTTCCCAACCGGGACTAAAGGGATGATCCGTTTCCCAACGAAACCCGAACCATTTCGTCCCGGTTGGTAAAATAGGCCGGGACTAAAGGGATATGTTTTCTTCTCACTATATATATGTATGCATTGCCACACCATTGGCATAACCACATACAAACTCACCACTCTCTCATGGATTTTACCGTACCCACTCTAACATTCATCCAGGCGGAGGCATTTTCCACCTCAAACTACCCCTGCCCGCCGGCTACAGCGTTCCCGCCGGTTGGATGCTGAGCGCCGGAGGAGTGCCGGTCCCTCCTCTTCCTCAAGGTGTGGCGCGTCGGGCGGCCATCACGAACCACTACTACCACGAGCTCACGCCGGAGCAGCGGAGGAATCCCAGTTGGAAACCTGACTACCGCCCTACTTGGGACGCCTTCTTCATTAATCGGCGTGAGAGTGCGCTCGCCAGGTACGAGGAGAACGGCCCGCCTCCTTCGAACTTCAACGAGGCCGGTCGTCGGCTGTGGTGGGGCAGCAGACGGACTCTTCAGAGCATCATGAACTACATCAGGGCTGGCGATAACCCCCGCATGCGCTACCCTCGTGCCCAGTCCTGGAGTCGTGACCCTCCGAGGGAGTGCAGAGCACCGTACGACGATAGTGACGACGACGGCGGCGACTACGACGACTACGAGTCGGAGTACTATAGGCCTAGGCAGGAGTATGACTAGCAGATATCAGATTTTTTGATATATTATTTGTATTTTAAGATTTTAAAATGAAGTAGTTTTATTTTTCTGAATTTTTTGATATATTATTTGTATTTTAGGATTTTAGAATGAAGTAGTTTTATTTTTCTGAATTTTCTGATATATTATTTGTATTTTTAAGATTTTAAAATGAAGTAGTTTTATTTTTCTGAATTTTTTGATATATTATTTGTATTTTAAGATTTTAAAATAAAGTAGTTTTATTTTTCTGAATTTTCTGATATATTATTTGTATTTTTAAGATTTTAAAATGAATTAGTTTTATTTTTCTGAATTTTTTGATATATTATTTGTATTTTTAAGATTTTAAAATGAATTAGTTTTATTTTTCTGAATTTTTTATATATTATTTGTATTTTAAGATTTTAAAATGAATTAGTTTTATTTTTCTTATTTTTCTGATATATTATTTGTATTTTTAAGATTTTAAAATGAGAAGTATTTGAAAAAGCACCTTTAGTCGCGGTTCGTGTCACGAACCGCGACTAAAGGCTCTTTCCGCGCGGGAACGAAAATGCCTCGGAAAAACCTTTAGTCGCGGTTCGTGACACCAACCGCGACTAAAGGTACCCCTTTAGCCGCGGTTGGTGTCACGAACCGCGACTAAAGGCCCACGGATGGTACCCGGAGGGGACCTTTTATCGCGGTTGGTGTCCCCAACCGGGACTAATGGCTGGACCTATATATTCTTTGCCCCGAAATTTTTCTAAGGACCAATCGCATCTCCGCACTGCTCGTCTTCCTCGCGCCGATTCCGCCGTGCGCGTCGTCGATTTCGCCGTCGCCCGCGCAAAGACTCTGAGAGAGGACCGCGCCGTCGCCGTCGCCGCCGTCGTCCGCGCCCTTCTCTCCACCGTGCCCACCCTGCTCCGCTCCCGCCCCGCGCCGCCATCTACGGTAGGTTCCCCCGCGGGCCTCGCACCGCCCTCGAACGGACCACGAACACGAACACGCGCCGCCCTCGAACGCGCGGCGACCACGAACGGCGACCACGAACCACGAACGCGCGCGCCGGTAAGGACAACGGCGACCACCCGTCCAGCGACGCGAACAGAGGAACGCTGACGTCACGCTGGCGTTTTTTTTTTTTTGAGACAGGGCGGTGGCTGCTGGCGCAGTTGGGCTGGGCTCCGGGGCTGCTGACATTTTTTTTTTCAGCACTCGTTTTTTTCTAAGTCAAAAAAAAATCAAAAAAAATCCTAAGTGAAAACAATTCTAAGTGTACTAACCCTAAGTCTACTAACCATAAGTATATACTCCTAAGTCAAAAAAAATTCTAAGTCTATATTCCTAAGTCAAAAAAATTCTAAATCTATATTCCTAAGTCAAAAAAAGCTAAAAAAAAAATCGAAGCAGTACTAACCCTAAATATATATTCCTAAGTCAAAAAAAGTACGGTCATTTCATCACTAAGTAAAATATTTGTACTAATATTTGCTAAGTCTCATTCTACTAAAAAATCACCGTCAATAGTTGCTCCTCCTCTATACCGTACCCCCTAAACCCCCTCGGCCCCCGAGCGGCTCCCTAACACCGTACAACCGTCGCAGCTCCTCCTCTATGTCCCCTTAATCTTATTTTTAAATTCATTTTTACTTAATTAATTTTTACCACATGCATGTCTTCAGGAGTGACATATGGCGGACGATAGAGCCTTGCTGCTTAGGGATCCGGAGGCTGAAGGTTATATAATGGGCATCATAAACAACGAGATTCCTTATGTGTCGGGCTCAGAAGATGAGCAAGAAGAGGATGTAGTCTCTTCTTTTCTGAACCTTGGCGGTGGAACAGACATTGTCGATGATCAGGAAGGTGAAGGAACGGACATTGTCGACAGAGGTCAACCGTCGACAAACGACGATATCGAATTGTAAGTAGCAACCACCTCCGGCGAGGTATATATACATTGAGCCTCTCGTGATACAAACTTACATAAATGTGAATACATATATATATGCATTAACGCGCGCGACTCTCTTTTTTATTTTAGCCCTCGGCCGGATCGAGTACGACAAAGCGTGGCAAATCCAAGGCGATGAAACAAGGAGAAACATATACCATCGAATTAGTCGGTCAAACCGGCAAGCCCCTACAGCACACCACAAAGTTTATCAACCAATGCGGAGTCGTTGTTAGAGACAACGTCCCGATCACCGTCCAGGAATGGAAGGAGCCAAAAAAGGCACGTCTTGGTTTCAGTTTTCTCGACAAGAGAACGAAAAAGGATTGATGGAGAAAGCTTATGGAACATTTCATTCTACCTCCGGAATACAAAAAAGTCGATGAATTCGGTAACGAGGTTCCGGGTGGACGTGAGAGGAGGAGGCTAGTCAAAGAGTTCGCTCTTCAGAAGATGGCCGAAGCATTCCGGAACTTCCAGAAAAATTTAACCTGTGACTATGTTAACAAGGTCAAGACTCCGGATTTCAAAGGACAACATGAGAAACTGAAAGATGATTGGCCAGAATTTGTGAGGCAAAAGAAATCAGAGCATTTCAAGGAAATATCGAAAAAAATAAGGCTAATGCAGATAAGAAACAGTACCATCATGTTATGGGGCCAGGAGGATACCGCCTTTCGGCGCCTAAGTGGGAGAAGATGGAGGAGGGCCTGAGGGTGCGAGGAATCCCTCTAGGTACAGAGGGATGGGACGAAAGGGCCAAAAGCTGGTGGTACGGGCATGGGGGATCGCTAGACCCGGAGACAGGGGCGTGTGTTCATCGGCAGAAAACGTTTGCTCCCTCCCAAGCCCTTATTGACGCAATGACCCAAGCTCAAGAGGGCTTGATCACATTGAACAGATAGAAAGACACACTGACAAAAGCCCTCGGGAATGATGAACACGGAGGACATGTACGAGGCAAAGGCAGAATGTCGTGGAGAGTAGGGTTTTCCAGGACAATGACCCGTACTGTTACAGAAGCCGTAAGAGAAAGACAGACCGGGATGCAGATCTTTTGGCGAGGGTTGCATCGGAACTTAGTGAGTTGAAGCAGACCGTGCATGGACTTGTGAAAGAAAGATCGGCGCCTGCAGGGCCGCATGAAGATCGTGAAGCGGATCTCGGAAACCAGCAGCAGCGGAGAAGCAGCATAGCTTCCACGGAGGCCCCGCCTGCAGGTGCTAATGCACCAATGATCGAGATTCGTGCACCGGAGCCTCACTACCCCGTGGTTGATGTAAAGGAGATGAAAGAATGTGATCTGCATTATCCCGTGGGGAACATTTCCACGAAGGTAGCTACCGGCAGTGCTTTACCTTGTACACCTGGAGCACTCCACCACAACAACCCCATTCCATATGGCTATGCTCGTGTCACGGTGGAAGACATAGTCCAAGTGTTTGAGGACCTGGAGATTGACATAGCTACACCCAAAGGGGAGAGAAGACTTGGAGATGTCAAGCGCCAGTTCATTCTATGGAAAAAGAAGTACATAGTGTTTCCAGGCGAGGCGCCAAGGCTAACAAGTCCACCCCCTCCGATGGTGGTGGTGGTGGTGGTGGTGGTGGTTCACCTACACCTCCTTCACGCCATTCGACGTCGTCCCCCGATCCACAATCTTCGGCGGGTAAGCAGCCGCCGCCCTCCAATCCTCCTCCGGCGGGTAAGCAGCCGCCCCCCCCCCCCCTAATCCTCCTCCGGCGAAGAAGCAGAAGCAAGCGGACAACAAGGAAACCCGCTCCTCCTGGACTATTAACCCGGACCCTTATATACCTAAGACCACACGGGTACCGGAGCCATCACTGAAGCCTATCCTCCCAAGGCCTTGGGAACTTAGTGAAGCTGAAACCAAATTGGCCGCGGATGCTCATTATGAGAAATGGAAGGCGGATAAGAAGGCGATAAAAGAGCCTGAGCCCAAGCAAGTATACACTCAGAAGCAAAAGAAGTGGGCTACGGGTTTTTTGACGACACAGTCCCAAGCCGAGCTGAATATGCCTGACGACTATGGAAGTGAACTTTGTAGGCAAGCAGAAATATTGAAGGAGGAGAAAAAAGAAAGTAAAAAAAGCGGGAAACAAGTTGACCAGCTCGGGATGCAGAATAAACAATCGATCCCCCCGCTCATAGTGAAAGCCGGCCCGGAAGAGGACCCCGCGGTCATAGCAGCTGCGGCAGCAAATGGATTGATTGTAGCGAGTGCCATGAAACATGCGTCCGAGATGGTTTTGACTCTCCGTGCCTCGTTAGGCCTTGAGGATGCGCCAGTAGGTGAGATAGCATTACAATATGTGCAGAATGGGCCTCTCGTCGAGTCTACGCAGAAAAGAGTCTAGCACCACAAATGCGAAATCTGCTACGTTGGTACAAGCATTTCATAACATGGGCCGCCAAAGAATATGTTTATGCGGATGTTACAGAGGAGCATCACACCAAACGGTACTCTGTAACAGTTCATATGAGTGAATTGTTCCAGCTGTTCAATCTGCGTGAGCTCGACAAATCTATCCTGAGTTGCTACGTTATATAAGTGATTTATTTCTACCTTATCTCGTTCTTCATTGCATGCACTATATATATATATATATATATATATATATATATATATATATATATATATATACACTGGTAGAAAAAAGGCCTACAGTCCCGGTTCGCCAGGCCCATTAATCCCGTCCAGGCAACCGGGACTAGCTACGCGCGACTAAAGGCCCCACCCTATAGTCCCGCCACTTACGGACCGGGACTAAAAGCCCGTCCACGTGGGCGGGTGGCGGAGCCGGGGGGCGGAGGACATTTAGTCCCGGTTGGCCACATGAACCGGGACTAGATTTATTTCGTAATTTTTTTAATTCATTTGGTTTCTAATTATTTTTCTCACCTTTTTTCACTCCCTTTTTTACACTCCTTTTTTTCACTCCCTTTTTTTTCACAATTTGTATTATTTGCTTAGTGTCTAACTAAGATTATCTCTAGTCAAATTACTTACTCATGTCAAACTTCCCGCTCGGTCACCCATCCTCCCACTACTCTACACTAGCACGCTTAACTTCCGAGTTCCATCCCGTCCCGAATCCAAATGTTTCTCACGCATGTATGTGATAGTAGTATCATATCAATCTTATTAACATGTTGGTCAAAGCCACATTTCTTTATTGTTTGAATTTCAAATAAATCTTTTAATAAACAAAAGTAATGATGTAATTAATAATTTTGAATAAATAAATAAACATTAACTTTTAATTTGTATTATTTCTAAAAATACAAATAATATATCCAAAAATTGAGAAAAATAGAACTAATTCATTTTAAAATCTTAAAAATACAAATAATATATCAAAAATGAAGAACAATAATACTAATTCATTTTAAAATCTTAAAATACAAATAATATATCAAAAATTAAGAACAATAATACTAATTCATTTTAAAATCTTAAAAATAGAAATAATATATCAAAAAATGAAGAAAAATAATACTAATTCATTTTAAAATCTTAAAATGAAAAAATATATCAAAAATAAAGAACAATAATACAAACAATATTCATTACATGCATAGAGTCGATCACACATAACACACAAACATAGATCGATCACACATAACACAACATAGAGTCGATCACATTTCATAACATATATATATAGAGTCGATCACAAAAGATATCCATTACATATATATCTTATATTTACTAATTGAAGGCACCAATAAAGCCTCCACGTTAATCCACATCATCAAAATTAGTTAAGCGGTTAGATATTGGTTTTACGGCTAGGATGAAACCGTACACAAAAAAGTTCACGTGGGACGTACAAAAGATCTGCCACGATAGCCCATCATGTCCTAGCTACGTGCGATGCGAAAACAAGAAAATAAATGACACGGTTATAATATGGACTCTTGATTTAAAAGTGACTAAAATTAGTTAGGTTTTACCTGATTGTCTGGTACGACGTGATAAGCATCGTGCATGCATCTCTCTTAAAAAAACGCGCATGCAAAAGCAAAGATACGGACGCATCTCCACCCTGACCTAATGCGTTGCTCTGCTCCTTCCCCATCGATCCCCTTCCTCGAATCCCACCGGTCGTTCGCCTCACCGCCCACAGCGCTCCTCCTCGCATCCTTCCTCTACAGACAAGTCGCCATCGCCGGTCCCCTTCCCAAGCTCTGCCTCCCCGCTCCGGAGTGCATCTCCATGACTCCCTGAGCTCCGGCCGTGCTTCAGCGCGACCAAGCACCACCCGGCCTCCCTCTACGCGCCGCCCCGAGCTCATCTGCCTCCATCTCGCATGGCGGCTCTCCCCACGGCCATGTGTCGTGCCTCCCGCCGCCGGCAGCTAGCCGAGTCCATCATGACACCTATCCTCTGCCTCGTGCTGCTGTCGAGTACCCATGGCCAGTGTGCCGGTCTCCTGCTTCGTAAGCATGGTTGTTGTCCGCATTGGCCAAGATCCGACGACGGCAGGCCCTGCTCACTGCCTCGCGTCCGTAGCAGCCCGTTATGTGCAGGCCCTGTTACGTCTGTTGTCGTGCGTGTCGTCACCATGCTGCTGCCCGTGCGCGCGTGTCGGTACCGAATCGTCGAGCAGAGATCACGCCCTGATCTGCCTCCGCATCATGCCGGCCAAAGCTTGCTCCATTTGTTGTCCATTGCCGATCTGTTGGAGACCCAGCGGCGTCAGCAGTAATTACGGCCGGATCAAGTCCAACATCTTCTGAACGGTGGCCTTTGGCCTGAATTCAGCTGGCCGGTGCAACCCGGATCTGTTCGATGGTGCCACTAGAAGTAATCTCTCTCAAAACAGGCAAACATCTCTCCTTTTCACAATCATACTTTGGCTCTTTTTATTCTTGCGAGGAACCAGATCAGTTTTTGATGTTTTATATATGTTATTTGTAGCAATAAATCTGTATAATACTTTCAGCGTCAAATAAAACCGATGTTTACTGACTAAATTGCATGTATATGGACAGGAAGAACTAAACGCACTCGGGATGCAGCGGATGTTTGCATCTATAGGTTTGATTTGTATGCTCTCTTCCCGTTGGATAGATGCAGCTAACCATTCTGAATTAGCTGCCGCTGATATGAATCCATGATGGCGTACGCTGAAACTGATCAAGTGAAAGGCGGCTTCTCCTTGCATGTTGAATGCTTATTCAAGAAGAATGCATCAGAACAATCAGTATTACGGAAACTAAACAATCAATTTTGACAACATAATGCTGTGTGGTTGGATCTAAAACCGAACCAGCACATAGCCAAAAGCAGGCGGAAGTATCAGATATCCTCTTCCTCTAGGTATAGCCAATTTTCCATGTTATACTAGGAGCTCTGTTGCAACTTCTAAAAGATTTAATGGACAGTGCTGCGAACTCTTGATTAGTTACGCAGCAGGTTTACATGCAAGCGCTCATATATAAACTGCAGGTCCTAGGCATGGTTGCAGGGACCTACCCGATGAGAGTCTCATCCCAATTATCAATTCATTATTTTGGTGTCCCTACAGCGAAGCATGAGGTATCCTTTCTTTAGTCCCAGTTTCATATGTCTCATAAAAATATGTCATGAGCTAATATGCCTAAATTGCCAGTATGTACGTACTACTAATTAGTTATCATAGGAAAATATAAATTAATTTCAAGATAAATTATCGCTATATCCCGAGAAAAGATGACTTATGGATCATGGACGATAAATAAAATAGGGACCGGATAAAATCGTATATCGAAACGACTACGACTTACATGGTGCGTGCACAATAAAATGCATCACATGAATTTAAGAAATCTGATTCGTACTGTTTAATCAGATATTTATGTCTTAGCTAAAATTTTCTTTCCAAAAGCTAAAGTCAATTAAATTTTCATAATTATTTACATGAATTATTTGTGATGATGGTTTTAGAAGGTGGGCTTAAAACATCACTTTCATGCTAGAACGGTATGCCACTGTATATGGGATTAGTTATGCTCACGTTGTCACTTCTAAAGCATTCTATCTGTCAACTTTCTCTAAATCTCATAGCAGAAACTTAATAGTTGTACTAAATTCTTATTCAGAGTAAAATATTAAATCCGACCATTTTTTTTACTATTTCAGCTGATTAAAGGTGCCACGTGAAAAAATCTATCAATTTGATTGTCAAATATCCTGAATTAAATCGTCCATATTTGATATTATGTATTTCTTTGCTTTTTCCAATGGTTTATTTATATTGTACCTTCAGCGATAGATAATCAACCTTAATCAATTTCTGGCACAATCATGCTCCATATGTATTCTCATGAAAATTTCTCCCATGTTTTAACAGAACTTTGGATATTCTCTCTAGAAATTTCTTATTAAGAGATCCCTATCGTAAAGAAAGATAGATTAATATTGTAGTTGGTACCATTTCTTCTCTCTAGAAATTTCTTATTAAGGATTTGGTATATTAACTGGTTGCTTCTCCAAGCTACTGCTATATCGAGTCATCGCACCACTGATGTTAGTCCGTATTACATTTCACTATTCTTAGAACAACACTGCCAATGTATGTACCAGTCTAGCTCTTTGACTACAATGTTCATCGATTTGGATGTGCTGAAAAAAATAGCAATTACTATATTTAAGGATAAATTTCTCAAGTTTTGGATTTGGCTTCAAAAGAAATCATCGGTTAGTATATTTGACACATTTTTTAACATAGTTATGCAGGTAACCATGTGCTTATAATTGTAGTGGTATAGCTATATATGTAGGGCAGCGTATAGAGGAGGCTTCATGGTTCTCATGGTGTCATATGAGTAGGGCACCCATATACTTCATGGCTGCTTTCTTTCCAAGAGTTAACCATCCATTCTAACTTATCATATTTCCCTATTAAAAAAACAATGATAATTCGTCTGTGTTACAATTTATTTTCTATTATGTACCTGTTTCTCCTTTGATCTTCGTTTACATAGTAGTTTTTAATTTATTGGCGCATCATGAATTCACATGAGTTGTTTTATGTTGTATGGTCCAGTATTTTCATAATACATTACAAGACACTTAATTCCGACTAGGGTATTCATATTGTACATATAGTCTCATGGATTATATCCATGCTCATGTATTGGTTCTATTTTAACCATTTATGTGCAAATTACTTTCCCATATTGTCCAATAAATAAAATTATTCTAAAATAATATATAATTTGATTATTTCGTACATCCAAGTATAATGTCTAATAATAATTTGCACAAAGAAATGTTATTAAGTTTTTCCAGTCCTTTGTAAACACGACAAAAGTATCTAGCCCGTGCAGCCGCACGGGTTGATGACTAGTACAACTAATTAGATACCCATTACATGCATGCACATAGATATCGAACGCATACATCATCTATGGCCCGGCCGAGTAGATGCGGAACAACTCGTACGCGACATATGCATCTATGGCCGCATACTTGAGGTTCGTCAAGCGCAATGGGGTCTCCTCCCAATAGAAGTGATTCTCCCGGCGGAAATCAGTCTTCATCCTTTGATAGCCCTGGTGGATGAAGGTGCTTGCCATGACAGCCATCCCGGTCTTTGGCCCGGTCAACTGGATAAGATTCTGAAGATCAACGTAGTGATCTTCAGGTATCATAATACCGATGCGCATCAACTTCACACGGTCTTGCGTGATGTCAACGCTGCAAAAGTCAAACCCCGAGTTGACAAGAAAATCAACAAGGTCCGGGCAATGCTTTGAACTACTCTAACAACAAAAATAGGATATGTGTTAGATATGTTGCAACACACGTATTCTTCACATGTAACAAAAAAACTCGAAGATGCATGCAAGATTGTACGTGTGCTATAGCTTCTACCTTGACCATTGGAAGACCAACACCGACTGCTTGAACGCAATCTGGATGACGGCAACATCCTTCTGATTCGCCGTGTACTCCAGATCGAGCCCAAAGAACCGGTGTTCTTCGGGAGCTGCAAAATAGAGATCGACCAAATGACCCAGAGCTTCATGCAGCCTCGCGGAACTGTTGGTGAAGAGCACGTCCAAATCCTTGCCGCATGGTGTGGGACCTTCGTATTGCGTCCAAACTTCAGCCATTTGCGTGCGTGTGCTTGGATCGAAAAGAACAGAGAGCGAGAGAGGAAGAACAGAGAGCGAGAGGAAGAACAGAGAGCGAGCAGTTGGAATGGCGCCCTTCTGCCTCGCTCGCGAAATAAAAACCGCCGCGGGGGAGGCGAGAAGCTTGATGTTTAGTCCCGGTTGGCCACGGGCACGGGGAATAAAGGGCCATTGGTCCCGGTTGGCCACGGGAACGGGGAATAAAGGACCAATAGTCCCGGGCGGCCAGGTCAACCAGAATTAATTCCCTCCACGCGCCGCAACGCGCTTCCCAACCCGCGACGTCTGACCTTCTGTCGCGGGTCTCCTCCCGACCCGGGACTAAAGACTCATTAGTCACGGTGCGCGACGCTTGGGGACTGATGCTGGCATACCGAAGGCCTTTTTTCTACCAGTGATATATATATATATATATATATATATATATATATATATATATATATATATATATATATATATATTGTCCTAACTGTATTGTTGCGTACGCTATTATGCAGATTGAAGTTTTGGGAATGCAAAATAAGAAACATCCATGATGTTGGGTTCATTGAACCACATATCGTTAATGGATATGTGTTACAAAATCACCCCGAAGACGTGGAGAAAGACTTGTACAAGTTTCTTACAAAGCATCAACTCAAAAGTCATATTATATTTCCTTACCATTTTGGGTGAGTGTTTCTCTCTTCTGCCCATTCTCTTTTGTTTGCTCCCTGCATGGTATGTCTAATCGATGAGTTATGCATGACTGTGCATGTAACGTGTCCGCAGGTTCCACTGGATTCTGCTAAAAATTGAACTTCACACCTCCATAGTTTTTATCATGGACTCTATGGATTCGGATTCAAAGCGTTGGGCCGACATGAGAAAAATGATGCAGAAGTAATTATTTTCAATCATTTGCGCTCTATATCGATCGGTCTCTTTTGTTCATTTCCTAATATCAAGTAGCTAATAACTCCCTTGTTCATTTAATTTTCTTTGCCCTCTAGAGTTTGGACACGGTTCTCAGAAGAAATTGTCGATGAATTCAAACATCAGCTAGAATTTAGAAACTTAGTTAATGTGGATAAGCAGCCACCGGGGACCAATCTATGTGGATACTATGTTTGTGAGAACATCCGGAGAGAAACCTCTGAGATGAAGGCATCGTATAGCGTGCGGAAGGCGACGGATAACTTGCGGAGGAAGCTTAATCCAGAAGCTCGCTTCCGACCAATTCAAGAGGAATTAGCAGGATTTTTCATGAGGAAAGTCATCAGTCCTAAAGGAGAACACTATACGCTGACGACGATGAAAATTATATGCATCTCCGAGATTGAAACTTATTCGAAGTTGTGTATGGTCATCCATCTTAATTGTGTATGGAAACTTGTTCGAAGTTGTATATGGTCACCGAGATTGAATACATATTATATATTCCTATTGGATTCTTCTTGTTTGAAATTTCATATGCATGTATATAGTAGCGTAGAATATATATATATATGTGTACTGAAACTTCATCAAAATTAAAATAAAACATAAAATAAAATATAAAAGAAATAAAACAAAACAAATTAAAAAGAAACCAGGTTTAGGGGGGCTAAAACCCTAAACCTGCGGAGGAGGCCTTTAGTCCCGGTTAGCCACGAGAACCGGTACTAAAGGTCCTCCGCCCCGACGGACTCCTGGCGCCAACATGGAGGGGCCTTTAGTCCCGGTTCGTATGAGGCGTGACTAAAGGGGGGGGGGCTTTAGTCGCGCATATTTAGTCCCGGTTGCACGGCCGGGAATAATGGCCTTTGCGAACCGGCACTAAAGGCCTATTTTCTACCAGTGCAACCAACCTCTAGAGTATTCTTTCTTGGTCATTGGTCAATAAAAATCAAACCGTAGTCCTACCTGTTTGCTCAGCTTTTGCCTCGTTTAAAAAAAAGTACAAACCGTAGCAACGCACGGGCATTGTTGCTAGTTGTACAATAACGTACGCTGTATGTTTTGAGTTTTCTCCGATTTTTTCCTCCATGAGATTTTTGTGCGCGTAAAATGTGTCCTTGATGGGCTGGATTCGCTGGCCCTGTGTTTCAATTCTCTCCGCTCTTGTGAATTTTCCTGTGGTGACGTGTGACATCGCACGCTCCCGTGAGACGGCAGGTCTGCGCTGGGTCATTGGCTCTTCATTTTGATTCCGCTGGGCATGACTCGTGGTGTTGTGCTGCGAGCAGGGGACATAACACACCCCGCCCCCCTTCTCCAAATGGTTTACCAACATTTACTAGTGGAAAATGGTGCTCTAGCCCCGGTTGGTAACGGCCTCTAGTCGCGGTTTTCCAATCGGGACGTCCAAATTTGGACTAAAGCCCCTCCTCCCCCGCCCCTCCCCCCCCCCCCCCCCCCCCCCCCCTAGTCCTGACATGGCACGGAACGGCACTAAAAGCCATCCACGTGGATGCGGAGCAGTGCTCGGGCCGCAGGACCTTTAGTCTCGGTTTATAATATAACCCGGGACAAAAGGTCTCCATGTGTCAGCGTCGTATCGCTTGACCGGAGAAACCTTTTGTCCCGGTTTCTGTTACAAACCGGGACTAAATATCCCGTGGGGTTTAGAGGTTTAGGGTTTGGGGTTTTGGGTTTAGTGTTTTGTTAGGGTTTTCATGGTACTACGTACGTGTACACGTTGATGCATATATATAATATATTATCTCCTACAATCATTCATACATATACAAATATTGTAATACATGGCACCTCTTCAACAATCTGCAAGCGTTTACATCGCTCTTTGTCCTCTCTAAGCCTCGGTATTACAAGAATCTCCGGTACGTTGGAGCTAGATCTTATGTGTTTGATAGTTGAACTCTCTGTATAGAGGTATGACATGCTCTAACAAAAATCCGGCGAACTCCTCTTGATTTCCTCATATGTGGTTCTGTGGTAGAAACTTCTCTCGCGTGTCTTGCATCTTTAAAGAAGAAGAACAAAATTAATATTTGAGTGATGTGTGTACATATGATCAAAACTCAACACAGTTTCTGGTAAATAAAACCATGAATACTGTTTACGTACCTCCATTTGTCTTACATCCTTTCACCGCTCAGTGGTCGTCGTGCGAATGTACTTGTAAATGTAGTTTCCACATAAGTTTGCATCTTGTTCCTGTCTCAACCTCTTTACGAGAATATAATTCAATCAAATAATAGTCAAGCATGGTAATGATAGTCAAACAAGAATCAAAGAGATGCGCGAACATAGCTAATATATATATACTACTTACACTGGTAGGTCTAAAAGTCAGCTTCGGTTTCCATTCACGGACAATCTCCTTGATGAACTGCTTCGCTTTCCATTCACCAACAATCTCCTTGATGAACTTCTCGCAAGAACTGCAGCGCAAAGAAACGAATAATGGAGTTATTTACTTGATATCAGCAAATGAATGAAAGAGACCGGTATAGTGTGATACTGATTGAAAGAATGCATTATTGAACATACCTTTGGAGCATCGTAATAATTGTCTTGTATAGTCTTCTTTCTTTACCTAAGAGCAAGGACAACAATAGCGCCGGCTGCCAGCTCTATAACCACGCCATGTCAGCTATAGCCAGGTTTATGTACCGCAACATGGCTTTCAGGATGGTTGTAAGATTGTTTAATTAAATATATAAGTAGTATTGTTGACGCACATGATTGGGAGGAAAGAGAAGTGTGGGCCAGGCACATGCTGCATGTTGCTACTTTTCCTCGTAGAAAGTGTGTAGTCGGGCGACTCGTGAAACGCCGGCTTCACTCTCTCCTCAGTTCTCTCTCTTCTACATTGGATATTAGTGACATGTGGAATGCTATAGCCTGCTGACTGGACACTATTGTACTTGCTCTAATGATTCAATGATTTCAACTACTCCATCGTCAACTCTAATGATTAGGAAAATCCAGTGAAATCTGCGCACATTTATATAAGCAGACATGCATATAACTCATCAATTACAGTTGACATCTAGTAAACAAAATAGAATGTGTACAAGACGGTAAAACTTACCCGAAGTTGTAAGGAAATAGTATTTCTGATTTGGTATTTTGTTTATTTAGAAACTTTAGCAAGTTAGCCTTTGTATCCACGGGATGATGGAGTACCGTATACTCATGGACGACGTCTGGGTCAATAAACCCAACGTCAGAGAGTCTATCTCGTTTGCATTCGCTAATCTTCAGTCTGCATAATAGCGTACAAAAGAATATACTAAGGATATACATGCAATGAACGAGCAGATTAAGAGACTTAACTTACAGATGGAAAACACTTATAGACAATAGCAACTGACGAGAGTTTTGTCGAGAGCGTCTTGATTGAATAATTGAAAGAATTTTGTAATCTCAATAGATATCTCCTGTTTTTTACTGAAGTAATATTCCTCATGAACTTTAAGAAGGAGATATTGTCGATTACTCTTTATCTGGTCCATGTACCACTCATGCAATCTCCGCATCTGTGTTGGCAGATTCTGGATCTCCTCATGTCTGACTAGAGTCTTCCCTTTTTCACAAGTCCATGCCATATCAGCTGTGCGGATATTGAGATCTCCTCCGGCTAGGAGTTCAGAAACAGTCATACCAAGTCCGCTAGCAACTTCTTTGCATGTTTCAATATCCAGCTACAGGGGCAAGACCGGTTGTACTTCCTGGGTTTTCGGCGGGGGCAAGATCTTGAGCGGGGGGGTCGATTGTTGTTTTTGTGTTCCCAGCTGGGGAACTGTTCTCCCCACCTTGAGCGGGGGGATTGATTGTTGTTTCTGTGTTCCCAGCTGGAGAACTTTTCTCCCCACCTTGAGTGGGGGCACCGATTGTCCTTCTTGTGTTCCTAGCTTTGGAACTGTTTTCGCCATGTTGAGTTGTGGGGTCGATTGTGCTTCATGTGTTTCCAAATGGGGAACTTTTGTCCCGCTTGTACTACTACTTCTCGACTGTTGCACTTGTACCAGTGTTCACTCAAGCAAATCCACAAAGTGTTCAACGACATTCAGAGGTATTTGCTCCTTTGGCGGGGGCCTTTTCGGTGCTAACTTGGCAGCAGGCGTCTTCTGTTTATCCTTTGCAACTTTCTTCCGACTAGAAGACAAATTGTTAGGCTTGGCCCTTTTATGTCACAAAAATTGTCGGGGAAATATTAAATCAGCTAAATAATTGAGCTTGGCCCATGTGAACCAGCGATCTGGACTAGGTTGAATTGCATCCACGACCTTTTCAATTGTTCGCAAACTTTCCATGTCATCATTACCAGGATTGGATCTGATGTGGACTGGCTAGGTTGTAGACGACCAATATTATTTTTGAAACGGATAACCCAACCTCTACATAGTAGACGACCAAATAAACTGGTCCCAAAATCCGTGGCTTTTTATTTTTGTCATAGTAGTCCACGGCCAATTCTGAAATAAGGTTGCATGTGGACTTGGTGACTCTCATTTTTTACTAAATGTTTTTAGTCACACGAATGTCATATAAGAACGAAGTTGCGACCATTTTTGGTGACCAATATTGAGGGTCACGGGATAGCAGTTTTTTGTAGTGACTAAAATTATAAAGAGGAACGCACCTCTCAATGGATATAGAAAAACCTACACAAAAGCCTACAAAATACAAAAGTTAACTTGGCTCATTACAAAAAACAACAAAGACGGTATAAAAAGAAAATAGCTTAGCCCGCATAAGCGGCCACAGCTAGTAAAAAAAGCATCATCCCAAAGAGAATTTCAGCCCGTCCAGCCACCCCTTGGCTAGACAGGAAAAATGCACAGCTGCACAAATCTCCGTGCAGATCTGAGGGCTATGGACTTGAGTGAGCTCTAAGATTAGCAAAGCCAGATTTTTATAAAAAGATTCTTAATTAGTTAAAATTTGAAAACAAGAGAGCTGAAAAATAAAGATCCGGGATCGGTGCATAGTTGTACATTGTACCATGCACGTCGTTTTGAAGGATATAAAAACAGGCATTGAATATTTAACCTTGACATACAAAGAGCATCAAGAAGAGAATAATTACCTTGCTGTCAAGCATATGAGTTTGATTCAGGAAAGATCCGCTAGTGCATGCCTAAGATGCATAGAATCGCTTGTTGCTGATTCTTTGTCTGTCTACTCCGATGCATATATATATATGATTCCTCAGTGATCATCCAGACATGTGCCACGACGAACTTGAGCCGGACCATTGTGTAAAACCGCACACACTGAGTAAACCCAAAACCTCAATCTGACGTGGAAAAGAGGGAAATGCATTTATATTTCAACATTGCTCCTCACGTGTGTTTCCGTCAGGTCTAGACGGGGTCGGGAAGTAGGATGCACTATTTTTAATTTATATTACGCCAGCTGGGTCATGAACTGGAGGCAGTATGGGCGTATAGCTCTCATAACATGGAAAACTGCGAGCATCGAATAAGTTCACTCTGACGGGGAAAGAAGTGCAATGGTATCTAAGATGGAGCTATCAAGTAAATCCTTACATTTTTTTTGCTGATAAAGGGAAGTATATTAATATCGCAGTAATCCTTACATATAGGCGCGTGCAAATAACTAATCAGGATTACTCTAAGATGGATGCACAGCAGAGTCGATCAGTATATTGTTGATCCTAGACGTCGGGTATGCTATACATACGTGGCCCCAACGGGCCTGTTCGGTCCACTTTAAGCTAGCTGTAATAAGTAGAGTTTTGTAGATTCTTCCTCGGTTGAAATTAGAAAACGGAAGAGAGAAGATTCGCGATCGGGACATCATTGTCTACTTTACCATGCCTTACGCGTGGTAACTACCCGCATAAGGTGGTGAGATATGGCCGGGCGCTCCACCGACGAAATTAACTAACCTGCCGGTCTCGGTCGCTGGCTCCGGTGGATGCATAGACAGTCCGGTTGTAGCTTGTGAGTGCGTCAGGAGATGGCCAGACCGTGTAGGCATACACCATTGATTTTGTGTTCATACAAAATCCAAGGGGTTAAGGGGACTGCTGACTTGGTAATTTACTTAACGCTTTGGCTTTTTGTGGACGTTAACGTTATATTAGTTATTATTACCTCATATGTATATATCGAGATATAAAATATTTTAGCGTTTTCTAAACAACATGTATCTAGACATGTTTTAGTGTAAGATGCACATGAATCTACCCACTAAAACATGACTAGACAATACGTGTTGTCTAAAAAAGCTAAATTGTATTTTTTTTTTATACGGAGGAAGTAATATAGGTAGTTTAAAAAAGGTCATCGAAAGCAGTTTATATTAGTGATTAGTATAAATTAGTTATCTTAATCGTACAAAATCGACTTTTCCTTTTCCGCTGCCAGGAAAAAGAGAGCCGCCTCCTCCGGCCCTGTCTTCTCCGTAGGTCAGTTCCCCTCCTCCGGTTGGCCTCGTCGGTGTCAGGAGAGATGGGAAACCCGATGTATGTGTGGATTTTTTCGTAAAATTAGTGCTTTTAGTAGATTGTTATAGTTTTGATAGCCGTCTTCGCTTTCTCTAGATATGGCATTGTCTAAATCAGTGATCTTTGGCCCCTCGTTCGATGACAAGATCTTCAAATCAGCGTCAATGGTAGTGTTGAAAGATTAAATATGTCTAGGTATGGTCATTTAAATCTTTCTTCGCCGGATCAGTTTTGAATATTTTCTCTTTGTTGTTTTGCGAGGAGGATTGTCCTCGCAATAGTTTTCCCGGATGTTACATCCACGGCAAATTTTTCCAGGGATACGTCAAGGATAGATGTATTGGTTTCATAGAAGAGAGGCCAAGAAGATCAAGTTTACAGCACGGCCGACACAGACGTCAAGAACGCAATCCACCGAGTTTCTATAGAACAAGGACTATTCATCAAACCTCCACCTATTCACATGAGTTAGACCTCTCCTGAAAAGTATAACTGCACACCGGCGCTCTGCCTCCTCAAAGATGCTCCTGGTAACCTCTTCGAACATGATGGCATTGCAGTGCCTCCACAAGCCCCAGGACATAAGTACAAGGCGATCCGCGGTCTCACATCGATCTCGAAAGGCTATCCAAAGGGGGAAAACTTGCATTTAGCAGGGCGCGCAGGATTTCCAAATCGTCTCTGCACCTCCAAGAGTCGTAGTGCCTTCAAACCATGCTAAGTAGGCCGAGCGGGCTGAGTCGGCATTGTCACGTTTCCAATTCCACCTATACAAATCTTGAGCATTTTCCACTAGGTTGACCGTGGTGAGTCACTACATCATGTGAAAAAACTCCTCGAGCACCTTGGCTCCAAGGTCTGGCGAGAGGTCATCGAGCCATCCTCCCATAACATCCTCCCGGAACTTTCTCACTCTAGCCGCCTGCCTCGATACCATAGCGAAAAAGTAGGGCGCCAAATCTTTTATGCGTCCATCCGGTAGCTAACAATATGTCTAGAATAAGTGTCCACTCTATTGCCAATTTCCAATGAGAAGGCAACCTCTAAGAGCTTTTGGGTCCTCTACAATGGTGATTCGTACTCTCGGTCCCGGCGCCTTTGACATGGCTGTTTGGTTGCTTTTCTGTGCTATACTAGTGCTTATGCTCTTGTCGATGTTTTTTTTTTACATTTAAAGGCAGGAGCTCTCACGATTCATATTAGAAAAGGGGGAAACACCCAGTATTACACGCTTATAGAAACAGGTTTACAAACATAAGCACCCAACATACAACTAAGATTTAGACTTTAGGGAAAAGAGGCTGGCCTCCTCTTTTGCTAGTGTAGCCACTATTGCAGGGTTTGACGCTAAATCTTCGAAAACCCTGTTATTTCTCTCTTTCCGCAGGTTCCATAGCACGTACTTCGCTACGGTAGCCCGATGCTTTTTTTCCTTAACACTGAAAGCCAACACTTTCGGAAACCATTCGTGAAAATGGCTCGATGCTGCTCCAAGGTCGGCCACGTTTTTTATGTCTCCAGAAAGCTCGAACCATACTTCTCTGGCAAAGGGGCAGCCAAGGGACATATGCTCGGCAGTTTTGTCACTTTGATCACAGAAGGAGCATCTGCAATTGTCAACAAGTCCCCTTCTAAGCAGTGTATCCTTGGTATAAATTCTTTTTTGAAGCAATAGGCAATAACGAAACCTGATATTGGGTTTGGCTCGTATCTTCCTGCTCAGGTTAAGCTGGGGCTACGGTATCCTAGCATTGAACTAGATTTCATAGGCACTTATCGCCGAGTAGTTTCCATCCCCCGTAAGCTTCCAGCAGATCGAGTATGGAACTTCCGTCAAGTTCACCGAACACAGCGGCAACCAGAGATTATAGAACTGATCCATCTGTTCGGTTGAGGAGATACGACAGAGACCTTTCATCCACCTGTTATTACTCATAGCTTCCTTGACCGACACCCGTGTATCCAGCTATCGAACCAGAAGGAGCATTTCAATCCATCTCCTAGGGTAACCTGGGTGCAAGCCGTGAAGAGCTCTATGTCCATGCTATCATAGGGCACCTCCATGCCTAGCCAAGGACTATCTCCTGCACCCCAGTGGAACCAAAGCCATGGTAACCTCAGCGCTCTAATGAATGCTTTGAGTACCTTGATGCCTAGCCCACCATGCAGTTTTGGGGCACACAACTTCTTCCAAGCCACGAGGCATTTGCCTCCTCCATTCTTTCCGCCCTCGATATCCCAGATGAAATTCCTTCTTATTTTGTCAATTCTTTTGATGGCCCACGGATACGGTGCAAACATCGTCAAGAAGTAGGTTGTGGTCGAAGTTAACACAGAGTTTAGCAGCGCTAGGCGTCCCGGTCGCACCATCAGACGTCCCATCCATCCCTTGACCTTTCCAGCCATCTTATCCAAGATAGGTTGCACTTGCACTCTCTTTGGTTTTCTGAAACTCAGAGGAAGGCCTAAGTACTGACATGGAAGGTTTCCAAGAGGGCATTCAAAATCCACCATGAATCGTTGCATTGGCAGCTCTTCACATCGAATGGGATAAGCCACACACTTGTCCGCGTTTATGCACAAGCCAGAAACCTGCCCAAAACTATCATTTTAACGGCTACTTACTTGCGTGCTCGCCGGGTATCCTAGCATTTTAACTCCTACTTGCGTGCTCGCGGGTTTAGAATTGCGGCTCAAAATAAAAAACTATGGAAGAATATCGTTGGTATCTACATGTTTGTGTTTTTTTATTTATGTCATTGTTCCATGACTGGCTTCATAAAAATACACGATATTATCATGAAGAAAAAATAGATTTGACGATCTTGAAATTTTTCTCATTTTTTTAGGCTTTATTTTGTAATCGATATATTCAGCGCATGTATCTCTACCATGTGCTATTTACTAGGATAAATATATACAGTACTGATTGTTAAGAAAAAAGTCATTGATCGCAGACGTCGGGTTGCTTAAAGCAAGCAAAGTCAGCGGATGGACATGTCCGTCTGCTGTCAGCATGTGCACGTCGGATGCCCAGGAATCCGGGCGGAGGGGCCGCCCATGTAGCGCGCGCGCGGTGCGCGTGGGTTAAAATATCTCTCAAACGGCGTCTATAAAATCCGAGGTTTCTCAGCTCCTTCTTCCACCTCCCGTCCCTCTTCTCTCCTTCTCTTTATTTCTTCTCCAGATCCGGCAGTTCAATTTTTAACGAGAATAACTAACCGTGTGTTCGTCACATACAAGATGGTAGACAAATGTGGCGATGTGGGAGGAGAGGCCGTGGTGGCGGTGCCCGCAGGTCATCAACACCACCTGGAGCTTGGTATTGTTGCCGGGTCCGCGCCGCCGGTTGATGTTCTGCGTGTGGGAGATACGGCGCATGCCCTCGTGGAAGGCTTCGCCGTACTGGAGCCGCCGGCGGACGCGGGTGCGGCGGCGGAGAGGGCCGACGACGTGGCGGCGCTCCTCGCCGACTTCAGCAATCACCTCCACGAGAGGAGTGCACACCATCTCGGTACGTACGCCTGCGAGCTTGCTTATGCATGACCGCCGGCCGATCCTGCTGTCGCGTGGAACCCATGCATACGACGGACCTGTTGCTTGATCGATCATCGATCGTAGTGAGTTGACAGAGAGCGCGCGTTTGTGGCTTTGAGCAGAACCCGTTTTTTTTTCTCAACACGACTAGGAAACTACCGACACCCTTGCATTCAACAAACATCTATTATATACTAAAAGCAATATACGGATGTCTAATAGAGCCACCACGTTGATCCACATCATCAGAATTATTTAGATCGTTCGATCCAAAATTAGTGGCTAGAATTTTAAATCACAACCGTCAAAGTCATGTAACAAATATGTTACGCGAACCTGTTCCAATTTAATGTAAAACGTAGGTCCAACACGTCCAACGCGTAACACACATATGTCTTCCAATTAATGAAACACGTCAGCTCAACCACATCCAACAGGTACCGCACATGTGACCTAATTCACGTAATGGGTTTATTCCATCCGATGGACCTGTATTGGTTTAACATCTCCTTTTTTTTTTTTGAAGTACACATTCTATATTAAGCCAAAGGCAAATACGGATACAGAGTACCTACACAGAGACCGGATCTGTCCAGAGGGACACGTGGACCCGTACACATTGCAGAGAATACCCTCAGAAAAAGGAAAATTACAACGAGACCCTTAAGCTCTGCAACTCCAGACTGAAACCGCCGCTCGCCGCCGGTGCCGTCAGGCACGACGAAGCCAAGAGACGGAAACCTACACTCCCGAGGAAGAAGGAGCTCCATCGCCGTGATGGCTTTGTGAACCTCCAAGAAGAGTACCAGAGGCACCCACTTATCGCTGTGGCATGCGGGTTGGGGATCATCCCAAGCTCATCTTCTTCCTCCAGATCCGATTCCTCCGGTCGACGGAGTCGAGGAGAATCACCAGATCTGCCTGCCGCAGACCAACCACCTAGCACGGACCACACCACCACCCGCAGCAGATCAGCGGCCATAGCACGTACCCATCGCCCTCCATCTTCCACGCGGCGCTGGAGATGCCGCCATGTCGCGGACGAAGATGAGGACCAACAAGTCCCTGGTGTAAAAACCAGAAGAAGATTGTCTTGCTACTCGGTGCCTTACAAGGGCCGAGTCCTCACGTATATATAATAGGCTATGCGGCCTGGGCAGTACATAGAACACTAACCAACATAGAACTTGATCTGGTGAATGTTAATCCAATGCCAATGGTGCCTTTAACATATCGCAGAATACGTTTAGCTGCTGTCCAATGCAAAGTAGTAGGGGCATGCAAATATTGGGAAACTTTGTTGACAGCATATGAAATATCAGGACGTGTCAAAGTCAAGTATTGTAGCGCACCAACCATACTCCGATAATTTGTGCTGTCTTCTGACCCTAGTAACCGACCTTCACTGGCTGTAACCTTTTCTGAAGATGATAAGGGAGTTGGAGCAGGTTTGGAGTGGGACATATTGACACGTGTGAGAATATCTCGGACATATTTAGCTTGATGCAAAATAAGACCATTGACGAAGGCATGGATCCTGGGCCCTACGAATAAGGGCACCCCCTCTCGCACCTTCTAACCAAGGCCCAACAGGAAGCGCCCTTGGAGTACTCTAGAAGGCCCATGAAAAGCCCACTCGCATCAACTTGCGGGCTAAGTTAGGAACTGTAACCAACTCAAGCTAGGGTTTGTATCCTCTCCGGGTTGGACTCGAGACCTGGCTATCTATATAAAGCCAGGAGAGCCTCAAAGGAGAGGACCAAGTATTACCGCACGACCACAAAAGCC
The DNA here is from genome assembly GCA_028641055.1 of Alopecurus myosuroides. Lineage (NCBI taxonomy): Eukaryota > Viridiplantae > Streptophyta > Magnoliopsida > Poales > Poaceae > Alopecurus > Alopecurus myosuroides. The sequence continues at coordinate 30,900,963 of CM054058.1, forward strand.
TTGAAACTCGAGATCTACTCTCGATTCGAGCACCTGTAATCGATCTCATCGTTTAATACAGATCAGCAGAAGGCAGGAGTAAGGGTTTTACCTCTTCGAGGGCCCCGAACCTGGGTAAATATCGCCTCCCTGTCTAGCCGACGATTCCACCAGCGCCTATGACATCTCCTAGTCGAAACCCGATAGGGTCACCTGAGGGATTTGCGGAGCCAGAGCTTCGACAATTGGCGCCGACCGTGGGGAACGCGGGCGCTGGATCACCGGCATCTTCGGCTTCATCGACATCCAACTCCCGTTGGAAACCATCGACTACGGCTCCGAACAATCCTGTACGGATCGGATCCGTCATAGTCACGCCTCACTCGCCGGAATCACGTCCGGTATTCGAGGATCTGGAGAAGAGCGTCACCTTGACGTTCGGAAGCTTTAACTTCATGGCAAACCGAGACGGGATCCTCCACTTCTCGGATGAATCTGAACCCGAATCTGGAGCCGTCAACTCGCGCTTCCATATGGAGAAAAGCGGCGAGTCCATCCGCTTCAACGCGATCGACTACCACGCACTTTCGACAGAGGAACCCTCTCGGGTGCAAAGAACCTCCCGATCTACGCCTAGGACACACGGGCCACAACTGGCCCAAGTCTGCATGGCAGGATCGGAACAGCCCTCGGAAACTGAATATAGCGCAACCGAGCGCGATCTAATCGGCGTCTCGCGGGAAGCCTGGAAAAGAGCAAAGGAATCCATGCGAAAGAGTCAGCCACCCGCAGCAGGCGCCACGCAAGAAGACCTAACCGCCTACCACTATCACCTAGTGAGAGCGGCCTCAAACATCAAGGACGCCCGAGCAGATCTAGCCCGCCGCAAGAGAGCGGCGGATGAGTCAAGCCTACGTCGAGCCGAGCTGTCCCTTGCCCCTTCGGTCGGTACCCGACCCGTGGGAAAAGGACCCGCAGCATCAACAAGGGACCACGAATCCATGGCTGGGACCCACAGGTCCACCACATCTTCTTTCATGAGGGTTGACGACGACGGGAACGTCTACCCGCAAACTCCAGCCGCCGCAATTCTAGCCGCGGCCACCTACATGCAGATGAACCAACCAACGGACAGCGATCCTCGGGTGGAACAATACAAGCACATCCGCAAAGGTTTAGGGCTGGCCGCCGCAAGGCTCGCCTCCCAAGATCGCAAGGAACAACTGGAGAAGGCGCGACAAGAGAAGGACAAAGACAAAGACGCGCCCCGCAGGCATAGGAGCTCCTCTCCAAGAAAGGATAAATCGCCACGTCGTGGCCGCGGAAAAGAAGCCCGGCGCCGCGGCGACAGCCGAAGCAGCAGCGAAGACAGCCCGAGAGACAAAGATTCGCGGCATCACAGCAGCCGCTCGAGAAAAAGAAGCAAAGAACCAAGAAAAGATAGCGACCGCGACCGGTCCGGGTACGACGCGCGATCCGATCTCGCCCAGAAGAAAGTGGATAAAGCAAGGGCCTCACGGTACCGCGAACGCTCCTCATCCGGGTCTTCGGACGACGAAACTTGCGGAGCACTTTGCTTTGCTCGCAGTATTCGCGAAGCGCCTCTACCCAAGAGATTCAAGCTCAGCTCGGAGGTGACAAAATACGATGGCTCACTTGAGCCCTCCCAGTGGTTAAGCGACTACCTCACGGCAGTAAAATGCCAACGTGGTAACAAGAACACGGCCATGCAATACCTCAATTTGCACCTGGCCGGAGCGGCCCGCAGCTGGCTGGAAAGAAGACCACGATCTTGCTATGCATCATGGGACGACCTGCATCGCGATTTCTGCAAAAACTTCCAGTCGACCTATAAAAGACCAGCTACAATCGAAGAGCTACGGGCTTGCAAACAGAAAAGTGGCGAATCCACGCGAGAATACATCCAACGGTGGAACACACTCAGGAACACCGCAGGGACAATCTCTGAAGAAGTGGCGATTGAGGCCTTCGCCAAAGGAGCAAGAAGAACCGCGTTTCGAGAAGAACTCGGCAGAGCTGCGCCCAAAACCATAGGGGAGCTCATGGTTATAGCCGAAAAATGGGCCAACGGAGAAGACGCGGTACGCAATGAAAGAACATCATCACCCACACATGACGAAGACCGTCATGGGCGAAGAAAAAGAAGAAAATACTATGACCACGACGATAGAGAAGAACTAGTGGCGGCAGAGTTCACGCGAAGTCGCGACTCCGGTCGTCGTGGAAGTCGCGAATGGAGGCCAAAGGAAGAAGAAAAGTCACCCGAGGAAGACCTCGATGGATACTGCTCGCTACATCTGTTCACAGACAAGCGCACGGGCAAGACTAAGGCAACACACCTTCTCAAGGATTGCCGAAAATTCATCGGAATCTCGGACGCGCTAGCCAAGAAAAGATTCGCCTCCACCCAAAACTATCCACCGCTACCAGGAGGCGGACAACAATTCCAGCTACCACCGCCACCACCTCCACCAGCCAACCCAAACATGGCACTCGCCGCACTGCCAGCACCACAGCAGCCAAACACGGGAGCAAATACATACCCGACTCCGCACGGACAACTCCTCGGGATGATACAGAAGGTATGCCCCTCTCGCAGAGCTCAAAAAACTAACTCGAGACAAATATGCATGGCAGTGCAGACGCCACCAACGAAGCCCGAGTACCTGAAGATGGCCGAACAGCCAATCACGTTCTCGAAGGAAGACCACCCGCCACGAGTCTATCGACCAGGACACGCCGCCCTTGTCATTCAAGCTCAAATTGGCAATTATGACCTGGCCCGCGTATTCATGGACGGCGGCAGCGGCATCAACATCATCTACGCGGATACACTCCGTCGAATGAACAAAAACCTGGACGGCCTAACGGAATCAGAAACATCCTTCCACGGGATAGTTCCGGGCAAGGCAGTACGTCCACTCGGAACAATCAACCTCGAAGTTGTGCTGGGCTCCCCACGCAACTACAGAAGGGAATTTCTGGACTTTGAAGTCGTCGACTGGCCCTCGCAGTACCACGCCATTCTTGGTCGAACAGCGTTCGCCAGATTCATGGCAGTACCACACTACGCGTACCTGAAGCTCAAGCTACCTGGCGAATACGGTGTTATCACCATCGACGGCGACTTCCAGAAGTCAGACAAGTGCGACATAGAATTCAACGAAATCGCGAAATCTTTCGGGATGCAGGAAGAACTTCAGGAGCTGGCAAAAACAACGGACCACTCCGTTATGCCCCTCACGAAGAAAAATGCACCTGAGCTGGAATTCAGTGCCAACAGCGACACTCGCAAACATCAAGTGCACCCGACAGATTCCGCCAAGACCGCGATGGTCTCCTCGACCCTCTCGCCAGCATAGGAAAGCGCGCTCGTCAAGCTCCTCCGTGAGTACTGGGAGATTTTTGCCTGGCAGCCTTCAGATATGCCAGGTATACCCAGGGAGTTTGCCGAGCACTCACTCGAAGTTTTTCCCGACGCTAAACCCATCAAACAGACGACTCGAAGATTCTCAGAGCCCAAGCAAAAGGCGCTTGGAGAAGAAGTAAATAGGCTGCTAGCCGCCAAGTTCATTAGGGAGATCAAGATATCAACCTGGTTGGCAAACCCGGTGCTGGTCCCCAAGAAGAATACGGATATCCTTCGGGTGTGCATCGACTACACGTCATTAAATAAGCACTGCCCCAAGGATAACTTCCCTCTACCACGAATCGACCAGATAGTGGACTCTACGGCAGGTTGCCAACGTCTCTCCTTCCTAGACGCCTACTCGGGATACAATCAGATCCGAATGAAAAAGGAAGATGAAGAGAAGACGGCATTCATCACACCCCACGGTGTATACTGCTACACGACAATGCCCTTCGGGCTGAAGAACGCAGGCGCAACATATCAACGTTGCATGCAGAGATGCCTCGCCAATCTCATTGGCAAGAATGTACAAGTATACGTCGACGACATCGTCATTAAAACTCGAGTAGAGGACACACTCCTTGAGGACATCAAAGAAACATTCGACGCCCTCAACGCATACCGGATCAAGCTCAACCCGACAAAATGCGTTTTCGGCGTCCCTGCAGGAAAACTTCTCGGATACCTGGTTTCTGCCAGAGGCATCGAAGCCAATCCGGAGAAAATACAAGCTATCCTCACCATGAAGGAGCCCACCAATCTACGCGGAGTTCAGCAGCTCGCAGGGCGATTAGCCGCCCTAAGCAGATTCATCGCACGATTGGGAGAGCAGGCGTTACCCTTCTACAAGTTACTGAAGAAAACAGACAAATTCGAGTGGACACCTGAAGCCAAACAAGCGTTCGCAGACTTAAAACGATCACTGCAGAGCAGGCGCGTTCTCGCAACACCGCAAGAAAAGGAGCCACTCTTTCTTTACCTAGCCGCCACAAACCAGGTCATCAGCACTGCAATTGTAGTCGAACGACCTGAAGATGGCAAGGCATATGGAGTCCAACGCCCAATATATTACATCAGCGAGGTACTCTCGCCATGCAAGCAGCGATACCCCCACTACCAGAAGCTCGCATATGGAGTTGTCCTCACAGCCCGGAAGCTCAAACATTACTTCCAGGAACACGCCATCACAGTGGTTAATGATGCGTCACTCGGGACAATCATGAACAACCCTATGGCATCCGGAAGAATAGCGAAGTGGAGCATCGAGTTGGGCGCTTGGGACATCACCTATGCGGGCCGCAACGCAGTCAAGTCTCAGGTTCTTGTGGAATTCATCAGCGAATGGACAGAACTACAAACACCCGGACCACCCGAGTACACAAGCAATTGGATCATGTATTTCGACGGGTCCAAAAGAAACGAAGGGGCAGGAGCTGGAATCGTTCTTATCTCGCCTCGTGGAGACAAACTGCACTATGTCCTGCGACTAGACTTTCCACCTGACGACCCAGCATCGAACAACGACGCGGAATATGAAGCACTGTTGCACGGAATGAAGATGGCGATTGCTTGTGGAGCTACCCGGTTGATGATTTATGGCGATTCCAACCTCATAGTGCAACAAACAATGAAAGAATGCGACGCCGTTGCTGAAAACATGATCGCGTACCGCGACATGTATAATATACTCGAAGGAAGCTTCAAAGGATGCGAGTTGAAGCATATCGCAAGATCTAGCAACGAAGAGGCGGATAGACTGGCAAACATGGGTTCCACGAATACACCCATACCGCCAGGAATATACTTCGAACGGATGGTCAAGCGATCGGTCAAATTGAAGAAAGCTGCAGAAACACCGGCAGCGCCAGAAACAGAGGTCAGCCCGCAGGTCGCGCTTATCGAGCTTATTCATAATATATCACGACAGGTTTTTCTGGTCGAGCCAGTCTGGACGCAGAAATATCTCGACTACCTGCTCAATAAACAGCTCCCAGCCGATCCACGCGAGGCTCGACAGCTAATCAGGCGTAGCAAATCCTTTCGGGTAATCAACGGAGAACTGTACAAGCAAAGCATCTCGGGCATCCTTCAGCGGTGCATCGCACCCGAAGACGGCAAAGAGCTACTCCGGGATATACACCAGGGTGACTGCGGACATCATGCTAGCTGGAGAGCAATACTGGGCAAAGCCTTTCGAGCAGGGTTCTACTGGCTAACGGCAGCCAACGATGCAAAAAACCTGGTCGACAGATGTGGCGCTTGCCAGCGATTTTCACCCAAGCCACACGCGCCAGCTACAGAGTTGCACATGATACCCATCGCCTGGCCCTTTGCCCAATGGGGGCTTGACATGGTTGGCCCACTGCGCAAATCTACTCCAGGAGGGTACACACATTTGCTGGTCGCGGTCGACAAATTTACCAAATGGATCGAGGCTATGCCAGTGACTTCGGGTAGCGCCCAATGCGCAATTAAGTTCCTCGACTCCATAGTATGCAGATTCGGGGTACCACACGACATCATCACAGACAATGGTACGAACTTCACCGCAAAGGAGACACAACAGTTCTGCGAGGAGAAAGGAATCAATCTGAAGTTCGCTTCCGTCGCCCACCCGCAAACTAATGGCCAAGTCGAGAGATCCAACGGCTTAGTTTCAGCTGGAATCAAAAAGAGATTGCTGGATCGGCTACATCCCGCTGCAGGACATTGGGCAGAGGAGCTACCCTCCGTACTTTGGAGTCTCCGAACAACTCCCAATAGGTCAACGCAATATACACCATTTTTCATGGTATACGGGGCAGAAGCCGTCCTCCCCGAAGAGGTTCGATTCAGCGCCCCACGAGTTGTAGCCTACAGCGAAGAAACCTCCAACAAAGCTCTCGCAGAAGATATGGATGCACTCGACGAAATCCGAGACATCGCACTCGCAAGATCCGCAGTCTACCAACAATCACTGCGCAATTATCACAGTCGCCGCATACGCCATAGATCATTTGTGGTTGGCGACTTGGTGTTGCGACTGAAGCAAAAAGAAGGACACAAGCTCGAACCTCCTTGGGAAGGACCTTTCATCATACACGAAGTGATCCCAGGAGGAGCCTATCGACTGAAGAATCCAGAGACTGGAGGCATATACTCCAATCCGTGGAATATCGCGCAACTGCGCAAATTCTACCCCTAGGTTTATTTTGCAACAATAAGGCTATACTAGCCAAACTTGTAGCTCGAACACATGACTTCTCAGTCATAGCAATAAAGACATGATTCCCCTCATCATATTTACCCGACAGCTTTCACAGTTTACTACATGCTGAAAAGTTACAGGTACAAACACCCCATAAAATACACGGGGGCTACACCTACAAATATGCATCACGGAAAAAATTACAGAATACAAGGTGGCACACCTTAAATACAGTTCCTACAAACTCAAGACAAACATACAGGATATTTACATCCGATCAAATCAGTCAAAACGCTGGGCATTCTTAGCCGCCAAGACCCTATCCACTTCTTCAGAGGTCATTTGGATAATCTTCTCGGCCGCAGGACGGACAGCATCATAGTACGGCGCAATATCTTCGATTGCATAATCTGGACGCCGAGCTACGGAGTTCAAGTCTATCTCTGGTTGCCATATTCGGACAAATGAGAGAGCAACAACCGCGCCGCAAGTCATCTGATTGCGAACGCACGCGCGAACCTCTCCTTCTCGCCCAAATAACCTGAGAAGATAACTCCAGTCTTCGGGACCTCTCTCGAGTGGATAAAAAGCAGCATTCACCGCAATCAAGGCTTCGTGGAAAGAACCCACGAGAATTCTCGCCTGGCGGACTCGAAACTTCAAGGTGGCCATTACAAAACCTCGACTGCGATCAGACCAGAAGTTACTCGCATGAGGATTTGTGTTGTTAGCCCCTTGGTGAATGTGGTTTTCCACCCACTGCTTTTCTTCCCTGTCATCTGGTCTCACAACTAAGAAGCAAACGCACTCAGTAAGATCACAAATACAGCAGAGGAAAAGGCATAGGGGGCTACACTACTTACACAGTAAGTCCCTTGCAATCGAAGACAATTCACCAATCAGAAATTGCTCGCGCTCAGCCGCCAATTTCTGCTTGGAAATCGCCACGTCAGCGACTCCGCGCAGTGCTTTCAGCTTACGCTCGCCTTCCTGCACCTTATCACGAAGACCAGCTAAAGTGCCCACGGCAGCCACTAGTGGATTTACTGGATTACCACGTCCACTCGAAGATTCAGCGGCAGACACAGTCGCCTGGAAGGAGTACACGGAAAAGAAATGAGACGCCCTACTAGAGTTACTTCTAGTCGCACATTTGACTACTCGCTCGGGGGCTACTCCCATCGGGAGCCAAGGCATACACAACAAGGACGAATTCTAAACGCAAAACGCTTCGATTAAAGATCAACAAAGGTACGGGAATGCATCCCAAAATTCGTTACATCCAAACAACAGAAACAAAGGAAAAAGAGTCTACGAAGCCACGTTGGTGCTGCCACTAGCGGCAGTCGACCCTCCCTTCTTCCGAGCAAACATCTCAGATAATTTCCGAGCAAGAACAGTGGCTTGCTCGGAAAAACGAGATAGCCGTACCTTCTTGCCCGTGGAAGGGTCGACCGGCATGGACGAATAAGCCTCCTCCAGACCTTCGACTCCGTTCGCCAGAGCGAATTGAATCGCGGTCTTTGCGCCAGCTTCTGATTGAGCAACCGCGAAGGCCTCCAGGAGATCGCCTTCCGAGAAGACCTTCGACAACTCGCTCAGCGCAGGCGCAGGAGTACCGCTGGCGACAAGACGGCCATGCACTCGTGCCAAAGCTTTGGAAGCATTATCAATCAGGGAAAATATTCCCTCAGAATGCCTCCTGAGCTGCGCGAGAGTGTCGGTCAGCACGTCCACCCGCTGAATCCCAGGAATCTCCAGAGGAACATTCAGAAGATCTACGGACAGACAAAATGATGCTTAGCAAAGATCAGCAGAATGAAAAATTCAAAAACCTAAGATACTTACCCGCAAAGCGCTTGGCGAGAGGACGAAGGAACGCGACAGTGTCGTTGTCAGCTTTACTGCCGGCCTCCTCCAACTCCTTCACGGCCTTCCGCGACTCCGCAAGCTTCGTATGGAGTTCCTCCGATTGCTTGCGGGAAGCTTCCAGTTCTTGCCGGGTAGTCGCCAGTTCAGCTTCCTGGGCAGTTACCTGCTCTGAAAGTTTAGTCTTTTCAGACTCTGCGAATTCGGCTCGAGCTGCACAAAGGATGTTAATCAGAAATCAAGAATGGATGACACACGAAAGCCAAAGAGATAACGAAACTTACCTTTAAGGAGGTCGCCTTCAGATTTGAGTCGGCTAACTTCTGATCGAAGCGACTCGCAATCTGTTTCGGCCAGAACGACGCGGCGACCGATCGCCGCAAGGGAATCGACGAGCGACTGTGAAAGCACGAAGATAAAGAGTTAGAAGAAAAGAGGTTTGAGCCTGTACCCGATTATTTACAATCGACTACAGCCTCGGGGGCTACTCCCATCGGGAGCACTGCCGTGCACCCGAAGAAGACAAAATAACGGAGAAGTGAAGAAAGAAACTTTTGAGCCTGTACCCGATTACTTACAATCGACTACAGCCTCGGGGGCTACTCCCATCGGGAGCACTGCCGTGCACCCGATAAAATTTTTACTGGGCAGATCAAAGAGATAGAAGATTACCTGTCCGGTGGCGCGGGAGAGTGGATCCGCAGAGCTATCCGTCGCCTCCTTCGAGACCGAAGTTCTAGCGGCGAAGCTAGGAATCTCCCGCCCCATAGTCGCAACATCAGGCGCAGCCTTGGGAGAATTCTGGACGGTGCCCGCGGTAGGAGTCTCATCCGCGTCTTTTGCCTTATTCCTCTTTTCGGGAGGAACAGCAGCGGCAAACCTACTCGGGCTGATCGCCTGCAAACTGCGTTAGAAAGCAAGGAAACATCAGCATAGACAAACAAAGATTGTTCGAATAGAAATACGGAGAAAACACTTACTCGTCATCCTCCTCGTCTTCATCCAAATCATCCGCGTTCCAGGCGGCTGCGAATGGGGCCTGAGGAGGAAGAGATTGGAGCGGAGTCACGAAAATCGGAGGCGACGTCTCCAAAGATTTATCTTTGGAGGTGACTTCATCGTCATTCACCCGACGACGCTTCGGAGGGACGTCACTCGAGTCCTCAGCGTCATCCGAAGAATCATGCTCAGAACTCGAAGAGGCGTTGGCCACGCTAGTGTCGACCGCACCGTCCTGGTGACTTGACTGAAGGCACGAGGCATCATCACCAGCAACGGGCGGATAGCAATTTGCTACAGCTAGGCTCTGCAGAAAAAAAGAAGACAAAGAAGATCTTATCGGCAAGAAAATTCCAAAGATGGAAGTAAAAAAAAAAAAAAAATAAAGACAGAAAAACTAACCTCAGCTGGAGGAGGATTTGAAGCAGAATAAGCCTCGACTGAGCAATCAGGGTATTGCTCCCCAACTTTCAGTCGAGTGATGGCAGCAATCTTCTTCTCGAATTCTACATTCGAAAGCTCTTCTCTGCTCACTCGACTGGGATCTTCTGCGCCTTGATACTCCCACATGGTGGAAGGCCTCTGCTGCAGCGGCTGGATCCTACGCTTCAAGAAAAGGCCGGCCAGGTGAAGCCCGTTGAGCACTACTCCCGAGGTCTGGTCTCGAAGAGCAGCAATTCTTGCGAGCAGGGGCGCGACCGTCTGGGTCTCCTCGGCTGTCATCTTGTGGTTCCACGACTTGCGCCTTGTCAGAACTGCGAGTGGGTGGAACTCGACAAGTCCGCCCGAACTGTTGTCGGCGACGTAGAACCATTTCTTCCGCCAGCCTTGCGCGGAATCGATGAAGTGCATGTTGAAGTACGCGCTCTCGTGGCGCGCCTGGATCCCGAAGCCACCCGTACGAAGCGGCTCGCCGGGCTCGGACTCCACCCGCGATTTTTCGCGGAAGATCCGGATCTTGAACAACGCCTTCCAGAGCGCCCAGTGCGGGCGAATGCCAAGATAGCATTCGCAAAGCGCGATGAAGCACGCGATGTGCTGCACCGCGTTTGGGGGAAGATCGTGAAGCTGTATGCCATAGGCACACAGCAACCCGATGAAGAAGGGATGAAGGGGGAAGGAGAGGCCCCGAGTCACGTGGTCCACGAAGACCACGCGTTCGTTCGACTGGGGGTTAGGTACCTCTTCTCTTTTCCCGAGGCGAACACGTTTGTCCGCCTCCGCCGGTAGAAGACCCTCCCGCTGCATCTCCTTGATGCTCTTGGCGGTGGTGTTGGGAGTGCGCCAGTCGCCGGCGCGAGTGGCAAGGGGCGCAGAGGGCTCGCCTGATGCCGAAGTTCCAGCGCCGCGTTTCTTCCCACCGGCCATCGTTCGCGGCGGAAGCTTGAGCGCGAGGAAGTTGAAGACGAGTGCGAGGAAGAAGATGAGCGCGAGGTGGAAGACAAAGACGGAAAGCGAGGAAAATTTCACTGCGGCGCTAACACCCTTATTTATATACGGGGTAAAGCAATCTCAACCGTACGATACGCAACGTGGCACCTATCGCAGTTGCCACGCGTAAGGATGAAACGAAGCGGCGGCGTACGCTGTTTCGTGCCACGATCTTAACAAAAGATCGTGCGCATTTACTGCGCATTTCGCGTAAAAAACGGGAGTGACGTCTCGTTTCCCGGTCAAAAAGCTGACAAGGTGGGCCAGTTTCTGCTGCCACTCCGTCACGTCCCATCGGGAGAAGAGGAGCACGCCTTGACGTCATGGCGTTCGTCATTCCGAAAGGAAATTTTTTGCGAATGGAATTCCAAACGCGAAATCATCTTCGCACGAATATCTATTCCTTCGGATAGAACACATTCTTTCCATGAAAAAATTCATGAATCAAAGCCTCTTCGGACAAGAGAAACATGCCTTACACACGAAAACTCTTTCGTACAGGCACAATTTTCCAAAACATGAAAACTCTTTCATACGGAGCTAACATTTCCAACACGAAACTTTTTTCGTACGGAACTCATACCAATCTAATCGGGTAGAAAGAACCCACCTTATGCGTGATATTTACGCATCACAAAAACCTGGATTGTACAGCCGACTAGGCACATCCGGATGCCATATTCTTCGAATATGAAGGTAAGACCCAAAAAGATCTTTCTTTTGGGCCTGGAATCGCACTCGAAAGCTGCGTCCTCCGGCATAGTTCCGTGTCAACAACACGAAGAAAAATCCTAGCGGACGCGCCGGGTACCCCCTTAGGTTAAGTTCGACTCGATAAGTCCACAACGGCCCAGTCGTAACGATCACCTCATCGGATTCGAGTCGGAGGTCTCGAATCTGTGTAGGCCAGGAGTGTTTTTGCCCTAGTCGCAATTAATTGGCCCTGATCTCTCGGGAGAGCCAAGCCACTGAGCCACATCCTTCTGCTAATATAGCCGCAAAAACTGGCACTAATGCTGCTCGATACTCGAGTATTTTTATTCAAGAAACAGGGAACACACCCTTCGTAGGCAACAACTGTCGAGCTGAACTTCTAGAAGGAGATCAAAGAAAAGGTCTGACCGTCTACCCGACTGAAAATAAATCCCAGTCGAGCATACGCTCGGGGGCTACTGACGAAGGCATGGATCCTGGGCCCTACGAATAAGGGCACCCCCTCTCGCACCTTCTAACCAAGGCCCAACAGGAAGCGCCCTTGGAGTACTCTAGAAGGCCCATGAAAAGCCCACTCGCATCAACTTGCGGGCTAAGTTAGGAACTGTAACCAACTCAAGCTAGGGTTTGTATCCTCTCCGGGTTGGACTCGAGACCTGGCTATCTATATAAAGCCAGGAGAGCCTCAAAGGAGAGGACCAAGTATTACCGCACGACCACAAAAGCCTTGAAACTCGAGATCTACTCTCGATTCGAGCACCTGTAATCGATCTCATCGTTTAATACAGATCAGCAGAAGGCAGGAGTAAGGGTTTTACCTCTTCGAGGGCCCCGAACCTGGGTAAATATCGCCTCCCTGTCTAGCCGACGATTCCACCAGCGCCTATGACATCTCCTAGTCGAAACCCGATAGGGTCACCTGAGGGATTTGCGGAGCCAGAGCTTCGACAACCATCATCAGTGTGTTGTACTTCCATGCCAAGGAAGAAGTGAAGATTTCCAAGATCCTTGAGAGCAAACTCTGAATTTAATGCTTTGAGTAAGGCATTTGTGGCATCATTTGAGGAACTGGCAACTATGATGTCATCAACATATATAAGCATGTAGATAGTGACATGTGGCTTATGATAAATAAAGAGAGAAGTATCCGATTTTGATGCAAAGAAACCAAGAGTAGTAAGCTGAGAGTTGAGTCGAGAGTACCATGCACGAGGTGCTTGTTTTAATCCATATAAGGCTTTGTCCAATTTGCAAATATAATCTGGTCTTTGTTGATCTTCATATCCAGGGGGTTGTCTCATATAGACCTCCTCTTCCAGAACACCATGAAGAAACGCGTTCTTTACATCCAGTTGTCGTAAACTCCAACCTCTGGAGACAGCCACAGAGAGGACAAGTCGGATAGTAGCAATTTTAACTACTGGGCTGAAAGTATCCTCGTAATCAATTCCATAGCGTTGTTTGAATCCTTTAGCAACCAGTCGTGCTTTATATCTGTCAATGCTCCCATCAGCTTTCCTCTTAATCATGTATACCCAACGACAGTCAATAATATTTGTGCCATGACGTGCCGGTACCAAGTGCCATGTATTATTTTTCATGAGTGCCATATGTTCATCATCCATTGCCTGTTTCCAATCCTTATGTGTTAAGGCCTCCTTTAAAGTGATTGGTTCTTCTGTTGAAGCTGAGAGACACCAACGTATAGTCCCATCTTTAAATTCCTTGGCCTTAACAATTCCACGCGATGCACGCGTTACAGCTCGTTCTGAAACATCATGAGAGCGCACAGTCTGAGGAGCCACAGAAGATCTAGTCTGACCGGGAGCAGGAGCAGCATGCAGATCTGGCGCATGTGATCCGGTCGGTTCTGCGTGGCCCTGCGTGTGTCCATGGACAGAGGAATCTGCGGATGTAGAGGATCCGGCGCTGTCCTCTCGGGTGGATGAGGACCGAGGCGAGTCCGCCAGGTGGCGTGTCGCCACAGGCTCGGCGGGGGTTGTCTCCTGCACGTGATCCGAGGGGGATCGGGGGGACAGATCAGGTGACGTTGGATCCAAGGACGATTCTGGACCAGAATCTTCATCATTGTCAGTGTTGTTTCGGTCTTCTTGTGACATATGATCAAAGTCTCCGTTTTGACTCAAATTTGCATCATTATCTTCCAAATTTTCTCCTGTTTCCTGCAGGGACTGAACAACATATCTAGATGGAATATTAGTCAAAATTGAATCATTAGTATGTTCGCCCCCATGCAAGGATTTATCAAGAAGAACAATGTCTTTGCGAAGCAATGCACCCGCATTTGGATGAAGTTTTTCAAAGGGAAAAATAGACTCATCAAAAACGACATCACGGGAAATATAGACTCGACCAGTTGAAATATCGAGACATTTAACACCTTTATGAAGGGGACTATAGCCAAGAAAGACACATTGTTTTGAACGAAAAGCAAGTTTCCGTTTGTTGTAGGGACGAAGGTTGGGCCAACATGCGCAACCAAAGACTCGAAGAGAGGAATAGTCCGGTGTTGTGTTAAGCAAGCGATGAACCGGAGTATCATAATCTATGACCTTGCTAGGAAGCATATTTATGAGATATGTGGCGGTAAGAAAGGCTTCATCCCAAAATTTTAGAGGTATGGAGGCATTTGCAAGTAAAGCAAGGCCAACTTCCACAATGTGGCGATGCTTACGTTCAGCTGAGCCATTTTGTTGATGTGCATGAGGACAAGATACATGATGAGCAATGCCTTGTGTTTGGAAGAAGGAGTTTAGCTTTTCATACTCTCCTCCCCAATCTGATTGAATAGTGAGAATTTTTCTATCAAGCTTCCTTTCAACAAGTTGTTGGAAGTTTGAAAAAGCAGAATACACATCAGACTTCCTTTTAAGAAGATATATCCAGGTAAACTTGCTATAATCATCAATAAAACTTACATAGTAGTCATGTTTCCCAACAGAAGTAGGTGCAGGTCCCCAAACATCAGTAAAGACTAATTGAAGTGGAGCTGTAGATACACTGGTTGAGATAGGATAAGGTAACTGATGACTCTTAGCTTGTTGACAAGGACCACAAATAGACTCGACTTTCTTAGTTCTAATGAAGGGAAGTTTGTTTTTGCTAATGACTCGCCTAACAGTTGCAAAGGAAGGATGACCTAAACGACTATGCCACTTTGCATGAGTTGGTTTGGTGACGGCAAAGGCATGCTTCTGATTTGATGACACAGATGATGAAATAAGTGGATATAGTCCTCCAACACAACATCCTTTATGAATTATGTTCCTCGTAGCTTGATCCTTAATCAAAAAGAATGAGGGATGAAACTCAATAAAGACATTGTTATCGAGAGTAAAACGATGAACAGATAACAGATTTTTGGATGCATGAGGAACATGGAGAATATTATGAAGATGATAGTTTTGATTAGGGGTGCGAACAACTGAATGACCAATATGACAAATTTCCATACCTTGTCCGCTAGCAGTGTTTACTTTGTCTTGCCCCTTGTATTTGTCACGAACTGTAAGATGATTCAATTCATTTGTAATATGGTGTGTAGCACCGGTATCTGGGTACCAATTAGTGTCCACACCGTAGGAGGCATTATGCACCTCCTTATCATCATATGTATCTTCAGCATGATTATCCTCTTGATACCGATGCCAGCAATCATTGGCTGAATGTCCTTCGCGGTGACAGATCTGACACGTAACGTCGACCCAAGGAGAAGTGCGGCGACGGCCACGTCCACGTCCGCGTCCTCCTGAAGAAGCACCACCGCGACCTCCGCGGTAGCTAGGCCGATACTGTCGATCTCGGTCTTGAGGTGGATCAATTCGGTCCTCGCGCTGCTGATAACCACCACGGGAAGCGGGCCGAGTGCCACGGCGATAGTCACCGCCACGAGTGCGTAATGCAGCATTGGCAGATGATTCGAAGCCTCCTGGTTGAGATACACCCTGAAGCTCGTGACGCTGGTCTTGGGCAAGGACTTGAGCATACAGATCAGTTACAGAAATAGGTGTTGTCATGAGACCGATAGCTCCAACAAGTCCATCATACTCAGGACCTAATCCAGCAAGAATAAAGGAGACTATTTCTTCATCGTCAAGAGGCTTCCCGGCAGCAGCAAGCTCATCAGCAATAGAGGACATCTTTGAGAAGTATGCGGGTGTTGTCATGTGGAGTTTCTTGGTATTAGCAATGGCAATTCTCAGATTTGTAATCTTGGAGCGACTTTGTGATGCAAACATATTTTCAACTGCTTTCCAAACCTCAGCGGCATGCTCGTAGCGGATGACGTGGGTGAGAATTTCCTTGGAGAGTGAATTGACGAGATAGCTGAGGACTTGTTGGTCTCGAAGAAACCATGACGCATACTCAGGATTCACTCGATCTGCAGTTTTATCTGTGCCGGCGGAGATAATTTTGGAGGGCATAGCCTCTGTCCCGTCGGCAATCCCGAATAGTTGTGCCCCTCGTAGGGACGGTAACACCTGTGCCCTCCAGAGCGGATAATTCATCCGGGTGAGCTTCTCTGATGGTTTCTCGAGGGAGGAACCGGTGGAGCTCGAGGAGGTGGCCATGGTCGGCGGCGACGGTGATCGGGTAGCTTGATTTTTGGCCGGTAGATCGAACTGGATGTATGGAAGAGACTAGGCGCTCTGATACCATGTAAAAACCAGAAGAAGATTGTCTTGCTACTCGTTGCCTTACAAGGGCCGAGTCCTCACGTATATATAATAGGCTATGCGGCCTGGGCAGTACAGAGAAGTCCTAGTAGGACTCGAAGAGGAGTCCAAGTCGGTTTCATAGCCAACCGACTTGGTTTACAAGTTTCCTATTCTAATACCTGGCGAGGCCGCCGCCGCGTCGACGACCACCCCTGGACCCATCGGTTCCGCAGCTCCACGGCGCCACGCCCGGCGACGTCGAAGCGGAGTAGCGGAGACACCAAGACATAGAGGCGGCGACATCACAGATGCACACCACCACAAACCGAACAAGTAGCTAAAAAACTAATCTACCTGTACACAGATCCGGCCGGAGATTCAACCCCCCTCCCCTCTCCGACGGCTCGGATGCCGACGAGAGAGAGGAGGGCGGCGAATCGCCGGCGGAAGAAGGGGCTTCGCCTGGTTCGCCTCGCCTGTTTCGGAGGGGAACCGTCGCGGAGCAGTTTAACCTGGGGGTGCTCAAAAGAACAGCCCCGTTAACCCAGTTTAACATCTCCTTGGATCGAGTGGCCTAGGCCTCTCCGCACGCAGAAGTATCGACTGCTCAGCCGGGCACTCAAAGACTAAAAAACGGATCCGGCTCCAATGCCTCATCTTATTCCTGATGCTACCAGCCGGCAGCCAACCGAGTGAAACACTAACCTCGCAGGTGCACTTGGTTCAGGTCATTCATGCTACCAGATTTGTACGGGTTCTATGGGGTAGGTTTGTGTCAAGACGATGCATTGGAAAGCAGAGCAGCGCCAGGCCTGCACACGGTTGCTGGTAATGATACTTTTGGTACACCTTCATAAACTGTGCGTCGGTCATTACTCATCACGTCTCTCACTAATATACTATTAATTTACTCTGCATGGTGCGATGGTGATGTTAGTCTGATTGCTTCAGTTTTTCTGTTAGAGTCTGTATTTAGATCCAGTAGCTAGCATCAGGTTATATTTTCTTCCTTCTCACAAGGTGTAATATTGGTTAATGCCCTACTTATGGATAGCACTCCGAGTAATTCATGGCGTTAATCAAAGCCCCGTGTATGGAGAGTCGTCTAAATACTGCAGTCTTTCTTTCTACATACACACGAGTTTTATCCAACATGCCTTGAGTCTTACGAGAGTTGAAGGGAAAAAACTGATCGTATTGTTGGTGCTCACCTCATAGTAGAGAAATCGTGTCAAGACAACACTCTCATCATTTTTGAAATTTTTTCAAGAGGCATCTCCAAACGGACCTAGCTGCCTTACAAAAAAGGAAACTACGTACCCTGTGCAGAACTAGAACGTGGTGAAACTGGTAGATAGTATATAATGACCCTAGATGAACCGAATCGATACCGTAGATTAGAAGGAGTTATGCCCAAATGTTTAAGAAAAAATAGAAGATAAAAACTTTGCACGCCATGGATAGAGCATTTAGCTTTCAATGTATATATATATGGACTTGATTTTCGGGTTGAAAGTAGATGATGCGCTCACAAAAATAATATAAAGAAACATGCTACAAAAGGTTCCATATATAAGGCAAAAATATATTAGGTTTCCACCAATTTGATGGATTTAAAGCATATAATTATTTGTACTCCAAATTTAAAAACATTAATCTTGAAGACCTGTATTATATAAATGTGGTATTTAGCACAAATCGAAAGTGTGTTACACAAGAAAATTTAAGCATATAGCGAGGGACAAGGCGAGAAATCATTAGGGTTCCACGCTAATCAACAAAACAACAAGCGCAACTTATTATCAGTGTAGTGCAATTACTATGGGCATATGTACCGAGTGACGTATTGTACCATGACATTTATCATGTTCGAGGGGGGTTTTATATCAGTTTGTGCTAATATATTAGGTTGCGAATACTCAAGATGAAATCACCGGGATCTACACAAGGACCACAGTGTCGGTAACATCACCGAAAGCTACATGTCTACCATAAGTATATGTATACATGTTAGGGACTGCACTGTCCCATGTACCATGACCAAGGAAGGATTTCAATCTAAGATCACCAATACGGTTTAGATACGGTTGATGGAAAGTGGGATCTCCACGGATATCGTGGAACAACAGGGACCGGAAAATTACATTTGTCAGAAAGTTCATAATTTTTTTTCTGGTAGTGATAATTAACGGTATTGACAAGTCAGTTTAAATTAGTTGCTATCGGAAAATTAATTTGTATTTGTATTTTTTTTAGGCTCCATATAAATTTGAGGTTTTTAATTTTTCTGACATGATAAAACTCTTACTTTATGTTTGTGGTAAACTTATTTAAGAACGGAAATTAATATTATTTGCCTCCCAACTATATCTTGATTATGTGTATTTTTCTTTTAGTGGTTTCAAAAATATTTTAACTAATGTCAGACCTACGTGTATTTCACATCACTTATTTCCTTCAATAGGTTGCCTAAATTTATTTGAAAAGAAGAACAAAATCAAGTAGAATATGATCCAAATTATAATGCAAAAGATAAATAAACTAAAACAAGGAGAAACCAAAAATTTCATGAAGAAGATTTTATTTACTTACTTCAAGTCCTTGAATTTTAGAGTAAAGATGACACAAATTAGATAAAAGAAAAAATGAAATTATACTTGAAATCTATTTGGAATTCTCTCTCCCAAATTTATGATTTTTTTAAAAAATATTTAGTAATAATGACATATATACACGCATACATGTACACATCACGAGATATGACATCTCTGGAAAACATGCCCAAGTGTGACAGAGGCCATTGCTATGGTTGGCCCTGGAAATTATTTCCAACACACAATTTATTGTTCCCCTACTATACAACTAACTTAAACGAGCAACATATGCAATTTAACCACACCTAATGATCATACATCACATAAAATCCTACCAAAAATCTTCATATCACTTAAGAATGATCTATTAATATGATGTTTCTGATTGTGGTATAATAAGTATGTGCCATAAACAAAAGAGTTATGTACCATAGTTTGTATTTTGTTTAACATGATATTTATAGTTGCTATAGAATTTTTTTCACTGATGTCATTAGTTCAAGTATCTATAAAGATGTGATATTCATATATCGGGATTTTTTAACACATTAAAGATGGTGCCCTCGCAACCTTGCTAGTTATACAACAAATAAAATACGCCCATTCTAGAGACGTTATTTTAACCTAGAAAACAAGTATACCCAAAAGGTAGGTGGCTAGCTAGGCGCATTCCACACGTTCTGAGTGGTTCACCACTACAAATACACACAACCATGCAAAATGTAGTACAAATTATCTTCCTATAAACCTACAAATACCATGTTTAAACTACGGTGCCAGTGCCACACACGTTTTATCATGCGTATTGATTGGTGTTTTTCATTTTACAGGGTACCCGTACAACCTAGATTTCGATTTCAGCTTGTTGGCGCAGTTCCAAAACTTCTCTATCAACAACCTGGGCGACCCTTTCGTTGAGAGCAACTATATGTGGTGTCCACTCCAGGAAGTTTGAGGTGGTCGTCCTCGACTGGTTTGCGCGCCTCTGGGACCTCCAGCAAGGCGAGTACTGGGGCTACATCACCAACTGCGGCACCGAAGGAAACCTGCACGGCCTACTAGTCGGGTCAGTTTTGTATACGATAATTAATTAATGTGGCTTGTTTGAAACGCGTGAATTTTCACGCCTATTGGAGAATCTTGACATACTCCCTCCGTCCTCAAATAAGTGTACGTTTTCCTTTTATGGAAGTCAACTGTTTTAAAGTTTGACTAACTTTATTGGGAAACGTAACAACATTTATGATACTAAATTAGTATCGTTAGATCCGTTTTCAAATATACTTTAATAATATATGGATTTTATATCTTATATACTGATGTTATTTTGTATAAAGATGGTCAAAGTTTAAAAAGTTTGACTAGGACCAATTCTAGAGGTACACTTATTCAAGGACGGAGGGAGTAGTTATTACTGCAGTTTTGGGGAATACTCTTTGGTACGAAAAATGTCTTTAAAATTGATAGTTTACTACTCCGTATGTATTTTTCTAACAGGAGAGAGCTTTTTCCTGATGGGATTATATATGCGTCTCGCGAGTCACACTACTCTGTCTTCAAGGCGGCTAGGATGTACAGAGTCGAATGTGTCAAGATCGATACTCTATTTTCTGGAGAGATGGACTGCATAGATTTTAAGTCCAAACTACTACAAAATCCCAGAAAGCCTGCGATTGTCAATGTGAATATAGGTTGCCAGTTTACCTCCAACCACCAAGTACAACTAATTTGGATGGACACTCATAATTTATTTTCTTAAATCCTCTAGTTGACCTTGGTATTTTTTTTGTGTGCTTCTATTCCTTGCAGGGACTACTGTTAAGGGGGCAATCGATGACCTTGACAGGATCATAAGAACGCTTGGAAAATGTGGATTCAGAGATCGATTCTACATCCATTGTGATGGAGCACTTGCTGGCCTTATGATACCATTCATGGAACAAGTGGGTCATGTTAATTTTAAGTAGTAGGGATACTTGGCACCGAGTGTCATTGCAATTTTAACAAATAATAACTATTGTATCTACTCTAGGCACCAAAGGTGACATTCAGGAAGCCTATTGGAAGCGTGAGCGTATCCGGTCACAAGTTCATGGGATGCCCGGTACCATGTGGGGTGGTAATAACAAGGCTCGAACATGTAAAAGTGCTCTCTACAGACATAGAAATCATAGCATCAAGAGACGCGACGATCATGGGGAGCCGTAACGGACACGCTCCGATGTTATTATGGTACACGCTTAACAAGAAGGGTTATAGAGGCATCTCCAAAGAAGTCCAGAAGTGCCTAAGGAATGCTCTTTACCTTGCAAATCGTCTTAAAGATATGGGAGTAAGCGTGTATCTGAATGCATTGAGCAACACCGTGGTGTTCGAGAGGCCATCGGATGAGGCGTTCGTGCATAAGTGGCAGCTTGTGTGCGATGGGAGTGTCGCCCATGTGGTGGTGATGCCGAATGTCAACATAGAGAATCTCGACGGCTTCGTCGATGAGCTCATCGCAAAAAGAATCCCCTGCCATGAAGGCAAAGAGTTTAATGTACCATGCGTTGGAAAGGACATAGGCCCAGAAAATTGCCTTTGCCGTCGGCATAAAAAGGAGCCAAGAGTTGCATAAGATTGTTGAATGATTATAACAACAACAACAACAACAACAACAACAACAACAACAACAACAACAACAACAACAACAACAACTTTGATGTGTAAATGTCATAAATCATTGATTTGGCTTTTATAGATTGCACCCTAAAGGTTATATGTCGCCATCCATCTTTTTTGTTGGACTATCTAAGATGCCGGCACGTTTTAGTTATGTATTTGTTAATCAAAGTAATTTAGTTGGTGATCTTCATTAATTATGCCTAACCCTATGTATGGTTTATCCATATATGCCTACTTGTCCTTTTTTTTAGGTTACTTGCACTAACACGTGTGTATTTCATTGCAGAAAACTACTTTTACTATGTAACGTGTTGTATGTTTGGTTTTTCCTGCATGTGGATGCCTAATAAACCAGTTCTAACAAGTCACAACATATAATAACTTCTTACGTATTGAACCAGCTTTAATTTTACAAATAGGGAGACAACTTGAAACTAGGAGATTTAATGTCACAAATGATTGATTTGGCTTTCATAGACCCCGTTATGTGTCATTGTCCATCTCCTATGTCTAAATTTGCCACGCACACTAGTAGAGAAGAGGCTTCGGTTCGGTCTAGGAAATGAGTTTAGTCCCGATTGAGTTTGGAGTATAACCAAACGGGACTAGAAATGGACCTTTAGTCCCAATTCGTCATACCAATCGGGACTACAAAATTTCCTATATCATCTTCAGGCCCGAGCCACCTCTAGTTTTTCATGTCCGAGAGAGCTCCATTTTCTTTCTTCTGTTTCCTCTCTCCCGAGCTCGAGTTCATCCCCATTTTTCCACCATCTATCAAGATTGGAGGCATCCTGATGGCGTGTGAACACACGTTCTTTTGGAGATCCCAAGAAGAAAGTATGATGAGTACAGCGGCCAGTTTTTTCCTCAATAAGAAACCAAGGTTTAATCGGACCAGTAGGACAAATAAATCACTTCTGAAGGTTGTTAATAGCTAATGTTGGCAGGGCGCACTACCAGGCTCAGCAGCAATGTGGAATCTGCACACAACAGAACCAAGATGCTTTGCCCCAACGAAACAGTGAGGTTGTCAATCTCACCGGTCTTGTTGAAAACATAGCAATCAAGTTGCATCATGAGAAGTAACACAAATAAAAGATCATGGATAACAATGCATTGAAACTTATACGTTTGTTTTAGGCATAGAGATAACATAGCAAAGTGATATGTTGCTTGTCCTTAAGATTGGGGAAAACATAAATGCCAGGACACCTTCAAAGTTTCAGAGAAAGACTAGAAAAACTAATTTGAGAGCAAGTAATAACACAGCATGAAGCAATTAATAATGTTTCTGGGACAAATGAGCATTAAACTCAGAATGGCAACTATGCTCTCTCAACTGTGCATAGAGTGAGAAGATGGAGACTCAACATAAAAGTAAAATAAAGGCCCTTCGCGGAGGGAAGCATGGATCACTCATGTGCTAGAACTTTTTATTTTATTAAATAGAGGTATTGAAAATGTTTGACACTCCTTCCAACCATCTTACACAAACCATGGCTAACCAAATCCTCGGGTGCCTGCCAACAATCACATACCATGGAGGAGTGTCTATTTTTTTAGAGAAGTGTATGCTTATGTCAACGAATGGTAAACAAAAAATACAGTACATCACAAGCCAACTAGATTTCACAAGAGCGGCTCCCATTGAAGAATGCAACTGGTGTAGAAGGTCATCCCTCTTTCTCTTTTGTTTACACAACTATATATGCTTTGACTGATAAATCAGGGGCAAAAATAGTGATGAGAATTTGTTTGTATTAATTTGGGGCTGGGCATCCCGCTGTCAGCTCTTCTATCAATTGAATAAACGGATGAAGCCACTAGTCTAGGGTGTGAAAGTCCTCCTCGGTCTTAGTAATTAGTGAACCCCTTGTATTTGCTTCTCCTGATGGTTGGTCAAATAATAAAAACGTTGTATTTTCCGGTACATCATTATGGATTGGACTAGTCTTTCTCGTAGCTATTCTGAATTCTCTCATTTCTTAAATTTGTTTAGTATTTAGTAGAGTAGCCTAATACAAAACAAAATAAATAAAAAGGCTATTTCTTCGAGAAAAAATCGAATAGTGAGACGCATTAAGATTAAAACGCAATTTGCATTCCGAATTGCTACCTCTTCTCTTTCAGTATTATGAAATTTCAGTCCCATTAGAATATTCATTGACTGACAAGAAAAAAGAAAAACTCTAATATAATAGAAAATGAAACGAAACGGTCGACCCAGACATAGACGGTCGACCCAAGCGGATATACGCTATAAAATAGATAGCGTAGCGAGCGTAGTTCAATGGTAAGACATCTCCTTGCCAATTACGTCCTCATGAGCTAAAACAGGAACACAAACATGAGTAATTTTTGAAAGTTTTAAAGGTAACACATGAGCAATTTACTTTGGAGTGGCGGTTAAATATCACATGTAGGTAGGTATGGTGGACACATTTCACATGCTTTGGTTTTTGGGAGTTGGATGCACGAGTAGAGCTCATACTCAGTACAGGTGGAGGCTAGCAAAAGACTGGGAGCGACAAATCAAGAGAGCAGTAATGGCCATAATCATGCATAGCGACAAAAACATCATTAATCCAAGCATACGTGGTACCATATGATGCTTGCGTTGGGATAACCCAAGAGGAGGGTGTGATGAGCACAACAGTAGGAGTTTTCCCCTTAGTTAGGAATCAGGGTTATCAATCCAGTAGGAGAAGGAGAATCTTCGGAAGGTTGATGCCACTAACGGTGGTGCTAGCGCTTCACCGGTTTCAGCAACAATGTGGAACCTGCACACAACACAACCAAAATACTTTTCCCCAACGGTACAGTAAAGTTGTCAATCTCACCGGTCTTGCTGAAAACAAAGATTAGACGTATAGTGTGGAAAACAGTTGAATGCTTGCAGAAAGTAGAGAGAGCAGGAAATTGTTGTGGTTTGTTTAATAGTGTGGAAAATGGACCGGGGTTCATAGATTCACTAGTGGTGTCTCTCCATAAAAGATAACATGTTGGGTGAACAAATTACAGCTGGGCAATTGACAAATAAAGGTTGCACCGTAGTGCGCATTATAACATGATGCTTACTATGATATTTAGTGCGGGCATTACAACAAGATACATAGACCGACATCCATCTGCATCTATGACTAATTATCCACCCTCAGGTTATCATCCGAGCCCCCTTAGGTATTAAGATGCAAGCAATAGATAACTGCATTAAACAAAGTGTGTTATGTAAGCAATGATTATACACGCGGGTACTCTCACCGCTGTTTTCTCCCTTATGGCAACAGCACATCCTCCCCCTTCACGTTTCTGTCACTCGAGCAAGGCAACAAGGAGGCATGAACCCACTATCAAGCATAAATACTCTCTCTTGGAGTCAGTAGAAACTACTTGGTCAGAGCAACCACTAGCAACGGAAAGCATGCAAGATCACAAATAACATATGCAATAAAGACTATAATCAACTTGGCATAAGTTCAATATTCATCGGATCCCAGCAAACACAGCATATAGAATTACATAAGATCAATCTCGATCATGATAGGCAGCTCACGAGATCTAAACATGGAGGCGTATGAGGAGGAGACAACCATCTAGGTACTTCTATGGACGCGTAGTCAAGGGATGAACTACTCACGCATCACTCCGGAGGCAGGCATGGTGATGTAGAAGCCTCCGGTGATGATTTCCTCTCCGACAGGGTGCCGGAAAACAACTCAGAACCCTCCTGATCTTGGGTTGACGGTGACGGCGGCTGCGGAAATTTTTCGGGGATTTTGATCAGGTGCTTAGGGTTTTCCATCCGGGGGGCTTAAATAGGCGAAAGGGCAAAGGCGGTGGAGCTCTAGGGGCCCCACACCCCTAGCTGGCGCGGGCAGGGGGGCCCGCGCCAGCCTATGGTGTGGGCCCCCTGCTGCCACTCTTCGACTCCTCTTCGGTCTTCTGGATGCTTCCGGGGAAAATAGGACTTCCGGGCTTCGAATTTTCCAATTCCGAGAATATTTCCAGAACAACTTTTCTCAAACTAAAAAAACAGCAGAAAATAGGGAACAGGCTCAGGGCATCTTGTTAATAGGTTAGTCCCGGAAAAAGTATGAAAATGCTATAAATAAGGGAGAAAACATGTAGCAATTGGCATAATATGATCATGGAGCATAATAAATTAGGGATACGTTTATGACGTATCAAGCATCCCCAGGCATAGTTCCTACTCGTCCTCGAGTAGGTAAACGATAAAACAATAATTTCTGAGGTGACATTCTACTAACACAAACTTGATCAATCTTATGTAAAAGCATATGCACGCTGAGATCATAAAACTTTAAACACAGACATGAAAAATAAAACTTTAATAATAAAGCATAGCAATTATTTTGCATCACGAAGAGTAGCTCAAATAAAGGATCATGAATAATAATGCAAAGAAAGGTAAACGTTTGTTTCATGTATAGAGAAAGCATGGAAAAGTGGTATTTTGCTAGTCCTTAAGAGTGGGAAAAAACATAAATGCCAAGACACTTTCAAAGTTAAAGAGGAAGACTAGAACAAATAATTTAAGAACAAATGATAGCACATCATGAAGTAATTATTGATGTTCATGGGACAAATGCACATAAAACTCAGAATGGCAAAATTGCTCTCTCAACTGTGCATAAAGTTAGAAGATGGAGACTCAACATAAAAGTAAAAGAAAGGCCCTTCGCAGAGGGAAGCAGGGATCACTCATGTGCTAGAGCTTTTTGTTTTATTAAACAGAGGTATTAAAAGTTTGACATTTGTGGAGGAATGTCTATATTTTAGGAGAGGTGTATGCTAGTGTCAACTAATGGTAAACAGACAATACAGTACATCACAAGGTAACTGGATTCACAAGAGAGGTTCCCATGGTGAAGGACGCAACTGGTGTAGAAGGTCATCCCTCTTTCTCTTTTGTTTACACAATTATGTTTTGACTGATATGATCAGGAGCAAAAATAGTGAAGATAATTTGTTTGTATTAATTTGGGGCTAAGCACCCCCGCTGCCAGCTCTTCTATCATTTGGATAAGCGGATGAAACCACTAGTCCAGGGTGTGAAATCCAATGAACAAGTGAGATAAAGATTCTCTATGCACGTCCTCATGAGTTAAAACAGGAACACAAACATGAGTAATTTTGAAAGTTTTAAAGGTAACACATGAGCAATTTACTTTGGAGTGGCGGTTAAATATCACATGTAGGTAGGTATGGTGGACACATTTCACATGCTTTGGTTTTTGGGAGTTGGATGCACGAGTAGAGATCATACTCAGTACATGTGGAGGCTAGCAAAAGACTGCGAGCGACAAATCAAGAGAGCAGTAATGGCCATAATCATGCATAGCGACATAAGCATCATTAATTAAAACGTTAGCAGTATCACAAGTTCAAAAACTAAGTGGTCATGGAGGCTATTCGGGACTGGTTTGTAGTCATAAACATGGTGCGAGCATGCGCCAAGTCAACCAAATAAAACATTCCAAAGAGAATACCATATATTGATGCTTTACTATGACGAGAACAACTCATGAATCTTTCAATACATATTGAACACTCTCAGATATTTGAGGCTAATCATGCTACTCAATAACCACAAGGCTTTAAAACTAAAATAACATTTAGCATGGCATGAAAAAGTTCTAGCCACAGTCTATACAAGCTTTTACTAGTGCTGTTATAGATTCTACTTCAAGCAACAGTTTTCTTTCTCCCAACAAGCACCATACAAAACATGATTTAACAAAAATACTCTTTATGATACAGAAAGCAAACATGAGAGTATTCAAATATTACTACTAAAACTAACAGCTCTGATAAGAGATGCATGCAAAACAGGAGCTAAATAAATGCGCCAAGTCAACCAAATAAAACATTCCAAAGAGAATACCATATATTGATGCTTTAATATGACGAGAACAACTCATGAATCTTTCAATACATATTGAACACTCTCAGATATTTGAGGCTAATCATTCTACTCAATAACCACAAGGCTTTAAAACTAAAATAACATTTAGCATGGCATGAAAAAGTTCTAGCCACAGTCTATACAAGCTTTTACTAGTGCTGTTATAGATTCTACTTCAAGCAACAGTTTTCTTTCTCCCAACAAGCACCATACAAAACATGCTTTAACAAAAATACTCTTTATGATACAGCAAGCAAACATGAGAGTATTCAAATATTACTACTAAAACTAACAGGTCTGATAAGAGATGCATGCAAAACAGGAGCTAAATAAATGCAGCAACTAGACAGAGACTAAGAATACAACGTATTTTCATGAAAAAGCGGAGCGTGTCACTCTCGAATAAAAGAATGCTGGGGTCCAGCCAAGCTTATTATGAAAGTAAAAAAAGAAACTGAAAGAAAAAGCAAAAGCAAAAGCAAATTGAAAATAAAAATAAAAGACGCTCCAAGTAAAGCACATAAGATGTGAACGAATAAAAATGTAGTTTCACTAGAAGTGACCTGATAATTTGTTGGTGGAGAAGGGGATACCTTGGGCATCCCCAAGCTTAGAAGCTTGAGTCTTCTTGAAATTTGCTGGGATGTACCACCGGGGCATCCCCAAGCTTAGGCTTTTCACTCTTCTTGATCACATCATATCATCCTCTTCTCTTGACCCTTGAAAACTTCCTTCACATCAAAAATCTCACAATCTTCATTAGCAACGTTAGTGCAGTCGAAATAATAAACTCACATGGTTCAGTTTCAACACAAGACTAGCAATCAGAAACACATAAGCTACTGTCACAACTTTTTTGTAAACTATTTTTCTCGAAAAAACGCCAAAAGAAAGAGATTAAGATGCAAATGCGATAAATGGCCGAAATCTACCAAAACAGAACAACAGGCAGAAATCGATTTTTTCGAAAATCTTCTGTTGCATATATAAAAAAGTGGTCAACTAAGAAAATTTGCGTATATAACTCAGGATTAAGCACAAAATATCTTAGGTCATTTTGGATTTTCTATGATTTGTAACGGAATTAACAGTGGACAGCAGAAATCTGTTTTCTGCACAGAAATCAGAAACAAAGTGTGAACTTTCCGCTAGAGGATTTACTTGGCTCAACAAAAACACAAAATAAAAGATACAGCGGGGTTGATAAGTAAATATAAAACACCTAGGCGCAAAGCGCACCAAAGAAAAAAAATAAAAACAGAATGAAAACAGAGAAATAAAACGGGTTGTCTCCTGGTAGCGTTTTTCTTTAACGCCTTTCAGCTAGGCATAAAGAGGTGGAATCAAGTAGATGCTCACATAAGAAGTATGAATTGAAGAAAAGGAGAGCATCAAGAAGAAAGTATAAAACAAATTTAAGTCTAACCCACTTCCTATGCATAGGAATCTTGTAAAGAAATAAAGCAAAAAAACTCAAACTAGAGATTATGGGAAGGTAGAACAACAGCAACTTCAAAACTTTCAATAAAAAGAGAGGTGTTTTAGTAACATGAAAATTCCTACAACCATATTTACTCTCTCATAATAATTTCCAGTAGCATCATGAAAAAACTCAACAACATAATTATCACATAAAGCATGTTTGTCATGGTTTAAAATCACACAATTCATATCAAGCTCAAAAATAGTGGGATCAAAATTTAAAATCAGCTCCTCTTTTTTCCACTTTTAACAATAGAAAAACAATATGATTGATCACTAATAAAAGGTAGAGGACACATTATAGCAATCCTATTATCAGTAGCATTATGATTTATAACATCAAGTAACATAGGACCATCATCAAGAGCATTATCATATAAATTTTCTAAGCAAACTTCTTCATTATCATGCATATCAATAGTTGGAATAAATAGAGTACTCTCATAGCATTTATCAAAGTAGCATGGATTATCATAAATAACAGTAGCAATATCATTCTCACGAGTTTTCACGGTAGTATCAAGATCACAAATATAGCAAGTATCAACTTTATCAAAAAGAGATATTTCAAAAGAATGAATAGGATCCTCACTTTCAACAAATAATGTATGAGTTAAAAGTTACTATCATTGGGAGGTAGACATGGGTTCCATTCTTCCTCCTCTTTTTCATCCAAAGAGTTTCCAGATTCAGCAGTTTCTTCTTCCATAGGTTCCTGCAGAGCATTAGTCTCTTTCTTAGGTTGAGAGCATTTATTAAGATATTCTATTATGTAGTAATTATAATACTTTTAATTATCAAAGCAATATTCAAGTATACCATAAATCCCGTATTTATAAGGTGCATCAACAATACTTTCAAGTAAATAAGCAATTTCGAATGCACCCTTCCAAGCAATAAATTCTTCAATTTGTTCCACATCATATAATTCATAATTTCCCTAAACATAAGAAGATATGGTAACATTATCATTATACTCACATTGAAAAGGGAGGTGTTTATACCTCCTACAGCAACAAGATTTATCAAAGCAATAAGTAATATTATAAGTAGAGCACAATTTTTTAGCATAGTCATGCAATTTATTGATTTGCTCCCATAAGTGTATCCCTTTTTGTGACAAGCGGTGTTCCTCATAATGTTTTTGTTGTTCATCCATGAACCCACCTTGCCTAAAAGGTCTAGTTTCAACGACATCAAACATTGATATCAAGCATGATAAAGCAAAAATAACAACTAGAATAAGAACTAATTTTTTTGTATTTTTGATAAAGAGAAGCAAAACAAGACAAAAATAAAAACAAGACAATAAACAAAATGAAGAGGTTGAGAGTGAGAGACTCCCCTTGCCAGAAGACTTCCTTCTCCCCCGGCAACAGCGCCACAAAAATCTTTGATGCTTGCGTTGGGATACCCCAAGAGGAGGGTGTGATGAGCACCGCGGTAGTAGTTTTCCCCTTAGTTAAGAACCAGGGTTATCAATCCAGTAGGAGAAGGAGATTCTTCGGAAGGTTGATGCCACTAACGGTGGTGCTAGCGCTTCACTAGTGTCAGCAACAATGTGGAACCTGCACACAACACAACCAAAATAATTTTCCCCAACGGTACAGTCAGGTTGTCAATCTCACCAGTCTTGTTGAAAACAAAGATTAGACGTATAGTGTGGAAAACAGTTGAATGCTTGCAGAAAGTAGAGAGAGCAGGAAATTGTTGTGGTTTGTTTAATAGTGTAGAAAATGGACCGGGGTTCATAGATTCACTAGTGGTGTCTCTCCATAAAATATAACATACTGGGTGAACAAATTACAGCTGGGCAATTGACAAATAAAGGTTGCACCATAGTGCACATTATAACATGATGATTACTATGATATTTAGTGCGGGCATTACAACAAGATACATAGACCGACATCCATCTGCATCTATGACTAATAATCTACCCTCAGGTTATCATCCGAACCCCCTTAGGTATTAAGTTGCAAGCAACAGATAATTGCATTAAACAAAGTGTGTAATGTAGGCAATGATTATACACGCGGGTACTCTCCCCGCTGTTTTCTCCCTAATGGCAACAGCACATCCTCCCCCTTCACGTTTCTGTCACTCGAGCAAGGCAACAAGGAGGCATGAACCCACTATCAAGCATAAATACTCCCTCTTGGAGTCAGAAGCAACTTCTTGGCCAAAGAAACCACTAGCAACGAAAAACATGCAAGATCACAAATAACATATGCAATAAAGACGACAATCAACTTGGCATAAGTTCAATATTCATCGAATCCCAGCAAACACAGCATATAGAATACCATAAGATCAATCTCGATCATGATAGGACGCTCACGAGATCTAAACATGGAGGCATATGAGGAGGAGACAACCATCTAGCTACTGCTATGGACCCGTAGTCCAGGGATGAACTACTCACGCATCACTCCGGAGGCAGGCATGGTGATGTAGAAGCCGCCGATGATGATTTTCTCTCCGGCAGAGTGCCGAAAAACAGATCCAGAACCCTCCTGATCTAGGGTTGATGGTGACGGCGGCTGCGGAACTTTTTCGGGGATTTTGATCAGGTGCTTAGGGTTTTCCATCTGGGGGGCTTAAATAGAAGAAAGGGAAAAGGCGGTGGAGCTCCAGGGGCACCACACCCCTAGCTGGCGCGGCCAGGGGGACCCGCACCAGCCCATGGTGTGGGCCCCGTGCTGCCCCTCTTCGGTCTTCTGGATGCTTCCGGCGAAAATAGGACTTCCGTGCTTTGAGTTTTCCGATTCCGAGAATATTTCCAGAACAACTTTTCTGAAACTAAAAAAACAGCAGAAAAGAGGGAACTAGCTCTGAGCATCTTGTTAATAGGTCAGTCCCGGAAAACGTATGAAAATGCTATAAATAAGGGAGAAAACATGTAGCAATTGGCATAATATGATCATGGGGCATCAGAAATTAGGGATACATTTATGACGTATCATACGACAAGTTCCAAAACTAACTGATCATAGAGACTATAGGTAACTGGTTTGTAGTCATAAACATAGTGTAAGCATACGCCAAGTCAACCAAATAAAACCTTCAAAGGAGAACACCACAAATTTATGCTTCAATATGACAAGAACAACTAATGATTCTTTCAATGGCACATTAAACACTCTCAACTATTTGAGACGAATCATGCTACAAAATAACCACTAGGCTTTAAAATTAAAATAACATCTAGCATGATACGAAAAAGTCTAGCCACAGTCTATACAAGCTTCTATTTGCATCGTTTATAAATTCTACCACATGAAGCAGTTTCTTTTCCCAACAAGCACCATACAAAATATGTTTTAACACATAATCTCTAAATCATACAGCAAGAAAACATGCGAGTACTCACACAACACTACTAAAACTAACAGCTCTGAATAAGACATGCAATGAAAACAGGAGCTAAACAGGAATTTTGCAGCATCTAGAAGAAAAACTAAGAATACGAGCATAACGAGTATTCAAAAAAGATGAGAGTGTCTCTCTCCCAAAAAATGATGATAGGTTCCAATGATGTTATTGCATGAAGGAAAACAAAGGAAAACTGAACGAAAAATAACAGACGCTCCAAGTAAATTTCATATGATGTGACCGAATAAAAATATAGTTTCACTAGAAGTGACGTGATAAATTGTTGATGAAGAAGGGGATACCCTAGGTATCCCCAAGCTTAGATGCTTGAGTATTCTTATAATTTACTGGGATGAACCACAGGGGCATCTACAAGCTTTTACTTTGCACTCTTCTTGATCACATTATATCACCATCTTCTCTTGACTCTTAAAAACTTCCTTCACACCACACTCAAAGAGTAATTCACATTAGAGGGTTAGTGGAACAATAAAAAAATCCATGGGTTCTGTATGGCCACAAGTGCTATTGATACTTTTAAACATTAGAAACATCCACTGATGTTTCGTGAATGAAAGAAATCCACTTGACATCATAAAAGAGAAAATGCAAGGAAAATGGCAGAATCTGCCAAGACGAGAATAATTTGTAAAGACGAATTTTTTCGGGGCACTTACGTTGCTCAAATCGAAAAACTTAAAAAACAAAAATGTTTTGGAATTAGCTGAGGAATAAGAACAAAGTATTTCAGTTCATTATGATCTTTCTGGATTTTTCACGATTTTTTGCGGTGGACAGCAGAAATTTATTTCCTGCGCAAAAATCCACAACCAACGCCAACTTTCGTCAGAAACTTTACTTAGCACAACTGAAATATGAAAATAAAGATACAAAGGAGTTGCTACAAAAGTATACAACCCCTTGACTCAAAGAAAACAGAGAAAAACAAAGCAAAAAATAAAACCATGGGTTATCTCCCAAGATGTGCTTTTCTTTAACGCCTTTTAGCTAGGCCCAGAAAAGTAGATTCACGTGTTTTCAAGTGAAGAAGAACCCAATTTATTACGAGGCTTATGTTTACCTTTCTTAACCTTGGGGAACTGATGGTTGGATCATGGTTTGGAGGTGAAAGTCATGGTACCTTTCCCCACATCAATAGTTGCCCCCAAGAGTTTTAGTAGAGATGTTCCAAGGGTAATTTGGCCTTCTCCTACACATTCAATAACAAGATAATGAGTGGATACCATTCTTCCTAAGATTTTCGTAACCCCTCAGCTATCCCAATATACAATATAGTTGTGTTATTAGTGAGATGTATTTCTTCTCCTCCTTCAGAGAGTCTCCAAGTACTCAAAGACTCATAAATCTCTTTAGGCATAAGACAAAATTCAGACATAATATCGCAACAAGCATTAAAAGTTTCACCATCTATTTCAATCTTGACTATATGTATCATATTTGAAGCTTCAGAATTTATTGGGACATATTCAAAGTGTTCACGCATTCAGTTATAACCATCTTTTAAGCAAGACATGTGTGACTCAAGAGTATTCAATCAAGCATAAATGCTTGCAAATGCTTTATCAGAGCTACTAGGTGAGCTATAGGTTGCAATTAATTTTTTATGGCATTAAAAGCTTAATCGCCATCACAATGGAGAATATTTCCTCCTACCACAGTATCCAAAGCATATCTATAGCAAAGTACAAGACCAAAGTAAAAGCTACCAACAAACAGGCTTAGAGTCATTTTAGGTTCAATTTTACAATACGAATCAAAAACTCTAGACCAAGCTTCCTTAAAACTCTCATCACTCGCTTGTTTGAAAGTGAAAATCATTTCCTCATGTGACATGGTAAAAGGAACAGGAGTACTCATTTTAGCAAGATTAAAAACAGGATAAAAACTACAGCTAGAATAAGAACTAATTTTTTTTTATTTTTGATAAAGAGAAGCAAACAAGAAAAAATAAAATAAACTAAGCAAAACTAAAACAAAGTAAAGAGATTTTAAGTAAGAGACTCCCCTTGCAGAAATTCTCTTCCTCCCCGGCAACGGCGCCAGAAAACTTGATGGTGTAGTCGACGTTGGTAAACCCCAAGAGAAAGGTTGTGAAGAGCGCAGCAGCAAGTTTTCCCTCATAAATGAAACCAAGGTTGAATTGATCAATAGGATGACAAGAAATATCCGAAGGTTGATGCAGATGAGGTGGCGGGGAGCACTACCGGTTGAGCAGCAACGTGGAACCAACACAATACAATCAAATCACTTTGCCCCAACGAAACAGTGAGGTTGTCAATCTCACCGGTTTTGCTGAACACAAATAGGTTAAACTTATGGTGTGAAAAACAATATGAGAACAGTATGAAAATAGTAGAAGCATTGCGAAAATAGTATTAAAACAGTAGCAGCAGTGTGAAAAAGTAATTGCAGTGGCTGTATTATCAGTATGACAAAACGGACCGGAGTCCACAATTCACTAGTGGTGTCTCTCCATAAAAGATAGGTTACGTGTGTGGTGAACAAATTATAGCTGGGAAATTGACATAAATGAAGGTTGCACCGTAGTGCATATGCAAGACATAAAGATTATTATGTGATTCATGCGGGCATTACAAGCAAATACATAGACCGTCATCCAACTGCGTCTATGAATAATAATCCACCCTCCGAATATCATCCGAAAAAACGTTGGGTATTAAATTGCAAGCAATAGATAATTGCAGTAAGAAAAGTGTGTAATGTAAACAATGTAAACGAAGTAAACATCGTTGTTTTCTCGCTAATGGCAACAACACATCCTCCATCCGTCACGTTTCTGTCACTCGAGCACAGATGCAAAGGAGGCATGAACCCACTATCGAGCATAAATACTCCCTCTTAGAGTTACTAGCATCAACTTGGCCAGAGCATCTACTAATAACGGAGAGCATGCATGATCATAAATAACATATGCATGAAGATAACATGATAGATTGATAACCATAATACATAGCATTCAACATTCATCGGATCCCAGCAAACACAATATGTAGCTTTATATAAAGATGATCTCGATCATGTAGGGAAGCTCACGAGATCTAAATATGATGCATAAAGTGGAGGAGACTACCATCTAGCTACTGCTATGGACCCGTAGTTCAGGGATGAACTACTCACGCATCACTTCGGAGGAGGGCATGGTAGTGTAGACCCCTCCGATGATGAATTTCCCTCCCGTCAGGTTGCCGGGAGAGCTCCAGAACCCTCCCGATCTCGGAATGACGATGACGGCGGCCTCGGGTAATTCTCGGAGAAAAGTGGTATATTTCTAGGGTTCACATATCACGGGGATTATATAGGCGAAAGGGAGATGTCGGTGAACGCCTGAGGGGCCCACACCACCCCTAGGCGCAGGCAGGGGGCGCGTCGCTCTATGGTGTATCCCCCCTTTGGGCCTCTTCAGGACTCCGTGGAACATTCGGGAATTCGAAGACTTCCGGGCTTCGAATTTTTTAATTCCGCGAATATTTCCGGAACAACTTTTTTGAAAGTAAAAAAGAGCAATAAAAAAAAGAACCGGCTCTGTAGCATCTTGTCAATAGGTTAGTCCCGAAAATCAATAAAAATACATAAAGTGTATAGCAAACATGTACAAAATAAGATGAAAACAATATGGAACATCAGAAATTAAGGATACGTTTACGACGTATCAAAGCTCTACGGTTTCGTCGAGGAGCTTTTCGCCAAGCGAAGCTCTTGGCAGCAAGGCATAAAGAGTTCAACCTACTATGTGTTATAATGACTTCGGACAAGATAGTTTCCTTTGTGGTCTCATAACAAGAAGTCAACAGTTTGTACGAGATTGTGGAAATATTTGATAACGAACAACTTAAAAGTTTGGTGATCTATCGAGCTTGTGTTGTGATCCTGCTAGGCTTGTTAAACCCATTATTATCCACAAGACAAGGAAATTATGGATCAAAAGGAATACTAACGAAAATACGAGGGCTCCTCTTTCTGAAAACCTAGCAGCAACGGCACCTCCGCCTCCACCATAGATCCATTCCCTCTCATCCGGCCAACCTCGCTGGCTTCTAGAGGGGTGGGAAACCCGATTTATAAGTAGAGATCTTAATAAAAGTAGTGCTTTCGGTATATTAGTTTAGAATTTTGGTAGTCCTCTTCTTCATCAACGAAGATGTTATCGTTTATAATAAGTAATCTTCAACCCTTTGTTTGATGATGAGATCTTCTTCCCGGCGTCAATGGTGGTGTTGGAAGATTAAATCTGTTCAGGTATGGTCCTGCAAATCTTACTTTCGCAAGTTGGGTTTTGGATTTTCTCTCTCATGGTTGCCGCGAGGAGGGATCTTCTTGCAATATCTTTCCCCAGGTGCTACGTCCTCAACAATGGCATCTCGAACTCTCGAAAAATACAAATACAAGATTGTGCCATGCACGTAGAAAGAGTTTGAAAATGTCAAAATTTTACTCATTTCTTTCAGCATTTTTTTTTTGAAATCGCCGTGGTGAGTTTATATATCTCTACCCTGCATCGTTCGGTACTATAAATATATGGTATTGACTGTCAAAAAAAATTATGAAATGAAAAGAAAATTATTTTTCAAATCAAGAATAGTAATCTGAATTTCTTCATGACGAAGGTAACCAATTTCCCCGAAAAACAAAGAGACAAAGTTAACGCATTGCATGGTGCTTCATGGCAAAGTAACGCAGATTATGCAGACATATAAATCCAAGGAAAATAAACGAAAATACAAGGAGAATCCGGGGGAAAAGGAGGAAGAAGAGAGCCGGAGGCAAGCGTAACTCCACGGGCCGTACACGTCGTCACCTCCGTCGCCTTCCCCCAAACCGCACCGCATCGCATCGAATTCGCCGACGCGGCGCGCACCGACCGACCCTGCTGGTGGTGGTGGTTTTGTTCCTTCCGTCGGCCTCCCCGCGCACACAAACGCCTCGCTCCCGTCCCAGCGATGAAGATCACGGCGCTGCTGGTGCTCAAGTCCCCCGGCGACACCTCCGCCTCCGGCACGTCGGCTGGCGGCGAGCAGCCGGTGGTGCTGGCGAACGCGTCGGACGTGAGCCGCTTCGGCTTCTTCCAGCGGCCCGCGGCGCGGGAGTTCATCGTGTTCGTCGCCCGCACCGTCGCGCTGCGCACCGCCGCCGGCAGCCGCCAGACCGTCCAGCACGAAGGTGTTCCACCGCGCTGAATTATGCTCCCTCTTCTCCCCTGTGGCTCCCCACGCACAGGCATAGCCGAGCTATTTGATCTGACCGACAACCTTGGCATCTCCCGCTGCTGCAGAGTACAAGGTGCATAGCTACAACCCCGACGGCCTCTGCGCCGTGGTCTTCACCGACGACCACTACCCCGTCAGGAGCGCCCACTCCCTCCTCGCCAAGGTGCCACCACCAGCCGAATAATGGTGAATTTGACTGTTCTGTTCCCGTTAGTCTCACTCACATTGGTTGAGTTCAATCCGCAGGTTCTCGAGGAGTACCAGAAGAACTTTGGTGACTCATGGAGGACGGCGACAGAGGACGCCACCCAGCCCTGGCAATACCTGGATGACGCCTTGACAAAATACCAGGTTCGCTTATCTGATCATCTGTAGTAAGGTCAGCTATTTGGAACGAAAACTGAATTCCTCAAAGCCTGACAAATCCTCTGTTTTAAACTATACAAAGTAGTCTGTACAGTACATGGAGATGGTTCAAACAAGATCCTTGTATGAGATCATATGGTTATATATATTGTTCCTCTACTTATCAGAGATTTTCTACAAATGTAAAATATCTTGAATCATGGTTTGCCCAGTTAAACTATGCTTGTTTACTCATTCAATTAATCTGTTTGCTTCCAAAATATTTGCTGTTGCAGGATCCTGCAGAGGCCGACAAGTTACTAAAAATTCAGAGGGACTTGGATGAAACCAAGATTATTCTCGTAAGTAATGCTATCCCCTATGAACTAATATCTTCCTCTTCCAGCCTCTAGCCTTTGCTTTCCACTTTCTTTTCAGCGGATTTGAACGAAAGATGATGTGTACTTTCAGTTAGTATTCAGTATAGAATAACTTATTTATATCTGATCTCTATTTAATTTTAATAGGAAAAAAATGACCATCTTGGTGCTTAGCCCAAGTTTTTCCCCTTCTATTTACTTTCTGCTCTATGTTGAGTTTCAGTTATTCAGTCTTGTTCCATCAGTGAGCTGTGCAAATCCATTGGACATAGAATTTGAGCTGCATGTGTTGTGTGTAAAGGAATAATCTGGGCATGTTTTGTGTGCATGAACAGATATAATTGTACGTCGAACACAAGATCATGTGTTGGACATAGGTAAAAGAAACCTGGAGAAAGTTGGTGATAAGAAACAGAGCTGGAGCAGGGCTGTTTCTGGCTGTTTGATTAACATTCTCATGTCAAATATGTTCTCCATATATTCACTAGTTTATCACATCACTCGCTTAAACAAACGATAGGTGTAGCTCTCATTCTCATGTCAAATTTGTCACTCATCTTCAAGGCCCTAGACGAAGATCTCGCCGCTGTGGCTAGGCTCTGTTTTGAAGACCTTCGACTTTGGAGGCATAGGTGTAGCTCTCATTCCTCCTCGGCTGCTATCCTTTCTTGGTGTAATAAGTTTGAGCCACCTTGATACGTGGCTCATTCCCCACTCTCCCACCCTCTAAAACTTGATGTATGCTGTAACTGATTGGTCTCTCTTTGGTAATATATGAGTTCAGGCTGGCGTAAGCCCGCCGTAGTCCAGGTCAAAAATATAAATAAACAAACAATACAAATTCGAACATATGAGAGTTCAGTCTTATTGCGCAGGATGTTACAATGATCTGTAACAGTTTTGCTGATTGTTGTTTATGTGACATTTGGGTATCCAGATATTTTGCTATTTATGTAGCTTAGAAGAGTGACTCCTGAAAATAGTTATGAATCTTTGTTTAATTCAGTATGCAAAATCATTCACCTGTTTACCCATGATTTGAATCATTGCAGCACAAGACCATCGACAGTGTGCTGCAGAGAGG